>CM075331.1:36354683-37729058 GCA_037788925.1 Mytilus galloprovincialis
GATGAGCTAAAAAAGATATTACAATTCTCATGCCAAAAAATGACATTTCTCCACCAAAGGGAGATAATTTGGAGCTTTTTCAATGATATATACATTTTAAGAGTTGTCTGGGGCCAAAACGAATTAATTTTTAAGAATGATTTCTGTACCATATGATAAAGTAAAAACTAATAAAGTTATAAATAAAATTAGTTATGAAAAAAAAATATTTAATATTTTTCTGAAATTTTTATACCCTCGAGCCTCCTTAAATGTCATTTGATCTCTATTGGAGAAAAGTCTTATTTGAAATCAGACTGCTTCTTATTTTTGTATCAACCCAGCCATATTATGCCTGTCCAATATCAGGAGCTTGTACATAGTTCAGTGGTTGATGTTGGTTCATATCCGTCATTTTTGTTTTTCATAATATTTTGTTTTTTTATAAATTAGTCTGGTATATTTGAAGTTTGAATTGATGCTTCATTTCAAATTTTGTTAGCGTTGTCTTTTATAGATTACTATATCATGTATAGGGTATGAGTTTTTTAATTACTAACAGGTCATCATTGGCCTTTAATAAGTAATTACAATGGTTACATCCACTTAATTGAACTCTGATGGATAGTTTTCTCATTTATCGTACCACATCTTATTTTAATAAATATTTAATCATTACTCAAGGGCTATTACTTTTTTTAACAGTGGACTTACCATTTAGGCTTTGTTGACCTTTGTAAATCTATTTTTGTTGTTAATTTCTTCTGTTTATAGTTTCCCTTTATCTTTAATATTCTTTCCCTACACATAAAAGGGTAAACAATATCATTTAATGACAAAAATAACTACTAATACATAAAAAGTAGGCAACTGAAAATTTGGTCTCATTTGTATATAACTTCGACTTCATCCTCATTCTTGCTGTTTAATATAATCATTGTTTTATGAAAATGAGGTCTTAGTAAAATTAACCTTGGCAAACAGACATCTTCTTTTTTTATATGACACCTTGCATTCATTCTGTACAACAAGTAGACCTATGCTTATTCAAAGAACCATAAAATGCGGTCATGGTTTTATGAATCTGCCAGAGAGACATGCACACCTTACAATTGTTACATATCCTACAAATATAATCGACCTGTAACTTTAAGCATAATTATGATAAACAATGCAGTGTTTCATTGACCAATGAAAATGAGGTCAAGGTCATATAAAATATGACAGACAGACATGTGCATCTTACAATCATTCCGTTCACTAAATAAAGTGGCCTTATTGCTTACAGTATCCGGAAAATAAACCAAATCACAAAAACGAAACATTTTCATAGTTCCTTATACCCTGCCACATTCGTAATGTATGTGCATGTTCCAAGTCAGGAGCCTATAATTCAGTGATTGTCCTTTGTTTATGTGTAATTGTTTATGTGTAACATTTAACTGTTTTCCATTTTTTGTACATAAATTAGGTTGTTAGTTTTCTGGTTTGAATTGTTTTTGTTGTCATTTCTGGACCTTTTATAGCTGACTATGCAGTATAACTGGGAGTACTCTCAGATCTGTTAATTGTGTCTTTTTGTGTAGGGATGTATAAAAACCCGGCCACGTCCACTTGTATTTTTGTCCATCTGATGAGTTAAGCCTTTTTCAACTGATTTTTATAGTTTATTCTTATGTTGTACTGTTATACCACTGTCGCAGGTTAGGGGGAGGGTTGGGATCCCGCTAACATGTTTAACCCCGCCACATTATTTATGTATGTGCCTGTCCCAAGTCAGGAGCCTGTAAATCAGTGGTTGTCGTCTGTTTATGTGTTACATATTTGTTTTTCGTTCATTTCTTTATATAAATAAGGCCGTTAGTTTTCTCGTTAGAATTGTTTTACATTGTCTTAGCAAGGCCTTTTATAGCTGACTATGCGGTATGGACTTTGCTCATTGTTGAAGGCTGTACGGTGATGTTTAGTTGTTAATGTCTGAGTCATTTTGGTCTCTTGTGGACAGTTGTCTCATTGGCAATCATACCACATCTTCTTTTTTATATTTGTTCATTGTTAAGGCTGTAGGGTGACCTTGAGTTGTTAATTTCTGTTTCATTTGGTCTCTCATGGGCTGTTGTCCAATCATACCCCATCTTCTTTTTTTATATTGTCCTATGTACTATGAAAATAAAGTAAGATGAAACTTCTCAGTCAGACATATGCACCTAGTTGACCTTTTGCTAATTTGAAAACAAGAAAATAGAGAAACTGGCCAAAAAAACCAGAAAGGTAACATTAAGCAATGAACCATAAAAATGAGGTCAAGATTGAATAAAACATGCCAGTCTAACATGTACATCCCTAAAAATTTTCGTACAAAAAATATACTTGACATGTTGCATACAATATTAGAAAACCCGACCAAAACACAAAAACTTAACAATAACCACTGAACCATGAAAATGAGGTCAGAGGATAGACAAGAGGCTGTCACAACGACAGCAAACCGGATTTATTAATATTTATTTGTGTCCTGGCAATATCACAAGAACCATTACTGATGAATGGTGAAAGTGAAAATCGTCGAAATCAAATTTGACCTCCATTTTGTCATCAGTATCAACATATTAAAATTTGAAAAGCTTAGATTAAATGGTTCATGAGTAAATGCAACAACGTGAATGGAAACGCCATTTTACAATCTTTCAAAAACCATAACGCCTGAACGGTAAAAGTAAAAATCGTCATTATTGAACTTGACCTCCATTTTGTCATCAGTAACAACATATTAAAATTTGGGAAGCTTTGGTAAAACAGTTCATGCGTAAATGCACGGACACGACTGGAAACTCCATTTTTCAATCTTTCAAGAACCATAACTCCTGAACGGTAAAAGTCAAAATCGCCATTATTGAACTTGAACTTCATTTAGTTGTCAGTAACAACATATTAAAATGTTAAAAGCTTTGGTTGAACGGTTCATGAGTTAATGCACGGACAACATTTGATTGCCGCCCGCCCGACTGCCCGGTCGCCTGGCCGCCCACCCGGACGCCCGCCGTACATCCCCAAATCAATAACCGACATTTTTGTCACAAAAATCCGGTTAAAAACCAGATAAATTGACACAAATCCCTGTGGTAAGACAAAATGTGCCATAATATTAGTCCAAATGATAATGAAGTCTTGCATGGCTATTCTGTTCTGTTCTGGTTTAGAAAATCCCTCCTTCTGGCTTCAAAGGAGCACTTCGCACAATGACGAATAAATGTTTATAGATATATATATATATATATATATATATACCTAAAAAGACATACTAGGTACGCCTCGTGAGATGAGTGTTGGTTACTGTCAAAGACCCTTACGCTTGCTTGGCGGAAGGTTTTTAATTATGAATACGAGTTCGTAGTCCATGAAGAGCAAAGCAAAGCTTCCTTGTCATGTATTCTACATGAATTCTACAGTGTAACAGGCATCCATGCATTTACATTTGCAACCACAAGCACATATAAAGCTACTAGGGTCCAATATAAAGTTAGTGTCTAGCTATTTCAACTTTTTTCTTGGACGCCGTCATAGTAAAAAAAAATCCTTTTAAGGCGTAATAATTGTTTGTATTAAAAAAGAAGAAACCTAAATCTTACTTGTTAGTTGTTACGGGCTAACAAAAAAGATTTATTTAAAGTTGGTTATACATTTTGTACATACAATACAACATAAACTCAAGAGCTTTTATCCAACATACATATATGACAAGCACAATACATAAAACATTAAGTTCATCACTGAGATAGTAGTCTCAGATAGAGGGAGACGGGGTCAACCAAACCCCTATTCAATCTGAATGTAGGACAGAAAGTCACAGGACAAAAAGTCACGGTCAACAAGTCACAGACAAAAAGTCACAATTCAGTTTAGAGATTATTTTTCTTTGAACAAGAAAACACTTTTTTTTGTATTTTTCTTGAAGTTTTATATAAGAAGCAACTTAGTAATTAAAATGTATTCAATAAATATCAATAATAATCAAATAATTGTTATGAAAACAAAATGTCAAAATGGCTTGGCAGTGGCGGATCCAGAACTTTTCCTAAGGGGGCCCGCTGACTGACCCAAGAGGGGGCCCGCTCCAGTCATGCTACAATGATTCCCTATATAATCAACCAAATTTTTCCCACGAAAGGGGGGCCCGCCCCCCCCCCCCCCCCCCTGGATCCGCCTATGCTTGGTACTTAAATTGCTCCAATTTGCCAATAAATATGGCCCCATAAATATATCCTTTGCAAGATTAAAATATAATACATTTCCATTTATCATGTTTATCAAGCTTTATGAGCAATTTCCTTAAATTAAAAATGAATATATGTAATAAAAAGAAAATATTTCAAGATCTTTTTCATATATATTCAAACCATGGGCCAATTGTCAACAATTTGTTTGTGACTTTTTGTCCTGTGACTTTTTGTCCTATCAAATTTGTGACTTTATGTCCTGTGACTTTTTGTCCTGCGACTTTCTGTCCGTTTACCTTCAATCTAAATCAGTGAACTGAATTATTGTTTTTGCAGTAGTCCGGGTAACGAGTCGATATCTGTTATTAATCATGCAAATTGCGAGTCAACACTTACACACCTTTTCTTCAGAATGTCAGCTAAAAACAAAGAACCACTGGTGATAGGGGAGTGTAACCGATGAATTGATCCTGAATCCGATAAGATTTTCCAAGTATTACAGAGAACCTCTTTATTTGATCACACTCGCCTGGAGATTTAATAATAAGGCTACTAAAAACATTTTATTTCCCCATGTTCGCTGTTTTTCGTTATAATTATTAAGCTGAATAAAGCTATTTGAAAAATACATTAATTTGTGTTTTTTACTGCTACAAGATATTTGAATAAAATGCTAATTACGCACCAGTTGCTGAGCAGAGAATCATTCTAAGCCAGGAACAGTATGTAATAACTGTTAACAGTAAGAATAGAAATTCCCTGTAAAAAGGCAGTCAAATTTTAACAGAACTGTAACTTAATGATGTATATCAAGTTCCAACACCTCACCAAGCACCCTGGCCCAGCACACTGAGTTAGCAAACTGGTGTGTGTCAGTCTTATAATATAAAGCTGCGTAAGTTCATATCGTTAGATTTATCGTTTGTTTGGATATTATTAGGATCGTTGTAAAATTATATATCTTAAACTTTGTTAAAATACTATCTTAAATTGTTCAATTCGTTATATTTCATAATTTTGTTATTTAAGTGTACTTTTTAAAGTTTTAAATTTTAAAGATATAAAAATGAATATGTATATATATATATATATATATATATCTTCCATTTTGATTTGATGAAAATCTGTTTGAACTGTAATGACATGGTCAGTCAACTGATTTGTTGCAAAGCTGATTACAGGTAATTATAACATACTGTAATTTTCCATTACGACAGTGCGTGTACTCTCCGGTGTGTATAACGTAAAGTTTTCTAGAGAACATCCTGTCTACGTGTAATACAGATCTCAGATACAGATTGATGACATTACACAAAATTTCTTTTGTTAAATGTGCTTAGGTATCTGTGTCTATTCCCTATTTCAACACCACAAATTTTTCGAAGAAAAAAAATCAAAAAATCAATTATATGAAATAAAGAAGAAAAGTAGCAAATATCAACATCAGTAACTGTTAACTGCGCATTGAGTAAACATAATTTCAATATTGCATGAACCAACAAATGGAAGTTTTTCACGACCTTGACTGGCTATACAGCCCTTGCACAGTCGGTAATGAACCAACCCTTGACAAAACGTATACATGTAGGCCTATGTAGGAGTGTTTAAAAAGACCAATTCCTATTGGTTATATTTCACACTAGGACCTTAGATAACTAGAACTAAGCAGTGGTTGATCCAGAAATTTTCATAAGTGGGGACCCATTGACTCGGCCTAAGAGGGGTCCCTGCCAGTCATGCTTCAGTGATTCCCTATATAATCTCCCATTTTCCAAGATTAGTGTGTGGGGGGTGGGGGCTGGAAAAAAACCTAAATCCGCCTCTGCTAATTGGGAAGTCATTTTGTCTGATACACACATATAAATACCTATTATGAACAAAATGCTTCAAATATATGCATAAATAATAATGGTACGTCTAAAAACCGTCAAGGGTCTCCTCGGTGCACGCAAGACATAAAAAGTCACTTAGGACATGTATTTTAGTGTTGAGGGTATTCATTCGATTCATAACTTATTTCATAATCTTGTAATTTTTGTTTTGATAAAATTTTAGACATAAATACATGTATTGAGACATATATTACATGTATTATATGTCTCTGATAAAATAAAACAAATTAATGGTATTTACAAAAAAAAAAGAAGAGACATTTATAAATCGATGATTTTTACACTAAACGTTTTTGTAATTTGTTATAGAAATTTTAATAAGTACATGTACATAGTTTTATCAAGGATTTGTATAGTAACTATACACATCCTTGGTTTTATAAAGTCCTTCATTGCTTCAACCCCTTGGTGAAATTTAAATGGCGAGACGATAATTAATAAACTGTCTATCTATCTATCGACATGCGCCGTTATTTGGGATTTTAGAATACGTCACGGATGACCGATGATCATATTCAATACCAATCATCATTTGAATTTTGTCAATTGATCTTTAATGATTAGGACTGATTGGTGATGGCAGAGAATGTGTCTCTGTTGATGGTTATAAACACACAGAAGTAAACTTTACAAAAAAAGTTTACTTGGAAAAAAATATAAAATTATATGAATATGCTAAATAAATTTTTCTTTGGTATGTAATAATTGAAGACGTTTAGAAATATAAAAAATCTTCACATAGTTGGGAAATTTTCTATTCAAGTTATATCATTTAAAAACGTTTAGAAATATAGATCTTTTTCGATGTACAATTTGGCCCGCTTGGAGATCTTAATAATTGTTTGTCTACTTTCGTCTATTTATATTGCTGAAATTCTTTAATCAAGGATTTGTACAAGCCCTTGCTATAATATAATGAATCTCGTCGCCAATATCACCATAATTACTTAAAGGGAAACTTCGCAAAAAAATCAAAAATTGATATTATGTCCATTCTATATAGAAATGCTCAAATTTATAGATATTAAAGTTTTATTCCGTTAGATAAGAGATCACCATCGATTTTAAATTTAGAGTATCAATTCTCTGCATTCCGCCATTTTGTCGTCTTCCCCGATTAAAAGTCCCGATATGTCTATAAACCACAAAGGACAAAAACTACAGTAACCGATGTAGTCGTAATTGCGTGTCAATTTATACTTTTAAATAAGTGTGGTGGCGGTGTATATAAGTGTATAGAGAAGATGTTTTTAATCCAATAGTGAATATAAGGGATTCTACACTTCAAGAGGATATTCCAACTGAAGTGGTTCATCTGATAAAGGTGGAAAGTACAGAATAGGTAACAGGTAACAGGTAACAGGTCAATATTTTGTCAATCGTACGATTGTTTTATCTGACAAATTAACTTGATACGGAAAATGTTCTTATTTTTTTTAAATGAACATGGTCTGTTGTTTTTAAACTGTTAATATTGGAATTAGGTAAAAAGTCAAAGTTGAAATCATATATATAAGTGTTCCGTGAAAATTGTTTTCGAAAATCTAATTTGTTCATAATTCTTTAAAGTAATAAACTGTTTTCAAATAAATTTTGATCTTCCCTCTTCTGATCACCAGCATGGCTAAAGGTATTACTTCCAAAGGTATTGTGAGGGGTGTGAGGTGACACGTCCAGGTATTCCAGCGATTTCCTGTCGGGCTTGCAAGTTCACGCATCGTTTCACTTCTGCAGGTATTGATCAGTGTACACGGCTGATAACATTTGAACTATCAGATGTATAATATACAACTCTGTCTTACTTGTCATTACCAAACTCATACGCTTGTTTATAAATAACATTTCTGGTGTAAAGAATATTATTCATAAAAATATAAATAATACCCAAAATATAAGATTTGATGAAATTAAAATCTATTTAAATATTTTTTCCAAGGGTGAATTGGGGAAAATGTAATATATACTCATTGTCAAAAGTGAAGGACAGATTGGAACATACCAGAAATATTGATTTAAAAAAATGTACGCACTTGCCGACGATTCGTTTATACGACTGCATAGAAAGTAACGGAACTATAGCGCAATTTAAAATATATACATGTATACATTGAACATAAGAAAAAAATATATATTTTGAATAAATAGGGGTAAAAGTGTTGTAAATAGACTAGTCCACGTATGCCAACAGTATGTAATCATCGAATGTCGATAGACTATTATAATAATATACCAGAAGAAGAAGAGAACCAATTTGATTTAAATACAGGTCGATGTATAACTTTTGCTTTGGTTCATTGAAGTTGTGGACATAGTAAAATAAGATTGTTCTCGAACAAAGGAAGGAATTCGTCATCACAATTGTTATATATGCCACTGGACGAACACTAATTATCCCGAAGGGATGTGAATATTTTGCTGGGAAACTTTTGAGTATCAAAATTTCAAATTAATTTCGGGATTTTTTTTTCTTTCTTGGTATTCAATAACAGAAAAAAGAATAAATTACTTGTCCGCTAAATAGGGGTATTCTTGTCAGATGAAAGACTTTTAGTTATATTTAAAAAATAGAGAAATATGACATTAAATTGGTTCTGTCTTTTTTTTAAACATCGTTAAAAAGATGTGTGTCTAAGGTGAACGCCACAAGAACCCTGTAATACTAGTACGAGAGTATAGCATGTAAACATTCCTTCTCAATAATATGGTTGTATTGGAAATCTTTTCATACAGATTGACAACTCATTGTCCGATATGCATGTAATATTTGCCACATGACGCCCATAGTTCTTTCTATACATCATCTTATTCTTTGATATTGCTGTCAACATCGATGGTTCACACCCAAACAAAATGGGAGTAATGAACCTTCAGAGCTTCTCCGTGTTATACACTTGTGAAATATATAGACTAAATTTCTGTATTGAAATGAATATACATCTCACAAACAGGATTTTCAAATAACGATTTTGAGTAATCACCTTACAAACCAATATAAACGTATGGCAAGATATAACCATGAAGGAATTTAGCTTTTGTCAGACACCAGAACTCATCACTATCATAAACGTATACGTATATATGCATACAATTTCAAATATCAAGAACAAGCGGTCGATGTCGATAGTCCGTTTTCCAACTGTTCGAGTTAGACATGTCACTTGTTCATTCTTGAAAGCCTTCATATTCCCCGTCTAACGATAGGAACTGTTTCTGATTGTGTTGATTATAAATGCTTGTATGGTAATTCTGTCGTTTATCTGTACAAGCGGTTGCATTTCCTCTCCTTTCCCAACAAACAAACGAACGAAACGCTACTAGTCTGCTTTCTCTGGAGCTCATCCTCAATGGCTCTTATACGTCAGGAAACTTACATGACTTTTGTATACTAATAATGATTGTTTCAAGAACAACGATGTATGGACGAACTATTCTAAATTCGTCAATATCAGTTATGCATGACTAAGATATAACTTTTATTACAACTACTGTATGACTTATTTGGATTAATGACGGCTATCATGTTCAACATTGCACAAATATTATCATAGAATTAAAAAAAAAATCCTCAAAAATCCTTAAAAAAAATAATGCCTTAGCTTAGATAATTGGTATTTTTTCACAAAAAGTTCGTGTAAATGATTGTCAAATGAATTTAATTATGTAAGAATAAAATGTTAAAAAGAAACTAAAAAAAACAAACATGTATGTTGTATTTTTTTGTCAATTAAAAACTTTAAAATTGCAATAGTTTTATTAGCATTTAAACACAGCCACATTTGAATACAAGTTAAGAAATTCCGGTAAAGTCAATGATATCAAACAGATGTATAATGGTATATCAAATTGGGTAATATTGCATTTAGTTTTTATTAAAGATTAAAACTACTAATTTTTACTTCATATTTGAATCTTTACGCCAATTGCCGCTAAGAAAGTAATCAAAAATTGTTTCCTTTTATTTTTATACATTTTCGGATTTACGAATCTGAATTTTATTTTCAATTAATTTACACAATTTAATTATTGAATCTTTATTCTCATCGTGTATTAAATCTAAGTGTATTAACATCGTGACATCATACTCTTTCTAATCCTTTCTGTTTATCCTTTCCAAATAACAACATTTATACCGGTGTACGCTTGAACTCACACCTGCGGCTAAATAGCTACAAGGTAAACGAATTGACCTCAAGCCGAGAAAAATACAGTGACCTTTACAAAATAATATACACACTCTGCTCACACATTAGTTGCATTGAAATGATTATCAAAACAACAACGATAAATAGAACTGAAATATTTTCAGTTCAGTATCAGTAAAAATGTTCAATAAATATTTTATGAATAAAATCTCAACAATAATTAATTAAATTTATTCAAAAACATTTACTAGAGATAATTTTATAGGAGTTTAATTCAATCAATACAAAACGGTATATGCATATTCATTTTCGTTCATTATTATATTGTGGTTAATAACTACGACCATTCGTCAGCTGTGCGCTTTTAATTACGTATATTGTCGATAAGCTATAAGAGTTAAACAGATTTTATTTTTTCCCAGAATTCAATAAATCGGGCTAATACGTCACGACCCACTCGAGAATTCAACCAAAAAAGTTACAGATACTTGATTTTCTCCGTTATTAGAAGGAATATAAATTTAAAACTTTGCAAATGTGTTTTTTATGTTAAGATGAACATAATTAGATGATAAGTAAAAAATCGCGGAATTTCCCTTTAAAGAACAGATACAATCTTATCCTAAATAGTTTGCCATCTAACAATTCAAAAAGAAATTTTGAGTCGAAACTGAAGTACCAAATCTTTAAAAAGAATCACCTTTTTTTGTAACAGTTTAGACGTCGAAAATTAAACTGTATATATATATATGTATTCTTTTTTCAAAACTCCTGAAATAATTTAAAATTATCTTTAGACAGCTTTCATATGCAAATCTTTTTAGAAGTATGTGAGCGTATTACCCCCCCCCCCCTATTTTTTCCTTCTATAAAATTTATTTGTAAACGATTTTGTGTCTTAATTTGTGTTTGCTAATTAACTGCGGTTCATGCTATCAAAAGTCAAAAATGTCTCCTTGTGTATAAGTTATTGATAAAAAAATATTTGAAGCCGCCAGAAGAATAAATCATTTCTTGAACTTAAATACATTTATCTGTAAATAAAGACAATTTGCCTAAAACATTCTCTCATATATTTAAACAATTGTAAAATAATTAATTCAACGACTTTCTTTTACTTTTTACTTTTCTTCTTCAGTTTTTTTTTAACCCATTGCTCTTCATTTATTCGAAAAATAATTACTGATCACAAATTTTTCGAATGCATTTTATCCTATTTTCGTATCGAACTTACATGTTAGCAGTTGAACGGAATTAAGTACATTTTTCAGGAATTTACAACTTAAATTTTCAGCAACAAAATTCCACACTTTTTTACTTGGATTTTTTTTTTTCTGTTTTGAAGGCGCCACCAGTGACCCCGTAGCACACATAACCCACACCTCACATGGCGTATTCACGATGTTGAGGTATTGACATACAATCACATTTATCAATATACAGCAAGTAGGTAATTGAATTTTACCTGTAAAAGGGTCACTAGCTGTCAAATTCATGTTCATTGATTTTAATCAAATTCACATAACGTGTGGTGTTGAATTGTTTATTAAAATTCCACGCACAATCTTGGCTGATATGCATAAAACCATTATTTCATGAACCTGCATGAAATATTGACTTATCACAGAACTAAAAAAATAAACCACCGAAAGTCCACATAAGAGGTTATTTAACAGAATAGAGAATAACGGGCAAAGAAAAAAAGGAATAAAGAATAGTGAAAGAAATAGAATAATGGTAAAAAGTGTAAGTCATTAAAAATATAGCTTAAAAAAAGAAGCCTCTTGCATCAATTTGAGGAATTTACCCAAGGTTAATTTTACGGCGGCTTATTTTATTTTGGATTAAAAATAAACACAATTGACAAGTTTCCTTCCCCTGCATTTTCGATCGCACATGTAAATAGCACGTTGGTCTCAAGTAAGACACTGATACATTACAACACTTGCCGTCAGTATTTGAAAATATTAATTGAGAAGGTATAGAAAATTAATGCACGAACACTATTATCCACCACAGGCCTAAATCGTTAGTCCGCAAACAACGAGGGTGATAAAAAACCCAGCACTTTGAAAACAGCCACCGGCATGCTATGAATTTGACAGCTTCCCAAATTAGTACTGTAACTATCAATTTCTACCCATAGAAAACTTTTGTCCTTCTTTATCAAAAATGAAATATGTTGATATTAATGGTATAAAGGTTAAATCAATTTATTCATATATTTGACCGACTAGAATTAATTGGGGAATTTAAACCAATTCCTATTGTAAGTGATAAAACTATTAAAATTTATATCAGATCATATCAGAGTGATTGTAATGAGGAAGGGGGAGGGGGGGGGGTGGTGATCAGGTATTTTTGGGGGAAGAAAGAAGGGAGGGTGAGTCCCTCGGGGGTAATTCCCAGCCCCTTCAATTTGAGAATATGCTATTATCTTGTAAACGGTTTAGATCCCCACCCCTAAACCATATATATTCTTGAATGGGACAATAAAACGAATCAATTAAAATTAAAGGGAAGTCCCTGGGGGTCACCCCACCCCGATCAATTTGAGAATGTGCTTTTATCTTGTAAACGGTTTAGATCCCCACCCCTAAACATGCTAAACCATATATATTCTTGAATGGGACTTTAAAACAAATCAATTAAAATTAAAGGTTAGTCCCTGGGGGTCACCCATCCCCGTTCAATTTGAGAATGTGCTATTATCTTGTAAACGGTCAAGATCCCCACCCCTAAACCATATATATTATTGTATGGAACAATAAAACACATCAAATGAAATATAGGGAGAGTCCATGGGGGGTCATCCCCACCCTCACATGTTTGAAAAACTTTTAAATGATTGCGATCCCCAGTGGTTAAGTGAAAAAAATTCTGGATCACAGGGGGAGGATTCTAGGGGTTGGAAGTTCAACTTGGAACCCCCCCCCCTTTTTTTTTGGACAATCGATGCATTTGAATGGGAACATATAGTTGGAACCACCCCTACTAAATCTTGGGTTGGGAACAGGAAACCCCCTTTATAAAATGGCTGGATCCATCCAGGCATACCATCTAGTTAGCTATTAAGGCTTTAAAAATATGAAATAAATCAAACAAGGAAATTAATGGTGTAGGCAACTGTTTTGAATTTTAAAAAAAAGCCTTTATTAACAATGTTAAATTTTGTGTGCATTTATTTTTGCTTATTTTCAATAACAAATAAATAATGGACAGAATTTCGTGATTGATTATTGTAATTTACGAAAAATCTGCATACATGTTATAAAATGGGAAGTAGAAACTGGGAATTTGTCAAAGAGACAACAACACAACCAAAGAGCAGACAACGGACGAAGGTCACCTATGGGTCTTCAATGCAGTGAGGACATTTTGGCACTGGTCTTCAGCTCATAAATATGTCTCAGAAATGAGAATGATATACAGCTCTCATTTGCATTAATCATTGTTAATAAAAACCTCACAATATGTTCTGAATATCAGAATATACAGTATTGCAAGATACTCTCATATTGTACACATTGAGCTGAGAAACTGTAAAATTAATCATGCTAATTTAACATTTAAGTCCTCGGAATCAATCTTAATATGCATACTGTTGTACAAAGGAATATAAGTATGCAAAAGACATATATATATATATAGTCTTCAAAAATAAGAGTATCAATGCTATTAATTTATGACAAGATCTTAATCAAGTAATAATTTTGGTTTGTTTAAATATATCGGAGGTAAGTATGACATCCTTTTTGTGATGATGTTTTCCTTTTAAACTTGGAAAAATTGTTTGTATCAACAAAAATAAAAACACAAAGTTAATCTAGAATTATGTTTTTATCATTTTTTTATGTTTAGATCATGTAGATTGTCAGCAAGATGAAAAGAAAAAAAATATGCAGCTCAAAAGTCAAAATGTGGATAAGCTGAGGTTCAAGGTCCTACTTTTGCGGATTTTCATATTTTGCATGAATGAATTTAAAGTTTATACCATGGACCGCAGAGAAAGAAAAAAAAACTTTTCAATTTTCCGGCTTCTGAAGGATAAATGTAAAACATCTTGTTTTTGGTAAGTTTTATGCTCTGTTTTAATAGTGTTTGTGCATTCATCTGTCCAGTCCTTCCTCTAAATTGTATCCTCTTTAATTTTTTGGTGAGTGTTTGCCATGAATTTCAGTAAGTAGCCTGTGGATTTACATATATCAGTGGTGGATCCAGAAATTTTCATAAGTGGGGGCCCACTGACTGACCTAAGAGGGGGCCGCTCCAGTCACGCTTCAGTGATTCCCTATATAAGCAACCAAATTTTTTCCCAAAAAGGGGGGGGGGCGGTCCCCTGCCCCCCCTAAATCCGCCTTTGTATATATACTCAAAATTTAGTACGAATATTAAGGGATTTTAGCATGACATCCTGTTGAATGCTTGTTAATCATGTTTATGTTCCAGAACATATGAGTATTTAGACTACGCGTACAGTCTGCCCAATTTTAAGAAGTTGGTCAAGTTTATTAGAAACAAATATACATTACAGATCAACATAACTGAAATCTTTAATAGATTAATACAAAAAGTTAAATTGCAGTAGAAATAAAAATACATGTTTGGTTGAGCTCTGGTATTAGACAGTACAAGTACCGGGTATACTCAAATGGTCTGATTGTATGAATATGGTCGGACTGTAAGAGTATACTTATATGTTTTGGACCGTAAACGTATGGTCCAAATACTTATATGGTCTGGAACATTTATACATGTCTTAAAATTAGTATCTGACAAACACATTGGTGTTTGTGAACTTGGTAATAAGTTATTCGATAGAAATATAATGTTTTCAGATTATAAAAATAAAAAATATCCCATATTTACTTTTAATAAAGAAGAAGATTATTGATGTATGTATAACTGTAAAATGATACAGCAAGCCAACAACACAAAAAATAAGGATAAAACAATATATATATTTTTTTGTATCAATGTTATAATTTCCAATATGTCCGAAGATTTCAAGGTATTTTTACATTGAAATAAAACACAAATTGAACTCTGTCAGATCTTCAAAAGCTTAAAGATATATTGTTTCTGTTGTCTGCATTTTGTATAATATATTGAAAATTCTAGTGAATAATGGAATATGTTATTATAATTGCCTAAAGTTTTAACATTGATCTTTATATATATGATATATATAACTTGGGAAAATACCCAAATGTTATAAAGAAGAATAAATTAATTGATTGTTATATACCGGTAGTATTAAAATAGGAAGATGTGGTATATTGCTAATTTGACAACTCTCCATCAGAGACCAAAGGATGTAAGAGGTTAGCAACTGATGACACTGGACAACCTTTAACAATCAGTGAAATCCATGCAGCATAGCTATTTTGATTAAAAATCATATTATTGCTACATGTATGCAAAACAATTTATATAATACTTCAGATTTTATTGGTTCTTTTTCAGAAGGATTGAAATTCATCACCTAGAATAAATGGAGGAAACATAGAAACAAGACCAGAATAAAATTCAAAGACAAAAGTTGGATCAGCTATTATTTTCATCACTCAGTCAATGATTTAAAGTTCTTTTAAATACCAAAAGATATTGAAACCACAATAATGTCAATGTTCTGTGCTGAATGACCAAAAAGTGGACTTTAAGATCACACAATGCTGGATGATAGGAAACTATTAATGTTTTGTGTGGAGGGATATTGTGAAAAAAATAGATTTACTTAAATAGCTACTGTAAATTCAAGAATTATTGTGAGGGTTTATATTTGCAAAAAATTGCAACACAGTTGTAAACGCAATAATTTAAACTCCCATTTAGAAATATTTTATATGAATTAAACTGATCTCAAAATCGTAAAAAATTAAAATCTCATTTTAGTCTTAAATGACAAAAATCCAATAATAAATGCACGCAATAATTTCTGAATTTACAGCACTAGTATGTTCAGCCTTATATTAGAGTTTTTCATTGATTTCAAATGGTAAATAATAGTGTTTCAAGAAAGTAGTCTATAATTCATAAATAAACATATATTGATACTCACATTATCTACTTTGTTGTTTAAAGGTTTAATTTTGAACAGTTATAGAACAATATGTTGAATTAAAAAAGATATTCAATTAAAAAGATTCATCTAATAACAATTTACTACCAAATAGAATACATTGTAACATACACATTACTGTATATTTATATCTATATATTTATAATTTGAATCCCATGGGATTTTAATTTGTCCCATGGGATATTAAAAATCCCATGGGATAATTATAGTCCCATGGGATTTTTTTTGTCCCATGGGACAACAAATATCCCATGGGACCAAAAAAAATCCCATGGGATTTAACCAAAATCCCATGGGATAATGGTAAATCCCATGGGATTTTGCCCTGTCCCATGGGATATTGAAAATCCCATGTTTTTATAAATCAAATAGCAAAATAAATATAATAGTAACAGTAGAAAACTAATGAAATTATTGAATCCCATGTAATTCCGCACATTTTGGTTAAATACATGACACTGTAGCTCTTATTTGAGGCGGCGGCGGATTTGCAAATGAGTGTTTTGCAAATTTAAAGTGTCCAGTGTTCTAAGTTAATTTTGCAGTTTTTGGTTGTTATCTTGAATATATTGCAAGTGTGTGATGAAAAAATCAATGTACTGATTATGCCCATAATGGGTCCACTATTACAAATAAAATATATCTATTTATGTATCTATCTATGAATAGATACTGATTACTTTTAAGAGCAAACCTAATCAGCCAAGTAATATCTACAAATTCACCCAACATCACAGTAGTTACAAAGCTGCTTGTCAATTTCAATTTTATTTTGAATTAGCCGGATTAAACAATCTGATTATGTATTAGCCCCTTATGTTGTATAAACAACAATTTCATCTATTTATGACAATGTTATTCGGTGTGTTTGAACACCACCGCTCTTCAACACTTTGTATATTGGATACCCACCAATGACCGTTTTGGACAAACTTAAAATTGATTGACAACCGTATTATGAACGTCATATCGCATAGGTGGATCCAAGGGGGGCTGGGTGCCCGCCCCCTCCCTTTATCGAAAAAAATGGTTCATTATGTACCGAATCACTGCAGCATGACGCCCCCTTAGGTCAGTCAGCGTGCCCCCTTATGAAAAGTTCTGGATCCGCCATTGTATCGGGACACTTGATAGAAATAACTACATGGATTAAAAAAAATATTAAATAAAATATAATTTTCAGTAGAAAATCCAAATAAATTACTTTTTCCATTCAATTTCAAACAATGCATTTTTGAAGACATTTAGTAAACCATTTAATTAAAAAAAGCGTACTCTTCTAAAAAAAGGAAAAGAAAAATCGGTGTATAAAAAAGAAAATTTTCAGCATGATATATTTAGTACCAATCTTTCATATACTAATCAACTGTGAAACATATTCTGAAGTCATACATTTTACGAGATCCATTGATTTTTATTTTAAGAATTGAATGCTTCTTTTTGTAACTTCATTGGAGTGTAAAAGCGTTGACCGAAATACATTTTGTATGAAGCGCGGAAGCGCTTCATACTTAAAATGTGGGCACGGTCAACGCTTTTACAACCCTATGAAGTTACAAAAAGAAGCATTCAATACTTATAATTACATTTTTTTTAGCTATGATCATGAAAGCACGAATTTTATAATTGTTTTATTTAATTCAGCTATGCACTTTATTGTGGGACCACGTGTTATCATGAATAAAATTTTGTATTGAGTGATGCAATTGCTTTAGGAATAACACGTGATGTGCAGTTAGCCAATCAGAATAATGTATTATGATGAAACATACATCTAATGTAAATATATAAATATGAAAACAGAGAAGTGATCAGGAGTTGTATGAATGTACGATTATATTGTAGTTGCTTGAAAATATTGCGTATATAATTTAAGCCCCGGTCACAACAGATCGTACGATTTTTTGTCGTGGAAGATCTATTAAATAGTTGTCGTGGTCTGTCGTGCAAAATGTAAAAAAATATTTCGAGTGGTCAAATTAGCTACGACATGTCCACAATGATTCCACGATGGGTACACGACAGGGAAAAATGTAGTTGTACTGTCATGGGTTTGTCGCAAGTTGGTCGTGCGACAGTCGTACGAAAATCGTGAGCTGTTTTGGGCTATGTTTTTAGGTTTTCATGTCATGGGATGCGCTTGTAACTATAGTGAAATAATTATCTGGGCAACTGGTCATTTCGATGGCAGCTGTATGCAACCATATGTCACTGCCGTATCACTGTCTTGTCACTGTCGTGCCAATGTCATACGACTGTCGTACAACAGTCATGGGTCACTCGCGCGTTTGACTCCGAACTACAGGTGATATAAAAAAAGGCACGATCTATTGGGTTAGTGATGTAAGGGGCGACTCTCAGCAAACTGAAGTTCTTGAAACATGCCAGGCTCCATCCGCATGACTCCAACGAAATCCCCGGCAGATTCTCGCTTGAACTCTTGCATTAGTGTACTATACAGCCCAAACATCAAGCGCAGTTTGATCCATGGCCTAACCCACCAACTTCGGGCGTTACGCTGGTTCCTATGCTGTTCAAGCGCCAAGCGCAATCGTTCTGGTGAAATAACCATCCTCTTTAAACGGAAGACTGTATATTTTTCCAAACATTCATTCCCGCCGAATTGTATTCTTCTAAATAAAACGAACATATGTTGCAAGACGAACGTACCATTGTCGTACGACAGACAATCAATGTTGTGCAAGCATCGTACGAAATTTGATATTCGTGAGACAATCGTGCGACTATATCACGAGTGTCTTGCGACAATCGTGAGATTGTCTTACGAACATTGTGCGACAGTCGTACGATTATATTTTATTAAAATAGTTTATGTTGGTACCCACGACAATGTGTTCATTGCACGAAAGTCCCGTGACTCTGGTAAGACACTCTCACGACAGCCAAAAGACAGTGACACGACAAAAAATCGTAGAGCAAAAAAGGTGCATGTCCAATTTTCGTCCAAAGACACACGACAGCGACACGATGCTCAAAATATCGTGCGATTGTCGTACAAAAAAATGTAAGACGATCACAGATGACCCGCGATTTGACAAAATTTCATGTCGTGGAGCTGCATAGATGTGTCGTGGGTTCGTTGTGACCATGGCTTAAAGAAAAAGTTCTTTTTTGCAATAAATGTCAGTAAAAACGTTTCTACGACTCAAACAGGTTTGCGTTATTATGCGTTATAACGCAAAACGCAAACATAGGAAGAAATATTTAAAAATAAGTTGTGTGGCGCTAATACGGTTCGGAACGTTTCGCTCTTTGTCAATTGAAATTTATATATTTTCGCTACCTGCGTGAATATACTTTTGTTAAAGAGGTAATGCATTTCACACACTAGTCTTAAAATGTTAGTATTTTATTACCGAAAACTCACGATGTCTTTTTTGAACAAAAATGTGATAGATAAAAAATACACCGTTTTCGTCGGATATTCTTCTGTGCAAAACTATGCAGACATTTCCCCTGTATTTTTTATAATTTGCAAGCTAAATATCTAAACATTTGCATCACTAATCAAATTTTTAATAAGTTTGAATCCGAAAGACATCATTGCATTACATACCTTCATTATCATGGCAAATTGGCAATACATATGTAGAGGGGGGGCAAGGGGGGTTCTAATTACAGCAAAACAGTAATTTGATTTCAAATTGGCTTAAAACAGATAACAAGGAATTGAAAAGGGACAGTAACAGATAACAGTAAATGAAATCTTAAAATCAGTCCGGACGGTCCAGGACCAATCCAGTATATCTTATTATATAACTGGTTGTATAGATATAGCCAGGCCTTAACAGAGACATATTATATATTTACTTATTTAAAGGATATTTTGTCGAGAAATTATATTGAAGCTGTTAAAGACACATCTTTGTTTGCAGCAACAGTTTCTGAGCTTCACTTTTCACTATGTGAAGCAGTTAAAAAGCTTTTAAAAAATTTGATAGTCAGGGTTCTCTTTTATGTATTAAAGTACAAAGAGAAGTAGCACTTCTAAATGTGAATGCTAAAAGCAAAAAATGTTGTGTAATTCACAAAGGCAATATTTCACTCACATGCTCAAAAAAATGATGCATATATACTATTTTTGTATTTTGTAAATAAGTATAAAAGTAGATGTGGTATGATTGCCAATGAGACAACTTTTCAAAATAGACAAAAGTACACAGAAATTAACAACTATAGCGCATCATACTGCCATGAGCAATCATGAGCAAACCAATACTGCATAGTCAGATATAAAAGGCTTTGAAATGATAAACGAAAAACAATTCAAACGAGAAATTTAAAAGCCTAATTTATCTGCTAAATAATGATAAAAAAAACAACTTAGAAACAAAGAACAACCACTGAATTACATGCTCCTGACTTGGGACAGGCACATACAGAGTGCGGCGGGGTTAAAAATGTTAGTTGGTGCCAAACCCTTCCCTAACCTTGGACAGTGGTGTAACAGTACAACATACGGTTCATTATGTGCTCATTGAATTAAAATTCTAAACGGTGTACCAATGCTTTTTTTAAAACAAAAGCCATACGATATGTAGGTTATTGTAAAAGTTGTAAGTGAATTTTAGTCAAATTTTATACAAATTGTTATTTTTACCAAGGATTTGTATAGTCTCACTATACAAATCCTTGTTTTTACAAATTATAATTTGTACAAAGTCAAAATAAATCAGAATTTGTAAGAAAATGTGTATTTGTTCCGGACCATATGAGTATTTGGACCATACCCGTATGGTCATGACCATATACTCATATAGTCCGACCGTACGCGTATGGTCGGGGTAATTAACACTCTGTTACAGTTGACTTTTGATAGTTCTAAATTCGATCATTAAAAAGACGCTATCATATATTTATTAGGTAATTTTATTATAATATTATAATAAAACGATTAGCTAAAAAAAAATTAGAAGTTTCACACAGTTAATTTTACTTGCTTGTCACTGAAAACTATAATAAACACATTTGATACCGATTGTCATTAACGATGGCCATTACCGATTTGTTATTACGAGTGAATGGCAATATGTCGACTTAAAAAAATAAATTCCAAAAATGTCTTAATGAACTGTTACACAAGAAGTCATTGGAAAGTAACATAGTTTATTTAAGTTATCTTGTGTATATGGTGTATTGCAGTCATGCTACGATATTTGAGATCTAGAGCTTCTTAAAAAAACATCGTAGACATATCGGAATGGCCCAAGACCTCGGTATCAATGTACGCAGCTACAAAAAGGTTAGCTTTTCACTCGCAAACGAAAGGTGCAAAATGAAAAGGATCGTGCACAACCAAGACTTGCAAATGCAAAAAAGCTATCATAATAATGATACCGTGTTGAAGTAAATGTCATCCCAAGCCTGTATGCAAGAATGTAATTAGCGATGAAAACTAACTATATATATATGGCATGAATATTATAAAAATAATACATTGTAATCTAACCATCATTGCTGTTTTTTAGTTAAAGTTTTTGTATTATTGAAACTTTAATAATGTAATTTAAAACAAAATACCTATATGGTCCCAATACTCATATGGTCCGGTCCGTTAATAACCAAAAGAGTATTATACTCATATGGTATACGCGTATGGTCCAAATACTCATATGGTCCGGAACATATATACAAAGTAAAAAAAACAAACTATAATGTGTACCTATTTTTTGTAAAAATTATAATTTGTAAAAAATTATGCATCTAACAACATGTTCACAGACAATGGAATTTATTGCAAAGAATAATAATAATGTATACTGGAATGGTCCTGGACCCGACTGTTTTTAAATATGTTTATGTGATGTGTGTTACTTGAATCCTTCTGCTAACAATTGACCTCCATATCACAAGTGGAAAGACCCCCAATAGATATAAGAATATGTGCAATGAGTGCCAATGAGACAACTCTCCATCCAAGTCACAATGTCCACTTAATATCTTCAATTTCTACTTAAGATTGGCTGTCAAAATGGTAACATTCCAATTTTGGATAAGTTTGAATAGAATTGTATTTTTCCTGGCACATAAGTTGTCGAGAAACACGGTGACCCCTTGTATAACTTGAACCTTGGCTTGAGATTTATTTCCCAAGTCATCTATAGTGTTTAACTTCTGATATACTTTTTGAAATATAGTAATCTATTCCTGGATCGTCCGTGAAAACGGCTAATATAATCCTGAGTTTTTATTAATTCGAGGAAACAGTTTTCGTCGCTGTTTTGGAATCGTCTTTCAATTACCTCCATTTCATGCACAAGTTTATATTGACGAAAAGTTCCGGCTTCGCTAGTACAGGAATTACTTTCATCACTACAGTTATAACATGAGTAGCAGGACAAATCGCGAAGTAAAACATTCCGTGAACTGGCATTAAGTCTTTTAATATTGGTGATTGCACCTTACTGAAGTGACGACTTTAGATGATCTATTTCGGAGTTCTTCCGCAACATAAATTTCAATTCGCATTTAGAGGACTGTCTTGGTGCCTCCAATTTGTCTTTGCAAAAGTTGGACGAAGTTCATATAATGAGATTTTTCCCCCATTTCCCCATTCTTTTAAATAAATCGTTAAAAGCTACCAACGATTAATACAAATCGAAAAATTTAACCTGTGTCGAACCTATGTCCACGGGCGGAGTCTATAGTAACATGCACTATTCTTTTTTTTTATCGGCAGCAATCATCAACCTCTTTTTCCAAATTTCATAACACGATTTTTTTTAATTATCGTGAACATTTAATCATGTGTGGAAGCATTTTATTCCTTTAAGACCCAAATTTGTAGCATATATAAGAAAAGAATCTTGTCATTTTTTACTCTTCGTGTATCTAACTTTTGTTTTGATCAATTATAAAAAATACGCGTTAACTGCTTTGAAAAATGAAATACCAACTTGGACAAATTGGCTACCGTTTGAAAAACGACTGTGTAGAGAAGATTTTTATTGAATCAGCAATATTTGAACTCACGAACAATCAAGCAAATATTCGTACTTTTGGAAGATATTATTATTGTCTTATTCTTTTTATTCATTTGCTGCTATATCTACTTATAAAAATCACTTTCAGTCGTTGAGTTAACGAAAAACGTCGTTGGACATTTTTCATATTCCAGCTTAATATGCAGCCACCGAGTCAAATGAAATTGGGCAAAATAACGGCTTTAACGCCATATAGAACCGAAACATGTCGTTGTTCCTGCCAAGAATCAAGAAGATCAGAGAATAAGAAATAGGATCACTATACAAAAGAGTTAACACAGTTTTTCATAAATGTAACGTTGGACATCCGTTTTTTTTTTACATAGCTTTGTTATTTTAATCCGCAAATATACAATGTACTAGATATTTCTAAGTGTATGATCAAGAGCTGTAAACACATAACTTAAAACATATATTGAATTCGTTTTATATTGGTTCGTGTTTTCTAACATTTTTATTTTGTTTTGCGAATGAAATTTCGAAGATTCTGTTTTAAATCCTAGTGGTTGTAGGAACATCGTGCCCAACGTTTGAAAGTAGAAAAAGAGTAATAAACACTTCAATTCACATTTATTACAAAAGGCATATACTTTGCATATTTAAAGGGAATCGGAAAGCTTGGCTTGCCTTCATTCAATTGAATTTTCTTCCAACAATACATAAGTTGTATCAACCTTCGTACAGTCTTCCTACGGCCGTTCACATGTTTACCTATTTGGGATCTATAAAATATATAAATTTCTCACAGAAGGCAACCAAAGAAGTAACGAAAGATTTTGCGACGATGCAAATATTAAACTTTACAATATAGATAAATTTCTTTAAGCAATGAATTCAAATAGCAAAAGCTATGCAATTAACAAATATATATATACTTATTAAGCTTCATGAAATTATTTAACAATGAAATACATTAAATATGAAATTTGGAGTTTTACCAAGGGAGCTAATAATTAGTTAATAACACTGTCTGCCACACAGCATTTCGGGACTCTCCCTCTTTCGTCCCTCTTATATAGCTGACTATGTGGGGGCTTTTCTTATTTTTTGGGGCATTATGATGACCTATAGTTGTTGGTTTCTGTGTCATTTAGTCTCTTGGCAATCGTAATACATTCTTTTATTTATATAGTGATGTCGTTATTACGACATAGCGATGTCGTTATAACGACATAGTGATGTCGTTATTACGACATGTTATGTCGAAATGACGACATAGCGATGTCGTTATAACGACATGTTTTGTCGAAATTACGACATAGCGATGTCGTGATAACGACAAGTTATGTCGAAATTACGACATGCTATGTCGTAATTACGACATAATTATTTTTTTTTGAATGGCCCTTATCGGCTTCCGTAGTTTGTGTAGTTTGAATGGTAAAATTTAAAGATATAAATAAATAAAATAAATATTATTTTAATATAGTGTCACATATTGATAATTTGATTGACAAATATTTACATATCACAGTACTCAATAAAACAATCAATACCAAGTCATAATTTTGACTTATGGGACACTTAAGTAAACACATGCTATGTACATCATATATATTTTGAGTTTGTTGATTTTTTTAACAGTGCAAGAGAATTGTTCAAGGTTAAAAGTTTTTTTTTATGTTTGCATCTGCACTAATGAGTTTTGTAGTAATTTCTCATAAAAAAACAACAACATTTGTTCATCCTTTTTTTTCGCTTGATAAATGCATTGAATATATATATATATATTTTTTAATTTGTTGTCAATTCTAATTTTAAGTCAAGACATTAAACAAATCAATATGCATCAGGGAAGATTTTTTTTCTAATTCTAACTGCTGTGCATCATGTACATATAATATTGGAATATAAGATCATCTGGTTTATTTTCTGATATATATTGCAATTCTTTATAATTTTGTCTCGTCGTTTTCCTCATTTATTTGAATTTTCAGTATTTGTTCTACAAATGCGGATGTTTCATCTTGCTGTATTTGAGCTGTATGATCACAACCCCCGTTGTCCAAATCTGTGTCAACCTTGTCATATGAAAGATTGGTACCGACATAGGGTTTAGTATGCTTCTTTTTACTTGAATGGCGTTTCTTCGTTTTTTTGTCGTTTTTGCGGTTGTAGGTGACTTTGTTTCCTTCAGCGTCATATAGTTGATCATAGCTTTTTGTCCTGTCTCCATCATGTTTGTCGCACTTCTCTTTTTCAAAGGCCTGTTCTTCAGATTTTTCGACATGCCGATTTTCGCTTTGATCTATGCGTTTACTAGAGCGATCTTCTGTCTGGTCAGAAGAATTTGTATTTTCTTTTGGTAGTCCTGTACTTACTTCAACACCTTTATTATATACATCATCCTCTTTTGCGGTTGCTTCGTTCGATTTTTCTCCCTTTGTTGTATTTAAATCTTTGAGAGACATTGGACTTTCTCCTTCCTTACGTTTTTTTCCACTGCGATGTTTCTTGCGCTTAGTTGACTTTTTCCGAGATTTCTGTGGTTTGTTATCATAATCCTCTTTTTCTCGATGAACATCTTTCTTTTCCGTATATGGAGAACGTGCACCATATCTTGCTCTGTAAATTTCATCGTCTGATTTTGCATAAGCCTCATTGTCATGTTCTTGTATATGACGTCTGCTCAAACGTATAGATGCTGATTTCTTATTAGCCTTGTAATATGTGTCGTCATCATTTTCAGCTTCTGATGGTAATAGTACTTCATCTTCTCTTGGTAGTGCACTTGATGACCCTAAAGGATTAGGTTCTTTATAGTCACTTGACTCTCTGTCTGGACCAATGATATGTATAGTGGGTAATCCTTCATGTGCGATATCTGTAACGTTTTTTCCGTCAACAATTCGTGAAGTAACTTTATGTTTTATCTTAATTTTCCTTTTACCGAATGCTTCACGACTTGGAGGACGATCTTCATCGCTTCCCTTATTTGACCTAGAACCTTTTGTGAGCAAATAAATTTCAAGGTCACTATCATCAATCTGGCCACTCTCTAAACTATAACAACTAGATTGTCTGGATACATCACTGTCATAACCGGAATGAGTTTGTAAGTTTCTGCGTAAAATGTCTTTAAGAGGAGTATCTGAACTGACAATTTTCGGAGGTGGATGAACAAAGTTTTCTTCATTGTAATCATGGTCATATATCGTTTTAAAGCTATACTCAGAAGACGGTGGAACAACCATTGGTTGTTTTAAAGTTTTCATTGGCCTTAATTTATAAGTATCGTCATCGCTGTCATCAGTTGTTATTGGTCTCGGTGGAGGGAGTTCTAAGGTTGTTACGCCATATAAGACAGCAAATTTACCTTTTAACCCAAGTGGTTCCGGTAACTGGCTTTGCTGTTTTGACATTTGATTATTGAAGCCATCTATTAATTGCTGTCTTTGATAGACAGTGAGAGCGGTAGGACAGGGAGCTGTATTTTTTGTTGGAATTTTTTCGTCTTTTTGTTTGATAGTTTGACACCCATCAATTATATAACAAGGACTGGCTAAAGTTACACAACCAAGACTTACAACTGCAATATACCATCCATAAATTATAGTGTCTGTGTCTTTGTCATGAGTGTTGTGGAATACAACAACAGCGACTACCAAGCTAATCGCTGTAAACAAAAATATGAAAATTGTAATATAATAGCTTGGAATTTAAAAAACAATTATAAAACATTCTCTCACACACACACACCTCGTGCTCGGAATAAAAAAATAATTTATGGCGCTCGGAACGAAATTTTTATTAATGCAAATTGCGACACCGGCAGTCAAAACTACATCTCTTTGTTTTCAAGGCGCTCTTTTGATTTTACGGGAATCTATACAACAACTTGTCTTTATATACACAGGACTCGGTACAATAAATTCCCTTTGTACTAACAATATATGTAAACACAACATAACCATTTAATAGCTCTCGAAACATCATCTCTATTCATTTAAGATAGACTCATGGTATACTGACATCTTGGATATTACAATATCAGTACAAAATCGGTCTAGTTAATTGCCCAAATCTGCAGATTTGGAAAAGATTTGGAATGTTATAGTAAGACGTTTACTTATATAAAGAAAACTTGTTTATTTATTGTGTAATCCAAAATATTTAAACAGATATCAAATTTTGTGTTTTAAAACTATTTTTTTTCCAAATAAGCCATTTAAGGGGAGATAACTCTTTTAGTAAAAAAAAGTATACACTGGGCAGATAGGGAAATTTTCAATTTTTACTGTCAGCAAGAAAACAAGTTCGGTGACACAAGTTTTTATTTTTATTTTCTTAAAACATATTATAAAACATATCTTCTTACAATTTATTTCAAAATTCTATCGCATAGAAATTTTGTTATGCACACAAATGTGCCTTTTCATGAACAATCTAACCAAATTTAGGCAATTTTCAACGACTCATAGCTTGGAAAATAGCAAAGTGACCCATACTTTTTATTATATTTTTGAAAAAAATCATAGTAAAATCTTCTTTTTGGCAAAGTATAGTAAAATCTATCTCAAAAAGTATATACTTATGATCTACCTTAAAGCGATACACACAAATCCATTTATTCACATTTTTCCGGATGCAGCATTTTAAAAAACACGGCGCTTTCGACAACATTTTCATTTTTCATGTACTAAACATAATATTTTTAATGGCATTAACAGTATTGCGAATCAAGGAAACAGGGTATCTTTTGAAAACAAAGCAAAATACGATTTGTGTGGTTATCAAGTGAAGACATTATCATTTGCTTTGGGTTTGACTGTCGAGAACCACCAGTTGATATGCATAAGGTTGGGATTATTTTGTCCTTTTATCTTGTCGAACGTGATTGATACTGTACTCCTATTATGTTTATATTAATCATATAAACATTGCTATTAAATGATTACGTCATTAAAAAAAGTTTTAAGACTTCGTTATCACATGTAGATATACGAGTCTTTTTCTTTGTGAATAAACCTCAAATCGTCATCAAAAAAATTATTAAAGCAAAACAAAAAAGGATTATTGTTAGCTTACGTCAATATATCCATTAATCGAAGGATTTTTTCCTCCATAATTGTTTTCGCCTATTATTATGCATTGTCAAACTAATATTTTTCACAACAATGTGCAGAATTTATCTATGCTTCAAAACAATGTGCAGAATTTATCTATGCTTCAAAACAATGTGCAGAATTTATCTATGCTTCAAAACAATGTGCAGAATGTATCTATGCTTCAAAACAATGTGCAGAATTTATCTATGTTTCAAAACAATGTGCAGAATATATCTATCATGCTTCAAAACAATGTGCAGAATTTATCTATGCTTCAAATATAGAACTTTTTCAGCATGAGTAAAGTTGTTTTCCTCTCCAGTTCTACAGTATAAATTTCAAATAACATCCCATTGCATACACTGTAATAAACATTACTATAAGTTAAAAATTCGAATGCTGATAAACTTTATTTCTCTGTGTATATGCTTTAGTTATCATGTCAACTCAAACTTTCAAAATATTTTATAGAAATACCAAATATAAAAGGAATGGTGATTTGAATCACCCACGGTATCATAATGTTTATGATTAAGAAATATGCAATGAAATGCAGGATGTATTTCCTACAACAGTCAAATTCAAGGAAATATTTTTAATTTTGATAGTTTTTCGTATGAAACCGGATGTGACGTACCATGATTCGGTGATATTACATCTTTTACATTACCTGTTAGAAAAGCAAATGATGCAGCAGCAAACTTGATTCCTCTGATTTTTTTCAAGTCACGTGTCCAGAAGAATGTCATGGAGGCCAAGACAACACAGATAAAGTAGAATGAAAACCCTAGGCTCATAAACACTTGCGGAATCTTGTAACTCCCTGAAATGTATAAAAATATATGATCATGTTCTTCGTTACATACAATCTTTGTGTTACAATATCTGTTAGGTCGATTGACTTTAGAATTTTAGCACCAAATACAAAGTTATGTAGCCGTCTCTATTCTGATCTAGTTTTCAATAACACTTGTTTCTGGTTTCCTTACAGTTACATGTTTATGAATGTTTCTATCTTACATAGTTTAAGTCTTAAATCTTTTGCCTAGTAATTTTTAAAATAATAATATACAATGTTTACAAATAATTGTATTACTAAATCTTTGATATTTTCTATCGCATTCAACAGAATACCTGTACCAAGTCAGGAATATGACAGTTGTTGGCCGTTCGTTTGCTGTGTTTTGTCATTTGATTTTTCCATTTTATTAGGGACTTTCTGTTTTGAATTTTCCTCGTATTTTTGTGATTTTACTTTTTTATGCAACTTAATAAACAATTTTGATTATCACAATCAAACTTAAAAATCAAACGTATTTTTCTCAACACTGTCACTACATGTATGCTTTTATTCTTAATATATTAACTCTCCAAAAATGATTGTGTATATTGTATATTTATAATTTCAAATTTTGCCATTAAGAATACGGTCAACAGGCTACACTTCTTTCCTTCTTTTACTTTCGTTAGTCAATTTCTTTATTGTATGTGTTTAAATTATATATGGTTTATACATGATATGACTATTGTCATCGAAGATTGCTAGTTAACCGGTCTAGTGTGAATTGAACAGGTCCAAAATTGTCGATCGACCAAAGGAAGATAACTAGAATAATAACTCGTTCCAGATACGGCTGATCAAAAACGGATTTTTTTCTGAGGTGGCAGAAACCAGTTATTTTACAATAAATCTTTAAAATTTCATGGATTTATGATTTTATTTTCTTGAAAACTCATTCAAGCTTATATACAAATAAAATGTATGGTTTCAAGGAACTAAGATGTGTGCGTGCTTATGTAAATATATAGAAAACCTTTAAATTTGGGTGTCTGTCCAGCATGGAGATTTTAAAATTTATATTTATAAATGCATTGCAAATAAGGCAAAAAATGTGATGCTCTGATACCAATATATTCCTCACCTGCAGAATCCTGCTAAAAGCCGACAAGAATTTTAGCCAAATTCAAGAGAGAAACGATATTCAGTAAATTAGAGCCTTGTCCGAACCTATCCTTACCATCAAAATCTCAAGATATTTTTGTTTACATAAAACTGAATTTTTTCCCCACTTTGATTGAATGCCGCCCCACTTTGATTGGATGTCGTCAAGTGAGGAGACCACAATTTTGACATCAGATTGGACCTATATGTGAAGGAAATTCCCAACCTGTGTATACAACTACTTACTTGTGTAGTACAATAGCCTAGAATTTACATTCATTTATTTTTTCAGTCCACATGATGCAATTATATACCTGAATACTTAACTATAACAAAATTTCTGGTACACCAAAACTGGTACCTGCCACCTGAGGGATGATATATATCAAAAACTGTATCTGTATGCGGAGTTAAATGTGTAATTTTGAATACATCATGGAAATCATGATTTATCTTCCGCATGTGGGCTCATGTCAAAACCTGCATATTGGTATTGCTAGAGAAATTGCAAATTATCACATTAAGATAATTTTAGAGTTAAATAGATACATTGTTTTGAAAATTATATAAATCTACTCACAATCAGCTTAAGCTTCAAACGAAATATAAATAACTGTTTCTGTTGGCAAAAAAATCCTTAAATTGTTATCAAAGGTACCAGGATTATAATTTAGTACACTAGACGCGGTTTCGTCTACATAAGACTCATCAGTGACGCTCAGATCAAAAAAGTTAAAGTGAGGAGTTTTGAAACAGTAATTTATTAGACAAAAAGTCTGATTCCAAGCTGATCAGGTGAAAACTTTCCAACAGTAAAGGGGAATCCATGTTTTAACATTTTCACTAATTAAATGTTTTCCTGTATTGTGTCGTACTTTTATAGAAATAAGTGTTTCAAGGCATGTTAGAGTAAGGTTTAGGGATAGAGTTATTTACTTTACAATTTATAGTTTAACTTTTTTACGTTGCAATAATGTGTATTTTCATTACAGGCGTAATTGTTGCAATTAGTATACTTAATGCTTCAATGTTTATTCATAAGCAAGAAATGTACAAGAAATATGATTGCCCTACTGAAATTTCAACTTAAATAAATCTGTGTATAAAAGTGTATGCATAACATCACTTACTTTTGAACCATACTTTTTATAGATTCGCGTAGACGTATGGCTTAGATTTCAAACAATACCGACCATATAAGTTTATATATAACAAGCATTGAACATATACATTTAAATATCAGCAGGCTTATGTATTTAGATAATGTATAGTATACTTTTTGTTTTGATTCTATTTTGTTTGATGTTTTGTATTTTTATATATGGTTCAAGTTTTAAACGTAGGAATTATATTCGTTTATGTTTTATAGCCGTAATTATTGCAGTTGATATACTTAATGCCTCAATGTTTTTTTTCACAAGGAAGAATTATACAAGAAATATGATTGCCCTACTGAAGATTCAACTTCAATAAAAATTGTTTCATGTGTTGAATTTGCTCATTATAAGAGAGGTTTGGGAATCTTTCTTTTATATGACAGGATAGAAGTGTACGGTCGAAATTACTTTCTTAAGTAATGATATTTTATTAATATACCTATTACGCATCACTACGACTTCAAATAAAACAAGCCATCATATTAATATATAATATATAAAAAAAGAAGATGTGGTATGATTGTCAATGAGACAACTGTTCACAAGAGACCAAAATGACAGACATTAACAACTATAGGTCACCATACGGCCTTCAACAATGAGGAAAGCCCATACCGCATAGTCAGCTATAAAAGGCCCCGATAAGACAATGTAAAACAATTCAAACGAGAAAACTAACGGCCTTATTTATAAAAATAAAACGAACGAAAAACAAATATGTAACACAGAAACAAACGACCGACACTGAATTACAGGCTCCTGACTTGGGACAGACACATACTTAAATAATGTGGCGGGGTTAAACATGTTAGCGGGATCCCAACCCTCCCCCTAACCTGGGACAGTGGTATAACAGTACAACATAAGAACGAACTATAAAAATCAGTTGAAAAAGGCTTAACTCATCAGATGGACAAAAATACAAGTGGACGTGGCCGGGTACCTGTACATTCCGACAACAAAAAGACACTAGAAACAGATCTGAGAGTATTCGCAGTTATCTGACAGCTAATTCAAAGCCACTAACAACTAATAAAAAATCATGCATCTAAAACTAAACTGTCAATCCTTTCACATCCAACATCCAATCATCATCGGCGGGATTTAGTGTAAAGACGTCATAAACAGCCTTCTAAATATAAAGATTTAAATGTCAGCAGGGTTATGAACTTTAATCTAATGGATTATGAAGTATATTTTTTTTTATTGTATTTTTTTTTTTTTTTTTTTTTTTTTTCGATTTTCAAAAAGGATTTCTTATGTTCTGTTATTTTGCTATTCGATCATTTATAAAACTGTTATTTTTCCACTGATCGAGATTTTTGTATACTAGTAGTTAAAATAATCAGGTTTGAATGGAAAATCTTAAAACAAATGTTTAATTTCTCTTTTATGATACAATGAAATTCTAACTGACATTTTATATAAACACATGAACATGTCTTCTTGTTTATCGTGTTGTGGTGTTGGTTCATATAAAACATGAACATGTTTTCTGGCATTCTTTGTTATGGTGTTGGCTTATATAAACATATGAACATGTCTTCTGTCATTCTGTGTTACGTAGTTGGATCATACATACACATGACCATGTCTTCTGACATTATGTGTTATGATGTTGGTTCATAAAAAACATGAACATGTTTTCTGTCATTCTGTGTTATGATGTTGGCTCATACAAACACATGAACATGTCGTCTGGCATTCTGTGTATTGGTGTTGGTTCATACAAACACATGAACATGTCGTCTGGCATTCTGTGTATTGGTGTTGGCTCATACAAACACATGAACATGTCGTCTGGCATTCTGTGTATTGATGTTGCTTCATAAAAAACATGAACATGTCGTCTGGCATTCTGTGTATTGATGTTGGTTCATAAAAAACATGAACATGTCGTCTGGCATTCTGGTTTATGGTGTTGGCTCATACAAACACATGAACATGTCTTCTGGCATTCTGTGTATTGGTGTTGGTTCATACAAACACATGAACATGTCTTCTGGCATTCTGGTTTATGGTGTTGGCTCATACAAACACATGCACGTGCCTTCTGGCATTCCTTGTTAATGTTTTCCTTTTGACATGATTTCACGTCTATTTTTATTCATAATTGTAGTTGCATTGCTTTGTTTCGAAATCACTAGTTGTTATGTCAAATCATCATAATTTAATAAACGAAAATAAAGAAGGATTGTCGGGTAATAATTCCTGATGATAAAACCATAAACCCACGTGACAAACCCGTAGTCAATGTACTACTTCATTTATGTACAAAATAATAAACGAAAGTAAATATGTAACCAACATCAAACGACAACCACTGAATAACAGAGCCCTGATCTGGGACAGGAACATAAAAAATGTGGCATTTACTTGGATCTTTCAGCAAAGCATGAATTATTCAAAAGGCTTAATATCAAAATGTTGGCCACGTTGTTTATATCATGGACAAGGAAAGTTATTTACTTTAAGTGATTTGATAGTTTTTGGAGACAGCATCAAACCACGTGATAAAAAATTATAATATGTGTTTTTATAAGTCACGTTGGTCTAATAAAATTGTGATTATATCACTCTTATGGCTGGCTGCCTTTTGTCATAAACTATATTGCTTGTGTAATAACTAATATATCTTTATCACCTACAAAATATCATGATCTATTATTGAGGTTGTTTATGGATTTAATTTGACTAAGCATAACGAATAACATTGATTAGACATTTTCATCGAACTTAAGTAGTATTTCACTACTAGGTCAGATGTGTCAGTTCAAATAAAATATGTCATAAACTTCATCAAACGTTTTAATGGGGGAAATGCATTTACCATCAAAAGAAATAGCAATAATAAATTTTTAATCAAGGGAAATGTATGCAAGAGTGAATTACATTCAAACAAAATAAAAGTATAGGTATGTAAGCGACTTGAGTGTATGTAAGCTATTATAGACAACCGTATGGCCTTCACAATGAAACAAAAACCATACCAAACTGTTGGATATAAAAGACCTCGATAAAAAAAATATGAAACAATTCGATGTAGAAAACTAACGCTATAATCAATAACAAAACAAACTACGGTAAACAAATATGACAGACTTTAATGAACGATAACCACTGAACTGCAGGCTTCTAACTTAGGACAGGCACATAAAGAATCTGAATGGTTTAAACATGTTTGTAAGATGACAGGGAGTCATGACCCTATAATTCTACGTTAGACCATATGTTAAAATATTCTCCTGTGGTACCACAGGGAAGTTGTGTTTTTTGTTATAAGTGGCTTTCTCTTGTTTACCAGAGCGGCCGGTTCATCTCTGTTACCAGTTTTGAATTGTATCCTCCGAGTACCGAGGAAGCGTTATTCAAGTTATGGCTTAGCGTCAGTGTGGGGTTGTGCTCCTCGTTCCCTCTAATTTTCCTTGTTACAGTACTTCTGTTACCAGAAGAACACCTACTTGCCAATATTAAAAATGCCGGCGGTTTGTATCGTCTTGCCAGACCTCGTTTACTGTTTTTTCCCTGCGGCCGATTTTATTCCACATAAGATTTCTTGAATTATTTAGTATTAAGGAGTTGCGGAATGATCGCCTATGAGAAAATTCAACGGTACAAACTTTAGCATCTAAAGGAAACCGCACAACCTCCAACAATTAGCAAAACCCTTACCATATGCGGCCGGTTTTATTCCACACAATATTTCTCCAATTATTTTAACCTTTAGAATGAAATTCAAAACAGTGTGGCTGTGGCCATTGATTGACACATTAAATTCATCCATTGACTAGGACAATTTACATGAACGTTTGTCTGTAACGACCACTGTTCACGACGTACCTACGATAGACATTTAAACTGTGGGGTCACCAAAGGTTTCTTAACGCCTTTAATTATAAAATAATTCAAAAAATTAATCAGGAATAACCTTTATGTTTTGATTTATATAATTGATATAATTCAAAACATCGTGTTATTTCTGATTAGTTTTTCGAATTACTTTATTAAGGTGTTGAGAACCTTTGGTGACCCCATAGTTTAAGTGTCTTTAAAAAGTACATAGTGAGCAGTGGTCGTTACATACAAACGTTCACCTAAATTGTCCCAGTCAATGGATGAATTTAATGTGTCAATCAATGGCCACAGCCACACTGTTTTGAATTTCATTCTAATTTATTAATTGAAATAACTTTAAAGTAGTAAGAACAAGCAGCTTTTTATGTACCTCTCTGGAACGCGGTGTATTTAAGTTTTACGTTAGGACTTATTGAAATCTACTTGGAGACAGTAAACTTTTATTAGGATAGTACGTTCAGCTTGAATACTTCAGTTATCATTTATTATAACATTTCTATCATAAATAAGTGAAAGTCACTCCAATTTTTTTTAATAATTGGCCTAAAAAGTTGAAATTTGAGGAAATGAGAGGTCTAATTGGACCAAAAGAGACTTTATAAGGAGGGCGAAGAAGTCTATTAGTGGTTTATATCATCATGAAGTCATCTTTTGTATCATATTCAACTGTTTGTAGGCAAATGAGATAAAACAAGAATGTGCCCCACTCGCACTATCATTTTCCATGTTCAATGGACCGTTAAAATCTAATTTGGCATTAAAATTAGAAAGATAATATCATAGGGAACAAGTGTACTAAGTTTCAAGTTGATAGACTTCAGCTTGATCAAAAACTACCTTGACCAAAAACTTTAACCTGAAGCGGGACAGACGGAGGAACGGAAGGATGCACGGACGGACACACAGACGAACGGAAGGACGCACGGACGGACGAGCAGACGGACGCACAGACCAGAAAACATAATGCCCCTCTGCTATCGTAGGTGGGGCATAACAAAAAGTATCATTTAAAGGTCCATACTATATTCTATCCTAATGAGGCTTCATGGTTTGGATTTTTCGAAGAATTTTTGTTTGAATCGCTGTAGATGTCGTCTTGTGAACATATATTTGTTCCGCATAATACTTGTTCCCCCTGGAACAAAACTATGGATAACAAAGTTCTTGGGAACAAACATTACATAATATTAATTCCACCTTCATAAGATTACCTTGTAAACATCAAAGGAATGCTGATCCAATTCCATCATCAGGTGGAGTCCTCCTTCCTTGGCTGTTTCGGCGCTATTCCACAACAACCTCCAGAGGTACGCCGGCTCAGGTGATCAATCTGAACCTGGAACTGGATGGCCTACACGGCTCCGATGTCTCAGCTGATGTCATTGCTGTTCTTCTGTAACTGAATGCTGTTCTGTATATCTATATCTGTCCATTATCTACACAATAACTGTTCATTGACAATCTATCATTTTGCACTTTTCCACACTTCGTCTCTTTTCCTTCAAATCCACTGTGATGCCACTTCTGCTTCTCTACACACTTCTGTAATCAGTTTCTTCCTCTCTGCTCCTACCACTCCCAAGGTCCTAAGTGCCCGCCACATTGACTGTCCTGCAAAGCCCCTGCATCCGACTTCTATTGCCATACACCATGTCCTCCATCCCCGCTGTTTGCAATCCTCTACTAGCTGCTGGTATTTTGCCATCTTTCTTTCATGAGCTTCCTCTATTCTGTCTTCCCATGGGACTGTTAGTTCCAGCAAGACCGCCTGCCTAGTTCTCTGTGACCAAATGACTATATCTGGTCTTAGCGATGTTGCTGCTATTTCTGCTGGGAAACTCATGCGTTGATGTATGTCTGCTGTCATCTGCCAGTCTGATGCTGTTCCAAGTATCCCTAAACCTTCTGTCTGGTTGTCTTTCTTTTCTCCAGCCCTCACAAAATTTACAAATGTGATGTTCTTCTGCATCTTTCTCTTCTTTCTCCTGGTGGTATCCAACTTTGCTGCTATTGTTTTCAATACACTGTCATGCCTCCATGTATATCTTCCATCTTTCAGTGCGACTGGACATGCTGACAACACATGCTGTAGAGATGCTGGTTTGTCTTTGCATAAGGTGCATGTTGGGTCTTCTATCAACCCCCAGGTATAGAGGTTTGATGGGCTTGGTAAAACATCGTACACTGATCTTAGGAGAAAACTCAATCTGTATCCCTCCATACTCCAAATCTCGCTCCAGGTCAAAGCCCTGCTTCTAGCTCCTTGCCAATTCAACCAACTACCCTGCTGTTTCATTCCTACTGCCTTAACATTCCTACTCTCTTCTTCCATCTGTCGTATTTCCTGTTGTACCAGTTCCCTCCGTCACTTCTCATTTGCTGTATCCAACCTTGGTTTTGTTGTCATACCAAATCCCTGTCTACCAACTGCTGTTACACCAACGATGACACTGTGCTTTAGTCTGGTCTCAGCTTCCTTAACTGCTTCCTCTGCTTTCCATTTTCTTCCTGTCCTGATCTTTACTTTGGCTCCTCTCACTTTAGCATCTTTGCTGTCTCTCAACGTCATAACCTGTCTTGTCTTTGTAACTTTATACTCTTCTGTCAATGCCTTCATTGGTAATTGTAGCTTTGTTCCTGTGCTGTACAATCCAATGCTGCTGAAACTTCTTGGCACACCCAACCATCTTCTTAGGCATGCACTGATCTTTCTCTCTAAGGCCTCCACTTTGGACAATCGGAACTCGTAAACTAGTAATGGCCACAATGTCCTTGGTAAGACCCCATGTTGATGTTGATATATCCAGGCCTTATACCTTCCTGGGAGCCCACTTTTGTCTATCTTCGTCAGCCATTCTACCAATTGCACTTGAACTTCACCCATGTTTACCATATCTGCTAGTGTTGCATCAAACTTTTTACCTAGGCATTTCACTGGTTTCTCTCCAGCTGTTGGTATCTTTTCACCTGCTAACTCAAATGTCTCATCTTGCACTTTGCCTTTCCTCACTATCAAACTTCTAGATTTACTTGGTTTGAACTTCATTCTGGCCCACTTAATCATCCTTTCCAATTCCTCTTAAGTCCATCTTCCCTCTATGACTGTTTTTGCTGTCACTGTCATATCATCCATAAAAGCTCTTACTGGTGGTTGCCTGACCCCTGATGACAATAATGGTCCTCTACTTGGTTTTTCTATTGATTTTACAATTAAGTTAATTGCTGCTGCAAACAGGACTACTGATACTGTACACCCCGTTAGTATTCCAACTTCAAGTCTCTGCCAAGCTGTGGTGAAGTGTCCAGCTGTGAACCTCATTTCAATCTTGTCAAAATACTCTCGCAGCATAGTTCTGATAGTTGGTGGAACATGATACCTCTCCAATGTCAGGTCTACTAGTTTGTGAGGTATGGACCCATAAGCATTAGCCAGATCTAGCCAAAACACTGCTAAGTCACTTTTCTTCTCCTTTGCTTCTCTTAAAATCTGTGTAATAACGCTGGTGTGTTCGATGCAACCAGATACTTCAGGCATGCCTCCTTTCAGGACTGCGATGTCTATATTTTCGTTGCAAAGCAGGTACCTCGTCGTTCTCCTTGCCAAAACTGCCAGGAATATCTTCCCCTCAATGTTCAATAGGGAGATGGTTCTAAACTGTTCAACTTTCCTGGAGTTCTCTTCTTTTGGTATAAAACATCCTTCTGCCTTGTACCATGACTCTGTCATCTTTCTCCTTCTCCAAATTACTTTTAATAGCTTCCACAACCTTCTGATCAGTCTGGGACAGTTCTTATATATCCTATATGAAATACCATTTGGTCCTGGTGCTGACCCTGCTCTTGCCTTTCTCACTATGTCCTGCACTTCTTGGAACTTCAGGTCTGACTCATCTAACTGTTCTTTTGGCTCCTCTGGTGTTAACAATTTCTCACATTCTTCCAAGTCTTCTCCTCGTCTCTCATCACTGTGGGTCTTACTGAGATGTTCTTCCACTTCTTCCCTCGAGTTTTACAGTTTACCAGATCCTCTCGCTCCAAATAATCGCTTCATATACTGAGACTGAAATGGGTTTGCTGTAAATGTTGCTCTCTCCTTTGCCTTTTTCTTTCTATCTCTTCTATGAGTTTCTGCTCTTGTAAGTGTCTTAAGTTTCTCCCTAGTTCCCTTTCTTAACTGCTGTAATGGTAACCTTTCATTCTCATTGGCGACTTTGTACCTCTTCTTTAACCTTCTCAAGTCTCCTCTCACTTCCTTGATCTTCTTCTGTCTCCGGTTACTATGGCCTTGTTTTGTTGGTTGTTTCCCTTGTGGTACCACTCCAAATCTGTCCTTTTCTACGCTGTAAATAATGGACGTCATTCCTGTTATCTTTCTGTCTACACTGCCTGCTAATGTTGCCTCTAAGATGTTTTCCAAATCTTCGTCAAGAGCTTTCCAAGCTTTCGTTGGCCATTTGATCTTCTCTTTGCGTGGCTCATTCTCTTCTCTACGGGTTGTTGGTTCTATCCTGTCCTCTACGGACTGTTGTTTCTATCCCGTCTTCTCTATGGACTGTTGGTTCTATCCTCTATCTCTTCTGCCTCGTCAAGTTGTTCTACCTCTGTAGGCTGTTCCTCGTGCTCATCCTCACCCTGGGTCACAGGGAGGCTATCATCACTGTGGTTTGCTTCCTGGAACTAAAATATCATACGGTTTCATAATATTTGTTCCTTTAAAAAAGAGTGTCATTCGATTTTTTACACCTGATTAGATCTTAATTAATGTTAACCTCACAAAACATTTACCTGTTCATGTAGTACATACAAAGAATGAAGTCTGAGGAATACAATTTTGTTTTACATATTTAAACGATGGCTCTTATTGTAGACAAGGTACGAATATATATTTTTAATATTTTATTACTGCACACTCCACTGTGACTAACTAAACTAAATGGTCCATTAGTCTGTACCAATTTAGAAAGTTTAGCTTATACATTAGTCAAGCATGAAGTTGGCCACAAATTTCAGATGAAAATGCCTGTACTTTATTATTGGTCATTTACTTCCATACATTTGTAGCTAGAAATAATTTTGGATATTGTAGTATATATTCCTAGAACTTTGATCATATATCAAATATTTCTAGAACTTTAATCATCTGATAACCATGATATTAAACTATTCCTGGAACATTTATAAAATAGCCAATATTCCAATATGCCTGGAACTTTTTTAATATTATAACAAATATTCTGAGAACTTTTATAATATAACAAATATTCCTGGAGCTTTTTTAAATATAAAAAATTTCCTGGAACTTTTATAATATAATAAATATTCCTGGAACTTTTATTATATAAAACATTGTCCATAATAATATTCCAAAGAACTTTTAGCATATGACAAAAGTTCCATTTGGAACTTTCCTCATGTAATATTTTATCCTTTGTGAAGGAAATTTTCTTATAGCATTGGATAAAATATTTCACATTCACTGTTTTTCAAGAAAAAAATATTCTTTAAAAGTTACAATCTTTAGTACATGGGAGATAACTCTAGTACATGGGAGATAACTCTAATAGATGGGAGATAACTCTTGTACGTGGGAGATAACTCCATTCATGTGAAAATTCAATCTCCCATACAGACAGAGTTATCGTCCAGGAGGAAAGGACGATATCTCTGTCTGTATGGGAGATTGCATTGAGTTCTTTGGAATATTATTATGGACAATGTTTTATATAATAAAAGTTCCAGGATTGAGGAGGAAAGGACGATAACTCTGTCTGTATGGGAGATTGGTGAAAATTGTTGGTTGATCAAAGTTTTAAAATGTCGTGTTTTCATGTTACATGATTAAACAAGTTGCCATTAAATTATTTCTAAAATGTTGTTTTCATGTTACATGATTTAATTATTACCAAATTGTTGTGTTTTCATGTTACATGATTTAATTATTACCAAAATGTTGTGTTTTCATGTTACATGATTTAATTATTACCAAAATGTTGTGTTTTCATGTGACATGATTTAATTATTTCTAAACTTTTGTCTTTTCATGTTTACATGATTTGATACTTTAAAATCATTTCATATGTTTTTATCGTGTTTTGTGTGCCTGCAAAAGAAATATCATTCACACCAATAAAATTTATAGCAAAGTTTTTCCTCTTAAATTGTTCTGGCCCATCCACTATAGATATTAAAAAAGATATCGCACATCCAAATATTTACACAAAAAAGCGCTTGTCCAGCCCCATTTTGCACCGGCCCATCTGTCTGATAAATATTGAACGGTCCCTTAAAGCACTCGTACGAAAATTTGAAAAGGAGAAGATGGACTACCTCGTTGAACCAAATAAGAACTTGTAAACGGTGACTTTGCTTTCGTTCAACAGGTATAATTCCTTACTTATTTTTGGGAAAGTAATAACTTAATTTTACGTAATCGTTACTATTTTCCCCGAAATGTAAGGTATATATATCCGGAAACGTAGACATTTTTTTTTACCGGTTTAGTAATTTTTTTCGGAAAAGAAATGCCAATTTCCGGAAACATATAACGCCGATTGTAATATTTTTGTTGGCATTCAAGGAATAGGTAACATATATATCTTACAGGCATTTTCTAAATTTAGGCATTTTGTAAAATGACTGAATTTTCAGGCAATTTAGAAAATGCCTAACCTCGACAGACATTATACAAAATGACTAAAATACCTAGTCATTTTGTAAAAATTTGCGAAATTCCACAAATTGACTGTTGAGTTTCAGGCAATTTGTAGAAGGAAGATATGATTGAGATGCATATGACAAAGTTGACAAAAACACAATATCTTACAAAGATAATAACTAATAGTTTGGCAGAACTAATTTATTCTCCAAAAACCAGATCGGAAGTTTTTTTTATGCCTTATGATATGTTCTTTTTAGGGAAACTACTTTAACAGTAAAGTGAAACATATGAATTAGAGAAATGTTCGTTTTGCTGGTTTTTTTTGTTGCTTTCAGTTGCAAATATGTCATGCATTTTTTAAGATGTGAACAATTTGGTTATAATACGTATGGATTATTTTACAGTGGATTGACCTGGATAAAAGACATACATTTAGACTGCAGCTTGCAATTAAAATGAAGGTATTTAGGACAGGAACAGAAAATACCCCTTCAGAACAACCTTAGAGTTCTCAAAAGAGTTGTCCGATCATCTGAAAATGTCAGGGCTAATAGATCTTAACCTGAAGAACTTTTAAACCCCAATGTCAGATTTGATCTAAATGCATTAGATTTAGAGATATATCAAGCCAAAAACTGTATTTTACCCCTATGTTCCATTTATAGCCATGTTGGCCATATTGTTTGGCAATCAGGGATTAAACAAGATACTCTAATGATCAATTGTGTTTGGTTAAATTTGACCTAGTAGTTCCATAGGATAACATGTTTTTAAAAGTTAACAGACAAAGACAGAAGACAGCCGCCGAGATGAGCTCACTTGACTCCCTTGGCTAGGAGAGGTAAAAATCGACAAAGAAAAGAAAAATAACAGTGGTTTGACAAGAGAAGCGTTTCCTGCTAAGATACTTTGATTTTTTTTTTTAGAATATATGAAAAAAAAGATATGCATCTTAGATGTGTGTACTTATTGCGAAACCTTATGTTGCCTAACGTTAAGTACTTTATCAGTAAAGAACAGTAAAGGTAATGAAAGACCTAAAAGTGTGATGATCCAGATTTCTCCAAATGTTGTCTGAGTGCTAAATCAGATTTTACGCCAAACAATATATTTGCAAACAATCAGGACAAATATTAATTTATGTAGTTCTGTCGTGCAAACATTTTTAGATATTAAAAAAAAATGTCAGGTTCTGTGCTTGTGTGAATTGTAATTATTCAGTAAAATGTATTTTTAATAAGAAAGCCTCAAATTTAGCAGTGTTATCAGAGGTTGCAAGATTTCTTCTTTATTTTTCTGTCATTATATCTATGGTAAAATATATACACAAGCTTAACAAATTGGACAAAGGGTTACTTTATGATGCTTATGTTTGTAATAAAGTTTTAGATGCAGAAAACATTAATTGTTGGTATTCATCTATGAGATATGTACTTCAATCACTTGATATACAAAATTTAGATACAAAGCTCAATAAATTAATTAAATTTGTAAAATGTAAACTTTGTAATAGTTTTAAAACATTTTGGTTGGTCAAAAGATCTGAAACCTAATCACAAGGTAATAGTAAATTAGAAAATTATTTCAACCTCAAGACTGACTTTGTAAAGGAGGCTTATTTGTCAATTAAAGATTTTAGTATAAAAAAGAGCTATATGTAAAATGAGAATGAGTGCTTATGATCTTAGAATTGAGAAAGATAGATATAGTAAAAAATATATAGAGAGAACTCAACGTCTTTGTCATCACTGCTTATCACATGGATCAAATTCTATTGAAGATGAGACCCATTTTACAGTAAATTGTCCATTATATAATGAACAGAGGAAATTATTATTTGATAAAGTTATCACTTTTTGTACTAATTTTAAAGAACTACCTAATGATAAGAAATATTTCTGGCTGTTCACAAATGAGCATTTACCAACTCTCATGTGCCTAGGAAATTACATTATTTAAGGTTTAGAAATAAGATCCAGATGTAAACAAAATATAGGAAATAATATAATATTTTATTGTTATAAAATTTAATATAATAGTTATATAAAACACATGTTGTGTTAGGCTCTGATCCTGTCCATAACGTTATAGTATGGCATTAGTTTTCTGTTTTGCTTTTTCCAATCATATTGTGTTGTAAAATGATGCCCTTTATGGGTTCTTGATTAGATTAATAAAATTCTTATCTTATCTTATCTTATTCTTGATTATTTAAGGTCTTCTTTTTTAATTCAGTAATTATTACAAATAAAACACCTCTGGTTTTCAAACCGTTTTCAAAGCTTTTAAATGTTTTTCTTAAGATTTTATTCTATAAAATAATTTCAGACATTTTGTAAAATGCCTTTCAATTTTTCTAGGCATTTTGTAAAATTCCTAGAAAATTTAGTCATTATGGATAATGACTGAATCTTGCAGGCATTTGTTTTCAGGCATTTTACAAAATGCCTAAATTTAGAAAATGCCAGTAACATATATATATATAAGTACGTCTGAGTCAGTGACAACCCTACAACAGATGTATCCATCGGATCGCCATCAATGATGGTGATACATGGCTGTGTACATAATGTATATTCAACTCGTCTAAACATCAACCCAACAATGTTAGATCTGTAAATTTGCTTTCGCAAATTTTTTGTTCTTCCCTCGCCGGGATTCGAACCCATGCTACTGTGATATCGTGACACCAAATCGCCTGCACTGCAGCCGTCCCGCTAGACCACACGACCACCTGGGCTCTTAAAAAATAGAGCTTTCGCTGGCCGTGTGTTACCTTTCCACGTCAGTTTTAATCTAGCGGCGTACTGCAGTACATGATATATAAGGCATGAAGATGTTATATATATATATATTGGCATTTGAGGAAGACACCATTATGATATCACAACAAAAATGCATGCTTATCAAAACAAATATACTAATTTAAAAAGAGATAAGTAACATATAAATCATATTTTTCAAGTTGTTGAAAATTATTTTTTTGCTGTTACTGCTTGAACAAATAAAACAAATATGCATGGGATTTTCTAAAAATGAAACTTTGAAAAGTGTTGCATCACAAAGTCCACATCTGCATATTGCCAGGAATTCAAGTTTACGCAAAATCAACAAAAGCCTCTTTGGACTTTGAAGTGTTTATTTTTCAATATTTCTATAGTTCTGTGTAATGTAATATATAGGGTTATTGCATGAATATTGGGGAATATTTTCCCGAGTAAAATTTGATAATGCACGAGCTTGCGAGTGCAATATATGTTCTTCGAGGGACATATTCTCTCGATTCCAAGCGTCTGGCTGGTGACAAACTCATAAAATAAACGGAGGGTTATTTGAAAACTTGTCATGGGTGCTCTGTGGCACCGTTAAAGTCCACAATTCCTCTAAAATCCACAACACCGCTAAAGTCCACAACAATTTTCCGCTAAAGTCCACAACGCCGCTAAAGTCCACAAAATTTCCGCTAAAGTCCACAAAATGACCTCTGCTAAAGTCCACAAGAAAACACCGTTAAAGTCCACAACAACAAGTTCCGCTAAAGTCCACAAAAAAGCACCGTTAAAGTCCAAACATTTTTTTTTCATTATCAAAAGACAATTTTCTGTTTTTTACACCCGATATTATAGATCTAATTAAAAGCACGGACTTTTGTTCTTAGAAAGTATTTCTTGTCAGCATAAATTCTATTTTGATGAATGAAAAAAATTATAGTATTTGCTTTATCGATTTTTATGCGATTTTCTATCAATCAAACAGACAACATTTCTGAAAAGTTATCTAACTATTATACTCTTTTTATTCTTTAGTAAATATTTGTTCATCCACAAGAAACTCCAACATAGCGTTCTCTTTATGTATATGCTGGAGACATCATAATTTGGAGCCTATATTTGATATTTAAATTTCCTTTGCAATATCTATAAAACATAAGTAAGATTTCCATCGTCTGTTAGGTTCCACAGCAGCCAAAACGGTCCGTAAATCTCAAAAATAGACTTGGATCCATCATGTTCTTTTTTTAAATCAAAATAATGATAAAGAATACCACACATTCATGCATTTTGTGGTGCTCAGCAGATTTCCATCACTCTTTGGTTTGCATATAAAAAAGAAGATATGGTATGATTGCCAATGAGACAACTGTCCACAAGAGACCAAAATGACACAGACATTATAAACAACTGTTTGTTTTGTTTTCAAAAAGGAAAATGAATTTGTTTCAGAATGAAAGATGAATTGAATAAATTATACGCGGATGTGGTTCTGTATTGTGTATTATCCATGATGAGTACAAGTATAAGTTTTTTTTCAACAATGCTACATGTATATATATATATATATATATATGTTCCAGACAATATGAGTGTATCTGATTTGAACCCTTACGCGTACAATGTGGACCATATAAGTATACCTGAACGTATACTCGTACCGTATGAGTATACTCGTATGGTTTAGTATGAGGTCGACCATACATGTGCATTTGTCAAATTTATCAAGAGTCAGAAAATGAAATAAAAACTTTAAACAAATAAACTAGAGTCTCTAAAGAGCCTGTGTCGCTCACCTGTATTTACTGATCCTTTGGAAATCATGTAAAATAAGGTTAAAATCATAATTTATAGTATAAGATATCATTAGATACTATAATAATATCTAAGATAATAGCAAAGAACTCAGGGACAGCAACCCAACAACTGGTTGTCTGAAAATTTCAGGGCAGATATATCTAAATCTGATGAACATTTTTGCCACCGTCAGATTTGCTCTAAATGCTTCAGTTTCAGAGATATAAACCAAAAACTGATTTTACCCTATGTACTATTTTTAGCCATGTCTTTCATCTTCGTTCGCGGGCAGGGTCATCGGACACATTTTTTAAACTATATACTCTTATGATGATTGTGGATAAGTTTAGTTACACTTTGTTTAAGTAATTCCAGAGGAGAAGATTTTTGTAAAAGTTAACGACGACGATGACGACGCCGGACGACGCCGAACGCAAAGTGATGAGAAAAGCTCACTTGGCCCTTCGGGCCAGGAGAGCTAAAAAGTGACGCTACATTTTTTAGTATGAAATTAAGTTCAAATGCTCAAATTGCAATTGAAGTCAGGGCCGTAACTAGGGTTCGAATTCAGGGGAGGCAGGGGTTTGGGGGCCGCCGATTGAGGCCCAATAGAGAGGGGGCTAGGGGTCGCAGCCCCCCGCCGATTTTTTTCTCTCAGTAAAATGGCTAAAAATGACCCGTTTTCCTTCGATTTCCTTACTTTAAGAAACATCAGTATTGTTTGAACCTGAAATCAGTTTTTATGCAAAAACAAGCTGAAATTGCTGTTCGGGTTGAGCCAAGACTGCGTCTTGAAGGCCGTACTTCGACCTATAATTATCAACATCATGATTAAATACATTGTAAACGCAGATTTTTTTTCTCTCAATATGGCTCAAAATGACCCGTTTTCCTTCGATTTCCTTACTTTAAGAAACATCAGTATTTCTGGATCCTGGAAGCAATTTTTATGCAAACAATTATTATCTGTATTTGAAGATATGTTTGTTAGAAATCAAACTGGTAAGTTAAAAAAAAAACATATAAAGCAAGATCATAGAACGCAAGATATTTTTTTTATCGAGGACCTTGAATTTCAATATTGTTGAAAGCTGAACAGACATGTATATAACTACAACCAGGGACTTTCAATACTAGTATATACTGACTAGTATAGAAAGTCTCTGCTACAACGAATGGGAGTGTTTAACTACTAAGGCATTGACCATAATGTTCTCGTACGCGGTTAAATAAATGACCCAACAGCTGATTCAGCCGGTTACGAATTTCCGATGTCATAAAAGATTCACAATACAAAGGGAACTTCCTCTGCTTAATTGAGCCCCTAAATAAATGTGAATAGTTAAGTTTTATTCAAAATTGTCGAAAGCAAAGTTTCATATGTGTTCTCGTACAAATACTGAATAATAAACTGGAAATCCGCTTGTATTATCGCTACACTCAAACTATGAACAAAGTGTAGTAGTCAGTCGAGAACCAGCTTAACTGAATAACAGATGGACGGCCACACGAAAAAAAAAATTAAAAAAATACTGAAACGGTTCACTTTCGATCAAAAATCCGGAAAATGACAGATATATCACGTATCCTGATAACACTGTTAAAACTGTAAACTTGTGTTGTTTATAATATAAATTCAAGTTCTTCGTGTACATATTGTCAATATTTCATTTTATTACTTAAAAAAAAAGTTTTGGTGTAGAAAATTTAGGGGAGGCAGTTGACTCCCCTGCCTCATAGGTAGTTACGGCCCTGGAAGTTATGGAAGTACATGTACATACATGTATATTTTGGAAGATTAGTTTTTAGAACATTTAGGAACGTTGTATTTCAAAAACCGATAAGCCAGTAAAGTAAAATGGTCAGAAGTATTTGTCACCTATAATTAGTTGTTATATATATCATGAAATCTACGGATATTTTTCATAACAAATATTTAGGAACTATTTCATGTAAGATTTTAATCAAAATTAGTACCAATAGAAGCAGACCTCTCATAGGTTTATTTGTTTATTTAGTAATTTATCTATTTTGAAGCCTTAATTCTCAATTTCTGATGATATAACACAAAGTTTATATCTTATCCAAAAATTTGATTTACACCAAAAATGAAAAACAAAACTAACCGAAGAAAAGTATGACCAAATAAAAAAAAACTTGCCGACGTATTTGTGTGTTGAGAAATCCAGAACTAATAAAAATAAGTGTCTATAAGCATTGGAGGGTGTGGATATAGGATAAAGACAGGATGTGGATATAGAATAAAGGCGATAGGAACGTTCATCTTGCATTGAGCCCGAACACCAACAATTGCTGAACTATCCTATAGTCATATTGATTGATAAAATGTACGCCACATCAAAGTTCACGGTATCGCTTTCAGAGTTAATTTCGTTTCTTTATTCTCTTTTAAGGATACTTTTTTTAGTATTTTGAAAAGGCTACATGGAAGACTAGTATGAAGTTTTAAGCTGAAACTTTTACGAATTATATAATATCAAAGAATGTTTCTGTTCTTTTCAATACAATTTTATTGGTTTAATACTGTAGAACAGATTTAGCGTTTTGTGAGTTTATAGAAATTAATCTTGTGAGTAATTTTACATGTGATTAAAACACTTTACCAAGATAAACAACTAGTGTATGTATATTTTCTTAAGCCCCATTTATGGGCATTGGTTTTTCCTTTTGAATGGTTTTACACTTGTAATTGTTGGGGACTTTTATAGCTGGCTGTTCCGTGTGAGCCAAGGTTCCGTGTTGAAGGCCGTACCTTGACCTATAATGGTCTTTTATAAATTTTAACTTGGAAAGAGAGTTGTCTTATTGGCACTGTGACTCATACCACATCTTCCTATATCGATCAAATCAGGTTTTGTTGTGACATTTTGGTAGAAACCCATTCAACGCATCGATATCTGATACTAATCGATAAAAATATAACTTAAAGCATAGAATATTTTCTTTTTTATTTGGAATTTATCATACTGGCTTCATTTTTACGTTCTGAAAATCAGAAATTAATAACGTTAAACGTTGGTTAAAAGTTTTGCGACAGGAGACCTTTGGGAATTCATAAACTTAGTATTTTTTTGTTTAATGATATATTCAAGATTGTTGCATGCCGTTCAAATGTTATAGATTAGGAGACACCTTTGCTTTGTACATTAATTATGTCAAAAAGTGATTATATGCAAAGAATAAGTGAAAAAAATTACTTGTTGAATGCAGTAATAACACTGGACACTTTTAATTTGCAAAACACTCATTTGCAAATCCGCCGCCGCCTCAAACAAGAGCTACAATATCATGTATATAACCAAAATGTGCGGAATTACATGGGATTCAATAATTTCATTGGTTTTATACTGTTACTGTCATATTTATTTTGCAATTTGAATTATAAAAACATGGGATTTTCAATATCCCATGGGACAGGGCAAAATCCCATGGGATTTACCAATATCCCATGGGATTTTGGTTAAATCCCATGGGATTTTTTTTGGTCCCATGGGATTATTGTAGTCCCATGGGATATTTGTTGTCCCATGGGACAAAAAAAATCCCATGGGACTATAATTATCCCATGGGATTTTTAATATCCCATGGGACAAAATAAAATCCTATGGGATTAAAATTATAAATATATATATATAAATATAAAGTTATGTGTATGTTACAATGAATGCTGTTTGGTTGTAAAATGTTTTAAATGTATACGAGTTTTTTATATTTTTTATATATACATATATATAAAAAAAAAAATTTTTGTCACAAACATGTTTTTTATTTGTTTATATGACAATAAAGATTATTCTTATTTTGGAATGTATAATAATAATATTTTACAGTCAAAGAATAAAGTCCTTTAACTGAAACAAAATGATGAAATTTCTAAATAAATGAAAAAAATATTGTTTTGAAATCTTTGTCTTGTTTATTCTATTATGAAAAATAGAACTGAAAAAATATTTCATATTCTGACTGAATAGTTCACTCTTTTCATGAGGTAAGATTTTCTTTGTTATAGGTTCATTGCAATACTTGTATAGGCAAACAATTTGAATTATATATACCTTTGTGGTGTACATAATAGTATGCTTATATTTGCAAATTTATAATATAAACACTTTTTGTTAAAGTTTTTGCTTTCTTTATTCACAACTTGCTATGTACAATTATTCAGTCCACTATATAAGAGTGAAGTCAATAAATAATTTCATTCACTAGAATATTCCTGCAATTCTTAGACAAAACATTTTTTCAATCTGTTCTTCAAAGATCTTCCTCTGTACATCTTTATTGAATGGAGAGATTCAAATGAGAAGACAAAGCAAGTTTATTTGGACAACAACATTCTAATATCTTGTTCATTCGTTCCATCTTTCAATTGATAATTACATTGTTGTATTTATATGATCAAGTTCTTGTGCATCAATGATCGTGATGATATGACTCCTTTTTGTTTATAGTCATCATGTTGAAATTTCCTCTTTCAAATAAATGTAGGAAAAAACATGTTCCATTTCAAATTAATAAAAAAGTCGCACTATGGAGAAAAATATCAGCTTTAAGTTTTCCGTTCAGTATTGATCTGTGAATGATGACCATGAAAATCGAGATGTCTGACCTACAAATACACAAACTCAAAAATTATCAGTGAAGAGATCAATAAAATGGCTATTTTATCATGTTTATGATTAATATGATAAACTTTAATCTTATAAATATTCAAGTACTAAATTACAGAAATCGCTTAAATTTTATAATAGTTTAGTTAAAGTACAGCTTATTTAAAATTATAATAAAAAAATATAGGCCACCGATGAGTTAAATAAGATATTACATTTCTAATGCCAAAAAATGGCATTTTTGCACCAAAGGGAGATAATTTGGAGCTTTTTCAATGATATATGCATTTTAAAAGTCATCTGGGGCCAAACCGAATTGATTGTTTTGAATGATTTGGTGTACCATATGATAAAGTTATAAATAAAATGAGTTATGAAAAAAAAATATTAAACATTTTTCTGAAATTGTTATACCCTAGAGCCTCGTTAAATGTCATTTGATCTCTATTGGAGAAATGTCTCATTGGAAATCAGACTACTAAGTGTTTCTTATTTTTATATCAACCCAGCCATATTATACCTGTCTAATATCAGGAGCTTGTACATAGTTCAGTGGTTGATGTTGGTTCATATCCGTCATTTTTATTTTTCATAATTTTTTGTTTTTATAAATTAGTCTGGTATATTTGGCGTTTGAATTGATGCTCTGTTTTAAATTTGGTTAGTGTTGACTTTTATAGATTACTATAACATGTATAAGGTATGGGTTTTCTCATTACTTACAGGTCATCAATGGCCTCTAATAAGTAATTACAATGCTTACATCCACTAAATTGAACTCTGATGGATAGTTTTCTCTTTCATCATACCACATCTTATTTTAATAAATATTTAATCATTATTCAAGGAAAAAAACTTTTATAACAGTGGACTTACCATTTAGGCTTTGTTGACCTCTGTAAATCTTATTTTGTTGCTAATTTCTTCTGTTTATAGTTTCCCCTTTATCTTTCAAGTTCTTGCCCTACACATAAAAGGGTAAACATCATTTAATGACAAAAATAACTACTACATGTATTACATAATTAGTAGGCAACTGAAAATTTTGTCTTATTTGTATATAACATCAATTTACTCATCATTCTTGCTGTTCAATATCATGAATATTACCATTATTCTATGAATATGAGGTCACAGTAAAATTAACCTTGGTAGGCAGACATCTTTTTTTATATGATACCTTGTAGTCATTCCATACAACAAGTAGACCTATGCTTAAAAAATCTAAGGCCAAAATTAAAAATATGTTTGTTTCCCCTCCCCCCACACGGGTCAAAAATAAGAGCCCGGGTCAAAAAAATATTTTCCACAAAAAAATCGAAATTAATTTTTTCCTGAAAATAATTTGTTTCCATTTTTGGTTAAAAGCAGAAGGATTGATAATCTAAATAAATACACTCAAATTGAGCACAAACAACTGATAAGTGGCCTGGACTGGACAAGTCAAACCATTCATGTGACCATGCTATGACAATCACATCCAGTTAAAAAAAACTAGAGGCTCTCAAGAGCCTGTGTCGCTCACCTGTTAATGTGTTTACTGATGTCGGCCATCTTCGTTGGTAGGCGGGGTCATTAGACACTTTTTTTTAAAATAGTTACCCTAGTATTATGAATGTGGCCAAGTTTGGTTAAATTTGGCCAAGTAGTTTTAGAAATGATTTTTATACAAGTTACAAAAATGACGAAAAGTTGTTCAATATTGACTACAAAGGGCAATAACTCCTTAAGGGGTCCTCTAACAATTTTGATCATGCTGACTTATTTGTAGATCTTACTTTGCTGAACATTATTGCTGTCTACAGTTTATCTCTATCTATAATAGTATTCAAGATAATAACCAAAAACTGCAAAATTACCTTAAAATCACCAATTTTAGGGCAGCAACCCAACAACAGGTTGTCCAATTCAACTGAAAATTTGTGAGGGGATATATCTTATTCTGATGGACATTTAAATCTTGAAAGATTTGCCCTAAACGTCTTAGTTTCAAAGATATAGAGCAAAACCTGCATTTTACCACTATGTTCTAATTTTAGCCATGTCGGCCATTTTGTTTGGTAGGCTGGGTCATCGGACACATTTTATAAACTACAAACCACAATGATAATTGTGGCCAAGTTTGGTTAAATTTGGCAAAGTAGTTTCAGAGAAGAATATTTTTAAAAAAGTTACAAAAAATGATGAAAAGTTGTTAAAAATTGACTATAAAGGGCAATAACTCCTTAAGGGGTCGACTGACAATTTTTGTCATGTTTGACTTATTTGTAGGTCTTACTTTGCTGAACATTATTGCTTTTACAGTTTATCTCTATCTATAATAGTATTCAAGATAATAACCAAAAACTGCAAAATTTTCTTAAAATAACCATTTCACAGGCAGCAACCCATCAACAGGTTGTCCGATTCGTCTGAAAATTTCAGGGCAGATAGATCTTGACCTGATCAACAATTTTACCCATGTCAGATTTGCTCTAAATGCTTTGGTTTTTGAGTTATAAGCCAAAAACTGCATTTTACCCCTATGTTCTATTTTTAGCCATGGCGGCCATCTTGGTTGGTTTGACGGGTCACGCCACACATTTTTTAAACTAGATACCCCAAGGATGATTGTGTCCAAGTTTGGTAGAATTTGGCCATGTAGTTTCAGAGGAGAAGATTTTTGTAAAAGTTTACGGACGACGGACGCAGGACGACAGACGAAGGACGCCAAGTGATGAGAAAAGCTCACTTGACCTTTCAGGTCAGGTGAGCTAAAAAGAACCTGCCTTCCTGGTCTGTTTACAAAGGGTAGACCCGGGGGAGGGGAAACAGACATTCTTTTAAATGTGGCCTGATAAAATGACAAAACCAAGAAAACTTATCATTGACCAAAGAACAATAAAATGCGGTCATGGTTTATATATGAATCTGCCATTCAGACATGCACAACTTACAATTGTTTCATATCTACCAAATATAATCTACCTGTAACTTTAAACATATGATAAACTGACAAAACAATGCAGTGTTTCATTGACCAATGAACCATGAAAATGAGGTCAAGTTCATATAAAATATGACAGACAGCTAAGTGCATCTTACAATTATTTCATTCACTAAATAAAGGGGCCTTATTGCTTACAGTATCCGGAAAATAGACCAAACCACAAAAACTAAATATTTTCAAAGTTCCTTATACCCTGCCAATTTGTTATGGTTGTGCCTGTTCTAAGTCAGGATCCGATAATTAAGTGATTGTCGTTTGTTTATGTGTAACATATCTGTTTTCAATTTTTTTGTACATAAATTAGGTTGTTAGTTTTCAACTTTCAACTTGGCTATCATGTGTAAAATCATACAAGTGTTGGGAAAACAGGAAGTTGTCGAGTGATGAATCTGAAAATGCATCACACAGTATAGCTGACTTATTTAACCCTGAAACCAAATTTCAGAAATCCTTCTATTGTAGTTCCTAAGGAAAATGGGACGAAAAATATTCATCGGACGGACTGACTGACGCAAGGATGGATGGACAGACAGGGGTAAAACAGTATACCCCCCCTTTTTTAAAGTGGGGGCATAATTTTAATACGGGGCTATAAAAATCCATGCAAGATGTCAAAACAAAAAGAAGTAACCTAATTCTTACTTGTTAGGGGCTATTTCTTTATTGTCGGTTATACATATAACAATACAACATATTAAAGGTCTGTAGAGCTTTTATCCGACATACATATATGACAAGCACAATACATTTGTACATGAAACATAAAGCTCATCACTGAGATAGTAGTCTCAGATAGAGGGAGGCGGGGTCAACCAAACTCCCCTATTCAATCTGAATGTAGGACAGAAAGTCACAGTCAAAGAGTCACACACTGTCACAGGACAAAAAGTCACAATTTAGTTTTGAGATTATTTTTCTTTGAACAAGAAAACACTCTTTTTGTATTTTCTTGAAGTTTTATACATGAACATGATGTAGCAACTTTAAATTAAAATTTATTAAAAACAAATAAATCAGTGAATTAGGTTTGCGCACATTACCATTACATTTGCGCACAAAAATCATTACGTTTGTGTGCAGCTTTTGATTACATTTGCACGCATTTTTTAACATGTAAATATAAAAAAAAAGATATAGTATGATTGCCTTTTACAGCTGACTATGCGGTATGGGCTTTACCTCGGGCTTTGCTCATTGTTGAAGGCTGTAGGGTGACCTATGGTTGTTAATGTCTGTGTCATTTTGGTCTCTTGTGGACAGTTGTCTCATTGGCAATCATACCATATCTTCTTTATATTGGCTTATGGTTGAAGGCCGTAAAGACCTCTAGTTGTTAATGTCTGTGTCATTTTGGTCTCTTGTGGACAGTTGTCTCATTGGCAATCATACCACATCTCCTTTTTTTATTATGAACAATTTCCTAAAATTAAAAATGAATATAATTACGTAATAAAAAGAAGATATTTCAAAATCTGTTTTCATTTATATTCAATCAATTGTCAACAAATTGTTTGTGACTTTTTGTCCTATCTACTTTGTTACTTTATGCCTGAGTTTGACATGTGTTTGACTTTTTGTCCTGTGACTTTTTGTCGGAATGTCCTGTGACTTTCTGTTCGTTTACCTTCCATCTTAATCAGTGAACTGAATAATTGTTTTTCGCAGAAGTCCGGGGAGTGTTAAAAATCACATGTGCAAGTTGAGAGTCAACACTTACACAGGGACTACACAATACTTTTTCAGAATGTCAGCAAAAAAGAATCACTGGTGACAGGGGAGTGTAACCGATGAAATGATCCTGAATCAGATAAGATTTTCCCGGTACGTCTAAACACCGCTCAGGAGGACCTCCTGGGTGCACACATGCAGGGCATACAAAGTGCACTCATGGCAGACCCTATATAGTCGCCGTCGTATCTGCACACATGATGGATGTATATATTCGTTATAGATCGTCATACACTTCTCATTTTAGAGTTAAATTTGCAAGCAATCTCTTAAGATTTTAAAATAATAATGCTACTAAAAATATATTATTTCCCCCAATTTTCGCAATTTTTTCGCCATATAAAATATTTAGGCGACTGTACTTTTAGTGAATATAAACGATGACGAGGCCTCACGAATAAATATAAATATGAAATATACTGGAACATCGATTAGCATAGATCGAGCAGCAGAGTAAACTTCCACATAAATCTCGAAGTTATTTACGCCGGATAATATAGACTGTGCTCCTGAATAAAGTTGTCAAATACATTAATTTGTGTTTTTTACTTCTACAAGAAATTTGATTCAAATGCTAATTACGCACCATTTGCTGAGCAGAGAATCATTCTAAGCCAGGAACCGTCTATACTAACTGATAACAGTAAGAATAGAAAGTCTCTGTAAAAAGGCAGTCAATCCTAACAGAACTGTATTAACTTAATGATACATGTACATCAAGTTCCAGCACCTCACCAAGCACCCTTGCCTTGCATACTGAGATGGCAAACTGGTGTGTGTCAGTATTTTAATATAAAACTGCGTAGGTTCATATCGTTTGATTCAACGTTTGTTTGGTTATTTTTTAAGGATCGTTGTAAAATTATATCTAAATCTTTGTTGAAATACGATTTTAAATTGTTCAATTCTTTCTATTTCATAATTTTGTCAAAGTCTACTTTTTAAAGTTTTAAATTTTACAGAAAAAATGAATATTCCCTTTTGATTTGAAGAAAATTTTTTTGAACTGTCATGACATGGTGTTGCAAAGCTGATTACAGGTAACTATAACATACAGTAATTCAAGTTCCATTACGACAGTGCGTGTATTCTCGGTTGTGTATAACGTATAGTTTTCTAGAGAACATCCTGTCTACGTGTAATACAGATTAATGACATTATACAACATTTCTTTGGTTAAATGTGATAAAGTATCTGTGTCCATTCCCTATTTCAACACCACTAATTTTTCGAAGAAAAAAAATCAAAAAAAAAAAATTATATGAAATTAAGAAGAAAAGTAGCAAATATAAACTTCAGTAATTGCGCATTGAGTAAACATAATTTCAATATTGCATGAACAAATCCGTGAGAAAACGTATAGATACATGTATGAATAAAGATGTGTTTAAAAAGACCTATTGGCTTTATTTCACACTAGGACCTAAGATAACTAGAACTAAGCAATGGTTGATCCAGAAATTTTCATAAGTGGGGACTCATTGACTGCCTTAGAGGGGTCACGTCCAGTCATGCTTCCGTGATTCCCTATATAATCTACCATTTGTTTCCCAAGATTTAGGAGGGGGGCTGGTACACACATATATATATAAATATACCTCTGCGGCGGAGCCAGCCATTTGAAAAGGAGGGGGGTCCCAACCCAGGACAAAAGGGGGAGGGGGTGGTTCCAACCATATGTCCCCATTCAAATGCATTGATCGTTCAAAAAAAGGGGTGGTTCCAACCCCCGAAACCCTCCCCCTGGATCCGCCACTGATACCTAGTATCACAGGCACTTGTCTCAAAATTTTTTTTCCTTTATACCTTAATATAACACGTGTTATATTAAGGTATATAGGAAATTTTTTTTGAGACAAGTGCCTGTGCCTAGTATGCATATAATTAAGAACAGCTTTGAATATATGCATATAAAATAATGGTACGTTTAAAAACCGTTCAGGATCTCCTGGTTGCACACAGGACATTAAGTAACTTAGGACATGTATATAAATAGTAAGAGTTCAGGGTATACATTCGATAACTAACATATTTTATAATTTTGTAATTTTTGTTTCGATAAAATCACAGACATATAATACATGTATTGAGACATATGTAATACATGTGTCTCTGAAAAAAATCAAACCATCTTTAAAGAAGTTATTTCAGTTTGAATCGACTGTCTTTTGCATTAGAATTCCAAAACGTTAATGTTATTTTCAAATGCCAAAACCTGCAAGAAAGAAACATTTATATTCGGTGATTTTTACACTAAACGTTTTCGTAATTTGTTTTAAAAATATTAAAAAGTACATGTACATCGTTTTTTCAAGATTTGTATAGTAACTGGTTTAATTAAGTCCCCTTGATGAAATTTAAATTGCGAGACGCTAATTAATAAACTTTGATCTATCTATCGGCATGCGTCGTTATTTGGGATACGTCACGGATGACCGATGGTCATATTCAATACGATATACCAATCATCATTTGAATTTGGACTAATTGGTGATGGCAGAGAATAAGTCGCTGGTGATGATTAAAAACATATAGAAGTAAACTTTGTAAAAAAAAAAGGTTTCCTTGGAAAAAATTATGAAAATATATGAATATGCTAAATAATTTTTTTTCCGAAATAATAATTAAAGACGTTTAGAAATAACAAATTTTCACAGTTGGGAAATTTTCAATTCAAGTTATTTCATTTTGAAAACGTTGAAAAATATAGATCTTATTATATGTACAACGTGGGACTTGTTATAATGAATATTATCGCCAATATCACCATAATTACATAAAGAACAGATACAATATTCTCCTAAAGAGTTTGCCATCTAACAATTCAAAATGAAATGTTGAGTCGAAACTGAGGTACCTAATCTATAAAAAGAATCACTATTTTAGTCGAAATTAAACTGTATATATTCTTTTTTTCAAAACTCCTGAAATAATTTAACATTATCTATAGAGAGCTTACATATGCAAATCTGTTTAGAAGTATGTGAGCGTAAATAAAATTTGTTTATTAGCCCCCCCCCTTTTTTTCCTTCTATAAAATTTAATTGTAAACGATTTTCTTTCTTAATTTGTGTTTGCTCATTAACTGGGGTTCATGCTGTCAAAAAACAAAAATGTCTCCTTGTGTAAAAGTTATTGATAAAAAAAAAATTTGAAGCTTCCAGAAGAATAACGGTACGTCTAAACACCGCTTGAAGGACCTCCTGATTGCACTCATGACATACGAAGTGCACTCAGGACCCTTTATAGTCATCGCACACAGGATGAATGCATATATTCTTTATACGCTTCTTATTTTAGAGTTAAATTTGGTAGCATTTGAAATCGAACTTAGATAGATATGTTACATTTGTAATTCTTAGAAAATAATAAGGGCACGTGTCACTGATTACACAACTACTGAGCCATGAATTATCCAATCAACAAAATTAATTGGAGTATCTTTATTGTTGTTTTATATATTGTGTTGTTTGTACAGTGTGACCATGCAGGAATTATATTGTGACGTTTAGAATGAATATCACGATGTTTTAAGATTTTCGTCTTTTATTAAAATTTCGTTCCATAAATTTTTAAGTTTTATTCTTAATTTTATTATCATGTCCTGGACCAGTAATTAATTCTTTGCACGAGTTTGAAAAGGGAAATAAATGTTCATACTTTAATAAAAGAATTTATATTAATTAAAGTTTTGTATATGGAATCCGTTCTTAACGGTAAAAGCCGTACTTTTCAAACAATCAAACTCATATACATGTAGTTAGATGTTATTTCTCATTTTTATCGAACTTGTCCAGGAATTTTATTTTTGAGTTATACGAATATTTTAAGAAATCCGTATCAAAATCATATCAAAAAAAGGGGTGGTTCCAACCCCCGAAACCCTCCCCCTGGATCCGCCACTGATACCTAGTATCACAGGCACTTGTCTCAAAATTTTTTTTCCTTTATACCTTAATATAACACGTGTTATATTAAGGTATATAGGAAATTTTTTTTGAGACAAGTGCCTGTGCCTAGTATGCATATAATTAAGAACAGCTTTGAATATATGCATATAAAATAATGGTACGTTTAAAAACCGTTCAGGATCTCCTGGTTGCACACAGGACATTAAGTAACTTAGGACATGTATATAAATAGTAAGAGTTCAGGGTATACATTCGATAACTAACATATTTTATAATTTTGTAATTTTTGTTTCGATAAAATCACAGACATATAATACATGTATTGAGACATATGTAATACATGTGTCTCTGAAAAAAATCAAACCATCTTTAAAGAAGTTATTTCAGTTTGAATCGACTGTCTTTTGCATTAGAATTCCAAAACGTTAATGTTATTTTCAAATGCCAAAACCTGCAAGAAAGAAACATTTATATTCGGTGATTTTTACACTAAACGTTTTCGTAATTTGTTTTAAAAATATTAAAAAGTACATGTACATCGTTTTTTCAAGATTTGTATAGTAACTGGTTTAATTAAGTCCCCTTGATGAAATTTAAATTGCGAGACGCTAATTAATAAACTTTGATCTATCTATCGGCATGCGTCGTTATTTGGGATACGTCACGGATGACCGATGGTCATATTCAATACGATATACCAATCATCATTTGAATTTGGACTAATTGGTGATGGCAGAGAATAAGTCGCTGGTGATGATTAAAAACATATAGAAGTAAACTTTGTAAAAAAAAAAAGGTTTCCTTGGAAAAAATTATGAAAATATATGAATATGCTAAATAATTTTTTTTCCGAAATAATAATTAAAGACGTTTAGAAATAACAAATTTTCACAGTTGGGAAATTTTCAATTCAAGTTATTTCATTTTGAAAACGTTGAAAAATATAGATCTTATTATATGTACAACGTGGGACTTGTTATAATGAATATTATCGCCAATATCACCATAATTACATAAAGAACAGATACAATATTCTCCTAAAGAGTTTGCCATCTAACAATTCAAAATGAAATGTTGAGTCGAAACTGAGGTACCTAATCTATAAAAAGAATCACTATTTTAGTCGAAATTAAACTGTATATATTCTTTTTTTCAAAACTCCTGAAATAATTTAACATTATCTATAGAGAGCTTACATATGCAAATCTGTTTAGAAGTATGTGAGCGTAAATAAAATTTGTTTATTAGCCCCCCCCCCCCTTTTTTCCTTCTATAAAATTTAATTGTAAACGATTTTCTTTCTTAATTTGTGTTTGCTCATTAACTGGGGTTCATGCTGTCAAAAAACAAAAATGTCTCCTTGTGTAAAAGTTATTGATAAAAAAAAAATTTGAAGCTTCCAGAAGAATAACGGTACGTCTAAACACCGCTTGAAGGACCTCCTGATTGCACTCATGACATACGAAGTGCACTCAGGACCCTTTATAGTCATCGCACACAGGATGAATGCATATATTCTTTATACGCTTCTTATTTTAGAGTTAAATTTGGTAGCATTTGAAATCGAACTTAGATAGATATGTTACATTTGTAATTCTTAGAAAATAATAAGGGCACGTGTCACTGATTACACAACTACTGAGCCATGAATTATCCAATCAACAAAATTAATTGGAGTATCTTTATTGTTGTTTTATATATTGTGTTGTTTGTACAGTGTGACCATGCAGGAATTATATTGTGACGTTTAGAATGAATATCACGATGTTTTAAGATTTTCGTCTTTTATTAAAATTTCGTTCCATAAATTTTTAAGTTTTATTCTTAATTTTATTATCATGTCCTGGACCAGTAATTAATTCTTTGCACGAGTTTGAAAAGGGAAATAAATGTTCATACTTTAATAAAAGAATTTATATTAATTAAAGTTTTGTATATGGAATCCGTTCTTAACGGTAAAAGCCGTACTTTTCAAACAATCAAACTCATATACATGTAGTTAGATGTTATTTCTCATTTTTATCGAACTTGTCCAGGAATTTTATTTTTGAGTTATACGAATATTTTAAGAAATCCGTTTTTATTAAGTTTTTTTTCTCTAATTAGAGTCGTTTTGTCCAGTTTCACAAGCCTGAAACGAATTTCAATGCGAAAATAAATTCTGAAAATGAACTTGTCTCCGTTTTCGTCTCCGTTTTTTGAAAATTATGATATTTTGGGTATAATTATTTCTAAAAAATATGTAAGTTAGATTGTAGTAGAGAGAAATTATAAAAAAGATGATGTGGTATGATTGCTAATGAGACAACTATCCACAAAAGACCAAAATGACACAAACATTAACAAAGAAAGACTATTTCGAAGACAGTTTATTGACACGAAATCCGTTCAAACCACGACTAAGTCTTCGTGCACAGATTTCCGTTAAGGTTAAACTGAATATTGTACATAATTGTCTTCTCTTGTATAATGGTTTGTTGAGAATAAAGATATACAAATGTAATAAAATTTGATATTCAGTCAACATTGTGTTTGTTTAAAAACTTGATTAAGAGAGAGAGAGAGAGAGAGAGAGAGAGAGAGAGAGAGAGAAAAGAATCACACTGAAAAACAAAAATCGAACTTGTTACAGAAAAAAACGCAACTATAAAATAATTTTCTTTATTCGTGAACTGCAAAACACAACAAATTAATTTACCCGTCATCATGAAAAATAAACTGAAAAAGCACATCGAATGAGATATATATTTTATTTTTTCTATATGCAAATTCATGGTAAAGGTAAAACTGAACTAAACAATACAATTCCTAAAAAACAATAAAGATAATCCAATCAATTTTGTTGATTGGATAATTCATGGCTCAGTAGTTGTGTAATCAGTGACACGTGCCCTCATTATTTTATAAGAATTAACATATCTATCTAAGTTCGATTCAGGCGCGGATCCAGAGGGGGGAGGGGGGTTCCGGGGGGTTGGAACCCCCCTTTTTTTGGCCGATCAATGCATTTGAATGGGGACATGTAGCTGAACCCCCCTTTTTTGTCCTGGGTTAGGACCCCCCCCTTTTTTAAAATGGCTGAATCCGCCCCTGCGATTTCAACTTCTACCAAAATTTAACTCTAAAATAAGAAGCGTATAACGAATATAAACATCTATCATGTGTGCAGAAATGATTACGGTAATGGGTCCTGAGTGCACTTTGTATGTCCTGAGTGCACCCAGGACATTGGCGGATCCAGAAATTTTCATAAGTGGGGGCCCACTGACTGACCTAAGAGGGGGCCCGCTCCAGTCACGCTTCAGTGATTCCCTATATAAGCAACCAAATTTTTTCCCAAAAAGGGGGGGCCCGGGCCCCCTGGGCCCCCCTCTAAATCCGCCTCTGCAGGAGGTCCTGAGCGGTTGTTTAGACGTACCCGAAGAATAAATCATTTCCTGAACCTAAATACATTTATCTGTTATTAAAGAAAATTCGCCTAAAACATTCTCTCATATATTTAAACAATTAATTGTAAAATAATTAATTCAACGTCGGACTTTCTGTCTGTTTACTAATACTTTTCTTGTTCAGTTTAGTTTATACCCATAATAGATGAACGGAAATAAGTACTTTTTTTTAGGAAAATTTACAACTAGATGAACGGAATTAAGTACTTTTTAGGAAAATTTACAACTCAAATTTTCAAAAACAAAATTCTACACTTTTTACCTGGATGTTTTTCTCTGTCTCGAAGCCGCAACCGTTGACCCCGTATCAAACGTAGCGACCAACACCTCGCATGACGTATTCTCGATGTTGAGGTATTGACAATATACAATCACATTTATCAATATACAGCAAGTAAGTAATTTGGTGTTGAATGCCAGTAGATCAGAATTTGTTAATTGAACTTTACCTGTTTAAGGGGCACTAGCTGCCAAATTCATGTTCCTCATCGATTTTAATAAAATTCACATAACGGGTATATAGTGTTGAATTGTTTATTAAAATGTTGCGCACAATCTTGGCTGATATGCATAAAACCATTATATTTCATGACACTGCATGAAAAAGAAATTGACTTATCGCATAATACCAGAACCAGAGACATATATATTGTATCTAATATCTCTGCCAGAACTAAAAAATAAACTACAGTAAGTCCACATACACATAAGAGGGTATGGATGTGAATTGACAGAATAGAGAACAAAGGACAAAGAAAAAAAGGAATAAAGAATAGTGAAAGAAAGAGAATAATGGAAAAAAGTGTAAGTTATTAAAAATATAACTAAAAAAAGAAGACAGAAAAAAAGACACCCCTCCGAGACGAGCCTTACATGCACTGTTATTACCCAAGGTTAATTTTACGGCGGCTCATTTTATTTTGGCTTAGAAATAAACATAATTGACAAGTTTCCTTCCCCTGCATTCTCGATCCCACATGTAAATAGCACGGTGATTTCAAAGACATTGATACATCATTACAACACTTGCCGTCAGTATTTGAATATATTGATTAAGAAGGTATAGAAGATTAAGGCACGCACACTATTATCCACCACTGGCCTAAATAGTTAGTCCGCAAACAACGAGGGTCATAAAAACCCAGCACTTTGAACACAGCCACCGGCATGGTGTGAATCTGAAAGCTTCCCACTATCCATTTCTACCCATAGGCATAGAAAACTTTTGCCTTTCATTTATCAAAAATGAAATATGTTGATATTAATGGTATATAAGAATTATTGGGGAATTCAAACCATTCCTATTGTAAGTGATAATACTAAATTTATATCAGGGTGATTGAAATGAGGAAAAAAAGGGGGGGATCAGGAGTTCAGGGCCCCCTGTTTGGGAAAAGAATTGGTTGATTATATATGGAATCATTGAGTCATGGCAGGAGCAGGCCCCTCTTAGGCAGTCGGTGGGCCCCACTTATGAAAAATTCTGGATCCACCACTGTGGTCATGGTGGTCTTCAGTTGTATTATCTTTTAAAAAAAAAATTACACCTGTATAGTGTATATTCTTTAGTGTAAATCAAGGGAAAATACTGTGAACTATCTGTGCATTGGGGCTTATTAAAAGGTATTTCGGGGGGAAGAAAGAAGGGAGGGTGAGTCCATGGGAGGTAATCCCCACCCCTTTCAATTTTAGAATATGCTATTATCTTGTAAACGGTCCAGATCCCCATTCCTAAACCATATATATTCTTGAATGGGACGATAAAACAAATCAAATGAAATTAAAAGGAGGTCTTTGGGGGTTACCCCACCCTGTTCAATTTGAGAATGTGCTATTATCTTGTGAACGATCCAGATCCCCACCCCTAAACCATATATATTCTTGTCGGGGACTATAAAATTAATAATGAAATAAAATAAAAGTGAAGTCCCACCCCCTCTAGTTTGAAAACTTGTAAACGGTCAAGATCCCCACCCCTAAACCATATTTATATATTCTTGTATAGAACAATAAAACATATCAAAGGAAATATAGGGAGAGTCCATGGGGTTCACCCCCACCCCCCACATGTTTGAGAAACTTTTAAATGGTTGAGATCCCCTGTCATCCCGTGGTTAGGTGAAAAAATTTCAGGATCCCTGATCCCCACCCTCAAACCATATATATTCTTGTATGAGACAATAAAACAAATCAAATGAATATAGGACCATCCCCTTTGTCTTGGGTTGGGAACCCCCCCTTTTTAAAATGGCTGGATCCGCCCCGGCATACCATCTAGCTAGCTATAAAGGCTTTAAAAATATGAAATCAAACAAGGAAATTAACAGTGTAGGCAACTGTTTTGAATTTAAAAAAAAGTCTTTTACATAGATATAACTATGTTAAATTTTTTGTGCATTTATTTTTGCTTATCGTATTTTCAATAATGGACAAAATTGCATGATTGAATATTGTAATTTAAAAAAAATCAGCATACATGATATAAAATGGGAAGTGGAAACTGGGAATTAGACAAAGAGACAACAACCCAATCAAAGAGCAGACAACGGCCGAAGGTCACCTATGGGTCTTCAATGCAGTGAGAAAAATTCGGCACTGGTCTTCAGCTCATAAATATGTATCAGAAATGAAAACGAGATACAGCTTTCAGTTGTCTTAATAAAAATCTTACAATAAGTTCTGAATATCAGAATATACAGTATTGCAAGATTCTCTCAAAATGTACACATAGAGCTGAAAAACTGTCAGTGACTGTAAAATTAATCATGCTTACATAAAAGTCCATGGAGTCCATCTTAATATGCATACTCTCGTACAAAGGAATATAAGTATGCAATAGACATCAAGTTTTCAAAAATTACGACAAGATCTTAATCAAGTAATAATTTCGGTTTGTTTAAATATTTCGGAGGTTAGTATGACCTCCTCTTTGGTGATGATGTTTTCGTTTTAAAGTTGGGAAAATTGTTTGTACATGTACCAACAAAAATAAAAACACAAAGTCTAGAATTATGTTTTTATCATTTTTTTATGTTTAGGTTGTCAGCAAGATGAAAAGGACAAGTATGCAGTTCAAAATTCAAAATGTGGATAAGTTGAGGTTCTAGGTCTTACCTTTGCAGATTTTCATATTTTGCATGAATGAATTCAAAGGTTATATGATGGACAGCAGAGAAAGAAAAAAACAACTTTTCAATTATCCTGCTCCTGGATAAATGTAAAACATCTTGTTTTTCGGTAAGTTTTATGCTCTGTTTTGATAGTGTTAGTGCATTCATCTTTCCAGTCTTTCCTCTAAATTGTAAGTTTTTGGTGAGTGTTCACCATGAATTTCAGTAAGTAACTTGTGGATTTACATGTATATACTCAAAATTTAGTACTAATATTAATGGGATTTTAGCATGACATCCTGCCAAATGCTTGTTAATCATGTTTATGTTCCAGAACATACAAGTATTTGGACTGTACGCATACAGTCTGCCCAATTTTAAGAAGTTGGTCAAGTTTATTACAAACAAATGTACAGTACAGATCAACATAACTGAAATCTTTAATAGATTAATACAAAAAGTTTAATTGCAGTTAAAATAAAAACACAGGTTTGGTCGAGCTGGTACCAGACAGTACAAGTATACTTTAAATGGTCTGACTGTACACATATGGTGGGACTAAGTTCTGGACCGTAAAAGTAAGATCCGAATACTGATATGGTCTGGAACATTTATACATGTCTTAAAATTAATATCAAACACATTGGTGTTTTTGAACTTGGTAATAAGTTATTTGATAGAACTATAATGTTTTGGGATATCAAAATCAAAAATATCCCATTTTTACTTTTAATAAAGAAGAAGATTATTGATGTATGTTTAAATGTATATTAAAATGAGACAGCAAGCCAACAACACAAAAAATAAGGATAAAACATACATATTTTTTTGTATCAATGTTATAATTTCCAATATGTTCAAAGAGTTCAAGGTATTTTTTCATTGAAATAAAACACAAATTGAAATCTGTCTGAACTTCAAAAGCTTAAAGAAATATTGTTTCTGTTGTCTGCATTTTGTATAATATATTGCAAATTCTTGTGAATAATGGAATGTTATTATAGTTGTCTAAAGTTTTAACATTGATCTTTATACTGTAAATTCATAAATTATTGCGTGCGTTTATTATTGCGATTCTGTCATTTTAGACTTTAATAAATGCGATTTTAAATTTTACGATTTTGAGAAAAATCCTGTTTAATCCATATAAAATATTTCATAATGCGAGTTTAAATTATTGCGTTTACAACTCAATTTTTCGCAATAAAAAAAAACTCGCATTAATTCCGAATTTACAGTATATATATATATTATGTATATAACTTGGGAAAATACCCAAATGTTATAAAGAAGAATAAATTAATTGATTGTTATATGGTATTAGAATAGGAAGATGTGGTATATTGCTAATTTGACAACCCTCCATCAGAGACCAAAGGATGTAGGCCGTTAGCAACTGATGACATTGGACAACCTTTAACAATCAGTAAAATCCATACCGCATAGCTATTTTTATTGAAAATCATATTATTGCTACATGTATGAAAACAATTTTGTATAATCCATTACTTTAGATTTTATTGGTTCTTTTTCAGAAGGATTGAAATTCACCACCTAGAATAAATGGAGAAAACATAGAAACAAGACCAGAATAAATTCAAAGACAAAAGTTGGATCAGTTATTATTTTCATCAATCAGTCAATGATTTGAAGTTCTTTTAAATTCCAAAAAATATTGAAACCACAATAATGTCAAAGTTCTGTGCTGAATGTCCAAAAAGTGGACTATACCATCAAACAATGCTGGATGATAAGAAACTATTAATGTTTTGTGTTGAGGGATATTGTGAAAAAAATAGATTTACTTAAATAGCTACTAGTATGTTAAGCCTAACAATAGAGTTTTTATTGATTTCAAATGGCAAATAATTGTGTTTCAAGAAAGTATTCTATAATTCATGAATAAACATATATTGATACTTACATTATCTGCTTTGTTGTTTAAAAGTTTAGTTTTGAACAGTTAAAGAACAATATGCTAAATTAACATTTCCCAAGAAAAAAAGATATTCAATTAAAAAGATTCATCTTATAATAATTTACTACCAAATAGAATACATTGTAACATACACATTACTGTTTATTTATATCTATATATTTACAATTAGAATCCCATAGGATTTTAATTTGTCCCATGGGATATTTAAAATCCCATGGGATTTTTTTTGTCCCATGGGACAACAAATATCCCATGGGACTACAATAATCCCATGGGACCAAAAAAAATCCCATGGGATTTAACCAAAATCCCATGGGATAATGGTAAATCCCATGGGATTTTGCCCTGTCCCATGGGATATTGAAAATCCCATGTTTTTATAATTCAAATTGCAAAATAAATATGAAAGTAACTGTAGAAAACCAATGAAATTATTGAATCCCATGTAATTCTGCACATTTTGGTTATATACATGATATTGTAGCTCTTGTTTGAGGCGGCGGCGGATTTGCAAATGAGTGTTTTGCAAATTAAAAGTGTCCAGTGTTTAATAATAAATAACGAATTTACAAACTTTTTAGAAATGATGTCCAAATTGGCGATCAAGATCAAAATTGATAGAACAAAATCATATACCGATACTGTACTTTTTTCATGTATCAAACTGATAAAAAAAAAAAAAAAATACTACCGAGAAGAAAGGCCAATGCTTTGTATTGTACTAACGGGATAAAAATAACGAATAATATGTTTTTAACAATAAAAAAATTGGTGTGGACTTTAACGGTGCTTTTTTGTGGACTTAAGGTGGCTCGGCCCTTTACCAATGCGCATATTTTAACGCATGTTTCTTGCGACGAGTGCCTTGGAAACGGTCGCTTTAAGGGGTCTTCTCAAAAATAGCTTTGACGACCTTGGAACGCGGGCGTGTATGAAAGCACCCTTGACGATGTAAACAAGCGAGGCTAAACGTTCTTCAAAACGGGAAATACGAACGGTCAGAAATTCACAGTGCTTTCTTCATTTTTCGCATAAAAGTCTAAAAGGAGAAAAATATACATGATTTAAGCATAACATTAAAAAAAAAAGAATATATAAATACTGACAAAGTCACATGAATGACGTCGACGGTATTTGGTGCCGCTTCGCTCCCAAAACGCATTCTCATCTTACACGGTCGCCTCTTGGGTCCGTTCGTACCATATTTTGAATTCACTTAAATACCAGTTGAATTAATTGATGTCTTGGATATTTATTTTTGAAAATGTTTTGCCAATGACGCAATGATTAACTGTAAACAAATGATAGCGATGTAAACAACTTCATGTCATCGTACAGCTTTCAAAAACAGGCAAACTTGTGACCCGTATCAGAGACATATATGTGTATATATGTCTCTGACCGTATAGTATGGTTTAAAACATCGGGGCGGGTTTGTTATCATGCTATAATCCGTTTGGCGTTTTATAACAGTTTGTTTCTGTCATAAATATATTTAAAACTTGAAATATCTTTATTTCCAAGTATTTTTATGAGTTTATTCCCGAGTATGCGATATATTTTTCCATTGCAATATTTTGATAATTAGAGTTATACCAAAACAAATTTGAACATGCCAATTTTCTAACAGACTTAATACTTCACTGGGGTAAAGCTGATGACCGTAACTGCATTCACGGTCATCCCAAGATGTCGGATGAAAAATTAGGTCAGTTTCTGTATTGTCTGTTAAAGTGTTTCTATATCATTTTCTTTACAAATCATACATTGAAACGATGTAAATTTATAAAAGAATCACTCGAAAATCACTAATTACTTCCGAGAAATGTGCATGAAACGGGAAATTCGATTTGAAAAAATCGTTAAGATGACCGTAAATCATAATCAAAATATTTTCAAGATGACCGTAACATAAAACAAGGATGACCGTGATTGGTAAAAAGATGACCGTAACTTGTAAAGGATGACCGTAATTTGTAAAGACTGACTGTAATTTATATAGGACGACCGTAACATTTATAGGATGACCATCAATTCTAAGAAATATCCGTATTGTATTCAAAGCTTTTTTGTTGAGTTTGTCGATCTCAATAAGGGCTCGGTTAGCGGATATAAATATGTTTCATAAATTTCTTTTTAACCGGATTTTTGTGACAAAAATGTCGGTTATTGATTTGGGGATGTACGGCGGGCGGGCATGCGGCAATCAAATGTTGTCCCTGCATTAACTCATGAACCGTTCAACCAAAGCTTTTAAAATTTTAATATGTTGTTACTAACAACTAAATGAAGGTCAAGTTCAATAATGGCGATTTTGACTTTTACCGTTCAGGAATATCATTTTCTATGTTTAGTGGACTATGAAAATGGGATAAAACTGTAATTTGGCTTTAGAATTAAAAAGATCATACCATAGGGAAAATGTGTACTAAGTTTCAATTTTATTTAACTTGAAGCTGGACAAACGGACAAACAAACAGACGAACGGACGAACGTACGCACAGACCAGAAAAACATAATGCCAATAAATGGAGCATTAAAAACGTTAATAATACATACGAATATTTGGTAATCGAGCCCATGTGTATGGTTCCAGATGAAGCAGATTAAAATCTTAATTTGTCTTGATATATGCAGGCGGAAACACTTTTGAAATAGAACAAAAGAATCGAAGCTCTGTGTTTATCGAGAAAGCGATAAATGTTAACTGTAATGTTTGATATAGTAACAAAATTTTAAAAGTTAATAGAAACAAATAAAACAACAATTTTCTTATTTTAAAAACACCATTTGCAATGTATCTATTACATAGTAATGCAAAACAATAAGATATAAAGTCGACGACATGGTTCTTATCGGGGCCTTTTATAGCTGACTATGCGGTATGGGCTTTGCTCATTGTTGAAGGCCTTACGGTTACCTATAGTTGTTAATGTTTGTGTCATTTTGGTCTTTTCTGGATAGTTGTCTCATTGGCAATAATACCACATCTTCTTTTTTTATATATAGTATCTGAAGTTGGATGTAGAAAATGCATAACCTCCGATTTTTTTTTTATCACGGACGGAGAACATATCAATCTTTAGTTCAGAAATTTTCGTGTCTGCCCTTCCATTATGAATCAAGAAAAAATTCCCCAAAACAGGTAACGATTGTATCGAAAAGAGAAAAATCGAGTGCACCTTTTTATGTTAGGGCATGTTTGGGGTGTATATTTTGTCTTTAAAACGTACAAAGCAAGAGTATTTTATATAGCATCTCGCTTCAGATTCTATCATTATTATATTTTAAAGCTACAGGTTGACTTTATAACGTAAAAAAATGACAGTACGAAAAGATGAAATATATGGGTCAATTGAGCTACCTATCTAATGAATCACAAAAACAGAGTAGGTGTGTTCGAATAGCTATTTTTTCTAAAAGTACTTGACGACAGTCTTTTAATTTGGATGATGAAAATGGATATCTTCGAAAAATTATGATTTTCTTGTGTGTGATAACTAGGGTTTATAATCTTCAACCACTGAAAATGTTTAGTCTGCCCTTCCACGAAATATTTAATTAGAATTTTTTTAAATGCTTAAGAATTTTCAAAAATTCCATCTGACATCCGAACAGACAATATTTTTAAGTTGAATCAATGCAGACAAGATCATTAACTAATGCTCATTAGCTAGTAGATACATTTGTCTTTTAAAATATAACTGACATATAACGATCGACCGTAATGGTGCTATGTGGATAAATTTATCAGTTTTCAAGAGCAAAATTGGCAGAGCGTCATCCCTACAATGGCTTCCATTTCTACGATTGTGGGCATGAACTGACGTAATGGGGAGATAATTTTGAAGAAGTAGAATCCTGACTGTATGAATAACATTTCTGTATATATACAAATTGACAACGTTCCGCCTTGTGATACGCTTTTCGTACAATACTATTTTAAGGATCTACTTTGCTGGAGCTCACCTTCATTAGTTTATTCGAATGATATTTTCAAAATGTTTCTGTTATTTTATTTGCACGACAAAATGAAAGACGATATAATATCAATGGGTGTACATGCAATTTTTTGGCATTTTTAAAAATGTGTATTTATTATATGTCATTAAAAGGAATCCCAGAAACAAACAAAAATCTTTTCTCGAGCAGTTGAAGGCTGTGCACCCCATTTTTTTTTATTATGCTTGTAAGGTGTCATTTTATCGCGCTTTTGTGGCATGTTTTCCCTTCCTGTTCATTTGCATGTCTTTTGGCAATCATTTCATACAAAAAGATAGTTGTATAATTACGGATATTTCTTAGAATTGAGGGTCATCCTTTAAAAGTTACGGTCATCATTTACAAATTACGGTCATCTTAAAAGCAGTTACGGTCAGCCTTGTTATGAATCGCTGATTCTGTTACGGTCATCTCGATTGTGATTTACGGTCATCTTGGCGATTTTTTCAAATCGAATTTCCCATTTCATGCACATTTCTCAGAAGTAATTAGTGATTTCCGAGTGATTCTTTTATAAATTTACATCGTTTCAATGTATGATTTGTAAAGAAAATGATATAGAAACACTTTAACAGACAATACAGAAACTGACCTAATTTTTCATCCGACATCTTGGGATGACCGTGAATGCAGTTACGGTCATCAGCTTTACCCCAGTGATACTTAACATTTTCATTTAAAGATTTGTTTACCTGCACGAAAATCATCTGATAATTTTTCTCGTATCACAATTCCATGATTTCCGGAACACTAGACTAAGTCCTATAATCTAAGAAATCGGGGCCAATGTTTTCTATTTTTATGATACTTTTCTATTACTTATTTTGTGAATTGTTATTTTGTTGACTTGCAATTATCTGTTGTATCTATCAATATGTCAACCGAGTTCATATTAAAAAAAAAAGAAATATCAGCATTAAAACTAAAATAATTGAATCAGAGCACTGAATGTTATTAAAATAGACTAATGGATCCAGCAACGATCAATCGGGCGATCCAGCCATTTTAAAAGGGGGTTCCCAACCCAGGACAAAAAGGGAGTGTTCCAACTATATTTCCCCATTCAAAGGCATTGATCGTCCAAAAAAGGGGGGAACCCGGAACCCTCCCCCTGATCCATCACTGTCAAAAGTAACCGGGACTGGCCTAGTATTCCGACCTTATATATCGGTCTATGATATAATTCCTAAATACTGCATGCTTTGCGGAGAACCGCAAAAGTTTTGGTTTCACCATGTCGCGATTTTGCTAGGACATACATCCGCAGCGTGCCGGGCAGTCTCAAACACTACTAAAGACTTTATATATAAAAAAAATCTATACTACTACTAGGTTCAGGAAAAGTTTGGATTGTAATTTAAAAACTACGCCCTGTATACACAAGAACGCTATATTAGCCGGTGATGTTGGCAAACTTTAACTTCTATCTTAATTTTTGACATGCTTTTTTAAAAGGTAAGCTAATAAGGAAAGTTCTTGATTAAAACAAATGATCACAAATATAGTTGAGTGATGTCAATGCGGCAAAAAATGTGAATGACAATTTTGTTTGTGATCACTGATTTGATCTTACCGTGGCAAAGAAATGCATAACTAATCATCGATCTATGCATGCGTGATGATAAAAGGAGACAATGTTTTTTTTTATTTATAATATTGAATTTTAAATATGAACTTTGGTGGATAGTTGTTTCATTGGCAATCATACCACATCTGCTTATTTTCATATCGTATGGTTAACATAGAAATATGACTAATCTGACATATGACCCTTTGATTATACAGAATGTTCAAACAGCTGGATGTATACATACGAAGCCTCGTAGGGTAAAAAAGGGGAATTTTGCCTATACATGCACCAAGCGTAATTGTCAATTCATTTTTTTTTTATGGCAGTCCATATACCTAGCTCCCGTCTTACTTTGCATAACTTTCATAATTGATACTTATCTGCATGTTCTCATCCGTATTATGCTTGAAATACTTGCCAGTGATCATTCAGTACGCACAACTTTAATTTTCATTATGTGCAGTCATATAAAAAAACGTAATTTCTGGGACTTTTATTTGTTTGACTATGTGGTATATCAGTTTATAGTAATTGTTGAAGTCCGTACGGAGACATAATTGTTATCTTCTATGTTAATTGGTCTCTGGTGAAGAGTTGCCTCATAAACAATGATACCCCATCTTCCTATTTTATACCCTACGCAAGGAAGTGGTGCAGGGTATAACATTTTTGACCCATCCGTCCGTCCATCAGCCAGTCTATCAGTCCTGTTTCTTGTCATCACAACTCCTCTCAAACCACCCAACAAAATTTCATGAAACCTTTTTAGATAATAAGGACATACTATGCAGATGTGCATATCGACAGGAAATTACGATTCAAACTTTTTCTAGGAGTAACAAAATGTATGCCCCTTTGAACTTATTTGCTTCAATATACTACTGCAAGTTTGTCATCGCATCTCCTCTCAAACCGCACAATAGAATTTTATGAAACCTTTTTAGATAAGGACATACTATTTAGATATACATATTTTTTTCCTAGGAGTAAGGCCCCTTTGAACTTATTTGCTTCAATATACTACTGCAACAGTTTGTCATTGCATCTCCTCTCAAACCGCACAACAGAATTTCATAAAACCTTTTTAGATAATAAGGACATACTATGTAGATGTGCATATCGACAGGAAATTACAAATTATTTTTCTAGGAGTTACGCCTCTTTGAACTTATTTGCTGCAGTATACTATGTCGGACTCTGTAACAATCATCCCATCAACCAAATATTTTGAAACATATTTAGAATTCAAGAAAAGACAAGTCCATGAAAATGAGGTTAAGTTCAGATAAATCCTGCAAGACAGACATATTTGTTATTCATTTATTATTTTGTACATAAATCACCCATTAGTTTTCTCATTTGAAATGTTTTAAATTGTTCATTTGTCATTTCGAGACCTTTAAAACCAACTATGCAGAATATGTTTTACTCATTGTTGAAGTCCATATGGTGACCTACAGGTATAGTTATTTCTGTGTTATTTGGTCTCTTGTGTCTCATTTACAATCATATCACATCCTCTTATTTGATATTTTAATTTGTTATAATACATTTAATAATCATTTTATACACCAAATATACATGAAGATGACCTATTGATTACACAATATTATATAGCATATTAAAAGAGGACTTACTGTTGACCAATGAACCATACAGATTATGTGGTCAATGACAATTGCCAGACAGAATTGTAAATTATTTCACGCAAATAGTTTATCTACTACATGTACCTATTAGTATTTATTATTTTTGAGTATATGTCCGACATGCTGACGACGGACAGTCAATGGTATATACCATAATATGTCCTGAAAATTGGCGTAAAAAAAAAGGCTCAACTAAATCAAATTTTTGAAACGTGATTGATTTTATTCCTCTAATATCTATGAGATCAAATTTATAAAACATCTATTAATATAATTAATTTCAATGTACTAGTATACATGTAAGAATTGTTGCCATTTATACATCATGTACATGTACAATAATTAGCTGATCAGCTCTATATTTTCATTATTTTTATTCTCCTTCACTGTTTTTTTTATAAGAGTAGACTCATATATATGATCTGTATTCATCATTGGGACAGGTAGCTATGTATATAGGTGAAGTAGGTCCTATTGATTTGATTTTTTAAAGGATTTTGACAGCACTAAAGCATATACATGTAGTTCCAATTTATAGTTGATCTTAGCTCCTTAAGTGGATTGTGGCAACACATATTGCATATATACATGTAGAATGTTGTTCTTAAGTTTCAGCACTTTACGCATAGTTTCCGGTTGCAAGACTAGAATATGATACTGGCTTCTCATGAAATTCTGTCAGTACTTTGCCAATAGTTTCCAAGTAAAGTTGAACATTCCAAGCTCACTCCTTCCATTTGCAATGTACATGTACAAATGTACTTGCAGCCTGAAATTAAATATCAGAGTAATTCTGTCAGAAAATCAACAATTATTGACATTCAAAAGCATATATAGATGTAGACTAGTTCATAATGGTAATGTGTCCATGGGACACAGATGAGCAGCCGCTTCCATATAAATAATGAAAAGAGTGACACCACCCAAATTTGTACTTGATCTGAGTGTTGCTGTAGTAAGCATTACATATAAGTTTCAGAACATTTGGATGAAGCAAACTGTTCATTATCACTGGACTAGTATATATTTGTTAAGGGGCCAGCTGAAGGACGCCTCCGGGTGCGGGAATTTCTCGCTACATTGAAGACCTGTTGGTGACCCTCTGCTGTTGTTTTTTATTTGGTCGGGTTGTTGTCTCTTTGACATATTCCCCATTTCCATTCTCAATTTTATTGTGTTAAAGAAAGGAACAAAATTTCAGCATTTTTTTTAATTTGTAAAGGGGCATAACTCTAGAAAAGTAAAAGCGACCCCACCAAAAATTCAAACTTCATGTGTGTTTGATGGTACAATGTAGTAAGCTTAAAGCATATATATATATGCATTAATTGTGTATTAGTTTCATAACATTGGTAGAGGCAAACTGAAGTTGGAGAACAGAAACCAAATTTGGGAGGTACATGCAAGTTTGATAAGACTGACCATGCAAGGGTAACCTTAAAAGAACTAAAATGGTCTAAATTAACATGTGTTTATTTGATAATAGGTTCGTTTTCATATATTTTTGTTTTCCCTTAAGAACACATAAAATATTTTTTTATAATTTAATTTGGTTGAATATTATACAATTACTGTCTTTTGATGAGGTAAATATGCGGTTTTATTGACTTTTGAAAAAATGATATTCACTGAGGGCGAAGAAAATGTATCTAATGACAAACATATACCAATTTTATTTTTTTTTACATGAAACATTTTACCATAACGTTGCATGTAAAAGCGTGTGACGTTAAGCGCAGTGAATAACACTTTCTCAGGTGAATATGCTTTTTTTATTCAAAATCCAATTCATATAGAGAAACCTACTAAAATAATACCAATATGGATAAACATGTATATCGAATTTCTGAACAGAAAATAATGAAAATGAGACACAAAAAAATATAACCAAAAAATAAACCTGTGATAATACTGCTTCTATTGGTACCAGGATGCTTAAAATCAATCCAAAATATTTTTTTTTGAAAAAATGTATACACCTATAGTTGTTAATGTCTGTGTCATTTTGGTCTTTTGTGGATAGTTGTCTCATTGGCAATCGTACCACATCTTCTTTTTTACAATATATATGAACAGCTAATAATCTCAAGTGACAAATACTTATGGCCACATTCTGTACATGTTTAACCCTGATACTTCTATCATTTTTGTATACCTAACAGAATTAGGGGGGGGGGGGTTAATGGTAAACAAATTGTGATTGATAAAGATGAATCCCTCGATATTAGATGTACTGCCTCCTACTGTAGGGTTTATCATTTACAAATTAGGCCAATTATATCATATTCTCAAGAAAATAAACAAGTCAATCAAACCCTAGACCTTAATAGAGGGGTGGACAGGGGTAAGGAGACAGGGGAATGAGGGATCAGAGAAAAGGGGGTATCTTTGAAATATATTTTGTCTTGGGGCAAGGAGATGGAAGAATTGAAGTAAAAGGGGGGGGGGATTTTAGAGTAAAATGGAAAGGGAAATATAGTTGGGGTCAAGGAGTAGATACTGTCCCGATGGAAGTTATGGGGTACCCCACATACATATGACCCTAGTCCGAGATTTCTCTGACGTCCAACGGCTGTTTTGCCAGACAAGCTGGGGCTAATCTCGGACTAATATGAACCTAACTTGGCTACGAAATTAGATATTAAAAATGATGATTAAAAAAGACTAATTCATTGACACTAACGGTCAACGGTAGCGTAAAAATGACAGTAGGCTAGATGTCATCCCTTCCTCTTCGGCCGTTTGCACACGGATATTTTGCAAAACTGGCCAGACATGTTTACAACTTGTCTGTAAAAGGTAAAATAAACACATAAATAACATACCAGCTGTAACGATCTATAATATTAAACATGGACCAGAAATTGAGCCCGTGCAAGGTTTCAGCCGCAGTGATTTTCAACAGTAGCGAGTATTTTGAGACAACCCCCAAGTGTGTATTTTTCGTTAAACTGATAACATTTGGCTGCCTAATATATCGAAATCTATGTTTTCTTATGTAATAACCCTACCTTCATCGTCGTATATTCGCCACAATGTCTGTTATGCATGTACATGGTCGTATTCATCAATATAGTATGCTGCTCGGTATTGGCGACCTTGAAATTCCTCTGGTCCGATAATGGCGCCAAATTAGAGGGAAGCAACTCACGCCAGACAAAATTACCGTATTTCACCAAAATAATCAAAATTTCACTTTTTGATAACAAACAGTAATACGATAACCACATTTATATTCAGCCATCGTTTATTGATATAATTACAAACATTATTTTATTAAAGCCATCAATAAAGAATTCACAATTAAGTAATTAATGGAGTGCAATGAAATCAGACCTTATGGGGTAGAGGGGTTAAACAAAAGCTCGTAACTTTTTTAAAAGCCTGGTGACCCCCATTTTATTTTACCTTAAAGTGTTCGAAAAGTTCATAGCTTTGACATATCTGTTTTTAAAAAAAATCTACCGGGGAAATTTTACGAAAAATCGATTAAACCAATATTTTTTGCCTTAAACTAAAATTAGAAAATGCAAAATTTAGACATAAATCTGAAAATAAAAGGATTTTTAAGTCAAAAACAACCAAGGAAAAGGTTTACATTTCAAATTCTAATGTTTTTTCACATAAAAATCATACTGACTTGGTTTTAAAAGTCTTTGAATTTGATGTAACGGTTATTGTTGGAAGGGTGGGCATGTTTGGAAATAGGGTCAAAATCGCACATTTCGGTTCAATTTGAGGAGAAAACGAGCCTGGTGACCCCCTTTTTTCTTTGCATTTTTGGATTCAGCATAAAAAAATCTACAGAATATGTGAAAATAAAAAAATTCTACCGGGGGTCACTATTGGGGTGAGCCACCTTAAGCTGAACTTGTTATTGTGGACTTTAACGGCGTTTTCTTGTGGACTTTAGCGGAGGTAATTTTGTGGACTTTAGCGGAAAGTTTGTGGACTTTAGCGGCGTTGTGGACTTTAGCGGAAATTTGTTGTGGACTTTAGAGGAATTGTGGACTTTAACGGTGCCACAGTGCTCAATCCTCATCCGACATTAGAGTATGTAACAATAGAACATGAGTACAAACAAAATCAAACAACTGGCAAGATAATAATAGGTACAAAATACCGATCAGAGAGCTCACAGTGACTGAAAGGAATTTCAAAGCTGAATTTTCAGTAATAGTTTTAAAATAGTTAAAAAAAAAGTATGCTTACCGTATACGTTCAACTTGGAGTCCATGATATTGCTGCAAGGAACACTACCGCCATGATTGTAGATGCATGTAAAGAATAATCCCTGATAACCAGAGACGAAATCCGTTTTAAACCTTATCCAATAAGGTAGTATCAAAGACAAGAAACATAGAATAAATCCAGCAATTAATAAAACAAGAACAACAACACGGTACAGCATAAGTTGTTCCATGTCAAGTTGGCCTGTAAAAATAATAAGAATCTAAAGGGTGTTGTTGAATAAGGCATCTAATAATGATTCAACCGAATAATTATAATGGATGATTTAAATCCACGAAAGATCCGGATGTTCTACATAAATAGTTAAAGTTCAAAAATGTAACTAACAAAAATAATTGTTTTTCATTATCACGATATATCCATTTAATGTACATTAACAGTATATTTCTATATTGATTTAGTATTTTCAGTCGGCTATTGGTACTTTACGGAACGGAACGGAACGGAACGGAATTTCATTTAAGGTATCCAAAGGGGGCATTTATCAAAATTTCGAAAAATCTTTAAAACAAAACAAACTTTAGAATTTCTGTGTTTTACGGTTTTCCATATACAAATAACACAAATGTATACTTAATCTCATCTTCACAGGTGAAATGTGTAATAATGTATAACATCGGGAAATATTCTGTAGATGAATATGTCGGATTGTCCTGATAAATTATCATGAAATTAACGCATTTGCAAGTCATGCATTATGATATCTAGACTGACCTCACGTCGTCCTTGATTAGAGACAGTGATCAAAATGAATCTGATTTAAACTTTTTAATTTATTTTTCCGTTCCGTTCCGTTCCGCAAAGTACCAATTGCTCTGAGGAATTGGTATTTAACGGAAAAAACGGAAACAGACATCTTTAATGTAATTAAAGCAGTATGATAAAAAAAAATTGTCTGACACCTCTTTTTGCATGAGTGGTATGTGTTTTAGATAGCATTTTCGACTTGATCAATAATAAAAAATTTAACACAAAGGCAGGTTACACAAAAAGTCTTTCTCCTTCCATCGGTAATTATATTTTAAAAAAGGGGCCTTCAACAGCCCGTTCCGACGATGATTAGAGACAGTGATCAAGTTGAATCTGATGTAAACTTTTTAATTTATTTTTCCGTTCCGTTCCGTTCCGCAAAGTACCAATTGCTCTGAGGAATTGGTATTTAACGGAAAAAACGGAAACAGACATCTTTAATGTAATTAAAGCAGTATGATAAAAAAAATTGTCTGACACCTCTTTTTGCTTGAGTGGTATGTGTTTTAGATAGCATTTTCGACTTGATCAATAATAAAAAATTTAACACAAAGGCAGGTTACACAAAAAGTCTTTCTCCTTCCATCGGTAATTATATTTTAAAAAAGGGGCCTTCAACAGCCCGTTCCGACGATGATTAGAGACAGTGATCCAGTGAATCTGATTTAAACTTTTTAATTTATTTTTCCGTTCCGTTCCGTTCCGCAAAGTACCAATTGCTCTGAGGAATTGGTATTTAACGGAAAAAACGGAAACAGACATCTTTAATGTAATTAAAGCAGTATGATAAAAAAAAATTGTCTGACACCTCTTTTTGCATGAGTGGTATGTGTTTTAGATAGCATTTTCGACTTGATCAATAATAAAAAATTTAACACAAAGGCAGGTTACACAAAAAGTCTTTCTCCTTCCATCGGTAATTATATTTTAAAAAAGAGGCCTTCAACAGCCCGTTCCGACGATGATTAGAGACAGTGATCCAGTTGAATCTGATTTAAACTTTTTAATTTATTTTTCCGTTCCGTTCCGTTCCGCAAAGTACCAATTGCTCTGAGGAATTGGTATTTAACGGAAAAAACGGAAACAGACATCTTTAATGTAATTAAAGCAGTATGATAAAAACAAGTCAGACCCTTCTATTTTGAATGAGTGGTAAGTGTTTTAGATAGCATTTCGACTTGATCAATATTTAAATAAACAGCTGCGCCATGAGCGCATGATACGCCCGTCGTCTTGTGAAAAAACATAAATCTTTTTTGAATAACACAGGGTTGTACAGGATGTCATGCTTAGTATATCCTGACTCATTCCTTATTCCCGCTCAATAGGAAGATTGTACAAGATGTATTTGGAAACCCGACGCAACATTAGCCTGTTAAGTTTTAAGCAATAGAGATACAGCGCAACATGTGAAAAAAAAACCTCTTTTTTTACAAAAAACTCAATAACTCGAAAATATAAAAATGAATCATCACCAAAAAGTATACAGATCTTTAGATTAATATAACAAAGAAGTGTGTAAAGTTTTAAGCAATAATCATAAATCGTTTTTGAGATATGGTGCGACATGTAAACCCCCCCTTTTTTTTTTACAAAATACTCAATAACTCAAAAATGAATTGAATCATCACCAAAAAGTATACAGATATTAAGATTAATATAACTAAGAAGTATTTAAAGTTTTAAGCCATAATCAAGAATCGTTTTTGAGATACGGTGCGACATGTGAAAAAATCACACCCCTGTTTTAGTTACAAAGTGCCGTAACTCAAAAAGTTGTAATCTTATTTTCACAAAAAAGTATACAGATCATTTTACCATCATAAGAAACAACTATGTTAAGTTTCATGAAATTTGGATAAGTCGTTCTCAAGTTACGGTGCGACATGTTTACACCGGACAGACGGACAGACGGACGGACGGACGGACGGACACTGGACATTTGTATACCATAATACGTCCCGTCAAAATTGACGGATGTATAAAAAATAACACAAAGACAGGTTAGACAAAAGGTCTTTCTACTTCCATTGGTAATTATAAATTAAAAAAGGGGCCTTCCGAAGATGATTAGAAACAGTGATCAAGTTGAATCTGATTTCCGTTCCGTTCCGCAAAATACCAATTGCTCTGAGGAATTGGTATTTAACGGAATCGAACGGAAACAGGCATCTGTAATGTAATAAAAGCAGTCTTGATAATATCAGTGCAAAGTTTTTAAAAATTACTTCTCATCTTATTTCAGTTCCCTTATGTCAAATTTTTAATTCAAGCATTAAAAAATCAGTTTATCCATCATTATTCAAACTAGCTAAAGTCATACCAGTTTTTGAAAATAAATGTTAAAAAATGATGTATTTAATTACAGACCAATTGCATTTTTACAATTAGTATCTAAAATACTTGAGAGACACGTAAAAACTTATTTAATGAACTATACGGACACATATAATCTGTTGTATGTCCTGCAATCAGGTTTTCGTTCGAACCATTCTTGTCAAACTGCCATGACAACTTTGTTAGATAAATGGTTAAAAGCAATTGATGAAGGCGAATTAGTAGGAGCAGTATTTCTGGATCTTTGTAAAGCTTCTGATGTTCTTCATCATAAACTGCTCCTCCAGAAATTACAAAAATACAGATTTTCTTATTCTTCACTGCACTGGCTTACTTCATATCTAACTGATAGACAGCAGGTTGTATACATTTCAAATACTTTTTCAGGTGTATTAAAAGTAAAAACAGGTGTACCTCATGTAATAGAATATTATACCACAAGTCTTTATTAATGTATGAATAAAACAATGGATTGGTACCCCAATACTAGTCAAATCTTATTGTAACTACAAATAGCAAACAGTCATACAGTACTCGACTCTCATTTTCAGATAATTTTATTGTTCCAAAATCAAATACAGAATTATACAAACCAAGCTTTAAATTTCTTTTAGTGGTCAAAAGGTGTGGAATTCACTATCCAACGAAATCAAAAAATCAAAAAAATGTATCGTCATTCAAGTATACTTACAAATCATTATATATTTTAACAATAAAACTCAAAACACTATCATGTAATCCGTTTTGTTCATGTATTTGTTTATGTAATTTAATATTTATACTATTATTCATCATTGTGTATTGCTAGATTGATTTGGTTTATATCAACCGTGCAAGGGCTTTTGTCAAGGTCGTTAAAAAAAAACCGTAGTAGTAGATTATGTTTATTCATGTTGTTAATATTGTGTCTATAGAGAGCCTTATTGAAAATTGATTTAATCCAAATGAGTTACTCTCTTTAAATAAAGATTTATTTATTTATTCTTATTTAATTATTTATTTATTTATTTATACGAATGACCCCGAGGTTAATGCAAGTTAAAGTTGACATGGATCGTAATTCCAATAAGGCCAATTATAACATAAAATGCATCCAATCTGCAAGTTATCATTATACACTTATAATTTCACGTCAAAAATCTTTAGGCGTGCTCAAACAAGTTGGAATATGTACTGTCTTAATGCAATTTTAAAAGTAAAAACACTGTATTCAGGCGCGTATTTGGAGGAGTCCTGCACTCCGTAATTAAAACAGGTTGCTATCTTTTAAAAAAAGATAAGCAATACGAGAACCTTATTGGGGGTTTGGTTTGAAAGAAAAATAAATTCATTATGTTTTTTTTCGTAAATAAATATGTTGATTCTGAATAGAGAAAATAAATAATTTGGCCAGCAAAGGGAGAAAAAAAATTTTGACAGAGGATATTTACCATAAAAAATAATGTTAAATTTGAAAAAAATAATTTGTCGCGCCACTTCCCAAAAATAAAAAAAAAAAATGCGCGCATGCCTCCCCCTCTGCAAGTTAAATGGTCCGTCCCTAAAGATCATATAAAAAGTGTCGATACGTTGCTTATAAGGATCTGAAAACGCTCAATTTTACTTTCTGTTTAAAGATCTTTTGAGGTTCTCTTAATTTGTCGGATTAATACACACTTTTAAAATTTGAAAGCTTAAATTTTTATTAGCTGATGTAAAAACTACCAGGACAGAAAGTAAAACGGAGTGTTGTCAGATCCTTGTACGCAAACTTTTTAAGAGTAGACACGGGATTTGAATTTTGATCAATTTGGTTTGAATATAAATAAAAATTTATGTGTTAATCTTCTTTGTTTATCCTACTATAAATTTCATGATTCTTCTTTTGGAAATAAATTCAATCAACGATGACAGAAGGAATGTTCATGTAATATTATACTTGCCTGACGAAGGACAGAAGGAAACTGGAATCGCAGAGCCAATGCAGTGTAGTCTATATAAACATAGCAGACATAATGGGTATGATTACAAATGAGACAACTTTTATAAAAAGACGAACTAATAAAGATGTATAACCCAATAAAACATCGTATGCCTAATGGCATTCAACAATGAACAAAGCACATCCAATATAGTAAGTTATAAGAGACCCCTTTACTTGCACTCACTACTAAATGTAAACCAATAAAAAGCGAGAAAAACAGCGTTTCCGGTTTCTAGAAAAAAAAGCAATAAACAAATATAACACGCATAATTAAAAGCTGCCGATTTCGGATCTTGTTCTATATAATGAGGCGCTGTTCAAGTCGCCGTGAGCGCTCTATCCCGTCAAGAGCAATGGTGTAATAGTACAACTTGTTTAGTTAAATTAAAATTCTGTTTAATATTAGATCGCCCATGTTAAGAGTTGTGTACATATATTTGAGGTGTTCAGAAACAGCAAAGATAATTGTTATCATTATAGAGAAGACTTTTTCACTATACAAATTTCTATTTAGTTGAGCACTCTTAAATAATTGTTAAAAGTTTGGCAAAAACAGATCCTCTCCTAAGAAACATTTTAACAAGAGAAACGTTTTAAATAGCTCTGATTTCTTATGTTAGCATGCTACAATAAATATAGATTACATGGATGTTTGCTGGGCGATATTCATGCATTGGTTTTATACATTTTAGTCATTTTGTTGGAAGATTTGTTATTTTCATCTAAAAAACTTGAATGACGATACTAAGTTCATAGTTATTTTTGTGAAAACAATATTAGAAGTCCGGGTATTCATATGATAACATGGCAAAAAAATACCTTGAAGAAAATTAATGAAATCTGGCAAAAATTAATAAAACAAATTTTTCTAATGGTTCTAAGTCCATTTCAGAGTCAAATTTTACTTGAAAAATTACAGGTCTAAATGAAAGTTAATTTCATTTTGAAAAAAATCAATTTCAAGATGCTTCAAATTTATCACGGCAAAATTTGCAACCTTGATACGAATCATTATAATTCTAATTTTAAAGATGTTCTGCTATTCTATGCATTGACGGACTTTGGTATCTCTACGATTAAATGAAATAACCTCAAACCATCTATTTGGACAAAGCTTGTATTTCATGAAACTTACGTATGCGTTTCTAATTTAATTAACTCATGGTATAGCACATTAATCGAGATCGCAGAAATCGTACTGTATAAATGATCTTCTTCTTCTTCTTTGGAAGTCCACCCTATTTGCAGGGTCACCGCATTAAAAATATACTAGTTTAGATATTTTTAAAAATGCGTATTTATTATAAAATATTAAAATTCTATTACTTTAATTATGTAACTTTGTTTTAGTAAAACAAAAATAATAAGAATAAAAGAATAAAAGGTAAAAACTTGTATTTACACTGTACAGATCATACTGCCATGAGCTTAAAACATTTGTTTTTAAAATTCAAAAATGGATAAAACTTAAAATTAATAAGTTTATAAAAGTCCACTTGTTAAAAGATAAAAATTCATTAATTACTTTGCGGAACGGAACGGAACGGAAAAATAAATTAAAAAGTTTAAATCAGATTCAACTTGATCACTGTCTCTAATCATCGTCGGAACGGGCTGTTGAAGGCCTCTTTTTTAAAATATAATTACCGATGGAAGGAGAAAGACTTTTTGTGTAACCTGCCTTTGTGTTAAATTTTTTATTATTGATCAAGTCGAAAATGTTATCTAAAACACATACCACTCATGCAAAAAGAGGTGTCAGACAATTTTTTTTTTATCATACTGCTTTAATTACATTAAAGATGTCTGTTTCCGTTTTTTCCGTTAAATACCAATTCCTCAGAGCAATTGGTACTTTGCGGAACGGAACGGAACGGAAAAATAAATTAAAAAGTTTACATCAGATTCAACTGGATCACTGTCTCTAATCATCGTCGGAACGGGCTGTTGAAGGCCCCTTTTTTAAAATATAATTACCGATGGAAGGAGAAAGACTTTTTGTGTAACCTGCCTTTGTGTTAAATTTTTTATTATTGATCAAGTCGAAAATGCTATCTAAAACACATACCACTCATGCAAAAAGAGGTGTCAGACAATTTTTTTTTATCATACTGCTTTAATTACATTAAAGATGTCTGTTTCCGTTTTTTCCGTTAAATACCAATTCCTCAGAGCAATTGGTACTTTGCGGAACGGAACGGAACGGAAAAATAAATTAAAAAGTTTACATCAGATTCAACTGGATCACTGTCTCTAATCATCGTCGGAACGGGCTGTTGAAGGCCCCTTTTTTAAAATATAATTACCGATGGAAGGATAAAGACTTTTTGTGTAACCTGCCTTTGTGTTAAATTTTTTATTATTGATCAAGTCGAAAATGCTATCTAACACACATACCACTCATGCAAAAAGAGGTGTCAGACAATTTTTTTTTTATCATACTGCTTTAATTACATTAAAGATGTCTGTTTCCGTTTTTTCCGTTAAATACCAATTCCTCAGAGCAATTGGTACTTTGCGGAACGGAACGGAACGGAAAAATAAATTAAAAAGTTTAAATCAGATTCAACTTGATCACTGTCTCTAATCATCGTCGGAACGGGCTGTTGAAGGCCTCTTTTTTAAAATATAATTACCGATGGAAGGAGAAAGACTTTTTGTGTAACCTGCCTTTGTGTTTGTTTTTTCGAAATTTTGATAAATGCCCCCTTTGGATACCTTAAATGAAATTCCGTTCCGTTCCGTTCCGTAAAGTACCAATAGCCTTTTCAGTCTATGGAAAGTGCGAATCGAAAAAATAAGAAATCGGAAGTATGTAGACACCTCATGAAAAAAAAAGTTTTCTGCAATGAGAAATATGTTTAATATTTTAAAAACTAGATGGATTTCGTTCGGAATTACTTCATTTGACAAACAGTATATTTTTATGTCCCACTATAAATGAAACGATTCTGAAATCGATTATTACATACCTTTAATAGTAATGAGGAAAAGAATCAAGTGTATCTATCTGTAAAACCAAAATGAAAGCTATATCATAGTAAAATCGTCGTATCGAGTAGCGTTTAGTTCTGGGATTTTGTCATAGTTTGATTAAGTTGTTTTTAAGAAATTAACACAGGGTAACTAAAATATCGAAATTGATATGGTTTGGTTAAACGATTGACATAGTTTTTGACTGTATAAGAATAATTGGTGACGAAAAAATCATATGGTGGTGCAATTCTTTATTTTATTATTATCAAGATTTCATTTTAACTTTTAAAAGTTTTACAAGCTACACTAGTCCTGAACTTACATAATAAGGAGAGATTTTTGGCGATCCAGCTTTTTGTTCAAGCTTAGATAGCAGCATTCGTCTGAACTCTGCCGATTCCGTACCCTACCGAGGATTGCCGAATGAAATAGCAGTACGCGCTGATGTTATGGCAGCGTAACTTTCTTAGTTATCATAGCCAAATATTGAATTGTCCGAAAGAATGTCCAATTGTTAATTTGTTTAAGAACAGGGGTGGTGTTCTCGAGGGTATCCTAAGATTCGTCCTAAGTCATAGATAAGCCCGATTTTAGGATGGACTTAGGATCGACTTAGGACACTCTTAAGTTGCGTCTCTAAGCTATCTCAGACGCATCTTATGGTAGGACGTCCTAAACATATCCTACGTGCGAAATTCTAAATAGTTAAAGTAATTGTTTGATAAAACATTTATTAGAGACAAAACCAATTAATCAAATTGTTTACACTATTTTGTAATAACATGTATTTAATTAAAAGCATGATTTCAAATGTAATTATAAAATAATGTCAAATAGGATTTTGATATAAACTGTAAAACAATTTGTTTTGAAATGAGAATATTGAATTCGTAGTGTCATCGTACCGTAAAAACACGAAGTTCAAAGTTTAAAATCATGCACAATTTCTTAATACGGGTTAATAACCGATGGTGCGTTTCTTTTCACGTTTATCATCAAGTAAAAAAATGAGAAAAAAGCATGCACAAAGTTAGGATGAAGATATGATGATCTTAAGACACCTAATTAGGTGACCTAAAGTTGGGACGGAAAATGTGATATATACTAAGTTAAGAGAGCTTCGAGAACATGACTTCGGACAAAGACTTGTCATAAGATGGTCTTAGGACACGTCCTAATCCTAAGATAGCTTCGAGAACACCACCCCAGATGTTTCTATTAAGTCCAAAGTTATATAATAAGTGTTGATCTTTTTGAAGTTGATTTGATTCATATCTCATCAAAGATTTATTCTATTAAAAAATAATTAACTATTCATTTGAATTAATCTTGTAATGATAAACATATGCCTAAGAAGATTTTTTAAATTAGTATTGACAATACCCAACTAGAATCATATTCAAAACAGTGTGGCTGTGGCCATTGATTGACGACCTAAATTATCCCATTGACTGGGACAGATTAGGTGAACGTGTGTCTGTAACGACCACTGCTCACTATTTACTTATTATAGAATTTAAACTGTGGGGTAACCAAAGGTTCTTAACGCCTTCAATAATAAAATAATTGGAAAAATTAATCAGGAATAATCTTTATGTTTTGATTTATATTATTGATATAAATCATAACATCGTGTTATTCCTGATTAATTTTTCGAATAACTTCATTTAGGTGTTGAGAACCTTTGGTGACCCCACAGTTTAAGTGTCTTTAAAAAGTACATAGTGAGCAGTAGTCGTTACAGACAAACGTTCACATAATCTGTCCCAGTCAATGGGATAATTTAGGTCGTCAATCAATGGCCACAGCCACACTGTTTTGAATATGATTCTATAATTTATAGTATTGATATTGATTCCACTTATAGTGAAATAATAGTTTCCGAACTAGTTTGTTATACAGTTTTATCAAATATTTCGTCACAATATAAATGCACATTTTTTCACAGAGTTTTGTTTGATTATGATATTTATTAAATTCACTGCTATTTTCAACTTCTATCACATGTTTTGGAAATAATTCCAGAACGAAATTTCAACGAGACTGAAACGTCAGAAGAATACTTCCTTAAGATCATAGGTACAAGTTTCCCGAGATAGATTTTTTTTTATACTTTGCTAAAATGAAGATTTTACCATGTTCTTTTCAAAAAAAGAATATAACATGAATCTCCTTTAATGTGATATACTCTGAGTGGCGTCACCTCCCAATCTACCAAACGATGCAAAACGAAAAAGACAGTCATTTTTTTTTTTACATTTTTCTAGCAAACTATCCGGGTTTTTTTTAAACGAACCAGCTCATGTTTATGATGTGGAGTTATCCACTTATGATATAGTAACCCAACTAAATCCCTTACCAAACAATCTGGAAAGGAGATATTCAACCACATACTGGACAAAATGTTAAAAGTTAAAAAAAAATTCATAAACTATAAATAAATTGCTATGAAAACTATTTAAATTTATGAAAGATCACAATTTCGAATTAGAACTAGGTCGATATAATTATTATGTTTTGCCATATTGTAAAATGTAAATGTGTATAGTATCATTTTTACCTGTTTAAGATTTTTTTCTATTATGCAATAAATTTTCGATATTATCAGAAACAGCTCTTTTGGTCTAGTTTTAGCATCCCTTCGTAAATTTTACGGACGCCATGACGAGTTGGTTGACAGTTATGACATAACCGATTCACAAATGATATCGGATATGTTCCTTACATCGTCGAAACTACAATCCCCTTCCCTATCATGAATGTGACCTACCGAATTAGACTATTTACCGGATTTGTTATAACATGAGCAACACGACGGGTGCCACATGTGGAGCAGGATCTGCTTACCTTTCAGGAGCATCTGAGATCACCCCTAGTTTTTGGTGGGGTTCGCGTTGCTTATTCTTTAGTCTTTTTTATGTTGGTTCATGTGTACTATTGTTTGTCTGTTTGTCTTTTTCCTTTTTAGCCATGGTGTTGTCAGTTTATTTTCGATTTATAAGTTTGACTGTCCCTCTGGCATCTTTCGTCCCTCTTTTAGTATGATCAATTGTACATTATTAAATGTGATTGAAAAATAATTTAAGTTCCAAGATATATGCGTTATTTTGCTTGGTATAGGTATATTTATACTGTGTACGAACGACCTTAATTTGACCCCACAAGACAAGAAACCATCGTTCTTAATACATGTACCATTGAATACGATTGACGAAGATGAATATTGGCAGCAGAATTATATTTCGAAAAAAATGTTATATCTTGGAATTTATGATATTTCTATTAATTGTGTTTGGCTTGGAACTACGTTAGATACGAGTACTCACAGATCGGTTCTTCGTGTCTTTGTTGTTTATGTTACTTGGTTATTTTGCTTTGCATCAATCTAAAAAGTCAAATATTTTTCAACTGATTTGTATTATATATTAAATGGTTTGTTCCTCTTTGTTGTGTTGTTACACCACTGCCAAGGTTAAGACAAGAAGAGGATTGGGAGCCCGCAAACATGTTTACATGCCACATGCTGCATGTGCAAGTGCCTGTCCAATGATGTCCAGAGTCTGCAATGCAGTGGCTTTCGTTTGTTACTGGATAATATATTTGTGCTTTTCACTCATTTATTTGAACATAAATCAGGCCGTTGGTTTTCTCATTTGAATTGCAAATACATTTAATTTGATGAAGCGTTTTATATCTTTCTACGAGGTATGGGTTGCGGTTATTGTTTAAAGACGTACGGCGTTTGCTCTGTTATTAACTGTAAAAGTTATCACTTTGGTTCTTTAAATGTGACAGTCGTAAGTGATTTTCCCACAATGCATCTTCATGATGATGATGATCTTGTTAACGAAAATAGAATATCGCTATCTGCATAAGAAACTGTTTTCCCGATTCACACTTTCCATACAGTGATTTTATGACCCGACTTAATTTTGTTTATTATTATAGTCCATGTTTGTTTATTCTTCCGAGTCATCACCGAGTTTAATTATTCAAAAGTTAATTGTCTTTCACGCTATTTAAAAGTTACTTGTACATTATAATTTAGATTAAACCTAAATAATATCGTTTAAATGGATCAAAGATTAATATCCGTCTTAATAATGTTACGCAACAATTGACCGTACGATGACCTATCATAGTTCACTTCTATGTCATTTGCTTTTTGGTGGATAGTTGTACGTCTCATTGGCAATCATACATGTACCACATCTTATTCCTATCGTAATATTAACGACCGAAAAGACTCTTGACCAATTTTAGAACATGTGAAAAACGAGACATTTCTAATACTAGGTTAAATTACATTTCTACACGGCACCTCCAGCTATCTTATTTATCTGAACGATGTCTAATTTTAAATCATATATTTAAATTCACATCCCGGTATCTTTGGAACCGCCTGGTATCCAATCGTTAGAACCGTCGGGTACCGCCTGTAACTATGTATATACGGGGATGTGAGAAAGACAAGACAGAGTGAATTGATAGATTATAGTTAGTTAGAAGAATTGAGAGGATAGTTAGAGAACGAACGGACAAGATAAGCAGAAAACAGCCAAAGGCCACCAATGTGTCTTCAGCACAGCTTGAAAATACCGCACCCGGAGGCGAGCTTCGACTGGTCCCTCAACAAAATAAACAGCTGCGCCATGAGCGCATGATACGCACGACGTCTTGTGCAATAATTATAAATAGTTTCTGAGAAAGTTTTAAGCAATATAAACCGTTTATTGCTTTTGAGACACGGCGGGACATGTGAACCACCCCTGTTTATTTTTTACAAATATCACTAAAATAAAATTTTGAATCAAACCAAAAAGTATACAGATCTTTAGATTAATATAACAAAGAAGTGAGTACAGTTTCAAGCAATAATCATAAATTTGTTTTTGAGATACGGCGCGACATGTAAAAAAAAACCTCCCCTTTTTTATAAAATACTCAATAACTCAAAAATAAAATTTTGAGTCATCACCAAAAAGTAAACAGATCTTTAGATAAATATAACAAAGAAGTGTGTAAAGTTTTAAGCAATAATCATAAATCATTTTTGAGATACGGCACGACATGTAAAAAACCCCTCCCCCTTTTTTACAAAATACTCAATAACTCAAAAATGAAATTTTGAATCATCACCAAAAAGTATTTAGATCTTTAGATTAATATAACAGAAAAGTGTGTAAAGTTTTAAGCAATAATCATAAATCGTTTTTGAGATACGGAACGACATGTAAAAAAAACCTCCCCCTTTTTAAAAAAATACTCAATAACTCAAAAATGAAATTTGAATCATCAGCAAAAAGTATACAGATATTAAGATTAATATAACTAAGAAGTGTTTGAAGTTTTAAGCCATAGTCAAGAATTGTTTTTGAGATATGATGCGACATGTGAAAAAAACACACCCCTGTTTTAGTTACAAAGTGCCGTAACTCAAAAAGTTTTAATCTTATTTTCACCAAAAACTATACAGATCATTTGACCATCATAAGATAAGACTATATTAAGTTTCATGAAATTTGGATAAGTCGTTCTCAAGTTGCGGTGCGACATGTTTACGCCGGACAGACAGCCGGACAGACGGACGGGCGTACAGACGGACGGACACCGGACATTTGTATACCATAATACGTCCCGTCAAAATTTTGACGGGCGTATAAAAATGAGTTCTAGTACAATGAGAATGGACGTCTTACTAAACTCCGAAATATATAAATGAACTTATATTGAAAATCATACAAGACTAATAAAGACCAGAGGCTCCTTACTTGGGCAGACGCAAAAGTGCGGCGGGGTAAAACATGTTTTGTGAGATCTCAACCTATACATCTAGCCAATATAGAAAAACAAACACACAGAAATACGTACAGTAAAACTAAATTTTAAAAAAGTCCGAGTTCAGTAAACATTATTTATTGAAAAGGTGTACTTTGTGGTCTGTATCTTAAAAAGAATCTTACTTCAAAACGTATATATAAGGATTTTTTTGATATATACAGGCTTCTATGTTTGTGATCTTTCTGTCTCCAATAAAATCTTATGTAAAAGTTTTCGTTATCTTTTTAGGCGGAAAATCATTTCTTGTCAAATATTAAATTGATTCTACATATAAAAAAAAACAAGAACAGGGGCCTTTAATTTCTTCAGGTTTTTAATTTTTGTTATTTACAAACTATTGATATATATGACAGTTTTTTTGTTTTTTTTTTAAAGTTTGTTATTTTGAAACAGATGAGCGAACGAACATCCGTAAGTTGTATTTAAATCGTAAGACGTTGCATGGGGATGATTTACCTATTGATACAATTGGGATATATATGTGTGAAATGGAAAATTGGGATTAGTGGTATCATTTTTCCACCAAAATCGTATTGCTCTTCATCACGAAGATCGATGCTGTTAACATAGTCATAGCTCATAATCTTTCCCAGTTTAGAAAAAACACTTGTGCCCATTTTAGTGCATGTAATTATTTGATGCGTGATGATAAAGATTCATTCCTGCATTGTAGAACAAACACTCGAGGAAAAAGTAAAATTAGAATTACAGACCGTCTCTGGCAAACAATCTACCAAAAAACTTTTAGTTTATGCTCGACAGATTCAGTGTTTAGTTGCATTAAGAAATTTTGAAGGCAATAACTGAACGTTTAAACGTCAAATATACCATTCAAACGTTATTTTTTAATGGTTTTTTTTTTTAAAGTTTGTTATTTTGAAACAGATGAACGAACGAACATCCGTAAGTTGTATTTAAATCGTAAGACGTTGCATGGGGATGATTTACCTATTGATACAATTGGGGTATATATGTGTGAAATGAAAAATTGGGATTGGGTGGTAATATTGTATTGCTGCTCTTCATCACGATGCAAAAAAAATGAACTTTTTTTAATAAAATTTAAAATAAAATTTTAAAAATCTGCAATATAAAATTTAATGATTATCTGCAATATAACTTTTTTGTGTAATTTTGACGAATCAAGTTAACCGCACACATTAACTACCGTTGGTCGTTGTGCTCCATTGAACGTTGATAATAAATGACTAAACGCAAGTAATGATCATATCATGTCTGCTAATTTTGACATATACATTGACAAAAAAAGCATTTTTTTGCCAGAATTTACATAATAGTATTCATTAAGTATACATTTGTTTGCAAGATATTCAACATAATATACCATACACATAACAATCATGCATGACGGACTTTTTAGTAAAAAGTGATAATACATATATATTTATATTTATCCATTTTATTTTACATCCTGTATAGATCTTTATCAATCAAAAAAGGCAGCAAAAAAAACCCCCAAAAACAAACAAATCTTACGGTAATCTGTATATCTTGTTTAAATTGATTTCACAATCATGACAATGTCGCTTCAATTTGTGAATATATTATCGTTTTAAAAAATGAACCAAACCATTCGAATAGGAATATTAAAAAAAGGTGATTACGTATGATTGCAGCGGAGAAAACTTCCCAACACTACCGGTAGAACGAACTATTGGTCACCATTTGGTCCTCAACAATGAGCAAAACCATATGAGTTAACACAATGAAACCTTGTTAATTTAGTTTTTAAAACATATTATAGTGGGGGAACTCCAGAATATTTTGTTACCACAATAATGCTAGCAAGCACGTATGACAATTAACAGCTTAACTTTTCAACAAAATTCGGCAAATTTTTCAGACATACTGTATGGGTAGATTTCCATGTTTGACCAGATAATTTTTAAACAAGTTGAAACTTGCATATAAATATATTCATGTACAATGTTTGAAATATCCCTAGCTGATATATATGTAAGACTCAGATCGACGTCCGTTCCCCAAATCGACGGCCAGATATGTCGTAACTATAAGTTATATGGTTCGCTATTGACCCCCTACGGATCCATAGAGGATGAATAAAATCCATAGGGGGTGAGGCCGGAGTAGTGGAACAGCACAACATGAAACCTAATGCTAATTTCTTGCGTATATGTTTCACTTAAGATCAGAAATTTATCGAAAAATATCTTACAAATTAGGCTGTTCTTCTTTAGTTTGTCTTTTGTTGAAGACTGAATAATGCTCCTAGATGTCGTATGGGTTTCTTAGTCGTTGGGTTGCTTCCTCGTTTACCTACACTTACATGCAGGTCGTTTAGTAATATGAATAGGAATGACACACTATTATGTAGATAGATTGGATTAACTTTTATCAAGATATATATTAATTTGCATGTCACCTATTTCGAGTGGAACAAATCTATATGGAAAGTATGTGTAAATGTTTGAAAGTTTAATTGTCAATAGAACCCTACAAAACATGTTCATGTATAAGTGTAAGTGCAGTTATTTATTATTTATTGATATTGGACATCGTTTGGGCAATACATGACATCACATTGAAAGTCCATTCGAGTGTTTCAAAATATTGGACGTCGATTTGAGATTGTGACGTCAGATTTGGACGTCGATTTGAGGAACTGACGTCGATCTAAGTCTTACATATATATAAGATTTTTTTCGACTCTTATACCCCTTCTTAAAATTTACTCCCGTCATGCTAGTGATTCCTATATAATCAACCAATTTCCACACCAAACTCATTTAAGGTTGCATTTCGGTAAATATTGAAAGGGCGGGTTCTTTCATCAAAGGAAAGGGCACGGCGGCAATCGGCAAAAAACTCATACAGAATATTAACAGAAATAGAACTCAAATCTTTAAAGATATCTTTGTCGTCTTGGTCCATTATAAAAGAACCGCAATTATCTTTATCATTATAGACCATACTCACTTAAGTTTCCGTTTTATTGAAATTATCTTCAATACAGTAGAGAACAACGAGAACAAATTCGTAATGATTTATTATTGCATTAGAATGCAAATTGTAATTAATTCTTTACCAAACTTTTCCCGAGATTTTGTCATTCAGGATAGAAAATAGAGGCGGATTTAAGGGGGGGCAGGGGGCCCGGGCCGACCCCCCTTATTGGGAAAAAATTTGGTTGCTTATATAGGGAATCACTGAAGCGTGACTGGAGCGGGCCCCCTCTTAGGTCAGTCAGTGGGCCCCCACTTATGAAAATTTCTGGATCCGCCACTGGAAAACTCACTGTTTGGATTTAAGAAAGATGAAAAAAAAACTGGTTTCATGAGAAAAATAAGATACGGCGTAAACTAACATTTATCATGCATCTAGCTTTGCGTTGATGTCCTAATATACAGTATATACATATAGTAGATCTTTAAATGAATACGACAATGTAAAACAAAAGATGACACTGTAATAAAAACAAAATTGAAATAGGAAAACATTGTAATATATACACTGACATACAAGTAGAAAATATCTGACGATTTCGATGTTTACTTATGTATGAAGAAACAAATATAATTTGGCAAAAAAAAAAAACAACGGTGTAGGTCTTAATGTTGGTTTTGAATAATTAGACACGCTCTCATAAAATCAGCGGGTCCATAATAGGATAGGGAAAAACAGCCATCGAAATACCATAATTCAAAATTAGGGAAAAGGGAGGGGAGGGCTAATAGCTTAATTCAAGACTTTGGTCTTATTCAACTTTATTCTAGTACGGCATACGTTTTACCGCTAGCAAATTCTTTATCTTAATAATGTATCAATGATTTACTTCAGATCCACTTTCGCCTCGTCCTAAATGTGCGTGATATATTTGCCACTGGACCACGGGAGCAATCAACTTATCAGTTTTATATAGTGATGCATAATCATCAGTTTTCAACGGATAATTGTCTCAAGCAGTTTTCCAGTTTTGGTATTTTATTTTTATTTATATTTTGTTTTTTAACGATAATTTTAGAATTTCTTTCCGCATCTTTCTCTTTGAATTCATTTGTTTGAATAATCAAAAATTATATAGTAGTCTACATCAGTGGTTACATTGTATGCATTCAAACTAGATGGAGAGCAGTAGAACAGAAAACAATCTCCATTGTGTATATGCAGTAACTCATATATTGAAGCGGTAAATAACGGCAGTCAGGCTCGTTTTTCGGCCCTTTCGTCTATTCTCAAGCCTTTGTCTTACTGATCTGTTTTTTTTTTTAAATAAAGCTGTTTTTTTTACCTTCAACTGCAAAAGGCGAAACAGATGTGTTAAAATCAGCCATGTGACTTATTTGAAGATTCATGTGACCTTTGTTGTTGTTTAGAGATTTTTTTCGAAGCTCGTATATCCCTTCAACCATTTATTTAATTGGTTTTTTAACGTATAGATAGCGCGAAACTCGCTGCACTATGCATCAGATATACATTTTTATTTCGACTAAACGAGGCTGCAAATTTATACATACTAGCAGCTAAACGGCCGCACCAAATTTTAGAAAAGATATACTATCGGATGGGAGAAGTCTAGAGATGTGAATATTTCTATAACCTAATCAATCCTTTTGTTTTGAAAAAAAGATTTTAAAGGTATACATTAATACGACAGTAACCCAACGACTCATATAATTCAAAACACTAAGAGTCAACATACAGATTTTTGTTATAGCCAGAAGCCTATAAAGAATAAAAAGCCTGAAACTGCAAAATGAATTAATACGGAGTCAGTGAGTTTTTCACTAGCGGGTTTCACAATTTTGACGAACACAATAGTAAAACTATCTGAATTGTTATCTCGTCCAGATACTGGTTCATTATAAATAAGAAGATGAGATACAAGTGCTATCAAGACAAATACCCAACAAAGTCAAATTGTATAAATACATTTGTCTGCCACACCGTCGCACTGCCTTTGAAAAATTAGCGGAGAAATATAACGTTATTTTCCGAAACGTCTTAATTTTTGGTGCAATTTGTGAGGCTTACGGGAGGGATTGAGTAAACAGTATTATATTACTCAATTTTTCTCAAAAACGAGTATGGTGACAAATATTTTTCAAAACGTTATGACGTTCCATTTTTTTAAAAGAAACACATATCTTACTTTGGGCAAATCGACACCGTTAGAAATATTTCAAAAAATCAAAAATGTGCATTTCAAATGTTCATTTCTTGCCGTTGTTTGGGTCCACCATAACGTTTTTGGCTTTATTTGAGTAAGAATTAATGCTTTAAATGGTAAAGTTAGATTTTTCTTACCATCTTGAATTATTTTGCTTCAATTTGAGCCCAATTATATAAGTATATGTTGATTAAAAAATCATATTTATTTTTTTCAATAACAAACGTTTTTACTCCAAAATTGCAAAACATGTTCAATTTTCAGCAGTAATTTTTGAAAAAACGAAATCGACAACATATATTTTTTTGGCAAAATTTGATTCTCTGTCAACTGAAGAATGAAATATCTTAAAGGGAAAAAATTCTCACCGTCAGAAATAAACTGTTGGATATGCCCTTAAACTGTACCACTTTTACTATGAAGTTTTGAAAAAAATCTTATCCTAGAATTGAAAGTTCTATGCACTACAATTGGCTGTGCGGCATATTTTCAACGTTTATATGCCCTGAACTTCTAAGATTTTAGACTGCCACTAATTTTCTTAACTACCCCTACCTCGAATGAAGGGTTACCACAGATTTCAATATATAAACAATATGTACATGTATATTTACTGGTAACATTCTCAAGTTATGTCTCTGTGAGATGCAACATGCAGATCAGAACTGGGAACCAGTTCATATTGGGTTTTGTAGGCTTTTGTTTGTCCTATGTTCATTTTTTTTTACCAAAGTGTTGTCAGTTTATGTTTGGCTTGTGAATTCCTCTGGTAAATTTTGCCTCTTTTTTTTTAAATGAGACAAATGAGCCAAAAAATAACAAAATCATTGTTCTCATTTTTGCACAAAGTATAAAAATTCAAATACTTCTGCCTTTGCAGATATATATCAATTAAGACAGGAGTCAAGAAAGGTCTTACAGTTGTACTGCATCTAATGTTTTTATTATCAATTGTCCAGTAATTTTTCTTACTGACTTTATCGAAAGTTCTTCGATGTATCGTAAATTAATCGGTTGATAAAGATTAATATTATTAAATGACTATTATATATTAACTGTTTTCTCATTGTCTAAAAGATATGAAATCATCTCTGATAAAACATTATATTATCCGCGACACAATCACAAGAGGTTAATATAATAATAAGATTTGGAACACCGTCCATGTACCTAATTACAGATATTTCAAGGCATCGTCAGTGGCGCAGGTTTATGACATCAAGTATATTCCTGTTTCATTTCCTTTTTCTTCTTGTTTTCTATGTATTTTTTTCTCTTTCTCTTGTATTTTTGACATTTATTTTAAAGTTCCTTCATTAAAATTCAATATTTCAACTTATGAAAATTAGCATCTGCAATTAAAAGCACATGATATATCTAGTACATGTATAAACATAGGAAGCAGTTTTAAAAGTATCTTGATCAAATACTAGAAAATTGAAGATGGATAAAAAGTCATATAATAAAACAATTGTTGACTTTTGATTTTAGTTGATGCTATGATTTATCAACGCTAGAGATATGACATTCTCCCTCGGCCTTTGGCCTCGGCGAATAACATATTTCTGGGCTTGCTAAATCATTGTATCAACATCATCAAAAGTCAATAATTATATAATAGAAGAACGCTGATTTGTAAGAAATGAAAACACCAAAACACCAAAACACCAAAACACTCATAAACCTAACCAAATTCACGATCTGTGTTGACAGGGATCAACTTTAGTTGAATATGTTGTTGAAGGTAGAACATATTGTTTTTATTTCCAGTCCCAATTTATCTACTTAGAAGACCTTTATATGCTGACCTCTAGATATTTTTTGAATTCCTTGTGTCGTTACCTTGGTGTATTATTTATCTGTACCCACGTTTTCTTTCTATCGTGAAGTTTTCTAAAGATAAAGAGGGAAACTTATCAAATCTAAATAATAGTGTCATTGATTATTTTAGCGTTCAAATTCGTCGGTTTAATGTACATTGAACTTGTTGCAGACATTACCAAGATGGCTGACGTTGCTGCAGACATTACCATGATGGCTCACGTTGCTGCCGACATTACCAAGATGGCTCACGTTTCTACAGACATTACCAAGATGGCTCACGTTGCTGCAGACATTACCAAGATGGCTCACGTTGCTGCAGACATTACCAAGATGGCTCACGTTGCTGCAGACATTACCAAGATGGCTCACGTTGCTGCAGACATTACCAAGATGGCTCACGTTGCTGCAGACATTACCAAGATGGCTCACGTTGCTGCAGACATTACCAAGATGGCTCACGTTGCTGCAGAATCAACCGCGGTGGAGCATTATTTGATGTGTTGTTAAAAGCGAATCTGATTATTTAATGTTGTAGGTTATTGCACTGTGTTTTAAGATTTCCAGTTGTTTTTTTTGGCATAAATTTATATCCAAGCTGTTCAAAGATTTCTATCATACAATGGTACTATTGATATAACTTTTAGTGACAAACAAGCATTTTACAATTTAACATACACACACAAACAAAGTTTACATATTTGGACTGCAACGAATTTGTTTTATAAAATATATGCCATTTAATTAACTCTTTGTCATACATAGCTATTTTTATATCTTTCCACGTTCTGTTTAATTCGAAACAAAAGAACCATACACTGTTTTGCAACGCATAACTATTTACAGCATAATTTCAAACACGACTCCGGATCTCCTTCTAGTTCCTTTGTCACTATTGACCATTTGTTCACATGATAAAAATCCTGTTTGTTTATCAGCAGCCATGTTGTCTTCGATTGACGTCATACTATTCCCGTCAAATGAAGTTGACCTATTACTTTCGAAGGAGGTCTGCCGACTGTCGTTCCCAAATTTCATTTGTCGAAAGGACGATGCATAACTGCAATTGTCTAACGATGCCTTTCTAGAATTCGAAACAATACTATTATTATCTGAACTTGTGATTCCGGACAATATGCTCGTGGTATCATATGACGTAGATCCGGTATCTGGTATCACATTATCATCACTTGATATTTGTCTTACTGTAGAATCAAGATTGTTCGTTTCTGTTGATAAATCCTTAGGTGATAGCAGTTCTATGTTGGGGCTTAGAATATTTTGACCACTAGATTGACTTGAAGAATTAGTATTACTCTTCTTATTTAATTTTTGCAAATCATTAGAAAAGTTATTTTTAGTTTCACTGTACTCGCAGCTTGACAAGTTGTTAGTACTATTTTGCCCTGACAATGTATCGCTATCACTTGAAAGTGTTAGCTCCGATTCCGTATGGCAGATGTTAAAAACAGGTGACGAACATGTATGAGCCAGTTCATCAGAGCAATAGGTAGTAGGCGGAACAATAGTAGAATGTGATCTCGGCTCTACATGTTCGTGTAATGGTGGGGGTATAGCCTCTCCTGTTGAATGAGAACGTTTTGTGTATTGTAATTTTGGCTTCCGGTCAATGATGTTTAAACTTTTCATAATCCGTCGAAGAGTTTTAAGTCCCGGATTTTTCTTGTCTTTCTTTCCCGTCGCGAGACTCGCATATTGTTCTCTTGGACATATTCCTGAGGCACCACTTGGAAGATCGCAGCAAGCAGCACTCGCTACAGATTTCTCAGATGGAAAATCATAAGTTAGAACACACGACATTTTTTCCGTAGAATTTGAATGATCCATTTGTTGCTGGACAGCATTATTCCGTTCCGACTTTTCCATTGGTTGATCTGCATCACTCTGTTTGTGTGAACAAAATTGATCGGTTTTGTCGAAACTGTTCATGTTGTAATTGTTGTCATTGTTTACATTTTCTTCATCATTTATAACTTTTTTAAGACGTAACGACGAACTCAGTAAATTCCAAAATGCATGCCCAAACTTTAGCCGCCGGGCTTTAATTGAGCTGATTCCACGTAAGACACGGGGATAAGATACATCTTCATCTAGGAGTACAGGTATAATCTTTCTACGTTTAGCATCTGAAAAATACCAAACATATATGCATATTTGATGTCCAGTAGTTTGTTGATGTGGTTCATAAGTGTTTCTCATTTTTTTAATATAGAATAGACCGTTGGTTTCCCCGTTCGAATGGTATTACACTAGTAATGTGCTGTGGTCCTTTATAGGCTCCGGGTATTGAAGGGTGTACTTTGAACTATAATGGTTTACTTTCATGAACTGTGACTTGGATGGAGAGTTGCCTCATTGGCACTCATACCACATCTTCCTATATCTATATATCGTTATGTTAATGTACAATCAAATTAACTGGCATATGTTTATAATAACGCATAACAATGGTTATTTGATAAGAAAAATGTTAAATAATAATACAAAAAACCAAAATACCGCTGAAAAATCTTCTACTCTACAATGCACACACTGTCCTTTAAACTGATATATTTTTTTATTAAGTTAACCTTTTGATAAAAAAAACTAATTTAATTCAATGTCATGGCGCCCTATAATTAATGTCCATAACCCCAGCTTTTAATGATCGGATTTTGGCATATAAATGTAAAGATATGAATAAAAGAAGGATATTGGTTTGCCTCAAGGTTAAAAACTACGAACTGAAGGCAATTTAGGACCGAACATTTTGTAGATCTTTGTATGCATTTAAACTATGCGTTTCAAGGGAGGTAAGCACTATACGATAATATATCACGATATAGGTATTTCTGTTTTTTTTTGGTGTTTTTTGTTAAATCATTTGATATATGCGAATGTTTTAAAAGTAAATTTGCCAAAATACCCGAGCTCCAAGGAAAATTCAAAACGGAAAGTCCTTTATCAAATAGCAAAATCAAAGCTCAAACACATTAAATACACAACTGTTATATTCCAAAATACATTCAAATCCTGACAAACATTTACACGAAATCAAGCATTTACCTTACACGTAGCCCTTCCTTAGACATTTTGTATATCAGTATAAAACATACTAACTTGATCAATCAATGCTGATTGGGTTAGTATATGTGATAATAATATAAAGTAAGGAAATATGGTATGATTGCCAATGAGACAATTATCAAACTGATGCAGCAACAGGTTACTTTACAGCTTTACTTTACCAATAAGCAAAACCCAAAAATGTGCCCCAGAAACTGTACAAGTGAAAGTTGACATACAAAAGGTCAGATAGCTTCGTTTGTATATATACACATTGTGGTAAAGAGCTTATGTCTGACTGTCAGTGATCCAGATTAATGTCCGAACGACAGACAAGCTATGGTTGATCTAAAAATCCTAAGGTTCTTGCCAATAATTGTCATCAACTTTAGCATTTGTGATTAACTTCTACGTTCCTAAAACAAAACTAACGCAAATTTTTAAAACTCAATCAATCGATTTAAAAAATGTATTATTGCATTAAAATTTTTTTCTGACAGAAAAGAAAATAAAAGAATACCTTAAAGTAAAAACAGACAAAAATGAATATGTATAACTTGGTTGAACAACGTTTTTTCCAAGGAAAATTAACCATTTTAAGTGCAAGAGTTATTCATTATGAAATGATTATCTTTAACATATTGAGGGCATGGCACAGAAACGCATAATATTACATTTTACAAATAGTTCAATAGTCTTCACATTGTAAATCGTCTGCTTTTAGACATTTACAACCGGAAATGAAACTAATTATACTACATGTACTTTTGTTAATACCATGAATGTTTTACATACACTAGATACATATTATTTAACATCTAATTAATGTAATACATATGTATTGTCATTTTAAATCTGCACTTTTTATCAAACCCGAAACAGAACCGGTATAAAATCTTTTATGCAGTTTCGTGTTTTTTTTTCTTTCTTTTAAACGTACATTCGCAATGTTTCCTTTCATTGCTGGTACCCTATGGTTAATGGTTGGTCTACAATTCCAGAAGGTACCAACAGATAAGGCTCTGATGTTTGCATTGATTGAAATCTTACAACTTTACTGCAATGTTCAATGTATATGATATTGCAATGTTTCGCTCCGTTAAAATCGAAGTCTTCAAATTCATAAAAAAAGGTTTATCGGCATCAAATGAAATAAGTTTAAGCAAACATAATCACCGTGTGCGCAGTACACAAGATGTGTCATTCTGATCTTAAATGATAAACTGACATAATTTTGAAAGGAAAGAAAGAAGTTTAATGTTTTTGAAATTTTTAGGAGCTGGTGCTCTAATAGAGCGACCTCCACCTACCATTTTTCTTTGAAGAACAGCAATAAAAGCTATGTTTCTTTGCTTATTTCGTTTTTTTTCTATGCTGTGATGAAAATAAAATGTATGCATTGATTTTGTGACACGGTTGAATGCCCTATATCCTTTCTTATCTTTGAAAGAAATATACAAATTCATAATAGTCAATAAAACCTACGGTAGGAACAATTGAAGATAACACAACAGAAATCCCCCCCCCCCCCCCCAAAAAAAAAAAAGAAGAAAAATAGTCCACAAAAGCTACCATTTGAACAATTTTAGATTAACAACACGAATCCATACAAAGACCGTATGACTAAGATATTCCGGAAAGGTAAGCTGTTACCTCCAATACACACTAAAGTGCTTCACTTAATTTCTTTCAATTCTAACAGTGAAAAAAGTTCAATTGTGTATACATACAGACTCCAACATCGTTCGGCGGCATAAAAACAATGATACATTAATGCACGGTGGCACACAAGCAATGATGCATCAATGATCGGTGACATACAAGCGACAATGCATCATTGGCCGTCCACATTCAAACGATGATGCAAAATAAAAGCTTTTGATTTTTCTTGTATCGTCTTATATAAAGCTATTTGTTTTTCTATTGGAATGTTATCTTTATCCCATCGGCATCATTTAAGTAAGGTTTATATCACTCTCTAAATTGTAAAGGCTTACCTGGGTCGAGCGTCTTGACAAACTGTGTTGCAAACACACAAGCAGGACTGGTAAGGTAATGTTTAGACAGAATAACTATAAGTCTGCTGTCACACCTATTAAATATATTATGAATCACTAACAGAGTAATTGACAATTAAATGCAAATTGTCACCTTGTGTGATGTAAAATTGAAAGGTTTATGTCCGAATATGATAAATCATTGACAACCAAACAAGAGAAGGCTTTATAAAATATGGAATCTATCAATTTGATAGGAAAGAAATGAAATTAAATTCATAAATCTAGACATTTTACTTTCTATGTAAAATTATTTTGTAATGAAATTAAACAGAAAATATTATTCGGGAAACCCCAAACGAAATAAGGAAATATTTGGTTTGAAGGAAGAAGGAATCTATATCCCATGACCATTGTTTAAATGCAGAACAATTGTTATTTCATATTAAGATGAATTCAATTTTTCCAATATCTAAATTCTAATAAATTAAAATGTGTTGTTCTCAAATTTTTAAATATGTATAACAAAAGTACATGACTTCATCTCTTTTATGGACATACCAAAGGAAAATGTGCATTGTTCTCAAATATTAAGATATACATTACAAAAGTGCATGACTTCATCTCTCAAAATCAAAATGGGAGTAATCATTCGAAATAGCCAACTCTGTACACATGATAAGTTGAAAAGATAGAAAAATAAATACAGTAAATATCAAATGTGTATTTAAATTATGATTAATGTCTCAATATTAATTCTGGTGCTTGTAACATCTGTTTTTCTTCGTGCTAGAGGAGCTTGGGGAAATCATCAAAAATGTTTCACTGTTTTGGAATGAATAGGTAATTTACCTTGTTTCTATGACTTCCGCCAAGGTTTCAAATTCGTATTTTCCACTTAGCAATGCTTCCTGAGGCAAGAAGAAATCAGCTTTCTGGTCTTTATACTTCACGATGATATCATTAGCGAGATTTATATTTTCATCAGCACAACAAATGCAAGCAGAATATTTTTTTAGGAAACCTTCCCCTAAAAATAAAAAAATAAAAAATGGATTACTTAATTTAGCTGTTTCTTTTATTCACCTAGAGGGTGGAGCATGTAAAGTAGGAGATTTTGTCCTGTCGCTGTACATACCCAAGTCTCTCGCTCCTTTTAGAGTTCATGCATTACCTATATAAGGTTTGTATTTTTGCCTAGATATGTTTTTTTCTAAATGGATTTATGAGACCTGGACATCGGTAAACTACTGTGCTTTTGTTTTTCTATATTGGTGAGATGTATACGGAGAGGTTTGAGATTTAAAAAAAAATGGTTAACCCCGCCGTTTTTTTGGCCTGTCCTAAGTCAGGAGCCTCTGGCGATTGTTAGTTTTGTATGATTTTTAAGTTCATTTATATATTGCGGAGTTTAGTATGACGTCTTTTATCACTGAACTGGTACACTTTTTTGTTAAGGGGCCAGCTGAAGTACATAGCTGGGTGCGGGATTTTCATGCTGTGTTGAGACCCATTGGTGGCCTTCGGCTGTATGTATGATCTTTGGTCGGATTGTTGTCTCTTCATCATTGACAAATTCATCATTTACATTCTCAATTTAACTATCACATCTTCTTAATAAATTCTGACAATTCTCTTAGTCTCGCAAAATACTTTGATGTACATTTTTTTCTTCATAAAACATACCTTGTTTTTTCAAACTTTTTATTTGTTTTTGTCATTTTCTTATTGTAAAGGTTAGCTCATTTTTATACAAATTGTTGTAATTTCTTTTTTACAACTTTTATCAATACTCTATTCGTTGTCAATGAACACCACCATTTTAATGCTTTTGTTATTCATGACTATATTATGAAAAGATGATGTTGATACAAGTAGTCGATCTTTGAAATTCTCAATTAAAATCTATTTACAACTTTTGAAGAATTGGGGGGGGGGGGGGGGGATAATCTGCATATCTTTGCGTTTGTATTCTTAATGTTGCTGTCTCATTGACGTATAACCAAATGTGTCTATGTCTATTTAAATAAAATGTTAACAATGTTAAATCCACATTAAAGTGTCATGTTACATATCAAAGTGTCAACTGTTCATGTTACATATCAAAGTGTCAACTGTTCATGTTACATATCAAAGTGTCAACTATTTATGTTGTATAATAAAGTGTCAACAGTCACTGTTCATCTTACTTGAAAAAGTGATATTTTCTTTTTTGTCTATGTAAATGAAGTGACTATTATATTAAACCCACTTCGAGGTGTCAATAGTTACTCAGATAACTTATCAAAGTTAACACTGTGTATATTACATGACAGAGTATAAAAACTTAAAGTTCATGTTACATGACAAAGTGTCAAAATTGATTGATTGATTGCTTGTTGGTTGCTTTACGCCGCATTAGCACAACAAGGCTATATCGCGGCGAGAGTCAAAATTGATTGTTCATGTTTCATGACAAAGTGTCAATAATAACTGTTTACAGCTAACAGCTAGTCGGCTACTGTTCATGTTACAAAATCAAAGTGTCAACTCTTTATGATAAATATCAATGTGTCTACTAGTCGTGATAAATCCACATTAAAGTGTCATGTTACATATCAAAGTGTCAACTGTTGTTGTTACATATCAAAGTATCAACTGTTCATGTAACATATCAAAGTGTCAACTGTTGATTTTACATATCAAAGTGTCAACAGTTCATTTGACATATCAAAATGTCAACTGTTCATTTAACATATCAAAGTGTCAACTGTTCATGTAACATATCAAAGTGTCAACTGTTCATGTAACATATCAAAGTGTCAACTGTTCATTGACATATCAAAATGTCAACTGTTCATGTAGCATATCAAAATGTCAACTGTTCATGTAACATATCAAACAGTCAAAGTGTCAACTGTTCATATAACATATCAAAGTGTGAACTGTTTATTTGACATATCAAAGTGTCTGTTATTCATGTTACATGTCAATGTGTCAACTTTTCATATAATATATCAAAATGTCAACCATTCATGTAACATATCAAAGTGTCAACTCTTTATTTGACATATCAAAGTGTCTGTTATTCATGTTACATATCAAAGTGTCAACTTTTCATATAATATATCAAAGTGTCAACTTTTCATATAATATATCAAAGTGTCAACTATTTATGTAACATTTCTAAGTTTTATCTGTTCATATAACAATTCTAAGTTTTAACTGCTCATGTTACATATCAAAGTATCAATTGTCTGCTTTATATGAGAAAAACTACTTATGTGTCACACTGAAAATGACAGAACAAGTATATGCCTTATTTCATAAGATCTTTAAGGTAGAAACTAAATAAATAGAAAATTTTACCAAGATATATTATATCCTTTTTAAGATATGTTATCAAAATGCAAATATTATTAATTAAAATTATTGCCTTCTAATGTCTTTTGGCTGTGTTTGTTATTTGGCTGCTATCTATCTCATTAAGTCATATCAAATATTATAAATTATAAAAAAAAACACTTCATATTCTGATGAATTATTCGTTATACTGATACTACAGAAAGCATCAGTTTTATAATATTATAATAAATGATACAGACAAGACGAAAAGCATTATTTTAACAATGATAAATGATACAGAAACCACGAAAATATTTAGTTAAACAATGATAAATGATAAATTATGAATGTAAATGTAACTCACTATCGTCCGTAGTTAGAAATCCATCATCTTCATAAACTGGACTGACTGACCGTGGTAATAGGTAACGAACCCCATCATCTGCGCATATGCTCCTCGTTGTGTCTTCGACCTTATCCAACTTTTTAAGTTTATTATTTTCAATTATTGGGCAGTTTTTATTTCCAACTGCACTTCGAATAGTTATCTCTATATCTTCTGTATTGGTAATCTTTGCAAGTTTAGTTGTCTCATTCCTGTTGTGATCTGTAATGTTCGATGTGTTCTCGCTACTAACTCTACTTATTGTATTCTCGCTGCTAGCTCTACTTATGGTATTCTCGATACTAACTCTACTTATTGTATTCTCAACATTTGGTTGAAGATTCACTGCCTCGTTTTCGTTCCCATTTATTAAGGATTGAAGTTCTTCATCGTTCAACGAGCACGTTCTATAACCTTCATCTTCTTGTATCGAACAGTTATCGGACAAGTTGTTTTCACCAAAAACATTTTTATCTGTGTTTAACGATGGTAAACAGTTATCGGAGAAGTTGTTTTCACCAATAACTTTTTTTTCTGTGTTTAACAATGGCAAACCATTATCTGACAAGTTGTTTTCACCAACAATTTTGAGAGCTGTGTTTAACGATGTTACAGTTTTACATCCAGTAATTGAATCAAGATTGTTTTCATTATCAGTATTACCTACAAAACAATTATAACTGGTAAAAAAACAATCTTATTTTATTATGTTTACAATAGTAAGTTATTTTGTAGCATTTTATTATATGATGAAATATACCGATTTACAACTTAACACATCGAGTAGACCCCTAGACACCAATCGATTTACAACTTTACGCATTGTGTAGACAACTATAAACAAATCGATTCACAACTAAATACATTGTGTAGACCACTAGACACCAATCGATTTACAACTTAACACATTGTGTAGACCTCTAGACACCAATCGATTTACAACTTAACACAGTGTGTAGACCACTAGACACCAATCGATTTACAACTTAACACATTGTGTAGACCCCTAGGCACCAATCGATTTACAACTATACACCTTGTGTAGACCACTACACTGTCAAAAGATTATATTTTTTTTTTTCAAAAATCATTAAATAAAAATTATGTTCTTACCAATATTAAGCACCGTCTCACTATTTTGTGTTGTCCTTTTGATGTGACTTTTTATATCTCTCACTGCAAAGCAATGGTACAAAATTAAAATGCAAGTTTATATATGAGCATTAATATTGCTTGATTTAATTGGTCTTTGAATAAAAACTAAATAATATCCCATTTGATGTATACCAAGATGATTAATTATTAAAAAAATATACATAAAGTGACATAAAATAGCAAAAATAATTGCAATGCATATACCACAATATGTAATAGAAAAGTTTGATGGTGAGTTTTAAATCTTCAACATATCCAGATTGCTAGGTTATCAGTTTATACACTTTTATAAAACTTTTTGCCTACTTTGTCTACAGACTGTAATTATTAACCATGTTTTATATATATTTTATCTTTATATTGATATCTTTTGAAAGGGGCACAAGCTTCAAGATATATATAAAAAACAACTAAAAATTTTTTTTTTATTCAATAATTAATGAAAGTGAGATAATTGCTCGCTTTTAGCAGTCAGTATTGTTCAAATTTGTCAAAATATGCTAAGAAAAATTGATGATAAATTATTCACTTGTATTCATGTGAACTTCAATTTAACCCCTTAGGGAGTTGAGCGTGTTCAGTATTTCAAAGGAAAAGAATGTCAACATTGAAAGTGAAACAAAGGTAAAGCATTTGATTGAATGATCATTGAAAAATCATTCTTTGAACATACAAGTAAAAACGATGATTAACAAATATTTTAAATCTATAATATGAAATTTAACAGACCTAGAAAAATCCAATTTCACGAGTTCGCTATCTATTTTTTCTATATTAGTGTTCATATCGCTTATGTGACCATCGTAAGTCTTCGGAGGTTCTCTCGATTAGTGATAGTAGGCGTCTAGACTAAAATACACACGAAACGAAGTTTCACTTTCTCGAGTCCAATGAGCATGCCCTGTAAATTGTTTATTTCAAACTTTTTATAATTTGTTATAAATCAATATGAGAATTTGAGTCAAATCGGTAAACAGGAATTTGACAGCTAGTGCCCCTGTAATAATAACGATCCAATTATATACATAATATGCCTAATTTTGTACTTACATACAGATTCTTTTATTTCAGAGATACAGTCAAATCGTTCCATGATAACCAAATTCTTGAGTAGATTCCCGAGGGTTCCCGAATGCCGCAGTCCCCATTCCTCTAAACAAGCAAACGTTCTGCTATACTTAGTTTCAAAATATCGAATATGACAAAACTCAAATCCAGCTAGTTCTGCCAAACCAGACATGTCACCTAGAACACCATTTGAAGACGGTATAACTGCTGGTGGATCTAGATGAATTGACATCAAACGTCTAGTTGAAGGGCTAAGTATTCTTATTGGTAAGTCATGATATTCTTCTGGAAGGTGCACTCCTTCGCCCATGACGTCACAATATATATTTTAGCTTGAAAAATTATAAACTTTTTTTCTCTCACTGAAAAAGAAATAACATCTGTTTTATTAGAATAACTATTAAAAAATTTCAAAGATTCAATATTTAAAATTAAGGAAGTTCGCTACTCAGTTTCTAAATAACAAGCTTTTCTTGACACTAGTATATATTGATAGAGGTTAAATAAAGGAACTAAAAAATCAAAAAAAATATATTGGTCAATGTGCTTGTTTTTGAGATATTAGCCATTGAAATTTTGGCGGGAAAATATTTTGTCTTGATTTTTCATAGCTTTATCATTGACAAGTTAAAGTTCTCAAAAACTATTAAAAAATAACAAGGATTTTTTAAGACTTTTACAGATTGCTTATAATTATGCACATAAAAGATTTATAAAAAGAAAAATGGGGGTCAATGGGCAAATTTTGTTAAGGCATTCAAATGGATAAAACCAGAGGATTCCGAAATTCTGACAAAAGTCCAAAAACATGACAAACGAACATCCTTAAGGATTTTATTAACCAATCTACTCCAAATATAACAATTTCACCATGATTATCATAGCATTATCAGTTCGTATGTTGCTTGCTGCAGACAAAATGTATGCCTACATTCAACTATACTATCTAGTTGTAATATTTAAGACTTGGTCCTTGTCCGGCAAAGATATACATTGTATTCGTCCTAAATATTCATGAAATACTTGTCGCTGAACACAAACCAAATATCAATCTTTCGGTAATGTCAGTTTTGTCTACTTAAAATTCTTTAAAAGACAAAAAAATAGGATAAGTGACTGTATTCCTGACATGTTACATGTATCTAACTCTATTTACCAATTTAACATACTTTGTCAGTAAACTTTCCACGGGCCATGAATAGAAATCAAGTGACAGGATTCAACTCACTTTGTGAGTGCCCCCACCCCATCCCCTTCGCACACAAGTTTCCATCGAATAAATTTCCACGGGATAAATCCCCTTTAAGAGTAATCGACTCCAATCGACTTGTCTCGCATTGCTCTCCTGATTTCTGACATGTCGCAGGGGAGGTCAACGCGACATATCAGAAATTGGGTCGATGCGAAATCGGTTGTAAATAGATTTCGACATTACAGGGGAAAAAAAGAACAATGCGAGATGGGGGTTTAATACGCCACTCCAACCCCCAACCTCTGCGCATACTCAGTAATTATACTTATAGTGAAAAGATGAACAAATAAAGTAGGATTTGTAAAATGTCGCTGTATTTAAATGAATAAACATGGAGTAAATTTACATTAGACAATATCGAAAATATATAAACATGATAAAGTAACAAGTGCAATCTATTTTATTTACTATTGTTATTGATTTCATCGTTGCATATTATTGCATTATTTTTATAGAACAAAGAAAGTCCTTGAGAAGTAAAGGTAAATCTCCGCTGTCTTGTGTAATGGATTGGATATATACAAATAGCGTATGTACAGTTAGGAGAATGTAACTTATTATTAATAAAGAATGTTTGTATTTAGATAAATGTCTTCCTGGTTCAATCTATCTTTAAAATAGACAAACTATTATCTGTCAAGATGTCAAATATTGCCAAAAATTATTGAAAACTACAAGTCAATCAATGTTTTACACCTACACAGGTGTCACTGGCAGTTTTAAATTAAAAGATTATATAGTTCGTCAGAATTCTACAGAAGCCTGTAAGTTTCATGGTGGACATAGCTTACTCGTTTAAAAAAACTAGTTTTCTTGTTAAAACGCTATGTTATTATATCGAGTTAGCTAAGTAGTTTAAACGGGTAAGCTAAGTCGTTAAAACAAGTAAGCTAAGTGATTATAACGAGTTAGATAAGTTAAGTCGTTTTAACAAGTCAGTTTAGTCTTTATAACGATTTGGAACTTCAATGACAAAACTTCACCCTGACACTAACCGGCTTCCGTAGAATTCACTTGTCCATCTTTCTAGTCATTTTCGTAATTGGTGGGAGCAATAACCCGACGCCAGAGCTCGATCCCTTTACTCTTATTCTAGAAAATTTGCAATAAATTTATGAACCGAATATATATATGTAGGAGCTAGTACCCGACGCCATAGCTCGATTCCGCCAAATCTCTTTTCTCTTATTCTAGAAAACTTGACAATAAATTGATGAACTGATAATATTTTTTACATGCATGTATAGTCCCTCACACCCCCCGATCGCATAACAACTACTATGTACATTACAAAGAATCAAGAACTTGCATTGAGTTATTTATCATAAATTTTGAACGAATAACATATCTTTGTAATGTAAATTTACATTGTTTTGGGTCCTATTTTAAGAAAATCGGCTTTGTTTAAAACTCGATTAAGATAAGCAATAACTGTCATCATTTTGTAACCTAGTTAAAACCTTAAAAACCACATAATATAAATATGTTTTTTTTTATACTTGACCTAGTATTTTTAAATACAAATGATCGTTCTTCTTGTTCGATCTATGAGAATTGAACAGTGTGTAAACTACTGTAAAACTTGTCTATATCTAAAACATCTATCACGTGACATCTATTTGCATCCTCCATTTCTTTTGGAAAAATGATCAGTCATTATTTTCCTCTTTCGTAATTATCATTAATAAGGAAACGCCATTTAACTTTATAGACTTCAAAATTAAAAGTTATTTCGAAACAAACATGTCTTTATATAGATGCCTAGAGAACAAATGGGGGAAAATAATCTTAGGTTTGAACGACATAATTATTAATCTTAGTATATTTAGATTTGCGTTTAATTACGTAAAAGTTGGCACAGCATATGCCTGTCAGGAACATTGGTTTCTGCCGAAAACTGTAATAAAATATTATCCTTTTATTTAACTTTGAAAAAAAAGATATAGGTCATTTCGTAACAATCATTTCATTATTTTACAATTGTGATAATAGACAAACATAACATTGATAGTATGACTTATACATCTTTGCTTTGTCATTAAACTTATAAGTACATGTATGACCTTTCATTCCATCTGTTGAAGTGAGGCCAGAGATTTGTCAAATCATTATACAGGCTGCATGCTCTGCATGTACATAATAATATGTTAGAAATCGATGAATTAATTAAATGAAAAGTTGAATAAAAAGTCTTAATTATTTTCCTCCTGCGGTTACTTTTTAAAAACAAGAATGGATGATTGGTGAATTGAGAGAATAAAATAGACGTTTTGTTCCTGTACATAAGGAAATAACATAACGATTGTAACCTTTACAGAAAGTGCAAGGTAAACACGATAGTATGAAAGGAAATTGTTGTTAAATAGTGTATACCTGTACCAGGAGTATATAGTAGAAAAAAAGTATTTAAAATTCTGCTTCGTCAAGATCTAACCCGAGGCCGCTTGTGACTTCTGCAAAAAATCTACTTTTTGTCTAATAAAAATGAGCAAGAGTTTGAACACAAGTCTACATGCATATATATCAGACTTGCTATATGTCCCTTCCTACTATTTGTATAATTTCTTTTTCTTCAATTTTACCCTTCACCAATTTTACTGCTGTAAAAAAGATATTTTCATATCATTCTACTGATATCTGCAGAGGAAGGACAATCAGTATACTTGCAGTTTTCAGTAGAAATATAAATTAGGAAGGAAGATCTAAACGAAAAGGAATTATAGCAAGTCTATATATTTATATATAAGATTATACTTCTGTGTCATGTATTAGAATAGAATAAAGCAATTCTACGAATAAACAAGCATTCCTTTAAAACCTTCCGCGTTCCAAAAGCTGCATGCTATAAAGTATAATTATAACACACAAAACTGTATTTAAACAAAACCCTAGTTAACAAAGATGAACTAAGATTTTTCGATGAACAAAAAATCGATATCATACAATCAAGGAAGTCTGATTTTATCTACACATTACATAATATTTGTCAATAATCCTGCATTCTTTAAAGGGGCATTATATACGATTTATAAACACAAATTAAACAAAATTGAGAATGGAAACAGGGAATGTGTCAAATAAACAACCCAACCAAAGAGCAGATAACAGCCCAATGTTTGTTTTTAAACATTAAAAAACCCCGAAACTTGCATTGAAATAACATTTCACTATACGCAGTTTATAGTTTGGTTTGTTAAGATACGCCATAGAAAATCTCTGTTATTATATGTTTTGGTCCGTTTGCATACAATCTTAAATTTGACCGTAAGTTGGTTGAGGGTTGTGCATGTGCTAAGCATGGTCAGTTATTAAAAAGGAAAGGATGTCAAAGTTAAACAGTAAAACAAAGGAGCAACCGCAAACATTTTGTCTTCTGATATATTTAAAATGTTGATTTGATTATTTATAAAACTTCGACACGAAATCAAGGATTTCTTTTCTATTGAATAATATTTACATTTATGCATGGTCATCAGTAGTCTTCAGAGGTCATTGCAGCGGTAATGTAGATTGCGTTCAGGCTTAAAATACGCTCAAAATGCAAAATCCTTAAACTATGCATAGCCGTTAAAAGGTATCCGGATATAACGATTATTCAGGTTAACAAATACTGATACTTTGTTATAACAGAGTTCTAGAAATCATTTTTTCTTCCGGTGGTCCATGAGGGAAATATGCTGGTTTTCAATACCATTTCTATTGCAAAATGCTGAAATTGTGCTGGTCCTTTGCCAATTTCGTTGGTCAAAATCTTAGGACCACCACTTTTCGAGAACTCTGTTCTAACCGTACACTCTTTTGAATCTGGTAAATATTTTAGTATGTAATGAATCTGAGAGTCTGAGTCAATTCTGGCAACTGCTGCCTCTGTAAGAATGTTCGGTCCAGTCCTGTGTTGGATTTTTATCAGATATTTTATTACATATAGTTTAAAGGCTTTAAAAATCTATGTTGGAAAAATGAAATTCTTGCTAGTATGCATATTGAAAGAAAAAGGCGTCAATATCAAATGTAATAAAAACCTGGGAAGAATCATTTCCTGCCAATTTTCTAATGCCCCGCACCACCCCGCCCCCAGGGTGACCAGGGAGTAGAAATATGGTCACTTTGTCTTATTCCGACCGGCAGTAAAACGCTTGCTAAAGTGGGGCATCCGTTTGGCTGTGCGGGATGTATCAAGTTTGCAAACACGTCCTATCAGAATGGGGACGTTAAATCCGATGCCTCGTGTAAAGAGAGTGCCACGCTTTTTGCACGTTCAGAACCCTTGCAACAACTTTTTGAGGGGTCCGTAGGTGGCCTGTTGCAAGGCAAAATTCCTGTCCCTATCAAATATACCCTCATTTTCTAGTGGCAGTCCAAATTTCCCCCACCATCAACACGGATGGCCTCTATTGCAAGACCTACCTATTGCATTTATTGTTAACTTGTTCTCGTCCTGAACATGCATGATTCGCCACTCGACGTTAAGAAACCAACAATCAATCAATCAATCTTTATGGTTTTTATTTCGAAAACAAGCACATAGACCCTTATTTTTTTCTGCTTTTTTATTGTTCCTTTAAATATATACCTTCGACCAATGACAGTCCTTTAAAGAGGTTGTTATTTTGAAACAGTCTTAAAATGACATCCAATGTGTTATTAGTTATGTTAATTTATATTGAAAACAAATCAATAGGGATTATGATTTACAATATCGCCTACAGATGAAACATGTAGTTATAAGACTTAGTCTGTTCGTCATTTTCGCATGTCAGTTAAACAAAAATTACTTCATCATTCTCAAATCACATTGAGTGGACATCCGTAAGGAAATTTCATGTGATAGTATGCATATTGTCATGTTTATTTTTTACAACCTGATATTACACAACATTTATATATATATATATATAAATAGATAATTGAGCTGATCTGTAACAATAACATCTCCATGCCTTATATATCATGTACTGTAGTACGCCGCTAGATTAAAACTGATGAGGAAAGGTAACACACGGCCACTGAAAGCTTTATTTTGGTAGAGCCCAGGTGGTCGTGTGGTCTAGCGGGACGGCTGCGGTGCAGGCGATTTGGTGTCACGATATCACAGTAGCATGGGTTCGAATCCCGGCGAGAGATCTAACATTGTTGGGTTGATGTTTAGACGACGGTTGTATATATATATATATATATAATTCAACATAATGAATTCTTGTGTATTAATATATTCTTTTAATTTCATCAAATATAAATTAACTTAGTATTGGGGTTATTTGTATTAAGGTGTGATAGAATGCCCTAATTTATAAAATAACAAGACATATTTAGAGTAAAACAGAAAGATATTTGAAGTAGATACAAACTTTGAATGTATAGTTGCAGCAATAACCAGAACCTTTTTTTCAAGATGAAGGTTTCGTAATATTTTTCAAAAAAATAAAATGTCGCCTATAAAACGGATAAAAAAGGAAGTCATTATGGCACTCCATAGCGTGTTGCCTCCCAAAATCAATTTTTACGTACCGCCTCCCATGACATCCCCATCTTTGAATAATATGAACATGTTTACATCTTTTTACTACAACAATTGGTTAATAATGTTATTGTTACCTGTTACTGTACCATAAATAAAACGTAATGTCAGACTATGACGAAATTTTCATGTCCATTTTAAGCTCATTGCTGAGTACAAAAAAGACATTCACACCAAAAACCCAACAAAGTGATCAAATGTAGTTATTTTCATATATTTAAGCACTGAAATACTCTCGAAATTTCATGTTGATTTATTTGAATTTCAAGTTTTCAGCGGAAGTTGGCTCATCATCAAGTTGTAATCACATGATGATAAAATGACGTCAAAACACGAAGAAATGTTATTTTCAAATGTTTCAGTTAATATAAATGAATTAGTTAGATTAAAGACATATACTTACAGAAACTTTAAATCAGTTAATCTTATAAATACATTATTCCTACTTCACTATTATGGAAGAAGCCATTTTGTATAGATTTAAAATGTTTATTTCCAGTCACTGTACGCAGGTTAACGTTAAGTGAAATCAAGCATGAATGACGGATTAGGGACATCATTTTTATGTTGACATCTTACAACGTAACAACATGTTAGGTACGATGAGGGGATAACATTTTATTGTTGAATTATTTTATAGGCAATTTACAATAATTTACTTGTAAATGCCTTTCGTCCACTCGAAACATGATTGTCAATTCTTTTCAGTTTGCAAATCTTTAATATAATTTGAATACGGAACAAACGATTATTTATTTATTTTTTTCAAAAAAATATATGAATATCAAAAGGTCGAAGCCGTATTTGGTATACATTTTGGGGATTTTTTTGCTTTCGATGCAGTCCACAATTTATTTGAAAACTGGTTGATTTTAGTCTTACTAGTGAGTCAGGTTATGCAGATACACACAAATTTCGCTAAACAAGGGTTGCGATCCAGTTCGTGGCGAGGAGGGCACTAGATCGTAACCATGGTAACCATTGACTAGCGAAAATAGACAAAAAATTTGCGTCTGGAGAATCAAACTTATAAGCCTAGTAACTGTGATATTTTAGCTTTTCTTAACTCTGTCACATACAAATGTAAATATTTTTAACAAACTTTACTCTCTGTTTCAACACCTGGGTATTGCTAAATATTCAGGTCGCATCTAGAAAGCATTAAACTGTGTTTTATGTATTTGATGTTCCATTCAAAAGAAAGTGTATTTGTTGTTGTCATGAGTAACCGTTTCTAATGTAAAGAAAATTTATAAATAAGTATATATATATAATGGATTGAAATGTTTCGGACACGATCTTCTACTATAGGACCGTAAGATAGTCGACATACATTTCAAAAAACCCATTTTAACATAAATCCATAAAAAACTCACACAAGTCGAGTTTATAAACCAGTTGATGAGATATTTCAACATACATGCATGTACATTATTTTGCAGGCTTAATTTGTATTCGTAACATTTGGGGATGTGTCGGTCACCTTTTTTGCCCCTCAATTCAATGTTATGTAAGTCTATGAAATACCATCCTTTTAACATACGCACGTTTGTAGTAAACATTTTCTATTACATGTAAATTGCATACTGAAGTCGATCACGCATCTATATATAGGCCAGGCCATTGGTACATAGTGGAAACTTTATCTGTTTTCTGTGAACTAGCTTCAATCAGCCCAAGCTCGAGACCAAAACACACGTTGGAGAACACTTAACTCAAAAGTCTTATAAAGAGGTTAAATATCAATGTGTAAAAAGATCAAGAGAATTTAAAACATGTTGAACCCGAAAGAGATATACAATAGTTTAAATGTTTAATGGTATCATAAGATTCGAAACGAATTTTTAGTTATATGATAGCAAAACAATGCAGTTGTAAACAGTAAGGATAATCCTGTGTACATTTGTACATTTGTACATTTAATAGTTTATATTACTTTTAAAAGTGAAAACGTTCCTTGACTGTATCGTTCTTGTCTTCAGATATGGTTTGTCCAGTTGTAGTTTATTATGAATCGCACACCACCTCCTGAGGAGATTGATAATATCAGAATAAAATCTGTATACAAATATTTATAAATAACTAATAAATACTAATTTGAGTAAATGGAAACTGGCACCCGCAAAACATGCTTTAGCAAACCTTCTGACTATATGGTAAATATAACTTTTACTTTTCACATTGCTATTTTGCTAAACCGGATTAAAATAAATCATTTCATTTTTAATGCATAATAGAAATTTGTTTTTTCGCTCAATGAAGACCACGGGTAGTTCAAATTTCCACTTACAAAAGATTAACCAGGAAATACACATCTAATGATACTACTTTCAACACCCATTAAAGTACTACATCGAGAATTATATTCTAAATTGTACAACGTTTGGGATAGTCTACTTTTCTCAACACGATATTTTTTTATTCGGTGCAAAAATGATTTATTTATCATTTGAAATATGCTTTGAGCTAGGTTTTAGTAACTTCGATTTTTTTTGTTTGCTTGTCCAGTTTTTGTTGTGTTTCGTGCAGATTTAAACAAATAAAAGCTCTCCAAGTTTATCTAAGTTTGTTCTTATAGTAATCTGTAACAGTTACACCATTTTCCGCGTTTATTGTACTTTATAACAGTTAAACCATTTCCCTAGTTTATTGTAATCTGTCCCGGCATGACAAAATAAGCTTTAACAATTCAAATGAGAAAACTATTGCCTTATTTAGATTAAATAATAAATGAAAAACAAAAAATGACAGACAGCAACCAAGGATAACTTACTAAAATACAGGAACTCAATTTTGGCCAGGCATATATAAAGAATATTGTGTGTTCAATCGTTTTTTGTTGATAAAACTGCTTTTGTCTTTTTTCTCTTGAATTGTAACTATCTTGTATATGTAATCTAAAGTGTGAAGCATAAAATATAAACTATGAACAGGGCCGTAACTACCTATGAGGCAGGGGGAGGCAGTTGCCTCCCCTGAATTTTCTACACCAAAATTTTTTTTGAAGTAATAAAATGAAATATTGACAATATGTCCACGAAGAATTTGAATTTATAGTATAAACAACACAGGTTTATAGTTTTGACAGTGTTATCATGATACGTGATATATGTCATTTTCCGGATTTTTGATCGATAGTGAAACGTTTCAGCATTTGTTTGCCGCTTTTGTTTTGTTCGTGTGGCCGTCCGTCTGTTATTCACTATTCGTACGAGAAAACATATTAAACTTTGCTTTTCGATAATTTTGAATAAAATATAACTGTTCACATTTATTTAGGGACTCAATTAAGCATAGAAAGTTCCCTTTGTATTGTGAATCTTTAATAATATCGGAAATTTGTTACCAGCTGAATCAGCAGTTGGATCATTTTTTTAACGTTTCCTGATCGTACGAGAACATTATGGTCAATGCCTTAGTAGTTAAACACTCCCTTTCGTTGTAGCAGGGACTTTCTATACTAGTATATACTTAGTATAGAAAGTCCCTGGTTGTAGTTATATACATGTTTGTTCAGCTTTCAAAAATATTGAAATTCAAGGTCCTCGATAAAAAAAATATATCTTGCGTTCTATGGTCTTACTTTATATGTTTTTTTTATCTTACCTGTTTGATTTCTAACAAAAAGATTTTTAAATACAAATAATAATTGTTTGTATAAAAATTGCTCCCAGGATCCAGCAATACTGATGTTTCTTAAAGAAAGAAAATCGAAGGAAAACGGGTCATTTTAGGTAGATTTTATTGAGAAAAACATCCTTGGTCACAATGTATTGAATGTTAATAATTAAAGGTCAATGTACGGCCTTCAAGACGGAGCATTGGCTCACCCCGAACAGCAATCTCAGCTTGTTTTTGCATAAAAATTGCTTCCAGGTTCAAGCAATACTGCTTTTTAGCCATTTTAATGAGAGCAAAAAATCTTTTAGGGGCCTCATTCGGCAGCCCACAAACCCCTGCCTCCCCTGAATTCGAACCTTAGTTACGGCCCTGATGAACGATTTCAATGTAGATAATCTCAGAAATTCCAAAGGAACATTACAAAAGTTTTAAGTAAAAAAATAACAGACTTTAAAAAAAACGACATCATCATGTGTGCATGGCAAGAAAAGTTTCAATCGGCGCTGTGCATCATTAATTTTGATGATATCGCAATTTCAGAAAGAGGACGGGATTTTGATCGACAGATTTATTTTGCCGTGAATGAAATACCCATAAATGTGTAATAAATCTTCATATATTTAGTACATTTTGATTGTGACCTTATTTTCAAAGCACATCGGTCATGATTAAGATTCTGTTGTTGTATAATCCACAAAAAAACCTAATCATGATTACTTTTATCGAAAGAAAAAAAGCAGATTTAAGTTTAAACGACAATGGTGCTTTCTATTAGGCAAATTATTTAGTAATACTTAAAAATCTTGCAATTGGTCCGAAATATATACATGATATTTTTGTAAGTCTGGTACCAATGATTGTTAAGATAAACCACGAATGATAGTATCAAGGCTCATTCAATTAATAGCAATAAGACACAAGTAATATGCAAATGATCGTTGATTTTTTTTTTATTGATGACAAGATCATGAAATTATCTAATTTGTATAATTCAGGCTAAATCCATGTTCACCGATTTGACTCAAAATCTCATATCTGATTTATAACCATGTAAAACATTTATCCAGATTGTGATAAAGTCTAAAATAAACAATTTACAGGGCATGGGCTCGGTAATATGTAGCTTCATTTTACATGTATTTCCATGTCTGTTTAATGATATATTATAGGTTAAAACTATATGTTATTCATAGTTTTAACTGTATAAAATCATTTTTTGTAGATCGAATCAGTCAATCAAATGATTTGTCTTTGTTTCACTTTCAATGTTGACATTCTTTTCCTTTAAATATTCGAGGATTGCATGCGTTATCCATCTCTAGGTAAGGGTTTGAATTGAAGTTCACATGCATACGGATTTAATGAGGTTGAATTATTCACTTGCAAGTGAATAATTCATCATCGATGTTTCTTAGCTTATTTCGACAAACTTGAACCAAACTGCTGCTAAGGGCGAATTATTATTTCATTATTTCCCTTTCATAAATAAAATAAATCAATGATATGTTCGTAGATTGTTTATTTTTAACCTGTTTTATTAAAACAAATTCTAGATCTGCAGATATAAACAATACAGATAATTCATTGCTATAAATAACCATGTTGAGTCATCCACATACACAATCATTAAAGTACAAACCATAATCATGGTTTCTTAATCACACACACAATCATTAACGTACAAACTAATTCCATGATTCTAAACCATACACACGCAATCATTAATGTTCACAAGAAGACCATACTTTTCAACAACATACAGACAATAACGTAAAAACTTAAATCATGGTTTCTTAACCACATACCCAATAACTTAAGAACATACTTCTTAACGACAATCAATATAAATATACAAACTGAAATCATGCACACTTTCTTAACCACACACACAATCATTAATAAACCAACTTAAACCATGCTTGCTAAAATATTCAATCATTTATACAAATTAATTTCGCTCATATATCTAGGCAAGTATCCATGTTGCATACATTTTTGTCTCATTTGCTTTTACTGAGTGCGTTTTGTATACGACAAAGTAATTTCATAGCTTTTGACTTGTGCTCCGGTCGCTGTTGTATATTTTGAGAGTTAGGTAAAATTTTATCAAATGATTCATATGATGATGATATTTCGAATTTTCGTTTTGGTGATGACCCATCACTGCCCATACTGTTTTGATTGTCATTCAACTTGCAAACAGACATTTCGTCGGGTAGGGACTCAGCTGATATCATAGAAAATCTACTTGAGCTCGACGACTCGCTTGATGATCTTTTTGACGAAAGGAAAGTCCAAGAACTTGTTTTTTTCTCTATCCGTTCATGGGTACTCTTTTTCAACTCTGGTGAACTTTTACTTAGTGGCATTCTTGAATTATTCTTTCCTTGTCCCGATGATCTATTTAATTTCTCCATTGATGACGAATTTGATAACTCTTTACGTTCAGGACTTTTTCTAGGAACAAAACTCAATTCCTGTTCAGGATCTAAAGGAGCCCTGATTGAAGAGGCTAAGCGATCCCAAAACCATTCCATTAAATCAGGTTTAGTATAGTCACAAATAGTAACATGTCTTAAAATGTCGGGTATTTTAAGTCTATCTTCTAATAAAACAGGAATCAATCTTTTCTTTCTTGCACCTTAAAACGTACAAAAGAGGAAACAATGAATGAAAAATTATGACAGACACATTAGGTTTCAGTTATTTACGCGGGTTATTCAGTGTGCGTCACATTTGTTAGGCTATCTTGATAGACAGAAAAAATATTAGTCATTCCGCATCATTGAATTTTAAATTCAATTTTGAATAGTAAATATAAAAAAACGTTGATGACGTCATGGTCATATAAGAAAATTTATGTGTATGAGCTGATAAACAAACAAAAATAACCAAACACTCTGACAATCAGAAAACGTTTTACACCATCAATAAAATTATTATTAAAAAGTTATTGAACATGGAAATGAATGATATGAATTGTTTTTCTTAAAACCCAGGTCAAAGTCATCACTATAACTTAAACTGTAATTTGTTGTAAAGACTCATAAGGTATATGTTATTAAATCGGTATTCCAGTAGTAAAACAATCTGATTAAAATATAGCACACTGATAAAGAAATCTATATTTGAGTGAAATTGGTAGTATAAGTTTGCACTTATTCTTCTGTTTGTCGTAAAACTTTCATTTTCTTTTTATTCTGTTTTCTGTGTAGAGGTGGGCTATTGTTGTTTGTCATTTTGTAGTTTTACTTTTAGTTAGTGGTGAAATTTAACTTTTATCCCTTACACTGCCTACCTCCATGGGTAATACATGTACGGAGCTCGGTCAAAGAGTGAATTAGTTTTCATCATTTTTTGAGGTAAAACATATTTATTTTTGCTAATTATATACCATGTTATATTGCATATTTGAATTAAATTACCTGGCGCTAATGATTGTGCAAATTTAACTTGGAAATCGCAATCTTGGCTGAGAAGAAATTCATGGCTTATTACTATGACCATTCGTCTACATCTGCGAAAAAGAAAGACAACATAATTACGATTACTTATGCAAAAACCTTCATCATGAAAATATCTGTAAGTATCAGCTTTTACAAATGTTCATTACATCTTGACCATGATATATTTCACACAGTTATAAAAAAATAATAAGAGAGTAATTTTCCATAACTTGTCGGTAATTTTTAAATCAATATGTTCATGGAATTTATATGCAAATAAGTTTTTTTCGAAATAAAAATATAGTTAGTTTCCTAATTATAGATCGTCTTTTATTTCCTTGTTCAAGATAATTGTAATGAAGATGCAGAATGTTTTCATTGATTGGTTTTACGACGTATGTTAAGAAAGGCTTATGCTAAGGATTTCGCGCCTGTTCAACTGGTTCATCACCAAACAATTTTGTGCCTGTACTAAATCAGACTATATTGAACCATTTTGTTTGCTATTTTCGTTCTTATTTTTGAAGGTATTGTCTTTTGTCCAATATTTATGGTACTATTTGTTATCCTTTTTTTTTTTTATTATTATTATTAAGTTTTAATACTGAAAATCCAAAATCCTTAGATGCAGGAGTTTGCTTGTTTTAAGGGTCTTTTCAGTTAAAAAGCTCTTCAGCTGTTTAGGTTCTTATGCATCGCGTTCTTGGCTTCAAATATTCGGCTTTGAGCATTCCAGATGAAGGTAAATCAAGAAAGGAGCTTCGGACGCATGAAATTTATAAACATGTTGTAGGATGACAAAGTAGAAACGAAGCTTGACTACTGCAAGCTGAATGTTAGTGGAGACATCTAATACAGCGATTAAGGTAAATGTTCATGCATTGATGACTTTAATTTAAAAGATTGACACATAGGATCAACTTTATTAAACAAAAACATAAATTAGACACATTAAAACTGCCCTCTCCCCGATCAAAAAGTTCATGTTTTGCTTGGTAAAATGCTTACATTGAATATGTCATAAAAAGAAGAAAAAAAATACTAATATTGCCAATCTCATTGGGTATTGAAGCTATTGGAAACAAGTTACTAGTATTGAAATCTAGTGTGTCGTTTATAAGAAGTTACAAACATACATTTGTCCAACAGCTTTAAGATCTGGTAAAGTCCTTATTTTGCAATCGGGAACCTCTCAACTTACTCAGATAGGAATCAAAACAAGGTAGAACGTTAACCATGTCCAGGAACGTACCAGACAACACGATGCATTAAACACTAGGTAAATGGTTTACAAATACAGAGTTCAAACCACTAAACCCCTAAATGAGTAATGGCAACATTTGATTAGTGAGAGGTGTAATATAAGATCGAAGTACGTTTATATATATGAAAAAAGGTCAAAAAGGGAACGTACATGCTTATTCTTAAATATCTACGCATACTTTAGATTGTACTTAAAATGCATATAATTCCCTCACTCGGAATAAGTATTGTCAAATAAAGACAACAGCAGTATACCACTGTTCAATAGTCATAAATAGATTTAAGTTAAACAAATCCGGATCACATACCAAAACTGAGGGAAACAAATCAACTATAATAGGAAAAAAGAACACGGATCAAATAGAAAAAAACACTGAACTGCTTGTTAAATTTTATTACAAAACATCAAAGTATAAACTTCAATTACCTTGCTTTGATCAATTCAGCATCCATCATGTATTTTGCCCCTCCAGCAAGACAATCTCTGATAGGAATACACAGTTTCAAACCATGTTTATGTTCAAGCTGTTTGATGCATTGTTGTACAAAGTAACCGTCCTTGCCCTCTGCATCTGGGTTGTAGCAAACAAAAGCGTCATATATAATAGGATTATCTGAAAAAAAAATATCCCTTTAGACATTATAAACAATTCTTGCTTATTCATTTTATGTTCTGGCAAATAAAGATTCTGACCGGCGTTACATATATATATATACTAGTAATTATTGTTTTCTTTCCATATATTCATTTATTATATGACGTATTGGTACATGCATTTTCATCACTACTAGAACACACCCGCGAAATCGCGGGCATTCAGAGCGTAGTTTAAAGTATGTAAAGTGTTGTTGGAAGAATTGTGTAAAATATTGAATGACTGGAGAATTTCAGCAAAAATATCATAAGTCATAGGTTATTTGGGACAGAAAAATGTTTTTTTTTATCCCCCCTCCTTTATTTCCAAAATTCACAATTTTTGGTTTTCTATCAATTTCAATATGAACATACATTTAATATGTTATGAACATTTAAGTAAGGAGCCTGTAATTCAGTGGTTGTCGTTTGTTTATGTTTTACATATTTGCTTTTCGTTCATTTTTTGTACATAAATAAGGCCGCTAGTTTTCTGGTTTGAATTGTTTTACATTGTCAGTTCGGGGCCTTTTAAAGCTGAGTATGCGGTATGGGCTTTGCTCGTTGTTGAAGGTCGTACGGTGACCTATAGTTGTTAATTTCTGTGTCGCGGCATATTGGTCTCTTGTGGAGAGTTGTCTCACTGACATGGCAATCATACCACATCTTCTTTTTTTTGTAATCAATTAATTTTGTAAAAGATTTAATGACTGGAGAATTTCAGAAAAGGTATCAAAAGTTCACATGAATATTTTTAGCGCTTATCTGTATAATTATGAACATTCATTACTATATAAATATACTGTATTTACTTTCAATTCTAAGTTTACTAATCGATCCATGGTGGTCATTGATATAGTATACAGACCCTCTCTATTTAATAAAATCTGTGACCGCCGTGGATAGTAAACTTGAAAATGATAGCAGATAGAATTCTGAAAATACACTTTATTCTTTGTATATGTATCTTCAAAGTTTACAGAAAAACGCAAACCGGAAGTCTAATCTGACTTAAAATTTCGTCCAATGACGGGACAATATCCGGATGCCTTTTTTCTCGTTTCTCTCCCAAAATAACTCAATCTGAATAATCATATGAATGGATGACAAATGCGACTACGCACTGTACCTATAGGACACAGAGGTGTGTTGATTAATTTATTGTGGAAAGGAGAGAAGCGACACACAAAATGAGGTCTTCTCGTTTAATAGTATAGAAGAGTTTATTTTTTTTGTCCAGCTAAACTAACAGTTTATTTTCGATTAATGAACTTGAATGTTCCCCTGGTATCTTTCACCCCTCTTTTAAAGTTTCCAACGAATAAGCGCATACGAGAACATTAGCTGTTGAACATGGAAACATCTAAATAGCCAGACAAGGAGGAACTCATTCTCGGGAAAGGTTTCGTTTTTTTTCGCAACAGTTGTTTTATTTTAATCGTACAACTTGTAACGTATACAAACTTAAGCAGTACCTGGATTTTCAGAATCATGGATTGTCAGGTATCTGGTTTCATCGCATAAATGGTCTCTGTTAGCTGGAACGGTTGTTGAAGATACTAAAATATAAATTTATTTTACAGTCAATTAATTAAAATAAACTTCTAATACAATGTATCAGAAGAAAGTCAAATCACAAAATACTGAACTCTGAGGAAAATTCAAAACGGAAAGTATATTGTATACATGATAAATGTGAAACACGTGTTTAGTATTTCTTTACCTGTATCTGAAGTTACCCGATTTGTTGCTCACAACGAACTAAATATTGGTGATACCTATGGTTGCATAATCAACCCCCCCCCCCCCCCCAAAAAAAAAAAAAAAAAAAACATCTGAATCTTTCTTAACATTGTCTTTAGCGAAACATAATGATAAAAATAGCTATGCCATGTGATGTCTGTTTGGTGTATTATCATTTAGTTCATATTGCACATTACTATTCTTGTTTGAAGCATATCTATGCAGTAACTGTAGTAAATAGCTATATAACCTACCTCATTTTGATAGTTTAGAATTGTACCAGCGGTTTCGTGTTCGCGTTTAATTGATTAATTGTATAAATTTCAAAATTATTATAGTTAAATCAGAATACATTGATATGATTAATTAACATGATAATCAAACTGATTTGTTATCCGAAATATTAATAGGTTTTTACATTAAATGTTTGCTTTTGTTGATATTGGTGTTGTTTTGTAAACTTTTTAAGCGTTTGTATATATATATAATTTATATTTCTATATACTTACGATATCGTTTTGAAAACATTTCAGTGAAATTAAGCGACAACTGGTATAAGAGAGATAATACAAACTTACTTGTGGGTTCTTGTAATGGACAATAATCGTTTTTTAGTCTTTCTTGTTGGTCGATAAAAGTTTGGGCATCTCGTTCTACAAAATAAACATGCATATATTTTGTATTTAGTGTCGATAAAAGTTTGTGCATCTCGTTCTACAAAATAAACATGCATACAATTTGTATTTAGTGTAATTTGAAGGTTTTTTTTCTAATTTCTAACATTTAAGGAATGCCTCACTCAATTGTTTTTTGGTTGTGTTTTTTTTTTTTTTTTTTTTTGCTCAGAAGATTAACAAATTTGATTATTGGTAATGTTTAATTTATTTTAGATCATCATGTCTTTGGCAACATCAAAGAAAAATAGATTTGTAAACCGTATTTCTGAATTGTTTGCTCTTGCATTATGAAAAGGTAAATTTGAAAGGTTAAAAAATTTCAAGAATACTTTTACACGATAGAAATTACGAATTCGCCATAAGTTTTTTTTTTATTCAAACTGCATACAAAATTGTCCGATTCATTAAAAAAAGAAGAATATGTCTTCAGGAAAACTTAACTGTTCCATGAGATGCAATTAACTTCTAAATGTTTAATACTTGTACCGTCCTACTTATAAATCGTTAGGCATTCTACACAAAAGCTTCTACGCTTTTGTCTGTCTTTGATTGTTTTGATTTATTAATTTCATAGCATGTTTCAGAAGATAGAAAAAAGCCACGTTATATATAATACTCGTCTCTTACCTACGTACGATTTGCTGTCAGATAAAACGTCTTTCCTATCTAATTGTTGTAAACAAGACCACAAATGTCCCAAAGTAGAATCGCAATTTGAATTTGTTTCCCATTCATACAGAAGTTCTTCAGTCGGTTTCCCTGTTCTTTCCATTTTTGATATTTCAAGGTTACTGAATCCTACTATTTCAGCTAGTCCTCTCCAATCACAAAGCATTCCATTATCTGCATTAATAGTGGTTAACTCTTTATCCATGTGCATTGCTATTTGACGACGGGCACTCGGACGTAAAGCCTGGAGAGAAATGGAAGTGAATCTCGGCTCCAGCATTGTGATTCTATCGTCCTCCTCCATGTCACAGTCTGTTATCGTTTGCATAATTGCAGTTAATTGTCCTCAAATGTGTCAAATAAGTGAAGGGTGCTAAAATTATTGTGCTATATAAATTATTCACTGAATTTATAATGAAATACTAAAATTTGTGTAAGTGCATTTCCCTGGTAGTCCTTTACTAGTTGGAAATCATATGCATTTTGAACAACAACGATTACACCTGCAACGGAAGATTACAATTAATCTCAAAATGATTGAGAATCAAGTTTTAAAGTAGTTACGTAAATGACCTAAAATGTGCAATGTTTTACAATAGATACTTGGCTAAATTTAAATACTTCCGCGATCTGCTTATTGGGTAAGCCCCTTTTAAATACGTCCAAATATGGCAGTAAGGTAGAAATTTCCACTTCATGTAAACAGGAAGAAAATATACTGTCATGTATACTATTTCAACATTGTTAAACTTGGGAAAACCCAAAAGTTGTAAGGCATTTAATTTCTATTACATATTTAAAAAAATACTTATTGAATATACACTGAATTGCAAGTTATATAAATAAAATTATTGCGGGTTACAGAAAATGGCAAGCAAACGTCTCTCCTTTTAAGTACTAGTATTGTTGAATGAATTTTCTTAAAATCGGTGCATACTTGCACAGAACACTGCATGTACAATTTATATAGAAGTCAATCAAAGAATTTCTTAAATCAATTGTTTGTTCATTACAAATCAATTTTGTAAGATCAACATATTTGGTATGTATGCCAGAAGATAAGATAAGATATCGATTTTTAAGTCAGCAAACACATGTTAACTTTTACCCCTTTTGGAATGGTGTCTTTAACAAAATTTCAAGCGAAATAAAAACAAAACAGTTACACAAAAAGTAGATATACGACTGTGTATATATACCTAAGTAATAACATAGTCTTCACAGTTCCATTTTAAACCAGAGCATAAATTTGATTGTGCGTTGCTTTTACGGAATAACAAAAAGGATATCATTAACAGAGTTTAATTTCACTTTATAATATACAACCAAAAATCGGTATATATGTTGAAAAATGATTTTATTTTAATTTTAAGCTAGCCGTCAGAAAGTCGTACGGTGCAGTGTTGTTTTTTTTTTTTTTTATTTGACGTTTTGTAAGCAAAACTGACCTGACATGTGGATTCTACGAGGCATGCAAATTTGCAAAACTTCGTGCTTAGTCACTTCAATTAAGCGTTCCCTAAATTCAAAACTTCATATTTGTACTAATTTTTAATTTATATCTATATTAAAAAAGACTCGTTTAGTTCAATTATCGATAAATGGATTAATTGCCTATATTCAAATTCGAAACTACGTTGGGAAAGTCTGCGGATTTTCTTTAAAATTTCATATGCTCATAATTGAATCAACAAAGGGTTCACAATCCATGCCTTTTTATCCCGTTGTCTTTTTATTTCAGTTCTAGCTTTAATGAAAATATATCTGCATAAATAAGGTGTGTCTTATCTTAGCTAAACTAGGTTGAAAATTCAGTGTGGGTTTTTACTCAATCAGAAACGTGCTACGGAAATAACTCGAGCTTTTGTCTCAGCGTTCTATTCTTATTTTATCGATGTGCTCTGTATTCTATTTTTATTTTATCATTGAGCTTAAGTCTTATTTCAGCAATGATTTTGAATTCCATGCTCCTGTGATATAGTTGTTTTGGTTCTACTGACACAGCTTCATGTTTGGGAGGTATGTATTCGGACTTAAGCTACGTGGGTTCCAGGCTCTAAAGTAGTTGTGAAGCCAGTTTTATTACCGTTCGTAGTTTTAATTACACCATAAAAGAAAAGGCAAAGGCAAAGGCGCTCCTTCTGATTTCGTGAAAACATGCTTGGGTTTCATGTCGTCTGCATTCGTTATGCAAGACTTTCAAGTCAGGAAGATGGCCATCTTTATATTATACTTGTTTATGTGTGTTTTACATTTTAGTGTTGTGTTTCTGTTGTGTCGGAGTTCTCCTCTTATATTTGATGTGTTTCCCTCAGTTTTTTTTTTCAACGCAGATTTTTTTTCTCAATCGATTTATGAATTTCGAACAGCGGTATACTACTGTTGCCTTTATTTCTTAACATAATGATGTCTGATTACACGCATATGAATAGTTTTAGATAGACACACGAGAAAGTCTTAATCAAATGTCATGAATTATGGAGAAAATATGATAACAGAATTTACTAAGGATGGAGAGGACAAGCATCCTAGCCATCATGATCAGGTGATGTGGTATACAAATAACATGAATCAAACTTTAAATCAATCTGATTTTTTATCAGATTGACTTAAAACATAAATTAGTTTTATTGATGGACAGGATAATGTTTAAAACAAACATTCAAACATGCAAAGTGCTCAAAGTTAAGAATACATACGCATGCCAGAACCTCGAAAATTGAATACTCTTAACTTTTTTAACATATGAAATTAAATTAACATTCCATCTAGAAAAAATCTCATGGTTATAAATTAACTGTTTGCAACAGTATGAATTATTCGAAATACTAAGGATGTTCTTATCCCAGGCATATATTATCTTATCCGTATTTGGCACAACTTTATGGAACTTTTTGTCGTCAATGCTATTCAACTTTATATTTGTTTGGCTTTCTATCTATTTGATCTTAGCGTCACTGATGATCTTATGTAGATGAAACGCGCGTCTGGCGTATCAAATTATAAGCCTGGTACATTTTTCGTATGTGTTTTAGTAAGACTATATAAGATCAGTCAGGAAACTAGGATTGTCAAAATGTGGTTACAGAAGCTATTTATAGACAGTTTTTTTTCTCGAAATAAAAAGGAATATGAATTACATAATAGGAGTGTTCTGGAGGATTTCCGATTACAATATATGTTTTATTTAAGTTGTGATGTGTAATTTATGATAAATATATTTATTACAAAGTGAAGTCTAGTATCTTGGATAAGGTTTTCCCCTAAGGATGTTGTAGGCACAAACTCGATACTAGTTAGAAAAAAGTTAAATCAAAGAAATACTGAACTCAGAGGAAAATTCAAAACGGAAAGTCCCTAATCAAATGGCAACATCAAATGATAAAACACATCAAACGAATGAACAACAACGGTATTCCTGACTTGGGACAGGCATTTTCAAATGTAGAAGATAGATGATTTCAAAATTAAAATCTTCTCTTTTATCATAGATTCCGGTACTGAGATGATTGTGTATGTCAAATTCAAGGTGTAAGTCTAAAAATGAGGCGGAGGAAGCCGTTTCTGTTGTTTCTTTAATTTCTAGTTCTGGGGGATATATTAATGGAACCAAATCAGAAAATTTTGGATTGTTAATGGGAAGAACATCAGCAATATATCTGAAAGTGAAAGTAAATAATCTGGCTTCTTTGATCTTCTTGTTTTTGACAAGTGTCTGAAGGAATTCCGATAACTACAAGGAGAGGCACACAGTTCGTTCCCACAGGAATGCGGACAATTTGTTAAAAAGTCTACCTCATAATTCAACAAATATGTTGTCGATAAGACTATCAGTCCTTCGGTCTGTCCCTAAGGATGCTAACCTGTAAGGCTCGATACAAATTTAAGTGTTCTTTCTGTCGGTCTCTTTTGATGTAGTGTTGAGACTCAATTCGAGGTATACTACAAGACCCTCGGCTGTTCCTTATGGCCACTAATGCAGTTAATATCTGAGGCTCGACTCTAGGGGAACTGTGGTATATCACTCAGGATGTTATCCTCTGAGGCTCTATACAAATGTAGGTAGACTGTCGGTCACAAATAATATTTGCTTGAGAGTCGCTGGTAGGAAGACTCAGCACATATGTCTGTCCCCACTGAGGCTCTATACACATGCATGTTAGTGGAGTGTCGGTCACCAATGGTATTCGATTGAGAGTCGCTGGTAAAAAGACTGGTAGTCCCTCCGACTGTCCCCACTTAGGATCTATACACATGTTTGTGGAGTGTTGGTCACAAATGCTATTAAATTAAGAGTCGATGGTAAGAAGACTGTTATCCCCTCCGTCTGTCCCCACTTATGATCTATACACATGTTGGTGGAGTGTTGGTCACCAATGTTATTCGATTGAGAGTCGCTGGTAAGAAGATTGTTAGCCCCTCCGTCTGTCCCCACTTACGATCTATACACATGTTGGTGGAGTGTTGGTCACAAATGCTATTCGATTGACAGAGAGTCGTTGGTAAGAGGACTATTATCCCCTCCGTCTGTCCCCACTTAGGATCTATACACATGATGGTGGAGTGTTGGTCACCAATGGTATTCGATTGAGAGTCGCTGGTAAGAAGACTGTTAGCCCCTCCGTCTATCCCCACTTAGGATCTATACACATGTTGGTGGAGTGTTGGTCACAAATTGTACTCGATTGAGAGTCACTGATGATTTTTCCGAAATGGTTATTATCGCGTTTTATGGTATTTCATAATTTTTGTATTATTTAAACAGAATTTTATTTACCATCAGTGAAAAATCTTCCATATAACAAAAACATTCTGAAACGATACAATCCAACCAATTTAAGATTGTTTGTTGCTGCCCAGTGACAACTATCACATGTCTTAATACTGACGTTAATCAAAAACTATCAACTAACCCAACAGGTAGGGTTTTGCAAGTAGGTAGATATAGAATGATGACGGGGAATTTGAACAGTGACTGAAAATGTGTTAATGTTGAAATACTTACCACGGGCAAAAGGTTGCCTTGTAACAATAAACTGCTTAAAGAACTTTTGTGAAAGCTCTTCATACATAAATGTACTTATGGGTATTAATGTTACATACAGTGTGTTTTAATAATATGGTTATCGTCATATGCATAGAAACTATTCCCATACTGGCTGCGTGTCAGTCACTTTTATTATATTCTTCTTGTTAGACCTGAAAGGTATTTCATTTCAATTTTGTATTACTTTGTTGATGGATAAATTTCAATATGTTTAATAATCAAACGTGTTTTACGTGTTTTTGGTGTCTTTTAAAGGGGACGTGGGCGGAGGATCATTAGTTAGTTTTATTCAGTTATCAATTTATCAGTTAGTTTTTTATCTCCTGTATCTCTAACACACTTTTCAAAATCATGTTTAGACATTCTAGAAAATTGATGCGTTATGTAAGGACATTTCACAATAGTGTTTCATTTTGAAATATTTCCAGATATTGTTTTGATTTGTATGTGTTTCCGATCACAAGTGCGTACTTTTATAATTGTATAATGTCATGGACGTGTACATGAATAGTCCTATATAAGTATTCGATCAACAATTATTTTGTGAAAAAAAAAAATATAAAAAAATATTCACATTAGGTCACAAAGTGCGCACTCTGTGACGTCAGTGAGTTCACAATGCGTTAGTACTTACTTAATAAAATTGAAATCGATTTTTATATACTATTGATATACTATTTATATAATGGCTAGACGATGACATATCTATTTTGAAGACGATTTTCTAAGAATGATTGCTTTATGTAGAACAACAGTCGTAAATAGACGAAAACAACAAACCAGCTAGACATCTTAAAATGTCAGAAAAACAATATTTGATTCCAGAGTATCACAGAAGACGTAAGACAATATGGTTTGGCAAAACAGATGGGTTAGAATCGCCACTTGTTTAGAAGACAATGGTTTGGACAAACAAGATGGGTTAGAATCCGCCACTTGTTCAGAAGACAATGGTTTTGACAAGAAGAACGGGTTAGAATCCGCCACTTGCCTAGGAGACAATGGTTTGGGCGAAAAGGACCAGTTAAAATCCGCCACTTGTTCGTTTGACAATAGTTTGGGAAAAAAAAAGACGGGTTATAATCCACAATTTATTCCGAAGACTATGGTTTGGACAAGAAAGACGTGTTAGAATCCACCACTTGTTCATGAGAAAATGGTTTAGGCGAAAGAACCAGTTAGAATCCACCAATTGTTCATTTGACAATGGCTTGGAAAAAAATTGCCACTTGTTCATCTTCATATGAAAGCTCAAATTCCAAAGATCATTCTAATGTTATATCAAATAAATTACTTTGGTCAGCTTAATATAAATTTCGTGTGAAACCAAGTCGAGTCCCTGCATTTAAATACCGGAACTTTTATCATATTACACTGTGATGAATATATTGTATATTGTTAAAACTATTACTTGTTGTAAGAAATACCCATGACCCATATCATGTCATAAATATATAAAACTGGGGGTCTTAAAATATATATGGCTATTCAAATTATATCACAAGATATAATACAGAAATAATTTCATGGGTATAAAACATTAGATCGCTTCCTTGTTCCCAGATATGATACATTCGTTCCTTTAAAAATTATTATTAAGTAACTTTTTTTTTTTTTTTTTTTTATAGTTTTAACCTTTCATTTAGTTATATTGAATGTTCATGATATAAGATAAGGAGTTATTTTTTTGTTAAATAATATAGAAACTATAGGACAATTCTTAATTCATTTAATTTCTACATGAACATTTGTATATCAAGTAAGAATTTTACATAGTTTTAGTGAAACCCGACGACCAATATAACAGTTTTTATATATACACGTAATACTATACAGTACGGCTTATACACAAACTTATTTAAAATATCCTATGCTATAAATGGCACTGTATATCAATTATTTGGTTCCTGTTGCACACAGTTTCCAAAAATTTATTTTCAGGACGATGAAATGTTGATTACATGTGAAATACCATGTTTTATACAATATCAACACATTTAAAATCGAATTTTCGTCATGGCGTATTAGAAGGTTATAATCCAAAAGAAGTCACTGCAAAAAGTTGGCTCCAAGCCGACCAGTTTATTTTATTTACGCTTATTTTATAAATTGTGTATGATTTATAAAGATACAAAAAAAAAAAAAACAAAGTTAACGTCTGTGGTTTGAATTTTTACCTCCAGTATCCTAAAAGGCAAGCGTGATAGCTATATACTACTAGTATTTAGTATTAAGATCCATGTTTGTAAGACATATTATTCTAATTCGATGAAGGGTTACTCTTTTGTAAAGTGTTCGGGCCATTCAATAAGAATGTTGTCCGCTGAGGCTCGATGAACTACAGTTTCTCAGTATGTCCATACGGATGTTATCCTCTGAAGCTCGATACAAATAACAGTTGACTGCCGGTAACTGAGGAAGTTAATCGATGAGATGTCAGTCCATCTATTTGTGTTTATGATGATGTACTGTAACAAACCTAGGGTTGCTATAATTCTGTTTAATAACTCATTCAGGAGGAGTGGAATCATCATTTAATTCAGCGGCAGTATATGAAGAAACAGATTTGTAATACATAACAATAGTATTTATTTCAGTCGTATTTTGACTTCTTCTTTCAATATAATAAACATCAAAATGATACACATTTATCTTTCAGCAAATAAAACAATAAATCGGGTGGTCAATGTAAGTTGTAGTTGACAGCTCAAAGGATTGATTCAGAATGCCATGTCTGTCTACAGGCTCCTATTTATGTCTTTTGGCACTTACTATGACGTTAGAGTAAACATCTAATCGTCCAATCAAAAGCAACGTTTCTTACGTCTTTTGGCTAGTAACATTTAAAAAGACAAACAGATTTCGTTATTCTTAGATAAAGAAACATTATTAAGTTGTCCTTATTTTGTCCTTCTTGTCCGAATTATATTTAAAAGCAAATAAGCTAAAAGGACATTTCTATATAATGCTATATTTAAACGGACAGTAAATTCCTTTCTCGGTACGGCGTATGAACTTGGGTGTAATTTACATAACCTTACGCATTAGATATAATGCTTAAATGAGATCAATGAAAACCCTGTTCTATCATAAATAAAGACAATGTTAATGAAAAGGGAGGCACAAACATAACAAATACGCAATTAATCTGCATTGATAAAGTGTTAACTTAAACAAATAATAATAATGAGTTCTCAAAGTGAAAGTACAAAACGGTGTCATGGCAGATGTAAACAAGTTGAATCTCACGACGATATTTGTCAAAATAAATCACTATATGACAGGATAATCAAAGTATTACATAGGTAAACATTACCAAGATATACATATAAAACTGACCCTTATCGCTTGCAAAGTACAAATAGTTTAAATCATGAGTATGAAAGTCAATGCATTTCAGCACATCCGAGAAGTTGACCACCCGGCAATATTCAAATAAATATATGTAATATACAATAAATGATAGGTTAAATAATAACAATTATCAGTCCAGATTTGTCACAGTACTATCAGACTCTATACAAATGTAATTGGACTGTCGGTCACTAATGGTGATATTCGCTTTGGCTTGATGAAACGAGGACTGTCATTCTCTCCGTCTGTCCTTAATGATGTTCAAGATGATCGATACAAATATAAGGGGACTATCAGTCATTAATATTGTTGTCGACTGATGCTTGATGCTAGATGGACTGTCAGTTCCTGCGATGATCCATTTTGAGGCTAGATACATATGTTATTGGCGTGTCGGTCGCTTACTAAATATGTCTTCTTTCCACTTAATACATCTAAACTATTTAAAGAAAAACACAACACAAACTTATGTTGTTGACTAGCTCGAGTACTGCATATTGTGAGCTGTCGATTTAATAAGACAAATGATCAATATAAACATATTATACACTATACAATGTGAAAACAATAACATCATTGTTCAACAAAAATATATACTCATCAATGTTGACCTTTTGTATTAGAATAACTGAATAAATGAATGTTTCGTGGCCGCCCAGGAAAAACCCTTTTAGGAAACCTGTGTCCTTTTGTCCATGCCAACGAAACTCTAAGTGTTGGACCTCACTTATCAAATGAGAAAAAGAAAAACATAATTTTGTTTGTAAATATCGAAATAGAAAAGAAAGCGAGTCATTAGGACTCAAGGGCTACGAAATTTTTTGGTACAAAAGTCTAAATACGATTACGTTTGTATAGCCAATCAACCTACATAAAAATCAATATATTTATCAAATACAAAATTATGCAAATCTTTTTTCCTTAAAAAAACCCTTAAAAATACGATGTTCACAGTACGAAGTACAGGCTAGAATTAACTATATAAAACAGTCACTTTACAACCGAATTTTTTGACGCCAAAAATTCCTACGCCTACACGTACATGTATTACACATGCGCAAGAAGACAATCAATTCCCGTTATACTTATGTGCCTCGGGAATTTTTTAGTCTGGTGGAAGTTGTCTTGTCAGTCCCTTGAATTGTCCCAACAGATATTATCCAGGCTCAATACATATATAAGTGTACTGTCAGTCACTCATGATGTAATTCACTGAGACTTGAGGATATTTTGATTGTCTCTAAGAATGTCTTCATCTGAAGCAGGATGCTCGATTCAAATGATGGTAGACTTTCAGTTTCTCCAAAATTACAAGAAGCTGAGAAGTTTGAAGTTCTGCATTCGACGTGCATGTTTTTTTAAATTTTTTATGAAAATGAGTAAACAAAACAAAGTTTCAACTCCCTCTGACAGCTTTCCTAACGTTATCACAATGTTGGTCACTCTTAAAACGCATTCCATGTGTTTTGCTTCCAAATTATGTCTGTAAAGGTCAATACAGATCTTTGTACGTATGTATAGGATGTTTCTTCCGATATAGTTTTTACGGCCATGTTTTGATGGTATTTCATAAATAATTTCTGAATTCATTAGTCAGAAACTTATTTGCTATCAATTCTTATCACAATATAATAGAAATATTATGATTCGATACAAAATAACCGATATATGGCTGATTAAGGTCGTATTGGAGTATAAATACAATAGGATAAAACATTGTTCATACTTTGTGCAAAAACGTAGTATATGAAAGTACAAAAATATAATTAAAATGATAGGTCACCGATAATTTTCTTCAGGTGCAGGTTGTGAGAAAATGACACATTTTGTATAAATTATACAGGAAAAACCATCATTATGTGACTAGAAGCTAAACTAAATGAGAAGTAAGCTTTTAGAGAATGCTTTGAGAATATCTAATAAAAGATAAGGTCCCCGTACGTTTTTCCCTGGCTAAAATATAAAATAGCAAAATGTAATGTAGATTCCTTCAAAAAAATGTACTGTTTCAGAGTTATTTCCATTAAAATGAAAATTTAAAAAACATTAGAAATAAAGCAAAAATAATCTACGCTTGAAAAAATATAAATATTAATAAGTTAAAATTTTATAAATCTAATTGTTCTTTTAAATTCAAATTCTCATAGATATCTGTCCTAATCATCAATTTTTGCCAATTCGATTGAAATTCTGGATCTTATTATGTTCCCTCATATTTACAATCCAAGATGGCAACAGATTCTAACTTAATATGTTATTACTCAACGTTCAGTCGCGATGATTACAAAAGAATGCATGACGATGATAACAAATATCAATATATCCAACAAGCTGGTTTTGCTAATGAGTCAGCATGAGTATAGGGCAAGAAATTAAATCCGTCAACGGAAAGCTAAAGAGAGGTATGTTGCCATATCGTGTCAATCAACGAATTTTCCTTAATCTTTGAGCTTTAGTAATGGTTCTTTATATCAAATCATGTCTATAATAATGATATTTCACGATAATCTATATTTTGAAATATTTCCTAATATTGTGTAGATGATTAAGTGTTTCCGTGTTTAAGTGTGTACTTTTGAACTTGAATTTTATGTGTCAAGGACGTACATATATATTACATTCATTTGTAGGATCCTTTACTATAGATAATTCAGCTGATCTGTAAAAATAACATCTCCATGCCTTATATATCATGTACTGTAGTACGACGCTAGATTAAAACTGACGTGGAAAGGTAACACCCCGCCACCGAAAGCTTCATTTTATGAAGCCCAGGTGGTCGTGTGGTCTAGCAGGACGACTACAGTGCAGGCGATTTGGTGTTACGATATCTCGGTAGCATGGGTTCAAATCCCGGCGAGGGAAGAACATTGGGTTGATGTTTAGACGAGTTGTATATACATAATGTACACAGCCATGTATCACCATCACTGCTGGTGATCCGTAGTATAAATCTGTTGTAGAGTTGTCACTGGCTCAGACGTACTTATATATTATAAGGATATATATAGTATTCGATCAATAATCAGTTTCTGGAAACAATTATCAAAATATTTAGATATGTTCAAACTAGGGTAAATATATAGTGAGCACTCTTACTTCAAGTTCTTTCAAATCTATTATATCGAGACAATGACATCACATGTATATTGACAGTACTTACTTCAAGTTCTTTTTATTCATAATCAATATCATGTCTAGACATGACATCCTTTGTATAACTTATTTCAAGTTCTTTTTATCTATTATTAGTAACATGTCTTGACAATGACATCCTATGTATAACGTCATAACTTATTTCAAGTTATTTTTATCTATTATTAAATTATTAATAACATGTCTTGACAATGAGATCATATGTATAACGTTAGTACATACTTCAAATTCTTTTTATTTGTTTTTTATATCATGTCTAGCCAACATCGATGTCATATGTGTGTCGAAGATTTTTCAGCAATTGATTTAATAGCAACAACCGTATTAAAAAGACGAAAAAACAACAGCCCGATTAGAGACAACTGTCAAGGTTTCAGTTATAAGATATAAAAAACATATGTGACAATGGTACCTCAGAAAGGGGGGAGTATACTCGGTTCTAGACCTTTTACTATACAAATAAAGGCAACAGTAGTATACCGCTGTTCAAAACTCATAAATCTATGGACAAAAAACAAAATCGGGGTAACAAACTAAAACTGAGGGAAACGCATTAAATATTAGAGGAGAACAACGACACAACATTAAAATGTAACACACACAGCAACGGACTAAGCATTAGACAAAATCCGATGAGAATAACCAATATAACATCAAAACCAAATACATGACTATGGGATAGAAAAGTACCGTGACACGTCTTATAGTAATGTGAATTCACACTCAAAAATAGGAGAAACTTAATTTTGAATGAAACAGTCAATCAATCTGAAGCAATATCAACTCTTACTGTGATCTCAAGAAGACATGCGAAGATACCAAAAAGCACCCGTCGTTTTGCTCATGTAAATTCAACCCCTGTAATAAGTCTAATTCGTAGGTCACATTTGGGACATGATTAAAGTTACGACTATTGGGACATATCCGTCGTCATCTGTGAAAAAGATATTCGATAACAGGCAACCAACTTGTGATGGCCTCCGAAAAAAACATAACGACGGGATGATTTCAACTTCACCACTTGACACTTTTATTTTAATAGCTTCCTTATGACAATAGGACCCCTTTTTCCATGCAATGTTGACATATCAAAATGATCGTATTGCATTAGATTTTTAATAAATATATCATTTATCGATATATATCGTTTTTCCAGTACAGACAATAAATCACATCGGTACAAAAAAAAAAACAAAGCCTGTTCAATAAATATAATGTAAACATATGACGCCTGAGGCACAATTAAAGAAATAATAGTTATAACAAAGCTGGGCCAGCAGGATAGGAAACGATTTTTTAAACAAATTTTAATTCCACAAATACATTTGCAGAAGAGCCAAGTCTCCCAAGAAAATCTTATATTTTTATTTTTTTAAATCTTGAATATAAACATGTTGGTTAAGGGATTTTTCTTTTTAAAAATTTAGAAAGTGAACATGGATTTATATATCAAGTATTGATAATTCATTTTGTTGATGGAATCAATTATGGCTAGAGAGGGTGGCTACGTAACATCCAGTGATAAAGATTCATGTAATTTCGGCACTATAGCGTCTTACGGTTAAATAAATATACACTAGATAAAAATAGAAAAAAATGTGTGACCTTACACACCCACAAGTATATACAGTATCTAATCATTGTGTTGTTGAAGTGTAATGATTGTCCTCATTAAGGAGTATAGATATGACCTTCAAAAATGGACATGAGCTGAAACAATAGAGCAAACTCTTCATACTAATGACTCCAGGCAGGTGATCATCTGATCGATTTAAATAGCCCATGGTTAACATGCCGTATATGGATGATATACAAATGAACGAACAAGCAATGATTGAAGCTAGTTTTTATTCTAAGATTATATTCCCAAATTTACATAAATGGTGATTCTTTGGTCAATTGATAACATTTTTAGTATGACACCAGACATTGTCTAAGTTAACATATCGATTTAAAAAAAAAAAAACAAAAAAAAAAAAAACATATCGATTTTCACATACTAGTGTTCAATTGAGATAAGAAGAAATTTTATTTGAAGCCTGTGCAATATGCATCGTCAAACTATTTCAAATTGTAAGAAATGCACTTTTATCACTTATTTAAATCATAAATATATAAATCTGATCGTCTTAAAATCATATGGCAATTCAAATTATATCACAAGATTAAATTTACAATACAAAATTACTTTCGTAGCTATCCGACTTCAAAACACTTCCTTGTTCCAGGTATGTTTTTAGTCGTCCCATTTTTAATACACATTATTGGCTATCTTTTGTTACATTTTTAGTTTTATTGAATTTGTATGATATAAGATAAGGATTTGTATTCAGTGTTACTAGAATAGAACTTATATAGCATTTGGTATTTCTTCCCCACATGAACAACTGTATTTGAAGAGAGAATTTTAAGTAATCTTAGTGCGAAAACAACTATTGATTTATCAAAGTAATACATACAATTTAAATTGTTGTATCTTCTGTATTTTCAAGTAAACTGAACCATTTGTGTACGGTCCGAAGCACTTCAACGAATGCGACAAAATCAATTTGAGTATCCTTATGAAAGAATATTCGCATAGCTAAAGAAAGGTATACAGCCAGCAGAAGACATTAAATATACGAAATTAAAATCCAGGCATTTGGTGTTGATATGGCGAATATTAAACAAAAATCATCTAACACGGGAATTAATCTGGTTTTAAAAAAGTTAGCGGCAGTATACCTGTTTTGGGGTAGCCTTAGTCAAACAATACTGTGATACCTCGACATTTGCCATACACCAGTAGCGTGTGTTGTGTAGTGTCAAACAACAATTGTTATATCTTGACTATTGACGAGTAGATTTTATCGATTTACAACTGGCTATTACATGAAGTGTTTCCAGAACAAAAAATGTGGACTATTACCGGGTATTATTGGATATAACAACAGTTGTGATGTCGTGAAGAGTAGGCCTGGCAATCTTGAAGGTGATTTTTAAAACTGAAAGAGAGGCGAAAGATACCAAAGTGATATTCAAACTGATAAGTCGAAAACAAACTGACAATGTCAAGGCAAAACAAAAACGACGAAAGTACAAACAGTTTATTAATACACAAAAAATACTGAACCGCTTCATAAAATATCGCATAACCATAAACATCATTGTCATTGTCAAGTTTTCAAAACCATTTCGTCCACCAAATGGGAACCCGTTTTCCTCGTACAAGAATTTGATCTTTGTATTGTAAATACCCCAATTCTTATTTGTATTTATATTTAAATAAAATGTACTTCCTTGCTAATCTATTTTACCTGCACCTAACATATAAATTAAAAGACCATGTTACAATTCATTTTCTTTTAGAACGTAAAAGAATTTTCTGTTTCAATTCTTTTTGAATTATAAAATCGCTTCCTCAATACGTTAAACTAGTTTTTACATAGAAAAATTAGGGAAACTCTTAAGATTTTACATCTTTCGGTTTGAACCATTAGGATTTTCTCTTTACTACCTTAGTTTGACCATTTTCTATTAGGTATATTCCCTCTTTTAAAGAAAAAGGGAGTTGTGGTATGATTCCAACGAGAGAACAATTTCGCGTATCTTTTAAAGTAAACAAGATATATTTTAACATTTTTTTTTAAGTTATAAGTAATACTACAAGAAGTCACCATCACACATCGGTCTGTGGCTCGACTCACACGGGAATTGTACGCGTAACTAGTCTATGATTTAGAGTTGTACCAGAATGGCAATTTGATAAATAAATCTATGGATTGACACGACGAGTGGTCTATGCACAGCAAGAAACGTTAATCCTCTAAACACACCAGACTTCGTCATTGATGGAATTTGTGTGACTCATTTTCTTGGTTTTTTTTTGGGTACACAAAATGTATATTCAAAAGGAACTTCGGTTAACTACTGTTGGCTTTTATTACACACGTAGGGATTTAGAAACAGAACATTATCTTACAATGCAGGGATGGGCCTACAATGTAATAGTGTATACCATTCTTCCGTAATAAACATCATAGGCAGCAACCTATATATACACGATAAAGCCTGCAGAAATGTGCAACTACCTTATAATAATTATCCTAAAGCTTGCAATTTGAGTGGTGTTGCTCCTACCTTCAGAATATCATAACGTTATTTTTTTTACACTTTAATTGCCGAGTTAATATACAGATTGAAGAGATATATAGATACCACAAAAAAGATATGTAATCTCAATGATACAATTTATTACTTATGATTTCTCATAACTATAGGAACTAAAGAGTCTGTCTCGCTAACCTTTTCAACAAGTGACACCCTCAAACATTGTAGGCTATAATACAACTCAGCTAAAATCTCTTTTTCTCTGATCTTGTACTGCTGATGTTTTTTTCTGTATAGTTTCTTTATTATGTCTAATTGTTTTAAAATTGTCATAAAGCGGTAGGTTTGGCTAGTCATAAATAAAGGCAACAATAGTATACCTGTGTTTACAAGTCATAAATCGGTTGAGAGAAAACAAATTCGGTTTACAAACTAACCAGGTGCTCCGCAGGGTGCAGCTTTATACGACCGCAGGGGTCGAACCCTGAACAGTTGGGGCAAGTATGGACGAAACATTCAAGCGTGATACAGCTCTGAATTTGGATTGTGATCAAATTTTTGACGTTACATGGGTTTTTTTACACAAAACAAATGTCAAGATTTTACAAATCAATTAAAGATTTCTTCTTCAAACTTATTTAAATCTAAAATTAAATAGTTGACACAGCATAGGTTTCTGACACAGAATGAATGTGGTCTAATGAACTTAAAAATTTTTTTTTGCCTTTAAGCAATTCACTATGCTGTTGAATATTAATCCTCTCAAAAAAATGTTTGAAGAAATTTCTTTTTATTTATGAAATCTGAAATGAGAAAAATTTAACCCCCTCCCCCATTTTTTTTCACATCCCCATTTCCCTTTTTCCAAAACTGATATCAATTCAAATTTCTAATGGAGTTTGCAACAATAACTACTCTTTTAAATACATCATAAAATATTAAAATGTAAAGTAAAGTGCTTGTTATCACTGAATGGTAAAGATTGGTTGGTAGTAAAAGTGAATATACATTGTTTATTGTATAAAACAATAAAAAAAAACTTCATCAGCAACATTCTATATTGGCAAATTTCCAATGAAGTTATTTACATAAAGTTATTGGCAAATAAAAATAGAAAATGACATCATAGTCATGTCTGGCAAATGTCCAACATACCTTATCTAAAAACATTTTAGATAAGATAAGGAAAAAAAAGCTTCATCAGCAACATTTTATATTGGCAAATTTCCAATGAAGTTATTTACATAAAGTTATTGGCAAATAAAAATAGAAATAAAAATAGAAAATGACATCATAGTCATGTCTGGCAAATTTCGAACATATATTATCAACTACTATTCTATACAAAGAAAGATAACTCCAATTGAAAATTAATTGCTATTGCACAATATTGTGCAATTAGATATTTCTTGCTATTGTGCAATACTGTGCAATTGAAAATGTCTTGCTATTGCACAATACTTGATATGGAATCCTGATTTGGACCAACTTGAAAACTGGGCCCATAATCAAAAATCAAAGTACATGTTTAGATAAAGCATATCAAATAAGCCCAAGAATTTAATTTTTGTTAAAATCAAACTTAGTTTAATTTTGGACCCTTTGGACCTTAATGTAGACCAATTTGAAAACTGGACCAAAAATTAAGAATCTACATACACAGTTAGATTTGGCATATCAAAGAACCCATTTATTCAATTTTTGATGAAATCAAACAAAGTTTAATTTTGGACCCCCATTTGGACCAACTTGAAAACTAGGCCAATAATTAAAAATCTAAGTACATTTTTAAATTCAGCATATCAAAGAACCCCAAGGATTCAATTTTTGTTAAAATCAAACTAAGTTTAATTTTGGACCCTTTGGACCTTAATGTAGACCAATTTGAAAATGGGACCAAAAATTAAGAATCTACATACATAGTTAGATTCGGCATATCAAAGAACCCCAATTATTCAATTTTTGATGAAATCACACAAAGTTCAATTTTGGACCCTTTGGGCCCCTTATTCCTAAACTGTTGGGACCAAAACTCCCAAAATCAAACTCAACCTTCCTTTTATGGTCATAAACCTTGTGTTTAAATTTCATAGATTTCTATTTACTTATACTAAAGTTATGGTGCAAAAACCAAGAATAATGCTTATTTGGGCCCCTTTTTGGCCCCTAATTCATAAACTGTTAGGACCAAAACTCCAAAAATCAATCCCAACCTTCCTTTTGTAGTCATAAACCTTGTGTTTAAATTTCATTGATTTCTATTTACTTATACTAAAGTTATTGTGCGAAAACCAAGAATAATGCTTATTTGGGCCCTTTTTTGGCCCTTAATTCCTAAACTGTTGGAACCAAAACTCCCAAAATCAATCCCAATCGTCCTTTTGTGGTCATAAACGTTGTGTCAAAATTTCATAGATTTCTATTCACTTAAACTAAAGTTATAGTGCGAAAACCAAGAAAATGCTTATTTGGGCCTTTTTTGGCCCCTAATTCCTAAAATGTTGGGACCAAAACTCCCAAAATCAATCCCAACCTTCCTTTTGTGGTCATAAACCTTGTGTTAAAATTTCATTGATTTCTATTCACTTTTACTAAAGTTAGAGTGCGAAAACTAAAAGTATTCGGACGACGACGACGACAACGACGACGACGCAGGACGACGACGCCAACGTGATAGCAATATACGACCAAAAAATTAAAATTTTTGCGGTCGTATAAAAACATAAAATCAGACTCAGCCCACCAGTTTGTCTTAAAATGTCCTGTACCTGTATGGCAATTATTTTCAAACAAAGTATCTATCAAGATAATAGGTGTATCGCCAAAAAAAATGGAACAATTGTAAAACTCGTCATTTTAGTGCAATAACTCCCTTTGGGAAGTTGTTTGACAGTTTTGATGTAAAAGAACAGTAGGTTGATATAAAATATCTTGAACAGTTTTACCTCAGTCAAATTCTACCTATAGGGGTTCTGAAGACAAATGACAAATCTTGCATTTTACCCATGTGTCTTTAGTCCAGGTGAGCAAAAACACATTATGTGATGGCACCTTTTAATTGATGCTTCTTTATGAATCAATCAATGATGGTGCATCTTAGTTTTATAATGTGTTGGTTCTTATATTTATGGTGCCCTCAATAAACAAATAACTAAAAATATGATCTGACAATAAAAAAGAATAAAAAACAAAATATTGTGAACGTCTTTATTGCATTTAGTTTTAAAAAAATCAGCAATTCAAAATGACATAACTTAACAACCAAAACTAACAAATTACTTATTACAAATCTAAACAATTAAAGCATGGTTTTATTACTTGGTGACCTATTTAAAGTGTTACCAATTATTTCCTTCCTATGTACAATTTTTTTAAGTATACACGTGTGCCAACAATTAAAAATATCATTAAGTCAATTAGGTTCATTTAGAAAAGACATTGACATGTAAAATGCTTGAAGCATTTATTTCCTTTTAACAAAGGGTAACATCATCACTGAACATCATGAAATATGCAGTGTTAAGTGGACAATTGTTATATTCTAAATCTCATCATGGTCTACTTCAGATAGTTTTTCCTTGTAGTTATAAATTTCAACCATATAGACAATATTAACATATTCTGATAAACTATTACTAATACATATCTTTCAGAATGCATCAAACACCTTATACATAATCAGACCATTGATTCTGCTGCTCAGCTTGAGGCATGAAAGATTTTCATACATTTTTTTCTGTATTGGGTGCTTCAAACACAATAAAAAAAAATAACCACAAACTATTATTTTTGTATGAACACTTTTTATTCGATACTTAATACCTTCTCTGGATATTATTTTGTTTATCAATATATTTGAAGAATGAGGTGTAATCTGGATCTTCAAATTAAAACTGCCTCGTGCTCAATTCTGCATTGAAAGTTTATAAATTATTATGAAGTTATGATTGTTCTCCTTAATAAAAATATGTGATATTGTTTAGGTTGATTATTTACAATTTGACATTTAACATTTTAATTCTTTATATTATATTTCATTAAGAAAACTATCACAGAGGCTTATAAATAATTACTAACTTTTGCACTCTAGTAAAAAAATAATTGTTTAAATGCATGTGTTGATATTCAAATGTACTGATGGATAATAAAAAATATAAAGTCTTACAATTTCTAACTGTATATAAAAAACATGATAGAAAATTTCTTCTGTGTGTTATTTTTTAAGCATCCATGTATGTTTCTTGGGTGACCAATATTAGTTTTCAACACTTATAATCACAAGCAGAGTTCTTGAAAAGTTGTGGTTTGAAAGTTTTGACCAGCAAAGGACTTACAAAATTTTGGTATTTCACAATAAAAAAAAGGCAAGGACAAAAAAAAATCTTCATGGATCAACAAGGAAAATGATTTTGAGAACTCTATAAAAAAGGTGACAATGAAAACTTGAAAAAATGTGCATATTTTATGTACAAGATATGCATATTTTATGTACAAGATATCAATAGTTCAGCTATTTCAATCATGTTGGCCTGTCCAGGAGTTTATAAGACCCTATTGAATGATACACTCTGCAATTAGCTCTTGAAAACACTTGTTTTATAATGCCTTTTAAATACCTATATTCTAAATGAAAAATAAATATTAGTAGGTAATAATTTTTATAACTATGTACACCATGAACATCTCATACGAAGACTTAGATACACTACTGACAAAATGAAGTGCAATAAAGGTTCCAAATACAGTGAAACCTGGCTGAACCGAATCATGCATAAACCGAAAACCTGTATAAACCAAACATGTTCTTAAGCACCCTCATATCAAATTGTATGCATTGTGAACCTGATATAACCGGACATTGGCCAAAACCGAACAAAATCTTAAGTCCTGAAGAGGTTCAGTTAAGTCAGATTTCACTGTATATGGAATGTTAGTATGAAGGGACTTAGGGCCAAGTAAAAGAAAGATGATAATAATGATGGACGGTTGTTTAACAACCAGCAGCAAATTAATGCATATTCAGGATGAGCAAATGTGAATATTAACCCTGCTTTGTACTTAACTGACACGCTGAGCTACATTTTTAATATGCAAAGGAATGTAGAAAGATTTCAGTTTATCATACCTGTTAACAATACATAAATGTTGATAATAGAAATTTAAGAGTCCGTCTGGTTTAAACTTGACTACCTTTTCAATAATGTATTATGTGGTTTTTTACAACAATGATGGATGTTTTAACAAGTGCTCAATTTTTCAGTTCAAATTGCAATTAAACATCATCCATTCGTAATCTGCAATTTGAAAATATAAACTGTGAATTGAAAATCCATTTAAAAAAAAACAACTTATAAAATTAAAATTATGGTTAACATCCATGGACATGTGACCTACTTCAAACAATCACAAGATCTACTTGACCCAGTCCTGAGATTTATAGAAAATATAAATATATACATATACATGTTTTTATGAAGGAGGAAGTAATTATATAAAAAAAACTTGACAGCTATGAATAATAAACTAAATGACATAAACATTTGAAATGTACATCATATGATAATTGATTTTTTAAATATCTAATTTCTACAGATTTAATATAAAATAGTGACGCAGTGAGTTGAATTCTTTTCACAACCACTTACTAAACTGACATGTAAAATAGACATGAAATTGAAATGTATTTAAAATTTTAATTATTAGAGCGTCATCAATTTTTATCTTAATAATGATATCAATAAAGCAAGTATTAAAACAACCAAATAACAAATTTTCTTTCATTTTGATAGAAATTTAGACCACCAAACATTTAAAATTTCATTTCATTCTGTTAGCCTTCATATACATGTACGTGCTATTTAAACTTGAAAACCAACATGCAATCAATTGAATTCATAGATTTGTAATTGCCAGCTTTCAAATTTCTTTACAACTCAGGGACAGATCAAATATTTTTGAAGGGGCCAATTTCCTGAAGAAAACAGATACTGTCATGATAAATTGTTTTGGCAACCAAAGGGAGTCCTTTCAAAGATCTGTGCTGCAATTTATATTGCTGTTAACAGACACTGTACTTCTGTATGGCAGTAAAATTATAGGACAGTGGCATAGGTATCCAGTCTGGAAATTGAAGCAGTACCTCCTTCATGTAATACCCTATTAAATGCTTGGTATAAAGATGATAGAATGAGACATTAACATGATTGATGAAATAATAACCTTATATATTTTCTGGGTCATACTCATATTAAATGTAGGAAGATATGATAATTAATTTTAACTAAATTACAACTTCTTTTGTTTTTTAACCAATTTTCTGTTGAAATCAGAGCAGAAATCATATATACAAGTATGATGAAAAAAATTGTGACACTATATCAAACTTTTTCTATGAAAAGAGGAAAATCACTGTTATATACTAAATAAAGTTCAGATTTTCAAATACCATGAATACATTGACAAGATACAACTGATGAAACTGAGAAACTTAAAATGAAACATGGCAATTTTTTATCGAAAATTACTACTCGTCCACAAATTTTCTTTATTTTATAGCATTTAACAAGATGTAAAAAAGCATTACATAACATAATAAAATGAGACAAATACCTGTAATGAAATAGTTACCTTTGTTCACTTGCATTAATTGCCCTATTCAACTGCCTATTTTAAAATTGATATGGTAAAATACAAAATAAATCTAAGTTGTCTTTTTCCCTGATGATGAGGGCTTTATAAATAAATCATTAATTAGCTTTATACATAAATCATAAATTAGCTTTATAAACAAATCATTAACTAACATGTTTTGCCATTTATATATACATGTATTATTACATCAGGGTGGTGAAATGGAGAAACAGACAATCATTGACAATGATGCATATAAATATTTTCCAGATGTTTAAAAGATTGTTAATAAAGTTAATATCATAAACAGCCAATCAAAGTCTTTCTGTATTCTTTTATCTTTTATGCATCTTTTTCTCTGTTCTTAATATTTTAACACCTCATTCATGACATTATTCCCGATCCTTCATATTTTAACACCATATTATTCTGTATTTAATTGTTTTCCCTCTATTTACATTTTACCCATTAATTACTATTCTATAAAACCATCCAGGGTCTCATATACATAGCAATAACAATTTTTTTTAATTCAGTTTACATTTTGTTCTGGATCTCAACTCAAAATATTCATTGTGCACTATCTTTTTTATAATTGATTCATTTTCTAGATACCAACAGTCTAACAGGCAGAAAAAATATGTCATCCGTTCTCAACAATTTACATACAAATGTACCAGCAAAAGTTATCTTTATTTCCTTCCAACCTTGGGAAGTAATATTTTAACAGGAGGAAACTTCCTTAACACATAAACTTACTAAACAAAAAAGTCAGGAGTTCCTCATTACACATCCCATGGCAAATCCCGTAAGTACACTGACTGCCTTAGAGGGTGCCTGCTCCGGTCATGCTTAAGGGGATTTCCAATAAAATCAACCAAATTTTTCCTAGAAAAAGGGGTGCATTGTGTCCCCTTGGCCTCCCTCTAAAATAAAGGTCTCAATACTGAATCTTATGTCGCCTAGTTGTAAATATTATTATTGAACAGAATCAGCAATAACAAATACTCCTCCCTCCTTGATCAGATTTTCTATATTTACTTAATATGAGTCAACATTGGCATGTTATTTTACTTTGGTTTTAAAATAGATTGTAGGAATTATTTCTTTATTTTTCCTTTTTGTTTCCCAGTTAGAAGTTATGTAAATATATATTTGTTCCAAAATAACAGAAGTCCCTCTGGACACTCCGTTATAAACAATGCTATAAAATCTGTTCTTGAGGGTACAAATATTCCATAAGCATTACAGCTAATTTTTATAGAAACCATTACTGTAATATATTTTCCAGTGAAAATAACATTTCAGAATATTTCTTCCTTTTGGAAGTATTATTATAAAGGAGCTTCTATTTCATGACAGACTAAACTAGATGTCTGACTTAACACTTAAGGTGGTACCTAACACTACAGGGAGATAACTCTGTAAAGTCAGCTAAATGTTTTAATTACATTAATTGTGTTGTAAAAGGAATATTAAACTTCTCAATGATCAAAATTGGTGTTTGACAAATTGCTATATAACCAGTGTAATTTTTCTGACAAAACGGTTGGTTCAAAATTTTTAAATTTTTATATTTTTGTTAAAGTATTTACTTTGACAAAATTTTGTGAAAATTAAACGAGCCAAACTAATTTTAGTGAAAGTGTTGGGTACCACCTTAACACTTAAAAATTCACAGTGGTAATTATCAATTAAATACTTAATTTGCCATTCATAATATTAACAAAACATTATAAAAGCTGACCATGCATTAATTTGAAAAAAAATTACACATATTGTATCATAAATAAATAAATAAAGTTTGATACAATGTTTAATTTTTTGTAACTAGACAAACAGTATCATCACACATATTTTCATATACAGAGTCTCACAAGGAATCAAGCTTGACTACTTGTATTATTATTGTGCTTCTTTCCAGATACCTTTGCTTTTAATTGTCCAAATATATTAGTACCCTTCTTTTTTTCTCGTGCCTTACTCGATGAAGTAGGGAAACTCTCTGTAGATAATGATGTATATTCGTTACTGAAGCTACTTTGATTTGATTGAAGCGACGAGGCCCCTTGAGACTGGAATGACGAAGAGTGAAATCCAGAGTCACTACTCGTGTTACTTGACATTGATGCTGACTCTGATAGCTGACGCTGTGCATTCTTTATTGAGTCATTTGTAAGACGGTAATTTTCAATAGACGACAGAGATTGTGATGGTGAAAGCGAGGTTTGTGACTGCAGAGAAGATGAAGAATTGGAAGGTATGGACATCGGTGAAGATGACTCTACACTAGAGCCCATACGATTAGGTTCAGGATCTAATGGTGCCTTCACTGACTTAGCTAGTCTGTCCCAGAACCATTCCATCAGATCATTTTTGGTATAGTCACACAATGTTACATGTCTAAGAATCTGTGGAATAGGCACTGAAGGTTCTATGAGTACAGGAATAAGCTTCTTACTTCTTGCACCTACAAAAACATAATTGTATGAATGATGCACAAAATATCAGGATTCTGTAAAGAAAAAATACGTTTAGAGGCTTTGATGAATGTCACGATAGAATTTAAAAGCTGTATGATGAAGTTCTAATTTTGTTGTTGTGGTGGTTCATTTCTGACTTACTGGTTATTAACATTCATACAAGTGAGAGGTTTAGCTACCTTTAAAACCAGATTTCATCAACCATTTGTCAACCATCTTCCATTAAGAAAATTTTCCATTCGTTTGATGTGTTTGAGCTTTTGATTTTGCCATTTGAATATTGGGACTTTCCGTTTTGAATTTTCCTCGTTCAGTATTTTTGTGATTTAACTTTTTACACATCATAGATCTGCTAATACTTATATAGGTAGTATGTATGACCGACTGTTTTTTCACTCAATGAGCACTTAAAATTTATTCCCAAAAGATTACTTCCTAAAAAAGACGCATGAAATACATGTCGTAATAAAAAGTCAAGAAGTAGACAAGGGTTTACAGGAAATAACTGTTTAAATCAGTAATGATTTGGTAATAAGCTATTTCATCCATTTTCTTTTAACCATGCATTCAAGGCCAAGGCTATGTGTTGAAGACTGTACTTTGACCTAAAATGGTTTACTTTTACAAATTGTTACTTGGATGAGAGAGTTGTCTCATTGGCACTCATTCCACATTTCTTAGATCTATGTGATACAAAATTCAAATCATCTGTGTTTCATAGTTTAATCTGTACATTTTTAAAATTAAGTTAAAAGTTATACATGTTAACCTTACAGCAAAAACATCGAAAACAAAGGCATATAATTGAATTAATGTATTAAAGGGTATATTACATTTTGGGAAATTATTTATACTTGTTCAAAAATTCTGAAAATATATATGAATACTGAACTGACATCGTTTTAATATCAAATTGATTTTAGATGAATGAAAATGTCTTTGTTTTCTCTTAATTATATTTTCCCTTAAGCAATGGGTCTTAGTGCAATATGTTCTCAACCATTACTAACAATGCAAATTAAAGAAGGATTTAAAATACGATTCTTTAAGAAAATTACTTAACACAAGAACTGAAGGATGAACTTAGGTGAAATTAAAAAAACCAAGAATTTAAAATTGATGCTACAAGTTGGAAGAGCATTGGCATAGATGCCAACCCCCTTTTGACACAATCAGTAACAAACTATCAAATTTTCCGTATTTTTGAAAAGTTTTCAGTAATCATTCATAAACGTGCATTTACCAATAAAAATTACTGACGAGTGGTTGCAAAGTGATGTACACTAAAATTTGTCATTTAACATGTTGTCTGTAGTATGTATTCCATTCATTGATTGTTCAGATGTTCTCGACTCAAACATTTTTGTTTTGTCAAGGAGAAGTAGAGAAAGGGGGAAAGCTACTTAATAAAATGAAAGTTTGCCTCTTCGGAAGTCAGTTAGTTACCCAACAATAGGTTGATAACTCCCGAGAAACCGGAAGCATTACATTGGCGTTTCCTAAATACTGGACCAGGACGGAAAAGTAATGATAAAAATCCGCGCTTTACAAAATTGAACGTCGATGATTGGGAATCCGTAACTATTCGACTTTGACCGTAATAGCGTAGTTTTTATCGCAAAATCGGAAAAACTACGGAAAAATCGTAATGGTTGGCATCTATGCATTGGTTATGAATAAAAATAAGTTAAAAATATTGATAGGTTATGGAGCTCCTTTTCCAGATATTTGATTTTAAGATATGGCGGGAAAAGACCCACTCGGACTTTTAACCTTATATTTGCATTGGTATTATTTGGGTCTCAAATCAAAAGAAATAAAATTAAGAATGTGCTGAATTGGTTAATGACTGTTTATGAGCTATTAAGTCTTATATGAAAAGATAAATATGTTATGGGACAAAATATTTTACCTTGTACATGTTATATTGTAGAAAAAAAGCAACAAGGAGTATGAGCATGTGACACAAATTTCAAAACCTCACCTAAGTACACCCTTGATACTCAATTTTTTGTTAATTTTTACAAAAGGTCTTACCTGGTGCTAAAGCATGAGCAAACTTGACTTGGAAATCACAAGCAGAGCTATGTAGATATTCATGTGATAAAACTATTATCATTCTTTTACATCTACAAAAATAAAAAAAATATTTTAAAGATGATAAATGTAGGAGTATTACATATACCTATTGTCCTGTAAATGAAAGTATTCCCAATATTGGCAATAAGTTTTACTTCAAAATTATGCCAAATTATAAGAATTATCAATTGAAAGTCTCTGAAAGACTGGACTTTTGCCTATAATACTGGACATGCTGAAAATTCAGAATTATTGTGCGCATTTATTACATATATTTTTTAAGAATGGACAAACAGGTGACATTAATTAATTATTGCAATTTCAGATCAATCAGCATACAGATATCAGAATGTTAATTCTTATCATTGTCACAGTTATACTCATCCTTTTGCATCAATTGTCATTATATAAAACCTTACAATAATTTAAGCACAGGCTAGGTAAGGCAAATTAAAAACAATCCTTTTTTCAAAAATGAATCTTTCCTCAAAATACATAACACGCATGACAAATTGTCTAACCATGGTGTGATTTTTCTTACTTATCAATCAATGGTTGAAAAAAGAAGTTAATTAAGATGATTCATAATTTAATACCTGTGTTTAAATTGATGTAGGTTAAATGTTAAGAGACAATTATCCACCAATACTTACTCTCAGAAACAAAAATTGGACAGAAGGAAAGTCAAGGGTAACACTTCATGCCCTTAATTGTTACCTATGGTGGGGACATATAGCCTACCACTAACAATATTCATAACAGGGACTGACCTCTAGCTTTAATACGGGTGAAATTAACTTTGTTAGAAATCAGCACTATTGTTACCTGTATTTTCATTGATTTTATAGGTGCGTGCAATAACTGATAGAATTCAAAGTGAAGAATAACAAGATTATGTGTCCAAATTAACAGTGTTTGCAACCATTGGTACAGGTATATATAAATTCTGTAATCCTTAAAATTCTACACAACTTAAAGAGTCAACAAAGTAAACACCAATGCCCTTGTTCTTTTCAGGTAAAATCATTCAACATATTTTGACATTTACTGATATTTTACGAAATTTATCTTTGATGTTACTGCCTGATAATTTTATTTTCTCAGCACAGTAGAATGAAATTTAAAAAATTATCTCTAGAAACTAAGGGAGCATGTGCCGTTGTCAATGAAATTAACAACTTTTTCATAGGTAAAATAGCAATAAACAGATTATCATTGATCATCTCAACTCAATTGCTTTTCTCACTTTTGCCTTACCAACTCTTGCGAGTTGAGATGGCCAACTGTAATCTATAAATATACCAGAGATAAAATACCTTGATTCTATAAGTTTGGCATCTGTAACATATCTGGAACCTCCAGGTAGATCATCTCTACCTGGCACACATAGTTTCAGATCATATTCCTTTTCAAGCTTTTTAATCATGTCTTTCACAAAAACAATATCCTTTCCTGTAGAATCTGCATTGTAGCATACAAAAGCATCAAATAATGTTATACTGCCATCAACTGAAAAACACAAGTTGTTAATTAGTATTTGAAATACATGTACTGTAAATTTAGAAATTTTTGTGTAAAAAATACAAATTACTTCAATTGATACTAGAGCAGAGAGCACAAACTATTTATTGTTGAATTCAATGGATGCAGTTACATATTAAGCATCGTCTTGTTTCAATTAGAAAGATTGTAGATACATGGAACTCTTATACTCAACATTCTCTTATTCATCTGCATGTTATTATAATATCATAATGAAGGTCTAAAATCTTTCAGATATATGTTTCTGTAAAATTTGTTTTTTTTCCTTCATGTCCTTTGCTTGAATGCATATTTTTTCATCTTGACTCAAGGAAAAGTTTTTTCAATAAAAAAATATGTTTTTAACAAATTTTTTTTTTTTACATATATAATATAATACATGTAGCACTTACTGTCTCCAGTGACCAGCATTCGAGTTTCATCCACATAATGGTCAGGGGCTGAACTTTGTGAAACTGTATAAAAAGAAATCTTACCAATATTATTTTTGTCAATACATAAATAATTGTTCAGGTACAACCTACTTCAATAATTTGACTTTTGTATAAACCACAGTTTTCTAAAATAATTCAAGTAATGTTTTTTGTTGTTTACTGTTTGTGTTTAAGTATATATCACAATGATAATTCAAAGATTTTTGGCGTTTCAGTAAATATACTATTTTTTTTTACATAGATATGATTTGAAATGAATGTGTTTTCAGGCATAGTAACCATGGTAACTGGTCAATCATATGTATAATGATGAATAAATCATATGTGTCATCATCTTCGCTAGCCAAGGGTTATGATCCACTTTTTCTCTCCACCCTTGGCAGATTAAGCAAACATTTGTGATAACAATGTTGCGCTATCTATTTGTAGATTAAAGTCACGCCCATTCCGAATACATTATTCTTGACCAATGGTAGCACTTGAACTCTTCAATTTGAAAGTAAAAACACGCTAGCGTCTAAATTCTACACACTTGGTAAAGCAGGAAACGAAATTATACATTGATATTCATGCATTTGTTCAAGAAACATACATAGGAACTTCTATTAGTCGATTAAAAACATTCAAATTGTCACTAAATATAGTTGTATGTTTAGGGATGTAAAGACTTGTTGCACAATAAGCATGTGGCAATTGTTTACATACACTTTCTACATTTACAGGTGATCATGTTATAGGCGCTTTTTGATTGGATGCAGCAAGTTTCAACTGCAACCAATGAAAATCATTACTTGTGTCTCAAAAATTCTATCTCAATCCGCCAAGGGTGGAGAGGAGGAAAGTGGATTGTAACCCTTGTCTAGCGAAGATGATGTATCATGTGAATAAACGTGTTTTCCAGCAGTGAATAAACGTGTTTTCCAGCAATGTATAACTAATCAATCAATAAATGTGTTTCTCGGCATTGCACCTGTTAAAATCAGATGAATGTGCTTTCAGGTACAAAATGTGTTGTAAGCAGACAATGAGATGAATGTGTTTTCAGGTATTGTATCTGGTAAATCAGATACATGTAAATGTATTTTTGTACAGCATTTAAACCAATCAATCAAATTCACATACATGTGTTTCAAAGCATTTTCACAAGTCAATTAATAAGAAATAAATTAGATGAATTTTATTAATGTGTTCTCAGGGATTGTTGGTAAAATAAGTTAAATCATATACAATACCTGAATTTTCTTGCACTGGTAGATAATCATTGGCTAATCTTTCTTTTGTTAAAATGTAGTTCTCAGCATCTTTTACTAGAATGAAGAAAACAAAATATATATTAAAAGATGTGGTATGATTGCCTATGAAATATTTATCCACTAGAGATCAATTAAGTAAGTCGTTAGAAACCATAGGTCAAAAGTCTTTTGAAATTTACATATAAGGTATACAAGAGTGCACACACTGAAATGTCTCGCCTTCTTTACTAATCATTGATATTATGTTGATAGTCCTAAGTATAAAGCTTTATTACAACTGTCACATAAACGTTACATTAACCAAGATAACTAAACAAAGACCAATGAACCATGAAAATGAGGTCAAGGTCAGATGAACCATGTCAGGCTGACATGTACAGCTAACAATGCTTCCATAAAACAAATATAGTTGACCTAATACTTATAGTTTAAGAAAAATAGACCAAAACACAAAAACTTAAGACTGAGCAATGAACCGTGAAAATGAGGTCAAGGTCAAATAAAACCTGCGCGACTAATATATAAATCATAAAATATTTCCATACACTAAATATAGTTGACCTATGGCTTATAGTATCAGATAAAAAGACCACAACTCAAAAAACTTAACTTTGACCACTGAACCATGAAAATGAGGTCAAGGTCAGATGACATCTGTCCGCTAGACATGTTCACCTTACAATTATTCCATACAACAAATATAGTAGACCTATTGCATAAAGTATGAGAAAAACAGACCAAAACACAAAAACTTAACTATAACCACTGAACCATGAAAATGAGGTCAAGGTCAGATGACACCTGCCAGTTGGACATGTACACCTTACAGTCCTTCCATACACCGAATATACTAGCCCTATTGCTTATAGTATCTGAGATATGGACTTGACCACCAAAACTTAACCTTGTTCACTGATCCATGAAATGAGGTCGAGGTCAAGTGAAAACTGTCTGACGGGCATGAGGACCTTGCAAGGTACACACATACCAAATATAGTTATCCTATTACTAATAATAAGAGAGAATTCAACATTACAAAAAATCTGAACTTTTTTTTCAAGTGGTCACTGAACCATGAAAATGAGGTCAAGGACATTGGACATGTGACTGACGGAAACTTCGTAACATGAGGCATCTATATACAAAGTATGAAGCATCCAGGTCTTCCATCTTCTAAAATATAAAGCTTTTAAGAAGTGAGGTAACACCGCCGCCGCCGCCACCGCCGCCGGATCACTATCCCTATGTCGAGCTTTCTGCAACAAAAGTTGCAGGCTCGACAAAAACCAATAATTCATAGCCCCATTGCTTTCTACATGTTCTATGTTAAATTCTGCAACTTCAAGCATTAATGGCTACTTTGTCTCAAGTTCAAATAAAGTGGCAGTTATTTCATGTCAAAGCTGTACCATATCCTGACTTGTGTTGAAAAAATGAACATACCTTTAATTGCATATTTAATAGAGCGTATATATACTGGTTCCCCGAAGTTTAAAAGTACAAAAACAGGAACTTCTGATCTGAACAACAGGTCAAATGTGCCCTTCTATCTAAATTTCATATAATTCTTTATTATTCAAATAAATCTTTCAACAAGGGTTCTACAATGATCCCATTTAGTCCCCAAGCTTTCATTTAATACCACAACTAACATGACTAAACACATATACCCGCTATTGACAAAGATACAGCTATGCGTAGGAACTATTTTGTTTAAAATATGTACTACTTTCTTGTATGATCTTTCCGACCGGACCTGCCATTGGTGGTTCTATACCATAATGATTTGCAGTGTAAGCCTGTATCCCACCTTTTCTATCCCAGGAAAAATAATTTGAATCAAGTTATAATGTTGGAAAAGGTTTGCTATATGCACAACTTTTAAATGGAAACACATAAAAATGTCATTCAGGTACATGTACATCTGTTCGTTGTGAGCCAACGGTGATGAAGACCGTACATTGACCTTATAATAGTTTACTTTTATAAATTGTGACTTGGATGGAGAGTTCAACAGTCTCATTGGCACTCATACCACATCTTCTTATATCTATTCAACAGTGACAGTTGACTGACCCCCATACATGTATACGGATGTGTGACGAATGCCAATAACAATGTAGGCTGTACTATAATTAAAACGTAGAACATTTGTAAATAAGTTTCTAAAAAAAGTAAGTCTATCAATTATTAATCTAACGGATGTTGAGTAAAACACAAGTACATTTACAAGTATCATTTTTCTAAGTTTAAAATAAAAACTCTTTCCTTTTAACATGATTAATTGTAAAAAAAATAAAGTCAAGAATATTTTTTTAACCTTTTAAAAGGTCTTATTGATCATGTTGATTGTAAAATACATGTATATTGTACAATTAAAATTGTATTTCAAATACACATGATGTGATTTAAGCAAACTTTGGTTATTTCCTATCGTCACCCAGTCACTTAATCATTATTTTGATAATTGTCCCAGATGTACATTTTCCAATATAAACATGAACATATGTTCCAATATAATCATGAACAATATGTTCTAATATAATAATGAACATATGACACATGTGAAAAAAGCTTTATTTAGTATAGTTTTGGCTGATACAAATGCATTATTACATGAACCTCAAATTAAACTGACTCATATATGTATGCATGATGTATTTAATTGACAGATTTAATCAAACAAATATCAATTTTCAATATGTCAGAACTGTCAATTTATTTCACAAATGGTAATATATACAATGTAATGATGATTTAGAGTTTATTCCAGCTACATGTAGCTATAGATTTTCTAACATTAACAAGCATTCTGAGAGTATTCCATGGAAGGTCATCATGTGCATAGTACCCTACCAATTAAAAATTAACTGTACTGAAACAAAATTCTAACTAATCTATCTTTATCATGGTGTAAAATATATATATAACAAAAATCAAATCAATGTCTTTAACATGACAACAAAAAAAGAGTGTGGAAAACCATGAAAACTGATTATATGAGTGAATTTTCAAAATCCAAAGACCATTGGATCATGTACAATGTGTATTGTCCAAAATCATCAGCCTCGAACAAAATTTGAACTTGATCTGTAACAAACGTAAGACATCAAAAGTTCTATGTAGGAAAAAAAATCTTGATTCATATAGTTTTTTTCATTGTGTGTTAATTTGCGTTTTCCAATTGATATTTTATAGTGTGTCTTTTTATGTTGTGATGTTATACTATTGTTTCAGAAAAGGGAGAAGGTTTGGTACCATTAAAACATTTAATCCCGCTGCAAATGTTTGCACCTGTTCTAAGTCAGGAATATGATGTACAGTCGTTGTCGTCTATTTATGTAGGTCATATGTGTTTCTCATTTCTCGTTTTTATATACCTAGAATATTGGTTTTCCCGGTTGAATGGTTTTACATAAGTTATTTTGGGGGCCATTTATAGTTTGCTGCTTGGTGTGAGCCAAGGCTCTGTGTTGTAGGCCGTACCTTGACCTACATGTATATGTATAATGGTTTTCTTTTATAAATTGTTACTTGGATGGAGAGTTGTTTCATTGGCACTCATACCACATCTTCCATTTTTTGTCTTCCTATATCTATGAAGCATGGATATACAGACTTTGTTGGAAGGGGACTAATAACAACTCCACATGTACATGATGTGCAGCATTGTACATTAGCTGACAGAACATTTTGAACAGTTCATACATGTAACTAACAAACATGAGGCTGATATCAAATTAATAATTATTAAATATATTATATATTCCGGTCCATATGATTTCCCATCAAATCTATTTAAATCAATCTGTTTCATTTTTTTTTCATTTCATAAATTTATACATGTACATGTAGGTAGCCGATTTCTAACAATTAACCTTGAGATTAAATGATACTTTTTATTTTCAAAATTAAACTATTTCAAGTGGATGATTGTGGATGAATGCATGTCATTATTAATTAAGCCTTGTCAATGCTTGTGGTATGAACTATGACACATGATAATAATTCTATATACATGATATACATGTATCTATGCATTGCATGTATTATGCACATTCATTGATATACATGTATATACAATTAAGTTGTTTAAATGTTTAAAACTAATTTTTCCAGTCCATGTTTTTCATGTATACCAGTCTCATATTGAGACAAAAGAACTTTATGTTCCGGTATATTATACATTTTGTACCTAAACCTAAATATTACCTGTACACAACACAATTTAACAAGGACAAGAAATTCAAACAACATATTCATGCAGCTGATATTAATGTAATACAACTGCCATGAAAACAGCTATTTAAAAATTGATTTTATTCTTTTATTCTAAAGTATTGACTACATATACATGTATATATATATATATGTATTATTTTAAATATCTTTTCACCTATAAATTTCCTAAAATATAAAGTTATCATGTTTAAAGGGCATGCTACTTTGAGGAAGTCAATAGCAGTTCCTTATATTACAGAAAACATTTAAACTTAAAACCACAAAATTCCATCCAGGTATATATATATTTAAAAATCAAACTTGACACAACCATGACATCAGCCATCAATAAAATACTAAACAATTCAAAATTAAAATATGAAAGGAAATTAAAGAAATAATCAAATTTGTTCTTATATAATTTCTATTTTTATACTACATGTTTTATCATTTAAGGCCATAGACTGGCCATAGAGGAAAGATTTATTTGTACCATAATAATCATTTGTTTTACATGTATAACTACATGTATAAATATGTGTTTTTTTTCAAGATTGGATGGATGCAATATCAATGTTATATTTATCATAGATGTATTACATGATCTTACATCTACATGTATGGTTAAATGATCCCACTTCACATGACCTGCACTGTTAAACCACACAGTTAATTTGTTTGTAGGAAATACATTGTACAATGTGCATGTACATTCATTAGTCAGGGGATTTACTGAAATAAGTGATAAAAATCTCTATATTCATGATATTTAAGTCGCAAATTCGACATGTTAACACAAATTATGATTTTGTGTAGTTTTACCAAAATTTTAAACATAAACATGACACTTCATGATATAGGTTCAGATTTAATATATATTTATCATTAGTAAAATGGGGAAAAAAATAAATCCTTTTCTTCTTTTAATAGCAAAGTTTAGATGCAATCATCTAGCTGTACATTCTATATTTCTTGATAAAATATTATAATAAAGGCTTTTATTACATTGGTTGCAATGAATTACATTGATTTCCCAGTCAAATAAAAACCGATAATTTCACATGTGAAATAAACGTGGTTATTTCACTCTCTGACATCATACAACAATAGGCGTTGTCAAGACGTTGATAACGTCGGATCAAAACATGCGTAGGAAAAACATATAGTTCCTTACATTTTCTACATTAATTTCATAAAAAAGAGCCATTTGCCTATGTAATAAAAAGAATAACTAATCAAAGAATTCAAATATCGAAAAATATTCAACTCGTGACCGAACAACACTGATAATTAACTCATGCGCTATGCGCATTCGTGAATTAATGTGTTGTTCGGTCACTCGTTGAATATTTTTCTCTATTGGAATTCTTCGATTAGTTATTCTATAATTATACCTAACGAACTGATATTTTCTTGGCAGATTTTCCTCAGCACTAGTGGGAGTAATTTTCTTCTTACATATTATGAAATAAATTTTTACTGTTCCAGATCAAAATTGTTGAGATTATAGTGGGGGGTAATTAAAATAAAAGCACTTAAAGTAGTGATTTTTTCTAAGAAAATACTTTAAAAAGTGATCTGTCATGTCATTATCCCAGATTCATGACCTGACATGACTGGCTACAGAGTGGCGGATCCAGGGGTTGGAACTTGGAACCCCCCTTTTTTTTTTTGGACGATCAATGTATTTGAATGGGGACATATAGTTGGAACCCCCACCCCCATTGTCCTGGGTTGGAAACCCCCCTTTTTAAAATGGCTGGATCCGCCCCTGGGCTATGGTCATTCTATCAATACAAATGTTGGTTCAGATAATTTTAGCAACATAATTAGTATTGTATATATATATATATATATATATATATACATGTATTTATATATCTAAAGCTAAAATAGGTGATTACTAAAAGAAAGACAACTCTTAAGCTTACTTCCAACATTTATGGAATGATCAGGACACCGTGATTTAAGTAAGTCCCATGACTGTTAATGATTATCAAATGATTAATCATTTAAGTATCTGTACTTTTGAAAAAAATGTTAAATTAATCATAATGTTAAATAGTCCAGAAGTCAGTATTTATATGAAGTTCTTTTTTTGTCTTTAATTTGCATTAAACAATGAAAAAATGTACAACATGATGACTGATCATGTACAAAATAATGTATATATTATTATAACTAAAAAAACATGTACATGTATAATGAACAATTCCATATATATAAATGTTAATTAATTAAGCTATCATTTTCCTAACATATTTGTGTTGAATGTATAACCATAATAACTCATTTACTGTTCAAGATAATTCTTGTCTTGCTGATCAATTTTGCTTGACAGAGTATCACTTACATGTAGTATTGTTTTAAAATTTTAAGCAAACATGAACTAAAAATGAGATAAGACATGTTAGAGACTCTAAATTTTGTAGTTTATCTACTGGTCATAAACAAGATTTGTACAGTTAATGACATCAAATTTAGATTATTTTTTAACTTTAGTTATAAAAAAATGATAAACATGTACATTTGTACATGATGTACAATTTCAGAGAGGAAGATTTAAAAAAAAATTTCATTAATTTGCTTGAAATATTTACAGACCCAAGTGATGAACAAAGATCACTTGGCGCTTTGAGCCAAGCAATATGGGTTAGAATTGTAATAAAAGGGAAATAACTTTTAAGGATACAATATCAATGTTACCATAGTGAGAAATTCATCATTGTTTATAATCATTATAACTGAATGCTACCAAACAAATATGTATTATATGTATGTTACATGTAGATCAAAATGTAGTAATTAATTTTATACATATATATACACAATGTATCATGTATTTATAACTATGTCTTCTACATAAGCAATTTACATTTATTCCAGTGTTGGCAAAGTAAAACCAGTACATGTACCTTGCAGGAAATCATGGGTGGGAAAACCCAGGTTTTTTCAGGACTTATAATCACTCCCAAAAACAGATAATCATGTTAATACTAGTATGTTGTAGCATTATAATTTATATACATGTATGCATACACAAAAAGTCATCACTTTGGTCCGTAAGCACTCATACCACATCTTCCTATGTCTATCGATTACATGTACATTTCATTGATGGATCCAGATAAGTGATAAGTGGATGCCCGCCGACTGCCTAAGAGGGGGCCCGCTCCAGTCATACTGTACACATGTACTTCAGTGATTTCCTATATCACCAACCATTTTTTCCCTAGGCCCCCCTCTTAATTTGTCTTTGCATTTTTTGTACTTATAAAATCATAATACTGCATAATCATCATGGTCATGTATTATATACATTGCATTTTCAGTTAACGAATAATAGCAAAGTTGGAGAATCAAAAGGATCAAAAGCCTAGTTTGACCATGTTGACACATAATCAGAGAATCCCTAGAGACTTAGATTCACAAATTAAAAGTGTTTAGACCTTAAGTGATGCACCCACATATAAGATATGCAGGTAAGATATTAATGTGTTGAAAATTATTCCAGTCAAAATGGTCAACCATTCTTCAATCTTGCACTAATAGGATATATAATACTGACATATGACTGCAAACGTCGTAGACAGAACTACACAGAAAAAAACACATATGAAAATTTTCGGCGACATATTTTTTTTTTACTCACTGACAAAGCTTCTGCAGTCTTGTAAGACATCAAGACGGCCTAGTTCGATTAAATACTTCCACAAATTTCCAAGTGTTGGGTTTAAAGCTGGGGTCATTTCCCAGTCTAACAACAAATCCTGAGTTGGACTCTTTTGTCTTCCAAACTTTCTCATTTCGAGTGCTGTAAATCCAATCAACTCTGCAAGACCATTCCAATCGGTGACATAGCCACAATCTTCGTCAATGATATCACTTTGATCGTCTAAATACAGTGCAATTTTAGACCTCGAGCTTCTTCGCAAAGCATCTAATGGGATAGATGTTAACCTGGAATCCAGGTTTAAACTTTCGCCCGTGTCATCCAAAATTTCCATATCTTCGTCCATTTTACGCGACATTATGTTTTTTTCATGTTATGTCAGTTTAAAAGCAATCAAAACATTTCATACAACATAATTGTGAATTACTTCATATTGTCATATATTAAAAAGTTGCTAAATCGCAAGAATATCACAAGTCCTATCAACTTATTTTCATCTGGCAACACTTCCGTGTTGAAGGAAGTGCATTTCACTTTACGCATGCGCATATCGTATGGGGAATTCCCATTGTATTTCTTTTCGGGACATTACCATAATTTGCGTTACGATCCCTATGTTCAATAATACATACAATAGGATAATATAAAATAGCCAAAAAAGTATAATTATCAGATATTTAAACAGAAAGGCCGATAATTTGAAACCGAGGTTATTTTACCGCATCCCAGCAAGGATTTGTATATGTCTCTGTTCACTCTAATCTCTAATAGATGTCCCTTTTAAAACTGAACTAGGTACTCTTGCAAACATGGGAACTGCACCAACGTATCAGCATGGTAAAGGATCATCTCAGATCGATTATATTTTTAGTCATACTGTTGACAATCTTCTTGAACTTGAAATATGTCACCAACATCCAACAAATACGTCTAGCCATGTACCAGTTGTGGGCAAAATAAAAGCCACGTTAAGCTTGACTTGTACAAAATCTATTAAACCTCCTGAAAGAAGACGTAATCTATGGAAAGACTGTGATATTGAGGCATATCAAAGCACTCTGTCTAACTCACAGATACCCATCATTGAAAGACCAGATCAAATAAAGACATTTATTGACCAGCTTAATGGTAATATACTTGCAGCTGCCAAAATTGCTGTACCATCTAAGAAAATTCGTCTGAAGGGACCAAAATGGAAGGCTAGTCCAGCACTAAGACAATTACTTGTGAAAGGCAATCTAATCCACAAAAATTGGATTCAATATGGAAGACCAACTGTGAATCATCCAATTATTGAAGAACGTAGATCTATCAAAAGACGCATTAGGTCACAACAGCGACAGGACATGGCATGTGAAAGGAAACAATTCTATAACCAAATAGTTGAATCTGGCAAGTCCACAAACTTTTATAAACTGATAAGAAGAGGATTATCTAATACTATTTCAAAACCACAAGGCTTCATGAATGAAGGCCAACTTATTCTTGATCTTGACAAACAAAGTAAAGGTTTTGCAAGATTCTATGAAGACCTTGCTGTACCAAAACAACTAGAACAATTTGACTCTGATTATCATGAAAATACTCAATTCAACTTGGAGCTTATTCGTAAAATTGTCCTTGAAAATAAGGATACTTTTTCACCTATTACGCCTGATGAGGTAAAATCTGCTATTTATAAACTCAATAACAACAAATCAAGTGATGAATACGGAATTTGTGCTGAGCACCTTAAACTTGCAAGTTCTACTATTTTTAACGTACTGTCTGTACTGTTTAATGCCATAATTGAACACTGTTATATACCTTTACAATTTTTATCAGGAATCATTACACCTGTTCACAAAAAAGGGAAAGACGCTACTGATTTTGGTAGTTATAGAGGCATTACTGTTTCATATACAATAGGAAAAGTTTTCGAACATGTCATTCTAGACAGAATTGAAGATCGGTTACCTTTAGACCAGTCTTCATTACAATTTGGATTCACCAAACATATCTCAATATTATTTGCAGCGCTACTGATCAACGAATGCATCGTAGAAGCAAAGGAATTCAACCTTCCATTATTTATAGCGTTTTTAGACTCTCAAAGAGCATTCGACGTTGTCGATCATCCGTCTTTAAAATGTAAACTGTTTTTAAATGGAATCTGTTGTAAAATATGGAATGTTATTGACACGTGGTATACAAATTTAACATCAAGAGTAAAGTGGTGTGGTCGTCTTAGTGACAATTTTCCTATTAAACAAGGAGTGCGACAAGGAGGCATTTTGTCCACAGGTCTATACAAGACCTACATAAATGACCTTCTAAAAACATTAGAACGCAATAGACTAGGAATGCATATTGGAACAACCTATATTGGATGTCCGACTGTTGCTGATGATATTGCTCTAGTTGCCAACTCTGCAACAGATCTCCAATTGATGTTGAATGTAGCTAATTCATATGCAAACCGTGAAAAATATGTAATACATCCCGAGAAAAGCACTATACTTATGAAAATTCCACCTAAGCGATCAAATACTACGTCTTCAGACTGGAAATTAGGTGACAATGAAGTCTCAGTGTCTAAAACAACCACCCATTTGGGTATAATTAGATCAGAAAAAAATGAGGTATCAATAAATATAGATGACCGTATTTCGTGTGCTACAAAAACTCTGTACAGTCTCACTGGTACTGGTTTTCATGGAACTAATGGCTTACCACCAACCACATGCATGAAACTGTTCATAACTTATGTTCTTCCAAGACTTCTGTATGGCTTAGAAACGTTTGTTCTAAAGCAATATCATCTTAATGCTCTAGAAAAATTTTACATTAATTTCCTGCGTAAAATCCAGTGTTTACCAAATAGATCAGTTAAAGGCATTACTTATCTGCTTCTTGGTGTTAGACCTGCCACGGCTGAGCTCCATATTAGACAATTGAACCTTTTGGGATGTATTATTCGAAGTGAAAACTTAACTTTAAACAAAATTCTTAGAAGACAGATTTCAACAAAATCAGAAACTTCAGACAGTTGGTTTACCTACATAGATAAACTTCTAGTGCAATATGATCTTCCCAGTGCGGCTAAAATGGTTATTAATCCACCGTGTAAATTATTATGGAAAAAGAATGTGAAACTAGCAATTGATAAATTCTGGACTCAAAAATTACTACTTGATTGTCAAAATAAATCTACCCTGTCGTACTGTGATCTGTCAAGTTTGAAAATTGGAACTGTTCATAAACTTTGGTCTTCAATTGAAAGCAATATTAAAGATGTCCGCCGTGGTGGTATAAAAGCTCGTCTAATTACAGGAACTTACGTTCTCCAGTCCAACACAAGTAAATTTAACCAACATGAAGTTAGCTCTGTTTGTCCACTGTGTCAATATGAAGATGAGGATATAGTCCATTTCATTTTAAAATGCAACGCTCTATTTAAATACAGAAAATCATATATAGAAGAATTGGAAGTGATAATAAACAGCATAAGTAATCCAAATACGTGCTCATGGAATAGTCTGGTTGGTGATTTTGGTCTATTAACACAGTTGATTCTTGACCCTAGTGTTTTGATAAAACAGAAAATATTGTCATGTAGTGAAAAGACTCTCACTAAAATAGAGGATTGCTCACGTAAAATGTGCTTCTCTCTACATTGTGGAAGATCATTGATCATAAACTCTGAACATTGATTGTCAAACTTAGAACTGTGATAATAAACTCAGAACATTGACTTTAAACTCAAGAGACATCAAGGGTGTACATATTCTAAGGCTCTTAACCCAAATGTTTATATTGAATTTATATTGAATTTCTATGTAAATAGTATTGATAAGATAATCCCTTTAAATGTGACTATACATATGATTAACATTGATTAATGAACATTTACCCATTTATGGGGTGCACCAATATAGTGGTGGATAATACATACCAAAGAAGAAGAAGGTGGCTCGTGGGTATAAAAATTTCAGCAAAAAATTAAACCTTTATTTTTTCATTACAAATTTTATTCATTAAACTTCTAGTTATTACTTTATGATATGGTACAAAAATCTAACATCAACCCAGAAAATCGATTTGGTTTGGCCCCAGATGACTTTTTAAAATGTTTATACTGAGACTACTATGTGTTATAGTAGTCTCAGGTTTATATCATTAAAAAAAAAAGCTCCAAACTATCTCCCTTTGGTGCAAAAATGCCATTTTTTGGCATCAAATTTGAAATATCTTTTTTAACTCATCGGTGACCTATATTTTTTATTATTGTTTTCAAATAAGCTGTACATAAACTAAATAATTGTAAAATTAATTTAAACGATTTCTGTAATTAGGCCAAGTTATTTTTTTATTTCGATATTACCTCTATTTCTCCTATTAGTTCAACAGAAAAAAAGGACATTAACAAAAAAGTATGCTTCTTCAGGAGGCAGACTGTGAGCTTAAATGAACGGTGATCCCATTTTTTTATTTCATTTTTCTTTTAAGTATATGATAAAGTTTATTTATAAAAAATTATAGCGAAATCCTATATTAGAAAAAAAAATTATTTATACCCAGGATAAATATTAAAAGTGTGTTTCAGAAGAACATCCCTTGAAAGACTGTATAAATGAACATTCAAAATTGGATTTCTCACCCAAACTTTGTCTTTATAAGAAATTCCAAACTAACAGTTAGTCTGAGCAGGAACATATATATTAACATATACTATTCCCAGGTCTGAGTAAAGACATTATATCTCTCAGTTCTCAGTGAGGAATATTTAAATGTAATAATTTTTATACGTGACATACAGGGACGGAACGGGTGTTGCTAAACGGCGAAAACGGAGAACGGAACGGAATAAGGAACGGAAACGTAAAACGGAAACTGAAAGAATTGACACCTTTTCTTTATGGTTATCTCATTTTCAAATGTATGTTTTATAAAGCAAAACACATGTGATGTTAAAAAGAAAGAAAAACCGAGGAATACGTTTAAAATATAAGATTTTAAAGCATAAAATATTGAAATAATTAGCAGGACATATCATGATGAGACTATGTTTTAGAAATACAAGATCCCAGGCTAGATCATGCATACGTCGTTTCAGTAATCTGTTCGATTTTTTTTTTTTAATGTCAATATAAAAGATACTCCACATCAAAATTCAAGACAATTAAACATGAAACATAAGAAAAAATCGATGAAAAGCATTCCCCCCAAAATGTATTACTTAGTTCACAGCCTATCTATAGAATCGAGGCCAATGTCCATCTTTTTAGGTCATATGTAGATTTATTTTTGTGCTGTTGTGTTACTATCTTATTTAATATAAAATGTTTAGCTGCTAATTCATTATATATTTTTTAGACATTCTATGAATTATTTCTCTTCAAGTCATACTTTTGATGTATTGAGTCTAAATGTATTCTATTTGTTTTTCTCGCCCAACTAAATTTATTATGTCTTTTCATTTTGGATTTAACGATTTATTTAGTGGTACATATTTAGTTGATGTCTTCATATAAATTGAATTGTTCGTTCAGTGTGTCTGTGCTGTCATGTTCGTTTTCTGCTGGATTTAGTCTTTTGAGGTGGTATACTTTGGAGGTTTTTTTTTAAATCTGAACTGGCCCTACCAAGCCATGCAGTAAATGTCAAAAGTTACACTTAGAGATCATTCGGCCTAGGCATTGCATTATAGGATATAGAAACATTCTAGGAGCACAACGATTATGTAAAAAATGTGAAGTTCTAGATGACGAATTTCAGTTCTTTTTGTACTGTGACATTAACTATGGCACGGAATCAGGGTAAAACATACGTATTTACGTATAAACATATTTTGTTCTGTATATACGGAATTCGATTTGTGTATATACGTAAATCGAATTCCGTGTATACGTTAATCGAATTCTGTACGTATATACGTAAATCGAATTCCGTATATATACATAAATTATGTATATACGAAATTCAATTTATGTATATACAGAACTCGATTTACGTGTATACGGAATTCGATTTACATACATACGTATTTATTTCTGTTTATACATAAATCACTTAATATATATATACGAAAATCGAATTCCGTATATACAGAAATAATATCTTTCTGTGTATACCTAAATATTTCTGTATATAGGTAATTATGTCTGTATATGCGTAATTCGATATATGTATATACGTATTTCGATTTGTGTGTATACAGAATTATTTCTGTATATACGTAATTCTATTATTGTATATACATAATTCGATGTACTTATATATGTAATTATCGACTTGGGACGGATCGACTTTAGGTCGGATCAATTTGGGGCCGGATCGGTTTGAGGACGGAACGACCGGATACCATAATTATTTTTTACCATGATTCCGCGCCATAATTAACATAGCAGATCATAGCACTGCGTTCAATTTTTTCCTTATCTAAAAGACTATGCATGACTGACTTCTACCCACTGCTATCAGACTGTACACGACTTTAACTCGACCATTCACTAGTCCTTAATGACTCCATTACGACTCCAACTCGAAAACTAATTGAATGCATATCTGATAATTCCGACCAATTCACGAGTTCTACACGATCTTTACTCGAAAAGCTAGACCACACCAACTTTACTCGATCTCAGCCTGATTTCAAACAGACAAGATCGATCAAATCGCATAGGGGTGTCGGGAATTGGTCGAGTATGTAAAACAGTATGAAAACGTCCGACTTTTTAATGTCCCGCTGCAGCGTTACCCTTGTTTGTCCGTAAGGACGTACGTATGTCCGACCAATTAGTTTCCGTTCTGTAATTTTATTTTCCCTCAACCAAATATTATGAATAGAACACAGATACAGTGCGAACTTGGGTGGCGTCACTTTTATCGTTATGAGTAAAGACACTTTCCAACGTTATATGCAAGCTAGGGCATTATTTGTGTCACATGGACACATTCTCCGTTTATTTGGTTAGCTTCAGTAGTGTACAGAAGGTCTTCATGAGTAAAATCATACATTTAAAACATCTACATGGAAATAAAGCAGTTGGCTTTGTGAGCAAGGTGGTTAGAGCTCAGGGAGACAGGTTAATAGCTGTGAGGGAGTTTGAAGAGGGTGTTGATGACGAATAATAATGCGTAGACAGCAACGAGCGCCGAGAAATCTACATGAGGCAGTGGCTTGCACGGCCACCAATGTGAATGGTTATAAAAACTTCCATATAGTGGACGCTGATAAGTTTTTGGAGTTATACTACTTTTTTCTTTAAAATGACACCACAAAATGAGATTTGCCACTGGATTAATTCTTATGTTGAATAGCAATATACATAATTTTTACCATCCACGTTTCCTTTCTTTCTTAAAATTTATGCGTTAACATTTGATAGTACGGTGACCTATAGTTGGAACTTCCTGTGTCATTTGGTATCCTGTGGCGAGTTTTCTCATTGTCAATTTAACGACATCTTCTTATTTTTGTACTACCAATATTTCTGAACATACGGCGAATACGGACAGTCAAGCAGAAAATAGCCCATAAAACAGGTAAACAATAATCTTGACATTCTTATAAACCAGTTTTGAAGGCTAAACTAGACATCAGCTGCCCACTAATGAAATTTATTGCACAATTATTTTCAAATTTGAAAAATCCCCAGGGGCCAAAATTCAGAATCTGCTTCCCTTCCGGAACACCTGACATCATCCCAGGTTTTGTTAGGTTTCGTATTGCTACGTTTTTATTATTATAATTTGTTGTGTTATGTGGACTGCTGTATGTCTTCTTGTCGGTTTTCGTTTTTCGCCATGGCTGTGTCGGTTTGTTTTCGAACTTTGAATTTGATTGATCCTTTGTTATTTTTACCCCTACTTGCAAAAGTACAGGCAAGTACTGTACATGGAGGAATTATTATACCGTTAAAAATTAACTGTGCCATTTATTTTTTGCGGAAGCAAAGCTATAACAGTCAGATATGCACACACTTTTAGAGAATTGCGTAGCAGTCATGTGTCCTCTTGTATGGCCGGGTAGAGATCGAAGAGGTGTCGAATGTGGTCGCGTAGAGATCGGGTATTGGTCGAGTTTGTCTGGAATGAAAAAAAAATATAGAAGTGATCTGGAAGCGAATAGGCATAGGTCGATTAATCTTGACCACATATCAAACAGGTCAGCGTTGATCGGGAAATGATCGGATATTAGTCGAGCAAAAGTCGAGATGATCGAGTATTGATCGGTAAAATATTTGCATTCCAACCAAACTCGATCCATACACGATCCTTTCCCGATAACTTCGACCGCTACTCGACGAATATCCGATCTCTTCTACCAGGCAGAAGCTATTCTTGAGTGACGGGCTTCTCGATCCTTACTCGGTTGTATTTGACATGTCAAAAATTCTCGTTTTAATAACTTTCTTACACTATCCTGGATTTCTACCAAACTTGGACAGCAGTTTGTTTATGATCATAAGATAGTGAATTTTGTAAAAAAAAATCCTAATTTCCGTATTTTACTTATAAATGGACTATTGTTCGATTCATAAACTATCCTGGACTTTTACCAACCTTGGACAATCTAAAGGTAGTATCGAGTGGAATATTTTTGTTAATGTTTGTCCTCATTTTTGTTGAGCCTGCGATTAACAACAAAAGTAGGCAAGACACTGAGTTCCGCAGAACCCTTACGAATTTTTACACCTTAACAGACAAGACAAAGACATACTTTATTAAAGCCTCACCTTATGTATGACATCATCTAAAACATATTAATACATAAACAACAACGTATACATAAGCCACTCTAAAAAGAGTTAAGAGAGACTGATTAAAACACATATACATAAAAATATATTGACAATAATAGTGCATTGACTTGACATATCAACGATATAAGGATGAGGCTTAGAAACGGGGAAATGCGAGGCTCTGCTTATGAGGCGTTGAAATGTCAAGTCAATGCACTATTATTGTCTTAATATTGCAATCTAAAAAAAAACAACATTCTAAATTGTTGTTTAATGTGTTAATGTCAGGGGGGCGAAGAATTTAAATTTTGCAGAGCGGAGCGAGGCGAAAAAAAATTTGGACCTTTTTTTGGATAAAAAAACATAAAATAAGTGTTAAATGCACTTTTTTAACGGTTCCTGAAGTGAGGCATGTATATTTTATAGTTTAATTGTAAGGGTTGGGTATTTTTGATGCCGTATTCTCCCCGTTAATTGTCTATTATAAAATTATTGGATGGATCCAAAGCTATGTCAGTAAACAATTGACATTTCTCGTTTGTTGTATGTTTAGTTTGCATAACCTTACATATTTCTTGTTGTAAACGATATACGCAGGGCTATTCACAATCTAATTAAAAACCGATCTCTCATCGCTCCTGTTTCTGGAGATCTAACGAAACCCGCTTTGAGGTCACATGTGAGTGACCTCGTAGGTGTGTCTTTTTCGACCAATTTGAGTCTTCCACGATCTTGAAAGTTTAACGTAATGTAAAGGGATGTAACTCATTTTATTTACGACGAAATCGTCAGTCAAAATAGTTCATAAACTTTTTTGATTGGCTTACTAATAGGTCATCAACTCATTTACATATCATTTTAAATTTATAACTTTTAGTTCACTCACATGTGACCTCAAAGCCGGTTTCGTTAGATCTCCCACGCGACATATCAGAAAACGGGAGCGATGCAAGATCGGTTTTTAATTAGATTGGGCTATTCAATGAAATTTACAATACGACCGACACGATTTAAGAAGTAAAAACAAGAATTTTTATCCCAATGTTTGGCTGAAATGTTTCACCCAACAAGGGAAGTGAGGGATTCCAAATGAACCAGAGCCTACGAATGTGTCTGAAATGACAACGAATTCATGAATGACGGTCGACGAATGGAGACATAAAGGCCACACCCAGCAGGCAAATTGCAGTCGGACCATGAAAAAAGTATTCAACATGTCAGTTCGGCGAAACAAACATTCTGGTTAGATATGGGATTTACATGCCTCTAAAAAAAATACGCCCGTTTTTATTCATCATGTTCATTTTAGCTAAATAATTCTGTTGGACATTTTTGTTTTTATTAGAAAAAAAGATAATTGTTTTCAATCCAGATACTTCATGGCCAGATTTTTTTTGTGTAAGGCAAAGATCAGGGTCAGAATTCTTTCTCTCAATTATCTCAGACTTTCCCTAAAATAAAATGGTTCGTACCTCTCGTTAAATCTATATAGAGCTTACTGATTCGGGGTAATTATTCAGCTATGTTATTAATAGGCTGGGGCGTGTGGGGGTTAAACATGCTTACGTAGGTATTAATATTGCTATAGAATTATTTTTTCCTGAGAGTGCATTAGAGTATCACTTTCTGTTTGGTGGAATTGTGACTTAGAGGTCAATACGTTCTTGCTCAATACGTTGTCGCTTTGATGGTGCCATGTCTGTCATCCTCAGCCGCTAAACAATGCATTACTGTAATTTGAATGTCAAAATGACTGCCAGTAGGACAACCGGATGTGCCTTTTTGGCCTAAATGTGATTCGGCGGCGCTCAGTAGTCCTACGCCGAAAATTGAACTATTTTGCGTCGGCCGACGTCAACTGTAAAATGGCGCGCTTTTGTATATTTTTTTTATTCGTTTGCGGCAAAGTAACGACGATACATACTGTCGTTTATAAGCATATTTGTATGAGAAAAATATATGAGTTTACATATTATTTTCATTTTTGAACATTGAAATATAAGAAAATATTATTTTTTCCTATCTGAACATAGAATTTCGGATTTTGAATTTCGGCCATGTAGGATTAAATGGCTAAATCAAAAATGGGAACAAAAAAATACCTATCCTTTGATTTGCTAATTTTTTTTACATCCTATTCTTGTGAGTTTTTGGCATCGAAATTTGTAAAGAACACGGGTGTTCAAGCCAGGGCAAAAATTTGTTCCCATTTTAATGCCGGGGTCTCATTTTTCAATGTTTTTCATAGCAAGTGTGGTATATTTTAGAAATTGTTAGCGTTTTAGTGTAAATATGAGTTATTTGCTGCACGGAAGTGAAATGAGGAATCCTTAGTAACTAGTGTCCTTGAAAAAAAAACCATATGTATTAAAAAAAATAATTAAAAAAAAATATTTCTGGAAATAGTTTTCGAAATTTTCCCCCCCTTTTTTCGCTAGCGTTTCTGCTCGGCCTCATTAATTAGCAAATTCAAAAAAATGGTCGCCTCAAATTTTTTCATACATTTCGGTAATTATCTTGGGTATATATTGTATGCTTTTTTAAAATTTAAGACAATTCTATCGATTAGATATAGAGAAAAACAAGATTGATTTATAGTGTAAAGTTCACGGAGGGATGACACTGTTTTTCATCTTTTCATTTAAAATAAAAAAAAATTAAATCAAATTCTTCGCCTCAATTTTTCCAAATTTTATTTTCATGTTTCTGAATATAGAAAGATTATCTTGTTTAAAATTTGTCTAATTCTACTGAGTAGAAAAAATGTAATGCAACATGAAATTAGGATTCCGAGCAGTCACACACGTAACGTAAGAAAGGGGCGGCGGTCGGACCTGATAGAAGACGCACACTGCTATTATATTCCAGCTGCATCTATTTTTCTTCTGTTACAAATGTTCAAAAATATTAAATTAGCTTTCCTTTTGAAGTTTCCAAACCATAATAAATCGTACTGCTTTAAATAAACCGGAATTATTTGGTATTCGTACCGCAAGAGAACTGCATAAATATTTTATATTTATATACTTCGTTTCCGGTAAAAATAAGAGTTGGTGGCTCGATGTTTTTATAATCAAATCATTGATCATCATTAATCGATAGTACTATCCTGAACCTCCTCATAAAACCCAATCGATCAATTTAAAATATGACTTTTTTTTTTAATCAAAATATAAAAATTCATAATAAAAAGTGCAACTTGAATCCTGCATTCTGACAATCTCCTGACACTTAAATTTAGTTCCTAAAAACTTGTTTTATGTGCAATTATTTTACTCTCTTGTGTTAAAATCAATTTCAAAATATAGAAAACAGAATTTGAAACATGAATCGTGTCGAAAAGGCAGCAATTAAACTTTATCAAAAAAGTTGAAGGCCGTTGAACATCTTAGCTAAAATAAAGGCACTGGCTACGGTTACATGGAAATGTAACAATAATAAAAATATTATTGTTACATTGGAGACTAATTGCCGGAATGCAAAGTTGGGTAAGGAACCGATTAATTACGAATGTAACAATAATTATTGAGGCTACGTTTACATTGCGTTATTGTTACATAAAAAACAGCAATGTACTACGCTAGATTTTTTAAACTTAAATCTTCTATAGTTTTATTGCTTAATTCTTTGATATGTACTAGATAATACTTGTAATAATGATAAATAATAAAATTATTTTTTAACAAATGGTGTTTACATAGTTTTACGTATTAATTTTGGTTTTGATGTTCTTAAAGATACTACACCAAATTAGGAGTGCCAAAGGCGAAAAATATACTAGTAGTTCAATCGTTTCACTTTTAAGTATTTAACTACACACCTACTCTTAATTTACTGTTCGATTATACTTTGAACAACCGTTCAACAACGGATGAAGAGATTCCTATTATCAGTTTTGTTTAGGGTGAAAAATTTGAAACTTGGGATGCGTTTGAAACGAAACTGAAACAATATCAAGACACAAATTTCATTCAACTATACAAACGCAGTTCTAAATAATTTGATACATCAAAAGCAAACTGGGAACTAAAATACTGGGAACTTCTGTATACATGTATCCTTGAAGGACGTTATTTCGTTCATCAAAAATGTGTCGGACTTAAATATGTTTGCTTTTGATGTATAACAACCACTTACTGGATATGTAGAAACTGTCATTGTAAATAAAAAATTAAAGAAAGTGTATGTAATTATTGTATGTATTGTAAATATAAAATAAATGTCCTCAACTTTTATTATTTAGTAATAATTACTAGTCCCATCGTACATTGCTGTTTTTCATGTAGCAAATAACGCAATGTAACGTAGCCTCAATAATTATTGTTACATTCGTTATTAATCCATACCTGCCAAGTTTTGAAAGTGCCCATGGGGGTTTTAGTGCGCGACAACAATTTCAAAGGTTACAATTCTTTGCGACGACTATTTTGCGTGTGCTGTTTTGTGGTCTAGAAAAAGTGTCATATTTGTAAGATGAGCTTACATGCCTTTTCTAAAGTTTATTTGCATGATTCTAGTTATTATATATCAGTAAAAAAGATGAACATGTAGCTACAAGACCAGGAATTAATTTCATGTGTAAGGATATTAAATAATTGTTGACTTTTCTAATTTAAAATTATGCACAAAGAAAGACCTTTATCAGGTTGGGAACAACACCTAGGGGGACCCCCTCAATGTAAGGACATTAAAAACCACTTTTTAAGTAAAAATGAGCACATATTCTAATATTCATATCATTTGAAGAAACTTTTCCCAAAGAATTATACATCTTATTATCTATCTGGTATAATATGGTCAACACATGTCATCTATCTGGTATAATATGGTCAACACATGTCCAAGAATTTTGGTATGTTCTTGGCCTAATATATCATGTATATCTTCTTTATTTTTCAAAATAATTGGACCCTACATTTAGAAATGTAGTTCTAAATATAATGTCAGAATTTCCCATTTTTAAGTTAAATAAAAATCTACATTTTTCATTTTTATTTTTCACAGAAGTAAAATGCCCCCTTGACTAAGGGAAATCCCTCATTTAAGTGATTCCTCATGTGGGGTTTTTTGTTTTGTCCATGTGAAAAATACATATCATTTGTTACAGCAAGAGTAATATCAATAAATTAGTGAATAAACTACTATTTATTATCTTTATGGTAGTACTGCATCATTGAAGTTTGTCAATCAGCCATGCTTTTATTCTTATTCTGTATAAGAACCTCATTGCAGGTAAAAAAAAACATTTGCCATGTTCACGATTTTAAAAAACAGAGGAAATCAACACAAGTTCAAAATCTAGGATGTTAGAATTATCTTGAGAGAAAACGGTTTTGATTGGCTGATTAATTTGATCATGAGAAACATAGAATTTGATTGGCTGAACACAAATGTCTTCCTTGGACACAGTTCAAAATCGGGAACCGTCATATTTTTCGTGTAGATTTTCACAAAATCGTGTTTTAGAGGGTTTTTCACGATCACGATCGTGCAATCGTGACAAAGGGTCAAAATCGTGTAATACACGCCTAAATCGTGAAAGTTGGCAGGTATGTTAATCAGGTCTGTACCCAACCATACATTCCGGCATTTAGTCTCCAATGTAACAATAATATTTTTATTATTGTTACATTTCCATGTTACCGTAGCCAGTGCCTAAAATAAATACACGCACTTTAACTTTGTGTTGGACACCTTGCCAGGCTTTGGCTTGCTCCTACAATACTTGAAAATTTTTGACAGAAAATTATTCGTTATCGTATATACTACGTATACGAGTTTTCGAACTTTGCTTATGAAGGTATATCGTATATTCTGCTATGACTTCTACATGGACCTTTCTATCTGTAAAATCTTTATTTTCTTTATTTCCGTTGAAAACCCTTATTTTTTATATTTTTTATATAAATTTTAGGTACGGCATGCCGTACCAACGAACATTATTGGTACGGCGAGTGCCGTACCTGCCGTACCGGCTGCTACGCCCCTGCCAGTAAACAGAACGCTACACGTAATTTGTCATCAGCGTTCTTTTCTGACGTACATTTTATCTGGCATAATCTGCTGCCGAGTGTTGGTTGCTCTTAGACTTGTAAAATTTTCTCTTTAAACTTTCTTCTGTTTTTAATAATTGAACACGTTTACACTTACAAATGTAATTCCGTTTTAAAATACTTCATTTACGAAAATCTTATCGTATATAAAATGTAGTATTGGTGGTTTTAAAGAAAGAAGAACAGTTTTGATACTGTTTTTCAACATCATTATGTGTGTGGTTTAATATTTTAATTTTGTTTTGGCTCTGATATGTCTCTGTTATGATATAATGATATATAATTCTATTTTATATTAAATGTAAAATTTGATATTTCTGAAATAGTGCAATTTCAGTTCAACGTGGAGGATTTTCCACCCCTCATAAACCCAGTTGACAAAATGGGCATCCAGGAATCTCTTAATAATTTTAAATTCTCATCCAATAAGTCAACAAACAAAATTATTGATACTAAACTAACTGAAGCAGTAAATAATCCAATTGCTAAAACAGAACCTTACAGAAAGTCCAAACAAATTTTGAGACCAAAGGCTAAACATTGTACTACTGTCAAGTTGTGTGTAGTTTCTAATATTGGTAGCAGCTTTAAATATGTTCCCAAAGCCAACCAGAATAATTGCAGTAGTGTGTCTGAATTTTACACAGTTTCTACAAAAAATTCCTTTGATTTACTATCCATCTCTGAGACTGACAAGAAAGAAAAGTGTAATGATGATGAAATGTATGAACCTGGAGAAATTCCTCATGAAAAGAGAAAGATAATTCCAACTAATCACGGACTTCATAATATAAATAATAAAAGAACAAGTCTTTATATCCAAGCCTTTGGCAAATCTCTAACATTTAATACATTCCATAAAACTATATCAATATCAACCCTCAAATCATTTGTTGAAAAACATACTGGAATAAAAAAAAAACAGCAACATTTCAGGTTAAAAAATGGTCTCACATTATCCACCATGAAGCCAGTCATCTGTGAAGATGGTCTGAAAATAGATTTATACCAACCTGGTTTGGGGGGTGTTAAAGGTTCAAATGTTCACCCTGAAAGAGAATGTGGTCCATGCAGAATATGCCAAAAAAACAGCATTTATTCTTATCGCCATTTGTTAAAAAATGAACAATCTGACATAGTTATAAATTATATACAACAAAAATATGAACTTATTGAAAATGACTGTATTTGCAAGACTTGTTTTCTTAAGTCAGAGAGGGCAGCCAGTACCAAGAGAAATGAGCAAGATGTACCAATTATCAAAAAGAAAAAGGTTCCATGCACCTTACATTCTCTACAGATGTGCTTCCCTGACATATCTCATTTACGTCCCTCACCCATTTCCCTAGATAAAATAAATTCTCTTTTTGCTACAAATATAGCTGATTATGAAGGGTTTGAGATTTTTCTTTGTGATTCTCATTTTTTGAAGGCTACAAGGTTTGAATCTTCACATGACAAATGCAATATATGTAACTCTATTTTAAAGAGAAAATACAAATTGAGGTTAGAAAAGATGGACAAATTACCATACTACTTTCAAGACAAAAATTTGACCCCTGTTGATTTATCTAAAAATTCAGATATATGCAAACAATGTTTTTCTTCTGTTACAAACTTTTTTGATAGTGATGCTTTTGTTGAGATATTAAGCCGTGAAAAAATTATAGACATTTTGACAAAAGCCACTAACAGCTCCCTTCCAATTTATTTCGATATTAATAGTACCCAATGTTTTGATAAACTTATTACTAAAATTTGCAATGATCTTTTAGAGAGAAAGGCACTTCTAATTTCAGACATTGTGCAGTTTAATAAAGATTTTGGGGGGAATTTTATTTCAGATCAGTTGAGAAATCAAAACCGTTTATTATGTCACAAATTAAACACATTATTCGGTGATTCCATCAACTGCAAATACGACCGACATGGTACTATAATACTAATGAAAGGAATTAATATTGTTACTTGTCTTATTGACTCTTTGGCTGAATTAAAGAAATTTAAAAGTTGTACTTCACATGAAGGAAATACACTTCAAGAAAAAGTCAAGACTGATGATGATGCAAATGTTTTGAAAAAAGCTGCAGAAATTATCAAATCTAAAATACAAACATCTTGTAAAAATATTAAAAATAGTTCCAATAGAAGCTTGTCAAATTTTAAATTTCAAAACTATATAGAGAATTCTATTGACCCAATATTGTGGAATTTCTTGTGTTCCTTAATAGGACAGGAAACAGAATTACAGCTTCCTTTCGGGGAGAATTCATTTAGTGAGGATTCTGTTCAGTTTTCTCAAATTTTTAATATTTGTTGTTGTTTAATCTTCAATAAAGATTCTAAATGTAATAAATTTCAAATGTTAATAGCCGATATCATTGACAAGTTTACTAATTCCTCTACTGATTGCTTTAACCTTTTAAATAAATTTGGTATATGTGTTTCTAAGCAGACTTATGAGAGATACCAATCTCAAATTGTTGAAGAAAGGAAATCAAATTCAATAAATTCCTCAAAATGTCAATTTCAAATAGCATCTGTAGATAATATTAACAAAAGATCATCTTATGCTGCTGTTAAGTCTACAGATGCCCATCGTGGTTTTGATGGAACCTCTATTCAATTGGTTATACCTAAGCCCTCAATAGAGTTATTGCCCGAGGAAAAGCAACAGTATTTAAAAGGACATATATATTTAGATGGTAAAGATGAGTATCGTTCCATCAATTTATTTCCAAATAATGATTTTAAAGTTATTTCCCTTTACAAGTCAATTGCCATTTTAATGAATTATAATTTACTTACATCTGAAAGAGATAATGATGGTATTTGCATTTCTGATATTGAAAAAGTTATGGAAAATTGCCTAACAAATACTGTTATGGATCAATCTCTGAGAGAAATATTGTCAGATCCTTATTATTTAAGTGATGAAAACTTTTCTAAAGTTTCAAAATTTTCTCCAGATGAGCACATTAACCATGAATTATATCTTTTTAATACTAGGAGAGAGTCAGATTTAGTAGATTTAGCTGCTGTATCTTTTGCTACAGGGTGCTGTATTTATATATATGAAATAAACACAAACAATCCCTTAAACCAAAATCACTTACTCCTTAAGAAGAAAATAAATCCCATGTTTTTTACTAATCATTCTTTCCACATTATGGAGGTTGATGGAAAATATTGTCCTTTAATAAATCATAGGTTATACTTTGATAGTGGAATTTTTCTCAGGTCAAAAAATATAACTGATGTTTCAGATTTCAGAAAGTATAATGGTTTTCATAAAAAATTGTCAAGTATTGCAGCCATTTGCACAGAAGTAATGAAAGAATCAGAAATTCAGAAATTTGCTCGAAACAGAAAAAGAAAACCAGAAGATCTTCATTTCTCTAATCAGTCTATACTTAATTTAGAAAGTTTTGTTAATAAAGTTACTCTAGAACATTCCAATAGTAACAGACAGGAATCTAATTTAAAAAAAAAATTCATTGTAAATGATTTTGAAAAATCAGATTCTGAAATTGCAGTGGCCCAAAGCTGTGCTTCTACTTTACTTGAATATTGTTTTTGTAAACTGCCCTGTCCAAATAGCCATTCCCAATCCCCTGGTATTCAAGATTTTATAAGTAAAAAAACTAACAATACTCTAATTGAAAAATCTGAGGTTAAATATCTGTCTTTGTTGGACGAACAATGTGACAATAAAGATACTGTCAAACATTCATTAGAGATATTGCATCAAAATTTAAATGTTGGTCAGGATATCAACCATTTAGTTGTTGTTGGTGATGGAAAGACATATGACCTCTTAGTAAAGCTAAAAGGGGAATATGGATCAGAACTTGATTGGGTCCTCCCTTTTCCAGGTGACTGGCACATACTAAAAAATTATCAGAGGATGATTATGAAGTTGTATCTTGATGCTGGTCTCAAAGACTTCATTGAAATTTTCCATCAAGGTGCAACTGCAAATTCAGTTATACAGGCTTTGAACTTTGATAAAACACATAATTTCTTGTTGCAATTCTGGGAATCACTTTTTCGTTTTCAAATAGAAACTGTAATTAAATATTTTCATTTTAATCATGACCAAAATGACCATTTGATTCATATTAAAAGAGTATCTGACATTTTATCAGATGATACACTTTCCCCTTTAGAGAAAATACAAAAACAAATGAAATTTTTCCAAAATTTTTCATTTGAATATGAAGAATTATTAGAACAGCTTTGTGCGGAAAATGAAAACTGGAGATTTTGGAATACTTTCTTAAGTAAGCACTGCTTCACTTATATTTCATATTTCCTTGCTATACGTTCTGGTAACTGGGAACTGCGTAATTTTTGTATAAAAGAAGTGACCAAAATCACCCAAATCACTGAAAGCAAATATTACGCACGACTTTTACCATATCATATAGCGGACTTGAAAAATTTTCCAGCTGGCATTATTAAGAAGTTTGAAGAGGGTGCTTTTGTTGTAAACATATCTGGCAGAAACATTCATAGTCAGGGGTTGGATGAAGCACACGAGAGTTGTATCAACCGTGAAGTAAAGGGTGCAATGACAACTTTTTCCTCTTCTGCTCTGTCAAAACTAGTTCATTATCTTCCCCATAGAGCTAAAGTGTTAACAAATTTAAAAAATGAACTTTCATTCATTAAGCCAGACCTTCACAAAATTGCAGTTACTAGGACAACTTTTGAAGAAGAAAACATACTTTTATATATTCATCATCTCAGACAAAGCAATTTAGTGCAATTTGAGCATAAAACATTATCACATTTTTTCAATGATAAAATAATTCTAACAAAATTACAAAAAGATGACTTATTATCATATGAAAATGTAGCCACTACTCATTTGATGACCTACATAAAATCTTGTATGACTGACTTTAAATTTAGACATAATAAAACCAAAAAAATTACTGGTTTTTCATTTAAACCACAAACTGTTTCTTATGTTAAAAAAGAATTAAAAGATCAACGTTTAGAAAATTCGTTACTTAGGAAACAAATTTCCTGGTCCAAAAATCAAAACATACCAGTTTCAGATTTTCAACAGTTTATTGCTTTACCCAAAGCCATTGTGGACTCTGATGGCTTACCATATAAAGGTGACAAATCAAAAACTTTAAAGATTTTCCGTACACGATACCCAGATTCTTTCACAAATATTTTAACAGAAACCCCTCAATGTGTGGTTATAGATGGAATGTTTTTTTTTACATACCAAACCCTTGTTGTCTTCACATAAAACTTTCACTGATTATATTATTTACCTTTACAAAAAATGCATATTACCCTATTTTGATAATAATACTACAGTTGAAGTGCATCTGGTTTTTGATGATCAGTCCCCTCCACTTTCCCCAAAGGACATCGAGAGGAACAGACGTGATTTAAAAAATGAAAATACGTCTTGTGTTTCTTTTACCAAATCTTCCAAACTACCCTCAGATTGGTTGAAATTTTTGGCAAATAGAAACAACAAAAAACAATTGGTTTTATTAATAAGTGAACAGTTTTTATTACTGTCACAAAATGCAATCAAATTAAACCAAACATTTGTTGTTGGTGGTGGTTTTGACAATTCTTCTTTATCAAAATGTGTTGTCCAAAATGAGATAAGAATAATTAAGAATTTTCAAACTAATATATCAGAGGGGGACAGTCGAGTATGGTTACACACTGAACAAACTTTGTGTGATACTGTGCTTATTTATTCGCCAGACAATGACACATACAACATTGGTTTACCATTTATACAAACTTTAGATGAGGGCCCTCATGGGGTTTTTGATTATGTGATTACTTGGCCGTTTTTTTAATGATTATTTGATTCTTAAGCCAAATATTTCATGATTATTTGATTACCTAGGACTGTATTTTTAGTTTATGATTATTTGATTACTAAAGATAAGCAAATATTTAATGATTATGTGATTATATTGGCAAAAAAATGGTGATTATGTGATTACTAGGACCCCCCCATGAGGGGCCTCTTAGATAAACAGGTTTTTGTTCAACTTACTTTTAAGAAGGATGTCATATATTTAAACATGAATAAGCTTATTCAGTCCATGAAAAATGATCCAGATTTACAGTGCCTTTCAAACGACAATCTTGACGATATACCATCAATTTTTCAAATGTTGTATATTGTTACTGGATGTGATTATGTATCTTTTTTTAGGGACCATGGTAAAACTTCTTTCTATCAGATATTTTTCAAATATCCAGATTTTATTACTTCCAATAATATTGTAAAGGGGTGGTTGGGAATATTAAGTGAAAGTGATAACAGAGAAAATGCTGGATTTCTTGCTTTTTTACGTTTAGTTGGTTGTGAATATTGGAGGGAATGTTCCTCTGCCTTCTTAAAGGATAGAATCGACACTCCCCATTATTTATTTCAATCTGTTTTTGTAGAAACATCAAGCCCGTTAGAAAATCACTATATTTGGCTTTCAAAAATTAGAGATGCTCTGTACTGTAGAGTTCCATCTGAAGAATTTTTCCTGCCATCTAATGATGCATTATTTTTACACTGGAAAAGGTCTTGTTGGGTTAAACTTGTATGGCAACAAGCTAATCAAAATTTGGTGCATTATCCAATTTTGAATGACCATGGCTGGAAGGTTGACAAAAATGTACTAAACATTGTTTGGGACTCTGATGAAAATTTAGAAAAAATTTCAAAAATTATGGACAGCTGGGTGTGGGTGTATAAAATCTAATTGTAGTGGCAATCAGTGTGGATGTAGGAAGCAAAGAAAGTCGTGCGGTCCTGGATGTAAATGTGGACAGTCTTGTTTAAATTCAATTGGCCCTACAATGTTACCTTCAGGTGATGCAAATATCCAACAACCAAACGAGAAAACCCAAGTTGAACCCCTTTATGACTCTGAATCAGACACTGACACGGACTCTGATAATATGATATTTAATGACTTTTTTCTTGAATTTGAGAATCTTGGCATTAATTTAGCTGAACTGGATGAATCAGATTTACAAACTGTCATCACAGATTTTAATACACATGTTTGAAATAATTCCATTCAAATAACATTTTTACATAAACAATTTTAGTTCCAAATATCCCATATCACATGTATTTCAGTGGGTTGTAGCTGTACACTTGAATTCATCTGTTTTCACATTCTGAAAGCAGAATATATTCAAATATAATGTTCGGTGAGAAATCTTATTTTTCACATAATACAGTAGAAGTTCCAACTTTAAAAAGCTGGTAAAAAACAATATCTGTTGTATAAGCTGAATTGGTGAGAATCGTATAAAAAATATAGATACAGTATGTGTTGTGTTGTATGCTCATATTAAAAATTATACTGTAACTTAAATTACACTTTTTTAATAAAAAAAAAAAATCTTCTTACATAATGAAAAAAAAAAGGTTGATAAATGGGTTAATATGACCAAGTCCAAGTCACACCTCCACGCGGTATCAACGGGAAACTCTTTACTCAGTAAAGTGGCCAACGTGACAGGGCCTAATTTTATTTGAATATTTCATTTGGGCTTTTTATGTGCTTCATGTTGAAAGTTGTATCAATTAGGGTTTGTGCTAAATGTGACGTTTTTTTTAAGCAGTTTGCCTGCTTTAGATTGACAATTTATTTTCAAATTGTTTGTGTGCTACAGGTTGACATTGTCTCAAATATATTTATGTGCTTCACATTGAGTGTTCTCAAATATTTTTAATGTGCTTCATGTTGACGGTGTTTGTCAAATAGTTTATGTGCTTCATGTTGACGGTGTTTGTCAAATAGTTTATGTGCTTCATGTTGACAGTTTTCTCGAATAGTGTTTCTCAAAATAGTTTTTATGTGCTTCATATTGACAGTGTTTCTCAAATAGTTTTAATGTGCTTCATGTGGAAAGTGTTTCTCAAATAGTTTATGTGCTTCATGTTGACAGTGTTTCTCAAATAGTTTTAATGTGCTTCATGTTGACAGTGTTTATAATGTGCTTCATGTTGACGGTGTTTGTGAAATAGTTTTAATGTGCTTCATGTTGACAGTGTTTCTCAAATAGTTTATGTGCTTCATGTTGACAGTGTTCTCAAATAGTTTTAATGTGCTTCATGTTGACAGTGTTTATAATGTGCTTCATATTGACGGTGTTTCTCAAATAGCTTATGTGTGGTGCTTCATGTTGACAGTGTTTCGCACTGGTCAACTCCACCGTAGCAAATCACATGACTTTAACATAATCAATAACATATTACAGTAAATACGAGCGACAAATGTTTTTATAAGTAAAGAATTGTCGCATAAAAATTAAATACACAGGAAATGGCAATGTTCACGAAGTCTAGTCTGATTAATCATTTTACAAAAAAAAGTGCAAACAAAGGGTTGTAAAATGATTAATCATACTAGACTATACGCCCCCCCCCCCCCCCCCCCCCTCTGGATCCGCCACTGAATGTTACTTATTTGATTTAGATATTGGGGAAAATCCCCTTTAAAAATACCTCACATCATGCAGGTGAAATATACATCACAATGAAATGTACATAACCTGTTGAAACCCTCAATCGATGGTGAACGAATTCGTTTGAGTGTGGACTAAAATACCAACAATATCAACAATAAGCATAAAACATAATGATTTATAAGGTGCAAACAAAAAACATTAACAAGTGAAATATGTTTTTCCAAAAATTGTAAAAGAAACAGGTTTGAATCGTTCCACAAATCGTTGTATAATAAATTGGAACCAAGAACAGGTTGAAGAGGTCGTATGAATAATTAAATATAAATTCGGCAAATTCTATTTAAATATTTATGAGGAAAAGTGATATCGGGTCAGTGACTGTATATGACAATCAACGCATTTTGACTGCTCAAATAAAACGCTGGTCAACTCCACCGTAGCAAATCACCTTACCGCATAGTCAGCTATAAAAGGCCCCGATAAGACAATGTATAACAATTCAAACGAGAAAACTAACGGCCTTATTTATGTAAAAAGATGAGCGAAAAACAAATATGTAACACATAAACAAACGAAAACCACTGAATTACAGGCCCCTGACTTGGGACAGGCATAAACATAAATAATGTGGCGGGGTTAAACATGTTAGCGGGATCCCACCCCCCTAAACCTGGCCCGTGGTATAACAGTGCAACATAAGAACAAACTATGAAAATCAGTTGAAAAAGGATTAACTCATCAGATGGACAAAAATACAAGTGGACATGGCCGGGTACTTGTACATCCCGACACAAAAAGACACAATGAACAGATCTGAGAGTACTCGCAGTTATCTGACAGCTAGTTCAAAGCTACTAACAACTAATAAAAAAAAATCATGCATCTAAGACTAAACTATCAATCCGTACACATCCAACATCCAATGGATTTAGTGTAAAGACGTCATAAACAGCCAGAGAAAAACATGACCTTGTGCAATGCCAAGTTACAGGTATCGACAGATAGTAGATCCATGAATATGTATATTTATATAACATACTAGCAATATTTAGTTGGCTTTTAATTTACTGATAACAAAATCAATGTTTATTCCAATAAAAACAATATCCAATGATCTTATTACAGTGTTGAATAGGTAACCTTTTAGAATAAGTTTATTTAAAGGAGCGACGTTTTACATGGATCATTTTTAAATTTCAGGGCACGGTTTACAACATTTCCGTAAAAGTGAGGATGTGCTATCCCGTTTGAAATAAGTTTTCTACAGGTAGGCCTCAACCAAACTTCAAAACCAAATATTTATATCTATGGAAAAATTTAGTAAAGGTTTTAAGTAATTTATGGTAATGATATCCCTGGTTTAATAATTTACCAGTAATATTTAGATTGCGTGCGTTAAAATCAAAAAGTATCCCTGGTTTAATAATTTACCAGTAATACATAGATTGCGTGCGTTAAAATCAAAACAGACACGGGCATAGCGAACAAGTTGTGAAATATAAACACCGTAAGATGGTGCCAAAGGAACATCACCATATAAAAATGGAAAATTGATAATAGGGAACGAAAAATCATCTCTTTTGTCGTAAATTTTAGTGTGGAGTTTCCCGTTTAAAACCGAAATATCTAAATCCTGGAAAGGACAGTTATTACCGAATAAATTTGATTTATTTATAGTAAGTTCCTTAGGGTAAATTTAAGCAGTATTTTGAGAAAATTCTTGATTATTTAACGAAAAAATATCATCAAGATAACGGTAAGTGTTGTTGAATTTATCAATTAAATGCAATTTCGACGGGTCTTTACTGAGTTTAGTCATAAACTGTGATTCGTAACAGTACAAAAACAAGTCTGCTATTAAAAGGGGCACAATTAGTGCCCATGGAGATACCTACAACCTGTCGATAAACTTTGTTGCCGAAACGTACATAACTATTATCAAAGAGAAAATTAACAGCTTCAATCATCTCATCACACGTAAGTATATTTAGCATATTTACCTTTCTCATTAGAGAAGAAGGCTTTAAATGAGTTACAGCAAATATATCTACATTCAGCTTTACCAAACGACCATTTTATTAAATAGGAAAACTTTTGTTTAATAAGATAGTGTGCAAGCATACTAATAAAACTATTCTCAAAGTGACAAGCACAATTAAAAAAGCTATCACGTAAATCTGCATATATTTGACATTGCAATAAAACATCTTTTTCATTTTCAATATCATTACAATTAAAACACATTGTCAACCTATTTTCTAAACATAAATTCTCGTATCTTCCTGTTTCTATTCTAATAGGTGCAACCCCAAACCCGAAATTTAGACATAGCACTCCTGTATTTAATACACCAGGCTTATTTTTTAAGCAAAAAATTCTCAACACCATATATACATTTTCACATGACAAAATTTTGTCTATGATATGATAAACAAAACAACGTCAGCCAATCAGAAGACGCGTTACATCCAAAATTTAATTATAACAGAAGAGTGTCCATTATGCACTTGCACTGCAACTTATTATTACAAGTGTAGAATATAATAATATACAAATGGATGAAAATTATATATACATGTTACTGTAATATACAAATATTCATATAATACAGTAACAACAAACCAGAGTATACTGATTTGTATCACTACAATATAATAGTTTTTACAGTGAGGTTGATCATTCTCTGTCATTTATTCATCATCCACTCACGAACTTGTCTCAGAAAAAAAAATACGGTATATCTCTGAACATTAACCTCACTTTCAGGTATAGAGATGTTTTTTTTTTTATCTGAGCAGAGTGCTTGTGACAATCTACAAGAACCTGCTGTCATCCGATGTTCAGTTCTTCAGTACTATGATTACAATTTGGCAAAGTTGTTCTCGTTTTATCAAATTCAACATTTATGTTGCTTATTTAAAGTAGCATACCAATGATAAATATGTTCAACTATTCATTTGCAAAATTAAAACATAATCACGGGTGTCATTCAGTATATCGAGAAAAGTGATCATGAAATAATACATTATGATTATAGTGGTATTTCGATTGGATCACGATATCGCTGTTAGAGTAAATCTTATCGAGAAGACATATGCAAGGTCAGTTTCTAATCTAATATTATGAATTATATAGACAAATTTACACGAAAAAAAATTAAACTGTCTGTAAAAATGGTGCAACATTAGATCAATATCGGAGAAAGTCAGGAGAAATATTAAGGTTTGAAGTACACCGTTTCTACAAAACTACAATAGGCAGATTGCTGCTAAAGATTCAATATGTAGACACACACAATTTCTTTTCATAATGCATAATTCGAATGGCTTTACAAATTGTCTTTGCTAAAAGTCATCCAATTTAATATATATAATGGAAGATCCGTTATTTATGCCGAATGACAGGACGATATATAGGCAAAAGACCAGAAGAAAGACTTTGCAAATTTTGCACTGCTGACGTGACCGAAACTGAAAATCCTTTTTTACTAGACTGTTCATTCTAGTTTGATAAACGAGAACATGTGTTTAGTGAACTTTTATCAACTACTTACTTTATATCTATGGACAATAAAGAAAAGCTTATTTTCTTAATTATAAAAGTAATACTCGAAAACTAGCTAAATACATTGTACAGGCATATACCAAAAGACGCAATTCTGTTTACAAATAGCTCATATATTTATATATTAAAAAAAAAAAAACATTCGTTAACTAAAAGATAATTTTATGAATAATTTGTTATATTCAAGAACGTGATATAATTGTTTTATAATTATTTAATTTCATTTGAGGTGACTTATAAGTCCATTGGGCCGGGTGTATAAATATTTTTCATGTATTGTATGTTTATAATTTACACATGTCACTATAATAAAAAAATTACTTACTTACTTACTTACTTACTTACTATAATACTAATCAGAAAATTTGACAAATATTAGATATTCACAAAAAAATGATTTTTCGGTTCGTGAAAAATTACGTACCGCTTTTTGAAGATCGTGAACAGTATCGTGAAAGATCTTTTTCTACAAAAACGTTCATATCACTATTAAATTATAAGATAATTTATATTTTAAATTCGTAAATCAAATACTGGATTTGCATGACTCATTCCGGTTCTCTGTTGGTGGTGAATATAAAGCGATTAATACATGGCCTTTTCCATATCAGCCTGGGTATCATCCCGAGACCCCCATATAAGCCCGAGACGGAATGTAAAAATACTGTTATACGATTCTCTAAAAGGGTGTGCAAATCTGATTAACTCGCATCCGCAAAAATATATTGTCAATGTTCATTTTAACTGTACAAAATATTAACTTCCGCCAAAAATTCCCCCATGTTAAATTCACATGGGTTTAGTGATACCTATGCAAAAATAAGACTATACCTGACAAGAATTGCACGAGGTTGAATCAAGTTACTTTTCGTGTTCCGAATGCTTTCAAAACATTTCAAATTGTGCTGAAAAAAATGGAAAACACATCGGAGATTCATTGAGTGATTTTGCGCTCAATGTCAAGAGATATTGTAAATATTCCTGTTCAGTTAGAAACATTTCACCATCAAGTTAATCCATTCTAGACCAGATATAACAACACTCTTTCTCACTCAGGTCTTAATTGTCGCCTGGGAAAACAAAAATGGATTTCCCCCAACCTTTTTCAAGAGACAAATGGCATCAGGTTACTTACAAGATTAACTTTGTTTTCACAAAGGGAGCGTGCTGTAATGCTAATACGCGTACTGAATCTGCAAACGATGACGAAGAGAGTGACCTATATCCCTATTTAATAAAGAGTAGAGCTAATGTATGTAGCTTTGTAAAGAAAAGTTGTATATGGTTTTGGCCGATTTTTAATTACAACGTTATCAAACTAACATTTATTTATATTGTATTTTCAATTACTTCCTTGAAATATTGACGAGTCTACGATTTTTTAGCAGGATAACCCCACTAGGACAATGCTCATGCTTTACCAAAGCAACCGCGAAATCAAGTCACAACTATGATTGTTTTTAAATATCACATTCGCTTCGGTTGACTATGCTATTTTTTGTGTTATAACCGATCTGTCCGGACAATGTAAATGCACAATATTTATTTATCTATAACTAGATACATACGCAAAATTTTGGATGCAAGATTAAAATACTGTTTAAAATAAAAATTAAAATAGCGGTCGGATTTTTTTTCTAAAGATAGAAAAAATCTTGAAAAAATAATTTTTTAAACCGGTTTTTACAGTGTAGAAACTAATTCGATTATATACTGTAGTAAAAAATGATAAGCAATATGAAAGTTAATGGATGTGAAAAGGTCAAGGCTAATCTAAAGTTACTATGTTATAAATTAAAAAAATCAAAAAGTTGAAGATTTGTAATTGCAGCTTTTCTTTTAAATAGTCAAATTTGTCGTTTTGGCATTATATGCAGCATATGCTGATTGAACCGTTTTTGTAGCATTCTGATGAATGAATATCAGAAAATTTATCTTTTTTTCCTTGTGGTTGTAATATTGATATTTTTATGCTTAACCTTTCACTCCAATTTGAGAAATATGTGACCACCCTGTGTACGCTTATTTTAGACTCTTTCCATCAATATATGATTAAGATGTGTGTTCTTCTGTTACATTAACGTTTTAACAAATGAAGTATTGTTGCAGTACTAAAATTCTAGTTACGATTATGATATCAAACACCCCCATTTTTTTTTTATGCTCCTTGAATGTCACGTGGCCATATGATATCCAATTGTTTCACGCTGTCATTTGGATTTAGAACGTAAAAACCAACTTCAAATTGATCAAACTTTAAATGAAGTACTTCTTATTTTTTAAATGTTTTATCCAAAAACCCGTGTTAGGTATTTTCTATCATAACGATCAAAATGAAATCGAAAATAGTTGAATAAAATGATCAATTATGAACAGTAAGAACTTTGGATAGTTAATCATGCAACATGTCCACATTACTATCCATACACGCTTTAACTTGTATTTACTCAACAGTTTATTGATTCTCCTCAGATTATAAAATAATGTACTAGTAATTAAACATAGTGTGATCAAATTGATTAAAATCAATTTATATTGTACGACAAATGAAATAAACGCTTACAAAATTTAAAATCTTGGGGAAAAAACACAAATGAAAAGACAACGGTTATAACAATTAACTCATCAGTAGTATACCGCTGTTCAAAACATTGATTTTGTTTATGTCTTAACATCTGTAAACACTGCACACTGTTCGCTTATAATATATCTGTTTCATTGACATTTTCATATAACCACATGTATTATACGGAAAAGTAATGTGTATTAATTTACAATTTCTACATTTAAACGTGAATCTGAATAAAAACGTAGTATACGTTTTTCAAACAACATCCGATATTCTTTGCGTATCAGTCTGTACGGCTTTAGTATTTAGAGAGTTGAATGTATTGTATATAAAGTCAAAGGTAAATTACTAATTTTGTATCGTTTTAAAAAATATTTCTTTCTTTAAAAACGGCTACTATATTTGTCCTTAAAATCTCATTTATTCTACCGGATTATTTAACCTGCTTTCATTAACTGTGAGTACTTTCAACTCATAATTTCCTGTTAATTTGGCATATTGGTACTATTTGTAATGCTTTTTATTATTTAATGTTTACCTATTAAGGGTTATATCTCGTCTCTATATTTTAAATTATACCAGCTTTGATAAGTGTTTCAATTTTCTCCCCTGTTTCCGTACTATGAACAGCAAAAATATTTATCTTGTAAAATCAATTTCTGTTCTCAAATATCAATGAATATACTGAATACCTTACAACAAAATTATTTTCATTTTCCATTGTGCAATATTCTATTTGGTTGTATTTGGTTCAAGGTTATTTTTGCCTCCTGAAATTACTTTTAAACTTCTCACAGCGGTATACTAGTGTTGCCTTTATTTATTCACCCTTATTTTATTGATTTTATATTTACATTGTATCATAGATCAAAATTATTCGTTCAGTGTGTATTCACTTGTGTTAATATGTCTATTGATTGAGTGAAGCCATTTCCATTGATATTTTATAGTGTGTCTTTCTATCTTGCGATGTAACATTATTGTTTCAGGTAAGAGTGAAGGTGGGTACCTATTAAAACGTTAAACCCGCTGCATATGTTTGCACCTGACCTAAGTTAGAGACCTCAGTTTTTGTCCTGATTTTCAGTAGTTGTCGTTTGTTGTTATTGTTTATGAGTGTTTCTTTTTTTCGTTTTTTATACAAATTAAACCGTTGGTTTTGCCGTTTGAATTGTAGTCATTTATGGGGCCCTTGATAGCTTGCTGTTCGGTGAGCTAAGGTTTCATGTTGAAGTCCGTACTTTGATTGTTAATGATTTTTCTTTTACAAACTTTAACTTGGATGGAGAGTTGTCTCATTGGCATTCATACCACATCTCCTCTAATCTATGAGGATTAATGAAGAGCAATATAGGGTGTTCCAATTGATTACGATGAATTTATGTCGTACGAAATAAATAATGAATATATTACTTGATTTATTTCACATGACTGGGCGGAGTTTAACCGGTTCGCTCATAATAAATCAGTCCATCTATAGATAGGGGTTTTAGGATAAACTCATTAATGAAGTGTCCAGTCATTCTTTGTAAATTCCGTTGATGACACTGATAGCTGATTAAAATTTAGTATTGATTATAACGGCAATCATCCTGAAAACACAGATCTTCAAATAGACCGTCCTCGTGCAAATTAAAACGTAAGCTCCGCCCGATCAATTGAAATAACATTGGTAATACCAGAATCATAGATACCAGTAGTAAAGTTTGGTACACCGTTGTTGGAAATAATCTCATCATAGGTACCATCATTTGAATTGTGAACGCAAAATTAATGGCTTTATTGGTAGCATATACTTTATAATTTGTTTTAAATTCGTTGACATAACCCTGGTTCATCAAATTTCTGTTCAGACACAGATGAAGCTCTAAACTCTTGACTAACGAACGATTTGTAAAATATATATCCCATATGCAGGTGAAGATGGTATATTGCTACTAAGGTTAAGGGGTGCAATTGGTAATTTCAAAATTAAAATTGTCTCCTTTGCCATAGAGTCTAGTACATTGAGATGATCGCTTATGTTTAATTCGAAGTATAAGTCTAAAAATGATGTTTAGACTAGAAGGTAGCAGCAGTTTGTTGTTGACATTAACATTATGAAACATCATTGATCTGATAATTTTTCTGTAAATTTATTAATGTGTAATTTATTCGAAACATTTATAATTGGGCTATCTAGAATAATAAATGGCATTTAATGCATTTGGCACATTTGTTTTATTTATTTTCAAATTTTAATTCTCTACTTCTTTAAATTGATATGATCTTTCGACTGTTTTGATTTGCGCGCCATTTATGAGTTTCGTGTAGACGAAACACGCATCCGACGTCTCCAATTATAAAGCCTGTATCGTTTATGACTTTTCTTCAAAAATGTTTTAAACAAAATTTGTATTTTCCAGGTAATATTGAAAATCTGGATGCTTAGCTTAAACTGAACTAATCACGTAATTAACGCATGCATTTTCAAAGAAAAAATACTAAGTTGTATAGGAGATGTCAATACAACTTGTTTATAATACAGTGACAACAAAATTGCATGAGCTGACTTCAGTAGCAATCAGAATATGAGGGAACAACGCATTTTCCTTTGTTTATTGTTTAAACTTTTAGTTTTCGTATTAGTTTATTATGCATATTACCAGCATTTTTGGTTAGGCCAATACAAGGTTCAAGAATCAAACGAACGATTATTTGCTATAACTGAATTTAAAAATACCAGTACCCCCTTTTTAGTAGATACTTCAGTTTGCAAAATTCCGTATATAGATCCGTTTGATAAATCGTTGAAACACATGTTCAGAAAAGGAACAGTCTTAAAGTGTGCCGTCATGAATGATTTAGTATACTCGAATGGAAATACTATATTCATAAATTGGAAAGCTGTTAATAACTCGCAACTGAAAAATACAATCAAATACTGCAAATATGAAGTCATTTGGAGGCCATATAATAAAAAGCGTCACCACAATTTTTTTATGTTTAAAAACGAAAATAAAGAATTCGTAGATCGTATTGATATATCAAATGAATTCATTCGTGTTAAATGCTACACTGGAGATGGTCTAGACGTGTATACAAATTTCTTCTCTTTTGTTCATTTAAAAGCAGATGTTGAGGATCGATGTGAAAAAAATGCCATTAAGTTTGCAAACACAAGACAAGAGCAGTTAAATGTTTTGATGATGGGTATTGATTCAATAGCTAGAAATGATATGCTACGCTATATGAAGGAAACTTGGAAATATTTAGTAAACACACACAACGCCATAGATTTACTTGGCTATAATAAAGTAGCTGATAACACTTTTCCAAATATAGTTCCGATGACAGCAGGAAAATTTGAAAATGAATTACCACGGAACAAATCATTAAGGTGGCCGCCAATGGACAACTTTAATTTCATATGGAAGAATTATTCTGCAAAGGGGTATAGAACTTTCTATGCTGAAGATCATCCCAATATAGGAATGTTTGATTGGCGGAAATCAGGATTTAATATACCTGCAGGAGATTACTTCAATAGACCTTTAAGTGTTGCTATGGAAAAAAATAAAAAGGTTTGGAATTCCAATCACTATTGTGTACATGGGAGAACAGAAACTGATATAGTTCTAGACTATTTAAAGAAATATGCTACGATGTTTCAGTTTAAGCAACATTTTTCCTTCACATTTTTTTCAAGGCTCACACATGATTATCTCCACGGAACATATAAAGCAGATAAAATTTACCTTAAGTTTTTCAAAGACTTGTTTGAAAATGATATCTTAAAAACACAGTTGTATTCTTTTTCAGTGATCATGGAATGCGTTTTGGTCGGTTTAGAGAAACATTTGCTGGAAAATTGGAAGAACGTCTTCCTTTTATGCTGATTGTTTTTCCTTCATGGTTCATTAAAAAGTATCCAGAAGTTCACAGAAATTTGCAGATCAATGCAAGAAGACTTACAACTCCTTTCGATATTTTTGCCACATTAGAACATATTTTAAATTTCAATGGAATTGAGAAAAACAAGTGACAAAGCAACGATCAATGACCTTATTTAATGAAATTCCCGAAAACAGAACTTGTGATGAAGCTGGTATCCTACCTCATTGGTGTACTTCTTCTCAACTCACAACATTAGATATTCCAATAAGACAGTTATCAAAATTGGTCATGCTTTTGTATCTAAGATTAACCAAAATTTAAGGCATTCTTTTGACGTTTGTGAAAAATTGTACTTGAAATCTATAAAATATGCTCTGCTTGTAATACCATCCGATAAAGTTCTGCGATACGGAAAAAAGTATAAATATGGCGATAGCAATAAGTCTTATATTGATTATCAGATAACCATTCAAACAAAGCCAGGAGATGCTATCATTGAAGGGACGTTACGGTTTGACGAGAAAAGAAAAACATATGACTTAGTAGGTGATGTCAGTCGAATTAATAAGTACGGTGACCAGTCACACTGTATTGAGCAAAATCACCTTAAAAAACTTTGCTATTGTAAAATTCAACCGTGAAATGTCATTATCAGTCGATTTTATCATAAGTTCATTAAAGCCAATTGTTCCATTAAGATCAGATTTAACGAAATCAACTATTAGAACGGGTATGAAAGAAATACCTTTCTATGCCAGATTTATATCAATCAATAGGCCAGCTCCGGGATACGGTTTTCAGACGAATCTGTCATGTGACTTCCACCACCACGTGACAAAAATGTATGCATAGAAATTTCCAACACATGTTGAGCAAACGGGTGAAAATGTTTTAATTTATACTGCACAAAATATTAGGTAAATTAAAATCTGAAAGGATGGCCACCCACCCTCAGTCATACGGCAATCACGGTTATGTACTTACGGAACATTAATTATTTATATACTACCCTACAGAATGACAATTATGAAAGTGCTGGAAACTTTTAAAAGATTTAAAAGAGCAGGGACACAGGCGCACATTCTATCTGGTAAATGCCGTCATAAAGGCGTGCGAAATTGACGATCTTTTCCGGTGAAAGACATGATTCTAGAAATGACCTATTGTCAATACATTTAAATATGGCAAATAATCACCCAACTTTGTTAATATATATATATATATATATATAAGAAGATGTGGTATAAGTGCCAATGAGACAACTCTTATACAAAGTCACAATGTAGAAAATGTAGTAAATGTTAACAATAAAATTATTTTATATCAAATTACGACCTTCAACTCGGAGCCTTATCCCAAACCGAACATCAAGCCATATATAAAGGGCCCTACAATAATAAATGTAAAACTATTCAAACAGGGAAAATTAACCTATGGCTTTGCTCATTGTTGAAGGCCCTCCAGTGACTATAGTTGTTAATGTCTTTGTCATTTGGTCTCTTGTGGAGAGTTTTCTCATTAGCAATCATACCACATCTTCATTTTATATTAAATGCAGGGTTTATTACTGATGTGTTGATTCAGTAGGATTTGTCCCCGTGCCTTTAGTGTGTACCCTTATATTTTTACGAAAGGGGTTTTGTTGCTTGTGAGAGAGTTGTCTACATGATTTTTGTGTTTTTTGTATATGTTTGTTAAACCGTTTATTTACAGTGTAGAAACTAATTAGATTTTATACTGTAGTAAAACATGATAAGCTATATGAAAGTTAATGGATGTGAAAAGGTCAATCCTAATCTAAATTTGATGTATTATAAATTGAAAAAAATCAAAAAGTTCAATATTTGTAATTGCAGCTTTTCTGATAAATAGTCAAATTTGTCGTTTTGACATTGTATGCAGCATATGCTGATTGAACCGTTTTTGTAGCATTCGGATGAATGAATATCAGAAAATTTATCGTTTTTTCCTTGTGGTTGTAATATTGATATTTTTATGCTTGACCTTTCACTCCAATTTGAGAAAAATGTGACCCCCCTGGGTACTCAATATATGATTAAGATGTGTGTTCTGCTGGTGCATTAAAGTTTTAACAAATGAAGTCTGGTTGCAGTACTAAAATTCTAGTTAAGATTATCATATCAAACACCCCCATTTTTTTTATCCTCCTTGAATTTCACGTGGCCATATGATATCCTGTTTTTTCACTCTGTCATAACGTGTTTCTCGTTTCTCGTTTTTTTATATAGATTAGACCGTGGGTGTTCCCGTTTGAATGGTTTTACACTAGTAATTTTGGGGCCCTTTATAGCTTGTTGTTCGGTGTGAGCCAAGGCTCCGTGTTGAAGGCCGTACATTGACCTATAATGGTTTACTTTTTAAAAATTGTTATTAGGATGAAGAGTTGTCTCATTGGCACTCACAACACATCTTCCTATATCTATATAGAATTTAAAACGTAAAAACCAAATTGGTCAAACTTTAAATAAAGTACTTCTATTTTTTAAATGATTTATCTGAAACCCATGTTAGGTATTTTCTATCATAACGATCAAAATGAAATCGAAAACAATTGAATAAAATGATAAAACATAAACAGTAAGAACTTTGGATAATTTGATTGATTAACGTTACGCATGCAACATGTCCACATTACTATCCATACACGCTTTAACTTGTATTTACTCAACAGTTTATTGATTCTCCTCATAATTTAAAATAATGTACTAGTAATTAAACATAGTGTGATCAAATTGATTAAAATTAATTTATATAGTACAAAAAACGAAATAAACGCTTACAAAATTTAAAATCTTGAAAAAAAAAACACAAATAAAAAGACAACGGTTATGAAATTTAACTAATCAGTAGTATACCGCTGTTCAAAACATTGATTTTGTTTATGTCTCAACATCTGTAAACACTGCACACTGTTCGCTTATATATCTGTTACACTGACATTTTCATATCACCACATATATTATACGGAAAAGTATTTTTTATTAATGTACAATTTCTACATTTAAACGTGAATCTGAATAAAAAAGTAGTATACGTATTTCAAACAACATCCGATATTCTTTGCGTATCAGTCTGTACGGCTTTGGTATTGAGAGAGTTGAATGTATTGTATATAAAGTCAAAGGTAAATTACGAATTTTGTATCGTTTTAAAAAATATTTCTTTCTTTAAAATCGGTAATGCTACTATATTTGTCCTACCGGATTATTTAACTTGCTTTCATTAACTGCGAGTACTCTCAACTCATAATTTCCTGTTAATTTGACATATTGGTACTATTTGTAATGCTTTGTGTTATTTAATGTTTACCTATTAAGGGTTATATCTCGTCTCTATATTTAAAATTATACCAGCTTTCATAAGTGTTTCAATTTTCTCCCCTGTTTCCGTACTATGAACAGCAACAATATTTATCTTGTAAAAGCAATTTCTGTTCTCAAATAAACTGAATACCTTACAACAAAATTATTTTCATTTACCGTTGTGCAATATTCTATTTGGCGAGATTTGGTTCAAGGTTATTTTTGCCTCCTGAAATTACCGAAGTTAGAGACCTCAGTTTTTGTCCTGATTTCAGTAGTTGTCGTTTGTTGATGTGGTTCATGAGTTTCTTTTTTTCGTTTTTTATATAAATTAAACCGTTGGGTTTGCCGTTTGAATTGTACTCATTTATGGGGCCCTTGATAGCTTGCTGTTTTATGTGAGCTAAGGGTCCATGTTGAAGTCCGTACTTTAATTTATAATGATTTTTCTTTTACAACCTGTGACTGGGATGAAGAATTTTCTCAATGGCACTCATACCGCTTCTCCTCTAATCTATGAGGATTAAACGAAAAGCAATATAGGGTGTTCAAATTGATTACGATGAATTCATGTTGTACGAAATATGTAATGAGTATACCAGAATCATAGATACCAGTAGTAAAGTTTGGTACACAGTTGTTGGAAATAATCTCATCATAGATACCAGCATATGAATTGTGAACGCCAAATTAATGACTTTATTGGTAGCATATACTTTATAATTTGTTTTAAATTCGTTGACATAACCCTGGTTCATCAACTTTCTGTTCAGACACAGATGAAACTCTTGAATAACGAACGATTTGTAAAATTAGTATCCCATATGCAGGTGAAGTTGGTATGTTGCTACTAAGGTTAAGGGGTGGAATTGGTAATTGCAAAATTAAAATCGTCTCTTTTGCCATAGAATCTTGTACATTGAGATGACCGCTTATGATTAATTCGAGGTATAAGTCTAAAAATGATGTTTAGAAGCCCTGTCTGTTGGTTCTCTTTTTTTCTATCTGGAGGATATATTAATGAAACACAATTAGAAAAGTTTGGATTGTAAATGGAAAGAACATAATCAATTACTCTGACATTAGAGGATCTGGGTTCTTTAACCTTCTTTTTCTCCCTCTGGCATATAAAATTTAACTTAAAATAAATTTGTCTAACTTTCAAAACAATGCTTCTGTTTTTGAATAAATTATAAAAAAAACCGAGTGAGCTTTTTTTTTGTATCATAACGATCAAAATGAAATGAAAACTGTTAAATAGAATTATCAAGTATACACAGTAAATAAAGGCAACAGTAGTATACCGATGTTCAAACTCATAAATCCATGGACAAAAAACAAAATCGGGGTAACAAACTAAAACTGAGGGAAACGCATTAAATATAAGAGGAGAACAACGACACAACAATACAATGTAACACACACAGAAACGGACCAAGCAACAGACAAAATCCCACGAGAATAACAAATATAACATCATATAAAACATAATTTTATCGATTAACGTTAATCATGCAGAATGTCCACATTACTATCCATACACTCTATATATAACGTGTACTTCCTTACCAGTTTATTGATTTTCCTCAGGTTATTAAGGTTTATGTACCCTTCTGTAGCCTTTTTTGTACGAATTTTTCAAACCTCAATTGTATCAAAACTAAAGATATAATAAATAATAGAGATAGGCCATTTAGTACATGTTCCAAGGGGAAACTTGATGCAAAGCATTATTTTTTTCTGTTTCATTGCATTTGATAGAAAAAGAGGACTTTGTGGCAAATAAATCAAGATTTTTATAGAAAATCCACAGCCTTTAATACAGAGATTTTTGTTATAAAATTTGAAACATAAATTACTCACTTGATTTTCTATGATGTGCTAGTGTTTATTTTTTACAAAAAGTTCTAAGTAACCTGTAAATTCCAAAACACCTCGTGCTGAGTCACTAAAGTCGAGCGCACCCTAAAAGGTGTACTTGATTTTGGCCATATTTATACTTGTCTTAACCAATAACTACATTTATAAACTTGTTTTAAGGAAATCAATGCTAGCACTGCATGCAATAATCCTATATCTATCAGTCATCAAATTGCCAAATATGAGAGTACAAGGATAAAGGCTGTGGATTTTCTATAAAAATCTTGATTTATTTGCCACAAAGTCCTCTTTTTCTATTAAATGCAATGGAACAGTAAAAAATAATGCTTTGCATCAAGTTTCCCCTTGGAACATGTACTAAATGGCCTATCTCTATTATTTATTATATCTTTAGTTTTGATACAATTGAGGTTTGAAAAATTCGTACAAAAATGGCTACAGAAGGGTACATAAACCTTAAATAAAGTTAGTAAACATAGTGTAATCAAATTGATTTCAATGAATTTATATTGTACAAAATATGTTGAACCCAATAAGAAAAGTTTCAATTGTTAATGGAAAAAAAAATCATCAATAAATCTGAAAATGGCTTCTAAGATCTTCTTCCCCCCTCTGGGATAGACAATTCAACGTAAAAACCAAATTGGTCCAACTTTAACTAAAATACTTTTGTTTTTTTAAAAATGATTTATCTAAAACCTGAGTTATTTTTTTTTTCAATACAATGTATAACGATTAAAAAATGAAATCGTAAACAGTTAAATAAAATGATCAAATATATACGTGGGATTATTTGATTAGACCAGAAGGTAGCAGCAATTTGTTGTTGACGTGAACATTATGAAATGTTATTGATCTTATAATTTTCTGTAAATTTATTGATTCTTAATTTTTAAATTATTCAAAACATTTATAGTGTTGGGATATCTATAATAATAAATGGCATTTGCTGTATTTGGTACATTTCTTTTATTTATTTTCAAATGTTAATTCTCTACTACTTTAAATTCATTTGATCTTCCGACTGTTTTGATTTTCGCGCCCTTTATGAGTGTCTCGTAAGCAAAACACGCATCCGGCGTCTCCAATTATAAAGCCTGTATCGTTTATGACTTTTCTTAAAAAATATTTTAAACTTATTTTTTATTTTCCAGGTAAGATTGAAAATCTGGATGCTTAGCTTAAACTGAATCAATCACGTAATTAACGCATACATTTTCAAAGAAAAAATACTCAGTTGTATAGGAGATATCAATACAATTTGTTAATAATACAGTGAAAACAAAAGAACTGACGTGAGTAGCAATCAGAACATGAGGAACCAACGCATTTTCCTTTCTTTAATGTTAAAACTTTTAGTTTTCATATCAGTTTATTATGCATATTACCAGCATTTTCGGTCAAGCCAATACAAGGTTCTAGAATCAAACGACCGTCTACCTACTATAACTGAATTTAGAAATACTAGTGGCCCCTTTTTAGTAGATACTTCAGCGTGCAAAATTCCGTATATAGATCCGTTTGATAAATCATTGAAACACATGTTCAGAAAAGGAACAGCCTTAAAGTGTGCCGTCATCAATGATGTAGTATACTCGAATGGAAATACTATATTCATAAATTGGAAAGCTGTTAATAACTCGCAACTGAAAAATACAATGAAATACTGCAAATATGAAGTCATTTGGAGGCCATATAATAAAAAGCGTCACCACAACTTTTTTATGTTTAAAAAAACGAAAGTAAAGAATTCGTAGATCGTACTGATATATCAAATGAATTCATTCGTGTTAAATGCTACACTGGAGGTGGTCTAGACGTGTATACCAATTTCTTCTCTTTTGTTCATTTAAAAGCAGATGTTGAGGATCGATGTGAAAAAAATGCCATTAAGTTTGCAAACACACGACAAGAGCAGTTAAATGTTTTGATGATGGGTATTGATTCAATAGCTAGAAATAATATGCTTCGCTATATGAAGGAAACTGGAAATATTTAGTAAACACACAAAACGCCATAGATGTACTTGGCTATAATAAAGTTGCTGATAACACTTTTCCAAATATAGTTTCGATGATAGCAGGAAAATTTGTAAACGTACAAAATTATAATCCTGGTACCTTTGATAACTATTACCACGGAAAAAATCATTAAGGTTGGTGCCAATGGACAACTATAATTTCATATGGAACAATTATTCTGCAAAGGGGTATAGAACGTTCTATGCCGAAGATTATCCTGATCTAGCAATCTTTGATTGTAACAAAGCTGGATTTAATATACCTCCAGGAGATTACTTCAATAGGCCTTTAAGTCTTACTATGGAAAAAAGTAAAAAGGTTTGGAATTCCAATCACTATTGTGTACATGGGAGAACAGAAACTGATATAGTTCTAGAATATTTAAAGAAATATGCTACGATGTTTCAGTCTAAGCAACACTTTTCCTTTACATTTTTTTCAAGGCTCACACATGATTATCTCCACGAAACATATAAAACAGATAAAATTTACCTTAAGTTTTTCAAAGACTTGTTTGAAAATGATATCTTAAAAAACACAGATGTATTCTTTTTCAGTGATCATGGGATGCGTTTTGGCCGTTTTAGAGAAACATTTGCTGGAAAATTGGAAGAACGTCTCCCTTTTATGCTGATTGTATTCCCTTCATGGTTCATTAAAAAGTATCCAGAAGTTCACAGAAATTTGCAAATAAATGCAAGAAGACTTACAACTCCTTTCGATATCTTTGCAACATTAGAACATATTTTAGATTTCAATGGAATTGAGAAACAGCAAGTGACAAAGCAAAGATCAATGAGCTTACTTCCTGAAATTCCCGTAAACAGAACTTGTGACGAAGCTGGTATCCTACCTCATTGGTGTACTTGTTCTAAACTTACAACATTAGATATTCAAAATAAGACAATTATCCAAATTGGTCATGCTTTTGTATCTAAGATTAACCAAAATTTAAGGCATTCTTTTGACGTTTGTGAAAAATTGTACTTGAAGTCTATAAACTATGCTCTGCTTGTAATACCAGCCGACAAAGTGCTGCGATACGGAAAGACGTATAAATATGGCGATCGCATTAAGTCTTATATTGATTACCAGATAACCATTCAAACAAAGCCAGGAGATGCTGTCATTGAAGGGACGTTACGGTTTGACGAGAAAAGAAAAACATATGACTTAGTAGGTGATGTCAGTCGAATTAATAAGTACGGTGATCAATCACACTGTATTGAGCAAAATCACCTTAAAAAACTTTGCTACTGTAAAATTCAACCGTGAAATGTCATTATCAGTCGATTTTATCAAACGTTCACTAAAATTTATGATAAAAGGGATTCCTATCGTTAATTATCCGTTTTTAGATGGTGACGTTCCCTTGTCACCATCTTACGGTGTTTATATATCTCAACTTGTACGATTCGCTCGTGTATGTAACAATGTTTTAGATTTTAACGAGAGAAATTTATGTATTACTGAAAAATTATTACACCAGGGTTTTCGATATCACAAACTAGTCAAAACATTTACTAAATTTTATCATCGGTATAAAGACATCATTCGTAAATATAGCTCAACATGCAGACTTCTAATACGTTCAGGTATTTCACATCCAATTTTTTATGGAAATATTCTTTATAAAGCACAAAGGTGTCAGTATTCACCTCAGAAACTTACAAAACCTTTGAATAGACTTATTAAGAAGGGATATAATTACGATACTGTTGTCAAGTCATTAAAGATTGCATATTTTGGCGTTAATATTGAGTCACTGATAAGGTCTTTGCATCGGAACTAAACACATTTATTCTAAAAACAGTTGTTGGCATGACACGGGTTATGTTCTTCTCATATATGTTATGATGGTATGATACTAAACCCCTAACGGGAAGGATTGTGCCTGTTTATTTTCTTTGGTTACATCTTCTGACATCAGACTCGGACTTCTCTTGAACTGAATTTTAATGTGCGTATTGTTATACGTTTACTTTTCTACATTGGTTAGAGGTATAGGGGGAGGGTTGAGATCTCACAAACATGTTTAACCCCGCCGCATTTTTGCGCCTGTCCCAAGTCAGGAGCCTCTGGCCTTTGTTAGTCTTGTATTATTTTAATTTTAGTTTCTTGTGTACAATTTGGAAATTTGTATGGCGTTCATTATCACTGGACTAGTATATATTTGTTTAGGGGCCAGCTGAAGGACGCCTCCGGGTGCGGGAATTTTTCGCTACATTGAAGACCTGTTGGTGACCCTCTGCTGTTGTTTTTTATTTGGTCGGGTTGTTGTCTCTTTGACACATTCCCCATTTCCATTCCCAATTTTATTAAAGCCAAAAGTTCCATTAAGATGAAATTTGAAGTCATCAACTATCGGAACGGGTTTCAAAGAAAGACCTTTCTATGCCCGATTTATCTGAATCAATAGTCCAGTTCCGGGATACGGTTTTCAGACGAAACTGTCATGTGACTGCCACCACTACGTGACAAACATATAGGCAATGAAATTTCCAACCCATGTTGAGCAAGCGGGTGAAAATGTTTTAATTTATACTGCACAAAATATTAGGGAAATTAAAATCTGAAAGGATGGTCATCCACCCTCGGTCAAAGGGCAATCACGGTTATGTACTTACGGAACATTACTTATTTATATACTACCCTACAGAATGACGATTATGAAAGTGCTGGAAATTTTCAAATGAGCAGGGAATCAGGCGCGTCTTCTATCTGGTAAATGACGTCATAAAGGCGTTCGAAATTGACGATCTTTTCCGATGAAAGACATGCATCCAGAAATGACCTTTTGTCAATACATTTAAATAAGAAGATGTGGTATAAGTGCCAATGAGACAACATTGCAACAAAGTCACAATGTAAAAAACGTAGTAAATGTTAACAATAAAATTAGTTTTGATCAAATTACGACCTTCATTTCAAAGCCTTGACCCAAACCGAACATCAAGCTATATATAAAGGGCCCTACAATAATAAAGGTAAAACTATTCAAGCAGTGAAAATTAACCTATGGCTTTGCTCATTGTTGAAGACCCTCCAGTGACTATAATTGTTAATTTCTGTGTCATTTGGTCTCTTGTGGAGAAATTTCTCATTGGTGATCATACCACATCTTCTTTTTTTTATATTAAATGCAGGGTTTATTACTCGTGCTGTGTTGATTCAGTAGGATGTGGCCCCTTGCTTTAAGTGTATACCCTTATAGTTTTACGATGTTTTTTTTTGTTTGTTTGTGAGAGAGTTGTCTACATGATTTTTGTGTTTTTTTGTATATGTTTGTTTGTCTTGATATTGTAACACAGTGATGACTGCTGTAACCATATTTTAACTATTTTATCGATTATGTCTCTTTTGTTCACACAACGGAATTTGAGGCTACTGTCATTAAAATGAGAGGTTTAGCGCTATAAAACCAGGTTCAATCCACCAATTTCTATATTTGTAAATGCCTGTAACAAGTCTGGAATATGACAGTTGCTGTCCATTCGTTTGAGGTGTTTTATCCTTTAATTTTTCCATTTGATAAGACAACTACGGACGCCAAGTGATGCTAACAGCATGAAATTCACTCTTCTTTCTCCAGGAAACTAATCACAGATGTTAAGTTCTTATTTGTTAATCTTATATGCAGATCAGTTAATAATAACTTTAAACCAGAGTTTCTGTTATGCCCTTATCTAAGATGAAGTGGAGAAACACCATTTCTGGCCAACTTCTTCACTGCTGCTAATGACATCAATTTCTGTTGTAAATTTCATCATTTCTTTTCTTCACATCATGAAAGGATATGTGGAAAAAGTCTTCATCAAGGACTTCCTTCTCTATTTTTTCTGACTATACTCTTACATCTTCTTTTGCATCATGCGCTTGATATGTGCAGTTTGTAAGAAGTTTACTGACGAGATTTTCCTGCTTGTAGTTGCCAACATCAGACTTTTGGAAGATTCTTTTTGAAATTTTCAGAGTGTCAACAAAACCAAAAACATGAGAAGAAAATTCTGAAAATAGTTTGAATTCAGTTATTCTATTGCAAACAATGGGAATGTCAAAATTACAGGCATTGTGTCCTACAAGTACGGGTTGAGGGAATTTCTGTAAATACTCAATAAAATCCAAAAGAGCTTCTTGTATTGGTTTTGATAAGACTGGAATACCTCTATGGAACATAGTATTTGTTCCCCTATCATATCTTAGCATATTCACAGCAGATGCCTGTTCAGAAATTTCACAACGTGGCTGAGCATACACATTAAAATCATTACCAGCTGCTGTCTGCAATATGTCACTATTTCTCCCTCTGCCAGTTGTTTCTGTATCAAATACAACGTATGTGAATTGATTTTCTGGTAGTGTTAATCTATTTGGAATTTCTGTTGTTTGGATGAGTTCTTCATCTTGATATAATTCAGCAGCTTCAGAGTAGGTAACAACTTCATGAATTTCCTTAGTTTCTTCTTTCCGACTTTTCAATATTTTTTTTTACCAGACGTTTTCTCTTTGCTTGTAAACTAATCTGCTTCGCTTTTTAAAGCTTTCTCTTTGCAGCAATTTTTAAGGCCATTCTAAAGGTGAATTCACCATAATCCTACAGCCTTGTTAACCTATGAAAAAGAGAAAAAACTTATTGCCACTAGCTTTATAAATCAAATATAAAGATATAGATTGTAGAGCATTTGATGAAAAAGTGACTGAAGTCAATTCTTTCCTCAGATAGATCTTTTTTATACTTTGCCAAAATAAAGTTTTGTCTATGCTTTTTACAAACAAGAGTGCACACACTGAAATGTCTCGCCTTCTTTACTACATGTAATCATTGATATTATGTTGATAGTCCTAAGTATAAAGCTTTATTAAAAACTGTCACATAAACTTAACATTAACTAAGATAACTACACCTTGACCAATGAACCATCAAAATGAGGTCAAGGTCAGATGGCCCATGCCAGGCAGACATGTACAGCTAACAATGCTTCCATACAACAAATATAGTTACTTACAGTTTAAGAAAAATAGACCAAAACACAAAAACTAAACACTGAGCAATGAACCGTGAAAATGAGGTCGAGGACAAATAAAACCTGTGCGACTGACATATAGATCATAAAATATTTCCATACACCAAATATAGTTGACCTATGGCATATAGTATTAGATAAAAAGACCAAAACTCAAAAACTTAACTTTGACCACTCAACCATGAAAATGAGGTCAAGGTCAGATGACATCTGCTCACTAGACATGTACACCTTACAATCATTCCATACAACAAATATAGTAGACCTATTGCATAAAGTATGAGAAAAACAGACCAAAACACAAAAACTTAACTATAACCACTGAACCATGAAAATGAGGTCAAGGTCAGATGACACCTGCCAGTTGGATATGTACACCTTACAGTCCTTCCATACATCGAATATACTAGCCTTATTGCTTATAGTATCTGAGATATGGACTTGACCACCAAAACTTAACCTTGTTCACTGATCCATGAAATGAGGTCGAGGTGAAATGAAAACTGTCTGACGGGCACGAGGACCTTGCAAGGTACGCACATACCAAATATAAATATCCTATTATTTATAATAAGAGATAATTCAACATTACAAAAAATCTGAACTTTTTTTCAAGTGGTCACTGAACCATGAAAATGAGGTCAAGGACATTTGACATGTGACTGACGGAAACTTCGTAACATGAGGCATCTATATACAAGTATGAAGCATCCAGGTCTTCCACCTTCTAAAATATAAAGCTTTTAAAAAGCTGCCACCGGATCACTATCCCTATGTCGAGATTTCTGCAACAAAAGTTGCAGGCTCGACAAAAACTAATAAAAAGTATGGGTCCTGGGCTATTTTTCAAGCTACAGGTCATACAAATTGTTCAAATGTGCTCAGATTGTTCATGAAAAAACACATTTTTGGCATATAAAGAAATCTATGAGAATTTTGAAATAAAATATAAGAAGATAGGATTTTTAATATGCTTAAGGAAAATTGAAAGAAAAAATGTTGTCACCAAACTTGTTTTATTGCTACAAGTAAAATACTAAATTACTCTTTCAGTCCAGTACACACAAAAAATAGTAAAAGATTTATCTCCCCTTAAATGGCCAAGCTGAAAAAATGAATCTAAAAACACAAATATTTTGTATTTATTTGAAAATTTTGAATAATGCAATATATCACCAGATTTTCTTTCTATAAATCAACAGTCTAACCTATGAATTCCCAATCTGTCTCCAAATAAGCAGATTTATACCATGAATCTACATTAAAAATTCCAATTAAGGGGAAGTAAAAGATCTGCAAAACCTGGACCTGAGTTGATTGGTAACATAGAACAGCAAATAATACTATCTTAAATAATTAATTTGTGTTTTTTTCTTAAAGTACTATGTACTTTACCTGAAATGAGAAGGATTCTTCTGATAACTGCACCAGGTAACATCTTCATTGGCACAAAGAGAGTGGTCACCATATAAATGTGGAACTATAATATCCGGTGATTTTCTAAGACTCTCTGGCTCTTTTGTCTGGCATTCTTTTATGGCGTACATGAAGCATCTCCCAATGTAAGATATTACATTTGGTTGTTTTAGTACTTTATATTTGTGGCTAAGCTTATATAGTTTTGATGTGATGCCTTTTTTGGTGTGGTTACTGTCCTCTTTCTTCTCAATGGAAGGGAAATTGTGGTCGAGTCATTATCATCATGGATGACATCTATTGAACATCCAGTTTCCTCTGACTCTCTGGTCATTGATATTGCCATGTCAGGCTCCATTGCCTTACTAGAACCGTCCCAGTTTTTTTTAAACATTCATGTACAGGTATAGTGTGGTTTTTGCTCTGATGTAGGGGACATATCTGGCAAGATTTACTTATAAGAGAGAACTGCAGTACCTTTCCTGTTTCTTTCCCAATTAATGATGCATGGCCTGAAATTATGGACGTTATTTTTATTTAAAATGATTCCAAACAGGTAAATTACCATGAAGGCAGAGGTAAAAAGAGTTATGCCTCTTGTAAATATTAATTACATGTAAAATTACAGGTGTACAATTTTTACCAGATTTTTATGACTTTTATATCATTGTTTTTTATCAGCAATGTCTAGGACAAATTAGAAAATCAGAGTATATCACTTATTTTCAAAAGATTTATGTCCCTTGAAAATATCAATTATATTGAAAAATGCATTGTAAGCATTCCAAATGATTCCAAATGCTTACATTTCTATAAGATAATAATACTATAAGATAATAATACATTTGTACATGCAATATGAAAAGTTTAAAATAACTAAACATTTAATTTATTTTTTTATTATTGATCTTGGAGTAAGTTTAAGTTGGACAGATAAAAAATGTGCAACATAAGGGACACTGACACTTTGTTCTTTTATTTTTTCTTATTCATTGTTTTTGTACATAAGTCAGGCCATTAGTTTTCTCGTTTAAATTGTTTTCCATTTGTCATTTCAGGGCCCTTTAAATATTGGTTTTGCTCATTGTTCAAGACCATGGTGGAACATATAGTTGTTAATATCTAAATGTTTTGGTTTATAGGGAATAGATGTCTAAATTTAGCAATCAACCACATCTTTCTTATTTTCATACAAGTAAAAATAAACAGAAAAGTTCTCACCTGTATTACTATTATAATTCCATCCTGTACCCCTTTTCTGCCACCCACCGTCAAAGCTTACTTCCATCTTTAAAAAAAATAGATACATATCTTAAATACATGTACTGAAGAATTCATGTTAGGCAAGAAATAAAATTTGAATTGTTTGATGTTGCATAACCAACCATCTATAAAGGAGTCTACCTATATTATAAAAAAAGCTGCTTTTACAGAAGCAGATTTTGGCAACAGATTAGAAAATATTTTCCCTTTGATGAAAATGATGGAGAAAAAACATAATTACTTTGCCAAAAAAATGTTCAAAATATTGTTCCTGATCAACATCAAGCCAGTCCTGAATCAGCCACTTATTTAGAAATTTTGGTGTTTATGTTTATGCAATTGTAGTGAGTGAGTGTGCACTTTTCAATAATCACTATTTTCTAGTAAGTAACCATTCCATGAGTTTTCTTTGCTACGAAACAAGAGAAAAGCTCAGCAATTATAATCCTGGTACCTTTGATAACTATTTTCGTCCTGTTTTTGAAGCTCATACAAATAAATCTTATATTTTCCAACAATGTACATATATTGTATATTTATTCATGATAATTAAAATAAAAATAATCATTTGGAATTTTAAGTTTTTTACCTTTCCATTTCCCTTTTCAATTTCTTCCTTTTGGGCCTCAAGACAAGATTTTTTGGCTACAGTCTCCAGAGTTGTAGCAATCTTTTGTTCCCTTCTCTTAAGAGTGGACGGCACAACTGGTGGTAAATTTAAAGTTGCAAGCAAGTTAATTTGTACTGGGCCCATTCCTGTTTGTACCATGGCTACAATATTTTGCATACATATTAATTTTAAAGAACAATTGCTTCAAAGAACAGTCACATTTTTTATCACATTAAATGCATCAACATTGAACAGAATTATCAATTCATTATTAAAATTATGATTGTCAAATTGACATATTTATTCTGTATTAATTTTCATGCAAGCTAAAGGAAAAGTTGAAAATGTATACATTGTACTGGATGAATGAATTTTTAGTCATTGAGCTTTATAATAAGTCACTTAAGCATACAGGGTTAACAAATCAAAAGTATGTAAGAATTAATTTAAGAAATAGTCCGAGATTTGAAATAGTCCAAAAGTTCTATAGAATTTTTAAGAATCCACAAATGGTGCATACCCCTGCGTGATTGAATAATTTTGACGTTTGTGGTTCAACATTTTATTTTATAATTTATAATAGAAATATAACATAATGACATTTTATAGAGCAATAACATACTGACAGGATTTTTCAAAGTACAGAGTCACATTGACGGGATGTATAAGTACCGATCCACGTTAAATGTATATCACAGAAAACAATCCAACAGTAAAAGTAATATTAATAATACAACAAAGAAAAATGAAAAAACAATATAACACGTTGTTAAGATGATAAACAACATCAGTACGCAGAATCTATACATCAAGACCATCATGTATTATTTGTGAAGACCATCATGTATTATTTGTGAAGACCATCATGTATTATTTGTGAAGACCATCATGTATTATTTGTGAAGAATAATTTTGACGTTTGTGGTTCAACGTTTTTTTTCTAATTTATAATAAAAATATAACATAGTGACATTTTATAGAGCAATAACATACTGACCAGACCTTTCAAAGTACAGAGTCACGTTATCAGAACCAAAGAAACACAAAAAGTCGCATTTACAAAACACACCAGCAAAAATGAAAGATAATACAAACACATTGATGGGATGTATAAGTACCGATCCAAGTTAAATGTATATCACAGAAAACAATCCAACAGTAAAAGTAATATTAATAATACAACAAAGAAAAATGAAAGAACAATGAAAGAACAATATAACATGTTGTTAAGATGATAAACAACATTAGTACGCAGAATCTATATATCAAACCATCATGTATTATTTCTGAAGACCATCATGTATTATTTGTGAAGAGAGTGACCTATATCCCTTATTTAATAAATAGTAGAGCTAATGTATGTAGCTTTGCAAAGAAAAGTTAATATGGTTTTGGCCGATTTTTAATTACAACGTAATAAAAAACTAACATTATATGTATTTTCAATAACTTTCCTGAGATATTGACGAGTCTACGACTTTTCACCAGGATGACCATACTAAGACAATACTCATGCTTCACTAAACCAACCGCGAAATCAATGCAATTCACAACTATGATTGTTTTTAAATATCGCTTCGCTTCGGTTGACTATGCTATTTTTGTGTTATAACCGATCTGTCCGGACAATGTAAATACACAATATTTATTTATCTATAACTACATACATACGCAAACTTTTGGATGCAAAATTGAAAATACTGTTTCAGGACTTTCAGCGCTCGGATTTTTTTTTTCTTCTAAAGATAGAAAAAATCTATGTATGTGAAGTAAGCAGCCGGTTCGTTATTCGATATTCAATATTCAAAATCCAACCGGCTGCTAGCAGTCAGTTCTTTGAAGTAACATATTTGTCTTTATGTAATATAGATTTTTATCAATGAAAGGACTTCAAAGATGGAGTTTTAAATATAATATTTCTCAAAACAAAAAGAAACACTGATAATACTAGGAACATTTAAAAAAGGTAAAAATATTTATGGAAAGCCCGAAAAAGAAATTTATAGTGAAATAAAATTGAGAATGGAAATGGGGAATGAGCCAAAGAGACAACAACCCGACCATAGAAAAAAAAACTAACAGCAGAAGGTCACCAACAGGTCTTCAATGTAGCGAGAAATTCCCGCACCCGGAGGCGTCCTTCAGCTGGCCCCTTAACAAATATATACTAGTTCAGTGATAATGAAATTCATACTAATTTCCAAATTGTACACAAGAAACTAAAATTAAAATAATACAAGACTAACAAAAGCCAAAGGCTCCTGACTTAGGACAGGCGCAAAAATGCGGCGGGGTTAAACATGTTTGTGAGATATCAACCCTCTCCCTATACCTCTAGCCAATGTAGAAAAGTAAACGCATAACAATACGCACATTAAAATTCAGTTCAAAAGAAGTCCGAGTCTGATGTCAGAAGATGTAACCAAAGAAAATAAACAAAATGACAATAATACATAAATAACAACAGACTACTAGCAGTTAATTGACATGCCAGCACCAGACTACCGAAACCGCTTAAATGAGGGTGAGACCCTCCTGGTCTTTCAATGACCATAAAATTCAACTAGGTCATAGACTCTGTATATATAAAGGTTGTATCAGAATCTGATCAGTATCTGATCAGTCCCCTGAACTATGAACATCATGCTTTTTATGTTATCAAAATTTTTTTTTTTATTATGATTTTCAGCAAAATTTTGACTATCGAACTGACTACTAGCAGCCGGTTGGATATTGAATATCGAATAACGAACCGGCTGCTAACTTCACATATATAAAAAAAGTCTTAAGTTTATATACTGTAGTAAAAAATGATAAGCAATATGAAAGTTAATGGATGTGAAAAGGTCAAGGCTAATCTCAATTTGCTGTATTATAAATTGAAAAAAATCAAAAAGTTCAATATTTGTAATTGCAGCTTTTCTTATAAATAGTCAAATTTGTCGTTTTGACATTCTATGCAGCAAATGCTGATTGAACCGTTTTTGTAGCATTCTGATGAATGAATATCAGAAAATTTATCTTTTTTTGCTTGTGGTTGTAATATTGATATTTTTATGCTTGACATTTCACTCCAATTTGAGAAAAATGTGACCACCCTGGGTATTCTTATTTTACTGTCTTTCCATCAATATATGATTTAGATGTGTGTTCTTCTGGTGCATTAAAGTTTTAACAAATGGAGTCTGGATGCAGATCTAAAATTCTAGTTACGATTATCATATCAAACACCCCCATTTTTTTTTATCCTCCTTGAATTTCACGTGGCCGTATGATATCCAGTTTTTTCACTTTGTCATATAGAATTTAAAACGTAAAAATCAAATTGGTCAAACTTTAAATAAAGTACTTCTATTTTTTAAATGATTGATCTGAAACCCGGGTTAGGTATTTTCTATCATAACGATCAAAATGAAATCGAAAACAGTTGAATAAAATTATCAAATATAAACAGTAAGAACTTTGGATAATGTGATTGCGTAACGTTAATCATGCAACATATCAAAATTACTATCCTTACAAACCTGCTCGTGCATTTTTCATTGTTATTCAACGCAAATTTATTTTCTAAGATACCTGGCACGATCTTATTTCACAAAGGATTTCTATTGTCTACTTATTGTACCTCGAACTTATTTACCCGATGTAGGTCTTTAAGTTGAGGTTCAATTCAATAAAAGTTAATCGGGCATGACTAATTAGATACGCCCTCTTAAAATCAGGGGGTGCGAAATAGGATTGGGAAAAACACCCAGCAAAATACCTTAATTTACCATTTCAAGAATTTGTTTGATTCAAAGTGCTTCTGGTTGCTTAAATATCTTCGATCAATAATCAGGCGGTATTTTGTGGAAATAAATAACCTGTCCCGAACTGGGAGATGTTGGCTGCAATAGGAATTAATTTATAAAAAAAGTCCATATCTCATTTACTCATAGTGGCCGTTATTCTTTGTAAATTCATGACGTTTTGTATATGACATTCGTCTATCGTGGAGAAAAAAAGGAAGGAGGGCTTATTAACTTAACGAGTTCGATCATTATGGTTCAAATCTATTCTATTACGGCATACGTTTTACCTCTAGCGAACGCTCTGCCTTATTGTAAAAAGTGCCACTCTAAATTTGTAAACATTTGCTTCAAATTGATCCACTTTGAATCTAGTCGTGAATATGCATTTTCCGTCAAACATTATATATCCGAAAAGGCACATTTGATTTACTATTATTTACCGTGAAAGATAATAATCCAAACAATTCACCTGCCATTTTTTAATTTTGATTGGTGAAAATTTAAGAAGTTTTAATATATACTAGCAAAAGAAAAACACTTCACTGTATAATAAAACGGTAAAATAAATAATGATAATGGATGACGACCAGCGGCGAATAAAATTAATATTCAGGACGATTACGTGAAATATAATAAGAGCATTAACCCCGTTTTTTTACTAGACTGACAAGCTGAGTCTTTTTTTTTATCTTGTTAGTTCTTAGTTCGCAGGAAGAAAAGTCACCCGACCAGGACACATTTCCGACGCTGAGCCGGCCAGTCTGTGGTCTTACTTTATGATGCCACGTGTTAAGCGTTAAAATGGAATACCAATTTAATTAACGTCTTTGTTTGACCCGTTCGAGATTCGAACAAATTTAATTACCTCCCGCTCTCGAGGCGAACGCCCCCACACGAGACCAACCAAGAGAGCAGTAGTGATCGGTAGTACAGAATATCATACCAAAAACTAAAGTACAATACACAATACAGTTTCACAGAATTCTCACAGTTACTAATGCGAGCTAAAAGTATCTAACCTAAATTGGATGAGTGAAATGATATTGTAAACTACACGTAAACATGGATGATCGACTTTAGGGTAGATTTTATGAATCAAATTAAAAACTCTTGCACCTATTGTACGACCTACCTATTGTATTTAAAATTTATGTGTTGTAGTCATTAACAGGCATGAAATATTTGCTACTGGACTTAAAGCAAACAACAATCAATCAATTTGATTAATATCTCTGTTACAGTACTAGTACTTGGCACACAAAGACAAGATCTTGTAAAATGCTATAATTTACAATTTTCATTTAAATTTTTATGTTGTTTTCTTTTCTTCATTTATTTTTTGAGGGGGGGGGGGGGTGTGTCTCTTCAGTTTATCACATAAATGACTGCTTATTCAAAAGTTCTGGGTATTTTTTTACTATTGTTCTTATCTAATGTTTAAATACGATTTATAACATATGATTTTTTTTGTCGGGCAAGGATAAAACTAAGAAAGATAAAAGTTTTTTTCAGGTGTTTTTGCTTCATTTGGACACGAAAAGGGAATAACGGACGACTAAATTAAAGTGTTTGTTTTCATATAATATATTGAACTTGCGAATATATCTCACCAACACGTTTTGATCGGGACAGTGAAACCTAGTTCAATACGGTTTTATTCATTGAAGTTTGCATTCATAGTTCTTATTTAAAAAAAAACACAAATAAAGCAAGATCTAATAATTAATTGGACTGAATAGACTAAACTAATTATTCTGCATTCGCATGTATCTTAATGTAGGAAAATGGACAAATCAGAAACAAAAGGAACATTTGCCGGATGAATATTGTGAAGGACCTTATGCATCTAGGACTGTCCGATTAAAAGTTCTTAAACAAGCTGTTTAAAAAGCTAATTGTTGGAAGAGTTTACTTACTGTTTTCTAAAGTCTGATCTTTACGATTCTATTTCATGATTACTGACAGATCGAAAACATCAAGTATATATAGCATGAAGTTGTTAGGCATAATATTCATTGGTCAGTTATAAATGAGGTCTGTACGGGGGTTTTGATTGCTGATTTATTAAATAACAAATCGTTATTTTGAAAAGTTGGCTAAAAATATAAATTTACCCCCTAATTTTGTAAAACTATCATTTGATGTTATTTAGATGCTATTTTTTTTTTATCATAAATAAATATTTATATGATGTAATGTCATTAAATTCGTCCGTTTTCATTTCAATTTGGTAACTGTTAATTGTATATATCAGTCTGAGTACTGTTTAACTATCATTTAAGTTTAGCATATTTAGACTCGTCCAGTACAGGAAAATTAGGTTTCTGCAAGTGCTTTTTATGTACTTTTCATATAGTTTTGACGGTTTGTAAAAGTTCAATGATAAGTTAATATTGATATTAAAAGGCCTCCGAACAAAAAGGGGTGTTCAGATCCCCGAGCCCGAAGGATATTATATATCCGAAAAGGCGCATTTGATTTACTATTATTTACCGTGAAAGATAATAATCCCAACAATCACAAGTGTTTGAAACAATTCACCTGCCATTTTTTAATTTTGATTGGTGAAAATTTAAGAAGTTTTAATATATACTAGCAAAAGAAAAACACTTCACTGTATAATAAAACGGTAAAATAAATAATGATAATGGATGACGACCAGCGGCGAATAAAATTAATATTCAGGACGATTACGTGAAATATAATAAGAGCATTAACCCCGTTTTTTACTAGACTGACAAGCTGAGTCTTTTTTTTATCTTGTAAGTTTACAAGATATTAGTTCGCAGGAAGAAAAGTCACCCGACCAGGACACATTTCCGACGCTGAGCCGGCCAGTCTGTGGTCTTACTTTATGATGCCACGTGTTAAGCGTTAAAATGGAATACCAATTTAATTAACGTCTTTGTTTGACCCGTTCGAGATTCGAACAAATTTAATGACCTCCCGCTCTCGAGGCGAACGCCCCCACACGAGACCAACCAAGAGAGCAGTAGTGATCGGTAGTACAGAATATCATACCAAAAACTAAAGTACAATACACAATACAGTTTCACAGAATTCTCACAGTTACTAAAGCGAGCTAAAAGTATCTAACCTAAATTGGATGAGTGAAATGATATTGTAAACTACACGTAAACATGGATGATCGACTTTAGGGTAGATTTTATGAATCAAATTAAAAACTCTTGCACCTATTGTACGACCTACCTATTGTATTTAAAATTTATGTGTTGTAGTCATTAACAGGCATGAAATATTTGCTACTGGACTTAAAGCAAACAACAATCAATCAATTTGATTAATATCTCTGTTACAGTACTAGTACTTGGCACACAAAGACAAGATCTTGTAAAATGCTATAATTTACAATTTTCATTTAAATTTTTATGTTGTTTTCTTTTCTTCTTTTTTTTTGAGGGGGGGGGGGGTGTCTCTTCAGTTTATCACATAAATGACTGCTTATTCAAAAGTTCTAGATATTTTTTTACTATTGTTCTTATCTAATGTTTAAATACGATTTATAACATATGATTTTTTTTGTCGGGCAAGGATAAAACTAAGAAAGATAAAAGTTTTTTTCAGGTGTTTTTGCTTCATTTGGACACGAAAAGGGAATAACGGACGACTAAATTAAAGTGTTTGTTTTCATATAATATATTGAACTTGCGAATATATCTCACCAACACGTTTTGATCGGGACAGTGAAACCTAGTTCAATACGGTTTTATTCATTGAAGTTTGCATTCATAGTTCTTATTTAAAAAAAAAAACACAAATAAAGCAAGATCTATTAATTAATTGGACGGAATAGACAAAACTAATTATTCTGCATTCGCATGTATCTTAATGTAGGAAAATGGACAAATCAGAAACAAAAGGAACATTTGCCGGATGAATATTGTGAAGGACCTTATGCATCTAGGACTGTCCGATTAAAAGTTCTTAAACAAGCTGTTTAAAAAGCTAATTGTTGGAAGAGTTTACTTACTGTTTTCTAAAGTCTGATCTTTACGATTCTATTTCATGATTACTGACAGATCGAAAACATCAAGTATATATAGCATGAAGTTGTTAGGCATAATATTCATTGGTCAGTTATAAATGAGGTCTGTACGGGGGTTTTGATTGCTGATTTATTAAATAAGAAATCGTTATTTTGAAAAGTTGGCTAAAAATATAAATTTACCCCCTAATTTTGTAAAACTATCATTTGATGTTATTTAGATGCTATTTTTTTTTTATCATAAATAAATAATTATATGATGTAATGTCATTAAATTCGTCCGTTTTCATTTCAATTTGGTAACTGTTAATTGTATATATCAGTCTGAGTACTGTTTAACTATCATTTAAGTTTAGCATATTTAGACTCGTCCAGTACAGGGAAATTAGGTTTCTGCAAGTGCTTTTTATGTACTTTTCATATAGTTTTGACGGTTTGTAAAAGTTCAATGATAAGTTAATATTGATATTAAAAGGCCTCCGAACAAAAAAGGGTGTTCAGATCCCCGAGCCCGAAGGATATTATATATCCGAAAAGGCGCATTTGATTTACTATTATTTACCGTGAAAGATAATAATCCCAACAATCACAAGTGTTTGAAACAATTCACCTGCCATTTTTTAATTTTGATTGGTGAAAATTTAAGAAGTTTTAATATATACTAGCAAAAGAAAAACACTTCACTGTATAATAAAACGGTAAAATAAATAATGATAATGGATGACGACCAGCGGCGAATAAAATTAATATTCAGGACGATTACGTGAAATATAATAAGAGCATTAACCCCGTTTTTTACTAGACTGACAAGCTGAGTCTTTCTTTATCTTGTAAGTTTACAAGATATTAGTTCGCAGGAAGAAAAGTCACCCGACCAGGACACATTTCCGACGCTGAGCCGGCCAGTCTGTGGTCTTACTTTATGATGCCACGTGTTAAGCGTTAAAATGGAATACCAATTTAATTAACGTCTTTGTTTGACCCGTTCGAGATTCGAACAAATTTAATGACCTCCCGCTCTCGAGGCGAACGCCCCCACACGAGACCAACCAAGAGAGCAGTAGTGATCGGTAGTACAGAATATCATACCAAAAACTAAAGTACAATACACAATACAGTTTCACAGAATTTTCACAGTTACTAAAGCGAGCTAAAAGTATCTAACCTAAATTGGATGAGTGAAATGATATTGTAAACTACACGTAAACATGGATGATCGACTTTAGGGTAGATTTTATGAATCAAATTAAACACTCTTGCACCTATTGTACGACCTACCTATTGTATTTAAAATTTATGTGTTGTAGTCATTAACAGGCATGAAATATTTGCTACTGGACTTAAAGCAAACAACAATCAATCAATTTGATTAATATCTCTGTTACAGTACTAGTACTTGGCACACAAAGACAAGATCTTGTAAGATGCTATAATTTACAATTTTCATTTAAATTTTTATGTTGTTTTCTTTTCTTCTTTTTTTTTTGAGGGGGGGGGTGTGTCTCTTCAGTTTATCACATAAATGACTGCTTATTCAAAAGTTCTAGATATTTTTTTACTATTGTTCTTATCTAATGTTTAAATACGATTTATAACATATGATTTTTTTTTGTCGGGCAAGGATAAAACTAAGAAAGATAAAAGTTTTTTTCAGGTGTTTTTGCTTCATTTGGACACGAAAAGGGAATAACGGACGACTAAATTAAAGTGTTTGTTTTCATATAATATATTGAACTTGCGAATATATCTCACCAACACGTTTTGATCGGGACAGTGAAACCTAGTTCAATACGGTTTTATTCATTGAAGTTTGCATTCATAGTTCTTATTTAAAAAAAAACACAAATAAAGCAAGATCTATTAATTAATTGGACTGAATAGACAAAACTAATTATTCTGCATTCGCATGTATCTTAATGTAGGAAAATTACCAAATCAGAAACAAAAGGAACATTTGCCGGATGAATATTGTGAAGGACCTTATGCATCTAGGACTGTCCGATTAAAAGTTCTTAAACAAGCTGTTTAAAAAGCTAATTGTTGGAAGAGTTTACTTACTGTTTTCTAAAGTCTGATCTTTACGATTCTATTTCATGATTACTGACAGATCGAAAACATCAAGTATATATAGCATGAAGTTGTTAGGCATAATATTCATTGGTCAGTTATAAATGAGGTCTGTACGGGGGTTTTGATTGCTGATTTATTAAATAACAAATCGTTATTTTGAAAAGTTGGCTAAAAATATAAAGGAGTAGGTCCGGTAAGAACCGATTTTGGCCTCAAATTTCAGGTTCATCTGACGAAAGATTTTGACCACTTTTTAAACACTTAAGTGTCTATTTTATTTGAATTAATTAGTTTATGTGAAAGATTTTAACAGATTTAGTCATTAAAAACGATCTGATTCAAGCTCAAATATGAAAAATCTACCTAATATGCCGAAAAATGTCACTTTTCAGATGGTTTTTGGTAAAAATGAAAGTGGCCGCATCCGTGTTCATCCTCAACCTTTATATATGTTATGTATTATCATAAAATACAACTTACATTTCAAAATTAAGGATGAACACGAATGCGGCCACTTTCGTTTTACACGAAAACCGTCTAAAATTTAACTAAAATGCTAGAGTTATGAGGATTTCAGTAATTTAGCATGACTTAATGGTGCTAGTACCGGATATATGTGCATTGTATTGTCAAAAACAGCCCATATTTATGTAGCAGAAGCATTCTACTGTCCAATGAATAACTAAAGGTTTACATTTTAACAATTTTGTAAAACCGCTATATTTTGGGGCCAAAAAGGGGTCTTACTGAACCTACTCCTTTACCCCCTAATTTTGTAAAACTATCATTTGATGTTATTTAGATGCTATTTTTTTTTTTATCATAAATAAATAATTATATGATATAATGTCATTAAATTGGTCCGTTTTCATTTCAATTTGGTAACTGTTAATTGTATATATCAGTCTGAGTACTGTTTAACTATCATTTAAGTTTAGCATATTTAGACTCGTCCAGTACAGGGAAATTAGGTTTCTGCAAGTGCTTTTTATGTACTTTTCATATAGTTTTGACGGTTTGTAAAAGTTCAATGATAAGTTAATATTGATATTAAAAGGCCTCCGAACAAAAAGGGGTGTTCAGATCCCCGAGCCCGAAGGATATTATATATCCGAAAAGGCGCATTTGATTTACTATTATTTACCGTGAAAGATAATAATCCCAACAATCACAAGTGTTTGAAACAATTCACCTGCCTTTTTTTAATTTTGATTGGTGAAAATTTAAGAAGTTTTAATATATACTAGCAAAAGAAAAACACTTCACTGTATAATAAAACGGTAAAATAAATAATGATAATGGATGACGACCAGCGGCGAATAAAATTAATATTCAGGACGATTACGTGAAATATAATAAGAGCATTAACCCCGTTTTTTACTAGACTGACAAGCTGAGTCTTTTTTTTATCTTGTAAGTTTACAAGATATTAGTTCGCAGGAAGAAAAGTCACCCGACCAGGACACATTTTCGACGCTGAGCCGGCCAGTCTGTGGTCTTACGTTATGATGCCACGTGTTAAGCGTTAAAATGGAATACCAATTTAATTAACGTCTTTGTTTGACCCGTTCGAGATTCGAACAAATTTAATGACCTCCCGCTCTCGAGGCGAACGCCCCCACACGAGACCAACCAAGAGAGCTGTAGTGATCGGTAGTACAGAATATCATACCAAAAACTAAAGTACAATACACAATACAGTTTCACAGAATTCTCACAGATACTAAAGCGAGCTAAAAGTATCTAACCTAAATTGGATGAGTGAAATCATATTGTAAACTACACGTAAAAATGGATGATCGACTTTAGGGTAGATTTTATGAATCAAATTAAAAACTCTTGCACCTATTGTACGACCTACCTATTGTATTTAAAATTTATGTGTTGTAGTCATTAACAGGCATGAAATATTTGCTACTGGACTTAAAGCAAACAACAATCAATCAATTTGATTAATATATCTGTTACAGTACTAGTACTTGGTACACAAAGACAAGATCTTGTAAAATGCTATAATTTACAATTTTCATTTAAATTTTTATGTTGTTTTCTTTTCTTCTTTTTTTTTGAGGGGGGGGGGGTCTCTTCAGTTTATCACATAAATGACTGCTTATTCAAAAGTTCTAGATATTTTTTACTATTGTTCTTATCTAATGTTTAAATACGATTTATAACATATGATTTTTTTTGTCGGGCAAGGATAAAACTAAGAAAGATAAAAGTTTTTTTCAGGTGTTTTTGCTTCATTTGGACACGAAAAGGGAATAACGGACGACTAAATTAAAGTGTTTGTTTTCATATAATATATTGAACTTGCGAATATATCTCACCAACACGTTTTGATCGGGACAGTGAAACCTAGTTAAATACGGTTTTATTCATTGAAGTTTGCATTCATAGTTCTTATTCAAAAAAAAAAACACAAATAAAGCAAGATCTATTAATTAATTGGACTGAATAGACAAAACTAATTATTCTGCATTCGCATGTATCGTAATGAAGGAAAATTACCAAATCAGAAACAAAAGGAACATTTGCCGGATGAATATTGTGAAGGACCTTATGCATCTAGGACTGTCCGATTAAAAGTTCTTAAACAAGCTGTTTAAAAAGCTAATTGTTGGAAGAGTTTACTTACTGTTTTCTAAAGTCTGATCTTTACGATTCTATTTCATGATTACTGACAGATCGAAAACATCAAGTATATATAGCATGAAGTTGTTAGGCATAATATTCATTGGTCAGTTATAAATGAGGTCTGTACGGGGGTTTTGATTGCTGATTTATTAAATAAGAAATCGTTATTTTGAAAAGTTGGCTAAAAAATATAAATTTACCCCCTAATTTTGTAAAACTATCATTTGATGTTATTTAGATGCTATTTTTTTTTTATCATAAATAAATAATTATATGATGTAATGTCATTAAATTGGTCCGTTTTCATTTCAATTTGGTAACTGTTAATTGTATATATCAGTCTGAGTACTGTTTAACTATCATTTAAGTTTAGCATATTTAGACTCGTCCAGTACAGGGAAATTAGGTTTCTGCAAGTGCTTTTTATGTACTTTTCATATAGTTTTGACGGTTTGTAAGTCAGTAAAAGTTCAATGATTAAGTTAATATTGACATTAAAAGACCTCCTCACAAAAAGGGCTGTTCAAATCCCCTCGCCCTTCGGGCTCGGGTATCTGAACACCCCTTTTTGTTCGGAGGCCTTTTAATATCAATATTAACTTATCATTGAACTTTTACTATTACATACACGCTTTAACTTGTATTTTCTCAACAGTTTATTGATTCTCTTAATATTATAAAATAATGTACAAGTAATTAAACATAGTGTGATCAAATTGATTAAAATTAATTTATATAGTACGAAAAAGGAAATAAACGCTTACAAAATTTAAAATCTTGAAAAAAAAAACACAAATGAAAAGACAACGGTTATAAAAATTAACTCATGAGTAGTATACCGCTGTTCAAAACATTGATTTTGTGTATGTCTCAACATCTGTAAACACTGCACATTGTTCGCTTATATATCTGTTACACTGACATTTTCATATCACCACATGTATTATACAGAAGAGTAATTTTTATTAATCATTGTACAATTTCTAAATTTAAACGTGAATCTGAATAAAAAGGTAGTATACGTATTTCAAACAACATCCGATATTCTTTGCGTATCAGTCTGTACGGCTTTGGTATTGAGAGAGTTGAATGTATTGTATATAAAGTCAAAGGTAAATTACGAATTTTGTATTGTTTTAAAAAATATTTCTTTCTTTAAAATACTATATTTGTCCTTAAACATTTATTCTACCGGAATAATTAACTTGCTTTCATTAACTGCGAATACTCTCAACTCATAATTTCCTGTTAATTTGACATATTGATACTATTTGTAATGCTTTTTGTTATTTAATGTTTACCTATTAAGGGTTATATCTCGTCTCTATATTTTAAATTATACCAGCTTTGATAAGTGTTTCAATTTTCTCCCCTGTTTCCGTACTATGAACAGGAAAAATATTTATCTTGTAAAATCAATTTCTGTTCTCAAATATACTGAATACATTACAACAAAATTATTTTCATTTACCATTGTGCAATATTCTATTTGGCGGCATTTGGTTCAAGGTTTTTTTTTGCCTCCTGAAATTACCTAAGTTAGAGACCTCAGTTTTTGTCCTGATTTTCAGTAGTTGTCGTTTGTTGATGTGGTTCATGAGTGTTTCTTTTTTTCGTCTTTTATATAAATTAAACCGTTGGTTTTGCCGTTTGAATTGTACTCATGTATGGGGCCCTTGATAGCTTGCTGTTCGATATGAGCCAAGGTTCCATGTTGAAGTCCGTACTTTGATTTATAATGATTTTTCTTTTACAAACTGTGACTTGGATTGAGAGTTGTCTCATTGGCCCTCATACCACATCTCCTCTAATCTATGAGGATTAAACGAAAAGCAATATAGGGTGTTCAAATTGATTACGATGAATTTATGTTGTACGAAATGAATATACCCGAATCATAGATACCAGTAGTAAAGTTTGGTACACCGTTGTTGGAAATAATCTCATCATAGGTACAATCATTTGAATTGTGAACGCCAAATTAATGACTTTATTGGTAGCATATACTTTATAATTTGTTGTAAATTCGTTGACATAATCCTTGTTCATCAAATTTCTGTTCAGACACAGATGAAGCTCTAAACTCTTGAATAACGAACGATTTGTAAAATTAATATCCCATATGCAGGTGAAGTTGGTATATTGCTACTTAGGTTAAGAGGTGGAATTGGTAATTTCAAAATTAAAATCGTCTCTTTTGCCATAGAGTCGTGTACATTGAGATGACCGCTTATCAGTCGGAAACCCGGTTGAAATAGAACAAAAGAATCGAAGCTCTTTGTTAGAGAAGGCGAGAAATGTTTACTGTAATGTTTACTATAGTGACAAAAAATTTAAAAGTTAATAGAAACAAACAAAATACAATTTTCTTCTCAATTACGAAGTGTTTTATTTTAAAAACACCATTTGCATAAGTTTTCAATTTATTTAGTACATAGTTAAGCAGAACAATTAGATATCGAGTCGACGACATGGGGTATCTTTCAAGTTGGATGTAGAAAAAGCATAACCTCCGATTCAAATTTTTTTTACCACGGACGGAAAACATATCAATCTATTAGTTTAGTAATTTTTGTGTCTGCCCTTCCATTGTGTGACTCAAGAAAAAATTCCAAAAAAATGGGTAACAATTGTATCGAAAAGAGAAAATCGAGTCCACCTTTTTATGTTAGGGCGTGTTTGAGTTGAATATTTTGTCTTGATATCGTACAAAGCAAGAATATTTCATACATCGTCTCGCTTCAGATTCTATCATTTTTATATATCAAAGCTACAGGTTGATTTAATAACATAAAAAAATCACAGTTCTAAAAGATGAAATATATGGGTCAAGTGAAATACCTATCTAATGAATCAAAAACCAGAGTAGGTGTGTTCGAATAGCTATTTATTTACTGAAAGTACTTGACGACAGTTTTTCAAGTTGGATGATGAATATGCATATCTTCGAAAAATTATAATTTTTTGTGTGTGATAACTAGGGTTTATAGTCTTCAACCACTAAAAAAATCTAGTCTGCCCTTCCAAGAAATATTTAATTAGAATTTTTTAAAATGTTTATGAATTTTCGAAAATTCCACCTGACAACCGATCAGACAATAGTTTTAAGTTGAATCAATGCAGACAAGATCATTAACTGATGCTCATTAGCTAGTTGATACATTTGTCTTTTAAAATACAACTGACATACGGATCGTATTGGTGCAATGTGGATACATTTATCGGTTTCCAAGAGCAACATTGGTAGCGCGTCAACCCTACAATGGCTTCCATTTCTACGATTGTGAAAATAAACTGGCGTCATGGGGAGATAATTTTGACGAAGTAGAATCCTGACTGTTATGATTAATTCGAGGTATAATTCTAAAAATGATGTTTAGAAGCCGTGTCTGTTTGTTCTCTTTTTTCTATCTCGAGGATATATTAATGAAACACAATTAGAAAAGTTTGGATTGTAAAAGGAAAGAACATTATCAATTACTCTGACATTAGAGGATCTGGCTTCTTTAACCTTCTTTTTTCCACTCTTGCATATAAAATTTAACTTAAAATAAAATTTGTCTAACTTTCAAAACAATGCTTCTGTTTTTGAATAAATCATAAAAAAAAACCGAGTTAGCTTTTTTTGTATCATAATGATCAAAATGAAATGAAAACTGTTAAATAAAATTATTAAATATAAACAGTAAAACATAATTTTATTGATTAACGTTAATCATGCAGAATGTCCACATTACTATCCATAGACTCTATTTATAACGTGTACTTCCTTAACAGTTTTTTGATTTTCCGCAGGTTATTAAATAAAGTTATTAAACATAGTGTAATCAAATTGATTTCAATGAATTTATACTGTACAAAATATGTTGAACCCAATAAGAAAAGTTTCAATTGTTAATGAAACAAAAATCATCAATAAATCTGAAAATGGCTTCTTAGATCTTTCTTCCGCCCTCTGGGATAGACAATTCAACGTAAAAACCAAATTGGTCCAACTTTAACTAAAATACTTTTTTTAAATGATTTATCTAAAAACCGAGTTATTTTTTTTTAATACAATGTATAACGATAAAAAAATGAAATCGTAAACATTTAAATAAAATGATCAAATATAAACGTGGGATTATTTGATTAGACCAGAAGGTAGCAGCAATTTGTTGTTTACGTGAATATTATGAAATGTTATTGATCTGATAATTTTTCTGTAAATTTATTGATTATTAATTTTTAAATTCAAAACATTTATAATTGAGATATCTATAATAATAAATGGCATTTGCTGTATTTGGTACATTTGTTTTATTTATTTTCAAATTTTAATTCTCTACTACTTTAAATTTATTTGATCTTCCGACTGTTTTGATTTGCGCGCCATTTATGAGTATCTCGTAAACGAAACACGCATCCGACGTCTCCAATTATAAAGCCTGTATCGTTTATGACTTTTCTTCAAAAATATTTTAAACATAATTTTTATTTTCCAGGTAATATTGAAAATCTGCTTAGCTTAGACTGAACCAATCACGTAATTAACGCATGCATTTTCAAAGAAGAAAAACTAAGTTGTATAGGAGATATCAATACAACTTGTTAATAATACAGTGAAAACAAAAGTGCATGAGCTGACTTCAGTAGCAATCAGAACATGAGGGAACAACGCAGTTTCCTTTGTTTAATATTTAATCTTTTAGTTTTCGTATTAGTTTATTATGCATATTACCAGCATGTTTGGTTAGGCCAATACAAGGTTCAAGAATCAAAAGAACGATTATTTACTATAACTGAATTTAAAAATACCAGTGCCCCCTTTTTAGTAGATACTTCAGCTTGCAAAATTCCGTATATAGATCCGTTTGATAAATCATTGAAACATATGTTCAGAAAAGGAACAGCCTTAAAATGTGCCGTCATCAATGATGTAGTATACTCGAAAGGAAATACTATATTCATAAATTGGAAAGCTGTTAATAACTCGCAACTGAAAAATACAATGAAATACTGCAAATATGAAGTCATTTGGATCCCATATAATGAAAAGTGTCACAACGATTTTTTTATGGTTAAAAAGGAAAGTAAAGAATTCGTAGATCGTACTGATATATCAAATGAATTCATTCGTGTTAAATGCTACACTGGAGGTGGTCTAGACGTGTATACAAATTTCTTCTCTTTTGTTCATTTAAAAGCAGATGTTGAGGATCGATGTGAAAAAAATGCCATTAAGTTTGCAAACACACGACAAGAGCAGTTAAATGTTATGATGATGGGTATTGATTCAGTAGCTAGAAATAATATGCTTCGCTATATGAAGGAAACTTGGAAATATTTAGTAAACACACACAACGCCATAGATTTACTTGGCTATAATAAAGTTGCTGATAACACTTTTCCAAATATAGTTCCGATGACAGTAGGGAAATTTGTAAATGAATTACCATCATTTGACAACTATAATTTCATATGGAACAAATATTCTGCAAAAGGGTAAAGAACGTTCTATGCCGAAGATTGTCCCAAAATTGCATTCCGTAGAAGATTTAAAATACCTCTAGGAGATTACTTCAATAGGCCTTTAAGTGTTGCTATGGAAAACGATACAAAGGTTTGGAATGTTCGAAAGTATTGTGTACATGGGAGAACAGACACTGATATAGTTCTAGACTATTTAAAGAAATATGCTACGATGTTTCAGTCTAAGCAACATTTTTCCTTCACATTGTTTTCAAAGCTCACACATGATATTCTCCACGAAACATTTAAAGCAGATAAAATTTACCTTAAGTTTTTCAAAGACTTTTTTGAAAATGATATCTTAAAAAACACAGTTGTATTCTTTTTCAGTGATCATGGAATGCGTTTTGGTCGTTTTAGAGAAACATTTCCTGGAAAATTAGAAGACCGTCTTCCCTTTATGCTGATTGTATTCCCTTCATGGTTCATTAAAAAGTATCCAGAAGTTCACAGAAATTTGCAGATCAATGCAAGAAGACTTACAACTCCTTTCGATATCTTTGCCACATTAGAACATATTTTAGATTTCAATGGAATTGAGAAAAAGCAAGTGACAAAGCAAAGATCAATGAGCTTACTTCATGAAATTCCCGAAAACAGAACTTGTGATGAAGCTGGTATCCTACCTCATTGGTGTACTTGTTCTAAACTTACAACATTAGATATTCAAAATAAGACAGTTATCCAAATTGGTCATGCTTTTGTATCTAAGATTAACCAAAATTTAAGGCATTCTTTTGACGTTTGTGAAAAATTGTACTTGAAATCTATAAAATATGCTCTGCTTGTAATACCATCCGATAAAGTTCTGCGATACGGAAAGACGTATAAATATGGTGATCGCATTAAATCTTATATTGATTATCAGATAACCATTCAAACAAAGCCAGGAGATGCTATCATTGAAGGGATATTACGGTTTGACGAGAAAAGAAAAACATATGACTTAGTAGGTGATGTCAGTCGAATTAATAAGTACGGTGATCAATCACACTGTATTGAGCAAAATCACCTTAAAAAATTTTGCTACTGTAAAATTCAACCGTGAAATGTCATTATCAGTCGATTTTATTAAAAGTTTATTAAAGCCAATTGTTCAGTTAAGATAAAATTTAACGAAATCAACTATTAGAACGGGTATCAAAGAAATACCTTTCTATGCCAGATTTATATCAATCAATAGGCCAGCTCAGGGATACGGTTTTCAGACGAATCTGTCATGTGACTTCCACCACCACGTGACAAAAATGTATGCATAGAAATTTCCAACACATGTTGAGCAAACGGGTGAAAATGTTTTAATTTATACTGCACAAAATATTAGGGAAATTCAAATCTGAAAGGATGACCACCCACCCTCAGTCAAACGGCAATCACGGTTATGTACTTACGGAACATTAATTATTAATATACTACCCTACATAATGACGATCATGAAAGTGCTGGAAACGTTTAAAAGAGCAGGGATACAGGCGCGCCTTCTATCTGGTAAATGACGTCATAAAGGCGTTCGAAATTGACGATATTTTCCGGTGAAAGACATGATTCCAGAAATGACCTATTGTAAATACATTTAAATAAGAAGATTTGGTATAAGTGCCAAAGAGACAACATTACAACAAAGTCACAATGTAGAAAATGTAGTAAATGTTAACAATAAAATTAGTTTATGTCAAATTACGACCTTCATTTCAGAGCCTTGAACCAAACCGAACATCAAGCTATATATAAAGGGCCCTACAATAATAAAGGTAAACTATTCAGGCAGGAAAAATTAACCTATGGCTTTGCTCATTGTTGAAGGCCCTCCAGTGACTATAGTTTTTAATTTCTGTGTCATTTGGTCTCTTGTGGAGAAATTTCTCATTAGCAATCATACCACATCTTCTTTTTTTATATTAAATGCAGGGTTTATTACTCTTGCTGTGTTGATTCAGTAGGATGTGTCCCCCTGCTTTTAGTGTATACCCTTATATTTTTACGATGGTTGTTTGCTTGTGAGAGAGTTGTCTACAAGAGTTTTGTGTTTTTTGTATATGTTTGTTTTTCTTGAGATTGTAACACAGTGATGACTGCTGTAACCATATTTTGACTATTTTACCGATTATGTCTGTTTTGTTCACACGCATCGTTGTAAAAATAACGGAATTTGATGTTACTGTCATCAAAGTGAGAGGTTTAGCGCTATAAAACCAGGTTCAATCCACCATTTTCTACATTTGAAAATGTCTGTACCAAGTCTGGAATATGACCGTTGTTGTCCATTCGTTTGATGTGTTTTATCCTTTGATTTTGCCATTTGATTAGGGATTTTCCGTTTTGAATTTTCGTCGGAGTTCAGTATTTTTGTGATTTTACTTATTTCCATTATATTCATGCTATTTCTTTAAATGTATGTTTATCCTGCCTCCTTTTATAAGGAGTTCTTATATCTTTATGTATTTGCCTTTTATGAGGTCCAGAACACAGTTACAGTCCTTTTTCTTTAGTTGTCTTCAAATAGAGTCACTAATGTTGACAGTGTTTATCATTTTGTTCATGCACCTTCCAAATTTATTTCCTGATATTTTATGTATAAAATGGTAATATGGAGACAAAATTACATGTATAAGCAGTTTATAATGATTTGTACGTGAAGGTGAATTAGTAGTGTGGTCAATCGTACAGTTGTGCCTAACCGGTTACTTGGAATAATGGTTCCACCGATACACCGGTTAGCCGGTAGTTAATTGATAAAGGCACCAGTAGTATACCGATGTTCAAAACTCATAAATCGATAGAAAAAAACAAATCAGGGTCACTTTAAAGTTGATATGTGAAGGCCTTATCTATATTACTCTACAAATGTACGTTGATACAATACGGTGAATTGAAGTTTGTCCGTTGGCATTACAAGGCTTTGTGAGGATTCCTGGCGACGTTGGACTTTTTATATTTCAATACCACCTTATTTACTGTGGCGTTTGTAATAACGTCAGATTGAAAAATAGAAAAAAAAAACTTCTTGATCCGGTCGAATTGTAATGTCTGAAACTGATGGTTCTTTCATTTTCTGTTGATGTCTCAGAAAATAATGTGGAGTGTTTTAATTTGAAATGATTAAGCCTATTACTCTTACCATCAGGTATACATTAATCATATTCACGTTGATTTGCATTTCACATTTTTTGAGTTGGCATTTCGTTTCAACTATGGCAAAGCTTGGCACCTTCAGATGTAGGTCTACACAAAATCAGATCAAAACTTATGTAACGAAAAAATTGTAAAATTTAATCTGATTAATGATTTAAAGTTACTATTTAAAAAAAAAAAACATATATACAACTGATGTTTACTTTACATCTTGCCCTGAGCTGATCGACAAGTTGTATAAGTCCTAATTAATTCTATGGTTTTTTTTCAATTGCAATCAATATACTGGACAATAGATCTGTCAAATTAATTACCACGACGATAATTTTTCAAAATAGAACAATATTATTAAATGATTTCAATACACATTTATATCAAATCTATTAAAATTGAAAAAAAAGTTTAGTTAACCGGTTAGTGTTTTTGGTATTCGATATTCGGGCCTTTCGACGGTTAACGGTTGACAACACTATTAACTAGTGATCTGCTCTTCTTTGAAAAGGTAAAAAATTAGTATGTCTAGTTCTGCAGCTTTCAGACTATATTTATACACCCACTCTGCATAAAATTCTCCTTAATTTAAATGAAAGTTTATATACTTTTCTTTAACTTATATAATGTGTCCCAAAATTAATACACTACACTGTAAAAATATTTTTGAATAGAGCAAGAGCTAATTTTTTGTTCAATTTGTTTTTGTTGTTTTCTGTCTTAGATTAATTCTCGACGATATAACTGTTTTCTCGGACCAATGTTTGTTATGTGTCTGTCTTGTTTTACTAAGTAAACGTCATTCTGTCGGGCTGTCCAATATAGGTTTGCTCTTCAACTTTGTTCTTGTTTTGGCTTTCTAAATATTTTTATCTGAGCTTCATTTATCAGTCTTATGTAGACGAAACGCGCGTCGGGTGTATCAAGTTATAAATCTGATGCCTTTGATAACTTTTATCAGAATTCTTCGACTGTTTTATGAATTCTTTATATATTCCGTTCTTGTAATTCTTATTCAATGTTATGACTTTCGGCCTCATTTATGTTTCCCATTACAATTAATTAATCATGGTTTTACGATATGGCAAGAACACATAATACACCAATCCTTCAAGGATATTTACGTGCTAAAAAAAACTCATTCTTAATATCAATTTAACCTATGTCAACCGAAATTTCTCTCCTTGATTTAACTGTGTCAAAGGTGCCAATGATGCTGCAGCCAGATTATAAATATGCACGTGGATATCCATTACTATTATAAACAAAAACACATACTTCACAAAACAAAACCGAACGGATCAACTTGACGACTCAACACTAGAAAAATTTTGCATTTTAATGGAAAAAACATCATCAATAAATCTGAAATAAGAGGATATGACTTCTTTGATCTTCTTCCTCTGACATATAAAATTAAACTTAAAATCAAATTTGTCCAAATTTTAAAAAAATCGTTTTTGTTTTTTCATAAGGTTAGGGTTTTTATTATTTTAACGATCGAAATAATTTTGAATTAACTGATAAACTAATCAAATATAAACAGTAAGAACGTGTAATAATTTGATTGATTAACGTTTCGCATGCAACACGTCCACATTACTATCCATGCACGCTATAACATGTTTTTACAGTATATTGATTCTCCTCAGATTATTAGTATGATCAAATTGATTACAATGCATTTATATTGTACAAAAAATGTTATAAACGCATTTTAAATTGATAAACTTGCAAAAAAAAGAATGATTTTGTTTATACAATACATTAAACTCTACCAATACTGAAGCCATACAAGCTGATATGTATATGTAAAGATATACAGGTGCTGTTTGGAAAATTTGATTCAGGTTTCTTTAAAAGTAGAAATTGTAGATGTACCAGATTTAAGGGGACTGTTTGTATTGTTTAAGCAGATGGTAAAACATAAACAAAATTATCCTTTTTTTATACTCTTGAATTCTCTGATTCACGGGGTATGACTATATAGGTCTTGTAGAAGAGGAACAGGCGCATCTTTTGCGCAAGAAATCGAGTGGCGCTATGTTCAAAAATCTGAAACTAGGACTAAAAATTAAAAAAAAAAACGGAAAAGGGTGGGATTGGCCTATTCCATGGCTTCTAGAGAAAAATAATAGGGGTTTCACAGGGTATGACTATACAGGTCTTGTAGGGGAGAAACAGGCGCATCTTTTCCGCAAGGTATCGAGTTGCACTATGTTCATAAAAATGAAAAAGGGGGCTTGGCCTATTCCATAGTTTCTAGAGAAAAACAATGAGGGGTGTAGGGGATATAGCGTGGTGATAGATATACAGAGTGGTGATTTTCTTAAAATAATCTAAATTGGGATTATACTCAGATCGACGTCCGGTCTTTAATCGTCCAAATCTGACGTTAAATTCTCAAATTGACGTCCAATTCTGCGATACTCAGATGAAAATAATAAGTAAACTCATATATTTTTTCTCTTATAAATGTGCAAAATGTCGCCCCTCCTCTAAAAATATTTATATAATTATATAAAATCTGGCAAACGATTGTCGTCCAATTATAACACTCGTTATCATCAATTGTTGAATCCAGGAACCTTTTTAAATTTCAGCCAGTTTTTGTAGAGTTCAGGAACATTTTCAAATTCCAGCCGTTTTTTTTTTTTATATAGAATTCAGGACCATTATCAAATTTTAGCCGATTTTTATTGAGTTCAGGAACATTTTTAATTCCATTCGTTTTTTTTTTTTATAGAATTCAGGACCATTATCAAATTTCAGCCGATATTTTTGGAATTTAGAAACATTGTAAAATTCCAGCCGGTTTTTATAAAACTCAGGTAAATGATCAAATTCCAGCAGGTGTTTGTAGAATTCATGAACATTATCAAATTCCAGCAGTTTTTTTTAGATAGAATTCAGGTACATTTTCAAACTCCAGCAAATTTTTAATAAATTCAGATCCATTATCAAATTTAAGCTGATTTTTATAGAATTAAGGAACATTATCAAATTTAAGTCGGTTTTTATAGAATTCAGGAGCCTTTTCAAATTTCAGCCAGTTTTTATAGAGTTAAGGAACATTTTCAAATTCTAGCCGTTTTCTTTTTTATAGAATTCAGGACCATTATCAAATTTCAGCCGATTTTTATTGAGTTCAGGAACATTTTTTAATTCCATTCGTTTGGTTTTTTTATAGAATTCAGGACCATTATAAAATTTCAGCCGATAGTTATTCAATTTAGGAGCATTATAAAATTCCAGCCGGTTTTTATAGAATTCAGGAAAATTATCAAATGTCAGCAGGTGTTTGTAGAACACATGAACATTTTCAAATTCAAGCCAGTTTTTATTAAATTCAGGACCATTATAACATTAAATCTAATTTTTATAGAATTTAGGAACATTATCAAATTCAAGCCGGTTTTAATAGAATTCAGGAGTATTATTATTTGAATTGATTTGCACTGCTACCGCTGTAAACTGTTTTATATATTAATTGAAACAGTTAAAACATAGCGTCAATAAATGTTTGATAAGAAAGTTGCTTAAAATACATATTAAGATATAAAACAACAAGAAATGATTTAATAATGATAGTAAATTTTTCTATATGTCACTGACTTTCTTCAAAGTACATCAGACAGGTTGAGACAATATTTCATACTAAATGACAAAATTATCAATATCTACATCATCTATTTAGCAAGGTGTTTCACTTGCATAATAAATGCTTTAATGACTAAAAATATAAAGTACTAAACAACCCGTCTGCTTGGATACGAGAGGCATCAAAATTCATACTAACTTTTCTCTTAGACGGCATTTTCACTGTTGCAGCTGTTAAAACTAATTAATTGAAACTAGTGATCCTCTTAGAAACTTTAATGAAACTTTTCTGTCCCATTTTGTATTATAGCTCACAAAGTGTTCATTTATACATCGTTGAATAAAAAGAATAGTTTGAGCTTTTCTAAAGAAGGTTACAATTCAGAACGATAATATTTTACATAATATCCTTGAATCCTGTCAAAATTTACGTTTATAATAAATCAAATTCAAGCCAGTTTTTATAGAATTATGAAAATGATAAAATTCCAGCCGGTGTTTGTTGAATTCAGGAACCTTTTCAAATTGCAGCCAGTTTTTATAGAGTTCAGGAACATTTTCAAATTCCAGCCGTTTTTTTTTTAAAGAATTCAAAACCATAATCAAATTTCAGCCGATTTTTATTGAGTTTAGCAACATTTTTTAATTCTATTCCTTTTTTTTATATAGAATTCAGGACCATTATCAACTTTCAGCCGATAGTTATGCAATTTAGGAACAATATAAAATTCAAGCCGGTTTTTATAGAATTCAGGAAAATTATCAAATGTCAGCAGGTGTTTGTAGAATTCATGAACATTTTCAAATTCCAGCCAGTTTTTATTAAATTCAGGACCATTATCAAATTAAAGCTGATTTTTATAGAATGTAGAACATTATAAAATTCAAGCCGGTTTTTATAGAATTCAAGAAAACTATCAAATTTCAGCAGGTGTTTATAGAATTCAGGCACATTTTTAAAATTCCAGCCAGTTTTTATTAAATTCAGGACCATTATCAAATTAAAGCTGATTTTAATAGAATTTAGGAACATTATCAAATTCAAACAGGTTTTTATAGAATTCAAGAGCATTATTACATGACAGAATTTGCACCGCTACCTGTGTAAATTGTTTTGTATGTTAATTGAAACAGTTTAAACAAGGCTTCAATAAATATTTATAAGAAAATTGCTAAAAATACATATTAAAAAGATATAAAACAACAAGAAATGATTTAAAAATGATAGTAAATTTTTGTATATGTCACTGACTTTCTTCAAAGTACATCAGACAGGTTGAGACAATATTTCATACTAAATAACAAAATTATCAATATCTACATCATCTATTTAGCAAGGTGTTTCACTTGCATAATAAATGCTTTAATGACTAAAAATATAAGTACTAAACAACCCGTCTGCTTGGATACGAGAGGCATCAAAATTCATACTAACTTTTCTCTTAGACGGCATTTTCACTGTTGCAGCTGTTAAAACTAATTAATTGAAACTAGTGATCCTCTTAGAAACTTTAATGAAACTTTTCTGTCCCATTTTGTATTATAGCTCACAAAGTGTTCATTTATACATCGTTGAATAAAAAGAATAGTTTGAGCTTTTCTAAAGAAGGTTACAATTCAGAACGATAATATTTTACATAATATCCTTGACTCCTGTCAAAATTTACGTTTATAATAAATCAAATTCAAGCCAGTTTTTATAGAATTATGAAAATGATAAAATTCCAGCCGGTGTTTGTTGAATTCAGGATCCTTTTCAAATTGCAGCCAGTTTTTATAGAGTTCAGGAACATTTTCAAATTCCAGCCGTTTTCTTTTTTTTATAGAATTCAAAACCATAATCAAATTTCAGCCGATTTTTATTGAGTTTAGGAACATTTTTTAATTCCATTCTTTTTTTTTATATAGAATTCAGGACCATTATCAAATTAAAGCCGATAGTTATGCAATTTAGGAACAATATAAAATTCAAGCCGGTTTTTATAGAATTCAAGAAAACTATCAAATTTCAGCAGGTGTTTATAGAATTCAGGCACGTTTTTAAAATTCCAGCCAGTTTTTATTAAATTCAGGACCATTATCAAATTAAAGCTGATTTTAATAGAATTTAGGAACATTATCAAATTCCAACAGGTTTTTATAGAATTCAAGAGAATTATTACATGACAGAATTTGCAACGCTACCTGTGTAAATTGTTTTATATGTTAATTGAAACAGTTTAAACAAGGCTTCAATAAATATTTATAAGAAAATTGCAAAAAATACATATTAAAAAGATATAAAACAACAAGAAATGATTTAAAAATGATAGTAAATTTTTGTATATGTCACTGACTTTCTTCAAAGTACATCAGACAGGTTGAGACAATATTTCAAACTAAATGATAACATTATCAATATTTACATCATCTATTTAGCAAGGTGTTTCACTTGCATAAGAAATGCTTTAATTACTCAAAATATAAAGTACTAAACAACCCCGTCTGCCTGGATACCAGAGGCATCAAAATTCATACTTACTTTTCCCTTTTACGGCATTTTCACTGTTGCAGCTATAAAAACTAATTAATTGAAACTAGTGATCCTCTTAGAAACTTTAATGAAAATTTTCTGTCCCATTTTGTATTATAGCTCACAAAGTGTTCATTTATTTTATACATCGTTTAATAAAAAGAATAGTTTGAGCTTTTCTGTAGAAGGTTAAAATTCTAAATCGTTAATATTTGACATAACATTCTTAAATCCTGACAAAATTTCAGTTAATAGTAAATCAAATTCAAGCCAGTTTTTATAGAATTCAGGAAAATTATAAAATTTCAGTCGGTTTTTACAGAATTCAAGAACCTTATCAAATTCTATCCGGTTTTTATCGAATTCATGAATATTTTTTAAGTCCAGCCGGTTTTTGGTTAAAAAGAATTCTGGACCATTATCAAATTCCACCCGGTTTTATGGAATTCAGAATCAGTATAAAATTCCAGCCGACTTTTATAGAATTCAATAACATTATATAATTCCAGGCGGTTTTTATCGAATTCAGTAACATTTTTAAATTCCAGCCAGTTTATATTGAATGAAGAACCTCTATCAAATTCCAGCCGGATATTATAGAATCAAGGAACATTATCAAATTCCAGCCGGTTATTATAGAATTCAAGTGCATCTTCAAATTCAAGGCAGTTTTTATTAAATTCATGACCTTTATCAAATTCAAGACGATTTTTATAGAAATTAGGACCATTTTCAAATTCCAGCATGTTGTTATAGTATTGAGAAGCATTATTACTTGAAAGAATTTGAACCACTACCTGTGTAAGTTGTTTTGTTTTTCAATATATGAATATTTCAGCGAATGTGTTAATTGAAACATTTAATAACATGTCTTCAACAATTATTTGATAAGAAAATTTTGTAATATAATTTTGTATTATAGCTCACAAAGTGTTCATTTATTTTATACATCGTTTAATAAAAAGAATAGTTTGAGCTTTTTTGTAGAAGGCTAAAATTCTCAAACGTTAATATTTGACATAACATTCTTAAATCCTGACAAAATTTCAGTTAATAATAAATCAAATTCAAGCCAGTTTTTATAGAATTCAGGAAAAGTATAAAATTTCAGTCGGTTTTTACAGAATTCAAGAACCTTATCAAATTCTATCCGGTTTTTATCGAATGCATGAACATTTTTAAAGTCCAGCCGGTTTTTGTTAAATAGAATTCAGGACCATTATCAAATTCCAGCCGGTTTTATGGAATTCAGAATCAGTATAAAATTCCAGCCGGTTTTTATAGAATTCAAGAACATTATATAATTCCAGGCGGTTTTTATCGAATTCAGTAACATTTTTAAATTCCAGCCAGTTTATATTGAATGAAGAACCTCTATCAAATTCCAGCCGGTTATTATAGAATCAAGGAACATTATCAAATTCCAGCCGGTTATTATAGAATTCAAGTGCATCTTCAAATTCAAGGCAGTTTTTATTAAATTCATGACCTTTATCAAATTCAAGACGATTTTTATAGAAATTAGGACCATTTTCAAATTCCAGCATGTTTTTATAGTATTGAGAAGCATTATTACTTGAAAGAATTTGAACCACTACCTGTGTAAGTTGTTTTGTTTTTCAATATATGAATATTTCAGCGAATGTTTTAATTGAAACATTTAATAACATGTCTTCAACAATTATTTGATAAGAAAATTTTGTAATATAATTTTGTATTATAGCTTACAAAGTGTTCATTTATTTTATACATCGTTTAATAAAAAGAATAGTTTGAGCTTTTTTGTAGAAGGCTAAAATTCTCAAACGTTAATATTTGACATAACATTCTTAAATCCTGACAAAATTTCAGTTAATAATAAATCAAATTCAAGCCAGTTTTTATAGAATTCAGGAAAAGTATAAAATTTCAGTCGGTTTTTATAGAATATAAGAACCTTATCAAATTCTATCCGGTTTTTATCGAATGCATGAACATTTTTAAAGTCCAGCCGGTTTTTGTTAAATAGAATTCAGGACCATTATCAAATTCCAGCCGGTTTTATGGAATTCAGAATCAGTATAAAATTCCAGCCGATTTTTATAGAATTCAAGAACATTATATAATTCCAGGCGGTTTTTATCGAATTCAGTAACATTTTTAAATTCCAGCCAGTTTATATTGAATGAAGAACCTTTATCAAATTCCAGCCGGTTATTATAGAATCAAGGAACATTATCAAATTCCAGCCGGTTATTATAAAATTCAAGTACATCTTCAAATTCAAGGCAGTTTTTATTAAATTCATGACCTTTATCAAATTCAAGACGATTTTTATAGAAATTAGGACCATTATTAAATTCCAGCATGTTTTTATAGTATTGAGAAGCATTATTACTTGAAAGAATTTCCACCACTACCTGTGTAAGTTGTTTTGTTTTTCAATATATGAATATTTCAGCGAATATGTTAATTGAAACAGTTTAAACATGTCTTCAACAATTATTTGAAAAGAAAGTTGCTAAATATATTTATTAACATATAAAACAAAAATAAATGATTTAGTAATGATAGTAAATTTTTCTTTATGTCATTGACTTTCTTCAAAGTACATCAGACAGGTTGAGACATGTTTCATACTAAGTGACAAAAATGATTTCGTAAATGTTGGCGATGTTGGCGACGTTAGCGAACATTTACACAATCCTGTACCAGAATGGTATTTTAAGTATTAATCAGTATATATCGCTTTTAGGTAAAGACGTAATAAAACGCATGGACTTGTGCAATGCCAAATTTAAACAGTATCGAGAGGATGTACGGTATTATGAGTTTTCATAAGTGTGCATATATTGTAATTATGTTAAGTGATTAACCGGTACAGCATAACTTTCTATATTGTAGCCAAATTGTTTTTATTCATGAAAGAATTTGGTAAAGGATGACTGGGAAATATACTATTAGATATGGTCACTTTGGTTTTTTTCCGACCGGCAGTAATACCAGACCGAAGTTGGCCACCCGTTTAGTTGTGAGGGATGTAAAAGTACGCAGTCAAGTCCAGTCCGAATGGGAAAATAAGATCCAATGTCTTGTGTAAAGAGAGTACTACGCTAACTACACTGTACGAACCCCTGCCAAAACTTTATGAGAGGTCCATAAATGACCTGTTGAAAGGCAACATTTGTGTCCTTATTCAATATACCTCATTTTATCCAGTGGCAGTCCAAACTTCCCTAACGTAATTCCGGAGGGCCTCCTTCCAGGACCTACATGTAGTATGTGTTGCTACTTTGCGCTTATCCTGAACATGCATGACATATTTGCAAGTGCACGTTAAGCAACTAACAATCAGCCATTACGTACGCGTGTCATAAACAAATAAAAAGGTCCAGAAATTGTTCAGTACCAACTGCGAAACGTTTCATTTTTTATTGATAACTATTAAGACATGAAAGAAGAAACACAGCAAATGTCTAAGGTTAGGTTGATGATTGATGCTTTGCTCATCTGCATAATTTACCCATGACGCCAAGGGTAACTAAGGAATATAAATATGGTCCCTTTGGTCTTCTCCGAAATAAGTAAAAATTTGAATGAAATGCATATGGGTGAGTATAGACTTTAAGGTGCTTATAATAACCAGAATGACCAATCATTTAGATTTTGGCACCACAGTAGAAAGACTGTGATATTCGAGGAAATTAAGCATAATCTTTATACCTTAAAAATTAAACAAACAAAAAAGCATAATTGAAAAAGCAAACCAGTTATACTTAAGAATTATCTCTTCATCTGTATATTTTCACATAAAAGTAACTGTATTACTATTGATGGCTATCAGTTACATGTTTATTGTATACACATATTCTTTAGCCTTAATGTAACTCTATTGTAATCTATAACCCCTAGGATCCGCCTCTGAGATTCAGGCCATAAGGCTAAACCTATAATCCATTGATTGTTTTGAATTGCGGTCTATATAAAAAAAAATGTATTATTGAAACAACTCTTCGCAAGAGACAAAACGAAACAAAAATGAACAACTATAGGTCACCGTACAGCCTTCAACAATGAACAAAGCCCATACCACATAGTCAGCTATAAAACACACTGAAATGACAAATGTAAAGCAATTCATACGAGAAAACTACCGGCCCAATTTATGCACAAAACAGTGAACAAAAAAAAAAATATATATAACCACTGAATTACACGCTCCTGGCTTTGGACAGGCACATACAGAATATGGCGGGATTAAACATGTTAGCGGGCACCCAACCCACCACCTAACCGTTACGGTACATTAAATGTCGTATGGTAAAAACTTTCAAAAATGCTATCAAATTAGAAATCGGCCGTGTGTATCTGTATGCTTAGCCATATTTGCATCTGTCGATATATTGTATTTTTCTACCTTTGATAACTATTCCTACCAATTTACACTTTCGTATACATAAGGATTTTTTTACATTTACAAATTTCCTCCATGAGTGTTTCGACATTATAACGGATATTATGGGTTGCTGGCTGCATGTTATGATGGGAAATTATTATTTTCATACATGCATATTGGTTATAATTATACCAAAGCATAATTTAATACATGCAAAATTCATTGACAAACGCAATATTGTGTCAACGAAGCGTACAGTATAAAAAGGTGTAACGACAACGAAGCGTACACAACATGAAAATAAAGACACTTTAAAACGTGTATTATTTTGTTTCTAGATACAACATAAACAAACGATCTTTATAAGTTTGTTAATTTATACTATGAAATTTTCAAAAATGTATGTTTTAAAAACTATGAGGTACGAGAAACATTAAGTTTTGAATATTTAAAAATACCAAGCACGTTTTATCATTGATATCGTCGTGCTTTTTTTTTTATATATATTTGTATATAAAAATGACCTTTTAGTAACTAATGAGTATCATGGCAAAGAATATATTGAAGTAAAATATCCGAAGAATAGATATTGGATTTTCTTTAAAAGTTTTAATTCCTTACTGTCTGAACTCAGTGTTACACGGTTTGTTCGATTCGAACGCGTCAACGTCCGGTTTCATCTGTATCGGGGTTATACAGGGTGATATTAGTGGGTTTCAAGCAAGCATTGAAAACATTAATGTAAGAGGAGGAGCCATGAGCAATGCTCCTGTCCCTCACACTCTTGAAGTCGTCATACCTGATATTGCAATATGCTACTGCAAAATCAATTGTATATCCAAACTTGATGAAAAATCAGAATTCAAAAACTGATCCTATACAAAGTTCAACAAAGGTAAATCCTAGACAATCGGCAACAATGGCTGGACAAAGAAAGGTTGTTAAAAATAAACCTAAAAAGATGATTACTAATCGCAATTGGCACTGCATGAAATGATACGTTTACAAAATTTATTCATATATTAAATTTCTAGTTTTAAAGAATTTAAGGTCTGATTTATGAAGAATTATTTTAGTAGTTTATTAAAGTTTCATAATTTTGTAAAATTTCTTATTTTCTTAAGTTTAATTTCGATTTATGGGTTATTAAATTAGTTATTTATTTGAAAAATAATTCCATTAAATTTGTTATTTAAAAGGTTTAAATCTAGTTTATCACAGTTAAATTTTTCGTTTAAATATACGTTTATTTTTTAACAAACTACTAATATAAGACAATTTAACTGAAATTTGATTTGGATTTTAAAGTACCGGTCTTTGTAAAAATCATGCAGAAGGTGATTCATGACATGTCACAGAAGTAATTGATTTTGCCCTATATCATAAGAACTTTGGTAGATAAGTAAACTTCAGTCTTTATTTTCCCTGTATTATGCCCGTTGCCATGGTAACCATCAAATCAACATTTTGCCTGAATATGTGAAAAAGACCCTTTTGAAAATATAAAATAAGGAAATTTAAAGTCCCATAGAAATAGAGTTAATCAGTTGAAACAGTATGACAAACAAAACCCCAAACTATACAAAAATGTTAAAATTTTGAATTTACTAAATACTTTGTTTCCAAAGCAACCATTTAAAAATGTGTTTAAATGCGCAAATGAAAAATTTCTAAAGCACCTAAATTTTAAATCTGTTTATCTCCCAAGACCAACAATATTACGACATGTCATTGATAAATTTTGAAAGACCACATTCTATATAATAATAAAATAAAAAGAAAGTCGTGTGTTTTTTTTCTTTCAAAAAAAAATTTTAGTAAAAAAATGGCAATTTTCACCAAAATTTAGATTACCAAACAGATGAATACTGAAACATTTTGAACTTAAAAAGCTAAAACTTTCAATTTGTACGTGCATTTCTGACATAAAATTTGGTAATTTTAAACGAAAATATATCATAAATGAAGATATACTTGTACAAAATGAAAAATCATCACTCTGGGTATGGTGCAACCCCCCTTTTTTTCGATTTTTTTTTTTTCAAAACTATAAAATTTGTTGAAAAAAATGTGGTATCTCATTGTGTTTACTTGTGAACTAAGTATTTTAAGAATTTAAGCATAACACAACTTCTAAAGTTGAGGTCAGCATATGTACCTCTCCCTTCAATCTTATATATGTGAGATTTGTCATCCGTTTTTTTAAAATGATAATACACAAAACCCGTTGTCGTGCCTTAGACTGATGCTGTCAGTGAAAAAGAATAATGTCGAATCCCAAATTTAATAAATGGTAAGTCTATGTAAAAAAATAAGAGGATGTGTTTTAATTGTCAATGAGACAATTAACTCTCCACCAGAGAGCAAAGACATAGAAATAAGCAACCACAGGTCACCGTATACCTTCAACAATGAGCATAACATGATTATCTATAAAACAAATCTTAATGAACATTTAAAAAAAAATAGCTCAGGATACTTTCTCTTTCAAAATGGTTATAAAGAATTTACAGTAACAATTTAATGCAACTCATTGTTGGTTTTTGAAACAGATTGATTCTTTAAAAACTTTAACCATAGGCTAATATCTGCTAAACAAGACGGCTCACCCTGAAATGTCTGGTTGGTTTTATTTATCATTGAATTACTTTTACAACTCTGTAAGTGTTATGTAAAGATTATGATACAAGTATCATAATAACTTTACATTATAAATGTTCTAAGAAAATGAGGTCAGGGTAAGATTGACAGATGAAAAAGAGAGAACGGAAACGGAAAATTCAGCACCTTTTCCATTTTTAAAGGGGCATAACTTATTGACAGTACAAGTAACAACAACAACATTCTAACTCTTCTGTATTTTATGGAAATAAGCATTGTGTATAAGTTTCAAAACATTTGGTTGTGGCAAACTTAAGTTAGAGAACAGAAACAAAAAAATCAGGATTTTTTTCCATTTGTATAAGGGTATAACTCTGGAACGGACGTACTTACGGACAAAGGTACAACGTAATGCACCCTTTGCTACGGTGGGGGCATACACATTCTACATGTTTTATCTGAGGAAATATATACCAACGATTTACATTAAATTGTGCAAGAATTTGGCAATGTTTCTATTGTATATAATGGAAAAGGACAGCTTGTCTATTATTTTTTTTCAAAACCTAACTGAATTATTATTGGTATACGGCAGAATAATCACATCTTTTTTTGTTCTTACTATTATATACTGTTTTGATTCTAAAACCTTCATGACAACCATGTGCAATGACCATTCATTGAATTTTGCCTAATTTAATCAATTGTTATATTTACACATTTTTATGCCCCCGCCGTGGCGGAGGGGGTATTAAGGTTTATCCTTGTCCGTCCGTCAGTATGTCCCAAAGTTGATTTCTGTTCTCTATCTTTATAAAAAAGAAAGATGTGGTATGATTGCCAATGAGACAACTGTCCACAAAAGACCAAAATGACACAGACATTAACAACTATAGGTCACCGTGCCTCAACCAAATGTTATGAAACTTCATCACATTGCTTATTACCATAAAACACAGACTAAGTTTGAATTTTGGTGGTGTCACTTAAACCCTCCAACAGTTATGCCCCTTTACAAATGAAAATATTGCTGAATTTCCCCTTTCTGTTCTCTAACTTTAGTTTGTCTTTACCAAATGCTATTGAAATTATACACAATGCTTAAAACCACCAAATACAGATCAAGTTTGAATTTTGGTGGTGTCACTTTTATGTTCTATGCCATGCCTCTTTATAGAGGGAAACAGTTGCTGAATTATCTTGTTTTGTATTTATTTCTTTAGTTTGCCTCAACCAAAGGTTATGAAACTTTTATACAATACTGATCACCATAAAAATTAGTACACAATTGGTAAGCGTCACTTTTACCGTTCTTCAGTTATGTCCGTTTATAACTTTTATGATATGCAACAGGAGCATCATCTGTGTCCAATAGACACATTCCGCATTTATTTCAAATCTTTTGCACAAGTTAGATTATTATATATTATAATAGAAAGAAAGGTTCTGTAGTTCTTCAATTTATATTTTAACACAGTTAAATCGACATAGTGACAAATAAGTGTTTGCATAAAGGTTTCGATACATGTCAATTTACATGGGAGGTAAATAGTAACAGCCATTATGGGTACATACTCTGACTCAGCGCAATAGTAAATATACTAGTCAACAAAAGAAATGATACAAGGCAATGCATTTTCCATAAATAATGAAATTGGATACACTGTACCAAACTTAAACAGTCCCATTTGTCTAATCTTTACAGAGTGTTATTTTCTTATTAAAACCAATGATTTAAGACCCCAAAAAAATATTTTATTTTTTTTATTTTTGTTATATCAAAAACAGTATTTTTATAAACAAAAATTCTGTTTTTTTTATTTAAACATGGTCTGCTTAACATTTTGATTGCAATCCATCCTTGTGTCCATCTGGCTGTCCGTGTGTTTGTCTGGCCGGTCCTTGCAGCGCTCGCACATGTACAAATCCTGTCAGATTTTTACAAAACTAATACTTTAGGTATAAGCAATATCTCAAACAAGTTATATATTGGTGGCCAATCGACTTTTATAAAAACAGTTATAACCCTTGAAAATAATAAATTTATGGAAAATAGCCCCGTTAGCGCTCCCACAGGTACAATTCTTGCCAGATTTTTAATAAAACTTATAAACTAGTTTAATATCAACAATATCTCGGAAAAGTTCTATAATGATGGACAATGGACTTTTTTAAAAGAGTTATGATTCTTAAAAATATTTAAACTTATGGAAAGTGGCCTCGTTAGTGCTCTCAATGTTACAAGTTTTTTTATTTTTTATTTTCAGTTTACTTCTGATAGAACGGACATAGTTTTTTTAGCTCACCGTTTCTAAGGAACTGTGAATTTTGCCATCACTTGGCGTCCGTCGTCGTCTGTACGGTGTTAAATATTTGAAACATCTCCTCTGAAACTACTGAACCAATTCCAATAAAACTTAAACTGAATGATCCTTAGGATATCTAGAATAAAGTGTGTGTTTTATTTTCTATTTTGTAAAAAAAAAAAACATGGCCGCCTTGGGTAAAAATAGAACATAGGGGTAAAATGCATTGTGTGGCTTATATCTCAAACACTAAAGCCTTAAGAGCAAATTTTCAGATGAATCTAACAACCCATTGTTGGGTTGCTGTCACTAAATTGTTAATTGTACTGAAATTTAGCAGTTTTTGGTTATTATCTTGAATATTATTAATGACAAAGATAAACTGTAAACAGCAAAAAAATCATTCTCTGCCATTAAAGTGGGAGTTTTGGCATGCCACAAAACCAGGTTCAACCCACCATTTTTTCATAGATTGCCCTGTACCAAGTCAGGATAATGGTCATTGTTACATTATACTTCGTTTCTGTGTGTGTTACATTTCGGTATTATGTCTCTGTTATATCGTAGTTCTCTTATATTTGATATGTTTCCCTCAGTTTTAGTTTGTAACCCGAATTTGTTTTTTCTCTATCAATTTATGAATTTTGAACAGCGGTATACTACTGTTGCCTTTATCATTCAGCAAAGTAAATAGTTATCAAAGGTACCAGAATTATAATCTAGTATGCCAGACGCGCGTTTCGTCCACATAAGACTCATTAGTGACGCTCATATTAAAATATTTATAAAGCCAAACAAGTACAAAGTTGAAGAGCATTGAGGATCCAAAATTCCAAAATGTTGTGCCAAATACGTGCCAAAGTAATATCTACAAATAAGTTTATATGACCAAATTGTCAATTGAATCCATATGGAGTTATTGTCCTTTAAAGAAATTTTTCACAATTTGTTCATCTAGTTTGCTTACTTAAAAAAAATCTTCTCAATCTGAATATGCTAAATCAATTTCAGCCCAACTTGGGAGTATCTTGTATAAATTTTGTATTTTATTTCCTTCTTCTTCAAGAAACTTAGCCACTATGGCTAAAATTGAACATCGGGGTGAAATGCATTTTTTGCTTTTGAGGAAAAAACGACAGATACAAAGAACATTTAAATGGAATTTTTAAGCCACTCATTGATTTATATTGAAAAGCATAGATAATCATTTATGTAAGATTTAACCATAAAATTACAGGTGATCGATTCAGGCTCTTTAGAGCCTGTTGTTCAGAATTAAAATTTAAAGACAGTCTGAGACTAAGTTTTTTTTACATAGATTGAAATGAAACTTGGACAGAGTCTAATTTTAAAAACTATGAAATAGCATCTAAAGGTTTTTAATTTCAATTTGCACAAAACAAGTGTATTTAGGGACGCAGCTATCCTTCATTCAGTCATCAGCTTTTCGGCTATTTTCTGTTGTTTGTTTGGGTTGTTGTCTATTTGACACATTCCTAATTTCTAAAAAAAATCTTAATATATAAAAATGGTGTAGGGGGTTCTATTGTTGCCCTCATCCTTTGAAGAAATTTCATGTTTTAATGCTCAAAATGTTCACAATTAAATTCCATCTTTTAAATTTTTGATCTTTTTTTGAATTTTGAAATAAATGATTTTTTTTCAAAAAAAAAAGGGGGGGGGCACCATGTCCAAAGAGAAAAATTTTCCTTCTCTACCAAAATATCTCTATCAATCATATATTTCAATTTATTTATTACCAAATTTATGTCAGAAATGCAAGTATAAATGGAATGATTTAGCTTTTTAAGTTCAAAATGTTTCAGTATTCATCTGTTTGGTAATTTGAATTTTGGTGAAAATTGACGATTTTTGATTAAAATTATTTTTTTAAAGAAAAAAAAAACACACGACTTTCTTTTTATTTTATTAATATATAGAATGTGGTCTTTCAAAATTTGTCAATGACATGTCATAGTATTGTTGGTCTTGGGAGATAAACAGATTTAAAATTTAAGAGTTTTTAAAAAATGTCATTTTTAAATGGTTGCTATGTAAACAAACTATTTAGTAAATTCAAGTTTTAACGTTGTTGTATAGTTTGGGGTTTTGTTTGTCAATACTGTAAATAACATATTGTTTGTATTGATTAACTTTATTTCTATGGTTTTTTAAAATCCCTTATATTTCATTTTTCAAAGGCTACTTATATTTACGTATTTAGGCAAAATTTTGTAAGGATGGTTTCCATGGCAACCAAGGTTCAAAATAAAAAAAATAATACATTAAACTTATTTTCATACCTTACCTTCTTCATAAACAAAATATAAAGACATTTGAAGAGGGGTCATGAATCGCCTATCAACAGGAAACCTGCATGATTCTTACAAAGACCGGTACTTAAATATTAATAAGTTTATACTAATTAACTTTTGTTCGGTAAATTTGAAATTTAATGCAAGTTTTCGTAACGTGTTTATGTATCTTGTTTTATTTCAATGATTACTTCTTCTTCTTAAGGGTCAACAAGACTTCAATACTGTCAGATGAATACATGTTGTACAATATAAAATGGCGAGTTAATAACAAAAAAAGATAACTTAACGATCGGGCTTATTATAATTGTCCAAAAAGAAAAAAAGAAAAACTTTCGTTGCACTATCATATGCGAGTATGTCTATTGTAGAATAAAGGATCATGGGAAAACTGTATTTGTTTACGTTTTGAAAATACCAAAATAATTGTTTTGAAATTAAGTTTCAACATATTTTCATTGTGATATGTCTTTTTAATGTATAAACATAGCAGTAAAGTTCAAATTAGTGTTATAAAAGCAACGTAATATAGCATATCGATTATTGAAAGCGATTCATTTTAACTATAGATGCGATGAATTATCACTATTAGTGCAATCGTGTCTGATGTAGAATTTCCAAAGATGCGAGGAATTTTTCTTGTAGATTTATGTGATAAATATATAAATGGACTTGCAACAAATGAAAAAACTTAGTTGATGACTTCAGTATATATGACATTTTCAAATTGAAATACAAACTCCTCATTCATTCTTTGTCACATATATAGCTATTCAAACTTGTAACAAAAAACGCTTCTCAAAATGTCATATTGTATTCTTAAAATTACGTTTTTCCCTTGATTATAACAAAAATTTAAAAGACCTCTTTTTCTTATATTTTTTTGCAGTAAAAGATTGATATGGCGGAGTTTAAGTGCACTTTTTCTAGGATTTACTTCATTATTGTATTTTTGATCTAATATTGCGTAGACCTACATCTGAATGTGCAAGGCTTTGTCATACTAAAAACGAAATGTCAACTTAAAAAAAATCTACTAAAATCAAGGTGAATGTAATTAATGTATACTTGATGCAACTGGCTTAATAATTTCAAATTGAAACACCCCACATTATTTTCTGAGACATCAAGAGAAAGAGAAAGAATAATTTTAATTCGACGAGTCGGAGATCAAGAAGTTTTTTTTATTTTTTTCAATATGAAGATATTACAAACGCCATAGCATATACGGTGGTATTGGATTACTAAAAGTCAATCTTCGCCAGTATTCCTCACAGACAATTAATCCGTATAACATGTATAATGTGTAAAGGAAAAACGTCATTGAAGACTCATTGGTGGCTGTTATTTGCTCTTTGGTTTGGTTGTTGTCTCTCTGACATTTTCCCATTTCCATTCTATTATATGTTTTTTAATTCATCGTATTCTGAAAACGAACATTTGTAGTGTACTATAGGTAAAGCTCTCAAACATGAACTAAAACTACCGATTAACCGTTTAATCGGTCGAACGACTATCCGAGTAAACGGCTAGGCAAAATTGTACGATTTGACAACACTCATATTACGGCCATTATAAATATATTAGAAAAGTAGTGTGTTTTTTTTTTTTTTTTTTATCCCGTTCCGTTTCGGTTTGAGCCATAGATACTGGGATATAAGAAGCTCCATCCGAGTCATAATTTATAAAAGTAGAACAATTATAGATCAAAATACGGTCTTCAACATGGAGTCTTGGCTCACACCGAACAGCAAGTTATAAAAGGTCCCAGTGTAAAACCTTTCAAACGGGAAATCAAACGGTTCAATCTATACCAAGATGTCCGTAATTTGTGACGAAGAGTGATGGAAATGGATTATATTTGAAAAAAATGTTATTTCTATTGAATTTATTATACATGTAGTGTTAAATCAAACTTTCCTCCGCAAGTTAAACTTTATCAAATACTTCTCTTACGTTATCTATGGTTTAAGCAAGTCGGATAAATTAAGGCTTTAATAGATAACAAAAATTTAAAGTTTATATAGTGAAAATGCACCGCATATACAATACTAATGAATCGCTCTACAGTGAAAATGAAAGTAAAGTATCATTACTCGACAGTAAACATGAATCGCATAAAGAAAGCATCATAGAGGAAGTAAGTCAAATATGAAGAAACTGAATGACAAAACCTATTTAAGAAATAATTCATGGGGGCTTGAATATATCGTGATTTTACCACGGGTTGGCCCTTTATGACAAATATTTTACCCCTGAGCGATAGCGAGGGGTAAAATATCGGCATAAAGGGACAACCCGTGGTAAAATCTAGATATATTCAAGCCCCCATGAATTATTTCGATTCTGATAGGACACATACGGCAATTCTTTTGGATCGAAGCGCTCTAGGTGTAGGCAAATATTTGTCGTTCCAATAAATAAACGCACTAATAAACTAGCGTAAAAGAACGGAGCAAACTGCATTAGTGACATGCTTAAACTATTTAAAATAATGTATTTAGACAGTTTTGGATGAATTTGAATGATAATTTATTTATATGTCTTATTTGATGTACAATAAAGGGCTTTTGCCACATTTTAGCATCATTTGTGTATGTTTCCTTGTGATGATTTTCGGATTCACAAGCGTGTATTTTCCCGTAAAATGCTTACATTCTAACGTCATTGTTCTATGACGTCGGGTCTCTCATTCATAAAAAAGCATATGACGTGGGAGTACAATCGGAACAGCACTGGCAATATATTCATATTTTACCACGGGTGTGTACTCAAAGCGTTTGAAGGACGTCATGTTAGAATCTACGTTATACAACTTTAATAATTGTGTTGAAATGAATATTTTTCTGCAACAACATCTTGCATGCTAGTTTTAAATCACCTGCACGATCTGTTCGTGAAATGTCCTAAATATTTACCTATTTCGGTATATATTTCACAGCTGGATGGCTTTAGGCGCAATAAAACCCCGTTTGCATCTCTTACATTGTCTTACTAGTATAATATATTTCTAAACATAAACATTTTAACAAATTTTCTTCATTTTCTTCAAAAACCATAAAAAAAAAGTCGTCTGTTTATTTATCATTCTACTTTAAATTAGAAATTTTTGGCATATACAGTGAAAATGATATTTTAGGATCCACACTTAATATACACTGATATTCAAATCTTGAAAATCCCCAAACCTTTAGAGATTGTCAACCAAGTAAAGGTCTTCGTCAGATTTTCATGGACATTCTGGTTATCTTTTTATCTTTCTCAATAACAGAAAATACAACAAATAACAAGAGCTTTATGAATAATGGCTAAATTTCATCGTTTGTTTTTATCGTTTTTATAAGGAGTAATAACTCCTTCATTACTGATCATTACTGAAATGATCAGTAATGAAAAGTTTAAACAACATGTATTTATCGAAGTACATAAACACAAATAGAAGATATTTTTAGAAACAAGCAGTTTTGATTATCCCCTTAATAATATAGACTAAATATATTTTGCATTTTGACATTTTTCTTCCATTTGATAATATTTATTATAATCATTTATATACCAAACTATACAGCGCACTTTGCCAGATATTTTTTTAAATATCGTATGACTTTTTTTAATAATATTTATGATGGGATGTTAACTCTTTTTGTCAACAATCATATCTGTTTCAGAGGAAAATATTTATTTTAAAAATAAGTTATCTCCCATTACATCGGAAAAGAGTAAATATAAAGATAACATTTTATAAAAATTTTCTTTTTTTTTTACTTTTTTTTTACATTCAACACAGTTTTACGGATGAATGGATCATCCTTAAAAAAATAACAAAATTTGCCGCATACTAGTATAAAAGGGCACAATACTTGAAGAAAAAGTAAGAACTGTTTTAGCGCAAATTTCTAAATTTTCACGAAGTAAACGGGATTTTTCTTTTTTTCCAACTTGTCGTATTTTGCTACTGACTCTTTCGCAAATAATGTTACCCGTTTGTACAACATAATTATTTGTTTTCCGTAAGTGGAAGTTATGCGGGCGCATTTTATTTGCGAGCATTTTGTGATAAACATTTTTACGTTTTCGCGCAGCATGTGATTACATTTGCGCGCATTAGTTTTTTTAGAAACACTGTGACAGGTAAATTAAGATAATTCATATTAAAAATGACTGTAGTTATATTGAACTTGAACATGTTCAAAATTTGAATTATATATTTTTCATAATTCTGTATTTTATTTGTTTTTGAAAGAAATCGAAAAGATTTAAAAGCAGACCGCAATGAGGACCTCAAATTGGATGTATTATTCATTTTTTCTATTTGTTTCTATCGTAAACACAATCTTACGTTTGGGGCATGTTACATGTGCATACCTTTTTCTCTTATTTCCTATGAGTTATAAAACGATGAACATTTAAAAAAAAATCGTGCAATATGACGACCTGATTTGGAAAAAAACAAAAAAAAACAATAAATTCAGGATCTTCTTTTTGAATCATACAGTGAAGATCACTTCTTATCTCTCGTTAGAACTGTCAGAATAATCTGTCCTAGAACAGTTCTAGATTGAACTGACCAAAAATGTTAGATCTGTTAATTTGCTTTCGCAAATTGTTTGTTTTTCCCTCGCCGGGATTCGAACTCATGCTATTGAGATATCGTGACCAGTGTATGGCACGCCTGAACCACTTTTATAGATAATCCTAGATTATCTCAGATAAACTAGGATTTTCTCAGATAAACTAGGATTATCTCACTATTTTACATTAAGCTCAGATAAACCGGGATTATCTCGATTTTTTATTTCCCTGTTTTACATCAACAAACAAGGAACGATGTCTTTGTTCGTCGCTTGTGTAAATATTTATTAAATATATCTTATTGTATTTGATATAGTTTACTTGTTTTGTAAAGACTGCATTTATTTAACACCGAAACTGTGAAAATATCATGTTTTAAATACATTCAAACAGAGGGTAATTAACTTCCTTGGTTTACTATTTACATGTCAATTGTCCAATGTGTGGACAGATATACAATTAAAACATGAAGATTTTTTTTATTTTTACTCATAAATGTATAAATCGACTAAATAATTGACTTCCCTCCTCCTTTATCCATGCTTAGTACCAGCAATTTACAACTTGGTAGAGTTATTTTAATACAAAACAATATGCAGAAACAGCTTTGTTTGTTACAACACCAAAGTGTTTGTGAAATTCGAATTGATTTTTTGGTTGAACTGGATGAAGTTCCCTTCTTTCTCTGTACATGGATTGACGAACACATCTTAAATTTTTTTTCTTTCTATATGATCGTCAATTTTGAAGAGCTCTGAATTAATTATCGTAGACGGCTTATTCCCTGTGAGCAGGATCCAATCAAAGAAACAATTTCCTATCACTGGATTGTGATTTTATGTCTTGTGTTAAAATATGCTAGTTTTCGAGTAAAAAGTGATAATTAAAGTAAAAGATTAGAGAAAATGAGAAAACAGAAACCGTAGGAATATAAATCTTTCAAAATTTCTTTTTCGTGCAAGAATTAATGTTATTGTTTTGAACAGTCTTAAAAAAAACTTTTATTACTTTTTTCCTGTTATGTCAACATTTATTGGGGCAGTTGTAAAGCTGCTGTTGTAAAGGTAAAGCTTTGATAATCATGTCACCCGTAATTCACCTGTAAAAATTGAACTTTTTGGATCAAGATTTAGAAACATAACGAAGAGGTTTTCTCACGTTTCTTAGCGAGTACTTAGTCTAGTCATATACATTTAGTATTTCCGACAATGTACATGTATATCCTAAAATTTAAAACTGGCGCTATAAGGTTAAAGGCATATAAACTCTGACTTATGTTTTTAATTATTTTGAAAAAGCAAAATGAAAACTATGTCTTATGAATAACCATGATGAAATAATTGTTTTTTCCATAATTGAATCGTGCATTATTTGTGTATTGGATTACTTAATTGTCTTCCTTCTAGTGTAATCTTTATTTTGTTTACTGACACATGACGAAATAATGCAATAGTTTAAATTAAATATTTTACAAAACCGTTGTCATGATTAAAAGATTAAAACCGACTTAATAAATTAAAATATGAGAGTTCAAATATTATCGGCGATGTCGAAATTAGCCGTCAGTAATAAACAGTCAGTTAGTAGCCGTCAGTAATATACTGTCAGTTAGTGTCAAAGAGAGAGCTAACAAATTTGATTATTAATTATGTACAAAGTACATGATGTATAATGTATATAATGAGCCCTTCTGTATTTTACTGCTTTTTTTAAATTGATTCAACAAATTTCGCTTGTCCATGTGTCAATAACGGTGATGTCCACACCATGAGTAGTTTGATAATTGCGTGCCGTGTGCAGAATGTCGCCCCTCCTCTAAAAAAGGACGGTATTTTTTTATATAAAATCTTGCAAACGATTGTCGTCCAATTATAACACTCGTTTCATTGTTCTTTGGTATATTTAGAATCCGAAATAAACCTAAATTATCTGGAAAATGAGATCATGAATTATCTGAAATTCAGATAATTAATTATCTGGAGATAAATTAGGATTATCTGAAAATCGTTCAGATAAACCTAGATTTTCTTAATATTTTAAAATAATCCGGGATTTTCTCCAGATAATGAATTTTCTGTATTTTCTGAGATAAACTAGGATTTTCTCGAATTTGAATTAAGCTGAGATAATCTTAGTTTATCTGAGATAAACCGGGTTTATCTGAGATAATCCTACTAAAAGTGGTTCAGGCGTGCCATAGAGAAACCTTTCTTTTTTTTCATCAGAGGCCTCGTTTGCTAAGAAGTCTAAGTAGTTATTGTACTGTAATCACTAGACTAGACAGTAAACACTGAGGGTTTGAGGTCGGACTCCGCCCGTGCGGGGGTTTTCAAGTCCAATATTAATTGATAAGTACTGTCAGTTTTCCTATTAAAGGTGTGTGGTTTTCTCCGGGCACTCTGGCTCCCTCTACAAATAAAAACGGGCGTCATGCAATAGCCGAAATGTGGCGTTTCAAAGTGACATTAAAAGACCAACAATCAATTTTGAAACTACGATGTTTGTACAAAGTGTTTAATTATTTTATTTTTTTTTACTTCAAGTCAGATGACGGATTAAAAAAAAATTGGGGTGGGGGTTAGGGCAAATAGTTTGTTCATCATTGAATTGGACAAAGTAATATTTTTAGTCTCGCTACAACCTATGATATTTAATTTTATAGAGTACATGTAACACCCCTTTCAGAATCCCGGAAACGCCCCTAAAGGTAAGAATATATTTGAACTATGCAGTATATCTGAGGTAGCCAATGCACAACTTAGCATTATTCAGATTATAGCACAGTAAGAACAAAGAGATTTTACCCATGTCATGTGTTAATTGGCTTTAATGAACTTTTGGTAAAAATCGACTTATTATGATATTTTACGGTTGAATTTTACAGTAGCAAAGTTTTTGAAGGTGATTTTGATCAATACAGTGTGACTGTTCACCGTACTTATTAATTCGACTGACATCTCCTACTAAGTCATATGTATTTTTTCTTTTCTCGTCAAACCGTAACGTCCCTTCAAGGATAGCATCTCCTGGCTTTGTTTGAACGGTTATCTGATAATCAATAATCAAAGACTCAATGCGATCGCAATATTTATACGTCTTTTTTATTACTTGTTCTCTGGTCTTTCCGTATAGAAGCACTTTGTCGGATGGTATTACAAGCAGAGCATATTTTATAGACTTCAAGTACAATTGTTCACAAACGTCAAAAGACTGCCTTAAATTTTGATTAATCTTAGATACAAAAGCATGACCAATTTGGATAATTGTCACCAGCTTCATCACAAGTTCTGTTTTCGGGAATTTCATGAAGTAAGCTCATTGATCTCTGCTTTGTCACTTGCTTCTTCTCAATTCCATTGAAATCTAAAATATGTTCTAATGTGGCAAAGATATCGAAAGGAGTTGTAAGTCTTCTTGCATTGATTCGTAAATTTCTGTAAACTTCTGGATACTTTGTAATGAACCATGAAGGGAATACAATCAGCATAAAAGGAAGACGTTCTTCCAATTTTACAACAAATGTTTCTCTAAAACGACCAAAACGCATTCCATGATCACTGAAAAAGAATACCACTGTGTTATTTAAGATATCTCGTTCGAACAAGTCTTTGAAAAACTTAAGGTAAATTTTATCTGTTTTATATGTTTCTTCTAGATAATCATGTGTTAGCCGTGATAAGAATGTAAAGAAAAAATGTTGCTTAGACTGAAACAATCGCAGCAAAATTCTTTAAATAGTCTAGAACTATATCAGTTTCTTTTCTCCCATGTACACAATAGTGATTGGAATTCCAAACCTTTTTATTTCTTTCCATAGCAACACTAAAAGATCTATTGAAGTAATCTACTAGGGGTGTTTTAAATCCATTTTTCTGGGTACAATCAAAGATTGCTATATCTGGATGATCTTCAGCATAAACGTTCTATACCCCTTTGAGGAATAATTGTTCCATATGAAATTAAAGTTGTCCATTGTCGCCGTCTTTAATGATTCGTTCCATGATAATTCATTTAGAAATTTTCCCGCTGTCATCGAAACTATATTTGGAAAAGTGTTATCAGCAACTTTATTATAGCCAAGTAAATCTATGGCGTTGAGTTTGTTTACCAAATACGTCCAAGTTTTCTTCATATAGCGTAGCATATTATTTCTAGCTATTGAATCAATACCCATCATCAAAACATTTAACTGCTCTTGTCGAGTGTTGCCAAACTTAATGGCATTTTTTTCACATCAATTTTCGACATCTTCTTTTAAATGAACAAACGAGAAGAAATTTGTATACACGTCTAAACTACCTCCAGTGTAGCATTTAACACGAATGAATTCATTTGATATATCAATACGATCTACGAATTCTTTACTTTTGTTTTTAAACATAAAAAAATTGTGGTGACGCTTTTTATTATATGGCCTCCAAATGACTTCATATTTGCAGTATTTCATTGTATTTTTCAGTTGCGAGTTATTAACAGCTTTCCAATTTATGAATATAGTATTTCCATTCGAATATACTACATCATTCATGACGACACACTTTAAGACTGTTCCTTTTCTAAACATGTGTTTCACTGATTTATCAAACGGATCTATATACGGAATTTTGCAAGTTGAAGTATCTACTAAAAAGGGCGCACTGATATTTTTAAATCCATTTATTGTCAATAATCGTTCGTTTGTTTCTATAACCTTGTATTGGATTAACCGAAAATGCTGATAATATGCATAATACACTAATATGAAAACTAAAAGTTTAAACATTAAACAAAGGAAAATGCTTTGTTCCCTCATGTTCTGATTGCTACTGATGTCAGCTCTTGCACTTTTGTTTTCATTGTATTATTAACAAATTGTATTGGTATCTCCTATACAACTGAGTATTTCTCCTTCAAACATTGATGCGTTGATTAAGTGAATAATTTAGTTTAAGCTTAGCATCCAGATGTTCCAACTTACCTGGAAAAAAAAATGATGTTTAAAATATTTTTAATGAAAGCTTAAAACGATACAGGTTTTATAATTTGATACACAAGCTGCTTGTTTCGTCTGAATGATACTTATCAATGGCGCGCAAATCAAAACAGTCGGAAGACCAAATCAATTTGAAGTTAGAATTAGAAAAATAAAAAAATAAAACATTAGATATTTTTTTTTATTACGCATCATCGTGATTTAATCGATTGCAACACAAATTAAGATGTAATCATCGATGACTTTTCGATTACATTTGGAATACTTCATTGAGGTTCTGAAAAAAGAAATCACCAATTCACCAACATTCCAAGTGACTCCATTTTCAGAAAACGACATCTGTAACAAACATAAACTTTTAGCTACCGCTTTACAAGCAGAGCCAAATACAATGAAAGTCCCAACTATGTATTGGCTTCCGAAGCTACACAAAACACCTTACAAATATAGATTTATTTCGTCTTCAAGCCATTCTTCCACTACTTAATTGTCTATTCTTCTTACCAGCACACTTGGTACAATTAAAAACCTGATAATAAATTGTTAAAATAAGGCCTTCGAAAATAGTGGAATTAATTACTTTTGGAGTGTCAAGAACTCGTTGGAAGTACTTGATAAATTGCATGCTTATATTGGTGATTTTGAATCTGTTCAAAGTTTTGATTTTTCTACCCTGTATACCACATTGCCTAACATTCTCATTAAGAAAACATTCACACACCTAATTAAATGGGCATTTAAAAAGTCAGAATGTGAATATATATGTTCAAACTCTTTTAGGTCATTTTTTAGAAGCAATAAACAAAAAAACTATGTCAATTGGACATGCTTTGATACTATATATGCCCTTGAATTTTTACTAGATAACATTTTTGTTCACTTTGGGGATTCCGTATATCGTCAGATTACCGGAATTCCAATGGGGACTAACTGTGCAACACTTATTGCGGACCTGTTTTTGTATTGCTATGAGTTACAATTTATGACAAAAATAAGCAAAGACCCATCGAAACAACATCTGATAAACAAATTTAATAATACTTTTAGATATTTGGATGATATTTTGGCTCTCAATAATGACGTCTTTAGTATGTATATTAAAGAAATGTATTCTGATGAACTTGCTTTAAATAAAGCTAATACTAACAATGACCACTGCCCTTTCCTCGATCTTGATATCTATATCACTAACGGAAAACTGAATACTAAAATTTATGATAAAAGAGATGATTTTTCATTTCCTATCGTTATTTATCCATTTTTAGATGGTGACGTTCCCTTGTCACCATCTTACGGTGTTTATATATCTCAACTTGTACGATTCGCTCGTGTATGTAACAATGTTTTAGATTTTAACGAGAGAAATGTATGTATTACTGAAAAATTATTACACCAGAGTTTTCGATATCACAAACTAGTCAAAACATTTACTAAATTTTATCATCGGTATAAGGACATCATTCGTAAATATACCTCAACATGCAGACTTCTTATACGTTCAGGTATTTCACATCTATTTTTTTTATGGAAATATTCTTTATAAAGCACAAAGTTGTCAGTATTCACCTCAAAAACTAACAAAACCTTTGAATAGACTTATTAAGAAGGGATAAAGTTACGATACTGTTGTCAGGTCATTAAAGATTGCATATTTTGGCGTTAATATTGATTCACTTATAGCATTATAGGGTCTTTGCATCGGAACTAAACACATTTATTCAAAAACCAGTTCTTGGCATGACACGGGTTATGTTCTTCTCATATATGTTATGATGGTATGATACTAAACCCCTAACGGGAAGGATTGTGCCTGATGTTCATATGATGAAATCATAATCTTTCAGTCAGTTTAATTGAAGTCTGGAGCTGGCATGTCAGTTAACTGCTAGTAGTCTGTTGTTATTTATGTATTATTTTCATTTTGTTTATTTTCTTTGGTTACATCTTCTGACATCAGACTCGGACTTCTCTTGAACTGAATTTTAATGTGCGTATTGTTATGCGTTTACTTTTCTACATTGGCTAGAGGTATAGGGGGAGGGTTGAGATCTCACAAACATGTTTAACCCCGCCGCATTTTTGCACCTGTCCCAAGTCAGGAGCCTCTGGCCTTTGTTAATCTTGTATTATTATTAATTTTAGTTTCTTGTGTACAATTTGGAAATTAGTATGGCGTTCATTATCACTGAACTAGTATATATTTGTTAAGGGGCCAGCTGAAGGACGCCTCCGGGTGCGGGAATTTCTCGCTACATTGAAGACCTGTTGGTGACCTACTGCTGTTGTTTTTTTTCTATGGTCGGGTTGTTGTCTCTTTGGCACATTCCCCATTTCCATTTTCCATTTTATTCAGTAAAATGCTCTGATGAAATATAATCCATTTTAGATGAAAATATGCATTCATTCATCACTGTATAGTATAGATAAGTTGGAATGTATTATTAAGACTTCAGAGTTTATCTAATGTCTTAATTGTATCTATTATATCAAGCTGTATTATGATCAACCAGATCTCTTACCAAATTGCACTGTATATCCAGCTATTGAAACAATTGCCTTTACTGTCTTCAATGCTTCAAATGTAACGAAATTATCAATTCTAAAACAATCAGACCGGTACACTTGACAGAGAGTCAAATTGTAAACAAACATATCGCTGTCACTACCCAGCATAAATCATCTTCCGAACAATTGAAAGTCCCTGCTGTGTACTGGTGACATAAATTACCCCAAACAAAACCATTGAAATACTGTTCCACTGCTCAACTTGTTATTGGTCTATTACTAATCTATCAGTACTTCTTACTACCTCAATTACTTCTATCAAAGAACTTGTTATTAACTTTTATAATAAAGCTTATAAAAAAGAAGATGTGGTATGATTGCCAATGAGACAACTCTCAACAGGAGACAAAAAATGACACAGACATTAACAACTATAGGTCACCGTATGGCATTTAACAATGAGCAAAGCACATACCGCATAGTCAGCTATATTAGGCCCCGAAATGACAATGTAAAACAATTCAAAGAAAACTAACGGCCTTTTTAAATTAAAAAAAATGAACGAAAATCAAATATGTAACACATAAACAAACGACAACCACTGAATTGCAGGCTTCTGACTTGGGATAGGCACATACATACATAATGTGGCGGAGTTAAACATATTAGTGGGATCCTAATCAGTTGGAAAAGGCTTAACTCATCAGACGGACACAAAATACAAGTGGACGATGACATTATTGGTATTAATTATCTCAGATGGTGCCATTAAAACAAAATACATATATGGTTTGGCAATATTTTCATTTTTTCCGCTTACGAAATTTAAACAGCTTGCTTGCTGCGATGAAATTCTATAAAGGACTAAATTACGTCACAGAATATGACATAACTCATGTTAGGTAAATCTAAAACATGAAACACAATCCGCTAGTGGCCCCAGTGATAACTGAATTTAAGACTATTAACTTAAATTCCATTATTTTTGGAGTGTTAAAAATTCTTAGAGGTTTTTAGAAAAAAATACATGCTATTAATGGTCCATTCAATTCTATTGAAATTATTGATTTTTCTACTCTCTACACTACAATTCCACACAATGTTATCAGAAAAAAAAATCATATTTGATTAAATGGTCTTTCGAAAGATCTCATTGCAAATTAATTTCTGTTCCTCGCTTAAAGCCTTTTTCTGTGACGAAAAAAGAAAGTATGCTAGATACATTTAATGGAAATGTGAAAATATAACTGAAGCTTGAAATTTTCCCCTGAACAACATGTTTGTACGTTTTATGCGATAAAGTGTATCGACAGGTAGTAGGTATCCCTAGGGACACTAACTGCGCCCCTTTTATAGCAGATTTATTACTGTTTTGCTATGAATCTCAGTTTATGACCAAACTCATTAAAGACACGTCATTGTTACATTTGGTTGATACATTCAATAGTACCTACCGTTATCTTGATGACTGTCCATGACGTTATACTAAATCCCTGGATGTGTTTTAGTTGATTTTAGTCTGATTTTTTTTCCTGCATATTTTTTTTTTATTATGTTGCTGTGTCTTTTGTTTTCTATGTTGTGTTTCGTTTACTATTGTTTGTCTTTTTCATTTTTTAACATTACGTTGTCAGTGTATTTTCTACTATTGAGACTTATGTCTCTTTGGTATATTTCATATCTCATGTGCTGTCATTAGCAAAACCATTACTACAAAAGACAAAACTTCATCTTTATGTGTATAAGCTAACGACCCTTGATTGTGTGTTGTTTCCAGGTCGACATACAGATATCAGAGATATCAATATGTGATGCACACGTCAACTAGGTAACCAAAGTTGAATAAAAAAAAAACGCAACTGATACTTGTTTATCTGTTAATCTAACAATTAATGTTCGAGTGCAAACTTTGAGAAATTTTAAGTGTGTTCATGGGTATTGTTTTGTTTACTAGCGCCTGGAAATGGAACGTTTGTAATTTTCCAAATAGAGCTATTAAAGATATTTATGTTTATATAAAAGGTTCTCTATAAGTATCGATCTACTGAAAACTAGTTTGACCTAATAGTACGGTGACCGAGTAAGGAAAAGTCGCTTATTTAAGGAGTTTAATCATTCGGACTATACGGCTATAAATCACAGTATTGGTAGTTCAAAGGTTAAACTTAACATTTTGACTTGTCGTCAAAATATCGTACGGTGCAATTTTCGTAAAATGGGTTTTGAAGTACGTAAGTTTACTTGAACGAGAAATCGACTTAGCAAAATTTTGAGGTATACATTGTAAAATAGCATTCGTGATATGATTTCTGTTATTGTCTACATTTTTGTTACTCCTTATTTTAACGATTTCAAATAAAGTTTAGCAAAATTAGTCCGTTATTAAGGAGTTTATGTAAAAGATTAACACTCCGAATATTTTGCATTTAATGGAGAACGTTTCAATTTAAGTTCATCATTTTTTTTAACGCAACATCTAGAATAATTAATATTTATATGATATTTCATATCTTTATTAATCAATAATATAAAATTCATTTATCTCAGAAGCATTATTTCAGCTAATCAAGCCAGACACAAGTCCTAATGCTCATATGACGGAGCTATTCGGAGCTCATACACAGCCTCTTACAGATTACATATACACAATGGGGATGTGCTGTAATACTTACATTCAAATACTGGGATGTGTTCTTTGAAGCAGTAGACATTTTGCTGTCAAAAGGTAGAGCAGAACGAGAGAGAAATTGGTCACTTCCTTGAAATCGTCATCTCAAATGTTTTTGTAACCAACAGTACCAATTACTGAAGATGGATTTCAGTTTACATACTCGATATGTTTAAACTTTCTGTGAATAGTCGATCACCTTTTATTGATGGCTTTTTTGCTTTTAGACAGATTCATAGACATTTTAACGGTACATGGCCCTACATTGCATCAGAAAAGACCGTTATAAAAGCCTCAAGGGGATCAGATGGAATGTAAGCATAACAAATCAAAAGTCCGCGCTTGTTAGATGGACTCTTACTAGACATTTCCTAAAATCACGTAATCGTTTAATGCTGAAAAGGGCTGAAATTACTGCAAATAATGCAAATTCACATGCGAAAACCAAACCAACAGCAATGAAAAGAGATGAAGAATATGTTATTGCCATTGTGGACCACCTGAATGATCCATGACTGATCCCTTTGATGTGGATCCCATTCTCCGTGTCTTATCAATTTCTCGTCTAGAAGGCATGCTACAAGAGATATTCGAGATTCTTTGCTCACAGCTGTAGGGGAAGGCTTGAACATGTCGAAACATTGTATCACTAGTGCTCTTTCTTTTGATCCAGTCAAGAAGTTTTTATAGTCCTATATTAAAGTCAAAACTAAAAACGTTTGAAAACATGACCACAAAAACAAACCTTAAATATAAATCGGCGGAAAAACATTTAGTTCACATAAATCTATAACTTGTATTTAGACTGTACTAATTTTGGCAAAATGTAGAGATATTGTTACTATAGAACATGTGCTGTCGCACCCTGTAGGTCCAATTTCAATTTCGCTTTTCCAAGATGACGGCACCATGAGAAAATCATGCAGATCTAATTTGGTGCAATTTCCCTACCTTCCTTTGTATCATCACTCACAACTTACATCAGAGATGGTATGGCATTGGTTCAATGTATGTTAAGAAAGGTAAAACCTTGCATCTGAATATTAAAACAATATGTTCCAATGAATTTCTATAGCGCACACAGTAGCAGATAGGTTTTACCGCTACGACATAAACAACTCTGGCAAAAGGTTACATTGCATAAAGACTACAGCTTCCACCAAAGTGTATTAGATTATTCAGGGGAGAAGTATTCCTGGCTGCAAAACTTTGACACATCCCCTATGATTCCACCTGATGTGAGCTTTACATAGCCAGAAAGATTCCGAAATTGTCAAAGTTATGTATACCAACACTGTAAATGGCTGTCGTAACTTGTTTAGCACTCAAGAGGAGGCCGATACTCAATGCCTTAAACTTTGACACGTAGTTAAGGGAAATGGGAAAGAGCAAAAGAAAAATCATACGGTCTCTTATACAAATGTGATTGTTCTGTGTGTTCACTACTATAAATATATGACACATCATACAAGCGAGTTGTGTGTATAGATGGGGAATATTAGCAGTGTAAAGGATGGGGACAGATTTTTACCCATTCACTAACTCTGTGTCTTTCCCCAACATTCATAAAGACTTTTTCTGTGTTTTTTTTTTTTTTTAGAGTTTTGGTAGTATTCACAAAGATGAAGCCCTTGCTTGGGCATGAAAGTTAATTCAAAAGTTTGATGATCAGAAAAATCTCTTTAAAACCATTCCATCATATTTTTTCCAAAGCGCGTCAAGCTTGCCACCAGTTAAGATGTAAGTTTCGTCAGTTTACCTCTCTGTGGGGCGGCACTGATACAGCATGTTTACGTACTTCGTTTCATACTAAAAAAATTTGGACCGCATTACACATTGCTATTCCGTCAGTTTTACAAAACGGTTGGCGAGAGTTGAATGATTCATTAAACCCTGTGTACTTTAAAGGGCATATGTCAGCAGAATTCTTGCAGGATGTTGTGTTTTCATTGAAGGGAGAATCTCTATGTAAAAAAGTCATGTGCTTGTTCACAACCCGACATGTCCGGAACTTTGCTCCTGTAAAAGGTCTGAATTATGTAGAAATTTCAAATCATGTTCCTTGACAGATGCACCAGAAGATACTCCTGGCATTAGTCTGTTGTGTGGATCTCTTTGATTCGTCTTCGTGATAGTAGGCTTCAGGTAAAATAAGAATATTTATCCTTTATTGCTGGGGTTGAGTGTCAGTCGTCAAGGTAACTATTGTAGCTTTAACAGTATATGTGTATAATAGATTGGACAAGTGTTTGAAAAACGCTACTTTCCAGAATAAACAATTACCTAATTCATTTTTTTTTTTTTTTTTATATTTTTGAGATAATTCATTGTTAATTGATTTGAAAAAATGTCTGTATCTGAAGGTTAACCTTAATTGTTGTATATATCTTCAAATTTTAATACTATGGAAGAGAGAAAAAATAAAAACAGAATTTGATTTTTGACCTTTTTGTTGCAAAACTGTTACCACATTTCTTTTTGACGACATCGATATTTTAAAAGTACTTATTTTTCCGAATCCAATGATATATAATATAGCCATATAGTATGTTTGACGATTAATTTTTTTTTTAAATTGGGTCTGGTCACCGTTCTATAACGTATTATCTGAATTGAATAATTGAACAGATTAAATTTACAAAATCTGTTAAAACAAAATAATATCAGTGTCTTTGGCCATTTGTTCTATTCAATATTCAATCAATCAATTATCTGAAAGGGGGATTAACTTTCAAATTTATAATTATCGAATTGACTTTGAGTTTCATATCTGATTTATATTAAAAAGTATATCAATTTATCAAAAAGTCCAATAAAAAACCCAAATAAGAATGCATGAACTCAGTGTATTAGCACGCAACTGGTATTTCATGATTAAATCCTTTTGATTAATTACAGAAATGACCCCAAAAATCTTTTATATTTTTAATTTTAGTTCATTTATATGTTTTGGAGTTAAGTGTGATGTTCATTTTCACTGAACAAGTACACAATTTATTTAGGGACCAGCTGAGGACCACCTCCGGGTTCTAGATGTTCTTACTGCGTTGAAAACCCATTGGTGGCATTCGGCGGTTCTCTGCTCTTTGGTCGGATGGTCTCTTTGGCATATTCCTCATTTTCATTCTCAATTTTAAGTAGTAAAATTGTGCACTGACGATTTTGTCTATGCCTGTTTAATTTCATCTTTTATATTTGAAAAAAAACAATGTAAATCATAGTTGCACCTGTTTATAAATGTCTTTGTTTTACAAATATTCGTCGATATTGTTTTACTAGGTCGCTTACTAACAAACTTGACATGAAAGTTCTTTGGAATAGTTTTGAGGTTTTTGAGATAATTGACTCAGTTTACAAATCAATAACCTCTTGACAAATGTGTAATCCTGTAGAACATGAGAAAGATGAGGCATGATTGCCAATGACACAAATATCCACCAGAAAACAAATGACATTGAAGTTAACACTTTATTGAGTCACCGTACGGCCTTTCGTAATGAGCACAACCCACACCGCATTCCTTTTTGAGAAATACTTCTACAGTTATCTATAGAAAATGTTAGTTGTAATTCAAATGAAGATAATACTTGTTGTTCAAATGAAAACTGTTCATTTCATAAATAGATTTCTATTCCGGATTATATCTATACTGTCTCATTTATACAAGAAACAAGAAAGTATAATAACCTATATCGTATGTTATACTACGCTTAATACATTTTAATTTTATGATTAGATATAAGTACTTAACTCTCCCATTTGTTCTTTATTCCTTAAATTAAAAACATCAGAAATTATGGAGCCACAAATTTGATGGAAAAGTTTCTATACACCCATCTTAGTCGGGAAGTTTTTTTGTATACGGTAGTCCTCGCGTCAACACTACAACCGCGACTGGGTAGACTGAAAAAAATGGGTTTTGGTAACGTCTGAAAATGACAAATACTTCTATAGTCTAATGGTGTAGATGTTTGTCAGTGTTAACTTTTAATGTCACTGTTTTATATACAACATTTTCACTCAAAGAAATAAAACTGCTTTAAAAAAAAGGGAAAATGTGCTTCCTGCATTGCAAGGCAAAACTGATGTCAGTCGAGTTACATACCAACAGAAGCTTTAGGTTTTTTTTGTGGCAACAGAATGTAAAGCAAATCATAAAACATAAATTCCCAATGAAATCATTAATTTGGCGTTCATAATTTAAAAACGATGATGAAATTATTTACAACAATGGTGTGCCAAACTTGACTCCTGGTATCTATGATCCTGGTGTATTCCTTACATATTCCTTACAACATAAATTCAACGTAATCAATTAAAGCACCCTATAGTGCAATTCATAATCTTAATAATCTGGGGAAAAAATAAAATATAATGGACAAACATGGTAGCATAACCAATTATTAAGAAAGAAATATTTATTAAAAGTTAAAACATTCGTAATTTACTATTAACTGTTTATACAATTCATTCAATTTTTCTTAATACTGAAGCCGTACAGGCTGATCTGTAGAGACTTTCGGGTGTTGTTTGAAAAACGTATAATACTTTTTGATTCAAATTCTCCTTGAAATGTAGAAATTGCCAATTTACAAAAAAAATATACCTTTGACATATAATGTATTTAGGTTTAATCCACCATTTTCTACATTTGAAAATGCCTGTACCAAGTCAGGAATATGACAGTTCTTGTCCATTCGTTTTTGATACGTTTTGTTGTTTGATTTTGCCATGTGATTATGGACATTCCGAATTGATTTTCCTCTAAGTTCAGTATTTTTGTGATTTTACTTTTTTGATATGTAAATGTCAATGTCACTGTACCAGATATAAGCTTAGGGGAACAGTTTGAATTGTTTAAGCAGATGGTTTAACATAAACAAAATCAATCTTTTTTGCAAAGTTATCAATTTAAAAATGCATTTATAACATTTTTTGTACAATATAAATTCATTGTAATTAATTTGATCACATTATGTTTAATTACTGTATTTAATAATCTGAAGGGAATCAATGAACTATTATCCAAATACATGTTATAGAGTGTATTGATTGTAACGTGGACATGCTGCATGATTAACGTTAATCAATCAAACTATCCCAAGTTCTGACTGTTTATATTTTATCATTTTATTCAATTCTTTTCGATTTCATTTTGATCGTTATGATAGAAAAAAAAGCAAACTTGGTTTTAAGATAAATTATTAAAAAACAGAAGTATTTTCTAAAAGTAGGACAATTTTGTTTTTTTACGTTAAATTTAATATTCATAAGGGAAAACAAGAAGATCAAAGGAGTCATATTCTTTAATTTCAGATATATTGATGATGTTCTTTCTATTAACGATCCAAACTTTTATAATTGGGTTTCATTAATATATACTCCAGAAGTAGAAAAAGAGAACCAACAGACACGGCTTCTAAACATCTTTTTCAGACTTATAACTCGAATTAAACCTAAGCCGTAAGCTACAGCTGAAAGTACCATAATCAATGACAAATATTCTGTATCAATTTCACACATAATGCATGATGGTAGCCAAGTTTAGATTCTAGATACTAACGTTTTTTTATCCTCTTTGGTACGTGTTATAGTGTTCTTTTGTCTTTGTAAATTATTAACCTTTATTCTTTAGTCAACACTACAGCCGCTACGGGACTGGAAAAGTGGATTTGTCAACGTAGTAACATGACAATACGTCTATAGTATGCTGCTGTAGATGTTTTTCAGTGTTTATTTTCACTTGTTTATTAATACACTTTTTTACTCTAAAAAAAAAAAGGAAGTGCTTAATTAAGGCGAAGTGTACGTAAATAAACTACACAATGGATTTTTTTAAAATTTCACATATGAATTCTTCTTGTAAAATTACACCAGAAAATAAAATAAAAAAAAGGGGATAACCGTTTTCGTTTTTGAGATACGAGCCGTTGAAATTAACAGCATGACACTCCAAAAATACAAAGGATATATATGGGAAATCATCAAAACTAGCAGATATTTTTACATTATCAAGATTTTCTATTTTGTTGGACAATAGAATTTTTTTTTAAATTGATATAAGATTCAAAAATGAAAGACGAATCCATCGGTGCAAAGAAAGTCCTTAGCAACCGTGCTAGTTTTTACGCTACTCCTTGTTGAAATTTGTTTTTTTGGCCGGAACATTAGAATAATACGGCGACGTCATTGTCTACAGCAATGTCGCCACAACTTCTACGTCGTAACTCTACCGTACAATGTCGTGCGTGTGTATTACCCATCTTCCTATGTATTACAAATGATCTAAGGTTATAAGTTGATAAGGAAATAAACTTACTGATTTTAAACAATATTTCTGTCGCAAAAGAAAATGCAAGTTTGTAAATAAATTTACCGCAAATGAAAGAAATTTACCGTAGACTCTAATTTCATCTTTTCTATATTAGAGTGATTTCCGAACCCTTTTTTTAATGCTTGCATGGATTGTTTAATTCTTTTATGAATCAAATATCGAGTTTGAATTTGTCCCGGTTAACACAGTGTTGTCAGAATGAATTGATCGGTTTAATATTAGGATCGGGTATACACCTCGTTTTCAATCTTACTTCTGCATGTTTGTATTTAAAAAAGTAGACCTATTTTCTGCATATTTTTATGTTCGTCATTTCTGCATGTTGTTAATCTGAGGATTTGCACACAATATATTTTACATTATAAACCTATTTCATTAGTCATGTTTACACACATGCTCAAGACGCATCTCTGCCAAAACATATTTTATTTTACAAAATTTCCCGTCTCGATCACTTTCCCTTTTCTTTAACTAAATGACAAAGAATGATGTGATGTTTGCTGAATGAAGTTTCAGTAACATAAGAAAATATTTGTTTGTTCCATGCATTATTTGTTAAAAATCCACATTTAAGGATTTAAATTGATTGATTGATTGTTGGTTGCTTAACGTCCAGTGGCAAATATTTCATGCTAGTTCAGGACGAGAACAAGTTAACAATAAATACAATAGAAAGTTTTGTTCATAACAGAGGCCATCCGGATGATGGTCGGAGAAATTTGGAGTGCCACTGACTGGAAAATGAGGGTATATTGGAAATGGATCGAAATTTTGCCGTGCAACAGTCCACCTACGCAACCCTCAAATTATAGTTGTTGCAATGGTTTTTAACGGGCATAGAGTGCGGCACTCTCTTTACACGAGGCATCGGATTTAACGTCCCCATTCTGACCGGACGTGACTGCGAGCTTAATACATCCTGCACAGCCAAACGGACGCTCCTCTTCGGCAAGTGTTTTACTGCCGGTCGGGAGAAGACCAAGCGACCATATTTCGTTTCCCCAGTCACCCTTGGGGTAACACGGATTTAAACAATAAGCATAATGCATACTATGGCTCTTCAACTTTTTTAGTTCTTATACATCCGTGGCTTTAAAATGTTCTGCTTTATTGTCCCTTATCTAGGTTAATCCAGAAAAGCGCTTCGGACGCTTGAAATTTATAACGTGTTGATTTCATTTAATCTTCAGAATTTTTTAGACCGCAATGAGGTTAAAAAGTAGGACTCGCTTATGTATACATTTTAACAAAATAGAAAAGATCAGAGTATTTGGTATAACTACCCGTCGCAGATATTTCATACATGAATATTCAAAATGAAAACCTTACACCTTAGATGATCCTTTTGAGATCGACATACCTAGTGCAACAATGACCGGAACATACCCAGTGTTATGAAATAATATTTGTATAGGGAAATGCTTTAAATAGCGATGAATATAGTGTAATGCTTTAAATTAACTGGTGTAAAATTAATGATATAAGAATGCGACCTTATGAGAATATCATGTTCGATGCTTTAAAAATTTGCCTAATAAAATGTTATAAGAATGTACTCGGTGTAATGCACGGAGATTATTCATACTGTATTGCTACACGGGTTTACCTAGCGTAGTGCCGTACGAATACTAGCCTACATAATGCAAATGCATAGCTTTCCTATTTATATTATATAAAACAATAAGGAGATGTGGTATGACATCCAATGGGACAACTACCCGCCACTGGTTAAATGAAGTCGATGTAAGCAATAACTATTAACAACCAAACTGTTTTCAACAATTAAAGGGACAAAAACATAATGTGTAGGCCACAAAATACTCCGATATGAAAAAAGCAAAAAAATTCAAACGAGAAAATCAACGGCATTCATAAAAAAAAATAGTTACGAAAAACAAATACCATGTTGTGAAGTGACAGACTTGAACCAAAGTGAATAACAACCAGTAAACCATTAGTCCAATAATACAAGACTTTGGATTTTAAAATGATTTACATTCAACGATTTTTATCGGATACACTTTTTTTTTGGGGGGGGGGATCAACGTTGATCATAAAAAAGTAATATCCGATAAAAAAAAAATGTTGAATGTAAATGATATGAAACTCCAAATTCTTATATTATTCTAGTCATTGGCGGATCCAAGGGGGGGTCCGGGGGGTTGGAACCCCCCTTTTTCTGGCCAATCAATGCATTTGAATGGGGACATATAGTTGGAACCCCCTTTGTCCTGGGTTGGGACCAAAAAGCTGGATCCGCCCCTGCTAGTACACCACAGGCTTCTCAATTCTTGTATTATCATGAACTAGGTGAAAGCATAGAGCTGACTGAGTGCGAGATCTTCCTGGATAATCATTGAGGTCGTTTAAGCATCCCTTGCAGTAGACTTCGGTTAAATTAAAAAAAAATCTGTAAACTGCTTAAATGCTATCGAAATGTATTAAAAGTCTGAACTCATTTCACCTCTAATTCCACTAAACATTAAATTGCAGTAACAAGTGTCACAAAACTTTCCTGATCTCTTTTCTTTAGCCGTAATGATATATTATACTCATTCATAATCTTGAATTGAGACTTGAGAATAAAATAAAACGTTACTTCAAAATCACATTCTCTAATTTGAAATGATGCACACAGGCACAATAAAAAAAAAAAATTTTTGCAATCTCTTCGAATTTGAATTTGATAAAGAAGAAATGACGTGTTATATTTTTATCTTACATGTATCATGTGTATGTGTACTTTCAATTTCAATTTGGTTCTAAATTTAGATTTAGTTTTTCCCATTAATTGCGGACGGAATAGAAGACACCTGTTTATTTTCTGCACATGTAGAAAAAGTTGAAAACTGGGAGTTGAATGACATAGATTTTACTTATTCTAAGATAAATGTTTAGAGTGATCACTTTTTAGTTTACTGAGTATTTTTTGGGGGCCTAATTTGTTAATTTTCTGTGTCTTTGTTCTTCCGACTTGTAAGTGTTGCACTAGTGGTCAAATTATATTCTCTTGGTATCGTCTTATTTTCTAAATGGATATAAATCATGTCCTAAAATTTTCATTTGCACAAAATACGAACATGTCAACGTTTTTTTAATCTAAGAATTAATTTCACATGTCATTCATTAATTGTTCGTAACCTAAAACTTTATGTTGAGTACTACATGTGTTTTCGTTCAAAACTGCAGCTTTTAAAACAATATTGTTGGGTCAATTCAGGTTTCATTTTAATTAATTTGATATCAATAGAAGTAGAATTGTCACATGTTTATTTAGTTATAATTCTGTTGTGAGACGTTTTTACAATCTGTTGATATCAAAGTTTTACATGAAATGCCTTCCATGTCCCACGTACGCGTCTAAAACAAAAACAGTCAACTGATATTAAAGTCAAGTTTGCACGAAACAATAGAATGCTTTGATTTCTAACTGGAGTAATTCAGATAATTTCTCATGATTAGGTTTTAAGACAGCACAGGCGTGCTTGTTGGATTCATGATAGACCGCACGAAGTAGTTTCTCTTTCGTGTGTCCTTTCTTGGAGTAAGGGAGATAACTTGCGTAACTAACGTCGAACGTTATTAATCCCGTATTCCGCTAGGGGCGTGCAATTACGTACACTTCGCCTTAAATACAAACGTGCTTACTTAAATGCAAGGAATAGATGATTTCAATCTAGTTTACATTCCAACAGAAGGTTTTTTTCAGATACTTTTATGGCAGCAGAATGTACTAAAACAAATTATAAAACATATGCTACCAATAAAATCATTGATTTGGCGTTCACAATTTAAATACGATGGTGAAATTATCCACAACAATGGTGTACCAAACTTGACTCTTGGTATCTATTATCCTGGTATATTCATTACATGTTTTGTACAACATAAATTAAACGTAATCAATTTAACCATCCTATAATCTATATAATCTTGGGGGGAAAAATATTAAAGACAAATATGGTTGCATAACCGATTATAAAGAAAGAAATATTTTTAAAAAAGTTAGAAATTCGTAATTTACCTTTGACCTTATATACAATACGTTCAATTCTCTCAATACTGAAGCCGTACAGACTGATATGTAAAGAGTATCGGGTGTTGTTTGAAAAACGTAAAGGTTCATATTCTACTTTAAATGTAGAAATTGTAAGTTCATAAAAAAATAGATTTGCCATATAATGTATTTGATATGTAATTATCAATGTACCAGGTTTAAGGGAACAGTCTGCATTGTTTAAGCATTGTTACGACCACAGATGATATAATAATCATACTAATAAATAACAAAAACCATTAAAGTGCAATTCAACACGACAAAATCTAGGGATAATTTGATAACAACCATTTAATAATATTTATCATACACAAATTACGAATCAGCTCGAAATGTCATCATATATATATTTCAGTAAACACAATCATTTGTAAATCAATCAATCTCTTAATGCATGATACAAAATATCAAATAGCATGGATGGTAAAATTAACTTGACTTATCGAGTAGACCCTGTAGTGCAGAATGATTTAACCGCCAAATCACACAAAACACTTAAACCTAAAACGCCATCTATGGGCAGAAAATGCAGAAGAAAATAATTTCATTCTAAATCATAAAATCAACCGACTGAAATTATATTTCTTCTTCCGTTAACACCCATCTATTACAACCACAGATGATATAATAGTCATACTAATAAATAACAAAAAAACAAGTAAAGTGCAATACCACACGACAGAGTCGAGGGCAGAAACCACAAAGAAAGGGAAATTTTTTAAAAGGTGTTCCATAATATGCAATAAAAGTCTGAAATTAATACGACAAGAACAATCAACTTAAATTTTTTGACACTTTTAGCAATTCTCCACTATACCATTCACGATACCATCTTTGACCGTTACAGAACACCACCAACCGTGTCTCTTAAAAATATGGTCTGCTAAAACTAAAAAAGCACAGCTGTAGCACCTCCAGACCTAAAACTGTGCAATCCATAACGCTTAATATCACGAAAAATGGCTTAAAAACTCCAATAAAGAGCTCGCGCATCCTAGAGTATGATACTGGCGTATTCTCTTTACATCTTTACATTTGGTCAAATTTCGAACAATAAACCGTTAGACCAGATCATTAATTAACCTATACGTACAAATTATCATCAACAGATTATACAAGTAATTTCACCTCCATATTACATGCATAAAATATAAGAAAATAAATTTGCAAGGTATATGAAAAAAAAATGATAAACACTAGTACTGTCAGTATTAGGGACACTATTCGTAGACAACGAAAGTGAAAGGACGATAACTGTGTCTCGGACCTAATAAAAGATAATTACATGAAGATATAGGAACTCTTAATAAGACCATAGAAGGAGGAAGGATAAAAATACGTTTAAAGAAATAGAGCATTAATAAAATGAAATATGTAGTCAGCTCTCTCACGATCAAAACACACTAACTGTAAAAATATAAGGGCATACACAAAAGGTACGTGGATATATCCTACTGAATCAACACTGCACGAGTAACAAATTTTAAAAAAAAAGATGAGGTATGAGTGCCAATGAGAAAACTCGCCATACGAGACCAAATGACTGAGAAATTAAAAACTATAGATCGCCTTCAACAATAAGCAAAACCATTTATTAACTTTTCCCTGTACAAATAATTTTACACTAATTACTGCAGGGCTCTTCATAGCGTGATGTTTGATGTTGGTCAACGCTCCGTGCTGAAGGCCGTACTTGATCTATAATATTTTGTTTGTTAACATTTTATACACTTTATACATTGTGACTTAATTTGTTGGAGAGTTGTCTAATCGGCACTTATACCACATCTGTATATATATATAATATATATGTTAACAAAGTTGGAAGATTTTTTGCCATATTTTAATGTATTGACAATGGATTGAAATAAACAGGGCATAGAAAAGTGTTTCTGTGAACCCCGTTCTGATCATAGTTGATTTCATTAAGGTTTTTTTTTAATTTTTGTCCATAGCAAGACTTAAAAGCCTATTGAAGTAATCTCCTGGAGGTCTTTTAAATCCAGCTTTGTTACAATCAAAGATTGCTATATCAGGATGATCTTCGGCATAGAACGTTCCATACCCCTTTGCAGAATAATTGTTCCATATGAAATTATAGTTGTCCATTGGCACGAACCTTAATGATTCTTTCCGTGGTAATTCATTTACAAATTTTCCTGCTGTCATCGAAACTATATTTGGAAAAGTGTTATCAGCAACTTTATTATAGCCAAGTAAATCTATGGCGGTGTGTGTGTTTACTAAATATTTCCAAGTTTCCTTCATATAGCGTAGCATATTATTTCTAGCTATTGAGTCACTACCCATCATAAAAATATTTAACTGCTCTTGTCGAGTGTTGGCAAACTTAATGGCATTTGTTTCACATTGATTTTCGACATCTTATTTTAAATGAACAGAAGCTAGAGAAGAAATTTGTGTACGCGTCTAGACCACCTCCAGTTTAGCATTTAACACGAATGAATTTATTTGATATATCAAAACGATCTACGAATTCTTTACTTTCGTTTTTAAATATAAAATAGTTGTGGTGGCGAATTTCATTATTTGGTCTCCAAATGACTTCATATTTGCAGTATTTCATTTCAATTTTCAGATGCGAGTTATTACCAGCTTTCCAATTTATGAATATAGTATTTCCTTTCGAATATACTACATCATTCATGACGGCACATTTTAAGACTGTTCCTTTTCTGAACATGTGTTGAACTGATTTATCAAACGGGTTTTTATACGAAATTTGGCAAGCTGAAGTATCTGCTAAAAAGGGGGCACTGGTATTTTTAAATTAAGTTATAGTAAATTATTGTTTGTTTGATTCTAGAAACTTGTGTTGTGTTAAACAAAAAAGCTGGTAATATGCATAACAAACGAATATGAAACTAAAAACTTAAACATTAAACAAAGAAAAGTGCGTTGTTCCCTCATGTTTTGATTGCTACTGATGTCAGCACTTATGTTTTCACTGTATTATTAACAAACTGTATTGGTATCTCCTATACAACTGATAATTTCTTCTTTCAGAATTGATGCGTTGATTAAGTGATTAGTTCAGTTTAAGCTTGCCAACCAGATTTTCAATTGAAAATATTTTTAAAGAAAACGCATAAACGATTTAGGTTTTATTGTTTGATAACCAACTGCTTGTTTTTTTCTACAAGATACTCATTAATGGTACGCAAATCAAAACAGTAGGAAGACCAAATAAATTTGAAATAGGGCATTAAAATTTGAAAATAATAAAACGAATGTACTAAGATACAGCGAATGCTATTTATTAATCTAGGTATCCAAAATCTAAATGTTTTGAATAATTTAAAATTAATAATCAATAAACATACAGAAAAATTATCAGATATTATGTTCACGTCAACAACAAACTGCTGCTTCCTTCTAATCGGCGGGAAAGAAACGTCTAGCAGTAGTGACGAAGTTTATTACTATGTATCCAAGGTCATGCTGACTTATTTTTAGGTCTTACTTTTTTGTACATTATTGCTGTTTACAGTTTATCTCTATCTATAATAATATTTAAGATAATAACCAAAAGCCACAAAATTTTCTAGAAATTACCAATTCAGGGGCAGCAATTCAAAAACGGGTTGCCTGAATGGTCATTTAGATCTTGACCTAATGAACAATTTTATCCTGTCAGATTTGTTCTAAATGCTTTGGTTTCAGCGATATAAGCCAAAAACGGTAATTTACCATGTACTTTTTTAAGCCATGTCGTCCATCTTGGTTTGCTGGCCGATCATCGGACACATTTTTAAACAAGATACCCTAATGATGATTGTGGACAAGTATGGTTTTATTTGTCTAATTAGTTTCAGAGGAGAAGATTTTTGTAAAAGATTACAAAAATTTACGAAAAATTGTAAAAAAATGACTATAAAGGACAATAATTCCTTAAAGGATCAACTGACCATTTTGGTCAGGTTGACTTATTAGTAGAACTTTTTTTTTGCTGAACATTATTGCTGTTTACAGTTTATCTCTATCTATAATAATATTCAAGATAATAACCAAAAACGGCAAAATTTCCTTAAAATTACCAATTCAGGGACAGCAACCTAACAACAGGTTGTCCGATTTATCTGAAAATTTCAGGGCAGATAGATCTTGACCTTTTAAACAATTTATCTTCTGTCAGATTTGCTCTAATTGCTTCGGTTTCAGAGATATAAGCCAAAATCTACGTTTTACCCCTATGTTCTATGTTTAGCCATGGTGGCCATCTTGGTTGGTTGCCAATGATGATTCTGGCCAAGTTTGGTTAAAGGAGTAGGTCCGGTAAGGGCTGATTTTGGCCTCAAATTTCAGGTTCATCTAAAAGGAAAGATTTTGAACACTTTATAAACACTTAAGTGTCTATTTTAGTTGATTCAATTAGTTTATGTGAAAGATTTTAACTGATTTAGTCATTAAAAACGCTCCGATTCAGGCTAAAATATGAAAAGTCTATCAAATATGCCAAAAATTGTCACTTTTCAGATGATTTTTGTCAAAAATGAAAGTGGTCGCATCCGTGTTCATCCTCAATCTTCATATATGTTATGTATTATCATCAAATACAACTTACATTTCAATATTAAGAATGGAAGGCACTTTCATTTAAGACGAAAACCGTCTAAAATTTAACTAAAATGTTAAAATTGTGGAGATTTCAGTAATTTAGTAATAGTAAAAGTTCAATGATAAGTTAATATTGATATTAAAAGACCTCCGAACAAAAAGCCATTTTTGTGAGGAGGTCTTTTAATGTCAATATTAACTTAATCATTGAACTTTTACTGACTTACAAACCGTCAAAAATATAAGAAAGTACATAAAAAGCACTTGCAGAGACCTAATTCCCCTAAATTGGACGAGTCTAAATATGTTCAACTTAAATGATAGTTAAACAGTACTCAGACTGATATATAAAATTAACAGTTACCAAATTGTAATGAAAACGGACCGATTAAATGGCATTACGTGTATCATATAAATATTTATTTATCATAATTTTTTTAGCATTAAAATAACACCAAATGATAGTTTTACCAAATTAGGGGGTAAATTTATATTTTGTAGCCAACTTTTCAAAATAACGATTTCTTATTTAATAAATGAGGCAATTAAAAACCCAAACAGACCTCATTTATGACTGACCAATGAATATTCTGGCCAACAACTTCTTGCTATATATACTTGATAATTTTGATCTGTAAGTAATCGTGAAATAGATTCGTAAAGATCAGACCTTAGAAAACAGTAAGTAAACTCTTCCAACAATATTCATCCGGTAAATGTTCATTTTATTTCTGATTCGGTAATTTTCCTACATTACGTAACATGCGAATGCAAAATAAATAATTTTGTCTATTCAGTCCAATTAATTAATAGGTCTTGCTTTTTTTTTTAAATAAAAACTATGCATGCAAACTTCAATGAATAAAACCGTATTAAAATAGGTTTCACTGGCCCGATCAAAGTGAGATATATTCGCAAGTTCAATGTATTGTGTGTAAACAAACTCTATAATTTAGTCGTCCGTTATTCCCTTTTCATGTCTAAGTTATAATTATTGACCAATCAAGTCGGTATATGGGATTTAATCTGCACAGCGCGAGATGACCCAATATCCCGAACGACGTAGGAGTTCGGGTTATTGGGTCTTCGCGTGCTGTGCAGATTAAATCCCATATACCGATTTGATTGGCCAATAACTGTTTTAACACATGACGTAATCAATTTACGTGAACGTTTAAGAAATGTTGACGCCATTCCACAATCCACGGATCCTAGGAAGGTTTCTTGTAGGGTAAAGAAAGGGGGAAATACGACGTTGGTAAGTTTGAAATTAATATTTTTTTATATTTCTAGACTCATTCTAAAATTGCGATTTAATGGTATATTTTATTTTTATCGTTTTCGTTTAATTTATTCCTAATTTTTATTTAATCGGTGACGATTAAGACTTTGTCAAACTGTAGACTTTCAAATCGGTGTATGAATAAAAAAAAAACCATAACAGCAAGGGTTGTTGAGTTTAAATTAGATTAATTGCTTTTGAATTTCTTTCCCTCAATGATATCTGCTTAGAGAAAAAAAGAACCGAGGAAGATATTATTCTACCAAAATTTAAAATGTTAAAAAAAAATGACAGAAAAAAACGTTTCTCTTTTAAAACCTTTTACTCCCCTCACCCCCCCCCCCCCCCATTTTTTATCTACTGTATTACTTTTTAATACACGTCCATCTAAATGAAGTGTGATTGATCTCCAGTTAATCCCCCTGTTTTTAAAACAAACTTAAACTTAAATATGGTCCTCATTAAATTCGATCTCAAAATAGTCCCTTTATAGAAGAGATATTCAAAAAGTCGTTATAAATTCCTTTGAGTCTGAAACTTATCTAAATCAGATTTCTTTTATTCGGATATTCTTAGATACAATTCTTTTTTGGCAGAAATTAACAAAAAATGTTTTAACTTTCTTTTTAACTTTAAAACACGGATTTAGATTCACGTTGTACACAAAATATAATAAAATACTAGTTTATGTCCCAGCTTAGATAAAACAAAAAAGGAAGGAGAGACCTTTCTTTTTCCTATTTTGAAACTACGACGTTTGTACGAAGTTCAACTTTGTCGTAATTTCAAGCCAGATGGAGGATTCGAGGGTGGGGGCCGTTAACCCTTGGATTTGACAAAGTATCGTGTTTTAGCTTAAAATCGTCAATATTGTCTTTCGTCTCGCTACACTCGGGGATATTGTTTTTAATTTGATAGAATAACGCCCCTTTTAAAATTCAAGAACCGCCCCTAAAGGTAAAAATAGATTTGAACTGTGCAGTATATCTGAGGTAGTTAATGCACACCTTAGCTGTGCATTATCCAGATTATAGCACAGTAAGAACAAAGAGATTTTACTCTTGCCATGTGTTAAATGAAGCAAAATCACCTGAAAAAACTATCTTTCTTAGTTTTATCCTTGCCTGACAAAAAAATCATATGTTATAAATCGTATTAAAACAGTAGATAAGAACCATAGTAAAAACATATTTAAAAATTATTAATAAGCAGTCAGTTATGTAATAAATTGATGAGCCCAGCCCCCCCCCCCCCCTAAAAACCAATAAAAATCTAAATGGAAATTGTACATTATCGCATTTTACAAGACCTGTCTTTGTGTGCTAAGTACTAGTACAGGGAACTTAATTAAGTTGATTGTGATTCATTGTTGTTTGCTTTACGTCCAGTAGCAAATATTTCATGCATGTTCATGACTATAACACATAAATTTTAAATTCAATAGGTAGGTCGTGCAATAGGAGGTCGACAGTGAGCTTGGACGTGTAACTTTGAAATACCACTGTAAAATGAGGGTGTATTGAATAAGGACAGAAATCTAGACTTGCAACAGCTGGCAACATTCGGACCACTCAAATAATAGGTGCAAGACTTTTTTATTTGCCGAGAGCGTTGATCCATAAAATCTACCCTGAAGTCGATCATCGATGTTTACGTGAAGTTTACAATATCATTTCACGCATCCAATTTAGGTTACTAGATACCTTTAGCTCGCTTTAGTAACTGTGAAAATTCTGTGAAACTGTATTGTGTATTGTATTTTGGTATATTTTGTACTACCGATCACTACCGCTCTCCTGGTTGGTCTCGTGAGGGGGTGTTCGTCTCGAGAGCGGGGTGTCATTTGTTCGAAACCCAAACGGGCAAACAAAGACGTTGATTAAATTTGTATTCTATTTCAATGCTCAACACGTGGCATCATATATTTAGAGCACACGCAGACTGACCGGCTCAGAGTCGGAAATGTGTCAGGGTCGGGTGACTTTTCTTCCTTGTGAACTTACACAATACAAAAGCGACTCAGCGTGTAAATCTAGTAAAAAACGGGGTTAATACTCTTATTATATTTACATGTTATCGTCCTGAATATTAATTGTATTTGCCGCTGGTCGTCATTCATTATCATTATTTATTTTACCGTTATATTATACAGTGAAGTGTTTTACTTTTACTGGTTTATATTACAACTTCTCAAATTTTCACCGATCAAAATTAAAATAGGGCAGTTGAAATTTTTCAACCAAACACTTGTGATTGTTGGGATATCTTTGACAGTTAATAATATTAAATCAAATGTGCCTTTTCGGATATATAATATTTGACGGTAAATGTTATTGAATTAACTCCGTATAACTATTATTTAACCATCATGGGTCGGTTTTGAGCTTATTATTCTGTATACGCATCTTTCTATAAAAAAATAGACTGAATGTTGACTCTAAATATTTTGATTTGTCTGTTTCTTTGGGTTGCTGTCGCATCAACGTATACCTTTATCTCCTTTTATTCAAATCCAAATGATTCACTTGGGTATAGAAATATTGACATCTCTGGACCTCTCCCGTTCCACAGTATACTCTTGCTAAATGGGTGCGTTCGTTTGGCTTATCGGATATATAAATACGCAGCTTTGTCCGATCGAAATATAATAGGAATGTATATCTGATGCCTGGTGTAGTGAGAATTTCACGCTATCTATACCTTAATAAACATTAGAGGGAAAGACGATCTGCGCACGAGTTGAATGATTGAAATGTGTAAACAACCAGAAAGGTCATCTAAAACTTTTCAAATAAGTCGCATGGCTGATTTTAACATTTTTTGTTACTTTTGCTAGGACAATAGTAGATGAACAAAAAAATATAACAAAACCGATCAGAAAGACAATATAAAAAAAAATTGAAACACCCAAAATAGGTTGAATCCTTTTATAAAATGTTGTCGACATTTTTTTTTTGTGCTTTTATTACAACTGTTATACCAGTCTGATATATAAATAAATTTGAAACAGCAAATGTTGTCACCTAGACAAGACAGTCGTCATTGTACCCTTCAATATAAGAGTTCAAAAGTATTGTCACTCAATGAAGATTTTTTTTCTGTTCTTATCCTCTCCCCCTATATTAGTTTTGCTGGAAAGGATATAATGTAGCCCCTGATGTGTACTACGACAAAGTTTTTTTAATGTTAAAAAAAAGATTTACGCTTAAAAATTCAAATGTAAATAAAAATGAAATATATAAAAATTGGAAAATTGTTTGAGATAATAATCAACTGAGGACAAATAGTTATACATCACTAAATGAAGCTGATAAATTTATTGCTCCTTTGTGTCTAGTGGCAAATATGTCATGCATATTCACGACTAGATAGATGCAAAGTGGATCAATCTGTAGCAAATGCTAACAAATTTAGAGTGGCACTTTTTACAATAAGGCAGAGCGTTCGCTGGAGGTAAAACAAATGCCGTAATAGAATAGATTAGAATCATGAAGATCGAACTTGTAAGTTAAGCTTTTAGCCCTCCTTCCCTTTTTTTTTATATTCACGATAGACGAATGCCATAAACGAAACGTCATGAATTTACAATCAATAACGGCCACTATAAGTAAATGAGATATGGACTTTTTTTTATAAATAAATTCCTATTGCAGCCAACATCTCCCGGTTCGGGACAGGTTATTATTTCCACAAAATACTATTTGATTATTGATCGAAGATATTTAAGCAACCTAAAGCACTTTAAATAAAAAAAAATCTAAACTTGTTAATTATGGTATTTTGCTGGATGTTTTTTCCCGATCCTATTTCGGACCCCCTGATTTTAAGAGGGCGTATCTAATTAGTCATGTCCGATTAACTTTAAGTACATTGAACCTTAACTTAAAGACCTACACTGGGTAAATAAGTTCGAGGTACAATAAGTAGACAATAGAAATCCTTTGTGAAATGAGATCGTCCCAGGTCTCTTAGATAATTATTTTGCGTTGAATAACAATGAAAAATGCACGAGCAGGTTTGTAAGCATGACTTAATGATGCTAGTACCCGATATATGTGCATGGTATTGTCAAAAACAGCCCATATTTATGTAGCAGAAGCATTCTTCTTTCCAATAAATAACTTAAAGTTTACATTTTAACAATTTTATAAAACTGCTATATTTTGGGGCCAAAAAGGGGTCTTACTGAACCTACTCCTTTGGCCCAGTAGTTTCAGAGGAGAAGATTTTTGTAAAAGTTAACGACGACGGAGGACGGACGACGGACGCCAAGTGATGAGAAAAGCTTACTTGGCCCTTTTGGCCAGGTGAACGAAAAAGGAGTGTATAACAGCAATAGAAAGTCATAATCAGTGCAGAATGAGTCTTTACACATTTCAGACGAAATTTATACTGTTGAGATAGTGTCAAGACATATTTAAGACTGTCAAGAATGTGTTGAGATCTATTCAGACAACTTTAAGACTGTCAAGAAGGTGTTTAGATATTTTCAGACATTAATTAAAATGTCAAGAATATGTCAAGACATATTCAGACATTATTAAGAATGTCAAGAGTATGTCAAGACTGATCGTGACAAATTTAAGACAGTCAAGAATTGGTCGAGACTAATCCAGACTCTTTTTCATATGATACAGGAAGTGTCGAAACATAAACAATGTTCATACTGTCAAAATACTTGTCGAGAAAAATCAAGAACTTTAATAGACAAATTCATACTATGTTAAGAATTTTTTTAAATTATTCGGACAAATAAAGAATGTCGAGTAAAAATTCACGCAAATTCAGACAAAAACTGGTCTTTTCAGACTTTTTGACTTTTGTAGTGCTTATGACAGTCATATCTTAAGATAACTTTGATTTTCATTCTATGATATATCACATGATAGTCATATGATGGTCATAAGATTTGTCCTAAGATATATCTTATGACATATCTTACGATACTTTCGAAAACAAGACCCCGTGTGTATTCATTACATATTTCGTACAACATCAATTCATCGTTGACCACCTTATATTGCAGTTTGTTTTAACCTTAATAATCTGGAAGACTAAATGAAACTTTACAGACATGTATGGTAACAAAACCAATTTTGAAGAAAAAAGAATAGTTTTGAAAAGTTTATAATTGACCTTAAACTTCATATATAATACGTTCAATTCTCTCAATACTCAAGTCTGTACGACATGCATTGGATGTGTAAGGGACGACATCAAAAGATCAATGTAAGATAAAAAACTTAATTCAAATAGTTTGGGGGTGGGGGGTTGAACTGCTGCAAGATTTGGTTATCCGACATTGATTTTTACATATATCCATATGGGTCAATCAATTTTTCCCAAATTAAGTTAATAGGGGGGTAGGGGGGTCAGTGAAAAAACTATTTGAATTAAGTTTTTTATCCTTCATTGAACTTTTGATGTCGTCCCTAATGTCAGATATAATGGAACAGTTTGCATTGTTTAGGCAGATGGTAAAACAGAAGCAAAATCAATCCTATTCAAGGTTGTCAATTTTAAATGTGTCTATAACATGGTTTTTACAATATAAATTCATATAATCAATTTGATCATACTATGTTTAATTTCTTTATTAAAAAATCTGAGAAGATTCAGTGACCTTTTAAGCAAATGCATGTCATTGCGTGTATGGATAGTAAGGAGAAGATGATTTCAATCAAGTTTACATTCCAACAGAATCTTTTTTCAGATTTTTTTGTGGTACAGAATGTAAAACAAATTATAAAAAACATATCCATCCGATTAAATCGTTGACTTGGCGTTTACAAGTTCCAAATACTGGTACCTATGAAGAAATTATTTACAACAATTGTGTATTAAATAAAATTAAGAATGGAAAAAAGTAAAAACACAAAAATACTGAACTCCGAGGAAAATTCAAAAAGGAAAGTCCCAAAGAAATTGGTAATGGGTCAAAGAGAAAACAACACGACCAAAGAGCAGAAACCAGCAGAAGGCCACCAATAACTCCTCCCTCACCAGAAGTTGTTTACTCCTTGTTTCTATGTTTCTAGTGTATTCATTTTGCTCAAATATAAATTCACTGTCATCAATTTGGCCACCTAATATTTCATTTCGATTTATTTTGAATAATCTGGAAAAATTAAAGAAATCTAAAGCACATGTATGGTAACATAACCCGTTTTAAAGAAAGAAATATTTTTAAAAAGTGAGAAAAATCGTAATTTACCTTAAACTTTATATACAATACATTAAACTCTACCAATACTGAAGCCGTACAGGCTGATATGTAAAGAATTACAGGTGCTGTTAGGAAGACATATAAAACATTTTCATTAAGATTCTCCTTTAAAAGTAGAAATTGTAAATGTACCAGATATAAGGGGACAGTTTGTATTGTTTAAGCAGATGGTAAAAAATAAACAAAATCAATATTTTTTATCAATTGAGATTATTCAAGCATTTTACTTTGCAATGACTACAAAGGTGATAAATTTTGATATATACAGCCACCTCCATTAATAATTACTGTTTCCTTTGAATCTTAAATAAGAAATAAGATAAAACAAAGGTTTGCATTATAACGCAAAGGTTTGCGTTGTAACGCAAACATAGGAAGAAAAATAAAAAAATAAAATGTGTGGCGCTAATACGCTTCCGTAGTTTCGAGTTCTTTCCCAATTATATTCTCTTCAGAGGTTTTCCGTATTGTTTTTATTCTTTTAATGTTTATTTGTTTATTATTGTATATTTTATTTATTGTTGTATGTTTTACCAAAGTATGGATAACTGGTTTGTGTAATTAGATTTAGTTTCAGATACGTTTCAATATGCATTTTTCATTGTCAGCGAACCTGCCTTTGGTTTTAATGTAACTGTCTTAATAATTTCTTTTGTGCGACATTGATTTGTTTCAAGTGTTACTTAACGATTTCTCTAATGTTGCTGTTTCTTTTGAATGCTATTGTAGGTTTTTTTTTTTATCAAAGAGATAAATCCAAAAGTTATATCGTGTTACGGCCAGAAATCGCCTTTAAATTGTAGCCAACAAAAGACACAAATCAATAGTAAAATTTAACAATATTTATTATACAAAAGTTTACAAAAGGTATTACACAAATATTACTGTTAACTTAACTGTCAAAATATGAGTCCAATCTGTTATCTTTATCTGTATCCGGAAATCTTTCGGAATCCAATCTGAATATTATGTTCACTACTAAGGTCACAATCCAGTATGATGTTGTTTGTAGAATAAAAGTGTCAATCCAAATGCTGTGAATACTAATGTCTATCAATGTCTATGTCCAAGTTTAATTATGAGAGTTTAACTTTAGTGTCTGTATATATAGTGTTGTCATGGAAAATTCTAGAACACTCTATAATGGAACATTGTGGAAAATCCTGGAAAGTTACAACGGAAGTTTCTGGAATAACGTAGAAGTTTTAAATTACGCATCTTTTATAAGGATCATTCTAGAAAGTTCCAATCAGTCTGTGATTGTTCCAGTGATTCCTAAACTGCACAGTTATAAGATTATTTGGTAAACAACTATCAGGCCATACAACACAAATTAGGCCAACATAAATAAACATAATAATTACAATATCATAACACCTCCCCCTTAAAAGAAGTTTTAGTGTAACAAAAACTTATCATGAATAATATGAACAAAATACATAATATATACAAAGTGATTTAATAAGCTCTAGATAAAGCATCAGCTATTACATTATCTTTACCCTTAATATGTTTTACAATTACATCATATTCGTGTAACAATAAACTCCACCTAGTCAACCTCTGATTCTTGTTTCTCATTTTATGCATGAAGGTGAGAGGATTATGATCAGTATAAACAAGAATAGGATATACAGTGGGATTCAAATATACATCAAAATGTTGAAGTGCTGACAACATTGCAAAACACTCTTTTTCAATAGTTGAATAATTTTTCTGATGTTTATCTAATTTCTTAGAAAAATATGATATAGGTTTTTCAACATTATCATCTGTCTCTTGATATAAAACAGCTCCTATTCCTACATCGCTTGCATCAACGGCAAGTTTAAATTGTTTTTCAAAGTCTGGAGTAATCAGAACTGGACTATTAATTAAAAGTGATTTGCTATTTTCAAAAGCGTTTTGACAATTTTCACTCCAGATAAATTTAGAATCTTTTCGTAAAAGATGAGTCAATGGTTGAACAACAGTAGCAAAATTTGAACAGAATTTCCTGTAAAATCCAATCATGCCTAAATATCTCATAAGTTGTTTTCTATTTGTAGGAGGTGGAAATTTGGAAATAGCTTCCACTTTACCCATAATAGGTTTTACTTGACCTTGGCCAACTGTATGCCCTAAATAATCAACAGTGGCCTGACAAAATTCACTTTTACCAAGATTAACAGTCAAATTTGATTTTGACAATCTATCAAAAGTATCATACAAATGTTTTAAATTCTGTTCCCAGCTATCACTACATACAATAAGATCATCAATATAAGCATAACAACAGTCTAAATCTTTTATAACATTATTGATCATTCTTTGAAATGTAGCTGGAGCACTTTTCATGCCAAATGGCATTACAGTATATTGAAATAAGCCATCTGGTGTAACAAAAGCTGATATTTCACGAGCTCTCTGTGTCAATGGAACTTGCCAATAACCTTTCAATAAATCAAATTTGCTCACAAATTTTGATTGACCAATATTGTCAATACAATCGTCTATCCTTGGAATCGGATAGGAATCCGATTTTGAGACTGAATTTACTTTTCTGAAATCAGTCACGAAACGAAAATTTTTATCTGGTTTTGGCACAAGGAGACAAGGAGAGCTCCATTCACTGTTACTCGGCTCAATAATATCATTGTCAAGCATATATTTAATTTCTTTTCTCATAACTTCAAGTTTGAGTGGATTGAGCCTGTAAGGATGTTGCTTAATTGGAGAAGCATCTCCGACATCAACATCATGACAAACAGCAGTGGTTTTGTTTGGCACATCTGGAAAAAGATTTTTAAAAGAAAATACCAAAGTTTTTATTTCTTCTCTACGATCAAAAGACAGATGTGCAAGTTTTGAATCTAAATTTGACAAAATTTCTGAATTTTTCAATCTAACTGTCTCTTCCATAGTTTTACAACTAAAAGTTGGTTCAATTACATCTGGTTTGTCATGATTGTTCTCAAAGTTAACCATGCCTAAAGTGGCAACTGGTTTACTATCACATAGTACATTAGTACGCTCAAAATATGGTTTTAACATATTAATATGACACACTCTATTTTGTTTGCGCCGACCTGGAGTTTTTACAATATAATTCAAATCATTAATTTTATTCTCTATTGTATAAGGACCACAATATTTAGCCTGTAAAGGATGTCCAGGGACAGGCAGAAATACAAGTACCTTATCACCAGGCTCAAAAACTCTGTCCCTGGCAGCTTTATCATACCATATTTTCATCTGGTTCTGTACATTTTTTAAGTTTTTCTGAGCAATTTGACAAGCAGTATACAATTTTTCTTTAAATCTAGATACATAGTCTAAAAGATTCAAGTCAGTATGTTCAGTAAGCCACTTTTCCTTAATCAACTTTAACGGTCCCCTTACAGTATGACCAAATACCAACTCAAAGGGACTAAATCCAAGGGATTCTTGAACAGCCTCTCGAACCGCAAAGAGTAGAAAGTGAACTCCATCATCCCAGTCTCTGTCAAATTGAAGACAAAAAGTTCTAATCATGTTCTTCAATGTTTGATGAAAACGTTCTAAGGCACCTTGAGATTCTGGATGATAAGCACTTGATCTGTACTGAGCAATCCCTAACTGGTATACGACTTGCTGAAATAAACCTGACATGAAATTTGATCCCTGGTCGGACTGTATAGACTTAGGAAGTCCTACTAATGTGAAAAATTTGATCAAAGCTTTGACGATAGTAGGTGTCTTGATATTTCTGAGCGGAATAGCTTCAGGAAAGCGGGTAGATGTACACATGATTGTCAATAAATATGCATTTCCAGTCTTGGTCTTTGGTAAAGGTCCAACACAGTCAATTAGAACTCTGCTGAAAGGTTCGTCAAAGGCTGGAATAGGCAGAAGTGGTGCTGGTGGTATTTTCTGGTTAGGTTTACCAACAACCTGGCATATATGGCATGATTTGCAGTATTCTGCGACATCATTTCTAAGTCTGGGCCAGTAGAAATGTTGCAATATTTTTAGGCAAGTCTTCCTTATACCTAAGTGCCCAGCCAAGGGGGTGTCATGGGCAAGACCAATAATTTCTTGCCTATAAACTTTAGGCACCACCACTTGGTATAGCACTCTCCATTCCTCCTCTGGGGTGGCATCAGGAGGCCTCCACTTCCTCATTAAAATGCCGTCCTGATGGTAATAGCATTCGGCCACTATGTCTGCTTCCTCCTGTGGTTGAGCTCTCTGGCTGAGCTGAAGAACCTCAGGGTCTTTATGTTGTTCTTCAGATAAATTCTTTCGGTCTAATGAATGGCTGTTAACGTCTGGCCATGGCATAATAACATTCTTGTTAACACTAGGTGGTCTTGTAATGGCCTTTTCTGAGCTACCAGGACCTTCAATGTCAGCTATAAAAGTGTCAGAAAGGTCCATGTAATCAAACTTGTCTTCTTGCAAATTCTGATTTTGTTGTTTTCTAGCCATCGCCCTAGTAACAACACAAGCTGGATACAATTCAGCATCATCTTCAGGTGATTTAACATCCACCACCGGTTCACTGGTAACAATTGGTTCAGCAACCACTTTGTTCCTAGCTAGATCATTTCCTAGCAATAATGTAACACCCTCAACAGGGAGATTAGGACGAACACCTACAACAACTGGTCCAGTTATCAAATCTGACTTCAGATAAATACGATGGAGAGGAACATCTATACAACCGAACTCTACACCTTGTAACAAAACGGAGGCACCAACAGAGGTCTTCTCGGACAAAGGCAACACACCTTCTAACAATAAAGACTGAGAAGCTCCAGTGTCCCGTAAAATTTTAATAGGCTGAAGAGTGGTATCATCAACAATAGCAACAAACCCATCAGACATAAAGGGTTTATATTCCTCAATATAATCACAAAAACTGGACTTAAAAGCCTGACTCGCAGGACATTCCAATGTACTGGTAATATAAGGTGTCGTACAAGCACTGGTCTTCGGCTTATTATCTCGTTCATTCTTCTTCTGGAGTCTAAAACAATCAGCCATCAGGTGACCAATCTTCTTACAATAAGCACAAGTCAGTGACTTCTTCTCAAAAGAATCAAATTTTGGACTAGACATATTATAACTGGACTGACTCTTATTCTGTGGAACAGGCTTACTATCAGTACGCTCAGTGCTTTGATTTTTGTAATTTCCACTGGAAGTATTAACATTTTGACTCTTGAAACTTCTTTTATGTGAAAGAGTATAATTATCTGAAATAACAGCCGCATCATGTACTGACTCAACAGTTTTGTCGTCTAAATGTGTTTTTAATTCTGAATGAACACATTGTTTAAACTCTTCTAATAACATCAATTGTCTTAGTTGATCAAAATTGTTTTTTGTTTTCTTTGAAGTAAGCCATTTATCAAATAGATCTTCTTTTTCCCGAGCAAATTCCACATAGGTTTGCGAATCAAACTTTTTATAAGATCTAAATTTCTGTCTATATGCTTCTGGTACAAGCTCATAGGCTTTCAAAATTTCCTGTTTCACAGTGTCATAATCAGAACTTTTTTCTGATGGAAGTGCGGAGTATATTTCAGCTGCCTTACCCTCAAAAACACTTTGCAGCATCGTAGTCCAATACGGCATTGGCCATTTCAAATTATTAGCAATTTTCTCAAACTGTGGAAAATATTTATCAACTGTTTTTTCACAAAATTTTGGAACCAAACGTATGTTTTTTGCTGCATCAAAATAATCTGATTTCGAGTGAACTTTAGTGTTGCTTTCTTCTTTGACCATTTCAATTTTCAGTTTCTCCATCTCTAGCCTTTCCCTCATTTCAAGTTCTTTTAATTTCTCCCTCTCCTTCATTTCCAGTTCTTTTAATTTAAATTCATCTTCTTTTTCTTTTTTCTCCATTTCTAACCTTTCCTTCATTTCCAGTTCTGCCTGTTTTAATTTAAATTCATCTTCTTTTCTTTTCTCCATCTCCTTCATTTCCATTTCTTTTAATTTAAGTTCATGTTCTAATTCAAGCTGTTTTAACTTAAAGGCGTCAACATTTTCAACCTTAAGATCAAGAGCCTCTTCACCTAAAATTTCTTCGTCAACTAATTTGTCTATAACCAAATTTTTTATAATTTGTTTTCTCATAGATACTTTGAAAACTAATTTCAGTTGTTTAGCAAGCAACACTAGTTCCTCTTTCTTTAAATTATCAAAACTCTCCAGGTCTGGCGTTTTCAAAAATTTACCAGCATCAAATGCCATTTTGTAGAATTTTGTTGGCTAGTTATAATACAAATACTAAACAAATTTTGAATAAAATATTTTTAAGATCCCAGGACGAGCCCCCAATTTCTGTTACGGCCAGAAATCGCCTTTAAATTGTAGCCAACAAAAGACACAAATCAATAGTAAAATTTAACAATATTTATTATACAAAAGTTTACAAAAGGTATTACACAAATATTACTGTTAACTTAACTGTCAAAATATGAGTCCAATCTGTTATCTTTATCTGTATCCGGAAATCTTTCGGAATCCAATCTGAATATTATGTTCACTACTAAGGTCACAATCCAGTATGATGTTGTTTGTAGAATAAAAGTGTCAATCCAAATGCTGTGAATACTAATGTCTATCAATGTCTATGTCCAAGTTTAATTATGAGAGTTTAACTTTAGTGTCTGTATATATAGTGTTGTCATGGAAAATTCTAGAACACTCTATAATGGAACATTGTGGAAAATCCTGGAAAGTTACAACGGAAGTTTCTGGAATAACGTAGAAGTTTTAAATTACGCATCTTTTATAAGGATCATTCTAGAAAGTTCCAATCAGTCTGTGATTGTTCCAGTGATTCCTAAACTGCACAGTTATAAGATTATTTGGTAAACAACTATCAGGCCATACAACACAAATTAGGCCAACATAAATAAACATAATAATTACAATATCATAACAATCGACAATCCTTAAAGTATAAGTATCATAATTTGTGTACTGGCCATTTTGTCTATGAATGTTTAACATGTTTAATGCCATCTTTTAGATTTGAAAAAATACTGTAAATCATCTTTTTACATGTTGATGAATGTTTTTGTTGTACATATCATCCGTCGAAATAATTTTACTAGCTCGCTCAATAACAAACTTGACATAGAAGTCATTTGGAATTGTTTTCAGTTTTTGAGGTAATTGCCTCAGTTTACACATCAATAACCTCTTTAAAAATGTGTAATCATGTAGAACATCAGGAAGATGTGGAACGATTGGCATTTATACAACTGTAGATTAGAGAACAAATGACATTGAAGTTAACACAAAAAGGAGATGTATGTGCTTCCTCTTCACAGCCTCAGTTGCTATTTGACACGGGATGATGGGTAGTTATGCAAATATTCAGGGACTCCCATCGGCATAGATACTATTTTTGGTCATTCCAAAAACAACAACGTCACTTGCCATTTTCAGTTGGTTTTTTTCTTGCAGAATAAAATCTCTTAAAGAAAAAAATAGCATGGTTTCCTGTTAAACTTACCTATATAACTTATTGATGAAGACATGATGCAAATTGTCTTTAATAATAAGTTTCTTGAAAAATCACACGTACTTTACATAAGGGTGCTTACCCTTCTGGAGCACCAGCTGAGATCCCTAGTTTTTGATGGGGTTCGTGTTGCATATTCTTTAGTTTTCTATGTTGTGTCATGTGTTCTATTGTTTGTCTGTTTGTCTTCTTTAATTTTTAGCCAGGCGTTGTCAGTTTATTTTCGATTTATGAGTTTGATATATATTTATGAGTTTGGTATCTTTCGTCCGTCTTGTATAACCACTGGGTCGATGTCTCTGCTGGTGGACATTTTGTCCCTGAGGACATCATCCGCCTAGTAGCAAAATTTGCATGAATATACGAAGATCAAACAGGATACTGGCTCGGACGTCGCCCAGTGTAAAAAGGTCCGAAACAGATGTCACCATGGACATGGTGTCATCTGATACGGCGGGTGTCCCCTCATCACCAGACATGACTCATATCGCAAACATGGCTCATTCAGATCATCACACTAGTGACAATAGCATTATTACACATACACAGCCATGTTCAGTTCTTCTTAAAGATGTTTTGGATTTTGATGTCTCTGAACAACACTGTCGCATTTTGAAATGTGAGACCAAAGGCTGCAAAACTTGTGAAATCTTAATAACAGATGCTGAATTCACTAGCAATTTAACAAAGCAATCATATTTTACCAGAAGTTACGATGATCTGAATTGTAAATCGATAAATGTCGTCTACAGACTAGAGTGCAACCTTTGCGGATTGGTATACGTCGGTGAAACGAAAGGAAGGCTAAACAAACGTATGTGCGGTCATAGATCAGACATTAACCTCATGGAAACGACATTATCTACCAGCATTTTAATAAGCCCGATCATTCCCTCGTCAACTTAGGCTATATCCTTCATCATAAATTAGTTCAATCGAAAATACCTCCTTATTTCATAGATCAGTATGTACCAATCATTTCTTATACCTATACCAAACCTATTGCAACAAAACTTTTCAACTACAAACACGTTTTGCAGGATCTCAATATCTCCTGATTGCACTTGTGCTAGTTCCCAATTCACATATAATCCGACTGGCCACGTTATTACCGGTGACCTTAACATTGTTAATAACACTTCCCTGCGAAATGTGTTATCGAAAGGTCCGAAATATCGTGAGCCTAAATCGTTCAATTGGAAATACAACTTAAAAATTTTGATGGATTCAGTCGAGGATTATACCAGGCAATGGACTAAGCGCGAGAAGGATGACGTAGACACTCTCTCCGAATTGATTAAGGCGGTGAGGTCGTTGATACAAATCAGATTTAAGAAACTAAATGGGTCTATCAATGCCCATGCTACGTCAATCTTTAAAGACCCAAAGGTTGCAAAACACTTATCCTACCTCCATGAGAAATATGTATTTGTCCCCGCAGATAAAGCCCCAAACAACATATTTTGTGTGTGTAAAAATCATTACATTAACTGCTTGATAAACGAATTAGGTATTGACACTCCACTTGGAAACTAAAATATACCCTCACGACACTTACCAAAGAGGAAATCCTAGATAATCATAGGTCTGTTTTATGTTCCTTTGGAATTTCAACCAAAGATGAAGAACTGGATCTTCCATCACTGTATTGGATACCTAAACTACATAAGTGTCATTACAAACAACGGTATATTGCTGGGTCTTCCAAGTGCTCCACGAAACCTCTTTCTTAATTATTAACATCTATTTTATCAGCAATCAAAGACGGGCTTCAAAGTTATTGTGAAACTGCCTATTCTAGAGGTGGCGTGAATCAGATGTGGATACTTGAAAATCCCAAAGATCTCTTAGAGTACATACAATCTAACTCTCTTTCATCTTGCAATAGAATTAAAACTTTTGACTTTTTTTTACAATTTACACAAGAAATTCCACATTCCAAACTATAAGACAAATTGAAAGAATTGGTATTGCTTTGTTTTCAAAAAAAGAATGGCCAACGTAGATACAAGTATTTTGTCTTAGGGAGGGATAAATCCTACTTTGTAAAGGATCACTCTGATTCAAACAAAAAATTCTCCGAAACTGACACTATCAAGATGCTTGATTTTTTTATTGACAACATATTTGTTACGTTCGCAGGACGTGTTTTACAACAGACTGTCGGCATTCCAATGGGAACCAAGTGTGTCTCTCTTCTCGTTGACTTGTTTCTTTATTATTATGAGGCTGACTTCATACAGGAACGTCTTAGGAAGAAAGATAAGAAGTGAGCAATATCCTTTAACTCTACTTTCCGCTATATAGATGACGTTCTTTCACTAATTAATTCAAAATTTCGTAACTATGTTGAACGCATCTATCCCATCGAACAAGAGATAAAGGATACAACAGATACAGTTAAGTCGGCCTTATATCTTGATTTACATCTAGAAATTGACAATGAGGGTTGGTTGAAAACAAAAGAGATGATTTCAGCTTTCCAATTGTGAACTTTCCATTTCTAAGTAGCATCATTCCAGCAGCACCTGCATACGGGGTATATATCTCCCAATTGATACGATATTCCCGTGCTTGCATTTCCTATCATGATTTTCTTGATAGAGGGTTGCTGCTCACAAGGAAACTATTAAACCAAGAGTTCCAAATGGTGAAGTTTAAATCATCCCTTCGTAAATTTTACGGACGCCATCACGAGTTGGTTGACCGTTATGGAATAACCGTTTCACAAATGATATCGGATATGTTCCTCACGTCGTAACTACAATCCCCTCCCCTTTCATGAATGTGACCTACCGAATTAGACTATTTAACGAAATTGTTATAACATAAGCAACACGACGGGTGCCACATGTGGAGCAGGATCTGCTTACACTTCCGGAGCACCTGCGATCACCCCTAGTTTTTGATGGGTTTCGTGTTGCTTATTCTTTAGTTTTCTATGTTGTGTCATGTGTTCTGTTGTTTGTCTGTTTGTCTTCTTTCATTTTTAGAAAGGCGTTGTCAGTTTATTTTCGATTTAAGAGTTTGACTGTCCCTCTGGTATCTTTCGTCCCTGTTTTACACACGATGTAAACAAACTACCGAGATGGTGCGATACTGTAAGCGTCTATGTCAAAACCGCGATTGTCGCCCTTGAATTCTTGTCTGTTACGTATACGTCATAAGGAAAGAGGCGCAGAACTGATGTGTGACTTTTCCACTGAAAGGAATTAGGTCGAAAACTTAAGAACGCATGTAAGTTAAAAGTTATATAACTTTTAAATTCAAACTACAAAGTGTTTCCCTATATGCAGACAAATCATTAACAGTTTCTTCTTGTATCTTTATTTTTGTTTTGAATCTACGACTACGCTTCCGATTTTCAAACTTAAAAGGCCGAAAGTTTTCAGGGTAGACATTGTTCATTTTTACACTTACATAACCCTAAATTCTCCTATTCAATTCACTTTTATGCGTACAAATTGTTGATTTGGCTAAGGAATTTGCATATTTGCATATATATAATCATATTGTAATGGCTGCCGTCGTGATGAAGGAAAATGGCCGCTATGCAAATTAGGAAAGTACCCTAAATTTTACATTTTGTTGTGATTCTGAATCTAATTGTGAATGTGTTTATAAAATGTATTGTATAATTCATAATAATGTTTAAATCAAATATGGCGAAACGTCAGTCTTCGACGGTCATCCCAATGGTTCATTAGATGACGTCTAGACTAAAATATACACGAAATTCTGATACATTGTATCAAGTTCATATATTGTGAATTGTTTATTTCAGACTTATTGTAATTTGGATATACGTTTTAGTATGTTATGCATCAAGTTTGAAAATAGGAATTAAATCGGTGGACATCAATTTGACACCTGATGTCCCTTTCATCGTCTATGGTCTGATTTATACACGAAGAGCGTTTAATCATTACTTAAGTTGTAAAAGAATTAAACTGACAATGAATAAAAGATTATGTAAAAAAATATTATGAAAATATGGTGTATTCTGTGTTATATTTCCTTTTCCAACTCTTGTTACTGTCAAAGAAACCCTGAAATTGAATATAATAAAAAAAATATTCTAAAAAGTATCTTTTTTGCTTTCCATTGACATCAGGGTTGCTATATTTGATTTTTAAATGTTTTGTGGGATTAATTTTCTGTTATTATAGTTGATCTCCCAGTTTTATACGCTATTTTCAGATGTGTTGCCGGATGTATATGTTGACTTTCAAGGTCTAAATAAAGGCAACAGTAGTATACCGCTGTTCGAAATTCATAGATCGAGTGAGGAAAAAAACAAATCTGTGTTACAAACTAAAACTGAAGGAAACACATCAAATATAAGAGGAGAACAATTGCACAACATAAACACAACACTAAAACGCAACACACACAGAAACGAACTACAATATAACAATGGCCATTTGTAAGTTATTTCAACTATTTACAAATATATTTAACGAAATGGTACGGTACGTAAGAAATAAGCTATTAACTATTGCTAGTATGCATTGTCACTTCTAACAGCGAAGATTTAGTTAATATTCTTTTTGTAATAAAGGTATATATTCGTGTTAATGTTTACAACTCAAAGTAAGATTTCCAGAAGCTTTCCGAATCTATATTTTTTAATAATTATATAATGAGTAAACACACACAACAGGCGACTTTGTAAACCACTCAATGGATCATGATATAGACGATAACATATTTTGTTGAATTCAATCGATTTCGTTCTAAAAATAAATTTAATTACTTATATCAAATACTACACAACCTTGGATTAGTGATTTTTAATATTGAAATAGATAAAGTGAAAAGATCAGAGGCCTGAGTCATACAAAATCGACTCCAATTATATCTTCTACTTAGTGGACAACCATATTATTGGTTTTTTGTTGTTGTTTTTTTTTTTTTGGGGGGGGGGGATTTCAGTTCGATGTATTACAAGTTATTTAAAATACAGTTATATCCTCCAATTAGCTGCATTAAGTATCAGATTATTCAGTTGTATGTTGTCTTTGTCAGATAAATAATTTACGGTGTTCACAAAGTCAGACTATACATTTACAAAATCTCTTGCCCAATCCAATCCCCTACTTATTTAATTCAAGTACGCGCAACGAAGACATTGTACCGCTTGTGGCGTATACTTTTAATTCAAAACTTTTTCAAAATATTTAAAATCCGTGACAGTGAGTTTATTATTCAATTTTGTATCTTTTTATCTTTTGTACATTGTTTAGGTTATAAATTTTGTACTCGATTACAAATGAAATGAATACAATTTATTATATTTAGAACGCTTTTACTTTCTCTTTGCATTTTCCAAAAACCCACCTGACTTATGACGTTCAAAGATTTAACAAAATTAATGCAGTGTGTGTCACCTTGAACAATAGTTATCTATTTGATGTTTACCGATGGCGTACAAGAGAGACCATTATAGTTTGAAAAAACGAAAGGTAATTTTTCCTTGCAATCTCTCATTGAAAAATTCTATATTTCACTACTTGGTAGATATTATTCTTCAAATAATTTAACTTAATCATTTTTATCGTCCAACATTATGACAATTTGCATTAAAATACGGACATTCAGGTTTTGAGAAAATGTGTCCGATGCCATTGTTCAGTTCTAATAATACCACGAAATGTATGCTGATTTAGAATGATTATTTTCAGATGGATAACAATAAAAAGACGTACCAGATACAAATCTTCACTCTACAGTTTTAGTTTTGCTGTTTATTAAATGCCGTACGGTGAGCTAGAGTTGCCTTTTGGTATAGATGAGCTAATAAGCTACTCATCACGACAACCAATTTACGAAGTTGCTTTCTCGTAAGCAGACAGAAAACGTCTACGTCGTATATATGTCAATAATGGCTTACCAACAAATTGTATTTGATTTTTCATTTATAAACAATAACGTTGTTATATAGGCTAAAACCAGAGGCAATTTCGTGATCAGTCTCCAAATCATAATTGTTTAAAACACATTTACATAAGATATCATCAATTTAGGCAACAGAAATCTCATGAACTGCAAAAGGTGTTTCGACAGGGAAAACGGTTGTTGATATGCAGGCACCTCATGCACTTAAAATGTACCGACCGTCAAAAATATATGATTTACTTATAATCACTGATCGACTCTAATAACGGACTTGAATTATGTCAAAAATCGTACAGTGATCGTTTCCGTTCCGGAAATATTTTCCTTTACTCCATGAATAGTGTAGAGTATGCGGATCGTAGCTAGAAGTGCCGCAGAGTTAAGAATTCTGTAGCAATGTAATGACGGTGTCATATTGTGATTAATCAAAAAACGGTACCTATTGAACTGCAATAGATGAGAATTTTTACAGTTAATGTCGCTTCAGCGATGCACGGGAGCAAACTATTTAAAAACCAAAACTAATAGAACACGATTGATAAAATCTAAAAGAAATTAGAGTATTGCGAAACACGGTCATGGAATCTGTGCTCTGCACGAGGAAGATACATTCCGTTATTTCAAATGACTTTCTAGGTTTTCAATTATAGCAAGATTTAACAGACACTAGCCTGTTTAATACCCAATATGATAACGATCGCGCCTACTTGAGTGTTAGGTTGTGCACATATGTACCCCTTATAGTATGATGTTCAAAACTTATATAGCTTTACGACCAAAAGGGGATTACGTTTAGGTATAAATAACTAATGTCAGGTTTACGTATAATAATGCTAAGCATAACATAACCATTCTAAACTATGATTTAACTCGGATAAAATATTTACCTCTGAGTTTGAGGGTCAACCATAGTTGAAGTTCATATGGTAACATCAGTAATAAAATTTCCTAAAATCTCTGTATACATTTCAGGAAGTATCATAGACAAATACCTTGGACAATATATTCACAGCAATTCAAAGATGGCTAGCCAAGCAGAAGGCACAAATGCACAGATACCTACTATCAATATCGACAAAGTAAAATTGACCTTTGTCAAAAAAATTAAAATTCGTTCACAATTAGAAAAAGGAAGTTTTACTGGTATTTGCCAGCTTCCAGATAAGACAGTAGTGCTGGCGCATTGTGATATGGTAAACAACAAGGGAAGATTATATTCCATTGAGTCGGACGGCACAACATCATCATCCAAATGTGAAAATGCACCATTTGGAATAACCTTTTTTAATGATGAATTGCTTGTTTCATATCCCAAAAAAAAAGAAATCGGAATGGTAGGCATTTATGGTTTAGAAATGTACGAAACTTTTGCTAAAGGATATGAATTTCGAGGAGTATCAACAAACGGAACTGACATTGTTTCAATTTCAAAAGGAAAGGGGATAACTTTTATGGGTAAATCGGGTTATACTTACAAAGAATTTCCCATTAAATCAACAGACAGAAAGGCTTTCATTCATTTTGATAAGGAATATATCTACTTTACTGACGCAGAAGGACCGTGGATAAAATGTATGAATACCATTGGAAAAAGGGTCTGGCTTTGTGAATTGTCATATGAAGTCCCTTATGGAGTTTGTACCGACATGTACGGTAACGTATTTGTTGCAGATAGAGAAAACGGTACAATTCTTATCGTTGCGGCCGATGGATCAAAATATAGCTCAGAATTTGTAGTAGAGGAAATAGAAGAGCCTACTGCGTTATGTTTTGATAAGGAAAATTGTCAGTTAATTGTGGCAGACAGATTTAAAAGTCCATGCATATACCAAGTTACCTATAGATGATAATAAAATACACTAACAGTAACTCAATCGGTTCGTAATGTCAAATCAGTATAATACTTATTCACATGACGACATGGACATAGTGAATATTCAATTTTTTGTCATTTATTTTAAAATGACACATTGTTAAAGAGGAAGATTGTTCTAATAAGAAATTCCATTGGGATCGAAGTAATGTACCATGTTGAAAATGATTTGTCATCCAAAGTCAAAAATACATGTGCTTAATTATCGTAACCAGTGTACAATATAGGTAACACATTACTTGAACCTTGTTATACAGTGTATTATATACAAAAAAAAAGAAGATTTTTATAAATGCTTGCTAACTTAAAAATGACTTACCTAAGTTACCTTACATATTACTCTTTCATTTTCATATTTAATTTCTGTTCAAATTCTATGTCCCCATTAGTAAAACAACTGATTAACGAACTAGTGCCGACAAAGCATAAGTTCTTGTCCCTTTGTATCTAAGCGATTACAAAAAATGTCTACTGATAGTAATCCAGACGAACAATTAAGTAACATTTCAAATTAAACTAACCATAGGATTAGTACGTATATAATTACCTGAGCAACATGACTAGCCGACCGTGCAAGGACTGTATAGCCAGTCAAGGTCGTTAAAAACTTCCATTTGTTTGCAACACGACTACATATGTGAAGCAGGATCTGTTAACCCTTCCGGAGCTGCTAATATTACTCCAGGTTTCGCCGGGGTTCTTGTTGCTCAATCTATATGTTTCTCTGTTTCGTTTTGTGTATTGTTTTACTTTTTGTCGTTCTCGTTTCATTTCCATGTCAATGTCATTTTGTTTTCGACTATTAAGTTGGAATATCTTTTTGGCGTCTTTCGTCTCTCTTTTGCAACTCAGATATGCATCTCTGTTACCGAAATTCGTTTAAAATATTGATTAATTTATATATATATATGTATATAACAAGTCAAAAAGGGTACAACATCACCATTAAATAACTATAAAATGAACAAATATTAGATATTTCGGATAACAGATATCCTTCTTCAATAATAGCACGATGTCAAATGAATCATGTCAATATATTCAAACTGAAAAACTTTTTCCAAATCTTGTAATTAATACAATTTAAGCGAACACCACAGACGCTAGTACAATTTTGAAATTTCCGAACACGGCGCAAAGATAACAAAAATATGCCAAATGAAAGTAGTTACTTGCGATGTGAACTGGCACAACTCTAAATTTCCGAAGGTTGTGACAGTTTAGATGTTATAACTGCATGGAGGGCAGTCCTCAAATAAAAAAATTAAAAAATGTCCTAACCGATCTAAGTTGGTATAATATTTCAACTTTGACAACGGTAGGTCAATTGCAACAGAAACTACATATTTAAGCATCCCAAGCGAATAGCAGTTTAAAAAAATGATTAGAAAAATAAGTTTTATCTGATGAGGTAAAATAATTGAACGTGGCTACGTACTTATACATCCATCCGGAATGAATGGAGCCCTGTAATTTAAACTGGTATTTTAAAAATAAATTCAAACTGTAAAGCCAGTACTGAAGCCGGAGTTACTGGAAACAAGTGATGACATTCTATGTTTTTTCATTTATGCCCTATTGGGAAACTGTCCGTAAGTTTCTTATCCAAAATCTTTCCCGAGCTACTCTGTCGACCTTCGACCAACCCTCGTTGTGGTCTATGATTGTGATGGTAAGGTTTTTGAGATCAGCATGTGTGTGCCCAGGTGATCTCAAATGACGACTTACGGGTAGGTCGGGCTTGCAAGTGTAGTCACTTCGATGACCATTCATGCGTTTTTTGAATGGTTGCTCTGTCTCGCCAACATACTGCATGCCACATCGACACTAAAGGAGGTATACAATATTCTGAGTTTTGCATGTTATATTGCAAAATATAGTGTACACAGACCCTAAATGATGCTATATTTGTGTTGTGATTGTAACATTTGTAATGTTTTGTAATTTCTATTTTATAAAAGCTGCATAGCAAACCAAGTCAATTTAATGACTTTCTTTTTATAGAGCGATGTTTATGATTATATGACAAATGTATGATGAAATATATAACTGATACAACTGTGCAAGGATGACACGTATTATTGCTGTAAAAATTTTAAAACAAGTAAATGAAATTAATGCTGCTACAACGGTGAACAATGAACTGACACAGATTAAAGATGCTATAATAAGTTTCCATCAACCTCAAAAGAAGAAGAAGGCTTAGTGACCTTTTTTTAACAGGCATTACAACTGAGGACAGGGGACACCATTTATATAAATGTATATATATATATATAGATTGTTTTGCTTTTTTACTTTTAAATGTTTTGCAGAATATGTTTTCCTATGGTTTTGTTTGTGAAATGTATATTGTGTATGACTTTTGTTTCCATTCATATAATTTCTCTCAAACTTATTGTTTAAAAATGATTATATCACATTAGATATTTGAGCTAAAGTTGTGTTAAACTATTGGCCGTTAGATCCAGGCTGATAAAAGTGTTTTAGAGATGACTTGACATGGATTCATGCAGCTACATATGTGTAAATCAATGAGATGCATGGAGTTATCCTGCTGCAAAAACAAATGACATATATTTATGATTTCAAAGGGTGTAAATTTAGATGATTCGAATGCATGAAGAAACAGGGGTGTAAAACAGTAAGTTGGCATGGATTTAAACTGCTTGCAAGTGACAACAATCATAGGTTATGCATTTATAATGGTAAAGGGATATTAAAGAATGATATCAGATAAAATTTATAGATGTAAAAAATGAAATGAAATGCATTTATGCTGCTACAGGTATGTGAAAAAATAAAATTACATTGATTTATTTTGATGCATGGGTGTTGATCAATTCGATGATATATTTAAGCTGCCGCGGTGTTTGATAATGAGGCAACATATAGATTAATGCAAAACAGTTGTATTTAACAATATAAAAGCTAATTTTTTATATGTGCTGCAAATTGCAATATTCCTTTCTAAACTATTTTTTTTATTTTCATCATCAATCAGATCCGGGCCTCATAGTTTTTGTGAAACTAACTATTCTAGAGATGGCGACAATCCGATGTGAAAACTGTAAAATTTCAAAGATTTTATTTAGAGTAGATACAATCTAAGGCTGTTTAACTTGCAACAGTATTAAAACATTTGACTGTTCTATACTTACATCACCATTCCTACCAATTAAACAAATTGAAAGAGTTGATCATGCATTGTTTTATCTAAACAAAATTAATGACCAACGAAGAAACAAGTATTGGTGGCCTTCGGCTGTTGTCTGCTCTATGGTCGGGTTGTTGTCGCTTTGACACATTCCCCATTTCCTTTCTCAATTTTATCTTGTCATAGGGAGAGATAGATCGTAACTTGAAAAAATTATCTCTGATTCAAACAAACATTTCTCTGAAACTAACATCTTAAAGATACTTGATTTATTGATTGACAACACATATGTTACGTTTGGATGGTATGATTTAAAAAAATAATCTGCATTCCCATGTGAACCAACTGTGATCCACTATTGCCGACTTGTTTCTTTATTCACATAAGGTAGACTTCATACATGAACTTTTTAGGAAAAAGGTTAGCAAGTGAATGCAGTTATCCCATCTTGAGATACAGAAAACAACATATACAGTTAAGGCTGCCTCATTTTTTGACTTACAGCTAGAAATGAACAATGAGCTATGCAAACTGTTGAAAACTAAGATTTACAACAGTGAACGTTCAATTCCTATGTATCAACATTCCAGTAGCTTCTTTCCCCTACGTAACCTTCCTAATAAGACTTATCACCGGGTTTCAGCAACCCGACGCCGGGTGCAACATGTAGAGCAGGATCTGCTTAACCTTCCGGAGGACTTGATATCGTCCCTTTTTTTGGAGGGATTTATGTTGCTTAGTCTTAAGTTTGCTTTGTTGTTTGTCTGTTTGTCTGTTTTCTTTTTTTACCAGATGTGTCAGTTTATTTACGACTAATGAGTTTGAATGTCTATTTGGTATCTTTTGCATCTTTTTTTATGAGACGTCATGTACTATTGATCGACCAGGAATGTTACCAATCGAGGAAAATGGAGGCTTGTTGCTGCTGGATGGTAAAACAACTCGATTTGTACTGCAAAAAGGAAGTAAGTACTGATACGACATCGGTTTTTGCGGTAATAGGGATTTAAAGCAATAAGATATGATGTAGATTTGCTAGAACGTTTAACGGTCAGATGAGATGAACTTATGCCTCTTTTGTTTTGTAAACCAATGAGCAATGATGGATTGATACTGATAAGTTGATGAAAAACAATACTATGACGTACTAAATTGCAAAAAAAAATTAATTGTTGCACACGTGTAATCAGAAGTGATTGATGACACTAATTAACTTTAACTCAAATGAGCGACAGATAAACGATCATTAAAGGTGTTAAATAGACAAAATGCAACAAATTTGAATTGTAGAATTAATTCCTATGAAAAAAGAAGCATGCTCATGAAGATTATTTTTTAGTATGGTGATTATGAATAGATAAAGTGAAAAATTCATCATCGCATATCATCCCTAAATATCTAATTTTCGTCGATAAAAACTATTTTTTCATTAGAACTTTGAGGTGACGTAACTTTTGTCAGTCAAAAAGGTGAGCAGCAATGACATGACAGGAATTCTAAAGAGATGTTATAAATATTGTTTGTCCTTCTGCACACCATTTTATTTCTTATATTGTGTTTATCTATTTTTAATAAATCAACACGGAAATTTTAGAATATAAAGATATAATAAAAAAAGATGCTCAATTTTAGTATCAATTTCTTTCGGAGAAAACAAAATGTTCACTATTATTTAAGTTTTTTCCAATCACATATTTCCTTGATTACTTTGTTACTTTTCATAAAATTAAGGACATTTTTCACTTAGTGAATAAAATTGAAACATTTGCATTAAACATAAGGAAATAATATCAATTTGAGATTTCTGTTTCCAAATTTCCCCATGATATAAAGTGTATGCGCTAACAATGAACGGAATCAAACTGCAGTGTATGAACTCGAGGAAGGTAAGTTTTATCAATCTTAATAGCATTTAGCTATCTTCAAAGAACAGCTATTGATTAGTAATAACTTCGTTCCACCCTTGAGTGTGCGATCTGCTCGAAGAACGAGTTGAGTGACAACACAGAGAATGAGACTTCTGCTTTTACAACTAATGACTTTTGAAAAGAGGGTTTTTCCAATTGTCGTAATTTCAATCACATTCTTTTTTTCCTCGAATGTGACCACTGAATTAAACTTATCAAAAGACGGCTGCTTTTAAATGATAATTTACAGAACGAAATCAAGTTTTAAAATGACATAAGACTAACACAAAAACTGATATCTTACTTAACACAAAAATAAATAGTAGAATGATGTAAATTTTTTGCTACAACAATGGTCGTTTCTCTAAGCAATATGTTGTTTAAACATATACAATTAACCTTTAAGGAATATATTATTGTCAATATGTGGGATTTTGGTATAGCTAATTGTTTTCTCGTTTGAATTGTTTCAAAGTTGTCATGACGGAGCATTTTATAGCTGACAATACGCAATTGTTTTGTCATTATCCACTCCATACGATGCCTTAAATTGCCTACATCCAATTAATTTGAACTCTAGTGGATAGTTGACTTTGATATATTACACAGAACCAGGTGTGCATTTTCAATAGTATTATTAACCCTAACTTTTGAAAATTTGCATTTTAGGGTTATGATAAACAGTTCATATAAAAGCTTAATTTTAACTGACCCGACAACTCAATAATCTTCAATTACAAAAAAAATCTTTGGGATGCTATACATTGATTATCCTATCATCAGATGACATTTCCCATTATGACAAACCCTGTTTCAAGTTAGTTAAGACAGGATAAGATTGGTGGTTAAACTGTAATGTTCGACATAAGGTCAAGCTTGACTAGGATATTTTACTGATAACAATATACCCTCATATTTTATATATCTTGTATATATCCATTTAAGAATCACTTGAACCATATTATTGTAATCATTATCATTGATTGATGTTCAATTTTAAAATACTAAACTGTCGAATACTTTAAATAATCTAAATAAAAACATTGCATCCCAATCAAAATAAACTTTTAAAAGGTGTTATTTTCATTCTTGATCGCTTTTGAAATTTGACAACCATTTGCTTATACTTTATCATAAACATCTGGTTTGTTGTATCTGAAATTTACAATTCTTTGGTCTTAAGGTGGTACCTAACACTACAGGGAGATAACTCTGTAAAGTCAGCTAAACGTTTTAATTACGTTGTGTTGTTAAAGGAATATTAAGCTTCTCAATGATCAAAATTGGTGTTTGTCAAACTGCTATATAACCAGTGTAATTTTTCTGACAAAACGGTTGGTTCAAAATTTTTGTAATTTTTATATTTTTGTTAAATGGTCAATGTAAGTACTTTGACAAAATTTTATGAAAATTAAACGAGCCAAATTAATTTTAGTGCAAATGTTGGGTACCACCTTAAATCAGTTATGTCTCCTACAAAATGTCGGAAGGACAAATTGGACATGAAAGCAAATGTGTACAAAAAATATCTAGTTTGCCAAAGAATGCAGTTCCAAATTCTTCAATAAAACGTCGTAGTTTAGGTTTAAACAATTTTTTTCTCTAAAGTATTGCAGCCAAGAATATAGAGATTTAATTCTTTAAACCGTACAAAATATAGACCTTTTTTGCTATATAGGTAGAAGTTTTTAAAAGTTGTTCAACTGTATTTTTACGAGTAGAAAGCGTTGAGCGTTTCCAAAGAGAGCGTTTTAAATTAACGCTTTCATTCCGAGATGGTGATGACGTATCAATCCTGCAAAGCTAAATAAACACCCTTTGGAGAAACTGAAAACTGTTTTAAACCCTAGGTGGGTAGATATGACGTCGCTCTGTGATGTTTGAACATCTTCTGTGTACCCCATTTTCTCACCATTGAGCCATTTCAAATCGTTAAGTATACCATACAGATAAATTGTCTGAGCATTCCCTTTGTAACTAATTTTGTTTTGACTATATGAGCACACCCGTCCCAAGTTTGATTTTGTACGATGTCGTCATTTCTGTTATTTACTTTTCAATTAGTATCAATTTCTTCAATAAAGGAAATAATTACTATATGTATGAAACATCTTTCCAGTTTTAACCGCATGTTTTTGCATGATGTTGCAAATTCGATGTTTGTTACTTTTCATAGAATTAAGGAAGTTTTCACGTAGTGAATGCAACTGAAACAAATTTATTACACTAGAGGAAATTGAATCAAATTTCCCCTGATAATTTGTTTTTAAAATATATTTGCTATTAACACATCAAAGTTAAACTACTGATAAATATTATGATTTATAAGTCTCCAAGAATGTTAGTCTTTATCACATTTAACTAACTTTAGATAACTGTTATGTTTTTCTGAGAACCCTCTACCAATAAGGTAATATTGCACAAAAACGAGATGAGTGCAAATACAAAATAGACAACCACTTTTGTAGCATATGTGATAATTAACAATATAATCACAAGTACGAATTACTAATATATGAATGCATGTTTCTGTTTTATAAAACCTGAAAGACATACATAAAAATCATTTTTATAACCAGACACAACACAATTTTTTAACTGTCCTGTAACCGTAAAAGCAGTTTTTTAAGTAACGTTGAATTAGATCAAATGTTTTAATAGTTGTTTATTATGAAGCTTTGTTATATCGGTTGCTTTAAGGGAAAGAATTCTTTCTCATTATTAAATTTTTATTTTGTGTACTCTCGCGATTGGGGATTTTGCTGTGTACCGCCATAGTGCATTGGCTGTAATAGAAATATAACTGGTCAATCGCGTCTAGGCCATGCAATGCTTTCCTTCTTAAAATAAAAATGTTATGCACAAACATATAGCAAAGTATGGAAAATGGTCATATATATATAGAGAATATTATATGGCTTTTTCAATATCACATCCGTAACAACCCGTGACATCAATATAATCCCCAGAGCTCTGATCGGCGGATTATATTGTTTGAAGGTTGAAATGATGTGTGATATTGAAAAAGCCATATCATATACACTGTATTGTATACCTCACTCACAATGTAAGTTTTTATGTGAATTATTTCGATAATGAATTGACAGCATAAGAAAAAAAACAACAGTTGTTTTAATTATGAAATAGTGAGACGTCGGACTTGACATTTTTTTTAAGGTCACAGTACAGCCAATTACCCCTGATTTATAGCCTGCTAACCTCGGGAGGCACATATAGAATGTGGTTTTATTATAATTATTTGTTAGCCCTCAACCCTATTTAAAACCTCGGACAATGGTGTAATAGCACAACATAAGGATGCATTCAGCTGTTTAAAAAAAGTGTGACTTATCAGACCCATCCCATGCACAATTAGCACAACCAACATAAGGACAAACGACACAAATTATCTATTTACGATAACTGAAGCTTACTGTTGCTGAAAGCTAGTCCAAAGTCAATAGTAACTTATAAATAAAGCATATCACCCCAATCTGAAGTACCATTCCGTAAACATATTACGAAGTATGTGCAAAGAAGTTATAATTAGAGAAAAGAATGACCTTTTGTAATTTTGAATTAACATTTTTGATTATATTGAGTGGACGTAAGACCAAAGTATTCGTTATATACGTTCGAAATATTATACTGTTCATAAATTGTTTAATTCTTATTCCTTTTTTACAGTTGCCATCTTTAACAACGTTTTACCAGTTTGAATAACAATGAATAAAAAGTACAAAGAAAACGTAACAAAATAATCCTGTGTCAAACACGACATCTTCAGGTACATACAATTTGTATTTAACAAGAAGAAAACATTTAAAAGTTTTATATTAAATTGAAGATAACTGCATTTAAAAAGTTTAAAGTATAAAATTTCAAGGTAAAGTTTTATACTTTAACAATCTTTTATGAAAATGTTCATCAAGAAGGGTATATGTATTTTCAGATATCAATGCAAAAACAAATATTTAAGGAAATATTGTATATTTGTGACACATCAGGCAGATTTGTTATAATCTTCATAAGAGCCCAATTGCTTTTCAATACCTTTAGTCGTATTTTCTTTTTATTTTTTTTAGGAGGGGTAGGTTTTGATATGATTCATCTTGCTGAATCATAAGAGTTCTGTGAAGTTTTTTCCTACATGCTGATTATGTTTAGTTTTGGAATTATAATGTCTATCTTTCTTCAACTTGAGATTCTTAAAATCTCTGGTTATTTATTTTTTTTTTCATCATAAATATCATGATTATGATACAAATTCAGGATGAGACTAACTTTTTTATCATTTATGTTCATGCAGTTGTATAAATACCAGTTTCACAACACCAAATAGTCTTGCAATTGAGGCATTTCTGCTAACACTGGAATAAAAGTTTATCGTGATCAATGATAATCCTCTGTCAATTAAATATGTAACAATTAATTATTTTACAGATTTGTATAATACGGATTGATCCATTGGGTGCAATAACAATGTTCAAGGATAAAAATAAATCTCTTCCATTTTATAATTACCTCTGTCAAAAGATTGGATCTATAAAGGCAGTGAAACTTAGACGAATAATCTACACTATAAATGATATGGCTTTAATTGGGATAAAAGGCATGCACCATATCACAAGTGGAAGCAAAGGCGAAGGACTAGACATAAAAGGCAGTGATCTTGATATAATGTATATTGATACTTTATTCAAAGTTTATGAATCAGAGATAGATATTGTCCTTTCATCTCCGGGAATTATTCTGGTTATGGATACAGAGAATACACCTCCATGTTTCACGCAGCTACGTCTATATCGGGATCTTAATTTACATTCATTTCTTGAAAAACAAATGAAGAATACATTTCTTGGAGTTAAGTTTTCAAGTGAATTATATAAACTCTATCAATATACGAAAAACAATTTATCAGTATTCCCTATGACTGGTATTTCGACTATAGTTCACGGTCCATGCATTTCCCCAGAATCCGAGAGCCATGATTTGGCATTTTGTCTGAAATGTGACCGATGGGTGTCTGAAGCACAACAATGGGTCGGACGATCTCGCACATCATGGCCCTCTAGCGATATTATTTCCAAAATAATCTCGTGTGGGGTTTTGTTTGTTCCAATTGGCAGCAAAGGGTCAATACAGGAAAATATTGAATGGAGAATATCGTTTTCTATAGCAGAAAAAGTTCTCATATTTTCCTTTAGCCATACCCAGTTATTATGCTATGCATTGATAAAAATCTTTCTAAAAGACATTTTGGATAAGCATGAAGATTTAAAGGGTGTTTTGTGTTCATATTTTTTGAAAACTTTGATGTTTTGGATTTCAGAAGAATCAGACCCATTTATGTGGAGACCTGAAAATACCATTCAATGTTTCATGGCTTGCTTACAACGACTTGTATACTGTGTCGAATATTCTACATTGCTACATTATTTTATTCCTGATAATAACTTATTTTATTTACGATTTGATGATGACAAAAAAGTCAAAATGATGAACGTTTTAAAAAAATCATATAAACAAGGAATTCATTGTTTTAGTCAATCCGAAACTTTGTGTGATTATTTTAAGCTACCGTTTGTAGACATGATATCACCAATGGGTAATCTGGTTACATCAATTCAAAATACAATAAGTTTTACCGATTTATATAGACACAATCCTCAGAAACTGCTATACAATTTTCTACATTATTCTAGGTCCGATATGTCTAGAACTATCTTCATTGAATTGCTGTCACAATTACAGTTTGAATGTGTTTTGTATTTGTCTGAACAGAAAATTTTACAAAATCAACCAATAGTTGCATGTAACAACAAATAGATATACTGCAAGTATAAGCATGACATCAGGCAACAGTTAAGAGGAATCAACTTACATGCAGTATCAGGATGGCTGATGTTAGCCTCTGTTTTCTATGTTCATAAAAACTACTTAGCATCATTAAGTGTAATAAACTATGCTTTAAGTAAATGCACACATGATAAAGTTTATCCTTGGCAATTTGGTTTAAATCAAAGTCAGGAATTTGTGCTTAATCTTATGAAGCATGAAAAACTTAGCACAATCACCAAAACAATGACAATAAAGTTTCTTAGATTTTATAAAAGAACGTCAATTTTTCCACAAGAACTTAAACTGAATAATTATGAAAACGTTTGTAATTTTCATCCTCTAGCATTTGCACATTTCTTAAGTTTTCTGTGTTACTACCATTTACATGAAATGACAGCATGCAATCAATCTTCAATACAGTTACACCAAACAATTTTAATGCATCTTAGTAATAGCAAACTAAATCCATATGATGTATTTTTGTCACTTATTTGTCTTGGTAAAGTTTTCCAAATGATGGGTAAAAAAAGCTTAGCAAGACAATGTTTCCTTGAAATTGCACTAAAAGCTGATAAGTGTAATGTAAGCAGTGCTGCAAGACGACTGTCTGAACTTACTTAAATAGAATGTATTTTGATAAGGATTTATATCGCCGCGATATAGCCTTTTTGTGCTAATGCGGCGTAAAGCAACCAACAATCAATCAATCAATGATAAGGATTTATATGATTTTCCCCCTATTAGTAAACAGTGACCTATAATAACACAAAATAAAGAATTTTATGTAAGACAGAGATTAAATACTATTAACATGTCTAGTAAAAAGATTAAAAAATCATATCAAAACTATATTAACAACATACAACTTTCGTTTCAATTACTGGGCATTACAACCGAAAGTAGACATTCAAATTGCAGTTAAAATCATTATTTACACAATCATCTGTTTAATTGATCATGTATTCATGTTTGCATTTAACGTAAATTATATCTTATTTGGTGTTCAGACACTATATGCTGATATGATATATGTGTTATTGTTTTTAAAATAAATGAAATACTTATTAGTTACTTTATTATTCCATTGTATACATATTACTCATTGACTACGTGACTAATTTAGTGTTTTTATTCAAACCCTCTGTCTGATTGTTTGACCTTTTCATATCTCAATTACTACACGTAAGCAAAAGAATGATTACATTATACTGAGTTCATCAAAAGGATGACAACTCCTTAATAAATAGAGAAACTAAAATCGACACTATACACACATTTTACCATTACAATCATGAATTCAACTCGCGTTAGACATTTCCCAGGTACTAGAAACAGTATTAGTATAGTTGTCTTATCTTCAAATTTACAGATTATTTCCTATCTCCTATCGTAACATTTTGATAGAGTCTGGATTCGCCTGACGGATGATGCATTCATAGAAGGAGCCGCTTTCTTTCTTGACGTACCCGATTCTTACGATTTTGCCCTATTGTAATCAAACTTGATGCCCTAATCTTTTCTCTTTTGATTTGTATATCACAAAATAATTTACGGATTTTGATTAACGGTGTATTCATTTTTCCCTTTTATTCAATTTACTCGATTTTAGAGAAAGTAACAACATATTAGTATAACTGTGCATTTTTGATAGCACTGTTACCACAGCGAATACTTTACAGATCATTTTAAGAAGTCCCTGAATCTATACATGAAAAATACTGTTTAAGTGGATTACTGACAATATTTTTTTTTCATGTTTTCAAAATAAAAAGAATGCAGAGTTTGTAGATTCATATAGATGTATTTCCAATATTTTTGGCAATGAAACAAAATTAAAGAAAACGTCAGACGTTCCTTCACAACAGCATGTGTCCATTTATATACCAAATTGTAAATGGCACTACGTCTATAAACATTTTCCGATATACTTACTTGATATTAACCTTTTCATGGATCATTTATCAAAGATGAACTTCACAATTAACGAAAAACAATTTGACAAACAGGAACCAATAACCAACAGCAACCACTGAATTACAGGCTTCTGACTTGGAACTGACACATATATATATAGTGTGATGGGATGAAAATAGATCTGTGAAAACTAAAAATTATACTGACTTTGACAGAGGGGTTACAGCAGAACCTGAGATCAAACTGTGAAAAACATTTCGAAGGTTGTCGCCTGTTGAAACGTATAAATCCGCTACATTTTTTTGCAACTGTCCTATTACAGGAACCTTTTGTACAGTCTTTGTCATTTTATGATGTGGTTCGTAAGTGTTTGTCGTTTCACGAGTTTTATATATATTAGACCGTTGATTTTCCTGTTTGAATTGTTTTATTGCAAAGACAATAATAACTAACAAATATATCATATATCTCAAAATGAAATCATTTAATAAACATCCAATGTATAATATATTTAGCGTTAAAACGTTATTTATAACAGTCTGAGAGAAATATGGATTTGTACAATACCAAAATATAATATCGACAGGATGTTGGACCCTACAACCAATGATTCCTGGTTGTTAAGTGGAAGTCATCCCCTCAGAAACGTTTTGTATTATGAATTTACCGAATGAGACCTTACAATTTGTAATCTTCGCGAGCAACACCGCAGGTGGCCACATATGAATCAGGGTAGGCTTACCCTTCCGAGGTATTGTTTACTACATATTGTTATTTGTGTTCGTGTTGCTCATTATTTTGTTAATATGTAGTGTTCTGTTATTCTTGTCTATCTTTATGTAATTTGTCGTTGTTGGTTTATTTTTCTTTTGTCGTTTTGTTTTTGTGTTTTGGGTTATTTTTGCATAGATTTTATCGGTGTCTCGTCAATTTGTGGGGTTTCATTCTCATTATGATTATAATCCGCCTCTATATAGCATGCGTTTTGCTGGAAATTTACCATAATTTAATATCGAAATGTCAATTGTATAAATCAACTTTTCATGCTTAAATTTATGGTGCAATGAAATTTGGTTCTAATTGTTGCAAGCATAACAGTTAACATTATACTGCAATTTTTCCTATCCGCTTCTAAGGTAAAAACCCATTGTTTTTTTACCTCAAAAATGTTATTTTAACTCCAATCTGAAAAAAATAGATTAGGTAAAACGAATAACACAGGGCGGCAAGTAGGTCGTGTTATGAGCATACTCAAAGATTTTCTGAGAAGTGTTACTGACATCTGATATTCGTAGAGCAGAGAAAGAACTATTATAAAAAAGAATCATTAGAGAAACGGTGCAAAAATACATAGTTCTTAAACTTCTATCGGGACACTAAATAATAGTATCGGTCAAAACACAATTAACACTCGTGTTTCTCTACAAGAAATATAATAACCGGAAGCCCGTTATTTACTGTTTATGTGCATTAATAGTTTTGTTAGAGTCTTGTCTATTAAACATTACTAGTATTTTGTAACAGTTGATTAAACTTTTTTTTCACATAACGAATAAACTTACATCCTGTTTTAGCACATGGTTAAAATAAGATCAATGCATATATTGATGATCACTGAATAAATACGACCAATAAAAATATTAAACTGATATTTTAACGTTGTATTAACTTCATAGATAAGATATATATAGAACCTGTCTTTTCACAGGAAAATTTATCTAACTTAGTATAAAAATGTAACGTCGATCAATGAACCGGAGAAATTGACAGTTTACGACATCATATATGTCTCGCATTCTACGAACTTTGTCGAAGGCGAGACTAAGTACAATGTAAAAAACACATATTTGTTTAACTCTGCTTCACCACTAGTATACATGTATATAAGGTAAGGGTCATGGATTTGCTATCAGACACCAACAACAAACATTATTTGAATGGAAAACAGAAACAACGTTTTCCCAATAAGATATATACGTACGACTCATATGCAAATATGTTTAGGTTTCACCTTCTCAATTAAATTGTTTTCTATATATTGCATGTCGGATAGTTATCAAAGTTACCAGGATTACAATTTAGTACGCCAGACGCGCGTTTCGTCTACATAAGACTCATCAGTGAAGCTCATGTCAAAATATTTATAAAGCCAAACAAGTACGAAGTTGAAGAGCATTGAGATTCGAAATTCCAAAAAGTTTTGCCAAATACGGCTAAGGTAATCTATTTCTGGGATAAGAAAATCCTTATTTTTTCGAAAATTTCTAAGTTTTGTAAACAGGAAATTTATAAAAATGACCACATAATTGATATTCATGTCAACACCGAAGTCCTGACTACTGGGCTGGTGATACCCTCGGGGTCGAACGTCCACCAGCATTGGCATCGAACCAGTGGTGTAGATAGTATTCAAAAGTACCAGGATTATAATTTAGTACGCAAGACGCGCGTTTCGTCTACATAAGACTCATCAGTGACGCTCATGTCAAAATATTTATAAAGCCTAAAAAGTACGAAGTTGAAGAGCATTGAGATTCAAAATTCCAAAAAGTTGTGCCAAATACGGCTAGGGTAATCTATTCCTGGGATAAGAAAATCCTTAGTTTTTCGAAAAAATCAAAGTTTTGTAAACAGGAAATTTAAAAAAAATGACAACATAATTGATATTCATGTCAAAATATTTATAAAGCCAAAAGAGTACGAAGTTGAAGAGCATTGAGATACAAAATTCCAAAAAGTTGTGCCAAATACGGCTAAAGTAATCTATTCCTGGGATAAGAAAATCCTTAGTTTTTCGAAAAATTCAAAGTTTTGTAAACAGGAAATTTGAACTTTCGTTGTCGACTATACGGTAAAAGTTTTTTCTCGTTGTAAAAGGCCTAATGGTAGCCTATACTTGCTTTCATTCACTTCATTTGAATTGTGGTGCATTTATGTCTCATTCGTAATCATACTCAATCTCCATATTGTTATATACATTACTTTTAATTTTATTTATAAACCAAGATAATCAGGCACTTGTTAATGTAAAAAGCAGGGTTTTTTCATATCCTTTATACATATTTTGATTATGTTCATTTAATGTAAATATACTATTAATCTAAGGATATGGAGATTAATTGCCATAATTATAAATAAGCTTGATATATAAGTCATATTCTGCCAACAATGTGACATTTAATAAATCAACATATTACAATGAATTCAAAAAAACATTGTGTACAAAGGTATGTATAAAATTGTGTATTTCTTCTGCATGTATTTTTAAACTGTTTAAAACTTGCATTATAAAATACCTCAACAATTGTAGTTCTATCGAACGACCCGTTTTTAACCATATATGAAATTATGTTATCTGTAATTCAAGGAAGGCCCAGTCCAATTTTAATGACTTTTCACTTAAGCAGGGACGTCTCGGGACGTACTTTCACGTTTGGTAATATTGTACAACAAAAATATGTCAAGCCTTTTTGAATATCAGAATGGATACGTTGCTTAAATCCTTCTAAAATGACGATCGGTTTACTTTTATCAAATTGTGTATTTAAATCTTTTTCTTTCCAATTTTTTCAAAAAAAAAATCACATGAATTACCAGTAAGTTTCTAAATACTATTTACTGCACATCATAAATTTCTAACTTATACAGAACAATAAATAGGTTTTAAAACAGCTTTTATCACTTAAAAAAAATTTGGACTGAGGTCGAGGGACAACGTTCTGTAAATTTCCTGGAGAGTCGAATGTACTAATGAGTGGTTGGAATATGTTGCATCACCTTAATTTATCTTTGTTTGATTGTGTTTGCATTTGCAGTTATATAAACATTTCCAGCTTATGCATTATATAAAAGTCAGACCTAAAATGTCAAATAAACTGAAATTATCAATAATCAATAAAAACAAAGACGAGGATAGACACAAAATCGAAAAGTTACTGCATTGTTACGCGACGTCACTACGTTTATCAGTGACACGAGGAAGACAAACTGAAACACTGCCTCCTTTTGCTTATGAATAAAATGCCAAATAGCAAATAATGGTTATCTTATCTTAACAGCTCTTAAAAGACTGAACAGAAAATTTTTACGTCATTAAAAGTCTTTCAGTTAATTTTTAGTCTCATCCACTGCAGCTAATTAAGTACTGTACAAACAATGTGTTAGCAATCAATTAATTTAAAGTGTGTATTTAGACTTTTCAGTATGTGTTATTTAAATGTTCCCACTAACAATATAGTAATTTGTCTGAAAAGCTACTGAAAAGTACTGAATTGACTGCAAGGGAATTATCTGAATAGAACTGAATTTACCGCAGCATATAAAACTGAAAGTGATGACAAAATAATGTATCCTTCAGACTTTTCAGTTGAGTTGAGACCAAAATGATTTTTTCATATCAAAATTCAGTTTCTATTGCTGGGATATCAAGGATATGCGTTAATGATATTAAAAAAAAGAGAGGACTAAAAACTTTAAAAAATAAAATGGAAAATATATCATTTTATAATTGAACGCTTACAATTCGACCATCACATTGATTACCTACAACGATTAACGGATTCTCATACCAAAATTTTAACTTAATGAAATGATTTAACTGAACACGTAAATGTAATTATAGGTCACACAATAATACTCTATTTCGTTTTGATGCATAACTTATCGTCATTAAGTGAGATATAAAGTATTTAAAAGACTTTTATGTGAACAGAGATGACTGCAATACCTACATTTGGAAATGAAATCAAGAACACAGAGTTTACCCTGAAAGATGGAGTGGTGTTTGTTAACCATGGATCGTATGGCGTTGTACCAAAACGTGTACAACAGGCACAAGATAGGTAGGACAACAATAATAACATATACTTCAAACTGAATACCTTCATGGATTATGTTACTGGTGAATAGAAATATGATAACACAAGATAGGTAAAACAAAAAGCATAACATATAAACTAAAATACTTCGATGTATTATGATACTAGTGTATACTAATATTCATAACATGAACTCAAACAAAAAGTTTTACAACTATCGTACTCGGACACAGAATCAACCAATCTTAGTCTAGTGTTTAAGTACAGATTTTGTACTAGGGGTGTCGAGTACCGTTTTATGAACAACATGTCTAGAATTCTCCCATGCAACAGTAGAGGCTATGCTTTTTATATTAAAAGATGAAATTCAGTTAAAAAAATGTAACTATTCTACATATCATGACTGATGATAATTTTCCAAATTAATAATACAAGTTGAAAACATTGAACCAATTGACACACACAACATTAAGAGGTAAACATGCAAACGTCAACATACATGTAGGCTGGTGTCTTTACAATATATGAAAAAAGGTCAATTGGTAAGTTTCGAAAACGTTTTGAATTATTATCAAATATCTGCCATCAACATCGGTATACTCTAAACAAAGTGAAAATTGTCACAAAGTCATAAAAAACAATGTAATCTAATAAATAAAGGCAACGGTAGTATACCGCTGTTTGAAATTCATAAATCGATAGAGAAAAAAAACAAATCCGCGTTACAAACTAAAACTGAGGGAAACGTATCAAATATAAGAGAACTACGACACAACAGAAACACATACTTATACATACTTATACTAATACATTGAACTTGTAGATGGCTCAATAAATTAAGTATCACATTGATCAAAATCAAAGTTTATAGGATTATTATTAAAGTTCTAGCAAAGACATTGAGATATTGTTTTCTTTTTTTAAACTTCCTAGAATTAATTGTGAAATGAGGGACCATCCAGACTTATGGTGGCGTCACAATCTAAGATTGAGGATAGAAGAATCTCGAAAATGTGTTGCTGAGTTCGTAAAAGCTGATGCTGAGGCTATAGTATTTCTTCAAAATGCTACTTCGGGTTAGTTTCTTTTAGCAATTATAGCATTTGAGAAACTAACATTGAGTTCAACATTAATTCCAAATTGAAAGTTAACAGTGATTTAAAGTTTTCAATTGCATGACTTAGCTTTAAAAAGTTCGAAAATATCATGGAGTCTATACACATGACGAGTTGTCATGCCAACAAACCATGTCAAGTTTTTTATGTTCCGTAAAGCTTCAGAATTTTCCTGTAGGTCTCATTCTTTCATATAAACCTTCAAAATGATAGCATTAAGCAACAACATCAACCGACACCTATAACCTATATCGGACATCTCAAATACACGTACAAACAACAACGAATAACACATGGACCAGAACTGTATAAGATACACATAGTTTTACATTTTTGTGTAATGAACGAATATTATGACACAATTAATCTTACATAATAACATTGCATTTCTTTGAGCCAAGAGTTTCTATTATAAGTATGTCATTTTTCGATTGTTTTATTTCTTTTGGGTTAATCCTGCATTAAAAAGATACCAACAATGGTTTAATAAGCATAACATTTAAAATGGATATGGGGAATGTGTCAAAGATACCACAACCCAACCAAAGAGTAACCTTTAGAATTGTAATAGTTACTTTAACAGATAGGTTAATTCAACTATGTTACTTGATACTATTATATGAAGATCAATATAAAATTAGAGTATATCATAAAGTGTTTGTTTATTTTTTTCAGACATTCTGTGTTTTATATTATGTTTTTCTAGATTAGATTGGATTCCTTTTTTTAACACTGGCGATGAGAATTTGTCATTTTATTTTAATTCCATTGTTTTTAATATATCAATGTCTGTGTTTGTTGATTTGAAATATGTTTTGGTTATTATAGGTATAGACAGTGTTTTGAGATCCCTTCCATTTGAATCAGAAGATATCATTCTGTGTACAGACAATTCATATCAATCAGTAAAATATGCTTGTGAATTTATAAAAGAATATGGTAACGACAAAGGTAAAGTACTTGTTACATGGCAATTGTCAACGCTTTTCAATTAGAAAACTGCAATTAAAAATAATAATATGTAAACATTTTGCAAAATAAAATAAAAAAATAAAACCAAACCATTGACAAGTTCACCGCATATAGATCATCAAGTTCTTCATAAAATCCAACTCGATTAAATAAATATATAAATTTGAGAGTTAACAATATGTTTATGATTGTTAAAAGATCGTGATGATTCAATGTATTTGGTTCACCTAAGTATGTTCTCATGATTCATACTAACATTTCATACATATTTAAGGATAAAATTTATATATAAACATTTTTCTGAATATACCACATATCCTGGGAAAAGAGGTGAAAGATCCCAGAGGGACATTCAAGCTCAAATATGAACTAACAACGCTATGGGTCCCTGGAAGATTAACAGATGAGACAGTCGTCAAACAAAGAACAAAGCGAAAACGACTATATCTATAAACATTGAGAGTTAAAATTTCTTATTTTCATATTTTTGTTATAAAACGCTTTCTACAATTTTTCAAACGTTTATATATAACTCATCAAGTTTCCTAGACTATTTCACAGATATTCAAGTAAAATATTTGACATTGAAATTTCCGATCAACAGTGAAAAAGATGTCATAGACCTATACAGGGAATTCTTCAAAACCAACCAAAATGTTAAACTTGCAATTATCGGTAAGTACTGTAGTAATATAAGTATTAAATGGTAACCCTCCTGTTCTGATGAATACTATTGCAGTGTTGGAAAGATGTCGGGAGTAAATTCGGAAAGGATAGATATTTGCTTGTTAAAAACAAATAATAGCAAAAATCTAAGATTGGATTGATCTGAAGAAAATGAATCCTCTGGGTTTTGTTTATAATAACTACATTTACAAACGGACAATTGAAAACAAAAAGTTTGTTTTAGATCATGTCAATAACGAAACACTGACTTCTAAGCTGATGATACTATAGGGAACTCAAATATAAAAAATATGATGACGTGGTGTGATTGTTATTGCGGCAACTCTCCACTAGAGACCAAACTATAGGTCACCATTACGGCATTCGATAATGAACTTAATCCATACTGCACTGTAGTCCTCTTGCAGTATCGACCCAGTGCACGAAATTAATAACTTAAAGTTTGTGATTTTGAGTGAAATGTGAATAATGCAATGTTTTTACAAGATACTCAATTTTAGTTCTAGGAATTCTGAAAATGTAAGCCTTGCTAGTAGATAAAGCAAATTATTAGCGAAATGAAGAACACGACGATTAGAACATTGCAGAAAAGCATGTTAATCGTGATGAATTGCTCAAATTATAAACAGAATATTTTGTAAAGATAAGTTTTATGTTTAGTGACTTTTTCAGACCATATAACAAGCCCTTCAGCCATAGTGATGCCTGTAAACAAGCTGATTCAATTGTGTAGAGATTATGGAATACTGAGTTTAATAGACGGTGCTCATGCACCAGGACAGATTCCTCTGAATTTGACACAGCTAAACCCTGATTTTTATATAGGTAAGCACAAAATAAGGAAGTAAATAATCCTTCATCTATTGGTCCATTGCAGATATTTGTGTGTATTTGTGATAAATATTGGTGCTTATTGAATCTTTATCACTAATCAAAGATTTCAGGGTAATAACATAAGACACAAAAAATGGTTCAAAACATCACATATATTGGCAGTAGATCTTATCAGGAGTCGATCAATCAGTTTGCCTTTAATGTATGTGAAGGTCGTATCATTGATTATTTTTGCCGCTTACAAATAATCTTTCATCTTATAGTTCCTAAAGCAAAAGGGGCAATAACTTTTACTATTACGATAACCCACCAATGATTCCACTGACGATTTCGATCATTTGACATTTTGGTCATACTTTGCTGATAATTTCTGCAGTTTCTTATAATAAAAATTAACCTTAATTTCGTAAAGACATGATTTTTTTGATTTTATGGGCCCAGCATGTACAAATTGGTGTTTCTATGTTTTATTAAAAGCTATTCTATTGCAGTCTCGGAATATTGTTATGAATACATTATGATCATGGACACGAAATAATGTGAATGATCGTCAGTTTTAAAACCATTTCGAAATTCATTTTGTTTAATAAACTTTTTGGTCAATCTCAAACCCATCTGAATCAAATTCAATGCATGTTGTTTATTAATATATTGATGTATTGTCATGAAATTCAAAATTTCAGGAAATCTGCATAAATGGCTGTACGCCCCTAAAGGATGTGCAATATTATACATTAAAAAAGAACATCAAGATTATATAAAACCTTTGGCAATATCCCATGGATACAAGAAAGGCATTTTAACTGACTTTTTTCACCAAGGAACACGTGACGACAGTCCGTATTGCGTTGCACCAGCAGCAATTCAGTTCTACAACGATATTGGTGGTCATGTAAGTTAAACATTGATCGGATTTTGCTTCAAAAAAGATAAAGATAAGTATGATTATGTCAACACTGGTTAATAATATCAAAGAAACTTAAAAAAAAAAAGAACAACCATAGCAGAAACGGATATAGAAATCTTAAAAGGAACATCGTCAGTATTTTTTTATTTTTTTCTTCAGCATGCATTTACTGTATTCCGATAAGGAAAGAAGGACGCAACCTAAAATGCTCAAAATAGTCTAACCAACTTTTATAAAACCTGATATTCAATTCTAGCCATTTGATTTTTATTTCTTTAGTAATATTATTGTTATAAATACAAAATACATCAAGAACAACCACATACTTTCCGTATATTCGAAAAATTGAAAATTGAAAATGAAGTTGAAAACAAAACAAATGAGAAAAAAGACAATTTGTTTTGACAAATCAAAATATTTAAACAAATTATTTTAAAGGACAAGATACAGGCGTATACTGATAAGCTATTGGATGAAGCAGTAAACATGTTAACTGACGCTTGGGGAACTGAGAAACTTGCAATTCCTATGTCCATGGAGGCACCATTTATGAGAATGATAAAACTTCCAAAATTAAAAGTCTTTGCTGGATTGACGACATTCGTAAGTAAGATATTCAGTAGTTGCTGTACTTATTTTGCTACTTTTTAAATAGTTACATTTCATAATAATGACCCCCCCCCCCCATAATGAGCATCCAGAATTGATACCTTTTCGAACTTGAGCATAATGTTGCATAAAATACTGTATTTGTATAGCTTCCAACATTTCCAAATACTTAGAAATGTTATATTTGGTTGTCTACATTCATTTTAAGTTAATCGTATGATTTTCTTTTTCAAGTATTAAAAATTATAGAGTGACCATTTCATACATTCTATTTCACAGTTACATTGTAATTATTAGAAGGATACTAAATTGTATTGCAAAGTCCAGTCGATGTCAGTGGGCACTGTATAGGCTTACAGAATAAAGTTCATTTTGGGAAACTGGATATGCAAATTTTCTTAGCCTTAGTACAGAAAACGATTAAGTCATCATGAATAACATATTCTATCAGGTCAGCTTGTGAACCCTAAGAAGGTTGTGTCATGGTTTTAAACCTTATTGAAAATATTGAAGGGGAGAAATATATTAAACCAGATGTACTGTATAGAAAGTTAGTTATATTTAATTCCGACAGAACGCAACGAAACGTAATCTTGCAATTATCTATGGCAATGCATAAGTTCATATATAGCTCAAAATTGTCAAAAACATGTTTCCATCAGTTTTTAAAGAAAAGATCATTAAACTGATTAAGTATTGACCATCAACTCTTTAATGTACTTGACCACGCCACACATCGGTTGTAATCTTAAATGGAAATATTCATTTTTTTTAATGTATATATAATTCTTACTATATTTTTGTGTAGATGGGTAAAAGACATTTTTCATTAATATGTCATATTTTGTAGGATGAAGTTGAACCAGTTATTATAGACCACCTGGTAAACCATGACGTTTCAGTTCAGTATACATTTGTTGACGGAGATATATGTATTCGTATTAGTGCTAATGTATACAACTCAATCGAGGACTACCAAAAACTAGCCAATTTCATATGTAATCTGATGGAATAAGTTACCCACCAGTCACTATTTAAACTTTAAAACATACAGTGAAATATAATAAAACAAATCTGGCATTTTTTTATTCGAATGTCAATGTTGAGTATTCAAGTTATTGCTGTTCTTGTTTTATTTTAATCCCTCATATATTTTTATACAGAGCAGACTTCTTTAAAAATATGGACTTCAGTTGTGCAAAAATTAAGCATTGTTGGTTTTTTTGTCCACATATATAAACGTTGTATGTTAAATATCATATTATGTAGTTTCAAATAAAAAGCGCCAAACATGATTTCTTATTCTTATTCTTCTGTTTTCTTATATATTAACTTTAGAATAGTAAATAAACTCATCATAGATACCGGGAATTCAATTCTATAATTATGCCAGACGCGCGTTTCGTCTATAAAAGACTCATCAGTGACGCTCGAATCGAATAATGTTAAAAGGTCAAATAAAGTACGAAGTTGAAGAACATTGATAAACGCAACAGACGTTGTTAAATAAACACTGTTCAAAAGACATAAATCAATTGAGATAAAACAAATCCGGGTTACAAACTAAAACAGAGGGAAACACATCAACTATAAGAGGAAAACAACGGAACAACAGAAACACGGAAGTTCAACAAAAACAAACGTCAATACATACATAGACACAAATTTATTTGATAACAACTTGAACTGTCATATTCCTGATTTGGTACAGGACATATTAAGAATAATGGTGAGTTAAAACTATTTTTCATGGCTAGAAAAACCTAGAACTTAATAACAATGTTAAAAATACAGCTAAAATGACAATATATTATATGATAGTTCGTTTTGCCATGTTAGCCACAGAATAAAAACGACCATCTTAAATTAATTCATGACAATACTCAAAACAGCATAATAGAATTACTAACTGTGATACACACGAATGTATCGTAACAGGGTATCGCATCAACATTCACATTATTCTAAACAAAAAATGAAAAGGACACATGCAAGCAGTCGATTCATTTCGATTTGGCTAAAATTCTTATATTTGATTTATAACATACTGGACGGTTTATCTAAAGTACAAACATTCGAAAAAAAAAAATAACAAATCATGGGACAAAACGAAAAACTATCATCATGTGGAGTGCAGTTTAGTCTAGACACTGGTTGTGATTTGAATATATGCCTCGGGTGACCTATGGCTACCCATAGTTACTTTTGGGTACCCATGGCTAAATACTATATATATTATTATATTGAAATAATCTGACTTGTCCTTTATAAAAAGAATTCGGTCTAATCTAGAAATTGGTATATGATGTTCAATAGTTTGACCTTGTTACAAAGTAATAAAAGTTCTTTGTCCTTTTTTATGTTTTGTTTCTGCAATTAAATATGTCAGCTGCTTTGTTTATGAATGTTTCATTTTGCATAAATATGTATTCATATGGGTAGCCTCGTAAACTGAGATTTCGGAAACAAAAAAAGCAATGTTACCCTAGAACTCGGTTTTGAAGTTTTTAAATTTGATCATTCAGACACGTCCTAAACTGAAGCTGGTACCTTACTATGTAACACAACAGGAAGATAACTCTAAAAAAAAATCAGCTAAACGTTTTAAAATTACGTTGTATTGTTAAGGAAATATCAAGCTGCACAATGATCAAAATTAGTTTTTGTCAAACTGCTGTATTACCAATGATTTTTTTTTCTGATAAAGTGGTTGGTTCAAATTATTTGAAATTTTCATATTTTTGTCAATGGGTCAAAGTAAACATGTTGTCAAAGTTTTATGAAAATTAAACGAGCCAAATTAATATTAGTCAATGTGTTGGGTACCACCTTAAGGTGGTTTATAATCAAACTGATCAGAATAACATTTTACAAAAGATAGTACTAGCATACATATATGTGGTATCCCCTAGTATACAAGCACTATCTCGGATTTCAAGACCAATATGGTACCGTATAATATGATGACAAATGATAACATTATGGTTGGATTGTGATACCAAAATAAACCAGATTTGGCTATTGTATGCTTTATTCATAAAAAGGTACTTAATTATTCTTTTATTCAAAACTATTCAAAGAAGGAATAATAAAAATCACACAGATATGTTAATAAGTGTATTGTATTAATGTTTACGGTATAACATATTATTTTTAATTTTTAAGGAAAAATAGACCTTTTAATATCCAATCAACATTTTGAAGGCAATTTCAAAACATTATCAACAATTATACCTTTTTGAATTATGAGATTATAGTAATAGTTGTATAATCACGATTTGCAATTATTTTACTACATCGAACATGAGAAACATATACATTTGTCGTATTAAAAAAAATCAGCAGATTGAATATACTTTTACACGTGCTTTCCATACTATATATAAAGCAATTAAAACAGAGCCTTTAAGTATAAAACTGTCTGTGAAATTTTTTTTGTGAAAACTGAAGTTATATGAGTTTAAATGTCAATGAATTTTGAAACATAATGTTTAGTAAAATTAAGTGTTCTTATCTTGTTTTCACTCAACCGTAATACATCTCCTAGCTTATTGTATTATTGTTATCAGGCAGGATTGATAGAGCCAAGATTTAGAGGTAAATATTAACTTACATACATGTATGTAGTTCAACAACTCAAATATTCATTGCATACAATAACGTTTTGTTCACGCTCAACATATATTAAATACACGTATGTATAAATGCGAGCTTAGGAATGGTATTTATAAACCATTAAACAAGTCGATGACCATTGTAGACGTGCTACACATAATTTATTTAAAGAAACGTTGATCTATTTTAAGATATGAAAACACTTTCGGTTATTATTAATCATTGTTAATATTGTTGTGGTACTTTATCATTTTATTTTTAATATTGTTAATGCATTGATGGCCATTAATTTAAGTAACGATAACTTCTACAATCACATTGTATTTATATATGTACATTATGGAATACACATATATAAAAGTAGTATAGATTGAAAGTACACATGAAATACGTCACAGTCAAATGGAATACCAAACTGTTTTAGTTTGAGGTTTAAATAATAATACCATTTCGCAAAGGTCGATCGCAGACATAGGCGAAAATGGAACATGTGTACATTTGAAATTTGACTTATAATTATAAATTGGCAGTCAATATTTATATCAGTCTTTTTTAGTAAGGGAGCTACCATTTGATTTTTAGGTGGGGGGGGGGGGGGGGGGGGGGGGGGGGGGGCTAGGATGAAATTTGAAAAAAAATAGGCAGGACAGGAGTTTTGAGTAAAAAAAAGGGCAGGATGATGAGACACTTGCAAAAAAAAAAGTCAGGACGACAATTTAGCAATTTAGGTAAAAAAAAGTCAGGATAAACTAAAAAAAAAAAGGCAGGACAAAATTTTTCATCCTTGCCCCCCCCCCCCCCCCCCCCCCCCCATAAAAATGAAATGGTAGCTCCCTATTATTTAAAGGGACATTATACACGGCCGACACTCGGCTAACCGAGAGTTTGGTCGGTTAATCTATATTGAGTATGCGGCTATATGGGCGGTTGGTCTGTTAATCGGGTTGGTTATACGTCTGTTAAGAGTAAAATGCACAATTTAGTGTTAAAATCCGTTAAATATACAGATTTTTTGGCAAATTATAAGAACCAAATCACAAAAAGAAAAGTGTCTGACAAAATGATATATATCATAGAACATTTTCCACCTGTAAACAAATTTCAGTCTGCGCACTTTTCAGTAAAACTAAAAGGCGTCGCACAAGTATGCAGTATTTATGCTTATACGCAACGCAATTTTTTTTTAATAAAAGGCGAAACAAACAATTTTAGATATCTTTTAAAGGACACAAAATAGTACTTTGGTTCTAAAAAAAAATGGCATTAGTAAATATTTCATAATTGTAAAATAACGTGAATAATAGCACGTTTTAGGGGAAAATATGGGAATAAAGTCTGTTAATGGTTAGACAATTAAAATTGTGTCAGTTAAGAGTTATTTAGCCACGACAGTAGTTTTGCTACCTTTATATTTTCCCATTGAAAAGTTAAGAATGAGATGTTCTTGAGTAAAAAAAAATGACAATACGGTGCAACAGTATCCTTCTAGTAAGAGCATTTTTATTTTGATTTTCTTTGCATTTTATTGAAGGGTGTGTCACTTCAATATAGCGTGAATATGGCCACTGGAATATGCATGAATTTATGTGTCTGTTCAAAGTAGCACGTTATATAATCCGACTGAAAGTGTCTATGCACATGCTATTTGTCATTGGACGTTAAACCCTAATTCGTCAGCATCATCCAATTATTTTTTTTCTTCTATTACTTCATCATAAGTTTTTTTTTACAAATCATTCTAAAGAAGTAATGGAAAGGAGCGAATACAGCTATATTTGGTTATCTTAAGTTTTAATTCATTTTATTCCGTTTAGTTCCTTTCTACAAAAGTACAGAGGAACTGCAGTTGTCCGCATGTAAACGTCTAGCATTTATCACCAATTTGAGAACATCGCAATCCGTTACTGTGTCAACACCCAGGGATGTTCATGTCTGTATTCTTAAACAATAATATTTGTTTCTCTCTTTTTTTAGCAATGCATCACTCTCTACTGTCCTTATATATTATTCTATATTATGCGTCACCATCCAGATTTTCGTGTATACCATGAGGGTGTAGATTGGGGTGTTGTTTATTTCTGTATTCTTTAAATTTGTATGTCACTTTTCCTAGATTTTATTTATTTTACTCATTATTCTTTCTCTATTCTTTATATTTTAGCATCGCAAATGTATTTTACTTACTGTTGTTTGGTTAAATTACGACGTTTATCTCTGATTTATATACTGGTTACCAATGTAGATGACAAATTGGTGTCATTCATGACAATTAAACAGAATTCACATGATATACGCGACTATTACTTTAATATTATACTTTTTGAAACCATTTTTATCAATTTTCAATTTCCATTGTCTAAATTGTTCATTGTTCATGTGTTGTTTCCGTTTATTTATGTTTCATTGTTTATGTGTTGTTTCCGTATATTTTAGCCACTCGTCTTGAGCCTACCCATTTGATCTGATAACACCCCATATAGCAATAAAATTATACTTTTATTGTCATTCATAACTCTTAACAGACCAATTAACAGACCGGGTTGTATATATCCGACCCATTAACAGACCAGGTTTTAAATAAAATTGATTAATGTCACCAAAATACAGATTTTCGTGTAGATTTTTCACACAATGATATTTTAATATGGTTAACACACATAATGCCTGTCTTTTTTCGACGTTCAAAATGTTGCATACAAGTAAATTCAACCAACGTGTCATTTTGTGTACATTTTGTGTGTGTAAAATGTGTATAAATTTATTGATGAGTAAACCGCCTTTTCATTTTATAGATCGTTTATCGAAGCTAGAAAAAAAATAATTACACCACTGGATTCAGTACATTTAATTGTTTTGTCAGACATAAATGATTTTTATGATAAAAGTATATTTAAACAGTTTTACAATGAAACATACTGAGCGTGCAATGATTTTCTCGATAATATCCGATTACAGACTTTAGCCAACCCGATTAACAGACCAACCGCCGATATAGCCGCATACTCAATATAGATTAACTGACCAATCTCTCGGTTAGCCGAGTGCCAGCCGTGTTATAACTGTCAAATTCATGTTCACCGATTTGACTCAAATGTTCATCTTCGACTTATAAATCATACTAAAACGTATATATATGAGTCTGAAAGATTGTGTTACACAATCTTTCAGACTCATATAATTTTTCCTGTTTGTGTAGTATTGTCAATTTTGATGATCCAATACCTATTAAGTTTACTGGTTGGTAGATTCTTATAGACTCTATATATATAATATATATATATATATATATATATATATATATATATATATATATATATATATATATATATATATATATATATATATATATATATATATATATATATATATATATATATATATATATATATATATATATATAATAACATCTTCATGCCTTATATATCATGTACTGTAGTACGCCGCTAGATTAAAACTGACGTGGAAAGGTAACACATGGCCAGCGAAAGCTCTTTATTTGAGAGCCCAGGTGGTCGTGTGGTCTAGCGGGACGGCTGCAGTGCAGGCGATTTGGTGTCACGACATCACAGTAGCATGGGTTCGAATCCCGGCGAGGGAAGAACCAAAAATTTGCGAAAGCAAATTTACAGATCTAACATTGTTGGGTTGATGTTTAGACGAGTTGTATATACATTATGTACACAGCCATGTATCACCATCATTGATGGCGATCCGATGGATACATCTGTTGTAGGGTTGTCACTGACTCAGACGTACTTATGAATATAATTATTTTCTGTGACTGTATCTTACATTAATTTGTAGGATCCTTTACTATAGATAATTTAGCTGATCTGTAACAATAACATCTTCATGCCTTATATATCATGTACTGTAGTACGCCGCTAGATTAAAACTGACGTGGAAAGGTAACACATGGCCAGCGAAAGCTCTTTATTTGAGAGCCCAGGTGGTCGTGTGGTCTAGCGGGACGGCTGCAGTGCAGGCGATTTGGTGTCACGATATCACAGTAGCATGGGTTCGAATCCCGGCGAGGGAAGAACCAAAAATTTGCGAAAGCAAATTTACAGATCTAACATTGTTGGGTTGATGTTTAGACGAGTTGTATATACATTATGTACACAGCCATGTATCACCATCATTGATGGCGATCCGATGGATACATCTGTTGTAGGGTTGTCACTGACTCAGACGTACTTATGAATATAATTATTTTCTGTGACTGTATCTTACATTAATTTGTAGGATCCTTTACTATAGATAATTTAGCTGATCTGTAACAATAACATCTTCATGCCTTATATATCATGTACTGTAGTACGCCGCTAGATTAAAACTGACGTGGAAAGGTAACACATGGCCAGCGAAAGCTCTTTATTTGAGAGCCCAGGTGGTCGTGTGGTCTAGCGGGACGGCTGCAGTGCAGGCGATTTGGTGTCACGATATCACAGTAGCATGGGTTCGAATCCCGGCGAGGGAAGAACCAAAAATTTGCGAAAGCAAATTTACAGATCTAACATTGTTGGGTTGATGTTTAGACGAGTTGTATATACATTATGTACACAGCCATGTATCACCATCATTGATGGCGATCCGATGGATACATCTGTTGTAGGGTTGTCACTGACTCAGACGTACTTATGAATATAATTATTTTCTGTGACTGTATCTTACATTAATTTGTAGGATCCTTTACTATAGATAATTTAGCTGATCTGTAACAATAACATCTTCATGCCTTATATATCATGTACTGTAGTACGCCGCTAGATTAAAACTGACGTGGAAAGGTAACACATGGCCAGCGAAAGCTCTTTATTTGAGAGCCCAGGTGGTCGTGTGGTCTAGCGGGACGGCTGCAGTGCAGGCGATTTGGTGTCACGATATCACAGTAGCATGGGTTCGAATCCCGGCGAGGGAAGAACCAAAAATTTGCGAAAGCAAATTTACAGATCTAACATTGTTGGGTTGATGTTTAGACGAGTTGTATATACATTATGTACACAGCCATGTATCACCATCATTGATGGCGATCCGATGGATACATCTGTTGTAGGGTTGTCACTGACTCAGACGTACTTATGAATATAATTATTTTCTGTGACTGTATCTTACATTAATTTGTAGGATCCTTTACTATAGATAATTTAGCTGATCTGTAACAATAACATCTTCATGCCTTATATATCATGTACTGTAGTACGCCGCTAGATTAAAACTGACGTGGAAAGGTAACACATGGCCAGCGAAAGCTCTTTATTTGAGAGCCCAGGTGGTCGTGTGGTCTAGCGGGACGGCTGCAGTGCAGGCGATTTGGTGTCACGATATCACAGTAGCATGGGTTCGAATCCCGGCGAGGGAAGAACCAAAAATTTGCGAAAGCAAATTTACAGATCTAACATTGTTGGGTTGATGTTTAGACGAGTTGTATATACATTATGTACACAGCCATGTATCACCATCATTGATGGCGATCCGATGGATACATCTGTTGTAGGGTTGTCACTGACTCAGACGTACTTATGAATATAATTATTTTCTGTGACTGTATCTTACATTAATTTGTAGGATCCTTTACTATAGATAATTTAGCTGATCTGTAACAATAACATCTTCATGCCTTATATATCATGTACTGTAGTACGCCGCTAGATTAAAACTGACGTGGAAAGGTAACACATGGCCAGCGAAAGCTCTTTATTTGAGAGCCCAGGTGGTCGTGTGGTCTAGCGGGACGGCTGCAGTGCAGGCGATTTGGTGTCACGATATCACAGTAGCATGGGTTCGAATCCCGGCGAGGGAAGAACCAAAAATTTGCGAAAGCAAATTTACAGATCTAACATTGTTGGGTTGATGTTTAGACGAGTTGTATATACATTATGTACACAGCCATGTATCACCATCATTGATGGCGATCCGATGGATACATCTGTTGTAGGGTTGTCACTGACTCAGACGTACTTATGAATATAATTATTTTCTGTGACTGTATCTTACATTAATTTGTAGGATCCTTTACTATAGATAATTTAGCTGATCTGTAACAATAACATCTTCATGCCTTATATATCATGTACTGTAGTACGCCGCTAGATTAAAACTGACGTGGAAAGGTAACACATGGCCAGCGAAAGCTCTTTATTTGAGAGCCCAGGTGGTCGTGTGGTCTAGCGGGACGGCTGCAGTGCAGGCGATTTGGTGTCACGATATCACAGTAGCATGGGTTCGAATCCCGGCGAGGGAAGAACCAAAAATTTGCGAAAGCAAATTTACAGATCTAACTTTGTTGGGTTGATGTTTAGACGAGTTGTATATATATATATAGTAACATCCAAAGTATCTAAACAGGAGATATTAACAATCGGAGGTTATAAACCATGCGGAAGGGGCAATTGTAAGTGCTGCAAAGTCGCCAACATCGAAACCCAATTCGTAATTAGCACAGTCACAAAGAAAAAATACAACATATTTATAACATCAAATTGCAAAACGCAAAATTGCATTTATGTTCTAACGTGTGGAACTTGCAAATTACAATATGTTGGTGAAACAGAAACACCATTTAACATTCGACTAAATATTTAAAAAAAAATCGAAATTATGTATCAGCATTTCGTTTGTATCTTTGTCTAGACGGAATCTTTAAAACATCTACGTGAGCCTCCGAATGAAGTTTGACGGTTATATGATCTTAATATATAGCCTTTTGTTAAGATAAACAAAGATATAAACTATAGATAGCGAACTCGTGCAGGAATCAGAGTTTGTGGATCTAACAATCTAATTAAAAACCGCATATCAGAAACAGGAGCGATGAGAGATCGGTTTTTAATTAGATTGTGGATCTAATCGGTCAATCAAAAGGCTTACCCTTGTTTTACTTTCAATGTTGACATTATTTTCCTTTTACTGGCCGATTATGCCTAGTTCATTCATAACCCATCAGCAGCTAAAAGTTTCAATTGAAGTTCACATGAATACGGATTTAATGAGGTCGAATTATTGACTTATTATTTAATACTTCATGAGCAATGTTTCTTTGCTGATTTTGACAAAACAGAACCACACTGATTGTTAAAGACAAATTTTACCTCACTATTTCCCTTTCGTTAAAAATGTTGAACCAAAAAATTCATATTCTATTATTTTCTATATGTTGTAGCTATAGTGCCCCTTTAAAATCATAAAATAAATACATATGTATTTTATCTCTACTAATTTTAGACACACACACAAATAATTCTACCTTAAGTTAGTTTCACATTAAACGGATTTTCTTTTTGGGTGGAAGCTGGAAATGGTTGGGATCCCTGATGGTTCGTAGGTTAATAATTTTTTCGATAGTTAAAAATCTAACAATTCTTAAAATAAGAAGACAAGTAAGCGTTATATAGAAATATCAATTTATCTATTAAAGTCTTTGCATTTTAGATTAGAATGGGAGATATGCCTGCTTTCGGTAAGGAAATGCTCAAAAAAGAATTTGACCTGAAAGATGGCGTCACATTCATTAACCACGGATCATTTGGTGTTGTTCCATTACGAGTACAAGAAGCACAAAACAGGTACGAACCAAGTGATGGGTAAATAAAAAAACGTCTGTCATTGTGCTGTCATCATTGTAGAATCATGGTAGATAGTATAGGCAGTTCGAAGAAGAAAGATATGGTTAGATTTAAGTTTTGTAACGCGAACATGTTTGACCCCGTCGTTTTCTTTATGTGCCTGTATTTTAGTGGCTGTCGTTGGTGCACGTTTTTTATATTTGTTTTTCGTAACTGGTATTGCTTGTTCTTTGTCAATTGAACTCTGGTGGACAATTTTGTTTTGTTGAACACTTGTCATTTCGGGGCCTTTTATAGCTGACTATTCGGCTTTTTTCATTGTCGAAGGCCGTACGATGACCTATAGCTGTTAATTGCTGCGACATTTTGTCTCTTGCGAAGAGTTGTCTCATTATCCTGGTATCTATGATGAGTTTATTTGCAATCATACCACATCTTCTTATTTTGATAAACATGTCACACCTTGAACTATTGTAATGTTCTATCAAAACCTTGTACTAGTATTACCATATTACAAAAAGTTCATAGCGCATGTATGCTTAGATGCCAGTGAACACGAAACAACATAACATAGTGTACATGAATGCATATTGCATGACTGTGTCTCTATAACTTCTAATAAATGCAATTGAGCAAAGCGGGTAGGGTTTTTTTTTGGTTCCTTCCTATAAAAACGTAACTGTTTTCTTTGTTTGCTCGTCAGAAACCTTTGCCCAAAACAAAAAGTAAAATAACAAAAACAAAAACAAAAACAAATGTCTTTCCAAGTAACATTGAACATGATAACGTAATTCAAACATGGTTTCCTTGCAGATAAAACAAGGTAGTGTTGCTATATTACTAATCCATCCGGTGTATATAGATCGTTACCTGGTACAGTCACCGAACAAAGTATCAAAATAAATAGACGAATCAAAGTTTGACATGTGGAGAGCAATTCTATTATATATATATCAAAGAGCAAAATTTAAAAATGGCAAAATTAATTGTAAATTACTTACATCGGTTTTGAACAATTATACCTGTTATGACAGGTCTGTAAACATACGTGTCTCATCATCAATGAAACCAATTGTGTTTTAAAGAAAACAAAATAAAAGAGGGACGAATTACTTACGGAATGGTTAATGATACATTCTTTTTTTAATTTGTTGAAATTGTTTTTAAGGGTTCTGCATGAAATAAACAGCTTTCCTGATCTATGGTTTCGAATTAACAGACGAGTAAAACAGGACGAATCTCTACGATTAATTGCTGAGTTTGTAAATACGGAAGCAGACGAACTGGTTTTCGTTCAAAATGCTACAACAGGTCTGTAAAAGGTTAATGCTAGCGAAACTTATCATTTTATCACATACAAATGTAGTATCATTCAAGCTGTGTCGTTCATGGTAAAATCGTAAATTATAATATTCAAAAATTGGATTATTTTTTCTGGATACTTATATTACACAATGCTTAATTAACGTATGCTCTCCTATTGTCATTTTTGTTTAATTGGAGTAACTATTTATAGTACAGTAAAAATCTTACTTGCCCTGAATTTCCATAAAAAAAGCTTGTTATACAAGTAAAATCAGTTTTAAATAAGAAAAATGTCTTGTGAGTAATTGTTACAAAGATGTATTGTGCTGGTCTCACTCTTTATTCATATGAGTTGAAAATTAACTGGCTACAGAGGACTAAATTTTAAAAGATTATAGTTTGCTTCAGATATTTGACAAATTGACTAATTGACTTGCTAAATTTTAAGATAAGTTAAATTCGAATGGCTGTATTTACAAAACTATATTTCAGGTGTTAACACAATACTGAAGTCATTAAAATTTGACAAAGGAGACGCAATTCTATGTACTGACAATACCTATGCAGCTATCAAAAATACATGTAATGCAACTTCAGAACTACCTGGTGCTAAAGGTAATAATGTATAGATATCGATAGCTTCTATTATCTTACCGCTTAAACATTTCTAGGAATATGATTGGTAAAAAGCAACCGCGTGGAGACTGTGTGTATTCCATATTAGGTTTGTAGGATTCCTTATTAGGTTTGTAAGAATAACAAATAGTTGTAGACTGTAGTGTCGTATAGACGCGATGCCTAGTTACCACCAGCAAACAGTACCTCTAAGTCAGTATGAATTAGTTTGATAATGATGGTGGATATACGTCAACAACTAACCCCACAACACAACAAACCATATATCGATGTCAAAATATTGATTCAACAATACACAAGCGCCCGAGCTGAGGCAAACAAATGTGTCAAATCATTAAATCACAGGACTAAAGACATTCTATTCCATCCAAGTCGATCAAAGTGATTGATCAAAAACAAATTTTGACGGTTGTTACTATTAAAAAACATCCATAGCATTGCATTGTAAAAGAAAACGTTGATAGTGACAACGGGTCTTCCCACTCGTACATATACACACACGAACACTTTGCAGCATTACATCACATTAATAGTAATATTTCTTTTACTAAATGTCATACTCTTTAACTTCAATACGATTATACTGGTATCATATTCAGGCAAACCAACTCATTCAAAAATATTAGTTGTTAAAATGTGGTATTTTATCATTCGTTTTCGTAATTTCACTTTTTCAGATTTACGCGTAGAATACATAGACTTAAAATTTCCTATTGAGAATGAAGATGAAGTTGTAGAAATGTTTCGGGAATATTTCAAGAATAACCCTAAAGTTAAATTAGCAGTTATAGGTATGTCTTTATCGTTTATTCTAACGAATGTAGATAAAGTCATTTTGCAATTTCATCATTGTAAAACTATCCGGATACAAATATTGAATAAAAGAAACGAACACAACAAATATTGAACTATGAGGAAAATTCAAGTCCGTAATCAAAAGGCAAAATCAAACATGTCAAAGGCTCAAACACATCAAACGAATTTATAACAACTGTCATATTCAGGACCTGGTACAGATATTTTCTTATGTAGAAAATGGTGGATTAAACCAAGTTTTATAGCTAGCTAAACCTCTCGCTTGTATAATATACAGAAACGAACGTCACTTACGTAGAATGAGACTTCACATCGTTAACTTCGAAGACGAAACTTTGAATTTTGTCATTAGTAAGCTGATATATAATCGTATGGCCTTCAACAATTGAGAAAACCATACATTATAGTCAGCTAAAAGAGCCCGCTAGTAATATGCGAAACAATTATTATACGAAAACTACCGGCCATATGTTTTATAATACAATTTACAAAAAAACAAATATGACAGACATTGAACCACGTCAATAATCGAATAACAGGCTTCTGACTTTGGACAGGTACATAAATATTGCCTTGGGTATTGTGGCAGGGTTAAGCATGTTTGTGAACATTCTACCCCGCTAACTTGGGAAGTGGTGTAACAACACTACATAAGAACAAATTGTTAAAATCAGTTTCAAACGGATTAACTCAATAAATTTGATACGAAGCACAAACAACTATGGAACCTACGCTAAAACAATGACCACACATAACCTTATAAAAGTACAAGGAGTTATTTAAGGCTAGTTCAAACTTAATTACAACTAATACATATTACATGTTGTTATCCCAGACGGCAGACCAGTTCACATCCAACATAAACTTAGTAAACGATTACAGACCAAATGAGGCATATTTTGGTATTCTCTTACTTTTAAAGAAAAAGGTATAAGAAAAATTCAGATAAGATTTCATATTCGAGAAACTTAGCAATTTGATGCAATGCGTCAATTTATTTTAGCTTTGTACATGTAAGACAGACCGAAAAATATTGATTTCTGACATATTAAAAATGTCATTGTAGATCACATAACAAGTCCATCCGCCATTAGAATGCCGATTGAAAAGTTAATACCACTTTGTAAAGAGTTTGGAGTATTGTCATTAATAGATGGTGCACATGCACCTGGACAAATTCCTCTAAATCTGAAAGACTTGGATGCCGATTTTTATACAGGTACTTTAACAGGAAAAGTATTTGAAAACTGAGAAAAAACTTAATCATGTTAATAGCATAAAAAAATATACACATGTAATTACAAATGTTAAACAATTTTTGAAATTAATTATATACAGATCAAGTATCTTAAAACAACCACAAAATAAGCTATGGTTATCTTTTAGGCAACACAATGGTCAATACAATTTTTGAAGTATTTGTTTAAGGACTATGAACTGCAAATGATTAAAAACCAATGACTCTTGTATTCCCGTCCGGCGATAACAAAATTACAAAAAAAACCGAAAGATACACAGACTTGTAAAATGCTTAGTACAGAAATCGCGAAACGGTCAAAATACAAGGAACATGAATGTCAAACATACTAGGTAATCATCTAAAGAAATTACCACGTTTAAAAAAGAATCAAATTCAGAGGGTATCTTTAAAGTTATGAAGGACAATACGATGGAGGAGAACTTTTAAAACTGTAAACGAAAAAGTAGATTTGGAATAAAAATTTAGAAAGTCCATCGGGTCTTGCAATTGTTGGCCCTCTCATGCCAGATTTTTATGAATTTATATCATAGATTTATATCGGCATCTTTTTGTTTATGACTTGATCATGTTGATTATGTTTTATTTATTTTCAAAGCCCTTAGGACTGTTTTATTTCAGGTAATTTTCATAAATGGTTGTACACACCACGTGGATGTGCAATACTTTACGTTAAGAGAACGCACCAGGATTGGGTGAGACCTCTTGTGACATCACATGGTCATAAAACAACATTCCAGAATGACTTTTTTGAACAGGGAACGCGAGACGACAGTCCATATTGTGTTGTACCGGACGCTTTGAAATTCTACCAAGATATTGGCGGATATGTAAGTAATCAGAATTCTTGAAGATAAAAGCCAAAAACAACAAGGTCACTTGTGGTTAAAAATGAGGAGTTCATTTTCAAATTAAACGGTTATTTCAACATTATCGACCTAAATGAATAATAAATAATACATTTTCATTTCACTATATCAAGTACTATATTTAACTACATATGCGTCAATGAAAGGTCCACCCAGTATGTGTTCAGAACGCTGAGTAATTTTTGATAAAATAAGTTAAATAAGATCTAAGAAAAGTGTGTGAACTAATTAATATTGATTGAATTATATTCTAAAAGTCTGAATACATCATGACTTTCCAAAATAAAAACGTCTTTAAATTGTTGACTCGTTTGCGATGTTACAATACCATATAGGAAAATAGATAAAGACCGCTTATGACAAGGATTTGTATAGCAAGTTTTAAATATACACAAATCCTTCTTATGACAACAAAAAATAATTCCGATATTTTTTTCTTCCTTTGTCCTTGAAATGTGCATTTACTGCAAAGACGATGTTACAATTAGCTTTGAATTAAACAAACACAAATAATAAATTTAATTAAAAAACAATTATTATGTTCAAGCAATATTTGTCTGTCATGTCTTACACTAAGAACAAGAAATTAATCAACATTATCTGCTTGAATCTATTTATCAGTATGAATTTTACATTGCAAAGGCAAATAAACTCAGCATAGATAACAGGATTAAATTTTGTAATAACGCAGGCACGCGTTTCGTCTACAAAAGACTCACCAGTGACGCTCGAATCAAAAAAGTTTTAAAAAAAAAAAGGCCAAACAAAGTACGAAGCAAAATTATTCATACATTGAATATTGTATTGGATCTTGAATTCTCATCATCATACTGCATTTTTCTGTATTTAATATATTCTGTCCGATCTATATTCCAAATTCTTCATTTCATTCTAGCTAATATGATTTTTCCAACATCATAAGGCAGCCAATGAGAACAGATATATGTCATGAAATAATTTTAAGATGGCGCGAAAATCGTATAAACCAATGGCTTCACATTATGATGCGAAGCATTTCAGTATTCTAACGTTTTTATCAAGTATTACGACACAATTAGATATGTTAAAACTAAGCAACGCTTAAATGACCATCTTGCATGCATATATTTCTTGACGATTGAGTTATTGTCTTGCAGGAAAAACTTAACGGCTATGTAGATGACCTTTTGAACAAAGCCACCAACATGTTAACATCCTCATGGAAGACAGAAAAACTGCAAATTCCAAAATCAATGGAAGCACCATTTATGCGAATGGTTCGTCTACCAAAACTGGAAGGACTTTCATCAGGCGTAAGTAGTCTGTTTGATATTGTTCATGTACATTATACTTGAAATACTGCCTTTTGAATCTCTTCGTTTTAACGGAATAATGACATACACTAAAAGGAATTATTGCCGTAATAATTATCGTATTTATCTTTGAATGCAGATGATCGGTTATCTTTTGTTTTAAAATTTTCCTAACTGACGAAGATTGGACTTTATTGTGTCATGGCAAATGTTTGTTTTTATATCTGTTTGTTTTTGTAGATAATAACACAACGTTGACTGCTGTACACCTATTTTTGACATTTTTACCTATTATGTCTGTTTGTTTTCTTCACACATACGACTGTCATACAAGTGAGAGTTTACCTAGCTATAGAACTAGGTTAGATCCGCCATTTTCTACATAAGAAAATGCCTGTACTTAGTCAGGAATATGACAGTTTTCCATTCGTTTGATGTGTTTAAGCGTTTTATTTTGCAATTTGATTATGAACTTTCCTTTATGAATTTTCCTCGGAGTTCAGTATTTTTGTGATTTCTATTTATCCAAATTATTGTACGAAACTTTTGTAGGCTGAGTGTGAAACCCGCATTAAGGACAACATACTGAGACATAACATAGTTTGTCAAATATCATCAGTAAATGGAATCGCCTATTGTCGTTTGAGTGCCAACATTTATAATACAGAGGAGGACTATGAATTATTGTGCGAATTTATTCGAAGCAAAAGTTAGGTAAAGCATATTACTTGTACTAGTACTCGTCATGAATAAATGAAATAACACACGGTAGAAAAAGCCTTATCTCATGGATATAGGAAGATGTGGCATGAGCGCCAATAAGACAACTCTCCATCCAAGTCACAATTTGTAAAAGTAAAACATAAAAGGTCAAAGTACGGCCATCATCATGGATCCTTGACTCACATCGAACAGCAAGCTATAAAGTGCCCCAACATGACTAATGTAAAAACTAAAATAACAAAAGTACCGAACCCCGGGTAAAATTCCAAATGGAAAGTCCCTAATCAAAAGGCAAAATCAAAAACTCAAACACATCAAACAAACGAATGGATAACAACAGTCATATTCCTGACTTGGTACGGGCATTTCTAATGTAGAAAATGGTGGATTAAACCTGGTTTTACCTGGTAAAACACTCAAACATTATTAGATTATTTGATAATCTAGGACTTTTTTGGAATATTTGATTATCAAGTTTAAAAAAAATAATTAATCATTGTGTGATTATATTAAAAAAAGAATTTGTGATAATGTGATTACTTGGACACCCCCAGTAAGGACATATGTGTAATATGATGTTCATTATGTTTTACAGTCGGACAGCAATCAGTACATAGTGGATACCATGTTGAATTACCAAATTGTTGTGGCTATAGTGTTCGTAAACGGTGACTTCTATTGCCGACTAAGTGCCAATATCTACAACACCGAAGTTGATTATCAAACGTTGTGCCATGCCATGTAATAGAATGTCAATTTGAATAAAGGAATATAATCAAACGTCCGGAGCTCTGATTAACTTTCTTTAATTTATATGTGTGTCCTATGAACTAGAAATGTTTCTTTTTGTAGAATTTGGTCTATTGTAATTTTGTAACTATTGTTACGCCATGTTTCTGCAGCACTATGCCCTTACTATCGTTAGGCCACTAAAATTTTCTAAAAAATCCTATGCTTTACTATCGTTACGTAACTTTTCTGCAGACCCATTTTCCAACTATCGATAGGCCATTTTTTGTAATATTTCCTTGTGAGTGATATTCACTATATCAGGAAAAGTAATAATTCTTGAGTGCCAACTTGTATACGGTCGTTCCAACTCTCCATACGACACTGCCATATCAACATATTGTATAAGGAAAAAAGGTGAGTCAGATATCATCATTTATGTTACTTCGTGTTGTTTTAACCTTTGTATATATATTGATAAAATTACCTGAAATCACCCAATACTTTGCGATGTTTGTTTACCCTTATCACTCGCTTCAAACATCTTGGGATCGAATAAAAATAATTTCTAAGGGTATGTTTATACACATGTTCCTAACTGCTTTCTTCATCTAAACCTTTGTGTGATAATAATGTGCTTGTATTTTGTAGTTCAAGTTTGATTTTTACTCACATATTACCAATTCTATTAAGATCTAGAATTTGTGCGGTTTATCCCATGAATTTGATTTTGTTTTATGTATTCTATCATAAAATTGTCTCTATGAACCGCGGGCATTGTTATCTTGACATATGTAATTATCATCAAGAAAATTATGAACAATAACATGCACACCCTAGGTTTATGCAAGAAGATGTTCATTTTTCACTTGGTCGTCTCCAGACTAAAACATGAATATCCATTCCAATTACAATCTTACATTCATACCTAATATAAAAAAGTAGATGTGATGTGATTGCTTATAAGAAAACTCTCAACAAGAGACCAAATGACACAGACATTAACAACCATAGGTCACCGTGCGGCCTTCAACAATGAGCAAAGCCCATAGTCGGCTATAAAATGCCCCGAAATGACTAATGTATAATAATTGACTTCTCTAATAATCTTCCACAGCTATGTTCCTATTAAATTTACACCATGCTAGCCTTTTTTTTTATATTTACAGCCCGACTTCTATTGGATTTCTTAATAACACACTTTTAATAATCCTCTTCATACAGACAACTTTCAGTGATGAGTATGCTAAGTCGTCTTCCCTCAATTAATTACAAACAGCAGTTATTTCACAAAGGAATTATTTTCTATTCTAAGTGTCTTGAAATTTGAAAATTCTGTTATTGTATTTATTCGTGATATTGGTTTTTGTCTTGCCTGCCTTGAAAACAACACGCACATCGAGTAACATACTTACTGTACCTGATCCGTGTCATTATACTGTTTTTCAATTGCTGCAACTTGCACTTATAAATAAGTATCAGTTTGCTTATTTATATAGTTTTAAAGCAATATTATGTTTTCTTTGAAAGGTACATTTTTTTTTAAAATTTACCCGCTTTTTTCACATTTTAGATGAATGAACAGATTCGACACAAGTTACCATAGAGATGGCATTGTGACAGTAACGCCTACTGACTAACAATAAAAACGAAAGTTGAGAGACATATTTTAATAGTTTAACCTTTTTCCTATTGCTGTTAATCTTCGTAGGTAATTATAGATAGTTGAGGTGTTTTAATTGTTAAAATGTTTATTTCAACTTAGTGAACAATTAAGTTGTATAAACAAACACAAAATGACATTAGAGTAATAAACTTCCTTGTAATATATAACAGAAACGTTGAATGATTTTATCATTTTAAAGTTTCAATTTTCATGATTGCTAAATAAAGGCAACAGGTTACAAACTAAAACTTAGTGTTGAGTTTCTGTTGTGTCGTAGTTCTCCTCTCATATTTGATGTGTAACACATAGAGAAACGAACTATAATATAACAATGGCCATTTTCCATTTTCCTGCCGTTATGAACAAAATAAATGTTAAATTCATGGACGAGTACATTGCATAGTAAAATCATTAAAAGACAAATGTGTATTGATATAAATGTGGTTCTAGTAAACAGTAATCAAAAGTTTAAGTCCAAGAAAACGTAAAAATATTTCTACCTATGATGTATGATACATGTTTATGAAATGGTTACTTTACCAAACAAATCTGAATTTACGAATATTGTATTCTCAAAAACATATTGTTACAGAGAAATAAGTCTTCAATTAGAAAAGAAGTTTCGCAACGAAACTTCTAACATACATTAATTGAAATGTTTGTAGAACAAAATCTCAACTTGCTTTTCAAGTTTGTGTTGTCTTAATCTTCAATCGTTTGTGTATTCAGTACTTCAGTGAAGTTTGCTAAATTTTTAACAGTTACATAGTAAGAAAATTTTGAGGGAAGTGTGTCAAAGTTAAATGATCCAGTATTAACATTTGTTGGCACATGTAATAGTAAAAAAAAACGCATTCAACGCATTCTATTGACGAAATGGTGAAGCTGATGTCATAATTTTTTTTCATATGACCAGCATCTAACATTTCTCTCGCAAACAATTATAAATTGGGAGGAATTTTTTTTAACGCGTAAACTTTTATCTTTTAAGTTTTTTTCAATTATTCTTTGTAGTCAATTTAATATCCTCTAAAACAGGCATGCTGATCATTTTGATCATTGATTATAAAGATATGAACACCCCATCTACATCAATAGAAGTGTTACAAAACTTTCAATGAGCATTATATACTAATAAAAGTACATACCTAAAAATATAAGAAAATAGTTCACTTTTGCAACAAAGACATATTTTTTTTAATTGTGTATATTTAACACAATTCAAACCTACCAGGAGGGGTGACGTTGGAGGTTTAGCTAGCGATAAAGCGCGTCAAATTTGCACACCATTTTCTTCTGGGATGCATGTACAAATACAAAAATATATATGGTAGTTGCTTTCACTTTTTCTGTTTATGCATAGCATTTTTATAAACTTCCCCTTTTCGAATATGCCTTTGAGTTCGGTATTTTTGTTAATATACTTTTACACATTTTTAATAAGTCTTTCAAGTATTTCTAAAGCAACAATAACAGTTGTTTAAACAAAGCAATTAAAATTAACAGTATTTTGCAGTAAATTAGGGGTTAACAATTTTTGTTACAGCTAACTAGCCCAGGACTTATAGGCAGCAGTATTTTACTAGCCCTGTTGGAAGAACTGCTTGTCCATCAAAACTGACCGGCTAGTCCGAGTATGCCTTAAAAATTAGATTTTGCTTCATAATACAACAAAGTGTGTGTCCCTGTTTTGAAGGCGATATTATACACTGTATTTAATATTCTTTGTTGATCTGCTATTTATTCTGTTGGTGCTTAACCTAACTTAGTTGTTCCCACATACAAAGCATGCTTTTTATTGGCGTGCTTGGGGAAATAACGGCAATATCCGCAATGTCCGCGCCAATATGATCAATTCTCCATACCCCCAGTACGGTTAATTGAAAAATCTCGACATAAGCATTAAGCAATCAAATAAATGTACAATACCACGGCCATGGTATGAGAAATCAATATTTAAAATTGCGATCAATACATGATACCGGACCACCCAGAGTTATTTGTTCTATTAAAAAAAAATATGTACAAAACCATGAGTGTACAAACCATTTCAAATTCTTGGAATCCCGGATGACGTACATTGTAATTGAATCTGATTGGCTAAGATAGAATAGTGGTGAAAGAATTTTACACTTTCTTCCTTTTTATTTTGGAAACGTCAAAAAAAATTTGTTACTAGTTGTCGGGCATATTGGGTTACACATTTTGATTGCCCGATGCGTAAATGCTCTAGTCCCGGGTGTCGGGTTAGTGAATTTTTATCCCCTGAGTAATGTTTTTTTTTCTTCCAGAACTAAAAAATAAACAATATATTTTTGTATGAATATGTCATCTATCCTATTCAAAGTTTCATTAGGCAAACGATTATAACCACATCTGAATTTCATAAAAAAAAATACATAAGAGCGAGTGTACTATCAATAAATAACGCTAAAAATAGAACTCATTTTTAAATAATCTATAACAATATATTGAATCCATTGTCATATGACCTTTAAGTTAACCCATTAGATTAGTTACACATGTTTTACTCATATTCAGCCACAAAAAGAAAAAAAATGTCAACATTAAAAGTAAAAACAGACTAAAGAAGAATTTCGTGGACTGATTCGATCCCCAAACACATTATAAAACAGGTAACACGATGGTGGTTTTAATTTTATTTAACATATAACATGAACTAAAACAAACCTAGACAAGTCCTATTCCTCGAGGTTGCTATAAAATCGGGTTATTTCACCTTTGTCAGTCATCGGAGGTCATCTCAATGGTTAAATAGATAGCATCTAGAATAAAATACACACGAAATGGTATTATGTTTTATATGCCTTGTTAATTGTTTATTTCAGACTAATTGTAAGGCGCAATAAGTTTTCGTATGTTATAATAAATTAAATTTGATAATTTAAGTCAAATTAGGAAACATGAATTTGACAGCTGTTTCCACTTTGTCAACTTTTGCTCTTGAAGTCTATTTTACTTTGTATGATGTTAAAGTCTCCAGTTAAAATAATTATATCTTTTTGTATAATATTGTTTCTGGTATGAATTGTCACGAAACATAATGAAATATGTGAATATATGACGTTCTTATGTTCATTTCAAAATTTAAAAGGTATCGATTGGTCAATTACAAATAGATTCTACCACTGCATCGTGTGTAATACGATATGTATCCACTCGAGACAGTTAAATTTTAAATATTTAAAATTTGAATATCGAGAGTGGATACATATCGTATTACACGAGATTTTGGGGTGGAATCTGTTTTTCATAAATGATTTTTGAACAATATGTAGGCAAACTTCCTTCTTTTCGAATGATCTGCAAAAAGATTTGTTCTTTCTTTGTGACGCCTTTTTTCATGTCGTCACAATAGGAAATTCAGAGGAAAGCAAGAAAATTCGACGTCATAATCGGATTTTGACCAATGAAGAACTGAGATTAAACGAACCACATGTTGATTATTTGTTTTTGATACAATGGGTGCAGAAAGGGATTAATTGACGAAGAATTAGAGAAATGTATTTATATGCTATATACTTACACACATGTGTTAATTTCACAACATTTAAGCTTCCTAGTTGTCCCACATAATTTCATCACTTTTTTACCTATAGTTTTAAAAAGTTGGACAAACAAGAAGATAACAATTATACATATTTCTTTAAATATAATATCAAATAAATAATGTTATCTTCTATCATTTAGTCATTCAGACATAAATTATTATGAATCATACCGGGTTTGCACTACATGAGCAACGCGGGTGTAAAATTAAATGTAGAGCAGGGTCTGCTTATCCTTCCTGGGTCCTTGACATAACCCCTGCTATGAAGTGAGTTTGTTTTGCTCAGTCTAGTTTTCTATGTTGCGTTTTGCATATACTGTTTATATTATGGTCTGTTTTTAATTTGCTATATGGGGTTGTCAGTTTATTTTCGACTTATGAGTTTAGCCTTTTGGTCTCTTTAGCCTCTTTTATACAATAGTCAACGATTTATTAATATATTTTAGGCTAACTAAAGACATTTACATGACTAAGCATCTTTAATTTATTTCAGTTCACATTGACAGAACTTGCTTTTCAAGAAAAGTCACTGCAAGTTACGTAGAATGGCATTACAGACTAGGTTTCAAGCAGGTATTCTTTTGTTGTTATGCACTTTGATTAAATATAACCTTTGATCATTTTACTAAAAATGAAAAACAAGCGTTTTTGCTTTTAATTTAACACACATACATGAATGTTTGAGAGAGATTTTTATGGCCTATATCATAAATAGATAATTCAGAACTCCATTTTCAGTTTCTATTACAAACTGGAAAAAAAACAAGAGTTATTGAAGAGAAGCACTATGATCTAAATGTCATAAGGAAAAATGCGGTTATGAATATTTCATTGATATAATTGTCTGATCTTTATACATATTTGAACTTCAGAATTCTCAAATAATACAAGTAACTGTCATTATGGGTACATGTTCAGCTTGGTTCCTGTGTGATTATGACAGCGTTTGAGTGTTAGTGATCAGATCGTTTTTATACTTCAATTAATTATATAATATATCATTGAATAATTAACTCTTTGATCTTATAAAACTAATCTGCCCGGAGTTTCCTATAAGTTGAGGAATATTAAAATATGCCTTTACTGACTATCAATTGATAATGTGCAGGTATCAAAAAGTTACATCGATTATGACCTCGCTACTATCTTTTCAATCTTTTTCAGTTAATACTTCAGTTGCTGTCAATGAGGCACTAAAAGAATTAAAAAATATCATTCCAAAACAAGATTTTATTCAACATGAGGCAACGATTAGGGGTGTATTGGAGGTGGCTGCAGATACAGAAAACGAACTTACGAACATAATGAGTCCTTTCATGAATAAAATATCAATCAAAGAAGTTGAAAATAAAATATCACCAAAAATTGGTCATGATAGGGCAGAAATGATCAAGAATGCTTTTAGCTTTGAAACATATAAAATGAAATTGGTCAAAAAGTCAAATGGCCAGTCAGCTGTACAGATGCACCGAGGTGGAACAGAATTCAGACCGGAAATTAATCTACTGAAAATTGAAGATGTCATCAAGTCAAATGAATTACAGATGACGAGCATGGTAATTGAATTATTTATGTTGGTCTTGAGTTGTGGTGGTATTATGGATGATTTTACTGAGTATCAGATGAGAGCTGCAATTCAAGAAATAGAAGCCATTGTCCAACAATCGGCAGTTCAAAAGGCGCTATGTAAATTCATTGAGGAATGGAACCATGGTGATGCTTGGGCAAGGGCTAAGGCTATCTTTGTATTCCTCAAATCTACTTATTCACTTGGTATTTTCTGGAAGATCATCAAGATCCTTTTTACGCAAATGTCTACATTTCAAAATATAAGGGCTCTTGCCGAGTGTGCAGTTATGATGGTTGCTGCATTTGCAACTGAAGGGATAGCATTAATTGCAAGAATAGCTCTGTCTCTAAATAATACAGTCGCTTTGGTAGAGAAAATTGCCAATATGTCCAATTTTGAAAAAGAAATGAAAAAATTTCGATGAATTGAATAGTTTTCCGGCTCTCTGATGAATCGTTTTAATGTTGTTCTATGGCAAATTTGCATTTGCATTTGTATTTGCAATTAGATTTTTTTCCCATGTACACTATTTACACAAATATGTATCTTTCGTTATGTTTGAAATGAAATACCAATCGGCAAAAATTCAATGTACTGATAATTAGTACATGTATGTCACTATTAATTATAATTTTTTTCTAAGAACATTAAAAGATTAGAATTTGTTCAATTTAATACTAACAAAAGTAATAATTATATGTTGTAACATCGGTTATTTTTGGTTTGATATTAATATGGATCAAACATTTTGAAAAACTACTCGATGAATCAAAAAGGTATCTTCACTACTAATGTCACACACACTAAAGCTATAGGACTGTCAAAAAGCCTACCAGCTGACATGGCAGTGTTCAGACAAATTCGATCTTTGACCCAATACCTTTCTATTGAACACCTTATTGAGAATGTTTTTTAACATTTTACTTTTTTAATTTTTATATTGCAACTTGTGTCAATTTTCTTTTTTTGGAAATACATGTTTATTAATTTTTATGATTTAGTAGTTTTTGGCGTATTTTGTTATTGTGACATTTTAAAGAAAAAGATGTTAGCTTTGTTAATTAGTCCTCGACATTGGTGTACATTTTATACTTTGATAAAGAATTATTAATCAAATAAACACATATTTAGTTGTTATAATTTATCAATTGTTGTAGATACTCTTTCCGAATGGATAACGGTGAGGTCGTTGATACAAATTCGAATTAAAAACTAAATGGGTCTATCAATACCCATGATTCGTCAATCTTTAAAGACCAAAATGCTGCAAAACACTTGTCCTTCCTCAATGACAAGTATGTTGTTGTGCCCGCAGAGGAAGCCCAAAACAACATCGTTTTTGTATGTAAATCTCATTACATTAACTGCTTGATAAATGAATTAGGTATTGACAATTCACTTGGAAACTCAACATATACCCTAACGACACTTACCAAGGAGGAAATCCTGGATAATCATAGGTCTGTTCTATGTTACTTTGGAATTTCAACTTAAGATGAAGAACTGGATCTTCCATCACTGTATTTGATACCTAAACTACATAAGTCTCCTTACAAACAACGGTATATTGCTGGGTCTTCCAAGTTCTCCACGAACCTCTTTCTAAATTATTAACATCTATTTTATCAGCAATCAAAGCAGGGCTTCAAAGGTATTGTGAAACTTCCTATTATAAAGATAGTGTGAATCAGATGTGGATACTAAATAATTTCAAAGATCTTTTAGAATCATACAATCTAAGACGCTCTCATCTTTCAATAGTAATAAGAAAATGACTTTTCTACACTTTACACATTCCAAACTAAAAGACAAAATGAAAGAGTTGGTTTTGCTTTGTTTCATAAAAAAGAATGGCGAACGTAGATACAAGTATCTTGTCTTAGGAATGGATAAATCCAACTTTGTAAAGCATCACTCTGGAAAATTCTCTGAACTGACATTATCAAGATGCTTTATTTCTTGGTTGACAACATATTTGTTACGTTTGGAGGACGTGTTTTTCAACAGACTGTGTGAATTACAATGGGAACCAATTTTGCCTGAGGCTGACTTCATACAGGGACTTCTTAGGATAAAAGATAAGAAGTTAGCAATATCCTTTAATTTTACGTCCCCCTATATAGATGATACAAAATTTGGTGACTGTGTTTCCTTGATAGAGGGTTGCTGCTCACAAGGAAGCTATGAAACCAAGAGTTCCAAATGGTAAAATTGAAATCATCCCTTCGTATATTTTACGGACGCCATCACTAGTTGGTTGACCATTATAGATCGAATAACCGTTTCACAGATGATATTGGATATGTTCCTTATGTCGTAACTAAATTCAGTGTGCACCTAGTGTTCATAAAATTATTGGAGCAGGGAATTTTTGACTTACTGTCTAAACTTCATATTCATGTAATTTCATGAAAATTTTACAAACTTATTGATAACTGAAAACTATAACCTTATAGACTGAATCTTAGTGTTAACTGTAAACAGAACATTACTAAAAAATTAAAACAGAAATTTGCCCTGTTTACTGTCTTTTTGTAATTAAGAAACTTTTTCAAATGTCATTGTATAACTCAATTACAGATTATTGACTGGCTCAAGGGAGGGGGATGTATCATATTTGAAAAATTATTTTGTTTTGGGTGTAATAATACCAAGTCATTGATCATCACATCTAGTTTCATTCTAAAAAAAAAGGGTTAAACAAAAGTATTCTCTTGAATTTGAAAGTTGTAGGAAAGAGTACAATACAACGAAAAAGTCTTTTATTAAATGACAAAAATCAAAAGCTCAAACACATCAACTGTATGGCAACAAACAAATGTTATATTCCTGACTTGGTACAGGAGTTTCCTTATGTAAAGAATGATGGATTAAACCTGGTTTTATAGCTAGCTTAACCTCTCATTTGTATGTCAATAACATAGAATTCCATTAACTCTGCATTTCATTGCTGAAAAAAGATCTGAGTCATAATCATATGTCTTGGGTGTTTCAAAGCATCATTCTTTTGATTGAATAGTTTTTTATGCCATTTAAGTGGATTGATCATATAATCATGTAATCCCTAATGGCCAACATTTACTAAAGAAAAATATCATGAAAAGGTTTGTATGTTAAGAAAAGATGTTGCATTATTGCCAACTTGATATCAAAGACCAAAAAACAAAGTACAATAAAGTGTGTGTGGTTAGTAACCTGTTTAATGTGTCTCAATTAACAGAATATAAGACTTTCAATATGCATAGTCTTGCCATATAAAGAGTTTGGTATGGTTTGTAGCAAAACATCCAGTTATTAGCTGTTAATTAGTATTTCAATTTTGTTTTAAATCTTTTGTTGTATTAAACCATAATGTATTCAACTGACTTCATTTGATATGTGTGTGTTTTATTTTATATGTGTGTGACTTTATGTTATATGTGTGTGACTTTATTTTATATGTATGTATTGATTAAAAACAAAGAAGATTTAAATATATAGAAATATATTTATTATTAAAATTTAACTGTACAGTATCACAGACACTAAATGGACGGATTTAAGTCTACAAACAAAGATATGTGTTTAATGAAATGTATATTAATAAAAGGTGCCTTCAATAATATCAAATGATAAAAGTGGTAATATAGTTTTCTCAATAACTTTATAACTTTCGTCATTTTTTAGACAAAACTTTAATTAACTTGTACCATCTTTATGAATAATAGCACAAGACAAAAAATGTAAATCCAATATGGCATGGGATTTGGTCATTTTCAAAGATTTTCAAAGACTTATATGGTAATCAATAGTTATAAACATCTTTTGTGTTTTGGTTTCTGTTAAACCTTTTCTCATGAGCAAACATACCACATCTTCACGTTTTTATACCAGACTTTCCATTCCAGTTAAAACTACTATAATCATTTATATTACAATTTCCCTGTAGAATGTAACTAACATTAAGCCTGCACTAGTTGATGGTATAACACTTCTGAAGTACCACTCGATAACATTAATAATGTTCAAACATAACTTACTAGTCATCTCAGGTTATTACATGAATTTTGGTCAATATCATTACTTATATAATATGACATTCCTTTCCAAACAATAGTAACCAAATGCAATATCCATATTGTATGTCATACAAAATCAATTCTTGTTTCAAGCCCTAAAATATAATTTGTTCATCATCAACATATTCCTGGTCTTGATATTCATCACACAACTTTTTCCACCAGGGTTGCCGTAGTAATCGTAATTGTTCAATATGATTATTTTTTGCTTTAGTTGCTACTGGTAACAAATTACTGGAATACATTTCTACATCTTTATCTGTTACACTGTTTAATGGTGGTGCCACTAAAATTGAAGTAATAAAATTAAAAAATGCATATAAAGTAAAAGAATAAAAAAAAATACTGAACTCCAGGTAAAATACAAAACAGAAAGTCCTTTTCAAATGGCAAAATCAAAAGCTGAAACACATCAAACTAAAGGTTAACAACTGTCATATTCGTGCTGGATAAGGGCATTTTCTTACAAAATAGTCCAAAAGGACTTAATGTCTTATTTAGAAGTTTGATAAGGTTTAAAAAGGGAATGTGTAACTAGCATTTTGAGGATTGCAAAAAATTAAACTACTTATTTTAGATCTCATAAAAATTATAAGAAGATGAGGTATGAGTGTTAATGAGACAACTCTCCATCGAAGTCACAGAGTATAAAAAGTTAACAATTATAGGTCAAAGCATGGCCTACAACATGGATCATTGGCTCACAACGAACAGCAAGATATAAAATGCCCCCAAAATGATTAGTGTAAAGTAATTCAAACAGGAAAACCAAAGGTATAATCTATATAAAAAACAAGAAATGAGAAACACCTAGGAACTTCATCATCAAACCACAACCACCAGGGTTGCCGTAGTAATCGTAATTGTTCAATATGATTATTTTTTGCTTTAGTTGCTACTGGTAACAAATTACTGGAATACATTTCTACATCTTTATCTGTTACACTGTTTAATGGTGGTGCCACTAAAATTGAAGTAATAAAATTAAAAAATGCATATAAAGTAAAAGAATAAAAAAAAATACTGAACTCCAGGTAAAATACAAAACAGAAAGTCCTTTTCAAATGGCAAAATCAAAAGCTGAAACACATCAAACTAAAGGTTAACAACTGTCATATTCGTGCTGGATAAGGGCATTTTCTTACAAAATAGTCCAAAAGGACTTAATGTCTTATTTAGAAGTTTGTTAAGGTATAAAAATGGAATGTGTAACTAGCATTTTGAGGATTGCAAAAAATTAAACTACTTATTTTAGATCTCATAAAAATTATAAGAAGATGAGGTATGAGTGTTAATGAGACAACTCTCCATCGAAGTCACAGAGTATAAAAAGTTAACAATTATAGGTCAAAGCATGGCCTACAACATGGATCATTGGCTCACAACGAACAGCAAGATATAAAATGCCCCCAAAATGATAAGTGTAAAGTAATTCAAACAGGAAAACCAAAGGTATAATCTATATAAAAAACAAGAAATGAGAAACACCTAGGAACTTCATCATCAAACCACAACCACCAGGGTTGCCGTAGTAATCGTAATTGTTCAATATGATTATTTTTTGCTTTAGTTGCTACTGGTAACAAATTACTGGAATACATTTCTACATCTTTATCTGTTACACTGTTTAATGGTGGTGCCACTAAAATTGAAGTAATAAAATTAAAAAATGCATATAAAGTAAAAGAATAAAAAAAAATACTGAACTCCAGGTAAAATACAAAACAGAAAGTCCTTTTCAAATGGCAAAATCAAAAGCTGAAACACATCAAACTAAAGGTTAACAACTGTCATATTCGTGCTGGATAAGGGCATTTTCTTACAAAATAGTCCAAAAGGACTTAATGTCTTATTTAGAAGTTTGTTAAGGTTTAAAAAGGGAATGTGTAACTAGCATTTTGAGGATTGCAAAAAATTAAACTACTTATTTTAGATCTCATAAAAATTATAAGAAGATGAGGTATGAGTGTTAATGAGACAACTCTCCATCGAAGTCACAGAGTATAAAAAGTTAACAATTATAGGTCAAAGCATGGCCTAATACATGGATCATTGGCTCACAACGAACAGCAAGATATAAAATGCCCCCAAAATGATTAGTGTAAAGTAATTCAAACAGGAAAACCAAAGGTATAATCTATATAAAAAACAAGAAATGAGAAACACCTAGGAACTTCATCATCAAACCACAACCACTGAAAAACATGCATATGTATTTTTTGTAAATCTAAAAGCTGGAGAAACTTTGCATTCATATATACTACTTCTGTTATTATTTTGACTATATACCATATTGCAACTTATCATGTGCATAAAACTTGTAGATTTTTTTGCCATTTCTTATTCGAAGTTTCAATGCTGTTCCTAACCAATGCTTGTTTACTTTCTATAATCCTTTTTCATAGTTAACTCATATATAAATATATATCTCAGATACAGCAACTACAAAATTAAAAATCAATGAGTTTGTTTTTAAAATCAAGAAAAATACATTTTTATTAATAATGAATTAAATCTAAAATTTTATTAACAAATTTTCAATTTCTCATTTTTGATTCTCAAATAGATGATAAGTAGACCTCCGTTTATACAAAGAAAATTTTAAATGATAGAATATTACACAAAATTATAAATGATAGAAAATTACACAAAATTTAAAAAGTAGGCTAAAAACTATACTTACAATGTACAAGTTCAGAATCTACATTTAATCTGGCTATTAAAGCTTCCCTGTGGTGCTGTTTTTCTCTGTTTACTCTTGCAGATTGATAATAACGAGCTAACATTTCTGCTGCTTTTTTATGTCCTTGTTCTAATTCTTCTCTTGATGTATACACAGTCTGAAGTAAAAGTTAATAATACATTATTATAATTCTCTTTCAAAATGTTTTTTTTTTTTGTGTTACATATAAATTGTACCAAGTAAGGAATATGACAGTTGATATCCATTCATTTGATTTGTTTGTGCTTTTTATTTTGCCATTTGATTAGGGACTTTCCATTTTGAATTTTCCTCAGAGTACAGTATTTTTGTTAATTACTTTTAAATATCAGTCCACTTCTTAACTAACTATCATATTAATATTTTTAATCTTTATATCTAATAATTTCATCTGGTATTGGTTTATTTTCATTTTCATTCAACCTATTTTATTTGCATAATAATTTTGCTTTTGGTAAAGCAGATACATATTTAATGTGCATAGTCAATGTGCTTTATACAGTAGAAAAATACTGTTTTGTTCACTTTGTGGTTCAGTTCTGTTCTATATTATCTTTTTCCTTATAAATAGTCTCCTTGATTGCCTCCCTTGCTTAATTCTGATTTAGCTAATAAAACTTACTGGTTTTAATTCTCTATTCTGGTTGATAAGTCTTTGTATTTCTACTCTTCTGTCATCAGTGAGTCCTGGAGGTTTAAGTGATGCTTTAATTTTATTTCTTTTGTCTTCTAGCTTTTTCAACCATTTCCTAACCTGCATGTGAAAAACAATATATTAAGTTACAAAGAACCTTTGATTTTTATTTCATCTTTCTTCTAGCTTCTTCAACCATTTCCTAAAAGAGGGACGAAAGAAACCAGAGGGACAGTCAACCTGCATGTAAAAATCAATATATAGTTGAAGTTTTGAGTAATATTGTGTAGATGTTTTCAAGTAATATAAAACAGTTAATGCTAGGGGTCATCTTGAATATGCTTATGACCATCTTAACCTTGCTAGGTACCATCATGAACTTTAATAAACCATTAGATCTTAAATCTATTGTCAAAGATGTTCCACTCTCAGGCTACAGAACAGCAACCTGTACATGGCATTTCATGACATTTTCCCCTAAGGCACAACCAAACAATATTCTTTAATATTCTATGACTTTGTATTTTCATAACAACTTGTATAGATTCACCCTTTTTTAGATTATCTTTATAAAGTAATAAATATGTACAAATGACCCACACTGTCATAATATAACATAACTGTCATAAGTATCATATGATAACTAAAAGTAATTGGCATGACAGAAAAATAAATACAATGTATATATATTATTGTATAAGTTTTTGAATATAAGGGGAATTCATTTGTTTCAATTAAAGCTAACTGTTGATGTGCATAGGCCTATTTAGCAGGTTTTTCAGGGGGACTGACCCCCTTTTGTGGGAAAAATTTGGTGCTTATATAGGGAATCACTGAAGCATGGCTGGAACAGTTCCCCTCCTAGGCAGTCAGTGGGCACCCTCTTATGAAAATTTCTGGATCTGACACTGATGTGATATGAAAAAGGTGAAAAACCTATAATTGATGAAAACTTGATTATAGTTTTATATGTTCTACAAACACAACTTAAATGCTTACAGCACGCTGGACAGTAATGGCTGCTCTATAACGTTTAACAAATACTTCTCGGTCTTGCATGCTGTTTCGTGCATGATGACCCCTCCAGGATTTCTGTATAAGAACAGCGGATTTATTCTGTTGTCTCTGCATGTATCTTTCCAGCATGGCTACAATTATAATTTTTATGAGAATTGTGACTAAATAATAAATTTATGATTGTAATATTTGAACTGGTACCTAAAAGTTACATCTAACTGTTTCAACATATCCTTTATTGTACAGTGGCTTTGTGAAAAACTGTGCACATCCTGCTACAAGCATGAAATTTGGCATTGACCTTCCTCAACCATTACTCTTTTATTCCAGATAGGGAGGCATTTGAAAAAAATGTCGCACTTCCGGTTAAATCCAAAATGGCGGACTTCATACTTAAATCAGCCTAATATCGAAGGCTAGTATGTGAAAAGGTGTTATAATCATGCTACTATCATAATATTTGGTACAAACCTTTGTTTTTTACTACTTTTGGATATATAATATAGATTAGATGTCTTGAAAATCCCTACTTCTGGTAAAATCTAATATGGCGGACATTGTACTAAAATAAGCTTATTTTTTAGGGAGGGTAATTGAAATATGTTTAAACGTATTACATTGTGCAGGAACCTTTCTTTGGTGCTTCTCATGGATACAATGTATAGGACATATTTCTTTAAAACCTTTACTTCTGGTAATATCCAAAATGGCGGACATAGAAATATCAATTTCTTATTTATATATTCAACTTTTTTCAAAATGTAAAGAAAATGTTGATTATTGTGCTGGTCATTAAATTTTTGGCTTTAATTAGTTATCCTCAAAACCACTTATTCTATTCTGTTGTAAATGTTTAAATACAAAGTTAACACTTCCGGTAAAAAAAACCAATCTGGCGTAAATTTCAATGATGAGTCCTCAATCCATACCTTCAATGTAGAGTTTTGGATAGATTGATTTAAACAAAATAAATTTACTAAAGTACTAAAACATTTTTAAAACTACTACTACTATTCGGCCAAAAATACATGTTTATTCAGGATCACCACCACATTCACACAAGGCAGTCTACAGGAGTCCCGATTTTTCACATTAACAACGACCGCATCATCCTTTCTTACATCCACATGTACAAGCTTCTGACAAAATGATGAGGCCTCAGAAAGAGTTTTTTTTAAAAAGGATCCCATTTGTCCCTTCGTCATCCATTAGCACCTGGACTGGGTAGCATAAGAGCCAATTCCAAGCTCGTCCCCCTAAACACCTGCCCTAGTATATTGCACGCTTTAAATGCTGGAAAAGACTAGACCAAGTTGAGGGAATAGCCTCAATTAGCCTTCCCTTTTGCACAAATAGTTATTTTCTTGCTTCGTTAACCATGTTAACCAAATCTGTTAAGTTTGTGCGATCTTACAGTAAAACCCCGGTGATTTACGTTGATCAATCATCATTCTTTATGTTAAAGTCACATCTTCAAATGCTATCAATGTCTCACACGCAGTCTTTTTTCTTTTCAAGCAAAGAGAGAACTGTATCACAACCGGTAAAGGCATGGATCACAATAATTGTGTGTGATCACTCATTGCCTAGTGCATTTGGAAGGTAATTGATAGATATTAATTCAAAGTTTTTTGCCCTCCCAAACACAATCCATAGTTCGACAACCCCTATGTCATGGAGAAGCGAAACAGTAATGGCAGCATCATCAGTAACGACTGACTCGTTTAAGTTTGTGTTTCACTGCATCAGATGCATGCACCATGATTCTAGTGTCTTCCTCTTAATGTGATCATGGTGCTAAACTTGAAATACATAACGTGGTGGATAAGATAGAATATCCTGACGTTTGTTGTAAGAAAGGATGTCGCGGTCGTTGTTAATGTGGAAAATCGGGTCTCCAGTGCACTGCTTTATGTGCATGTGTGGTGATCGTGAATAAACATGTATTTTTGGCCGAATAGTAGTAGTAGTTTTAAAAATGTTTTAGTATTATAGTGATTTTATTATTTTTTAATCAATATATCCAAAATTCTACATCGAAGAAAATGGACTGAGGACTCATCTTTGAAATTTACGCCATTTTTTTTGCTGTCAACTTTGTATTTGAACATTTACAACAGAATAGAATCAGGGGTTTTGAGGATAACTTAAAGCCAAAAGTTTAATGACCAGCACAAAAAACAACATTTTCTTTACATTTTGAAAAAAATTTGAATATTTAAATAATGAATTGATATTTCTATACCGCCATTTTGGATATTACCGGAAGTAGGGGATTTCAAGACAGATTTCTCATACATTGTATCCATTAGAAGCACCAAAGAAAGGTTCCTGCACAATGTAATGATAGTAGCAATACGTTAAACACATTTCAATTAGCTTCTTTAAAAAATAAGCTTATTTTATTTATGTCCGCCATGTTGAAATTTACCGGAAGTAGGGTTTTTGAAGACATTTAATCTATATGATATATCCAAAAGTAGTACAAAACAAAGATTTGTACCAAATATTATGATTGTAGCATGATAATAACACCTTTTCAAATACTAGCCTTCGATATTGGGCTGATTTAAGTATGAAGTCCGCATTTTGGATTTTACCGGAAGTGAGACATTTTTTTCAAATGCCTCCCTATCTGAAATAAAAGAGTAATAGTTGAGGAAGGTCTGTGCCAAATTTCATGCTTGTAGCAGGATGTGCACAATTTGTCTGAAATATGCTTGTAGCCGCCGGACTATTTGTCCAAATAATTCTTGAAAGGCTATTATATTTTTCTTAGCTTTGACGAACAACATATCCTGCAGATTCTGGTTTACTCTATCTGCAAGTATAATTATCTATGGTGTACTCATTTTGTGAATTTAGTAGCCAATAATGAACATTTGATACCCAACAGGAAAATTTCATATCTGTATTGCAAAAAGTTTATTGGGGCATATAAAAAAATCAACCCTTGTTCTATCCATAAACTTGATAAATGAAATATTTAAGGAATAACTGTAATATTTGTTTATGTCTATGAAGAAATAACATAAAAAATGTGGTGCACACTGAATAACTCGTGTAACAGGTTATTAAAAAATGTGCACCACATTTTTTCAGTCAATCAGAAAATGTGTTACATTCAAAATTAAATTTGTTTCTTTACCACAAAATACATTAAATATCACATTACAGGTTATTCTGAATTTATATGAACAACATCACAAATATTGTTTTCTTATTAATGAATTTTTATACTTAAAAAGGTCTTAGCAATCAATTTATACACAAAAGTTTTTTCATTCGCTTAGACAAAACTCAGAATTTGTTTGAGACTGAATATAGTATGCAGTTATTTACCTTGACAGAAAAAAAGGAAGCCTTCAGTCATTGAAATGTGTATGATAATTAATAGACCATTTCCATATAACTGACTTTTGACTCCCGGTTCTACAATTATTAGACAGGTTACCTATTCTGTTGTTGGACATCCTGTAAGTCAATTACAAGCAACCAATTTTGAGGGGAAATTTACTTGTTTTCCCATGATTTAGTCATGCATAGAAAGCATTTAAACAGTTAACTTTCCTTGAAAATTGTACCAATTAAAATCTTGAATTTTTTATTACAATGCTCTTGCTTGACTGAAAACCAGGATTTCCTACCAAGGAGAAGGTAACTTGTCGAAAAAATATATATTCCAGTCAAAAGTCGGAAATATGGAAATGGGCTATTCTTAAGTGCTTCAGAATATATCAGATATATCTGCCTAATTTACAATGATTAAATGTCATTTTCTGGTTCTTACTACATCTTTTCAAAGTTTTGTGATATTAACTATGATCAAAGAAAGGAATAATTTCTAATAGAACTTGAATGTTGTGATAAATAATGACCTTCCAATATATTATTTTGCAGATATCAAAACCTGAAACTGTTGATTTTTTCCCAATGATATGTAGTGACGTAGTGGATCAGTCTGCTATGTTTTAGTACATTACCTGCTGGTAAAATTTCTACAGTATGTAATTGTTTCTCTTTAAATTCCCTCATTATTCTTTGTCTATTTAATTTTAGTTGTCTTTGTAATTCTATGGCTTCCTTTGCCTGCACTTTTCTTTCTTCTAATACCCTTTTCTTTAATCTACAATATAAAAATATTTAGTCTGGTTCTCGTTTGTTACCAAAACAGTCTGATTAAAATCGAACCTCTCAGCGCTCTTGTTTGATGATATGTCGTTTGTCTCAGAAAACAGGAGCACTGAGAGGTTTGATTTTAATCAGACTGTTACCAAAGTTAAAGTATTTTCAATATCATGCAGCTTAAAACATAATTAACAACTTATACTTGTTTATGTTTAAAAAATGAAACATGGTAAATTTGAGTACAATCAAGTTCTACCAATTTTAATTTAGATCTTTTTGGGGTTATTGTATCTCTAGTATAGCAATAATTGGGTAATTTAATTTGTAATAATAAATGTTGATTCTACCAAACCCTGTTCATCACTGAAGCCCTACTATAGTATATCAATATAAAAACAAGAATGTGTCCCCAGTACACGAATGCCCCACTCGCACTATCATTTTCTATGTTCAGTGGACCCTGAAATTGGGGTAAACCCTCTAATTTGGCATTAAAATTAAAAAGATCATATCATAGGGAACATGTATACTAAGTTTGAAGTCGATTGGACTTCAACTTCATCAAAAACTACCTTGACCAAAAACTTTAACCTGAAGTGGGACAGACGGACGAACGAATGGACGGACGGACGGACGAACGAACAGACAGACGGACGAACGGATGCACAGACCAGAAAACATAATGCCCCTCTACTATCGTAGGTGGGGCATAATAATGAGATGTGGTATGATTGCCAATGAGACAACTAAACACCAAAGTTTAAATGAAGTGGATGTAAACTCTGTTTATCACTGAGACCCTATCATTTTAAAGCATAAACCTGTTAATTACTAGAAATATACAGGGTTAGCATTATTACGTCAATTAGTTACTCTAATTTTTAATATAATATATACTGTCAGTTTTGATAACTGTTAAATGAACCAATGAAAAAAGTAAAATCACAAAAATACTGAACTCCGAGGAAAATTCATAACGGAAAGTCCCTAATCAAATGGCAAAATCAAATGATAAAATACATCAAATGAATGGACAACAACTGTCATATTCCTGACTTGGTACAGGCATTTTTAGATAGAAAACGGTGGATTGAACCTGGTTTTATAGTGCTAAACCTCTTACCGTACTTGTGCGACAGTCGCATCAATTTCCATAAAATGACTGCCTCCATATTTTTGAAGGTGTGTATTTAAAGCTTAAGACAAATTGCAAAGTCCAAAAGGTCGTTAAACAAGGAAGCAGAATGACATGTTGTGACATCCTTATAAGAAGGCTTTGAAACAGGATCTGTATTCTAATTAATACAGCTGTCAATTCATTTATTTTTCGTGGGTAGCAATGTTCGTGGATAAAGGAAAACTTGTATGTTCGTGTATATTTAATTTCATGGTTGTGTCAAGGTTTTCATACAAGCCTATAGAAAATTTGTCATTCATTGAACATTTCATTTCGTGGTTTACATGTACCCATGAAATCCACAAAATTGGATTACAACAAAATATAATGAATGTACAGTATAGCAAATATTATTATGAAACATTGTAAATGCACAGAACAGAAACTTAACTACATAATACCTATATTGTTGTTGAAATTTGGAGAATGTTTTGTTAGCTTTCACCAGCTTCTTTCTTGTAATAAATCCTTTCCATACAGCTTGGATAGTTATAGCCGCACGAAAAAATCTCTGGAATTAGAAATAACATTAAAACTTACAGCATTTTGACACCATTATTATGTCAAACATATTTTTTTTAGTTTCTTAGCCAATTTTCAATACGAAAAGCAGAGGGATATAAACTAGTGGTACCAGCAAAATTAATTTGTAACTTTTATTGTAAAATGTATAATCTAGATAAGAAAATTAATGTTTTATTTTACTCTTTTTACTTCAAAACACTAAATCAATATATATATTAAATCTTTTTACCTCATTTTCAGCTTTCTGTGCATTCCCTGCTTGAAGTAAAAGATGGATTTCTTTTAAATCTCGACTAAATCCTGCTCCTTCCCATTTTGCTAATAATGGCCTTAAGCCTCTGCAAAATATTCAAACGTATTTTTATGTTCTGTTCATAATTTCACATGTAATTATTTTGAAAAATATAAAATTATACATGGAATAATGATTTACAGATATTGTAATCATAAGAGAAATATAAAATCTATTTGAATGAAGAAATGTGAGGCACCATTAGTAATTTCTTAATTGTTCTGTACTGTGGGTATTTTCTTTTCTAATATTGTGACTTATACCAGTAGTTGCTCAATTCTATTTCATTTGGTTGATATAAATGGAGATTTGTCTCATTAGCAATCATACCACATCTTATTTGTTGGTGTTTTTTTTTTAACAGAAAATGACATATTGTTGGATTGCTGTTTAAGTCATGCTTATCCCATGTCTTCTAACAAACACCCATTATTTATCAACAAATCTATACAAGTGTCACTGGTGGAGGAAATGTTGACCTTTTCGAAACACCAGGGTTAAGGTGGTACCATACATCTTGACTAAAATTAATTTGGCTCGTTTAACTTTCCATATTTACTTTGACTCTTTTACAAAAATATAAAAAATTTCAAAAAACTTTTTCAGAGTTTTCATTGGATATATAGCAGTTTCACAAACATTAATTATGATCATTGAGAAGCTTAATATTCCCTTAACAATACAATGTGATGAAAACGATTAGCTGATTTTACAGTTATCTCCCTGTAGTGTAAGTACAACCTTAACTTACCATTTTGGTGCGGTTCCATTTGCTCAATCCTTATATAAGTGTTCTGTGAAGTGGTTTTTTTTGTCCATTTGTTTGTCTATCAGCCTTTTATTTTCTTTTTGATTGTTTTGCTGTTCTGGAGTTTCTTATTTTCAAATATGGTTTTTGATTGGGACTGGCAAATTGGTTGCCTGTCCTCATTGTTTCATAATATTAGTTCCATTTCAGGTTGTCATACAATCTTACTTGATAATTTGTAGTTGTCTGTTGTAGATTTCTACTTTTTTGTCATCTTTGAAATCAAAACCAGTGATTAAAAAAGTCTTGTAAGATGATGATGATCACTACTTACTTATATCTTGTACACAAAGTTTCTACTAAAGGTCGATGATTCTCACAGATTCTCAATACACATTTACAAGCAGACCTACATATATATAAAAAAAATGTGTCTATGATAAAATTTAAAGAAACTATCTCTTTAATAAGAAATGTTTATTATTCTGTCATTTTGAAATTTTAGTTCTTTTTGTTTGAATTTTGATAATTTTAATTCTTGCTTATTTAATTCATCTGTTTAAACAACAGAGATATAAAAAGTGAAAAAATAAAAAGAATCATCAACCAAAGAATTAAAGTCACATTTTGCACAACATGTTGTATCTTTAATTATTCTAACTTGTTTCTTTTAGTACAGGATTTATTTTTGCTGTTGATGAATAATATTACATGTATATTCTTGCAAATCTTTAAATTCTTCAAAATTATTTTGAATCTTTAGCAAACTATTTTGTCTGACTTTATTAATGGAAAAGATGTCAATTCCTACATTCCAACGTCATAGTATACATGCCAGCATATGATTACTTGGTCAGACCGAAATACTAATGACTGTCAGAAAGAGTAGGCATAACACTTTTGTCTTTTTTTTTCGGTAATATGCTGTGGATTCAGTTATTTTCATGGGTATCAATTTTTGTGGATTATGGAAAACTTATTACTCAGGAGCCTGTAATTCAGTGGTTGTCGTTTGTTTATGTGTTACCTATTTGTTTTTCGTTCATTTTTATACATAAATAAGCCACTAGTTTTCTCTTTGAATTGTTTTACATTGTCTTATCGGGGCCTTTTATAGCTGACTATGCGGTAAGGGCTTTGCTCATTGTTGAAGGCCGTATAGTGACCTATAGTTGTCAATGTCTGTGTCATTTAGGTCTTTTAAGGACAGATGTCTCATTGGCAATCATACCACATCTTCTTTTTTATATTACTTGTTGATGGATATTAAAAAAAAAATTTTGTGGTTTTTTAGGAAGTCTGCATACAAGCCAATGGAACATTAGTCATTCGTTGAACATTTAATTTCATGGTAACCTAGCCCTATACCCACAAAATCCATGAAAATTGGTATCCAAGGAATGATAATTAATGCTCAGTAGTACATCTAAATTATTTGTTAGCATATTACTTCTTTTTGATATCATAGTACATCATGATATTGGTTACTTACGCTCCAACACTGACTTCATTACTAACAGATAGTTTATAAATTAATTCATCCATTATACTGAGAATTAACTTCTGGTTCAAACTTCTTAAAACAATTCTGAAATATAACAAACATTTACAAATTGATTTGGCATAATTAATATTTGAAATTATATTTGTATTGTTTCTTTGTTATTTTTTTCATTTTTTAATAAGTTATTTACAAAGGCTTTGATTAAATGGTAATTTAAATGTCAGTGCCTTTTTAACTGAACTTCCTTCAGTAAGGGATTTGTGAGGTTTTCTACACCTTATCAAACATTTTTTGCTATCATTTTATCACTTTCTTGCTTTTTACAATGGTTAATATTATACCAGAAACAGATACCAGATGATAGCTAGAAAAAATTATCACTTAAAGGTCATAAGATTTACAAGCATTAAGAGTGGAAATCAGACACAATGGAATAAACAATCTTTTTTTTTTCAAATTTGTTTTCACAGAGTTTTAATCTATTCTACAGTTTTGTAAAATTTCAAGCAAGATTTATTTGAATAGACCAGATGTTTACACAGGTGTTAATTGAGTTTGCTCTATAATGCTTTACTTTCCTTATTATATATGGAAGTGCTACAGATTTGATTGACATCTTAATTTATCATGATAATTATTGTCACATAAACTGCTGAAAAGAGCCTACTTAAAAAGCTCAGAGCTTCCTCTCAAGAATAAATCTACGATCACTTAGATCATAAGTTACAGTTACCTGTTAACCCTGAGTATTTTTGGAATGAGATCCATTATAGCTACAACTGTGTCAGTGTCATCTGTGATCAGTAATTGTAATAACCATGGACATTCCAATACTACAATATATAAACAGTTAACATAAATAATATTCTTCAACTGTAACAGCACACATAAATAAATATATAATTATTAAATGATAAAACAGTACTAGTACATGCAAATCTACATAAGGTATACTGTGGATTAATTTATTTTCATGGGCATATATACCAATTTTTGTGGATTAAGGAAAACTTACATATTGGTGAATATTTAATTTCATGAAAATATAAATAACAAAAAAAACTTCATGAGTGCCTTTAGTACATACTATTATGTCATTCAAATGAAAACTTTCAAACCCTTAACTTGTATGACTAAGATTTGGATAGGTCTCATGAAAATTGTATTTTTAAGGTACTAAGGTGTTGTAATATGTTCTATTATATTGTATTAATTAAACATTTGTGGATTCCAGCAATTCATTATGGTGAACCAAACATGTCAATAGGTCTTGTCACGGTTAGTTCGGCCATATTGGATAAGGGACAGATTTTCATAATGAAAGTAAAAATGGTGTGAAAATATGGGGAAAATCGTATAAACAGAGCATTTGCTTGGAAACTTGCATAAGATTTCCCATACTTTCATACTGTAACTCCCTATTTCAAAAAAATCTTCCCCCTATCCAATATAGCTGAACTAACCATGAAGAGGCCCATTGTGAATTTGACAGTAAAGTTCAGCCAATGAAAAAACTGTTACATAAGGATTGCATTAGAAAACAAAATGTTCATTAAAGTCTAATTGAACAGAAAACATTCGATCTTACTGCATTCAAATTCAATATTGTTTGATATGACTATACACTCAATCTTATTTCCTTAAGTTCTTAGATTCACCTTTTTTTGGCACACTCGTGTGACCTGAGGCTAAATATACAATAGATTCCAATACACCTCTGTAACATGCAAGTAATTTATTTCTTTCCTTCATGTGACCCTACAAATATAAAAAAAGGAGTCTTAAGATCCCACTTTAAGAACAGCAAATCTCTACCATTTATCATAATCATACATTTGTAACTATTAAAAAAAGTACAGTCTGCTCACCAAGTGGCAAGTATTATATGTCTTGTATTCCAAATTAAATATAAGTTGCCATGAAAAATATCTATCGAACCAGTATGCAACTATAGCTAAAAACCATGATGTTTAATTTATGAGATCTACCATTTATCTGGGGTCACTAAGGATATATGTTACTCACAGCTCTGTCTGGAATCTTGACATATCTTACTTGTATATGATTGGTCACTAAGAACAAATAATTCATTTGGTCTACATATGACAGGGTTCTCACTAAGACTTTTTTTTAAGGCAATTCCAGGGACTTGTTAATTTTTCCTTGAAAAGTCCAACAGTAATATGAGGATATTGCTATATGACCTGATAGAGCAATTCAATGACATTAATTTCAGATTACTTTTAAACTTTTGCTATATAATGATGATATACATGCATGTGTACAGTTTAAACAAAATATTTCATTCTTGATCATTTTTGGATTCACCAGTTTTGAAAATGGTGAGTCCAGACAGATTTTCATGAGTCAAGGACTCATGAACTTGCCTTAGTGAGAACCCTGAATTATGATTGTTCAATAAGAATATGTTACTGAAAATTCAGAAATTATTGAGAGGTTTGTATTATTGCAAAAAATGTGACCTTGTTGTAAACGCAATAATTTAAACTTGCATTTTAAAATATTTTATATGAATTAAACAGGATTTTTCCCAAAATCTTTAAAATTGCATTCAAGTATAAAATAATAAAATCACAATAATAAATGCACCCAATAATTTCTGAATTTACAATACTTACAGCTCTGTCTGGAATCTTGGCATATCTTGCTTGTATACGCCTGGTCACTAAGAACATATTGCTGACAGCTTCAAGTAGCACCTCATCCTCAAACTTCTTTACTTCTGCACTAGGAAGATCTAGACCTGTACACACTTGACTAAAAATGGTTAATTATGAAAAAGTAAATTATAAATTAAATTTAGACAATTGCTTAAACATTATCTATTCCTTGATAAAAGTAAACTTCAGAACAGTAAATCTGACACCAATATTACATAAAACAACATTGAACAGCTAGCTCAATATGTGACAAGGGTAAATGTTGTACTTTGTTTATATTTATTTATCATATATCAAGGATTTGTATAGTACTCCTTGCATATATGTAATGAAATAAGCCTTAGTCACTATAAACTAAAGCATATTTTGTACTCATGTGTCTCATATAAAAATAAGAAGATATGGTATGATTGCAAAAGATAAAACACTCTACCATGGGCCAAATGACATATAAATGTATTTGATTAACAACTCTGGGACCAGGTGATAGATTTTCCTGCTGCACTAAAGACTCATTGGTGACCTTGGGCTGTTTTCTGCTCTTAGGTCAGGTTTTTGCTTCTTTAACACTTTCCCAATTTCCATTTTCAATTTTATCAGAAAACGGTTGATGGAATTCATTACATATAGTTAACAATGATTAATACCTGAGTATAGCAGCCAGTGAAGCGGCAATTTGCCATTCTCCATCCACAATGGAAAAGTCTTGTTTCAAAACTAAAACCAGGGCTTGCAACAGATTGTATTCCCATATTTCTTTCCTAATTCTCATACCATCTTTGCTGCCAGCTACAGCTGTGCTGAGGATTTCTAATAAAATAAAATTTGAGATATACACATATACAATGTACATGATAAAATGTAATTTTTTAGCTAATTTTGTGTTCTACACTTTCGAGATGTGTTGCCACCTTTTAGGGGGAAAAACATATTTGAATGATGGACCAAAACGACCAAGGCCAAAAGGACTTATGGACAAAAAGGGGTTAAATGTCTCTAATGTGTAGAACACAAATTGTTCTATTTACATGTATACAATGATTGTTTATGGTGTAAGACAGTGTATAAGTATAAAATGAAATCATGGCTCAACTACTTTTTTTATACATGCCAAAATTGGTACATGGCTGAAACGATTTAACTGGAATCAACCAATTGTGAACTGGATCCATGGTGGAAATGTCTTGTTTCCATATACACATTGATACACAAGTACAGATATGGACACTGAGACAGATCATAAGTACAAAAAAAAATGAAGTAAGGATAGTCTTTTTATATGGGGACGAAGTCCCCTATTACAGTAGAAAATTCAATAAAAAAAAAGAAAAAAAAAAATCGGGAAAATTACTCGAATTTTTCATTGTACCAATGAACTCAAAATCGTTCAATTTTTTTTTGTCGCGTTTTTTAATTTCCGGATCTGCGCAGAACTCATCACTCTACTTCCTTCTTCCGGTCTTGTTGTCGTGAGACTTTGATTAGTCTAGTAAAATATAGGAACTCAAGGAACACAATACCAATATTTCATTTTTAATCATTCTTTGTCTTTGGTATGAATAAACGTTACCTGATGCATTGCGTTTCTTTGTTTACATTGAACATGACGTCATAACTTAAATAATGTCACAATTAAAATCCCTAACAACAGAACCAAAATCGGAAACGTTACGGTATTTCCGTTTCTTTTTTTTTAACAAATATTTAAGTTACAAAAAAAATAATTTAAACAAACTTCGTCCCTATTCACAGGTAATGCCTGCCTCATATTATTCTTATTTCCCAGTAAATAATATTGATATTTATCTTCATTTCGAGGAAGATTATGAGAATGATTTTTTTTTATATCTATATGTAGGTTTAAATCTTTGTGTAATATATTTGAGCATGACTGGTCTTGTTCAAATCAAAATTGAATGACTATAATAACCTTTCAGCCTCAGAAGTAAAATTGGAATACGTCTGTCTCGTGTCTCTGCTACCTCAGATGCTAAATTGATAACACGTTTATCTCTGGTAGGACTCGGCTGTCTTGACATTTTACAAATATAAGTTGAAACTTGCCACACAAAAATGTTGTTTACATGGTCATTTTGGCGCTTGTGACTGAATCATCATTACGTTTTAATATCTAGCTGTCTAAAATAAAAACAAACTCGGTAACCATCAAAACGAAAGTAGGAATGGCGGGAAATATATCACAGTTCTAGTTAAACATAGCAACATGAAGTTTAGAGGGAAAATCGTTGATATAGGATGTATTCACCATTTCACGAGCAAGTCCATTTACATATTTTTTTAAATATTCAATCAAGATTTAAATAACATATCCTATCACTATTTATGGCACCAAATGTGCAGCTGAATCACAGGCACTTGTTTCTATCAATGGGAAGACAATTCGTTAATAAATAGTGGGTCTTCCAATGGATAGAAACTAGTGTCTGTGAGCTGAATATAGGTATATTGTTTTGTTATCATCATGTCATATGTAAAAGTACATCATATGTTTTCATGCGTCATATATGGTTTGGTATTATTCATATTTCATCTGAGTTTCAATTGCACAGGACTATTACCATTGAATACCAAAAGCATTATTTCCCTGGGACTCTAACCATCACCTCTGTAACTGTTTATTCCTCGCCTTATATGAGGCAGGCATTACCTGTGAAAGGGGACGAAGTATGAATTATTTTTTTTATAACTTCAATATCTGTTAAAAAAGAAATGGAAATACCGTAACGTTTCCGATTTTGGTTCTGTTGTTAGGGATTTTACTTGTGATGTTCTTTAAATTATGACGTCACGTTAGATGTAAACAAAGAAACGTGATCATCAGTTAGCCTTGATTCATTTATACATGTATCAAAGACAGCGAACTATTAAAAATGAAATTGGTATAAAATTGTGTTCCTTGAGTTCTTATATTTTACTAGACTACTCAAAGTCACATGACAAGACTGGAAGAAGGAAGTAGATTTCTTCAGTCTGTGCAAATGGGGGAATTAAAAAAAGTGACAAAAAAATTAACGATTTTAAGTTCATTAGAACATTTGTAATACAATAAAAATTTTGGGAAGTTTTCCCTTTTTTTTTCTTTTTTTTTTATTGATTATTCGTCCCCTTATAAGTGTAACAAGACAGCGCTTATACTGAATGAGCTAAAGAAGTACTTCCTGAGCTCAACCACTTACGCTGACTTGAGTTTCAACCTCATTTACGAAGGGAATCAATCCCGCCACAAAAATTATACATTTTGACGTGTTTTCTGTTTCTATATTTTGGACATTAATAACACTTCAATATGTACAACTTGACAAATGTCAAACCAGGAACATATATTTTAACGGGTGTTAGATTTGAAATGTAATTCCAAATTGTTGGGTTACTTCATTTATTATTACTGAATTTATTTATTTTATTTATAATACTTGTAGATACTATTTTTGGGTATTTGCGCATATGTAACGTTGCGCTCATGAACATTATATTATTTCCCGTTTTTAAGTTTTATGACGTTTCACTTTTGACGTACGTTACGTTGTCTTGTTTTTTATTCATTGCAAGTTATTTGATATTCGGAGACACATCATTATTTTATAGAGAGATCATAATCGGTAAGAGATAATTTATGTACATTTTTAAGAACAATATTTATTTAAAGAAGAAATATTAAGAATTGTAAAAGTTTTTATAAATTAATATTTATTCTAATTAACTTTTTAATTTAACAAGTTACTTATGAAGAGTGAAAGAAAGTGAATCATATTGTTTGATTAGTATTATGCCTTTAGTGTTTTAAGTTACATTTTAACTTACGTGTATTTGTATTTTATTGTACTTATCGCCTTATTTGATGTCTTTGATGTGATCCGTTAAAATTGTTGAATAGAGGCTATGTTTCATCAAGTCCGCGTGAAAGACGATGACTGTGATGCTTTACGATTTTTATGGTGGCCAAATGGAACGAGCACCTTCAGTTGAAATTTTGAAGTCAAACACAGCTTTACCGACCGATCGCGCACTAGGCGTAATATGGGACGTAAATGATGATGGCATCAAATATAAAGTCAAACTCGAGGAGAAGCCGCTGACAAGACGCGGAATAACTTCTACGGTAAGCATGGTAAGTTCGATATTTGATCCACTGGGACTCATAGCGCCAATCATTTTAAAAGGGAAGATTATATTACAAGATCTAAGTAAACAGCCAATTAATCTTGGATGGGACGATCCTATACCAAAAGAAAAAGAAGAAGAATGGATAAAATGGAAATCAACACTGCCAGAAATTGAAAATATATCAATACCTAGATGCTTCAAGACAAAAGACATGAAAGAAATATCTGATGCTCAACTTCATATATTTAGCGATGGTCCTGAAATTGGTTATGGAGCATGCGCTTACTTACGTCTAGTAGACACTAATGGAAAAGTAAACTGTTCACTTATTCTGGGAAAATCTCGTTTAGCGCCATTAAAACAGACAACGATTCCCAGACTAGAGTTATCAGGTGCCATTGTTGCTTGCAAACTTTACGAAATAATTAGAGACAAATTAGAGATTAAGATTGACAGCGTAGTATTTTGGACTGACTCTATGATAGTACTTGGATACATTAAGAATGAATCTCTTCGTTTTAAAACATTTGTTGCAAATAGATTAAGCAGCATTCACGAGTTGACATCACCAGGTCAGTGGCGATACGTAGATACAAGATCAAATCCTGCCGACATAGCATCTAGAGGCATTCTTGCAACAGAAAATAAACAGATCAAATTTTGGGTCCATGGACCAGAATTCTTGTTGAAAGACTCGTATGAATGGCCGAAACCAAAAGCTGTATCAACAGTAGACGAGCAAGACATTGAGATCAAAAGAGTTGTTATGATTAACTCAACTACAACTGATTCGATACACGATATAATTACATACTTTTCAAACTGGCAAGTATTACAACGGACTGTAGCATGGCTAATCCGTTTCAAGACATATTGTATACGTCGTTTCTTAAAACGAGACGATGAAATAAAGACAGACAGCTTAAATGCTGATGAATTACAGGAAGCAACAAGGTATATATTGATACATGTACAACAAGAATCATTCTTAAATGAAATCAAAATGATTGAAAAGCAAAATCCTGTTAAGAAAGATAGTCGTTTAGCATCTTTAAATCCTGTCATGCATGATGGGTTATGGCGCGTCAAGGGACGTCTCAACTTGTCACTAAGCAAATGTCCAGTCATTATACCAAATTTTCATCACGTGACCACTTTAATAATCAGGTCGTTTCACGAACAAAATGGTCATACAGGAATGTCACAAGTGCTAGCATCATTACGGGAAAAGTATTGGATTTTAAAAGGACCTAGTACTGTCCGAACAGTTTTGAACAGGTGTGTAAGATGTAGACGATATCAAGCACCGCTTTGTTTTCAGAAGATGGCTTCTGTTATAGACGATCAGAAAACTCCTGATAAACCACCATTTACCTTTGTTGGAATAGACTACTTTGGTCCATTAAATGTTAAAGTTGGACGTTCAGTCGTTGAAAGATACGGTTGCCTTTTTACATGTCTTACAACAAGAGCTGTTCACATAGAAGTAGCTCATAGTTTGACTACAGATTCTTTTATTTCTGCTTTCTAACGTTTTACGAGCAGGCGAGGCATACCTGAAAAGGTGTATAGTGATAACGGGACAAATCTTGTCAGTGGAGAATCGGAACTTCGGAAATATATTGAACAATGGAACAGAACAAAAATATCCAGTTACATGTCACACAAGGATATTAATTGGACTTTCAATCCGCCAAACGCTAGTCATCGTGGTGGTGTTTGGGAAAGAATGATTTGTACGACACGCAAAATTCTGAGAGCTCTTGCAAATGAACAACTTCTTACCAATGAACAGTTACTTGCCTTTATGGCTGAAGCCGAAAGAATCGTCAATGATAGACCGATAACACTAATCAGTAATGATTCTCGAGATTTGCCAGTTCTCACACCGAATATGTTATTACTAATGAAAAACAACACTTCAATACCGCAAGGTGTGTTTGATGAGAAAGATGTATATGCTAAAAGGTGGTGGAAGCAGATACAATACTTAGCTAATGTATTCTGGAGACGTTGGTTACGTGAATATTTACCAACTCTACAGCAGAGAAACAAATGGCAAAGAGAACAACAAGATGTAAGGATTGACGACATAGTAATCATTGCAGATGATCATACACCGAGAGGACAGTGGCCATTAGGATGAGTAATTGAGATCATTAGGAGCCGTGATAGTCTTATCCGTAGTTGTGTGATCAAAACAAAAGAGTCAAAATTTTTAAGACCAGTAACTAAATTATGTTTACTTGAATGTTCACAATAGAATTAACAGTAATTAATTGATATTTGTCAGTTTTTTGTGTGATGACAATTTTTAAGAAATGTCATGGTGGGGAGTGTTAGATTTGAAATGTAATTCCAAATTGTTGGGTTACTTCATTTATTATTACTGAATTTATTTATTTTAATTATAATACTTGTAGATACTATTTTTGGGTATTTGCGCATATGTAACGTTGCGCTCGTGAACATTATATTATTTCCCGTTTTTAAGTTTTATGACGTTTCACTTTTGACGTACGTTACGTTGTCTAGTTTTTTATTCATTGCAAGTTATTTGATATTCGGAGACACATCATTATTTTATAGAGAGATCATAATCGGTAAGAGATAATTTATGTACATTTTTAAGAACAATGTTTATTTAAAGAAGAAATATTAAGAATTGTAAAAGTATTTATAAATTAATATTTATTCTAATTAACTTTTTAATTTAACAAGTTACTTATGAAGAGTGAAAGAAAGTGAATCATATTGTTTGATTAGTATTATGCCTGTAGTGTTTTAAGTTACATTTTAACTTACGTGTATTTGTATTTTATTGTAAAGAATCAGTTGTTATGATATAGTATATAAAGCCAAAATTATATGTAGTTTTGAAGAATAAAGATACTTATATAGACCGCATACTCGACTTATCGCCTTATTTGATGTCTTTGATGTGATCCGTTAAAACGGGACTTGACACTACTGAATGATAACAGATTTTATTGTCGAGACATGGTAAATAAATTACACAATATGGCAATGGAGATGTGTAAAATACGCAATCACTATTATCTTAATAATTTCTAATAATATCAATAAATGTCATTCAATGATACATGAGAGAACAACATCTATATAGTGAAAAGAAAAGTTAAGGATACTGCTATTATAAACTTTTTTCTTTCTGTCTGACATGTAGAAGTTTCTGTTTAAAGTCAGCATTATATGAACATGATGAATAAAATAACAATTCAGCGTAAAGAGGTGCACAGTTGGTTCCCATGGGACTGCAGGTTGTTTGTTGAAATACACATTGTTTGGAAATTCTATGAAACCTTTTGTGTAAATGCATGTAGATGTGATTACTATTTATTATCATCATGATCATGATTATTATAATTATTATAGTATGAAACATTTTAATTTTCAGGAGTAATAGGAACTCTCTCAAAACTAATCAAAAGTTGTGTTTTGAGAATAACCCCTGGCAACTGGTATTTTATACTTGCTGAAAAGTTGGCTAATGGAGGAATCCAGATCTGGTGTGAACTACCTCAGGTAAAATTTGTACCAGTATATTTAGGTGGTGAAAAGCTATTTTTTCTGAACATTAAATGAAGTGCAATTACAAAATGTATTTTCGAACTATTTCAAAATAAGTTCAGACCAGATTAAACATCATAAAATGTAGTAAAAGCATATTCTATCATAACATTGAGTATTCCATTAAAGGTTTACATGCATTGTGCTTCCTTCAAGTAGGTTTTACAGTATAAATGGCAGACACTTCTGTTAACATAATAAAATGGCAAAATTACACAAAATCTGTACTGTTTTAAACTCTCATGCTATAAAAAAAAATATGGAGCACAACTGTATTTAAAGAGATATTCCAAGAGAAGAGGTATTGTTGGTTCAGATAATTATGACATTGACACTAAAAGTTGAGCTTTTGCTCAATGCTCTTATCCAACATATTCCTAACATACATCTTGTACATTGACATAAGCCTACATTTTGCTAAAATCTGCAAAAATTGAAAATGATGTAAGTTTTTTTTTTGTCAAGTCCAAGCTCTTACATGTACATTTCTGAGACCCTTTTGAGCATTTTGAGTTTAAAAATTATAGTGATATTGATATGAATGCAAACTGTTGTTGGGTAAACATTAAATTAGACAGTGTAGTGGCTTCATCATTGTATTACAATTCAATTGAGTTTGTTTAAGTTGATACAATATAAGTCGAGTAAAATATTAAGTTTTATATAAGAAGTTAAGCAGATGTGGCATGACGGCTAATGAGACAACCATTAAGTGACCAACTATAGTTCACCTTATTGCCTTTAACAATGAGCAAAGCCAATTCTGAATGGTAATTGTTTTTTTATTGAAACTCTATTTTAAGGGTCGAAATGTACTATGTCTTTTAAAAATGTATTACCTAATATTGTTGCCAGTGTTCTAACAAATAAATACTTCTTTATTTATTTATTTCCTCAGGGTCATTTCTTTGATGAATATGCAATGGAAGGAGTTTCTAAGGAGGCTAATGAGATTTACTTAGAGGTTGCTCCAGATAATATTGTTAAAGCTCTAAAAACAGCTAGCAATGCCAAGTGGATCAAGATTAAATTGACAAAAAAACATGTCCCTTGTCTTACTTTTGAAATTGATCAGGTAGGTGGACAAAAGACAAAAAAGTATCAATTATCAACACAAGAATTTCAAATGACTTGTACAGTATTTTTCACTAAAGGTTATTTAGAAGAATCAATAAACAGGAATGAAAGGTATAAAATATATTGTTGAAAGACAAAAAAAAGGAAGAAAAAAACTAAGAAAAATATGTGTATTTAAAAAAATAATAAATATTGATAAAGGGTAAATACAATGTCGAAAGACAAAAACAACCACAACAACGAAGTGATAAATACATGTAAAAAAAAAACCAAAAAACTAGTAGAAATATCATTCAAACTATTATTGTATTTTTAGCCAACCCTCAGTTCCCACAGCAGAACAGTAGTCCATGATGTTCCAGTTTCTGTTATACCCAGAAGATTATGGGAAGACTATGAAGAACCAGAACTCCCACACTTTGATGTGAGAATTCATTGTTCAGATTTTATTCATAAATGCTGAGAACCCGGTGGTGATTGTGCAACCGTTTATATATTATAGACCCACAATCCCAAACAGAGGTTTACATCTGTTCTTACATGTTTTGGTCAGTTTCTCTGTTTCTTGAAACATTTGTCACACTTATCTCTGCCCCAATAAATCAAAGCTTTCTTGAAATTCAGTTTCAAACTTCATGTTAGCATTGTATACTGTGTGGGGATGTCTCAAATTTTGTGAGGAAGTACACATCAGGGTAACAGTCATATGTTTGCCATTCAAGTCTTATTCTGAAAGGTTAATGGCTAATATGGTATTTTGTATAGGTCATGAAAAACAAAATGGTATAGAAATAATTTCTTTCGTTTCATTGAGATCAGCTGTTTGTTTATGCCATGAATTTTAGTTTGAAAAAAAGACTTCCATCTTACAAGTGTTCTCTTTTTCCACAGGTCAGTATAGCTATGCCACAGATGAAGTTACTGAAGAATATGATAGATAAAATGAAGAATCTAAGTAATCACATGGTAAATATAGGAATATAATTTTTGTTTTCACAATTTTACAACTCATTCAAGCCAATTGCATCTTTAGAACACAACTAGGAACTGAACTGTTGTAAAGTTATTATTTCAAGATAATATGTATATTGACTGAAATTAATAGCTTGGCAACATGAGCAAAGCAAACAGAATAGGGACTAAAATGTCTCATTGGCACTAGTACTACATCTTCTTATATCTAATAAAATTTTCTATTCAGCTGAATTGTAATGGCCATTGAAGCATAAAAGGATACAAATTGACTGATTAAGTTTAAAAAAAGAAGATGTGGAATGATTGCCAATACGACAACTCTTCACAAGAAATCGAATAACACAGAAATTAACATCTATAGGTCGCTGTACAGCCTTCAACAATGAGCAAATCACAAAGCACATAGCTATAAAAGAGGGCTGTTCCATAAAACATACATGGGACCCAGGGAAGGCAGTTTAAAATTTCAACTTTGGAATTGGTCAATGATTGATTATAAATTTGATAAAAATAAGTTAATTCAAATTCAAAAATTATTGCATGCATTTATTATTGTGATTTTGTCATTTTAGACTAAAATGCATTATTGAAGAAAATGTCGTATGAGTCATTTAAAAAAAAAATTAAAATGGGAGCTAAATTTATTGAGATTATAACCCTGTCACATTTTCTGCAATAATTTCTGAATTTACAGTAATGGTTCCAACAACTGATATTGTGGTAATCAGGATTTGACACAGCTGAATTTTACATGCATGATTCATATATATGTCTTTTGAAGGAGGTTTTCAGTCCTATTTTTTCCCCACTGAAAATGGTTCTCACTGCCTGTGTTAGGCAGTACTCCTACTGTTATAGAGAAAAATATGTAGTGGGTATCAGGAAGTGCCTTTTATATACAGGGACTTGTTTTATGGATGTGCCAGTTAGACCAAGTTTGGCTTATTCATGTTATTTTCTTATTGAATCAAGATATTTCACTTATATTACATCTTACATAACTCTCAGGTTATCACAGATGCTATCCCAGTGATTTTTGTTTTGCTGAGTGACCAGTTATATTTCCACTCAGATTATCAAATAGCAAGATCCATTTAAGTACCACAATTGACAAATTCTTATGAAGAATGCTCCCTTTGTTTGATATAGTATATAGGCTGTATCAGATCATTGGAATGGAAAAATGAAATTTGATGTTGAAATGATCCTTTTGTTTGTTTCAGGTTCTATCAGCCAATCAGAATGGAGAGATGAAATTAAGTGTAGAGACTGACATGGCAGCAGTCAGTACACATTTCAGAGACCTGATCAACCCATCTAGTAAGTATGATGTATATTGTGTAAGTTTTGTCTATTCGTATAAAGCACCACTTTCTATAGTCATGATAGTAGTAGAGGGACCTCTGTGACGAGTGGTCTTATAAGTCAAACTACTCCAATCAACACTAAGGTTGTGAGTTAGAAACTCCGATCTTAATTGACTAGGATTGGCAGTTTTCCTACAGAAGGTATGTTGTTCTCTCTGGGAACTCCAGCCGCCATCAATAAAATCTGACCGCCACAAAATAGCACCAAAGTGTTCATCAATCATTCAAGCTATATTAGTTGTCCTCACTACATGTACCAGTTTCAATGAAACTGTTATAACATTATAATAAACTATGTACACCAATCTGAGAGAGCAATTAAGCCCATCAAAATCCAGTACTGTAGTGGGAAAAGGCATTTGTTGTGTTAATGAACAGCAACCTAATTAATATGCAAAAACACAATGAATTAATTAAGGTAAGAAAAAAAAAGATGAAAATGAAATACACATCTTTCTTTTTGACAAGATCTTAATTCAAATAAATTGGGCATTCCCAGTGTCAAGAGGCATATTTCAACAAATATTTGTAATTCTTTGAAACTCTTAATAGTATTATTATGCCTAATCATGAATAGTATTATTATGCCTTATCATGAATAGTATTATTATACCTAATCATGAATAGTATTATTATGCCTAATCATGAATAGTATTATTATGCCTAATCATGAATAGTATTATTATGCCTAATCATGAATAGTATTATTATGCCTAATCATGGAACTGTATAAAGCTGGCAACAATTTACATTGTTTGTCTTTGTCGTTTAATAACCTTTATTTCTATGTTTAGCTTTAGACCAAGTACCTAGTTCACATGACAGTTCTCCAGAAAGGGTGAAAGATTCCACTGAGTTCAGCAAGGCCAGAATAGATATTAGAAAATTTGCCCAGTTTCTATCAGGACAGCTGGTTAATCCAACTAAAGTTATATGTAGTGAGTATTTGTGTTATTTTAAAATAGTGTTCTTCATACTTTAATGATATAAAGTAATCTGAAATATCCCTTACATTTCCTTCCAAAGCACTAAAATAATAAGAGTTATCAGAGCTTTTTATTAAGTTTAAAGCACTTGTAAAATGTAACTTCTTTCACACCAATTTGTTATTTTTTTTTTTTTTTTTTTTTGTACTATTGGGTTGCTGTCCCATTGATTTATACCTAAAATTTCCTTAAAATCTTTGGTAATTTTTTTTTCATTTGAAGTTTAACAAGTTATCACTTTTTACTAAAAACTTAAAAGTACAGAATATGGAACACAAAAAAATGATAAAATGAAAATAAAAGACACATATGGGAAATGGCAAGAAATTTCATAAAACAGTCAAGTTATTTTTTTTTATTTATTTTGGCTTGTTAACTTCATCTTCTCAAAAAAAAATCAGTTTCTGACACTTGTTATAATACAAAATAGAATTGACAGCCACTTAACATTATTATTTGATGTCATAATTTTATTTTCACAGATATTGTTCACAACAAAGTTGTCCATTTCCTACTGCTGAATGAAGATGTCTCATTACAATATTTCATGCCAGTGGTAGCTTCATGATACAGAAAAATGAGTGTCTGGTTGTATGAAGGGAGACAACTGAGCATTGATGATTTTTAAATTGTGTCAAGGGAGATAATTGTGTGAAGGGAGACAACTGGGCATTGATGATTTTCAAATTGTGTCAAGGGAGATAATTATGCCAAATTTAAAATTTGAAGTGTGTTTATTAACACAACTGATACTATTTCATGTTAGCTTGTATTAAAATGATTATACGCAAATGGGAAAAGAAATATATAATCTGTTCATTGACAAGACATAGTTCATAGAAAATTATTAATATTGTGCACAGTAAGAACACAATGAACTTTTTAAGATTGTGACAAGGGAGATAATTAAGCCAAATTTACAATTGGAAGAGTGTTAAACATAGCTAATACTGTTTCATGTGAGCTTCTATCAAAACTAAGTATAACACAATTTGTTCATTGACAAGACATAGTTCCATAGAAAATTGTTAATATTGTGCAGAGTTTGAACAAAATTATTGAACCTTTGAATGGTGAATAACTTCAATACTGTATTTATCCTGGGTTTCTATTGGCATTGGTGTTCCATATAGCATTGATTTAATAACAGTTGAACAATTAGTCATTAACTTTAATCATTGAACCAAGATGTGAAAAGATTAGTGTGGTTCAGTTTCTATTGATTGAGTGAAATGAGAAAAGACTTATACTGTTAATGATATTTATTTTATATTATTACTTGTATTATTGAGTACTTGTTGTGATGTTGTTGAATAAAATTGCTGAACTCAATTATGTATTAGTTCATTTATGAAAAAAATATTTGAAAGAGCGGCGAAAGATATCAGAGGGACATAGATCGAAAATAAACTAACAATGCCATGACTAAAACTGAAAGACAAACAGACAAATGATTGTAGACACAACACAGTAAACTAAAGACTAAGAAACATGAACCCAACCAAAAACTGGGGGTGATCTCAGGTGCTCTAGAAATGTAACCTAACGATTGTTTCTCATATCAGAAAAGTGTTCAGACAGGTGAAATTTGAATTTGACAGTTCAGAAATATGTTATGCTCCTCATATTTGAATGCTATATGCATAGATTCAGAGACAGTGAGGAATTCAATACAGAGCTAAAACACTGTCTGCACCAAAATCTTTCCTGACTACTTATCCAAAGAGCAATATTCCAACACTTTTCTTATGTGTTGAATAAACTTTTGCAAAAACTTACTAGTCCAAATAATATTTTACTAGTCTAGGGCATTGGACTAGTGACTAATGACGCAGACTGATAACACTGCAAGTTTTAAAAGGCCCTGCCTCCAGTTTAAGTGGAAATACTTGCAAACTGACGATCATGTAGAATTTTATGATGTTCCCCATAAAATGATGTCTGCCAGACATTAATTCATAGCAAATACTGTCAATTGACAATATAAACTTATTTTAAAGCGTCCAGGTGTCATACGGAAAATTGAAATTGGGAAATTGAACCCCTTTATTTCCTTTAAATGAATGTCAAATGTACATATCATTAGGGAAAGCATTATAACTGCATATATACAATGTATAACTATAAAGTAGATTAAAAATCTGCAGTTTATAGAAGGGGTTTCAATTTTCACTAGCCGAGTAGAAAAAATTGAAATATTTTTAACATGTTTTATTCCAACCAAGTACTTACTAATGCATTATTAATATATATAACATAGCTCGAATAGCTATTACAATTTAAAAATCAAAGGTTTTATTCCACACAAGTACTTATTAATGCATTATTATTATATGTTAAAACTACAGGCTCTGAAGAGCCTGTGTTACTCATCTTGGTCTATGTACATATAAGAAGATGTGGTATGAGTGCCAATGAGACAACTCTCCATCCAAGTCACAATTAGTAAACCTTTATAGGTCAAAGTACAGTCTTCGACACGAAGCCTTGGCTCATATTGAACAGCTAGCTATAAAGAGCCCCAAAAAATGTCTAGTGTAAAACGGTTCAAACCGGAAAACCAACAGTCTATGTAATCTATATAAGAAATGAGAAACACTTGTCAATATGAATCACATCAACAAACGACAACTACTGAACATCAGATTCTTAACTTAGGTGCAAACAAATGCAGCAGGTTTTTAACATTTTAATAGGTACCAACTTTTACTCTTATCTGAAACAATAGTGTAACAGCACAACATAGAAAGACACACTATAAAATATTAATTGAAAGGTGCATATTAAACAAAGGACTCGCATTGTAGACCAGAACAGAATTCATGCCAAAATTCTCTGTTTTGGTGACTTGTTTGTAGATCTTACTTTACTGAACATTCTTGCTGTTTACAATCATCTCTATCTATAATGAACTTGGCCCAGTAGTTTCAGAGAAAAATATTTTTGTAAGTATACAAATTTACAAAAAATTGTGATAAATTGACTTTAAAGGGCAATAACTGAGAATATACAAATGTCATCATGTTGACTAATTTGTAGAGCTTACTTTGCTGAACAATTTTGCTGTTTACAGTTTATCTCTATCTATTACAATACAGTGGCGGATCCACAAATTTTTGTAAATATATAGGGCACCACTGACTGCCTAAGAATGGGCCCGATCCAGTCATACTCCAGTGTTTCCCTATTTAATCAACCAAATTTTTCCCAGAAAAGGCGGACGACAATAAATCTGCCTCTGCAAAACTGCAACATTTCCTAAATATTATCAATTAGGGACAGAAACCCAACAAGGGGTTATTTGATGTGTCTGAAAATTTCATGGCAGAAAAATCTTGACCTGATGAACAATTTAAATCCTTCAAATTTTCTCTACATGCTTTAATTCAGAGAAATTAGCAAAAAAATGCATTTTACCCCAATGTTCTATTTTTAGCCATGGCAGCCATCTTTAAATTGGTTAATGGCTGGGGTCATCAGATATATTTATTTAACAAGTTACCTAGAGATGATTTAGGCCAATTTTTGTAAAGATTACTAAAATTATGAAAAATTGTATAAATTGACTATAAAGGGCAATAACTCTTTATGGGGTCAATTGACAATTTTGGACCATTGGGTCATGTGGACTTATTTGTAGAGCTTACTCTAGGGAGCTACTATTTGATTTGTATGAGGGGTGGGGGATAGGATGAAATTTGAAAAAAATAGGCAGGACAGGGAGGTTTGAGTTAAAAAAAAGGGCAGATGAGATACTTGCAAAAAAAATCAGGAACAGCAACCCAACAATAGGTTGTCTGATGCATCTGAAATTTTCAGGGCAGATAGATCATCACCTGATGAACATTTTGACTCAGTCAGATTTGCTCTTATTGCTTTAGTTTAAAAAAAACAAGCCAAAACTGCATTTTACCTCATGTTCTATTTTTAGCCATGGCAGCCATCTTGGTTGATGGGTGGGGTCATCAGATACATTTTAGAACTAGATGCCCTAAAGATGATTTAGGCCAAGTTTGGTTTTATTTGGCCCAGTAGTTTCAAAGAGAAGGTTTTTGTAAAAGTTTACGAACAAAGTGGCATGACGGACTGATTGGTAGGCATAATAACAAAGAATAAGTAAGTTTCATTTAAAGGCTGTATTGGCCACAACTTCATCAACATACATGTATAAAGAATCAACAAAAAAATCAAGTATTACTATATTTTTGTCAATTAAATAATACTTCATAAAGATTTTCAAAATCAAATGCATACATTTTTAAAGGTACGAGTTTGCCGTGGTACGACTTCGCATTGGTACGAGTTAACAACCTCTGTGCCGAGATGTCTTGCTTCGCCACAATAACAATGATTACAAATATGTGGTGGTGAAAGAAGAAATTATGACAGCTTTGTTTACTACTAGGCTTTCTGGACATATGCGACGTATTTTAAATGTACGTCGTTTTTACCCGTCGGTTAAATTGTTCTCAATTGGGGAAACTAATGATATTGAGTCTTTTTTAAATGATTACACGGATTTGGAGTTTCGACCACTCCATCTGAAGAGCTGCATGTTTGGAGAATCATTCACCAACGCACGGATAGACCACGATGAATTTTACTTTACTGATCCATCCACTGGCAAAGAAATTGTACCTACAATTGACCTAAAAACATTGTTTCATCATGGGGTAGAGAAGTTTGAAACATTTGTCAGAGGAGAATTCAACATAAACCCCCAGAATAAAAAAAATCAAGACTTTTGCAGTTCAGTGTTGGCTCTGTTTTTCTTCATACGAAATATAAGTATGTTCATTGATATTGTTTGAACACATGACTGCAGCCATCACCTGGGTTCCATTCCTGTTAACAATCATTGTCAATTAACTATTCACACTGAGACTACTATTACACATAGTAGTCTCAGAGGGTGCAAGTCGTTACGTAACTTACTAGGTCATTTCGTACCTGAGACGTTTTGTAACCTTTTATCAATATATAATAATAACATGAGTCGTAGGTTACTTAAAAAATAATAAAAAGACCTATTGATGTACATATATATCTATATTTATTTATTAAATAATTGATTGCACATAATTTTACGTTCTTAACATCCAATTTTCCATTCTTCGGATGAAATTGTGACCGATCACAAGTACTTTGGGCTTATTTACTGGTAGTGACAATTTGGCGTTTATAGATGAATGAAGCTTGGCCAGGGTGAAAAAGGAGGAGCGTTATGCAATTGCATGTAAAAGTGAGAAAAAAGTAGAAAATAATTATTTTTAGGTCGTGTGCCATACATGTAGGTCATATACAATGTACCATTAATCAACTTAATCACTTTACACCTACTAAAATTACTTTTTATTACCTGTCATTAGTTGTCATAAAAACTTTAAAGTTGTCACCCAGCGTAATAACCAATTTACCAATTAGCCAATAATTAAAAAGATTTAAGAAAGTTTTAAATCAAAAACATTACAATATTGTTATTATGAGATGAACAAATTGATCATTTATAAATAATAACTTTAACTGTTTCATTGAAACTAATTAATTTAAACTAACACTTTATAACCATATATAATTACACCAGGTACAAAACGTCTCAGTTACAAATCAACGTAGTTACGAATCGACCAGGTACGAAACGACCAGGTTGCGAAACGACATGCATTCGTCTCAGATTCATATTGACATGTCATTATCGCTATTTGGAAATCTGTCCCGCTTAACCCGAGAATCTGTCCCGCTTGTAGTATTGACGTCATACAACAATCAATTTTCCATTGTGGTGTCAGATATTTTTTATTATGACGTTAAAATTAAAGGGGAACTTTTGTGATGTCCATGCAGTAATGGCGGACAAATAGCGATAAGGTGTATTGTAAATGTAATCTCTGCTGAAACTACATTATAACCCCTCTCCCTTTTTGAATCCAAAATAAAATGAACACTCAGGAATCCTGAAGAGTGAAGAATTCAAGAGATTGCCCATTATAGTTTGAATAATTGAGTCTTGATTGAGGGTCTTATTGGTGGGTCCTGATCCCGGGTCCTGCTTACTGTTTTGTCAGATTCCTGTATCCCGCTTACACTATCATATGTACCTAAACAATTCTCATTTTTTTTTGTAATTTCCTGTGTCCTGCTAGACTTCATTTGCCGTTTTCATGGCACAATAATTTGACTTTCATGTGTCACATGTTCAAAAAATCGGCAATCCCGCGTCACACTTAATAGACCCCAATGAGACCCACTTGATTGAATACAATATGACAAGTCAAAGTATGAAATTATCAATTTCTGTAGACTAGTGCAATTATTAAATTTGACACTTGCACTTTACTACAGAATTAAACTATGCCCTAATCAGAGAGTTGACCAAGTCCTGAGTGCAGAAAGGGAAGTGATAAATGATCATATATTGGGCCTGTTGAAACTAAACATTTTTAGAGCTGTTGTTTGCGGCATCCCCTGTTCCAATCCAACATTTGATGACTTCTTTATAAAACTGTGTTGTCCAAAAAATGGTAAAGACTTTTGGTTGTATATGTAGATTCATGTTTTGTTTTCTAGATTCAAAACTAAATAATACCACATGTTTGTACAAACATTCATCAAATAAGGTGAAGGAACTACATGTACATTTCTACATTGTAATTCTCAAATGGGACACTTCCATATTGCACATCCATTTACATACAGATATTTGTCAATTTCATAAATGAGTATTATATATATATTCAATAAAACAAATGTACATCTTATATGCATAATGTAGTATTAATGTAGCGTTATCTTCTCTTCAAATACAGGAAATCATGAAATGGCACTGAAAGATAAGTATGAAGGAACATCAGTCCTAGATGATAAAGAGTGTTCTGTGGCAGCTTTGCTCACCAATCATCTCTTATCACCTCTGGTACCTGGACTTGATTACATCATTGATAATCAATACCAAGACAAGCCTACATATTGTCCTTGTTGGTCCAGATCTTGTCGCAAAATAATCAACTATGGAAGGACAAGTTTAGGTAAAGTAACATGTAGCTTGTATGGATTTTAGCTATAGTTATTCACTAAACTGTTAGCTTTGAAAGTTTTTACATGAAATTTCCTTATTCATTAACATTAGTTCAACCTGCACAAACCAAAGCCTGCTGATTATCTAAAACCTATGAATTAATAGAATTTTAAATTAGTTTTTGTCATAGCAATCCTACATTCGGTTGGCAGCGGCATCCACAAATATTCACTCTGTGGTTAAAGTTTTTGAAATTTTAATAACTTTCTTAAACTATCCTGGATTTCTACCAAACTTGGACAGAAGCTTGTTTATGATCATCAGATACATTTGTAGTATCCATAAGAAAATTTAAAAAGAAAAATCTATATTTTTTTGTATTTTACTTATAAATTGACTTAGTTTTTCTGCCATGAAACAATAAAATTTTAATAACTTTCTTATACTTTCCTGGATTTGTACCAAACTTGGACAGACACTTGTGTATGATCAAAAGCTAGTATCTAGAAGTAAATTTTGTTAAAATTCTGTACCTGTTTATCCGTATTTTACTTATAAATGAACTTAGTTTTTATACGACTGCAAAAAATTTTGCGGTCGTATATTAGTATCACGTCGGCGTCATCGTCGTCCGAAGACGGATGGTTTCCGGATAATAACTTTAGTATAAGTAAACAGAAATCAATAAAATTTTAACACAATGTTTATAACCACCAAAGGAAGCTTGGGATTGATTTTGGGGGTTATGGTCCCTAAGGTTTAGGAATAAGGGGCAAAAGGACCCAAAAATAGCATTTATCTAGTATCAGAACAATAAGTTGTGTATAAGTATTTCAATTGTTCTGAAATTGTACCACAATGTTTAATAACATAAGTAGAAGGTTGAGATATATTTTAAGGGTTATGGGACAAACAGTCTAGGAATAAAGGGCCAAAAACAAGCATTTTTGTAGTTTCAAGTCAATAAATTGGAGTTATCTTTCTTTGTCCAGAATGGTTGTTGAATCACCTAAAACCAATGCTTTATATAATCTTCTTTGAAAATTGGTGTTATCTTTCTTTGTCCAGAATAGAAGTTGAATCAACTTAAATCAATGCTATATACAATATACAATGCAATATTCACTTTACTACCAACTGATAAATTAAAGCAATCTTTACCATTCAGTGATTACAAGCACTTTGATTACCATTCTAGGGCTATGCCCCTTTACAAGTGGAAAAATTGAAGAATTTTTTAGTTTCTGTTCTCTTAACTTAAGTTTGTCTCAACTAAATTTAATGAAATGTGTATATAATGCTTATAACCTCTAAACTCAGTTTAAGTTCAATTTTTGGCAGCTTCACTTTTACAGTTCTTGAGTTATGTCCCTTTATAACGTTATATGCTAGCGGGGGCATCATCTGTGTCCTTTTGGACACATTCCCCATTTATTTTTTTAGAAGTTACTTTCAATTAATATTAATTTTAACCATGACTTTATGACATTTTATATTTTAATATTTTATGATGTATTTAAATGAGTAGTTATTGTTGCAAACTCCATTAGAAATTTGAATTGAGATAATTTTTGGAATAAGGGAATAGAGGAAGTGAAAAAAAAAATTGAGGTGGGGGTCAATTTTTTTTTCTCATTTCAGATTTCAGAATTTAAAAAGAAAATTTCTTCAAATATTTTTTCTTTGAGAGGATTGAGAGGATTAATTTTTAACAGCATAGTAAATTGCTCAAAACCAAAAAAAAAATTTAAGTTCATTAGACCACATTCATTCTGTGTCAGAAACCTATGCTGTATCAACTATTTAATCACAATCCAAATTCAGAGCTGTATCCAGCTTGAATGTTGTGTCCATACTTGCCCCAACCGTTCAGGGTTCGACCTCTGTGGTCGTATAAAGCTGCACTCTGCGTAGCATCTGTTCTTCCAGTTAACATTACATACAATCTGCAGTTAAAGTTTTCAAAACATTTATTAGATTCATAAACTATCCGAGATTTTTACCAAACTTGAACAGAAGCTTCTTACAATCGAAAGATAGTATCGAAAGGAATATTTTTTATTGATTTTTTTCCTCATTTTTGTTGAGCCTGCGATTAACCACAAAATAAGGCGAGACACTGGGTTCCACGGAACCCTTACAAATTTTTTTTCCATTCAAAGATAAATTGCTATTCTTAAGATAATTATTGATTTAGAACTGATAATTTTTTTTTTTCTTTCTTCACTAATTCAAAATTACCAGGGATCCAGAGTTCAATGTATGATGTCACAAGTACAAAAGCTTTATTTTGTCAACATTGCCACCAACATAACCAAACTAAATCATGCTTAAGGATGTACTTAGGTGAGGTTAGGTGAAAATTAATAAATTAAGAAGTTAAAATTAAAACTATAAACTGGTAGAGCATCAATTAAGGATAAAAATATTAAGCTAAAAATATTGACAGGTCATGGACGTCCTTTTCGAGATATTTGACATTTAAAATATGGCGGGAAAAGCTGACTCAGACTTTTACCTTAATATTTGCGTTGGTATTATAAGTTCTCAAAACAAAAGAAAGAAAATTAAGAATCTTCTAAAATTTTGGTAAATGACCTTTCATGACCTTTTAAGACTTATATGAAAAAATAAATGGGTGTTATGGGGCAAAATATTTTACATTGTATTGTATGGAAAAACACCAAGGAGTCCGAACATTTGACACAAATTCCAAAACCTCACCTAAGTACATCCTTAAAATCTTGTTGCCACTACTCCTGTGAAAACTATACATTCTATAAGATATCAGAATAAAATTGGTGTCAACTTGTTCATGGCTTCTTGCGCATTGAACTTTGATACATTTTGGTATAGGGGTTCTGATGACTCCTTACATCATGCATATGTAAAACTGTAAAACAGTAAGAAAAGTAAACAAAGAATTTTAGTCCTACAGACAGATAGATTGGTGATCTGTCGGACTAATTTACTCTTAAAGGAGGGTAGTTTACCTAACTTTAACAATGACTTCCCAGTTCAGCTAGCAAGCAAGCTAACCAAAGATATTACCTTCACCTACACACTAAATGCATTCTGCTGTAGTGGATTTGTTACATGTACCTATAAATCATTGTTCAAATTCTATATATACATGTATGGTTTGGCATTTTTCAGGTAACTCTAAAATGTGGTATGGATATCCAGATGTTGTTGTGTTTCCCAACACTGTTATGGTGGAGCAGGATTTTGAACAGGAAGAAGAAGAAAAAGAGGATGTGTATAATTTACAAAATGAGAAAAGAGCATTCGAAATATGTGAACTTGAAACAAATCAAAACATTAACATTTTGCGTAAAAAAGAAAGAATTGCAAGTGAAATAATATCTCAAACCATAACATCTTCACTTTACACCTCTGCATTAAGAATTCGAAAACCAGAATTAGGAATTCCAGACATTTCGTTGATACCATCTCTACTATTGACTCCTTCAACTTACTGTATTTATATGTATGACAACAAACATGATATTTTGTTAACTAGTGGTCCTAATCCTACATATTTGTGGGACAACTCGGGTGTAGGGTATCGTTTCAATAAATCAGCCATTATGCATATATGGATGGCTCTGAATTATTTCCAATTGTTACCAAGTATTGACCCTGCACACATTGAGTTGATTAAACAAAGTTCAAATTTTCAAAAACTCTGTGAAACTAATGGTTTGGAACTCGCCAAAATAGCTAGTCAGATACAATTTCAGTCAAAATTTGTTAAACCAGAGAAATTTGGCCACAAGAATCGAAATACAAAACGATTGGAATCTTCAAGGAACAATACCCTACATATAAACTCAGCAAACAAATATGGTTGAGAAACACTATAAACTGATAAAAGCCTGAAGAGAAAAGTTTTTTTCTAAACTATGTGTCACCTTTCATCAAAAGGAGAAAAACTCGCATACAGATGTTGAAGGACAGAAATTTTGATCTTTTGACTACCATTGCTAACATGTAAGCTTATGATAATTCACATGTGTGTGTATAGGAATGTTGCATACAATCATAACCTTGATATGATTTTGATATTTGACCATGAGGTCAATACATGGTTAGATTTTCCAAACCTTATAAGTTGGACAGGGCTTTTTTTTAATTTTCATTGTACATTATTACTTAGCATGTATTTGTGGCGATGTTATTTAATAAAATTGCAGATCTCAATTATTTATTAGTTCATTTAAAAACACAAAGCGAAGGAACAGTGCTATTATTGCTGTTCTTCATCTAAAAGTCACAGTGAGTTCTTCAACACAGGGCAAAACAGTCACCTCACTGCAAGTTTAAAAAGGCCCTACCATCAGTTTGAGCGGAACTCTATGCAAACAAAAGATCATGCCACAACTGTTAGTTGAAGAACAAAACCATGAAGTTATCTCAATAAAAAGAAATCAGGCAAAGAAATTAACCATTTACTGTCATCATTTAGACTGAAAATCACAATTTAAAAAAAAAATAACATTACAAACATTAAGAAAACCACAGGGCACTCCAAGATAATGTTTTTATAACTTGGCACAAGTAAATGTATGTATAGGGCAAATCTTTCGGATAGACTTTGTAAGTCTTAACACCACAAACTCAAGAACATACCAGAATTTAAAACATACATTTAAAATCAAAAATGTTCCTACACATAGATGTAAATATCAGACTATATAGAATAAATATGGGTAATCAAAGGAAAGGTGAAGTACTGCTGGTCCTATAGCTAGAAGTACACCTTTTAAGGTGGTACCCAACACTTTCACTAAAATTAATTTGGCTCGTTTAATTTTCATTAAATTTTGACAAAGTATTTAATTTGACCCTTTAACAAAAATATAAAGATTTCAAAAATTTTGAACCAACCGTTTTGTCAGAAAAATTACACTGGTTATATAGCAGTTTGACAAACACCAATTTTGATCATTGGGATGCTTGATATTCCCTTTACAACACAACGTAATTAAAACGTTTAGCTGACTTTACAGAGTTATCTCCCTGTAGTGTTAGGTACCACCTTAACTGAAAATGTTCAATAATACAAAACTGAACAAAGTCTAAAAAGGATGGCATATATTGATCTAATCTTGATATAAATTTAGTACCTGTCTAAGTATATATCTGAAATTCTAGTAACCGTTACTGAGCGCTCTGATATGTAAATTACTATATACTGCCATATTGCCTTCAACAAGGAGAAAATTTCATACAGCATAGCAAGCTATAGAAGGAATGACAAATGAAGCAATTCATTAACTAGAACACTAACGTCCTAATTTATGTATACAACAAATGAAAAAATAATTTTGATATACATCAACAAAAAGTAAAATCACAAAAATAATGATTCCAAGGAAAATTCAAAATAGAAAGTCCTTAATCAAATGGCAAAATCAAAAGCTGGAACACATATAATGAATGGACAAGTGTCATATTCCAGACTTGGTACAGGCATTTTCTTGTGTAGAAAATGGTGAATAAAACCTGGTTTTATAGCTAAGCTAAACCGATCACTTGAATGAGCCACGTCATATGCAAGAAACTACATTGTACTATATTTCATGCTGTTGACCAAAATTTACCGTCAATTAGACACAGGAATTCGTCACTACCAATTCATTAAAAACTAGTGGAATCTGCATCAACAATTTACTGGAATTAAAAAACACCAATTCATTTAAAACTAGTGAACCGCTTGGGTAAGTAGATCATGTATGCAGTGGTCTTTAATAATATAGGTAGAAGGCATTGTTACAATAGCAACAATACAATATCAAAAGTATATTTATTGCACATTATGTCAAATGTAAATGCTTTGAACCAACTGTTAATAAACATAATACAACCTATTGCAGCACCAAGGGGTCTGAATCACTTGTTTCAGTATCATTAAAAGAATGAAATTTGAAAATCTGGACCCCCAAACAAGATAGAGTAAAAAATTTGTTGTAGGGTTCATAATGGAATGGCCAAAACTATTTCAAGTACCCAGGAACATATATATATTGACTTAGATTTACTGTCCCCATAATATCTTTTTCTCTTTTCTCCACCTACAACGATCCATAAAAGCAAAAAATCGTGAAAATCAAAACGTGCCTTCATTCGTTACAGGGAACAACAGATCTAAATTTGAACAGATTTCATCAAAGCATTTTCAAGTTATTACACAGACAAACCAATAAGTATCACTGTTCACTAGTTAAGGATGTATAACTCATCAATGATAAAAGCTTAACTCATGAAATTAAACATGACCATTGTTTAGTCACAGGAAACAACAGATCTAATTTTGATAAGATTTGGTCCCAGTAATTTCAAGATATTGCATGTACACTGTTTGGCAGTCACCAGGCATACATATGTATTTAGATTTTTATTATGAAAAGTTTACATTGTCACCTGATTTCTTCTGTAGTATTATAACTATCCATATATTATCATGAAAATAAAATAAATAACCCCCTTTTTTGACGATCAATGCTTTTTAATGGGGACAATGGTTTGAAGACTCCATTTATCCTGGGTTAGAATCCCCCCTTAAGAATGTAATGGGATTTACATATACTTATGCAATTCATGTGGAGTTCATTGTTATAAACACTAACCAATGTAAATACATGTATATAATGTATATATGAATAAAATACATGTAGAACAAATATTAATGAGATCTGGCCTGAGCTCAACACACAATAAAATACCTGCACAATACAATACAATAATGCTTTATTTAAAAACATTCTTTTGCTTAGACATATACAAAATACAGTCACATTTATAACCAGCTGATATCATATAAAAAGTAAACAATTCTAAATGGAGTATTCACTATATCAATAATTACTAGATATTATATTACTTGAACTAACTTTGAAATAAATAAAGATAGGTTTTATATAAGAAGATGTGGTACGATCGCTAATGAGACCACTTTCCACAAGACACCAAATGCAGAAATGAACAACTAAACATCACCGTACTTTTGTACATATAGTGTTCCATATATAAGTGTCTATATTGCACATCAACAAATTTATAAATATATAAATCATTATAGCAACTAAGCAAGCTGGTATAAAACATATGTAAATCTATCTCAAAAACACAGAATCTACTGAAATAATAAAAACAATTCTACACTTTCATAACACTATTTGAATAAATGGGGATGTGTCCATGGGACACAGATGATGCCCCCGCTTGCATAAAATGTTATAAAGGGACATAACCCAAGAACAGTGAAAGTGATGCTTACCAAATTCATACTTAATTTGTGTTTTGTGGTAATACAAATTGTGTTCAAGTCTCATAACATTTGGTTGGTGCAAACTTAAGTTTGAGAAAGGAAACCAATTTCATGGCATAAGAACAAGACAGATAGGAGTAAAATTTAATGCCCCTCCGCAAAGTCAGTGGCATAAAAATGCTACTGGATGTGTATTTTAATGGTTCAATTACATTGTGCTCAATTGTGCTCAACTGTAAAAAAAATTGTCAAATGGTATTTAAACATTCATCTGAAAACCCCCCAAAACAATAAGGTTTGAAAAACATATAATTAGAAAAAAGAATATTAAGAAACAAGTAAAACTTGTCCAGATAAGACTGGGTCCCTGTTCCACACAACACTAGTAACCATTTCTGTCAGTTGTTTAGTTTGAGAATCATCCTGCAAAAAAACGAGTTAATTTTTTAAACATATTAATGAACAAATTTATATTAAAAAATTTTGAAAATATATGTACATTTTTAGAACACAAATGCATCAGATTGTTTTTAGATTTTTATTTAATGTATCACAGAGAACTGCGACCATTCTGTGTATGTATAAATATTACACAATAATGCACACAATTTGAAGGTAATGATTTAGGGAATATGAATTTGGCAGATCAGGCTGAAATTAATAAAGAGCATGAAATTTCAATTTCTATTTTTCTCTGAAAACAGTCAAGTTTAAGTTGGTGGATAAATAAACCAACAAAAAAAAATTGCAGAGGAATGCAACATTGCAATAAAATACATAAGATGAAAAACACATACTAAACATATACAGTGGCAATGCATTAAAATTGATGACAAACATATATCTTTCACTTCTTGATATTTGTGAATATTTTCCAAATATTTGAAAGGCATTTTGTTTTTATATGTAAAAATTTTAAAAAAATACTATGTTTCTCTTTGTTGATATCAGAAAGTTGCATCTAGATAATTACCTGATAAACAACACAGAAAACAAGTGTTTCTTTGTCTTGATGTTTTTTCTTGAGGTTTTGCATCAATCTTATAATCGTGAGATGATAACTTTCACATGGGATTTCTCTCACAACTAACATCAATACTCTGTCCAGTAAATAGTGGGCAGAATTATTACAATGGCTGATAAACTCATCAGAACATGCCATCATATGTTGTGATAAATGTTCATCAAAATCCATCACATGAATAAAAACTGAGGGTTCTATACTGTTTTCTTTGTTATGGCCTTCTTGTACTCGATGTATCTAATGTAAAAATGTACATAATAAATAACATAAGAAAAATTTCAATGAGGTACACGGTTATCATTTTAAGGTGTTGGGTTCTGCCTAATGTCCTATCTTATAGGCTAGTGTTCTGTTTCTACGCTCCAGGTAAATTTTTAGCTGATCTGGCCCAATTGGCGAAGTTGACCAAATGTCCATACCGGTAAATGTAAAAAACTGTCAAATGACTTTTTAAAGGAGTTTATGCCCTTAAATGACAATTTTAACCTTTTTTGAGGTTTTATATTATCTTGAAATTTAATAGATAGATAAAAACTTTAAACTGAAAAAATTATCAGTACAACAAGTTCTACAAATAAGTCTATCATGGTAGAAATCTTTTGTCGACACCCTGAGTTATTGCCCTTTGGTGACAATTTTTACCACTTTTTAGTGTTTTTGTCTTATATTTTAAAAATATAATAGATAGATAGAAATATAAATTAGCAAAAATTATCAGCAAAACAAGATCTAGAATTAAGACAATATGGAGTAAATTGTCTGATCACTCCCTATTGGAGTTATTGCCCTTTAATGACAATTTTCACAATTTTTTTTTGTATTTTGCCTTTCATGACTATTAAAGATAAATAGACACTTTAAATCACAAAAGTGATCAGCAAGTCATGATCTATTAACAAGTACAACTTTGGTGAAATAGTTAGAATAGACTGACACTCTTTATAGGAATTACTGAACTTAAATAAAGATTTGTTAACCCTCTGTTGTGTTTCGAGCAAAAACTAAAGAAAATAGAAAGAAACTAAACAGACCAAATGATCAGCATTACAAGATCAACAAAACAGAGATTTTTGTCATGAATTCTTTTCTCGTCTACAATGTTTGAGAGTGTCCTTTGTTAAATATGCACATAGACCAAGGTGAGTGACACAGGCTCTTAAAGCATCTAGTAGTTGTTTTTTACAAATGAAAAAAAAGCCCCTTTTAAACAATCATCAATGAGGTTTTGATTATCAGATAATTTCTTTTAACATTTTTATTTGAGTTATCTCCCCCTAACTGTTATTGAGTTATCTCTCCCTTAAATAAATGTGTTGCTGGTTTTGACAAAAAAAAGGTTTTTGCATTTAGATTTAAATAAAATATATATCTTCCTAACATAAATCAAAATTTCGTCAAATCTTGCTTTTTTCAAATTCAAATTCTTTGCATTTTTTATGCCAACAGCATCCAGCCAAATCATTACACATCAATAATAATTAATCACACAAATATATCAATGAAACGAAAAATCATGTCACCTCTAGAGACCTTATATTATGTTTGCTAACTTGTATTGGAGGGTTTCTGCTCATTGATAGACTTCTGCTTAAAGGTATTCATAAACACTACTGTACATAAAAATGGATCCGAATTAGCTCTCGCCGTCATATAGCCTTTTTGTGCTAATGCAGCATAAAGCAACCACCAATCAATCACTCATAAAAATGGCGGGAAATGCCAATAAGACAACTATCTACCAGAGTTAAAATGAAACCCGTAACTTCATCTACACACAATGACAGCATGAACAATGTTTAAAGTACTTTATTAACTCACCTTTAATTTTTTTTGCTGTAATTGTTTAGTCAGTGACTCTCTTAAATGAACGTCTTCACATTTCAAACATACAGAAATGTCAGATTCTGAAAAAAAGAGAAAAAAAAAATAATATATCTTTATTATAATTATGAATACTTAAATATTATCTGTTGTAATGAAAAACAGATTTTTTTTTTAAATAAACTTCTTAACAATAGTCATAAACAGGTACAAGCAGTTTATAACAGCATAAATATAAATAAGATAGGGGTCACATAGATGAAATTGCAAAAATGATAATTATACACCACTAGAGACCATACGGTCCATAGGACTAAACACCATTAGAGATCATAGGACAAGGATGCAAACCATGCATGACTGTATGGCTTTCAACAATGATCAAAACCTATAGCATATCTTTAGCTATACCAGGGGTTAAAAAATCCACTAGTCCGACGCCCGGGACTACAGCCTTTTGGCCTCGGGCAACACAAACTTGTAACCCAATATGCCCGACGGACTAGTAACAAAAAATTCTTGGCGCTTCCAAAATAGAAAGTGGAAAATCCCCTCATCACTATTATATCTTAGCCAATCAGATTCGACTACTTTCCCAGAATTTGAACTTATTTTGTATAAGGATCCCGTACTTTCAATATCGATTTTTCAGTACAGGGGGTATTGTACATTGCTTATGCAACCAGAGAAATATAATGTAACCAGATTGTACCTCCTTATGAATAATTTATTGCTATATAAATGTGAATCCCTTTTGACAGCAGAAACCTGACTTTTGTCAGATATAAATATATTTCATGTGCTCATGTTATGGCAGCCATTCTGTTCTGTTCTTTTCTTGTTTAGGAAATCCCTCCTTCAAAGGAGCACTTCGCACAATGACGAATACATGTTTATAAATATATATAACTAAAAAGGCATACTAGGTACGCCTCGTGAGATGAGTGTTGGTTACTGTCAAAGACCCTTACGCTTGCTTGGAGGAAGGTTTTTAATTATACGAGTTTGTAGTCCATGTAGAGCAAAGCAAAGTTTCCTCGTTATGTACTCTACAGTGTAGCAGGCATCCATGCATTTACATTTGCAGCCACAAGCACATATAAAGCTACTAGGTTCCAATATAAAGTTAGTGATATTCATTCACATAAATAGTTGTGGTCATTTGATCTATTTTAATAAATAGGATCTTAAAACTGAAAACAAATATGAGTACATATAACAACCAGCTGATATTTCTTTTACACAAAAGTGATGATGTATCTGATAAAAATTACTCCAATCCTTTTATGCAAGGCATGCCTTTCTTTAACCATGTTTAGAAGTGATCAAGACTTGTACCATCTCGGGATTTGGTCAACTCATCTTTACAGTATATTTAATGAATATTCAATTATTGATTAACAAATGATTAATTGAATATATCTGATAATCATGATAATGGGATATGTTTTTGCTGTAAGTTTTGGGTATCCAATTTGAAAAAAATCTACTGTACAACGGATAAAAATTGTTAAGTTTATAGAATTTATTGTATATTGCAGTAAACTCTGAATTTGTCAGGCATACTCGGGCTAGAAGGTCAGTTTTGTTGGGCTATTAGTTCTTCCAACAGGGCTAGTAAAATCCTGCTAACAATAAGCCCTGGGCTAGTGAGCTTTAACAAAATTTCTTAACCCCTGTATACTTGTACAAACTTTAAAGGAGAGGTTTATATGCTAACAGCTCCTGACTAGCCAATTATGTAAAAGAATTTTACATTTTTTACATTATCATTACCTTTCAGAACTCCTTCTGCTGCATATATATCCTTCTTGTGTGTAACCTGCAAAGAATAAGTTTACTGTTTTAAATCATGCTCAAAAGAAATATAATCCAGACCGTTCATTCTTGTGCGTAATTTTGTAAATAAATAAATAAGAGTCAGTTGCAGATGAACAGAACGTACTCCTAGTTAAAAGTTTTACATAATAGTTATTCTCTAGTTTTAGTTTTGCAATTTGTATCTTTTGAAAGTCTCATAAATTTCATCTAATAACGCTGTCTGTCATTTCACAATTGTCATGAAATCATTTTTTTTTTTTTAGTCTCTATTAGTTTAATATTATTTGTTTAAAACTAATAATAGATATTTTTATATGATAAGTAAAATTGGTGAATATTTTTTTTTTTCTGAAATACCACTGAAAGAGAGGCCTAGGACACACACATGACACATGTCCATGTTAATTTATTGGTATAAGGGGTTGATTTTCTGGGAGAGGGTGGAGACTTTTTGAATGAAAAACTTGGCCTGGTAAAAAATAAACTACCTTTTTTCACAAGACAGGATAAAAAAGAATATTCTGCATATGTTGCACATTCTGCAACATAGAATTCAGAATAGTCGTGGAGACACTCCATACATATTTGAAAATTAATTAGTTTTCATGCAGCACACAGTTGCCCCAAAAAAATCACAGTAGCTACAGATGATCAATTTGGTAAAAATTCTCAAGTGATATTAAAAAAACTTTAATGGTACACAAATGTATTACACAATCAACTAATTTGAATTATTCCTGGCATTCCCCTCCTTTCCCCTTTTCCAACTTTGTTTTGTTAAAGAATCATAGTCTTTACACAGATCGTCTAATGCACAAAAACTCAATTTGGTCCTTGATATTGTTTAAATTGGAAGAATCGATTTTGTAAATTGGTATTTCTTCATTAAAAATATGAAATATTTAGCAAATGATGAAGAGAAGACGGAATTCATATAACAATATTTCCATAATTCTTTGACAATTTATACATTTCTGCACTCATTGTATAAAAAATGTAATCAATGTGTGGTTGCCAGTGATCTCAGAAGATGATTGGATGAGAATAAGGGTCATAACCTTAATCAGCTAAATGATTGAATCAAACTATGCTAACAGGTGTTGATGAAATTGACAATTTTGTGAAATGTGGAAGGCACTCAAAGGGGATTTTCATTTTACAAAAAAAAAAAAAAATTGTTTTTTAATCATTAGAGAAACAGATTCTTACATCATGTACATAGTTACTTGTGGATTATTGGATTAATCCACTGGTATCAATGTAAGAATCTATATTTCCCTGTAAATCTTGGAGGCAAAAACAAATTGATAAAATAAGTTTTACAAAACTAAATAAATTAGCTAAATGCAGAAGATACCACTGATGTAAACTAACTTTCCATAAATTACTTGATCCTTCAACCAGTCTAGCCTTAACTCCAGAATATTTTGATGCTAAGAGCAGACATTCGGTACCATAATCAAAATCATAATCTGTTGCCTGCAAAAAATAATTATTTAGTATCATTATTCAGTTGACATATCTTTTTGTAATATTAAATTGAGAATGGAAATGGGGAATATGTCAAAGAGACAACAACCAAACAAAAGAGCAGATAACAGCCGACGGTAACCATTTGTTTCTTTCTAGATACATCTTTGAGCATACACTTCTAAATGACCATCTATTTATATCCCACATATATTTTTATTAAGACAGATATTCTTATAAATATCACTTTCAATACCCTGTATATTTTTGTCATTTGGGGAAGTTTACTCTATGTACATTGGTATGAAGCTACAACTGTAGAGTGAAATAAAGGTCAAGTGGTTTGGGTTTTTTTTGTAATTTTTTTAATAATCAAATGTTTATCAAACAAAACATGTCCTTTATAGCTTGCTGTTCATTGTGAGCCAAGGTTCAGAGTTGAAGACCGTACTTCGACCTATAATGGTTAACTTTTACAAATTATGACTTGGACAGAGAGTTACCACATCGTCTTGTATCTATATATGATTGATTGATTGATTTTTGGAGTTTAAACACCACTTTTAAGCAGGACAGTTAGGCTATATCGTTGCGGCCATTTTTATTGGTGGAGGAAACTGGAGCGCCCAGAAAAAACCATGACCTTCGATATGAAAACTGACAATCCAAGGTCAATGAAGATTGGAGTTGAATGCACCCACACAAGCAGGGTTCAAACTCACAACCTCAGTGTTGACTGGCTAGTGGTTACAGAAGTAACAACTGAGCCCCCCTGGTTTGCAATAAGACCACCCCTAGTTTGCTAAAGACCAGACTTAGTTTCATTGGTTTGTTCAAACAGTTGTAAAAATATCACATGATCATTAAAAAGATTTTTTAACAAGACTTCAATAATCTGACATAAATATTGAAAAAATAATATGAAAAAAAATCCAGATGCTAACAATACTAACCTTCTGATAAGCTGTGGATATAACACTATAATGAAATCCTTGAGGCATTTCACTGGCTCTGTATTTGTGTCTGTCTAATGACTCCTCTAAACATCCATCAGAATCAGGGGCAATAACTGTTGATATCAATGGTCTGTAAACACCCGATGCCTGAATAATTGACATAATTTTAACAGGTAAAAGATAATATACATGTAAACAAAAAATCAACTCAACATCAGTTCTGAACGTATGTATGTCAGCAGTTTAAACATATGCTATAGAAGCTTAATTAACAGAGAGTCATCATTATGCACTTTTGCATCTAAAATATGATTTTCCAAAACATAGGGTCTATACCTATTGATTTAATTTACATTTATTATAATGAGGGTGTTATCTGACGAGCATAGCGTATGTTTAAGTGTACGTGTATGTGTATTATATAAATTATCCAGTGGTAACCCTGGTGTATATTATAGTATGACAGGCTGTAATTACGATCTTTATCTATATAATGTATTGTATGCTGTTGAATTTTCTATGTTCTATATTCAGTTTGTGCTCAATATATTTTAAAATATCTGGATGGTGCAGAATGGTTCAATAAAATAACACAATCTACAAGTACTTTTACACTTTGTTTAAAGTAGTACCTAACACTACAGGGAGATAACTCTGTAAAATCAGCTAAACATTTTAATAACTTGTGTTGTTAAGCATGTTAAGGGAATATTAAGCTTCTCAATGATGAAAATTAGTGTTTGTCAAACTGCTATATAACCAGTTTTAATTTTTCTGATAAAATGGTTGTTTCAAATTTTTTGAAATTTTTATATTTTTGTCAAAGGGTCAAAGTAAATACCTTGTCAAAATTTTATGAAAATTAAACAAGCCAAATTAATTTTAGTGAAGGTGTTGGGTACCACCTTACAAGCTTGTCATTTTCATTCACTTCAGAACAAAATTTCTGGGATCTCCCTACTTTGATGTATATAAATAAACAAAGCTTGTGAAAATATAGTTTTTTTAAGCCATGTCAAAACAAAGATTTTGCATATTAAATAAATATTTCATATTTCACAATCCGATTTTATAAAACAGAAAATCTTGTTAATTTTAAACCTGGTGTTCCTTTGCTGCCATGGCAATCTGTGTTATGGTTTTTTCATCTGTAAACATTCTGACAGCATCGTGGATGAGAACCACATCATCAGGTTTACAAACTGAAAGATACACAACTAGAGATGAATATCTAAAAATAAAGAACCAAAATCAGGGTCACCGAGACATCAAACATATATAATCTCAATGATATCAGTTACTTAAAAAGATTTTAACACTGAATAATTCTCTATAAGTAATATTTATAAAGATGAGATACAACGTTTTTTTCAATGTTACTGAAAACCCTTATGTGACTTTTAGTTTTAAATAAACGTTGATTGATTAAAACTTGTTCCAATTTTTCTTCTTTTTTATATTTCCCATAAAGTGCTCTGTTATTGTGTACATATCTCAACTGATTTCAAATTGTATGATATTTTGTTTTTTTGTGTTAATAAGCACTTTTTTCTACATGCTTTTGTTTGTATGTAAAATCTTCGTAAACATTGAGGAAACAGATTCATTCATATATTCACTTAAAAAATCAAGTTATGCAACATAAAATGTACCGGTTTCCAGTGCTTTGACACCATTATAAATTGACCTGTGTCTTGTTGGAGATCCAGTAACTAACTTCACTTTAGTAAATTTATATTTTGTTAGTAAACTCTGCATGAACTCCAGATAACTCACATCAACCACAACGACAATGATTTTTATCCAGCTTAGTCTGAAAATTGGAAAAAAGACTGAAATTTTAAACGCACTTAGTTCATTGAATAGCACATTCCCTTTGTAGAATTTTAAAATGCTTCGAATTCATAGCTTGCTTTTGTAAGGTAAAATTTGGAGATATTCAACTTATGTTCAATGCTAATCCTCTGGGCTTGCCAAAATTCCTAACTTTAATTAACCATTCAAATATTCATCGGTTTGTCTAAATTCATGCCAGGTAAAATCTGAGTATAAAAAATCTTTTACAATATTTGAAGTGTCCATGCATTTCCATTTTTACATATATCTATGAAATCTGTGTATTGTGTAGTGTAATCATGGTAATAGAGGTCTGTTTAGTAATTTACAGTGTTGTTTTGGTGTATTTATTTCCATTCTAACATAGCACAAACATATACCTATGAAAACTATGTATTGTGTAGAGTATAAGAGGTCTGTTTAGGACTTTGCAATATTGTTTAGGTGTGTCCATTTCCATTCTTACACCACATCCACTGGCAGGTAAAACCACACAAACATTTTCTAAATCCATTTTTGAAACTGAAAAATATATACATGTACATGATGTAAGGCAGCAACCATTTGATTTTCTGGGGGGGGCTATGGTTTTTTTTTCTGGACAAATTTTTTTTTTCGCCTGTGGCGAAAAACAATCTATTTTTTTCTCGACAAGTCGAAAACAATTTTTTTCTTTCAATTTTAGCATTACATATAGTGGCACCTGAGGGTGAAACAAACAATTTTTTTTTCTCAGAATCAAAAACAAATTATTTTTTTCTCCAAAAACTGGAAACAAACTTTTTTTCCAAAAAAAACCATAGCCCCCCCCCCAGAAAATCAAATGGTTGCTGCCTAACTCATAAAACTGTTTGAAACATATTTTACAAATGTGCTGCATTTGTTTGCACCTGTCCTAAGTCCCAGACCTGGAGTCGGTTACACAAAAAACTTAAGATTGATCAAAAGTAGTAAACAATTCAGTATAATTAGGACACATCTTAGTCGTAAATTTTTTTGTGAAACTAACTCCTGTTGTTCAGTGGTCATTGATGTGGAAATTCATAGGTGTTTCTCATTTCTTGTTTTTATAAAATAGACTTTATAGTAAAATAACGATTTTGTAAAAAAGGGGGATGGCAAAAAAATGATATTGTCCCAAGTGCCTTTCGAAATTTAGGGATATTTTAATTCCTTTACCTGTTTACTGCTTAAACAACAATGTTTAAAACATTCTTGATGAGAGCCGTGGTGTAGTGGTTATAGTGCAATCCACTAAAAATAAATACATGAAATATGTTTAAACTGACTATCATTTTTTAGTGGATTGGGAAGCAAGTTTTGTAACTTATATTAATCCCTTTCCACTTTGCTGGTGCGTGTGCTGCCTTGTAGCAGCATTAGCCTGCTCTGTTTTGAAATCTACAAGGGTGTCTTTAACTTGCAAGAGATATATGGCTCCCTCTGAACACGCCGGTCAGCCATTTATCATCCCCTTTTGACGGACTATCATCATTTCCTGAAGACCATACTCGCAAATGATGCCAAGGGAGAGCCCTAAATTCACAGGTGCTTGGGTATAGGATACAGATATTTTTTTGTTTATTTTTTTGTTGTTGATTCAAATATTCAATTTTATTTATCATGTTTATTTATAATACATATCTATCACTTCTGTGCATGTCTCACTGTTTCTATTGATTTAAACAACTCAGAGAAAATACCTAATTTTTTTTGTTTTTCGTCCCTTTTTTATATATATACGAGAAAACTAACGGCCTTATTTATATATATATATATATATATATATAATATATATATATATATATATATATATATATATTAACGGCCTTATTTATATATATATATATATATATATATATATATAATATATATATTATATGTTATTCAGGCCTCAGACAGGGTATATACTGTGACATTCCCGGCTTAGAGTTTATATTCCCTGAGCCGAAGGCGAAGGGGATATAAGCCCTAAGCCGGGAATGTCACAGTATATACCCTTTCTGAGACCTGAATTACACATATATTACGGATTACCCCTGACTTAATGTTATTTTTTAGTGCAGGTATTTGTTGACAACACATATATATTAAAAACCCCAAACTGATATGTTCGGCATACGTGAAGGTTTTTTTAATTTGCTGTGAACATAATTTTATCGTGTATGTAATAATTTATAATAACACTTTTAACATTAAATTTTAGTATTAAAAGCGTAAATTCATGATTTTGTATCAAACATGTATTATTGACTGAAGCACGTTATTATTTTCCCTCTGTGAGCCTCTGACAGTTTGATAGCTTTTGACTACGTCACATAGTTACCAGTGTTATGATGACGTTTTTGAGGTTCCAATTGGGGATAAAAACGTCGTATATACCCCGGCAGTTTCCTGAATATATACTGACATCTCTGTGTTGTTATCCAATCACAAACCTCGACACATTTGTAATCCGTAATATATATATATATATATATATATATATACAACTCGTCTAAACATCAACCCAACAATGTTAGATCTGTAAATTTGCTTTCGCAAATTTTTTGGTTCTTCCCTCGCCGGGATTCGAACCCATGCTACTGTGATATCGTGACACCAAATCGCCTGCACTGCAGCCGTCCCGCTAGACCACACGACCACCTGGGCTCTTTGCGAAAGCAAATTTACAGATCTAACATTGTTGGGTTGATGTTTAGACGAGTTGTATATACATTATGTACACAGCCATGTATCACCATCATTGATGGCGATCCGATGGATACATCTGTTGTAGAGTTGTCACTGACTCAGACGTACTTATATATAAGGCCGTTAGTTTTCTCGTTTGAATTGTTTTACATTGTCTTATCATGGCCTTTTATAGCTGACTATGTGGTATGGGCTTTGCTCATTGTTGAAGGCCGTACGGTGACCTATAGTTGTTAATGTCTGTGTCATTTTGGTCTCTTGTGGACAGTTGTCTCATTGGCAATTGTACCACATCTTCTTTTTTATGTAACCGGAGAGCACGAATTTCATTACAAAATTGCTTGTCTCCACCAGGACTCGAACCCAGAACCTCTGTGTTACAAGGCAGCGTGTATACCTACTGAGCTAAAGAAGTACTTCCTTAGCTCAACCGCTTACGGCTGACTAAGTATCTACTAAGTTTTTCTAAGGGAAGCAATCCCGTCACATTTATAAAACATTCTTTTACAAGGTTTTGAATTTTTGGGAACTTTCTGCATTTGTCCAAGGTAAAAATAGTACTACTTTATACCTTGCAACAGTATATCCCTCTATTTGCTCCTGTTTATACTTTGATTTTCAATATTTAAAGTTTTACCTTTTTACCACGTGTATTTGTTGTTGTTTATGCGGAAAATAGAAGCAATATCTACAACGGGTAATTTGATTGGACACTGAAGTTTTCATTCATTTATTTTCCAATCGCAGAGTTCGTTATTTCTACGCATCGGAAAACAGTCCAAAATGTCGAACGATGGATCATCACAAAAATCCTGCGTATTTTTTAAGAAAAGCAGGAAAAATCAGACAACTAGGAAACGGAAAACATCTGAATCTGATGGTATAACATACATTTAATAATACGTGCTTATTGTGTTAGGAAAATAAATTAATTTTGAGATCAGACAGCCAAACAAAAAAATTATGTTTTTTTTATTTTGCGTTTTTCAGACGTCCATGTACATTACATAATTACATGATACGTTTTTCAGACGTCCATGTACATTACATAATTACATGATAAACAAGACTAGATATTATAAAATTGAACGCTTCTTGTTGTACATTCCATGTGGTGTAAAAGCGTTGACCGAGGTACATTTTTAATAAGGCATGGCAACATGTATTATTACTAAAAAAAATTATGTGGCACAATCACAGGGGCTATATAGGTCTGGGTCTGTTAACGCCCAGTCACGTTCGCGCCCAGTCTTGTTCGCAACTTTCACTTTCCCACCCTACATGTTTGCACCCAAAGTCCATCCGCACCCTACACGTTCGAGCCCAATTCTTTATTGGTTTCAAGTTTTGGCAAGTGTATTCCTTTAAGAATAATTTGTTGTCATTGTCTCAAAAATAAATTGAGACAATGTTTTTTTTGTGTTGAATAAATCTTAATCATGTTTTTAGATTGTGTATTTAAAAAAAATAATAATAATCAGTTTCTAAATAAAGTGAGATTCTGTCAACATTTTTTTTCTGGGGGGGGGGGGGGGTCTCACTGATAAACAACAAGAAGAATAATTTTAGCGACAAGAAAACTTTTCTTTTTTTTTCATTAAATGTGAAAAAATATGCATTTTGTCTTTTTTAATATACGGGCAGAAATGAATTGACTTTTTTTATTATTATATTGATAGATGAAGAAATTAAACATTTGTGAGGAAGGGATTGTGTAGTTTTTATTATTATATTGATAGATGAAAAAATTAAATATTTGTAAGAGCAAAGGAAATGCACACGCTATAAAATGAAAATAAAAACAAAGATTTTTCACCTTTTCTTCAAAGGATTTATTGAAACATAAAGATTGATTATTATTTCTTTTCTAACTGTACAATTGATTTTTCCTGATAGGTTGACGTTGGCTGTTATACATAATAAATGATAAAATATCATGTAAATAAATGTTTTTTCAATCAATATTAACTTTCTTGTCGCTAAAATTGTTTTCTTTTGCATATTCTTTTAATATTTAATTTGTTGTGTTTAATAACTCTTAATTACAATCATGTTTTGGTTAGTGTATTGCTATAACTTTATTTCATTGTTTCAAAATAAAGTGAGATTCTGACAACATTTTTTTTCAAGCTGTCACAGAAAAAACAATTATCTTTTGTGTTTTTCATTTAAAATCTTCAATTTTTTAATCATACCAAGCTTAATAGATGCAGTATTTACATCAAAGCAATTTAAACAACAATCACGATTTTCTAATTATTCAACTAGAATTTGTTTTAAAATTTGGTGGTAACATGTAGGGTGCGAACAGTCTTTGGGTGCGAATGTGCAAACGTGTAGGGTGCGAAAGTGTATTGGGTGCGAATGGATTTGATACCGGGTAGGAGGGGTCCTGATCCCGAAATCCCGGGCTTAAAAACACGAAATCCCGAGGTCTATAAATTTAAATCCTGAAATTCGAAAAAAAGAATTCCCGATTCCCAAAAGGGTCAATCCCAAAAGGGTCAATCCCAAAATCCCAAGCTTAAAAACACCTGATCCTAGAGCCCCGATAAGGTTCTATACCCCTCTATATAGGATATTGACCCTCATTGAATTCTATTCGAATCGGCACCTAGTAAAATCAGCATCTTGTCAAAGGAGTAGGGGCATTAAGGCCTAGTTTTGGCCCAAGAAAATAAAATGTTTGAAAACCATTTCAAATTGGCACATAATGTTTAGAAATGCATCGGGTCAAGAAATATAAATGAAAAACATAAAGATTTTTATCTGATGACGTCACAATTACGTCATAATATGTACCGTTTTCAGAAAAACAATGAAAAAATACAGAATTTATGCAGTTTTCTAGCTTTATTTCCGTTGAGGAAACATCCTGCGCAGCCAAGAAACAACAAAATAATTTAACAGAAGCTTTATTATAACTATTGGAATAATCTCACAAAATATAAAGTTGTTTCTTGGGTGCGCACATACTTTTTCAATCTAAAATATACTTAAAATTTGATGAAAAAACAAGGTAAATCACGAAATTTGACATAATATGCAAATTAAGTCATGATTTGTTGCCATGGTAACTTGTTCGATGTCAAATTTGTTTTGTATTTCTTAGTACCTTATACCTGAGTCAAGTATTCAGTTATTTAAGAATATGTATGATAACATTTAAATTTGCAGTATTTTTTGGGCCAAATAAGGGCCTTATTGCTCCTACTCCTTTGCACCCAGTATAGCCAAACCGGCACATGGTTAAATCGGCATCTGATTAATTTGGCATCCAATGTAGTCATTTCGGCACAAATGTTATATATATATTTAAAATATATGGTTCAAAATATATATAACATGTATTTCGCTCTGTTTCAGTATTTTAATAAAAAAAGATTAAAATAAAGACGGGGATGTCCAGAAATATTGACTTATTATTATAATAACCTGTAATCATCACTGATTATATGAAATTGTAATTAAACAAATACCCAGTAACTACGGGCTACACTGAAGACCTGAAAATGGACGGTAGGACCTGAAAAGACCTGAAGATACAAATGTATATTTTTCAATTTATTGAAATACAATTACTTTTTAATTATTCAAAGGATTATATTCATTTTAGACTTTTATTAAAGGTAAAATTCCACATGCATGACATGATATAAAAATAAAATGTTTGAAATAAAAAAAAGATTTTGATGCTAAATTCTAAATTCCTGACCTCAAAGGAAAAGACCTAACATTCTACAAGCAGACTTATTCTTACTTCACTAATTGTTTAATTTTTTATCAATATATGTGTATTACATGTACTAATGTTAGTATGTTCTTTTTTTAATTTGACTACAATTCTTAAGAAACTATATAAGTACATGAAGTATAGTGAAATATATATATGTACATGATGTATCTGATCATGTTTCTGTTTCTGATGATTGTCGACAATGTGACTTATCTTCAATTTTTAATAAAGAAAACATTCATTGACATTAGGTTTACAAATATATTAATATTCCAGTAGATGGAAAAAAACATATCACTATATATATAGCTACTTTTATCATTCAGTAATATTTATAATTTATATATTTATTGATGTTACCATGGTTACAGAGGATGATGCACATTTAAAACACTTAAATTGCATATTAAATTCACACATATCAATGTATCACCATCTTCACTAGCCAAGGGTTACACTCGACTCTCATTCTCTTCACCCTTGGCAGATTAAGCCAACAATTGTGAAAACAATGTTGCGCTATCTATTGGAAGAAGTCATGCTCATTCCGAATACATTATTCTAGACTAATGGTAAACTTGAACTTTTCCATTTGGAGGTAAAAACACGGTAGTGTCTAGATTCTACACACTTAATAAAGCCAGAAAAGAAAATATACATCAACATTCATTCATTTGTGCATGAAACATACACAGGAACTTCTACTAATTGATTAAAAACATTAAAGTTGTTACTAAATATAGTCGTATGTTTATAGAATGTAAAGACTTGTTGCACAATAAACACGTGGCAATTGTTTACACTTCTACATTTTCACGTGATCATGTTATAGGCGCTTTTTGATTGGATGCAGCAAGTTTCGACTGTAACCAATAAAAATCCCTACCTTGTGTCTCCGAAATTTTATCTCAATCCACCAAGGGTAAAGAGAACGGGAGTGAATCGTAACCCTTGACTAGCGAAGATAATGTATCACATACAAAGCAAATTTAGCAATCGTATATAGCAAGAACAAAATATTTAAGGCACATCTATAAGACAACATGCATTGCCATTTTCATCAAGCACATCTAAAGTACACATAGCACATTTGAAACACTCAAAGCACATATAAAACATAAATATTTATCACATACATATGCATGTACAACACACTTATGCATATCTAAAAGACAAAGTGCAAAAATAAAAATAGTTTTGGTAACATGGTCTTTTGACAAATCAAAATGGCAGTCGAAATGCTAAAAGACCAATTGCATTCAAGTATTTGTAGATTTGCAAATTGTAAAGAATTATTGTTCAAAAGCCTTTATCATGTTTATGTAAAACAGGGTATATCATAAATATTTAGCCGTATTTGGCACAACTTTTTGGAATTTTGGGTCCTCAATGCTCTTCAACTTTATACTTGTTTGGCTTTACAACTATTTTGATCTGAGCGTCACTGACGAGCCTTATGTAGACGAAACGCGTGTCTAGCGTAATAAATTATAATCCTGGTACCTTTGATAACTATTTACTGATTATACTGAATACAGGTTATAAAACAATGTTATCACCTTTACATGAAATATTTTCCATTTCAGAAGATAAGAAGGACAGTAGTAGTGATGATGGCAATGTTGTTGTAAAGAAAGGAAAGAAAGAAAGACACATAAATCCATTAAAACAATCTGTAAGTATTACATCCATAACACGTGTTTATGGAATACCTTTCATAAAGTATGCTTGAGACATAAAATGGCAAAAACCCAAAATTCAAACTATGCAAAATAGAGAAACAGAAAGGGTTTCATCAATCCCATCAGCAGTCAGAAATATTTTAGGGCAGATTAGAGTTCAAAACTTTAGTTTTAATACAATCAAATAATATAGGGATTGGAAAGTTATTGACAAATCTGCTAATACAGAAGCATTGGCTACTAGGATTGAAATCATTAGTTAAATTCTTAAATAGTTACAGTCATGACAGTATTAACATACAAATGATTTTTTTTTCAAGATTTATTGCAGATGAAAATACGAAACCTGATTTAATTTTTGATTTAGTTAAAGACTAAATGTTAAGTGATTTCAAATGATTTGTCCTCATGGTCAGATCATATGTGTGTGTACATCATAAGAATTTGTACTACATTGTATGTACGCTTTTTCAATCAAAATTGTGACGTCGCAATGCATTCTCAATAGCATGAAAAACCAATGAGACAATGATCATTATTTTTGATAACTTCATTTTTGTACAAGTTTACAAAAATTAACTCTTTGATCCGAATAATGTTTGAAAGTGTTTGAGAGAAAATAAATATGTTTTATTTTCCAAAACTTTTTCAGTTGTTATATCTTTTTTATAGACCAGAAAAATAGTTAGAGATAATGTTGATTATTCCAGTGAAAGTGATAATGAAGAAAATGGGTCCAAAATGTCTCTCAGCTACAAATCATCAGGTACTGGGGTAAGTAGTAAATAGTAAGTACAAAACTTAACCAACTTTTTATATTTTAAAAATAAATTCTTTTTAATTCTTTTTGAAAATAAATTTTTAAAAGAGATGTGTTCTTCTCTGATATTATACAAAATGAATGTAGCATTATCTATAATGAATTCTGTCTATTATTAGTTCAAAAAAGTAAAAAATTGAACAAACATTTTACATTAAATAAATTGTTTTTAAAAATCATTTTTTTAAAGAGATGTTTTCTTCTCTGATCAATGCTGATAGAATACAAAATGAATGTAGCATTATTTATCATGGACTTCTGTTTATCATTATTTCATTGATAGATTAGTTTAAAGAATTTTGCTGTTTCCCTAACCTAATGATTATGATAAGGGTGAAGGTTGGTACTTATAAAATCATTTAAAAAATTGTTTGCACCTGTCCTAAGTCAGGAATCTGATATTCAGTACCAAGGTAGTTGTTGTTTGTTGATGTGGTTCATAAGTGTTTCTTTTTTTCTAGTGTTTATACGACCGCAAAATTTGAAAAATTTTTCGTCGTATATTGCTATCACGTTGGCGTCGTCGTCGTCGTCGTCGTCGTCCGGCGTCCGAATACTTTTAGTTTTCGCACTCTAACTTTAGTAAAAGTGAATGGAAATCTATGAAATTTTAACACAAGGTTTATGACCACAACAGGAAGGTTGGTATTGATTTTGGGAGTTTTGGTCCCAACATTTTAGGAATTAGGGGCCAAAAAGGGCCCAAATAAGCATTTTCTTGGTTTTCGCACTATAACTTTAGTTTAAGTTAATAGAAATCTATGAAATTTTGACACAAGGTTTATGACCACAAAAGAACGGTTGGGATTGATTTTGGGAGTTTAGGTTTCAACAGTTTAGGAATTAGGGGCCAAAAAAGGGCCCAAATAAGCATTATTCTTGGTTTTCGCACAATAACTTTAGTTTAAGTAAATAGAAATCAATGAAATTTAAACACAATGTTAATGACTACAAAAGGAAGGTTGGTATTGATTTTGGGAGTTTAGGTCCCAACAGTTTAGGAATTAGGGGCCAAAAAGGGACCCAAATAAGCATTTTTCTTGGTTTTCGCACCATAACGTTAGTATAAGTAAATAGAAATCTATGAAATTTAAACACAAGGTTTATGACCATAAAAGGAAGGTTGGTATTGATTTTGGGAGTTTTGGTCCCAACAGAATAAGGGGCCCAAAGGGTCCAAAATTAAACTTTGTTTGATTTCATCAAAATTGAATAATTGGGGTTCTTTGATATGCCGAATCTAACTGTCATGACTGTGTATGTAGATTCTTAACTTTTGGTCCCGTTTTCAAATTGGTCTACATTAAGGTCCAAAGGGTCCAAAATTAAACTTAGTTTGATTTTGACAAAAAATGAATCAGTTAGGTTCTTTGATATGCTGAATCTAAAAATGTACTTAGATTCTTGATTATTGGCCCAGTTTTCAAGTTGGTCCAAATCGGGGTCCAAAATTAAACTTTGTTTGATTTCATCAAAAATTGAATAAATGGGGTTCTTTGATATACCAAATCTAACTGTGTATGTAGATTCTTCATTTTTGGTCCTGTTTTCAAATTGGTCTACACTAAAGTCCAAAGGGTCCAAAATTAAACTTAGTCTGATTTCAACAAAAATTGAAATCTTGGGGTTCTTTGATATGCTGAATCCAAAAATGTACTTAGATTTTTTATTATGGGCCCAGTTTTCAAGTTGGTCCAAATCAGGATCCAAAATTATTATATTAAGTGTTGTGCAATAGCAAGTCTTTTCAATTGCACAGTATTGCGCAATGGCAAGAAATATCTAATTGCACAATATTGTGAAATAGCAAATTTTTTTTTAATTAGAGTTATCTTTCTTTGTCCAGAATAGTAAGCAAGAAATATCTAATTGCAAAATATTGTGCAATAGCAAGATTTTTTTTTAATTGGAGTTATCTTTCTTTGTCCAGAATCAACTTAAATCTTTGTTATATACAATATACAATGTATATTCACTTTTTACTACCAACTGATAAATTATAATAAATAACATTCAGTGATAACAAGCAGTTTTTTTTACATCTTAATATTTTATGATGTATTTAAATGAGTAGTTATTGTTGCAAACTCCAATAGAAATTTTAATTGAGATTAGTTTTGGAATAAGGGAAAGGGGGATGTGATTAAAAAAATTGGGTTCAATTTTTCTCATTTGAAATTTCATAAATAAAAAAGAAAATTTCTTCAAACATTTTTATGCCCCACCTACGATAGTAGAGGGGCATTATGTTTTCTGGTCTGTGCGTCCGTCCGTCCGTCCGTCTGTCCGTTCGTTCGTCCGTCCGTCTGTCTGTCCCGCTTCAGGTTAAAGTTTTTGGTCAAGGTAGTTTTTGATGAAGTTTTAGTCCAATCGACTTCAAACTTAGTACACATGTCCCCTATGATATGATCTTTCTAATTTTAATGCCAAATTAGAGTTTTTACCCCAATTTCACGGTCCACTGAACATGGAAAATGATAGTGTGAGTGGGGCATTCGTGTACTGAGGACACATTCTTGTTTTGAGAGGATTAATATTCAACAGCATAGTGAATTGCTCTAAGAGAAAACAAAAATTTTAAGTTCATTAGAACACATTCATTCTGTGTCAGAAACCTATGCTGTGTCAACTATTTAATCACAATCCAAATTTAGAGCTGAATCCAGCTTGAATGTTGTGTCCATACTTGCCCCAACCGTTCAGGGTTCAACCTCTGCGGTTGTATAAAGCTACGCCCTGCGGAGCATCTGGTTTACATATATTAGACTGTTGGTTTTCCCGTTTGAATGGTTTTTAGGTAAAGATTGCATGAAATGCAATCAAAACCTTATGGGACTGACTTGATATCTTAATCTTCCAAGACTTTTCACTACCTTGTTTGCTACACAAAATATAGTGCATTGATCATAACATTCTATACATCCTATCCATGAACATTTGCAGAAATTTATTGATGCAATATATGCTCAGATATTCAAGGCACGAAATGATGTTACACTTGTCAAGAAAATTACATTACTTTTGCAAGGTGCAGGAATCTAATATCTGTTCCAAAAATATAAATGAAGTCATTGTTAAAGCCATCTTTAAAAATTGGAGTTATCTTCCTTTGTCTAGAATTGCTGTTTTAATCAACTACAACCAATGCAATATTTATTTTCACTTGCCACTGATAATTTCGAAGAAATCTTTACCCTCAGTGCTTACAAGCACTTTGATTCACTAGTCATTTTGGGGGGCTTTTATATCTTGCTGTTTGTTGTGAGTCAAGGCTCCATGTTGAAGACCGTACTTTGACCTAGAATTGTTTACTTTACAAATTATGACTTGGATGGAGAGTTGTCAAACTGACACTCATACCACATCTTCTTATGTCTATTGTCCAGACTGATTTGTTATTTCTGCTGATATTTTGAGCCAATATTTTTGTACATTTATGCAAGTTATGTTAAATAAATTAATGAATAAAAGATCAGTTTATATTTTGATCTCATTGACCAACCTTTGGGATAAAACTAAAACAGGGTGGTAGGGTTTGTCACATTGACCCATCTAGTTATATTTTTGTATACATGCAAATTGTTTTGTAATAACTTAATTGATTTACATTATATTTTTGTAGAAAAGTGAAGGCCCAGGAGACATGGGTGCTACAGCCACAGTTGAAATAGACACAGATTTGAGTGTTGATGCCCAAGCTATTTTTGAAAGATCTGCACAGCTCAGTAAAGTATGTAATAGTAAATCAAAAAATTATTGCATGCACTTATTATTGAGAATTTGTCATTTTACACTAAAATATGATTTTAATTTTTGCAATAATGAGAAAAATTCTGTATAATTCCTATTTAAAATATTAAAATGCGATTTTAAATTATTGTGATTATAACCCGAGCCCTGTCTCATTTTTCGCAATAGTAAAAACAGCGCAATAATTTCTGAATTTGCAGTATTATTTAAGCCATATTAGCAACAGACTTCATAATATTTAGGGATTTGTAAGGTGGCAAAAACTGTCTTCCACTGTAAACAATGTGTTCAATTAGGCCCTAATCATTAGGTTGACATATCTTTCTGTGGACTTTTACAGTGTGAACTAACATGCCAAAAATCAACTTAATCATTAGGGTACATTTTTCAAATCACGCCAACATGTTATTGGATGATATGCATGTGATATTTGCCGCAACACTTCACCATAACCTAGCTTTTCTCATTACCTTCATTGCTTTACATTAGTTTTGTAGGAATTTTGATATGAATGTTAACAACATTAATTAACCACAAAAAGTCTTATTTTACTATGTCTTTGTTATTTTATAGGAACTGAATGATAAAGAAGATGATAAGATATACAGAGGAATTAACAACTATGCCAAATATATTGAGAAAAAAGACACAGCACAAGGGAATGCTTCTAGTGGCCATGTCAGGTAAAACTAAATCCTTGTGGCCATAACAGGTAATCTAAGTCTTAGGGGCCTTAACAGGTTAAACAAACTACAAGTACTAGATGCTATATCAGGTATACTCACTCCTACTAAGAGGTCATTTCAGTTAAAACTAACTCCTAGTGACCATAACAAGTTAAACTAACTGCTAGTACTAATGGCCATGTCAGGTAATCTAACTATTTGGGGCCATATCAGGTAAAACAAAAAACTAGTGATTATGTATTCAAACTCTATTTGTTTAACAGAAAAGGGCCCCAGAAACATAAGGGCCACATCACAAATAGATTACGAAAAATCAATCTGAAAAGATTTTAAGGTGGTACTTAACACTACAGGGAGATAACTCTGTAAAATCAGCTAAACGTTTTAATTATGTTGTGTTGTAAAGGGAATATTAAGCTTCTCAATGATCAAAATAAGTGTTTGTCAAACTGCTATATAACCAGTGTAATTTTTCTGATAAAACGGTTGGTTCAAATTTTTTGAAATTTTTGTATTTTTGTCAAAGGGTCAAAGTAAATACTTTGTCAAAATTTTATGAAAATTAAACGAGCCAAATTAATTTTAGTTAAAGTGTTGGGTACCATCTTAAAGAAACCGATAACTGCAGTCACTGGGCCAAAATAAAAAGATTGTATGTTTGCCCAAACGCGACCGACCCAAAATAAACCCGCCGACTCAAATTCTTTTTTTTACGTTTTTTTGAAGAATTTTTTTTTTTCGGATTTATTTTGGGTCCGCTCCGTCATCGTACAAAACTTAATGTTTGTCGTCTTTGCGTTTGAAAGTAACTGTGAATAAGATTAAAAGAAAGCGTATAAAAGACGCAGTTAATCGATATTCGATGTTCTCTGTTTTTATCTTCTGATTTAACGAACGTAAAGAAGTAAAACATGTGAAGTGGCACAGTTTTTTTTTACGCTGTAGTTGTCTGTACTACCAAACCCGTACCTATATGCTCAATGTTAATTTCATCGTGTTATCGAATATCTGATAAGAATATTCAGGTAGATTTGTTCAAAACCATGTGCAATCGAATATTTTCAATGTTATTCTGACAGGAAATGGATCCGGAAGTTGCGAATTTTTAATCTTGCAAGAAGATTTTGTTTTTACTGAATAAAAAGGAATTATTTCTTGATAAATTGTTGTCTTTAACTATAATCTTTCTTTATCATGTATATTAGATGCCCTTTTATTCAAATAGTTCAAATTTACAAGTCTCATTAGACAAGATCAGTACGTTAATTGCTGTTTGGGAGAATTTGATAAAACTATAATTGTTCACAGAATCAGAAATATAATCTTAACTGAATGTAACTCCCTCTGAATAATTTATTGCAATATAAATCCCTTTTGACAAGAGAAATCTGACTTTTGACAGAAATATTTTTTTCACATGTGCAAAAGTAAAAACATGTTATGGACGCCATATTGGATTTTTATACAAATTTGTGAGGAAGCCTCTAGAACCATGACCTAAAAATAAATAGTCTTCAGCAAACTTTAACGTTATGCAATTATATTTTATCAATAATGATTATTTTCAAAAATTTAAACTTGATTATTTAAAGAAATAAAATTATAACAAATACGGCTTTGATCTATTTATAGCCAAATTAGTTTACCTGTGTGATAATGTAAATACAAATTTGTTTTCAAAACATAAAAAAGACACAAACTAAGGATGGTAGATAATAATTCATATAAATATTTTAGGACATTTAATCTATTTTAATAGAAATAGGATTTAAAAACTGCAAATAAATTTAATCATTACATAATCAGCTGATATTTTTTTTACACAAACATCGTGTTGATGGAACTGTTGAAAATCACTTCATAAATCCACCAGCCCTTTCACACAGCTAGCAATTGTCAGTGTTATAAACATCTCAGGATACAAATCATATAGTAGACTTATTTATTTATAGAGGTTTTAAATTCATGGCTTTTGGTTTTCTCTACAAAGGTTTGACGGAAAAAAAGATATACTGTTTTAAGATCTTTTAATATTTTCATGCAAATTCTGATAAAAAAAAAAAAAAGAATTTGCCTACCTACCTACCCACACCCAGTCATCATGGGTCGGGTTTGGGCAAACTGAAATATTTTTAATTGTGGCCCTGTGCCATGTTGATATATCAGACATTTCATATATTTGTATTTAATCTCATTGTAGGAAAGGACCAATAAGAGCCCCTGCCCACTTGAGGGCCACAGTGAGATGGGACTACCAACCAGATATATGTAAAGATTATAAAGAAACAGGGTTTTGTGGGTTTGGAGGTAAGGTCGGCATGCTTTGTTGCCTTATAGAATATGTGCATTACCATAGTAAAAGGAATTAAAATCAAAATGTTTCATGTAAAACAAATAAAACTAAATTTAAGGCTCTTATATCCATCTATTTCATTCAGTCAATTGTTTTACCTACATTTTGCATTTTAATGATAACATTTGGTTTCACAACCAAGACACTTCTCAGTTACTAAGAAATTACAGTCATACAACTTTGTTGGAGGCTGCATTGAAGAGAGAATAATAGCTTCAACCAAAAATGTCACTCTGACCTTCAAATAATGCCTTATAGAGATTTAGTGAGTTTTATGTCTGAGTACAGATTATTAAACGTACTATAACATAAAATGGAAAAAAAGGTGCATCTTTTTTGTCGAGCCTTCGACTTTAGTCGAAAAAGCGAGACTAAGCGATCCTACATTCCGTCGTCGTCGGCGGCGGCGGCGTCCACAAATATTCACTCTGTGGTTAAAGTTTTTGAAATTTTAATAACTTTCTTAAACTATACTGAATTTCTACCAAACTTGGACAGAAGCTTGTTTATGATCATAAGAAAGTATCCAGAAGTAAATTTTGTAAAAATAAAATTCCATTTTTTCCGTATTTTACTTATAAATGGACTTAGTTTTTCTGCGAGGAAACATTACATTCACTCTGTGGTTAAAGTTTTTAAAATTTTAATAACTTTCATAAACTATCCTTGATTAGTACCAAACTTGGACAGAAGCTTGTTTATGATCATAAGATAGTATCAAGAAGAAAATTTTGTAAAAATAAATTTCCAATTTTCCGTATTTTACTTATAAATGGACTTAGTTTTTCTGCGAGGAAACATTACATTCACTCTGTGGTTAAAGTTTTAAAAATTTTAATAACTTTCATAAACTATCCTTGATTTGTACCAAACTTGGACAGAAGCTTGTTTATGATCATAATATAGTATCAAGAAGAAAATTTTGTAAAAATAAATTTCCACTTTTCCGTATTTTACTTATAAATGGACTTAGTTTTTTTGCCAGAAACAAAACATTCACTCTGTGGTTTAAGTTTTTAAAATTTTTATAATGTTCTTAAACTATCCTTGATTTCTACCAAACTTAGACAAAAGCTTGTTTCTGATCATAAGATATTATTCAGAAGTAAATTTTGTAAAAAAAAAATCACTTTTGCCGTATTTTACTTATAAATGGACTTAGTTTTTCTTCCAGTTAACATTACATACAGTCTGCAGTTAAAGTTTATAAAACATTTATTAGATTCATAAACTATCCTGGATTTATTTACCAAACTTGGAAGCTTCTTTCAATCAAAAGACAGTATCGAGAGGGAAATTTTTATTGATGTTTTTCCTCATTTTTGTTGAATCTGCGATTAACAGCAAAAGTAGGCGAGACACTGGGTTCCGTGGAATCCTTACGAATTTTTTTGTAAGTATAGCAACCTTCCTCGAAAACCATGTCACTGTGACCTTCTTTTCACACATTATTTGAATTTCTGTTTTATTTTATTTGTGAGTTCTAATTTCCTATAGTTAATTTCCTTGAACTGGTTGTAAGTATGCATCCTAGTTAGTATTGAGCAACACACACAAAAGTATTTCCTTGGACTTTACATTCCATAACTAGAAAAACTTTAAATATGTCTGAGACTCTGAGTGCAGATTCAAATACTACAGTAAAACCTGACTAAACCGAACCCTTTCAGGACTTGAGATTTTGTTCAGTGTTGGCAGGTATTCGGTTTCATCAGGTTCACAATGCATAAAATGTGATATGATTTATCTGCAGAACAGGTCTGGATTAGACAGGTTTCCGGTTTATTCAGGGTTCGGTTTAATCAGGTTTCACTGTAGTTGACATTTAGTATTATCAAATTATTAAATAGCGAAATCAAAGTTCAAACACATCAAATGAAATGAAAAACAACTGTCACAATCCCTACTTTGTACAGTCATTTTCTTTAGAAAATGGTGAATTAAATCTGGTTTTATAGCTAGCTAAATATATTTTCAGACAGTTGTAAGTTTCTTCATGACAGAAGTGATTATAAACATGGCTGGCAGTTAGAAAGAGAAATGGATGAAGGAAGATATGGCGCAAGAGGTAAGAAAAGAATATTGTGGTTTCATTGTTATTCGATGGATTCCAATTTTCTAGGTACAGGGGAACCATGATTTTAGATATTCTAAAAAATTGCAAATTGCCTAAAGGAATGTATGCAGACTTTACCAAAACCACAAAATTATATATCCATGAATATGCAAGTTTTCCTCAAACCATGGAAGTAATATTTAAAAGGAATAACATCATACGACTTCATCTGAAGGTAGAGATTTTATATGATACAGTGCCACCTTCTTATTAATAAACCTCGGATTTCACACAGGTACTTTATAATTACCGGACTCGATAAAATCATGTGACTGATAAGAAATTCCAGATGCCATTTTACAACCGCGGTATCACAGATAGTAACCAAAGGGGTCTTACCGCTGAGACTATAATTGGATAAAATCATATGACTATAGTACAGGGCTCTACAGACCGTTAATATATGCCAGCTATTGAACCAATTAATGAGTTATTGAAAGATGGGCGGTAACGCAGATGAAACCTTTGAAGTGACGACGATGTTATTCCTTTCAATATTACTTCATGTAAATTGGTACCAACAAAAAATAATAATGAACCCACAGTATAGAATTATAATAAATTACATTTACTTTTTTGAAAATCTGTGATAATGAAATACTGTTAAATTATTCATATTAAATATTTTATGTACAATATTTTAGGGATATAAATATTTTTTATGTAGAATTTTAATGATTAAGGAATAGGTCATTCATATGGCTTTTATTATTTTATGGACATGGACATAAACATATTATTGATATGGAATATTTAAGATGTTTGTTTGTTATTGTTAGGACAGTTTGGATTATTTAAGTGATATAATTATTCTGTTTTAGAGAATATATAAAAGTCTAGTTATGATTTTTTAGGCATATAAAAGACTTGGAATATCTGTTATACAGGGTTGCTTTCAAGGGGTTGAATATTTCATTGGATTTTGATTGTAATTCATAGATGAACAAATGTTAATCTAAGGTATAGGAAGTCTGTATCTTGAAATTGAGAATTGGGTGTAACTTTTGTTCCCTTTTGAAGGTCTTGATGTCCCTTTGCCAGGGGATTTGTCAATCAGTGTAGATAATTTGTGTCATAAATTTGCCATTTCAGAACATAAAGGCCTATGGATAAGATGATTTTTCTTGGAATTTTAGTTTACAAACAATGGATTTTTGCCCAATGACGTTACATTATATTGTTCCTAAACCAATCAAAATATTTTATTGTATGTTTTACCCACAATGCATTAGATTCAGAAATGGTTAATTGAATACTCCATATATCCTTTTGTTTCCATTTCTATGTTTGAATAACAGATGTATTACAGTATACATACATTTATTTTTCAGATGCCGTAAATTATGAAATCAGTTCTGATGAAGAAGATTTACCTTTCAAATGTTTTATTTGTAGAGAATTTTTCACAAATCCTATAAAAACAAAGTAAGTTTCAAGATAAGATTAGAGAGTTGTATGAATGACATTAGCATTTGTGAGGATAAATATTCTTTCTCTAATTTTTGTGCTATTTATACATTTCTTGATTTGTGTGAGAAAGACATTTCTCCTCACTAGTAAAATTTCTGTTTTCAGCAAATAATTGGTTGAAATTTAATTATGACGTCAAATTTTCTTGGTTTCTTATGAATTTTCTATTGTGACATCATGAAAAAAGGTGACCAACCCTGATGACGTCAAAAATAACACAAGTTTCTGGAAATCTTTGAAAAGGAAGGATAAAAATCATTAGAGAAACAGAAAATTTCAAATAGCCAAATATTAAATAAAGCTAAAGCTCACTTCTTGAAAATGTTATCTTTATCTATCTTGAGCTGAAGGATATCATAACTCATTTTCAACAGAAGAAGAATCTGTATCTATAGAATCTAAATTTTCTATTTTTTTCTTTCCTTAATGTCCACTTTACAGTACTGTACATTCAGAAATTAGTGCATGCATTTATTATTGATTGTTGCAATTTTGTCATTTAAGATAAAAATTTGATTTGAATTTTTGCGATATTGAGAAAAATCCAGTTTAATTCATATAAAAAAATTAAGAGTAAATTATTGCGATTCTAACCCAGTTACATTTTTCGCCATAATAAAATCATCACAATAATTTCTTAATTAACAGTACATCAACAACATCTTTTAAAGTTTAATATCACTTGAAAACAGTCTTGAAACATTATTATATAATATATACACAAGTTTGTGACAACAGAACGTAAAGTCTAACAATATAGTAAAGTTTTACAGAAACCCATTATGGCCATATAAAGATTAATTAGATATAGGAAGACGTGATATGAGTGCCAGTGAGACAACTCTCCATCCAAGTAACAATTTATAAAAGTAAACCATTATAGGTCAAGGTACAGCCTTCAACAAGGAGCTTTGACTCACTCCGAACAGCGAGCTATAAAGGGCCACAAAAATGACTAGTGTAAAACCATTCAAACAGGAAAACCAACGGTCTAATCTATATAAAAACGAAAACGAGAAACACTTAAGTCTGTATTTTTGTTTGACATTTCAACTTTTTATTACAGGTGTCAACATTATTTTTGTGAAAAATGTGCATTATCTCATTATAAAAAGTCAAAGAGATGTTTTGTGTGTAATGAGCAGACAAATGGAGTCTTTAATCCAGCAAAAGGTAAAAACTTTGATAACATAGTTTTAAGTTTAATATTTTTACATTTTTGGTCTAAAATGATACAAAATTACATAATTACAAGCAAACAAGAAGGTTTTAGATTTAACATAGTATAAAGTTAAATTTATAAAACATCTCACCTGTTTTCCCTTTGAATATGTTTTTGACTGTTTTGACTGTTTGGCTTGTCAAAAAAACATTACTCTTATACCATGACAAAATGGGACTTAACTATTAAAGTAATTGTAATGATGTCCACCACGTTTTGTCAGAAAAAGGGCTAGCATCAACTTTGTGTTGACAGTTTCAATATATTTTCACAATGTGCCATGTGTACCCCTCATTTCAAACATGCATATAAATTTTTTTATGCCTTTATATGGAGTCAATTCATTGAATGTGAGATGTCAAATATTCAGACTAAACCTGTTCCAAAGTTCAACTTTGTCATTCTACTTTGTAAATTTTAAAGAAAGGGGTAATCTGTTTTACCTCAACTTTGTGTTGTTTGTTGTTTTTGTTATGTTCATTGAAACAAGGTCAGGTCACAATTTTATTATTTCTTGATGTAGACTCATTATGTACATATGCATGATGTATTGGATATTGGTTTGAACTGACCTATGACAGCTTTTGAATAGAATATTAAAAAATATTAGAATTATTTGCTAAAAATATTTTAAAAACTAAGCTTGTCATTCAAGCCTCCATATTTTTATGCCCCACCTACGATAGAAGAGGGGCGTTATGTTTTCTGGTCTGTGAGTCCGTACGTGCGTCTGTCTGTGCGTGCGTCAGTTCGTCCCGCTTCAGGTTAAAGTTTTTGATCAAGGTATTCTTTGATGCAGTTGAAGTCCAATCAACTTTAAACTTAGTACACATGTTCCCTATGATATGATCTTTCTAATTTTAATGCCAAATTAAAGTATTGACCCAAATTTCACGGTCCACTGAATATGTAAAATGATCCGTGTACTTGGGATACATTCTTGTTTTGTTATCTTTTGACTTCATCATGATATTGTGTGATTAAATAACCACACAATTTAGTGTTGCACTGCTGTGACTGACATATGGATTGACACATAAAAAGCCCTGAAATGATATATTTTGAAGGGGCAAGGATAAAATACAGTAAAAGAAATAAAACGTTTTGTTCATAAATATAATATTTGTTAACACATTATTAAAGAAATAATTGATGCATGCTATACTTTATTGTAGTTTTAACATGGGTAGGCATTATATTCATAAAACATTTTGTTCATAAACATAATATTTGTTAACACATTATTAAAGAAATAATTGATGCAAGCTATACTTTATTGTAGTTTTAACATGGGTAGGCATTATATTCATAAAACATTTTGTTCATAAACATAATATTTGTTAACACATTATTAAAGAAATAATTGATGCAAGCTATACTTTATTGTAGTTTTAACATGGGTAGGCATTATATTCATAAAACATTTTGTTCATAAACATAATATTTGTTAACACATTATTAAAGAAATAATTGATGCAAGCTATACTTTATTGTAGTTTTAACAGGGGTAGGCATTGTATTCGTGATTATTTTTGCCCGAGCGATCGTGAGGGCTAAAATTACACGAATATAATGCCTACCCATGTTAAAACTAAAATAAAGTATAACTTGCATCAATTATTTTGATTCTGATTAGAACAATTAAAAGTAATTTCTATGTCCGATGTGTATAGGTGTGGAGCGATTGTGTAGGCTCTTCCATGAACTTCCTTTTTTTGTTTTTAAACAATCAAACAACTGGCAATGGGATTTTTCTGAGGGAGGAGTTTGAACAGCCAGCATGAACTGATGTATCTAGGTCAAATATGTCAATTTCGACTTGCAACACTTTACAGTCATAATAAATGAACTAGTAACAACATGTGCATCATTTGAGAGGTTGGAAGTGTTTTAAGTAAATTAGATTTATTAAATGCATGCCAAAATGAAAAAAAAAATCATTATTCTGCAGTAGTCAATATAGGCATGTGCAAACAAATTTTATTGGATTTAGAGCATGGGTTTATTCACAAAGGGAATGCAGCATGTCACATTAGAATTTTATTTTTTGCAGAATTAATGTCCAAGATTGAAAAAACTAAAGCAAAGAAAGCTGGATATGACTCAGATGAAAATAAACGCAGTGATGCAGCAAACAGTGACAGTGATAATGGTTGACCAATCATAATTCAGATAACAGTGACAGTAAAATGGTTGGTCAATCATGATTCTGAAAACATTGACATTGATAATTGTTGACCAATCAAAAACATCTTCATTGGAATTTTACTACATATTCAAATTGATTTTTACAAAGTGCTTTGTAAGGTTGCGTAAATGTTCCAATTTTGTAAATTGATTGTATTATGGTAACATTTGATGTTACTATCAAGATATGTTAGGCTCAATGAATTATTTATGTATGTTACATCTTATAGCCCTATTACATATTTTAATAAATATGATTTTGTTAAAGTTTTTATTATATTGACATTGTGATATGTAATGGAAATTATTTACATAAATTTTGAAATTGAAATGAAAGAGATTCAAATTGACTTTTTGGGGCAGTTAAGCTGCCCTATGCTAGGATGTTGAATCGTTTCTGTTCTCCAACTTTAGTTTGCCTCAACCAAATGTTGTCAAACTTATACACAATGCCTATTACAACAAAAATCAAATCAAGATGAATTTTGATGAGATCACTTTTGCTGTTCTAGAGGAATGCCCTTTTGTAAATGGAAAAATTGCTGAATTTTTCATAACCACCCTCTCACTTAAGTTTGCCACAACCTAATGTTATTATGACATAACTTGCATTGTTCTTGAGCTATATCCCTTTAAAATGTCATATGCAAACTGGGGGTCATCTAGGGTTGGCAAACACCTAGGTTTTATGATTATTGCAATGCCAAGTGAGAAATACTTGGAAAACCTTGGTTTTACTGGGTTTAGTGAGTGATACAATGCTAGGTAATATGAAATATTAGTGTGATTCTCAGATGATTCCAGATTACAGTTGTTTTATAAATAAGATTTATAGATATTCCTCCTAAAACATTTATAAACCTATTAAATTGCTATTCTATCTTAATTGGTCAGACTGTTTTCATGGAGCCTTAGTATTCTCTTACTAATTTTCTATATTTTTTATTTTAATTTAGAAAAATATATAAATTTTGTAAGGAAAATGACTTTTCAGAATGTTTTGTTCTTCACCTTTCTTATACTGATAATTCAGAAATTATTGTGTGTATTTATTATTGCGATTAAGTCATTTTAGACTAAAATGCGATTTTAATGTTTGCGATATTCAGAAAAATCCTGTTTGATTCATATAAAAAAATTTAAAATGCGAGTTTTAATTATTGCGATTTTTTCAGTATATAACCATTTTATATGTGTCATCCTAGTTAGTCCACTTTTAATTACATGCATATATGAACATAGCAAATTATTGTTTCTAAAATTTAGGCATATTATTAACCAGTAATTTATCTGTTAAATATTATAATTTAGGCATATTATTAACCAGTAATTTATCTGTTAAACATTATAGAGAATACATATTTTTGATTGAAAAGTGATTCAATATTGAGATTTTAAAAAGGAAAAATATTATAACAAAAATTATATATATGATAACAAAAGAGATAAGTGTTATAAAAATATTAATATTGAAATTGTTAAAGGACAAAATATTATAATAAAACAATAAAAATAATTAGGAAGAATATTAAGATAATTATGATAAATGTCATAACACTTTAAAATGAGATTATAAAATTAACTAATAAACAAGAAAAATTGTAATCAAATTTATATCTTTTAATCTTTATCTTAAAAAGTAAAATCACAAAAATACTGAACTCCCAGGAAAATTCAAAAAAGAAAGTCCTTAATCAAATAGCAAAATCAAAAGCCCAAACACATCAAACGAATGGATAACAACTGTCATATTCCTGACTTGGTAAAGAATTTTCTTATGTAGAAAATGGTGGTTTATACAAAATTCTCAGAAATGGTCCTGAATATGTCATTTGTTGTTTATACTGTATCTTTTCTTTGGTAAGTGTTAGTCTGTTATGTCATAGGGAAATGTGTGTTTAAACCTGAGTAAACATCCAACCTGATACCTTCTTGCAAATCTCTTTGACCTGACAGTTAAAATAATCCTGATGTAACTATCTGCCCTACATTTCAACTTTTGCTAATAAATGTGTCTGTGAACACAATCCTCAAAATAAACTCATCATAGATACCAGGACTAAGTTTAGTAGATACGCCAGACGCGCGTTTCGTCTACAAAAGACTCATCAGTGACGCTCAAATCCAAAAAAGTTTAAAAGGCCAAATAAAGTACGAAGTTCAAGAGCATTGAGAACCAAAATTCCTAAAAGTTTTGCCAAATACAACTAAGGTAATCTATGCCTGAGGTAGAAAAGCCTTAGTATTTCAAAAGATTCAAAAATTTGTATACAGTAAATTTATAAATATAACCATTTCAATGACAATTCATGTCAGCACAAAAAGTGCTGACTACTGGGCTTGTTATACCCTCGAGGAAATAAATCTCCACCAGCAGTTGCATCGACCCAGTGGTTGTAAATAAACTCATCATAGATACCAGGACTTAATTTAGTATATACGCCAGACGCGCGTTTCGTCTACAAAAGACTCATCAGTGACGCTTGAATCCAAAAAAGTTAAAAAGGCCAAATAAAGTACAAAGTTGAAGAGTATTGAGGACCGAAATTCCTAAAAGTTTTGCCAAACACAGCTAAGGTAATCTATACCTGAGGTAGAAAAGCCTTAGTATTTCAAAAAATTCAAAAATTTGTAAACAGTAAATTTATAAATATAACCATAACAATGACAATTCATGTCAGTATAAAAAGTGCTGACTACTGGGCTTGTGATACCCTAGGGGAAACAAATCTCCATTAGCAGTGGCATCGACCCAGTGGTTGTAAATAAACTCATCATAGATAAAAGTCACACATAATGAGTTCATAGTAATTTAAATAATTTAATTACATCTGATTTCTTTCAGAACTCAACATTTGTACTCATGATATATATGTAAAATTAAGGATTACGTGCTCATATCAACATTATTATCAACCTATTTGTTTCCTGTTATAACTTTTTTTGTAAATGAACTCCTGGGAAATATTGTGTAGCAATGCCTGTGGTTGAATGAAACATAAATCATAATTGAATTAAAACTTTATATACTTTTATATATATTCATCACTTATTTGGCCCTTGAGGTTTCAACTCAGCTAAACACTTTAATTATTTGCTCCATGCCCAAACCAAGTGCCTAGCTATGTGTATACTGAATATTATAGACCCCTTGCTTGACATCACACCAATCCAATTGGAAGGATGGTTCAAAATAAATGTGCGAGGCTATCAGGAAGCCTATGAGGCTATCATGCTTAGAGGCTGTCATGCCTATGAGGCTATAATGAGGCAATGAGAAAGCCTTAAAGGAGGTTACGAGGAAACCTATTAGTGTTAATGTAAGATTGGTTTTGGAATGAATTTGTTTGAAATTTGACAGTTTATCCCCAGAAATTCTTGGGGGGATGAGTGAAATTTTTGAAACAACCAGTGATAAAATTTCATAAATGAAATCGATAAATCTGCTATAAACTATGCTGAGATTGATTCCCCTGTCATGGCAATATTTAAGGTGAAAGGAGGGGTCGATGGGAGGCAAGTGTATAGCTAAAACACTATATGAGCTAAGATTAGTCTCATAAATGCTAAATTTGCATTTAAATGACTGGATACTAAAGGCAGCATACTCAGGTTTTTAATACACAAATTCTAAATGGTATACTCTTATTGTAAGGAATTCAAACTGCACACAGGTTAAGGTATAAAGAAACAAAAAGAACAAAGAAAGCCAAATGCTACAAGTGGTCACTTATTAACAAGACATGTATATTTGTATTGGAACTGATAAGAATATTTTGTAAACTTCACATCTAACTGATTGAGATATGATAATAAATCTGTTTCGTCTCAATAATAAAGAAAACACATCCTGGAAAAAATCCTAAAATAATGACTACTGAGTGTAATGAAAATCAGACTATATATAAACATTACTTATACTAGTAATACTTGATTAATATATTTAAGTACACACAATGTTTCGTTAACTTGACAAACTTAAATGCTTAATAAAATCATAAAATCAATTGCTGACTTGGCACAGGCATTTTCTTATTAAGATAGTTGTGGATCTAATCCGATTTTTTAGCCAGCCAAACCTCTCACCTGTATGGCAGTCGCATAACATTCCATTATATTGACAACGATGTGTGAACAAAACAAGTAGACAAAACGTATGCAAAATTCAGTAATTGGTATATCGTATTGAATTATAAGCCAGATACCTTTATTAACTATTCCACCAATAAGTTGATGCCACTGCTGGCGGACGTTTCGTCCCCGATGGTATCACCAGCCCAGAAGTCAGCGCTTTGGTTTTGACATGAATATCAATTATACATTTTTTTTTATAGATTACCCGTTTACATAAGTATGAATTTTTCGAAATGCGAAGGATTTCTTATCCCAGGCATATAGATTACCTTATCCGTATTTTGGTACAACTTTTTGGAATTTTGTGTCCTCAATGCTCTTCGACTTTGAACTTGTTTTGCTTTATTAAAGAGGGACGAAAGATACCAAAGGGACAGTCAAACTCATAAATCTAAAACAAACTGACAACGCCATGGCTAAAAATGAAAAAGACAAACAAACAACAGCACACACGACACAACATAGAAAACTAAAGAATAAACAACACGAACCTAACTATTTTGATCTGAGAGTCATTGACGAGTCTTATGTAGACGAAACGCGCGTCTGGCGTATTAAATTATAAGTCTGGTATTTTTAATAATAACTATTTACGGATATCGACAATGTGACATCTCGAAATTGAAAATGGTTTTATATGTATTTTAATTCCTCAGTTACATGTACATACAAATAATAAATAAATTAATAGAAATATTACAGTTGTCGTTAGTGGTCCGTCACAGTATCGGGTATTTTATACTATTTTTACCGGTGTACTTTAGACAAAGTGATAATGGTGTGTTGTTACTATATATGACCATATATTTTAAATAGCACTCACAGAGGCTGTCTTTCTTAAAAATGTCTTAACCTATAAGGTCACACAAAGATATAAGTAAATACAAAAGTTTAACATAATGTTAACCAGAAAATTCGTACATAAGAATTTGAGCTACAATTTCAGTGGAACTGACAAATATTTCCCAAATTCATCAATTGTATCTACATCAACGCATGCGTAACTAGCAGCTTGTTTTGTTAGAAATACAGATCGGTCATTTATTGGAATAACAGCTTGATGCCAAATATTTGTATACATTTGTATTCCAAATGATCCGTCAAAAAAAAATGCAACAAAATCCTCTGGCTTAACATCGTCACCAGGAAGTGCCAACAAGGCGATGAATGGGTCTTTATCACGTGGGAAAAACACCTGACCTCCATCTGGATGGTAATTTGCTTCCCGAACCAGAAGATGCGTACGGTTCTGAGTTTGGACACCATTTGGCAACCGACCGGTGATAAATACAGTATCATCAACACCTTTGTTAATTGCTTGGCAGGCGTCACCCTCCCATTTACAAATAAATTCGCCGCTTCTTGTTCCGCCTAGTGACCCAGTGCCGGGATGTAACTTTCGCTTACCACTAACTGGCCATGGAGCAATTTCAACCTTTTCTTTTTCAAAATCTGTAACGATCGTTCCATAACCTTTTAAATTTTTCTCGTTTGCAACCATAATTGGAACCTGGTAGGAATCGTCATATTTACTCTCAAGGTTATTGTCAAGACTCATCTCAAATTAGGATTCTGAAGTAAAAATAATATAGTTAGATTGCTATCATATTACCAACCATTCAAATTTTTATTTGTATGATTCAGTTCAGTTAATATGTGATGAAAGCCTGTTGATAATTATTTAACACTCAGTAGAAGACAAAGCATTCCAAGGGACATTGATACATTTGCTAACCAATCTGTTCCCTCGTTAATTGATGGACAGAACACATATGCGGTTAACCCTTAAAAAATCAGCTGAACATGTTTTCTTATCACTTAATGTTAGTAAAGAGAAATGAAGCTTCTCATTGATGAAAATGCTATGTACCAAATGAAATTATTCCTGTATATTGTGGTTCAAATTTCTTGAAATTTTGGTATTTTTGTCAACAGTTCGAAGTATTAAAATAGTTATCAAAGGTACTAGGCTTATAAAAATATTTCGTCAGGATTTTATGATTTCTATTTAGTCAAAGTTCCCCTTAAGAAAGAAATACTTGTTTCTGTAGGATACAACGTAACAAAAAGTAAAATTACAATAATACTAAACTCCGAGGAAAATTTAAAACGGAAAGTCCCTACTCAAATGGCAAAATCAAAAACTCAAACACATCAAACGAATGGACAACAACTGTTATATCCCTGACTTGGTACAGGCATTTTCTGAAGTAGAAAATAGTGGATTCAACCTAGTTTTATAAAATGTTTGTCGAATGAACATACACTGATATAGTTAGTCACCGTGTAGCTTTGCTTTCTATATAGTAAACTTAAAAATAAGGTATATGCATACTATTTAGTTTAATGGAAATACACATTTTGACAAGTATTGCTTTAACAAACAGTATTACATTTACGCTTTTCGTCGTGTTATTTATCTGAATTTTAAAAGAGCAACTAAAGATAGATACCAAAGGGACAGTCAAACTCATAAATCGAAAATAAGCTGACAACGCCATGGCTAAAAATGAAAAAGACAAACAGACAAACAAACAAACAATAAAATTATAGAATCAATTGCTCTCACTTGTATGACAGTCGGAGAACTGGTAACCTGTGTTTAAATCCTCAAAATAACTTAAATTCAACTTTTCATAAACCGTGTGTAAAATACATTTTTGATGTTCTTGCATTGATTTGAATTATATAATCCCGTCAGGTATTGTTGTCATTTTAGCGATTTGTTTATAATTGGCGTTAAGCCCAGAGGTTTGGCTTGACACAAAACCGGGCTCAGTCTACCATTTCATTCTTAAATGTCCTGTTCCAAGTCAGGAAAATGGCAATTCCTATCTTATATTTATTTTCCATGTCTGTTTCATTGTCGTTTGTTCGTTGTTTTCCTCTTACTATAATTGATGTGTTTCCCTCGGTTTTAGTTTGTAACCCGAAAATCGATTTATGACTTTTGAAAAGCGGTATACTTCTGTTGCCTTTTTTGATACATATACAATCAGAGAAAAAAAACTCTGCGTAAATTAAAAAAAAGGACAAAATCTTGGTAAGGTAACGCAGCGGTTAAATCAACAAGTTCATTTCAGAACGCTTCTTTCCACCAAATGATTCACATTTTTATATTTTTTATCGAAGGTGCATAGTTCTGTCAAACTTTTATGAGAATTAAAAGAGCCAAATTAGTTTTAGTCAAGGTATTTGGTATCACCATAGTGTTAAATTAATGTTTTGAAAATACATAAATGAAAGTATATACAAAAATATTGTATCAACGAATGATTGAAGTCGTTAAAGTATTTCTATCTATTTGCTTGTTCAATTTATTCATCTATGCGAATGTGTCACATTAAGATAAATCTAGACGATACGATATCTAAAAAAGGTTCAAGTCACGGGTATAATATATAAATCTTAAACAGTAACACATATTTATCCTGATATCAGTGCAATCAGTTTAATATTGTAGCTTTGCCCGTGTTTAGTTTTCCTATTGCTTCGACAATTTCAGTTTCTGATAGTGGTTCTAATTCAATGTTCATGTTTTCATATATGGGGTCAATGGCGTTAGTTTTGACAGTACTTAATTCTAGAAATGTATTCTTGTAACTGTTATCTTTTGGTACACATAGGTTTTCCATAGATTGTGAAAATCGTTTAGCTTGTTTTTTCAGATCAGAAATATCAAAATTGGTTCCTTTTGTTATCAAGGTTGTTGAGGTTTTGGATTGGCCTCTATTTCTATTGATAAGTTGGTAAAATATCTTCATTGACGGGTTGTGCATAATTTCTGAATATGTTTTTTTTTTTTGTCGATCTTCGTATTTTTCTTTTCTCATCTGTTTTCTGAGTTCTCTTTGAGCTTTTATTTTGATGTTTTGGAAATATCTTTTGGTTTTCCTTTATCGACCCATTCCTAATGTTTTGTTTTAGTTGATTTTATCAGGGGAAGGACAGATGAAGAAGCCTTCCACCGCGGGTTTTGTAATTTTATCCTTTTTAAAAAAAAATCATGACATGCGGTAATTTTTCTTTAACAGACATTGATGTTGTTAGATCAGCTTTTAAATTTAAAGGTTCATATTGGTATGCTTGGGTATTGACATTTGATCACCGTTTGTTTTATATAATTCTACCATTTTTTTGAGAGATAGTATGTTCCCTTTGAAAATGTATTTTTTTATTTGCAATGACACACGTGTGGCTGGTTGTGTTGAGCGGATCCATTTCATGATTTTTAATTGATCTTAGATTCCACTTAGGGTTGATACGATGTAGTCGATTTGAGACTGAGAATTACCATTGTTATGGAAAAGGGTACGCTGTTTTCCTATAGTAGAATTAATTGAAGATCTAGAATAAATTTCTTAAATTGTTCAACTTGCCTGTTGTATGACCGAGAGGCCAATAGTGTGGCATTAAAGTCTCCTGCGATAACAATTTTATGTGTATCACTAAATTTAAATATGATGTTGAAAAGAATATCAAGGCAGTCTGAATACTCACCAATGGAATGTACTGAGGGATTGTGAGTTGGTAAGTAGGTACAGATGATGCAGAGTTTTGTTTCTGTATTCATTTCAATAGCTATGATTCTTTCATTTCCATCTTTTAACTTCTTTACTAGATGTGAGATTCTTGTAGGTCATGATATTGATACCCCTCCTTTACCCCTAAGTAGATTTATAGATGAAATATCATCAACAGAGTCAACACTACGAGCAGTTGAGTGTTTATTTGGTAGATGTTGGTCTAGTTCATGTTGTAGGACGCTATAGAGCCAATGTTCCTTGAGGCATATGATATCAAACTTTTTACATAGGTCGTTAAGGTATTTTCTGTTTGATTTGACACCTTCAATATTGCATACTGCTATTGTGATAGACTGATTTTCTAGGTTGAGTAATATTGTCTGGAGGGGCTTGATGGGTTTGAGCGTGGTATAAAAAACAGTCATTGGGTTCTTGAACCATATTTGGAGTCGGCACCGGGCCTGTTGTTTGAATTTAATTCAAATTTGTCATGACATGGGATATAGTCTGATGCGGTTGTGTAGGTCCAGGGGAACATTTGGATTTAGCTACTATTGGCCTTTGTTGGATATTGCTGTGTTGCTGTTATTGTCTCTATTATCTTCACCCTTTGATGTGATAGGGTTGTTTTCAGGTTTTGGTGCATATATTTGAGTATGCATGCCAACTCTGGTTGTTTCAGAGGAGTTAAATTTTTATGGTCTATTTTCACTCTGGTTCTGAGTACTTGGAAATGATCTTTGTTGAAACTTGACCAGTCAGTGGTAATGGATTTAGGAAGACCTGAAAGTCTTCTTCGACAAAAAACGAAAGAAGTAGTATACATCATGTGTGAAACTAAAATGTGCTTACCTTGTCATTTAAGATTTCCTTTTCACTTTAGTTGTGTAGTTTTAAATATCCAATAGCAAAAAATTACATCATTAGTTTTGGAGTTCAGTGAAGCTTTACAAAAAAATATTTCATATAGGTGGAGAGGCGTACCGCCGTCTGGTTAACATTATCAACCTTATAATTACTAGCTTATATCAGATGATTAATCATGACACTGATTTTACAACTACTGAGGTCAAGATTTTGTGTATTCAGTAAGATGTGTAATAAATTGAATACACAAATTCTTGACCTCAATACCCAGTGTCGGATCCAAAAGAGGGAGTTCCGAGAATTGGAATCACCTTTTATTACGGTCAACTCATGTAAATGGGTGACATATCGTTCCCCCCCCCCCCCCCCCCCCCATTTATCCTGGATAGGGTTACCCCTTTTAGTAATGGCTGGATTCGCCCCTGATATCAGTATGGTTATCAACTGCTTATATTTACTAAATCTCATTTTTCCACATTAATTAATAAATGGGAATTTGATAAAAATTGTGATTTACAAAGGAACTATATGCAAGTGTATATCTAAAATAAAGAAGTTGTTAGCCCACTATTTTCTTAATTTAAGGGCAGTTGATTGTTAAAATGGTGCATACAGTTTCTGCACGTGATTGAAACACAAATAACAATCCTTCAACTTAGAGTGTTGTACCATCTCCAAATCCAAAGTGTTGACATAAATCCAGCATGGCTGAATCCAAAATCACAGATGACAAATATGTTTTTAAGCAAATCATTTGCAATCTTCAAATAAAATTTCCCATTAAAACTGGACTAGAAGATGGAATTATTCCACGCGAAAAGAGATTTTGTAAATTATGTAGCACAGGTTGTATTGCAAACGAGTCGAAGAATTTTAAACAACTAATATAATCCTTTAAACGAGTGTTACTTTATGTTTATATGTTAACATGAAGTTATCATTTCTTTTTCAAAAGTAATACATTTGCTAATCCTAAATGAGACAAAATGAAAGTCTTATTTTAATATTGTATTTCACATGGCCATTAAAGAGGGAGGTTTGGCATGCCACAAAACCAGGTTCAACCAACCATTTTTTTCCTTTAAAAATGTCCTGTACCAAGTCAGGAATATGGCCATTGTTATATTATAGTTCGTTTCTGTGTGTGTTACATTTTAACGTTGTGTTTCCGTTGTGTCGTTTGTTTTCTCTTATTTTTTAGTGTAAATTCACATTTCTATAAAACGTGTCACGGTACTTATCCATCCCAAATTCATGTATTTGGTTTTGATGTTATATTTGTTATTCTCATAGGATTTTGTCTAATACTTAGTCCGTGTGTGTTACATTTTAATGTTGTGTCGTTATTCTCCTCTTATATTAAATGCGTTTCCCTCAGTTTTAGTTTGTTACCCCGATTTTGTTTTTTGTCCATGGATTTATGAGTTTTGAACAGCGGTATACTACTGTTGCCTTTATTTATAAATGTATTCTAATATCCCCGAAATAACTTATAATCTTTCTGAATAAAAAAAAAACATGCTATCTAATGTTAAGCTGTAACCTACTATAGTATTTGTCTTCTTTAGAATGTAGTTCTCTTATGTCAGTTAAATCCGTACACAGTATTCATGTCAGGTGAAATCTGTTTAGTTCATTGTACGCTCGTTGTACGTGATAATGTCAATCAGCTTATGCTAACATGGGCACATGTACAGGTCAGATTGGCTTGAAGCTAGTACACGAATACTAACGATAATATAAAGATATGTTGAACTATTTTTAAATAAGTTGAACTTTGTGATTAGTTGTACTTCGTGATTAGTTATACTTTATGATTAAGTTTACTTTATGATTAGTTGTACTATTAAGATTATTTTTACTTTATGATGAGTCGTACTTTTTAGATTGATTTTTCTTTAAAGATAATTTATGTTCATATTTATCCACATTAGTATTGACATATAACTTTTTGGTGTTGTTTGGGATATGGCTCGACTCGGCTTCTTTAACACAACAAGAGGATCGCTGACCTGTAATATTTCTTTAAAGGTTGCTTACCCAACCCTGCATTCCGACAATTAGTCTCCAATGTAACAATATTATTTTCATTCTTGTAAGTTACATTTCAATGTAACCGTAGCCAGTGCCTTCTTTAATTTCTAGTTCTGGGAGATATAAAAATGGAACCCAATAAGAAAAATCTGGATTGTTCATGAAAAGAACATCATCAATATATCTGATTGTGAAATTAAATGACCTGGCTTCTTTGATCTTCTTGTTTTGACAAATGTCTGAAGGAACTCATATTCATATGAAAATAAGAAGAGGTCGGCAAGGAGATCGCACAGTTTGTTCCCATATGAATGTCAACAATTTGTTGACATTAAATGAATCTTGTCATCTTGCTTGGTTCAAAATATAAAGTAAAAACTTCCAATAATGAAAAAGTCATATGCATTTTCATATCTGTCAGGACATTGTCAGGACATTTTTAGTTAGTGCTGACGCCTGCAATGTCATGAAGCTTTCTATTTATATATTTCAATCAATATTTTCATAAACAGTGTTACATTTCGTAATACGGATGGAATTAAATTAATTTTAATGGATAACAAAGTAATTTTTATTTAAACTTGGGTGAACAAGGTAACTTTAAAAGGGGCAGCATTTCGAAAACGGAAACGTTTATGTATACAAATTGTTCGGTCGATTTTGTGCAAGAAAAGAAAATATTTTTCCTGAACAAAAGGTATGCCCTCTACATCCCTCTTAAATTCTTTGTAGAATAAGCAGGAAAAAAAACCAATATAAATCTGTTTCAATAGAAATTGAGACTTTGTTCATAGTTACCATCTTATTTTGGTATTTGATATGACACTCCTATCAATTCTCCTTAACCACATTTGGTTCAGTCTGAAATAGCAGTTTCTTTTTTCTTCTCAATTTGCTAGTAGAGTTAAAAAACGTGTAACCCTGCCACATTCTGTATATCTGTGTCCCGAGTCAGGGATCTGCAATTTAATGGCTGTCAATTGTTGCTGTATCATATTTGTCTTCAGTCTTTGTTTTGAACATAAATCGGTTCGTTAGCTTTCTCGTTTGAATTGTTTTACATTTATCACTTCTAGGCCTATAATAGCTTATTATGAGGTATGGGATTTGCTCATTGTTGAAGGTCGTACGATGTTGTTAACTTCTACTGTCTTGTTTTTTGCTCTTGAAAAGAGTTGTCTCATTAGCATTCATACCACATCTTCTTTTATTTTATATTTGGACACTTTAGTGAAAATGAATTACACTCATTATAGTTGATTAGTTTATCATGCATTGTTGTTATTTACAAGAGAAAATATCCTATATAGGAAAAGATACCATAAACATTCATGTGAATTGACATTTGTCATGTATAAATTAAGGTCACACAATTGTAATGTGGATTAAGCATAAAAGTACAAATCCTTTTGATACATGTATCAACAATCAAATCCTGATGATTTGACACATCTTTGCAGATTATATAGAGTTGCTATAGGGTTACCAAGGCTTTCATAATGACAAAAAAATCATGCATTCTGACTACAGGAGTGAATGTCTGGAATATTTTGGGCTTTTATTTGCATCAATTGAATATTTAGCTTTAAATAATAATATGATTAAATTAGGAGTTCTATGCTGATTTTTCATGAAATATACTAGTACATAAAACATTTGCCACTGGATGGTAGGCCAAAAAGTCCGGAATTGATCAAAATTACAGCATATATATAGCTCATCTGGTCAAAAAAGATGCCAGTTTGCAAATAAGAACTTTCATATGCATATACTATGCTCTTTGTAAAAAATGTTTACCTAAAGCTAACTCCAATAGTTTTTAGATAACAGCCAAACTCAATGTTCTACAATCTGTTGATACCTTCATGTTAGCATTGCAAAGTCATGTTTAGTTCTCTGACTGTAAATGGCTTCTTTACACTTAATCCAGTGAATTTTAGATGTGTACTGATTGATATTTTAGTATTTGACACATGATTTTTTATCAGCTTTCAGTAGCTGTGAGTATTCTCAGATCTGTACTTTGTGTTTTTGAAAAGGTTTTTATGGGCTTTGTATCAATCTGATGAGTTAAGTACTTAACAATTTTTTGGTGTGTTCTTATTTCGTACTGTTACACCCATATCCCAGGACCTGTAATTCAAGGGTAGGAGTTTGTTGCTGTATATCAATGTGTTTTTCTTTTATTGTTTTGTATATAAATCAGGCTGTTGGTTTTCTCATTTGAACTGTTTTACATTTTGTCACTTCAGGCCTTTTATAGCTTACTATGTGCCTTGTGGTACAGATTTTTCTCATAATGGAGACCATACAGTGGCTTATATGTGTAAACTTTAAAGTCATTTGGTCTCTGGTAGAGAGGTGTCTCATTTAAAATCATATTAAATTTGTTTTCAAACAAAATGCAAAAAAACCCCAATAAAATTTACATTTCAGGGTCAATGAATCAAAAACAGGTTGTCAAAAATATGAAAGGAGATATTTCTTGTCATGCTGACAATTTTTGCTGTTTACATTTTTAACATAGTTACTTCAGTTTTCACAATAACAGGTACAAAATGTGGAAAATAATATTTACAGGGAAAATAAGTTGACAAAATTTTTCTGAAATTTCAGGATTAACAGATATTGTAGTGCTAACAGTTTAATCAATCTTTCTTTCGACAAAAATGTTAGATATTCTGAAAGCATTTGGAAGAGCTATTTTCTATTTTTTCATTTCTCAATTCTATTATTTAGTTTACCTTCTATTCACATAATGAGGTTTTTCAAATATAATCCATACAAAATTTGTAAACACAACCCGTAGCTTGAAAAAAATACGGTGACTTATCATTTTTTATTATATTTTTTAACAGATTGATGTCACAATACATACTAAGAGATTGTAAAGTATGATCAAATTCTATCATTTTATCAAAAAACCAGATGCTACGCAGGGCACAGCTTTATACGACCGCAGAGGTCGAACCCTGAACAGTTGGGGCAAGTATGGACACAACATTTAAGCTTGATACAGCTCTGAATTTGGATTGTGATTAAATAGTTGACACAGCAAAGGTTTTTGACACAGAATGAATGTGGTCTAATGAACTTAAAAATATTTTTTTTGCTTTTGAGCAATACATTATGCTGTTGAATATAAATCCCCTCAAAAAAAAAATATTTGAAGAAAAATTCTTTTTAATTTCTGAAATCTGAAATGAGAAAAACTTTACCCTCCACCCCTCCCCATTTATTTTCACATCCCCCAATCCCTTATTCCAAAAATAATCTCAATTCAAATTTCTTATTAAGTTGGCAACAATAACTATTCATTTAAATACATCATAGAGTATTAAAATATAAAATAAACTTTTAGCCATGGTTAAAATTAATATTAATTAACAGTAACTTCTACAAATAAATTTACAGCTACACATCTCAAGACAATAATCACTTCCTTTAACATAATTTTCAAGCAGTGTAAGGGAGGTAATCAAGTAATCAAACAAATATATTTATAACAGTATTCTTTAAATTTTAATTGGAATTGGATTACCTCCCTTACACTGCTTTTAAATTGTCTAAATTGTCCTTTAACCAAAAATACCCTTGTTCCCCCCTTTTTTGCACCTAATTGCTTAATGATTTGATCCATTACCCCCTGTAACCATCCCTTTGTAGTATGGAAACTTGTAGTATAATTTCAGAGAGATTTATACACTTAAACACAAGTTATTGACTGAAAACTACAAAAATGCTTGTTTGGGCCCCTATTTTTGGCCCCTCATTTATTAAACCCCCCTTGGAGCAAGAACCCAAAACTTCAATTCCAGCCTTTCCTTTGTAGTAAGAAACCTTGTAGTATAGTTTCAGAGAGATCTGTACACTTAAACACAACTTATTGTCTGTAAACTAGAAAAATGCTTCTTTTTGGCCCTTTTTTGGCCCCTTTTTCCTTAAATGTTCAGGGATATTAACCCCAAACTGACACCAAGCCTTCCCTTCATTCTATGGCACCTTGTGGTACAATGTCAGAGAGATCCATACAGTTAAACATAAGTTATAGTCCCGAAACTTCAAAAATGCTTGTTTTTGGCCCCTTTTTGGCTCTTAATTCCTAGACTGTTTGCCCCATAACCATTAAAATAAATCCCAACCTTTTACGTTATGGTATGAACATTATGGTACAATTTCTGATTAATTGAAATACTTATACACAACTTATTGTCCTGAAACTAGATAAATGTATGTTTTGGGCCCCTTTGGGCCCCAAATTCCTAAACCGATGGGACCATAACCCCCAAAATCAATCCCAACCTTCTTTTTGTGGTTATAAACATTGTGTTAAAATTTTATTGATTTCTATTTTCTTATACAAAAGTTATTATCTGGAAACCATCCGTCTTCTGACGACACTGACGCTGACGTGAAACCAATATACGACCGCAAAAATTTTTGCGTTCGTATAAAAACCACTGGTCATCTTTTCACTTTGCTATGTTAAATTTATTTTTCTTAACACATCCCATAGGTAATTTCATATAAAAAGTTTTGATATATTTTACCATCAACTTTCAAAATATATTATAGTGTAATCTGTTACATGTTTCTAAATAATAATAAAAAAATGATGTTTGAACTAGATAATTTCTTTACATCATTGGAATTTTATCCACAGTCCTGACATACAATTTCACTGTACAGATTACTGTGGATTCATTTATTTTCGTGGGTATCAATTTTCGTGGATTGCTGAAATCTTGCATATTCGTGGATATTTGATTTCATGGTTTTAACAATCTCTGTATACAAAGCCTATTTAAAATATGTTTTTCGTTGAACATTTGATTTCGTGGTTCACTTGCACCCACGAAACCCACGAAAATTGGTATCCAACGATTAATAATGAATCCACAGTAGTCGATTTTAGCTAATTTTAAGGTCACAATATAAAATCTATAGTTTTTAAACAGATATTTTTCAAATTTGAACTTAAGGTAAAAAGTAAAACAATAGTTCTGCCGTCTCACTTGGAAAAATATCAGGTATCAATTTACTTCTTGTTTATAGATTTCCACCATCTTAAATCAAAATAAAGCAGTAAGTCTATTAAGTTCCTGGGATATTTCCTTCACTCTTTCCATGATTTTATTTTTGTCTTTTTCATATAATTTTTTACCATGTTTCTGTAGAAATTTATCTGGATGCCATCGAACTTGTTCCTCACGTAAGCGTTTCTTATATTTATCACCTGATGATAATGCGGAATGAAACATGACATTTTTTATCTCTTTCACATCACTGTTGAAAGGCCACGGCACATCATTAAATTTTATTTCACCTTCATGAGACATCAGTTCTATACCCGTGATATTTTTCAGGTAGTTTTTACTTTTAAGTAATAATCTGTTCTCTCTATCTCTTTTCTGATTTTCTTCATATTTTTGTCTCATTTTCTTTCTAATATCTTCAAGGTTTTCTTTACTGTCTTTTTGTTCTTTGGATTGACTGGATGAAGTTGTCTCCCTTTGTTTTTTAGGCTGATGTCCACCATATCTATGCTTCAAGTGATATTCATGCCTAAGTCTGTCTGCCCAGTCATCATAACCTTCTGCATAAGAGTCTTCATCTTTATCTATGAAAAAAATATCATATACAAAATTTAATTGGATATTATCATAAAGAAATAATCGTACATAAAATTTTGAATCTTTGATATCTATCTTTTGCCCCAACCAAATGCACTTATGCACAATGCCAAGAACCACAAAACTCAGACCAAGTATGAATTGGGGTAGGGTCACTTTCAAGGTCTTAAGGTATGTCCCTTTATAATGTTGTATGAAAACAGAGGTATCATCTGTGCCCAATCAACACATTCTCAATTCATTTTTAATCTAATATCCATGACATCAATTCCATATGAAAGACAGGAGCATTCTTATTTTATGTACTTCAATTGAAGAAAAAAAATCTACATTGCATTAAGTTATATCAAAATTCTATGAACAGAACAGAGAACAAAAAATGTACATTTTTCAAACATTTTCTGTATATTTTATTTAAAAACAAAAAAAAATGAACAGACTTGTTTAATTGAACAGACTTGTCTTTCTATTATTTCTGTATCGAATTGCATTTTATCAATACCATTTGATGATTAAAATAAAATTATTATATTAAAATATATTTTCCTTTGTGGTAACACCTTAGTGAATTCTTCATGTTCTTATATATAGTCAGATACAAATATTGCATCCTAATAAAGTTGCTAGCATAGAAGTCTGATATTAGTAAATTACTAATGTGTTGTTTCAGAATCTTATGCCCTCTGGGTAATATTTCAAAAGCATACACTTAAATATTATGATAGGCTAAAAATGTCATAAACAATGGAAATTTAATAAATGGTGTGATTTTTATTTTCATTTCGGTTATGATAACAATGAAACTATCAACTGATCAATAGTCCTGATAAAGAAACTGCAAATTAATTGCTTCCTTGACATGTAGACACCATTTTGAACTATTTATTTATGATTGCATGATGCCTAGAATTACTAAAATTGCATCACAAACCAGGAGGGTAAATTGATTACTTAAACAAAATGTCAAAAACAATGAAAATATGTTTTTTCCTAAATTAGGTGGTACTGAACACCTTGAATAAAACTAATTTGTCTGGTTTAATCTTTATAAAAAATTAACAAAATATTTACTTTGCACCTTGGACAAATACATAAAAATTTCAAAAGACTTGAACCACACACTTTACCAGAAAAATTTCATTGGATATTTAGCAGTTTGACAAACATTTATTTTAATCGTTGAGAAGCTTAATATTTCCTTAATTGAAACCTTCAGCTGATATTTACAGAGTTATCTCCCTCAAGTGTTATGTACCACCTTGATTACCCAGATATTTTTTAAGTAGTTAATGAAAACAATAAATTAAGACCATTTCTGTATATAACAATAAGGGAGATAACTTTTGCTTATAAATTTGAACAGTGTCTACAAAAAAACAAATCTCAATCTGAAATATTACATAACACTGTGATACCTGCCTGAAAAGTCATCATGTTCATTTCTTAGTTCGTCTGCTAGTTTATCTTCCCAGTCGTCAGCCTCATTCTCATCCTCTGATTTGTAAAATGATGGCTACAAAATTTGCAATGTAATTTTAAGAAATCAAGCATATGATTGTAAGCTTTGTGATTAAACTTCTCTAGTTAAACAATAAAATATCTAGGATCTACAAATAACTCTTTTAATACACCTTATTGCTATTTGTCTGCCATTACTTCAAATCACAAAAGTTTCCATCAAATTTTGACGTCATAATAGAAAATATCTGATGCCACAATAGAAAAGTGATTGTTGTATGAGGTCAAAAGTTCAAGCGGGACAGATTCTCGGGTCAAGGAGGACTGATTTTCCGAATAGCAAAAAGGTTTTTGGAATTTTTGGGTGACAAATGAATACAAACAATATGAAGGAAAGTCAATGCCCCAATATCTGTATGCAGCTTGAAATAGCAATAATAACTGCATTGATGTCCATTCTTTCAAAATCGCAATAATAAATTCAAACAATAATTTCTGAATTTACAGTAGTAATTTCAGGAAAGTAATACTGTTCGAAATAGAACATGTATCTTGTAAATAACTGAAATGAACATGATAAATAAAGTAATTATCAAAATGTAACTGTAACTGAAAAAAAAAATATTTTCAAAACAATTATTTGCAAATAAACAAAAGTTGCTAAAAATGGTGTAATCATGGGTTAATAATGTTAAATGTATGTTGCTAAGCTTAGGTTTTGGACATGTGTGGTGTGCACAGAATGTTGTATGCGAAGAAGTATTTATTATTTTATTTAAACAAAGGGCTTATTGACCATTTTCTTCAAGAAAGAAATATGTTTTTTGATTCATCATCAAAATGTACTATCTATAAACACCTCGTGGATAATGTTCAATTGCAGTTTTATTTGACAAAAAATTTAAGTCCACAATGTATTAGATTTTTAACTAAGTATAGACTGTGTTCACACAAATTAAATATTGAATATGGTAGATTCATTAAAAAAGCAAGAAATGAAAGATTATGTATCTTATGTTACCAGGGTGAAATCGAGGATGAGTTTCATTTTATTTTAAAATGTCCAAAATATGACAATATTAGAAAAATATATATAAAAAGGTATTGTTATACAAATGCATCTGTTTTTAAATTAGTTCAATTATTGTCAACAAAGAATGTATCGGAATTATCTAATTTAGGAAAATATCTGAAATACGCCACAGATTTAAAATTTTCATGACAATCTTCTGAATGATTTATACTATGTAGTCTTGCCTTTGATTGTATTTAAAATGTTCTGTTATGATATACATAAACATATTTATGATATACCTATAAGCTGTATTGCTTTAAGTTTGAAATAAACTATATGTTCTAATATTCGTAATTGAAATGATAATTTAATCAACTATTTTTGCAATATAATTATTATTTAATCAATCCTATCTCTTGGTTAGGCTGGTAATTTGTATGCAGAAAAAAACTGGTTGAACCCTAATCAGTTTGTCCTTGTACCAAACCAATCTATCTGTTGTCCATAGTTGTTTGTCTTTACTTGTTCTTTTTTCAAATAAATGTATTGTTAGTGGTTGAGTATGATCTGTTGTACTCGCCAAACATATTTGGTTCTGACTTTAATCCTTTTTATTTATTTTATCAGTGGCCATGTATGTATTATGTGTTTGGGGAGGAATATATCAACTTATCAAACAGTTTTGTTCATTTGCAAACAAATAATTAATGTGCTTGTAAGTAAAGAAGGGTGAAAATTGTTTAAATTTAGCAGTGGAAACAAAAAATTAAACATTGTATTGTATAAAGCATTGGACATGTTGGATGGCAAAACAATAATTGCAAGTGGTTCAACAACAGTTATGAACAATTTTACCTCAATAAGAACATTATTGATATTCAAGCTTCATGGACAAGTATGGTTATAGTATACACAAACATTATTTTGTAACATCAATAATTTCATCAACAAATTTCTAGAAAAATTCATGGATAGAATGTAAAGAATATTATGATCAATGCACAATACATATGTTTTGTTTATTTCAAAAATAGTTATAAAGCTTAGAAATTGATAACCACATAAAGGTTTTCATTACAGTTACTGCAATTTTTACCCGAAGAACTAAATTAAGCATGTTTCTTTTTTGTGGAACAAGAATTTTTTCACAAAGAAAAATGGTGAAAAAATATCAAACCTGATCCTCTTGTTCATGATGCTGCTTTTTCTTTACAAGACTGTCCAACAAAGATCTACATGATATCCCATCTTCATTTTCAACTTCCAATAAACTTGGACATTTTTCAATCAGTGGTAAAATAATAGAGGTATACACTGAAATTATAAATAATTACATGTACATGGAAAAAACTTCTATGCAACTTATTTTCTTTCAGTCAATGTGATCATTTATTCCATGTGTTGTTTTTTTTTCTCAAAATATTTTGCTATGTTTGTTTTTTTTTTAATTTAAGATACAGAAATTTTCTAGGCACAGATTTTGAAATCATAAATATCTACTTTAAAAATATTTTGCATTACCAGAACATGCTTTACAAGGAAGCTTTATATTAAACATAGAGTTTCAAGTCATGAAGTAGAAATCATCCCTATGTAACTTTTACGGATGCCATCACGAGTTGTTGGTTGACCAATATGAAATATCCCCTTTCACATATGATAGTTGATACGTTTCATTTGTCATAACTACAATCCAGTCCCCTTAACCCAATATGTGACCTACCGCAATAAGACTTATTATCAGGTTTATACTAACACAACAGGTGCCACATGAGAAGCAGGATCAGCTTACCCTTCCAGAGCACCTGATATCACCCACAGTTTTTGATGGTATTAATGTTGCTCAGTCTTAGGTTTCTTTGTTGTGTTTTGTGTATTGTTGTTTGTCTGTCGATCTTTTCCCTTGTTTACCCATGGCTGTCAGTTTATTTTCCACTTATATGCATGAGTTTGAATGTCCTGTTAAATTGGTATATATATATATTATACCTGTATTTGCTGCTGATTTCAAAGCACGTTTTAAGGCTAAGTGTAAAGCTGTATTTCCATTACTGTCCTGTAGTGTCACATCTATGTCCTTTGTAATTAAGTATCTGGTAATGAAAAATAGAAGTGTCAAAATAATTTTGAAAAACAAATAACAATAAGTAAATGTATACATGTGCATGACGTATCAAAACTATATACGATATGGATAAAAAACAAGAATGTGTCCCAAGTACACGGATGCCCCATCCGCACTATCATGTTCTATGTTCAGTGGACCGTGAAAATGGGGTAAAATTTCTAAATTGGCATTAAAATTAGAAATATCATATCATAGTGAACATGTTTACTAAGTTTCAAGTTGATTGGACTTCAACTTCATCAAAAACTACCTTGACCAAAAACTTTAACCTGAAGTGTTATCATGAATGAAAAGTTTTATTGTGTAATGCAATTGCTTAAGGAATAACACATGATGTACAGTTAGCCAATCAGAATAACGTATTATAATGAAACATACATCTAATGTAATCAGAGTTTCCGCTGGCGGTCGCCATTTTTGCAATTTGCGAAAAAATAATAATTGTGGTGATTAAAATTTGTCATTTGCGAAGAATTTGTTGAAAAAAATATACATAACAATTTATTTTCGTCCATCTTGTTTATTTACTTTTTTTGAGTTTCTCAGACTTTACCTGATCAGACAATACTCCGAATTCACCTTGACCACGTTAAGATTTTGACAGAAAATCATTAATCAGCTGATTGCATTTCATAGCTATCCACAACAAAAGGACTTATTATCAAAGGTGTTAATTGTATTGTTTGACAAAATGATATGGTTAAATGGCTTCTGCTACATATCACATAAAGTATTTATTAACCACTTTGCAACGCACGTGTTTGAAACAAACTTTGGACGTCTCTTCTCCTTTAAAGATAGCCCAGAAAAGAAAACTGTTGTTATGGCGAAAATTGTTCAAAAGCAAGAAAAATCTCAGATTTTATACTTTATAATTTTGACTCTGATATAGATAATTGATTAGAGAGACTACTTTGAAGCCTTTTGAGTGACATAAGTGTTTCAAGCGTAGTTTTACATCTCAACTTTTTCATTTACGATGGTCTAGAAAAGAAAACTGTCATATTAAAGAAGAAATATATTCAAAAGTTTTGGAACAACCCCTAGAATTAGAGTAACCAATAACCCTTCAATTCTGGTATCATATGATCACAACATGTCCAAGAATTTTGTTATATATATATTCCCGGACTTATATTTCTTTGTTATTTGAAATAAATTACCCCCCCCCCCCCCCCCCCGTCGTTGAGCATGTTGAGAAAAGTTGTTCACAATATCAAAATATAATAATTTTTCCTCTTTTAAAGTTAGTTCTTCTTTTTAAAAGTAAATGTTTAGCGTTTATTCATTACAATGTAAACTCTAGAATAATCATAAACAACAAAGGGACCTCACTAATCTTATTTAGGGGGGGGAGGGGGTAGAAAAAAAGAAAAGTTTAAACGAAAAAATATATTTATGTTACTTGGTGAAAAAAATAATAAAGTGGCGGAAAATATATTGTTTTGCCGAAAGAGGTGGCAAAAAAAATAAATGACCCAGGGGAAACCTTGTGTTATTATTCTGTTTTCATTCTGACAATATTCATACCTATTAACCTAGTTAGCTGTTTTGAATACATATTCTCCATGTTCTCATTGCTATAATTTTTTGGTAGTATTCAATAAAAACTCAATTTTTTCAATTTTTTTTTTTACATAACATGTAATAAAACAATTTAATCAAAATAAACTGTTGACACAGCATAAAATTCAGAAACGACAATCTGATAAACAGCAACATTGCTAATTAATTTGATTTTGATTTTTTGTGTTTGAAAGCAATTCCTATGTCTTGCTTTCTGTGACTTTTGTCGCAGTTGAGGCCATAAACAGAACTTTCTTTCATTTTGCTTCAAACATAAAAAAAAAATTTTGCCTGAATTATAAAAAATCTTACTATTTCAGTGTGTTGAAAGCAAGAAAAGGGTGATTTATATATACATTGTCATGATTTTAGTTATGATTATCTATAAATATTTTTAGAAGAATATTATGTTTAACATTATTCTATACACATATATTCTATACATGCAGCATGTGCCAATCTGCTATATATGTTACATGTATGTACCTTGAATTCTGTGATATAACATTAAATAGTCCTAGGATATTTGACACGTTTAAATAATATGCAAGGAATTGTGTAAACTGCTCAAATATGTCTCACCTGAATATTACATCCTGTCCATATTTACAGCTGTAATGCAACAAAGACTGATCTTTGTCAAGACGTATTTCACAAACATCTATTCTGCGTTTCCTCACATATGACTTGAATTTGCCTGGTCGATCTTCTTTAATGTATTTTTTCAACTTTTCTGTAACATCTTTCCCCATTATTCTAAAATGCAATCAACTATGAGAATTTATAAGGACTTATTTTTTTTTGAAATGATGAATTCTGAGTCAAGTTACATTTTAACTGGTGACTCAAATATTTCCAATCCTAACTATATCTGATAATCAATTATCTAAACTCTACCCTCGAGGAGAAGTCAAATCAATGTAGTCATGACTGTTTTCATTATCTATGGAAAATGATGGAAGAAACCAAATCTATAAATACAATGTATGTGCTCCTCAGTTCTCCCCAGATCTCTCTTCTAGAGAAGCTCTACTGAAGATTGTCTCGAAGTCAAACGAACCAAATTTTTATGTGTTCAAATGTGTAATTTTTGATTTTATAAAAATGGATAATTACCACGTGAATCACTGTTTACATTTACTCAGAAGAAATTGTTCCGAGTATTTCTTACTTTAATTGGTTAATTCGTTACCTGGATACAGGACGCTCTTATATATTTCTTTGTTTCGGGATTCGCGGTACAGTTGAAATTTTTCATTGAAATTATACAGCAGGTGATATAGTAGATATCAAAAAGCCCCATAATCATAGCGGGGCTAGAGATTTTCCAGATTTCATTTTGAAGTATTTGAAAAAGGAGTTAGAATATAAAGCTATTATTGGGCCTTTAAAAGATGAAAAGTGAACCCTTTATATATTCTTCATTAGTGTTATCTCCTTTAAATTCAGTTCCAGAGAGTACACCTGGTGAAAGAAGGGTAATACTAGATTTAAGTTTTCCTTCTGAAAATTGTATTAATGCAGGTATTGATAAAGATATTTATTTGGGTGAGTCAGTTAATTTGACTTATCCATCTGTAGATGATTTTGTTAATCTTATTTAGTTAAAAGGTAGAAATTGTGGTATTTTTAAGAGGGACTTGAAGCGGGCTTATCGTCAAATTCCAATTGATCCTGGAGATATTAATTTTGTTGGATTTCATCGGAAAAATCACATTTTTGTAGACAGAGTTTTAAGTATGGGACTTCGGTCATCAGCTCATATTTGCCAAAGAGTGACTTCATCTGTAGTTTACATGATGAAGCAGTCTGGACATTTATTATTAAATTATTTAGATGATTTTGCTGGATCAGAAAAATCAGAAGATGCAAATGTTGTGTTTGATTTATTGGGTAGACTTTTAGACAGTTGTGGTCTTAAGAATCAGTGGAGAAGGCTAGCTCTCCAAGTACAGTTATGACATTTTTAGGAGTGAAATTTGACACTTCAAAACTTACAATTTCAGTAACAACTGAGAGAGTGGAAGAGATTTTATTGTTGGTAAAGACTTGGTTAAATTTACTGGTTGCTACAGTTAAACAGTTACAGTCATTGTTAAGTAAATTACATTTTGTTTCTAACTGTGCAAGACCAGGAAGGCTTTTTGTTTCAAGGTTGCTTACTTGACTTCGTAGTTTACCAGATGACAAATGTGACCATATTATTCCTTTGTATATAAGGAAAGATTTATTATGGTGGTATCATTTTTTAAAGTCTTAAAAATGGTGTTTCTATGATGGCTTTAGAGGATTGGTCTCAGCCAGATGAAATTTTGGAGACGGATGCTACTTTGAGTGGATGTGGAGGTTGGTTTCTTGAAAAAAGAGAGTTTTTTCATGTTCAATTTCCTTCCTTTTTGATTGATTTGAATTTGCATATAAATCAATTTGAATTGATTGCTTTGATGATTTGTGTTAAAGTATGGAGTGTACATTTTGTAAATAGAAAGATTTTAGTGAGATGTGATAATCAATCTACTGTGATGATTTTTAATTCTGGTTGTACTAGAGATGCATATATGCAATGTTGTTTAAGAGAAATTTTGTTTTATGCTGCAAAGTATAATTTTGAAATTAAGGCTGTTCATTTTCCTGGAGTTGAAAACAGAACAGCAGATATTTTGTCAAGATGGCATTCTGATCCAAGATTTGAAGACTTATTTTATGAATTGCCTGTTGTAAGAATAGGTAATTGTTTTGAGAAATTTGTCTATTCAGGTCTTTTTACGTTTCCTCATGATTGGTAATTTATTGTTGATTTACAGGTGAATTTGTTGAAAGTGGATCAACAGACATCGTGCAAGTCAGCCTTTGCTCGAGGCACTTTTGAAAACATTAAAGTTCAGTGGAGGACTTTTTTAACATTTTCTATTTAAATCGGTGCATTCTATTAAAAATTATATAAATGGAGTAAGATTATTGCATTTATACAATGATTTGGAGTTCCCTTATCTACAAAGTTTTTCGTTAAAACTTACATTGAAAGCTTTACAGAGATTAAATCCTTATTTACCAAGGAAAGCGCTTCCTATAACTCCTTTGATTTTAAAACAAATTTATGAGTTTATGGATTTGAATGACACCTAGGATAAGACTTTCTGGAGTTTGTTTTTGTTAGCCTTTTTTATGATGAGTAGAAAATCTAATCTTGTTCCAAATTCAGAAAAAGAGTTTGATAAAAATAAGCAATTATGTAGAGGGAATATTATTATTGAAAATGATGTGTTAATAATTATTTTGAAATGGTCTAAAACTATTCAGTTTGGACACAGAAAGTTGAGAATTCCCATTTCTAGTATTCAGGGGAGTATTTTATGTCCGGTTAATGCATACAAGAATATGATCGAGGGGAGTATTTATGAAGGTTATAAATGTTTAGTTATTCATTGTGGTACCAATGACATTCATATTTTATCTATTGATCAGTTTAAGTCTGCCTATTGTAATTTGATTTCTACTGCTAAGTTGTTGTTTCCTTCTATGGTTATTGCTTTGTCTGGTATTCTTCCTCGTCCTGTAGATTTTGAGGAAACGGGTCAGAAGATTAAGGAAGTTAATATGGCTTTGTTGAATTTATGTTCGAGTTATAAAGTAGAATTCATTCATTCGTATAGATATTTTTTGAAATGTAGAAAGCCAAAGGTGGAGTTATTTGCTTATAAAGATGGTGGTTTACATCTTAATTGTGAAGGTACATGTACTAGGCAGTTAGGTTTATATTTTAAAAGAAGGGTTGCTCATTTAATTTAGATATGGTAACTTGTCATTTGAGATGATTTTCTCAAGTGGAGTTCAAGGATTAGAAATGCTTGAATTTCATGTTTCTGCCATACTTCCTTTAATTTTTTAGTTTATGGTTGATATTATTTCTTCCATACTAAAATTGAGATTATATATGTATTTTATTTTCCTTAATACATGTAATATGTAGTGGTATAATTTATTTTGTTTGGTTATCATGGTTATGATGTAGAGTAATGTTTAGTTATATTAAGGTCAAGGATCAGTAAATGAACTAGTCCATAGATTTTTTTTAAATTAAGAACTTAATTAGATATTGAAAATATACATCGGAAAATGTAAAAAAAAGTATAGGTCACCGACTTCGTTTTCGAGAAAAAGCCATTTTTTTAATGGTCCGAGAGTGTACCAAATTACATTGAATATATAGGGAAAATCCTTAATTTTCTTCTACAATTTTCGGTTTCCTGTATAAATCACGTGAACCACTCCATAGAATTTTTTTTTAAATTAATATTTTGTTCCTTATTTTCTTACGAATTAGATGATGTAAAAAAAAGATATGGTCACCGACTTCGTTTTCCCTGTAGAAGCGACGCAACCTCAACATTTTGGCCAAAAAAAACCATCAAAAATCGTGACGTCGTCATTTTATTACTTGTAACGTCAAGTTGTCATGCTATGAATTTCCAACGTTCTATTTGCATGATGATTATGTGTTTATTTGTATGTATGTGTTGTCTGTCAAATGTGCTGATAATTTGTTATTTGTTTTAAATATCAAGTCGGTTAAGAGCTCTAATGAGCTCATGTTTACCTTGTTGAATTGTACATATCATGCCCGACTATCAATAAACTTACTTACTTACTTACTTACTGGATAGAAGGTCCATCATTTATAAATTTTTATTTTGTATTACCAGTATTCTTTATTATTTATATTTTAGCACAACATTATTCTCTATATTTTTTTTGCCTTTCGTTCCGCAATTTTTTGCCCATTATTCTATATTCCTCAAACCACAATCAGACTCTCTTTTATGGACAAGTATTTAAAATGAAATTAGAAGTTGTAAAAAATACGATATTTTCATTATCAGTATACATGTTCAAAACAATTCCTAATTCAGACGAAAATACTTTGTAAGTACATGAACGCAAAAATGATTATAACATCAAAATAGATATCGACCTAATTTCTTGACTCAATATAAGATGTAAATGAAGCTTTAATTTTTCTCTCTTTTGTGACTCTGGGTTTTCCAAAAGAAATGTTCCGATAGGAGATTGGCAAACCCATCTGACCCCTCACGGTCATATGCTATATAACTCTCGAACCAAAAAGCTTAGCTTTATGCGAATGCAATATACAGTTGTCAGGTAATCAATTTATAAACTCTCTTAGACTTACTTGCAGGTCATCTGTTTGCATTATTTCTCCATTCCGATATAAGATTTGGCCACTTTTTGAAAAACCGGTAACTTTAGCAGCGGAAAATGTAATAGCTTGTGTTGGTACTATATAACGACAGAACGTGTTCTGTCAATATGCTGCTGCAATTAAGATAAAAAAAAAAAAACTAAATTTTTTTTAATAATAATGTGTCCATAGAACACAGACGCCCCATTATGTTCCGTGGACCGTGAAATTGGGGCATTGAGCGCAACAGTATAGAACATTTCAGCGCCGATATAAAGGACATTTGAGCGAAAATAAAAATGAACTGACTATGCGGTATGGGTTTTGCTAATTGTTGAAGGTCGTACGGTAACTTTAGTTGTTTATATCTGTATCATTTGGTCTCTTGTATATCTCACTGTCTATCATATCAATCTTCTGTTTTGTAATAAAAAAACGAAGTCATAAAATTAAAACTGGGCAATGGCATTATTTACATATCAGTCCCTCGCAAATTCCTACTGTTACCGATTCGTGTTTCCCCTTTAGATTTTCCAAGTGAAGGGTGAGATTTATGTCTTTTTCTATACATAAGCGTTAAAACGCTGCTAATGTCTTTAATTTTTTTTATGTTTGCCACATCAATTTCTGTACGGATTAATTTTCGAAGGACGTTGAGCTAATCCATCATTGGCTTTACGTTTTGCTCTTACTCAGATTAATTGGTACGAAGAGATCAACCCAGGACTACACTACCATTACTACTATATTTAGAACAGGTCAAATTTCTCGGTTGTAACACAGAAAATTTCGTCAAAATGTCTTACTAGTATTTGAAAATCCAGGTGCGGCTAATATTGCAGCGCTCAAATGTCCAGTGATGGAGGCGCTCAAGTCCCCCTTTTTGCATTCCCCGCTCAAATGCCCTATGCAAGTGTTCACTTTGTTGAAGTGCGTATTTTGTAAATCTTGTAATCATTATCAGTGGCGGGTCCAGAAGGGTTCCGGGGATGTAACCCCTATTTTTGGACGATAAATGCATTTTGAATGGGGGCATATAGTTGGAACACCCCCTTTTTATCCTGGGTCGGACCCTCCACTATTAGATATGGCTGGATATGCATCTGACCACTTTACTTTGTAAAAGGTTATATTTGAAAATATGCTTTTAGATCATAACTATTATCCCTTATGTGTGAGCGATTGCTTTTTATTAGCATCAGTATTATATTTGGTTTTGTAGATTGTGTAACATTAATTCATAATGATATATTTTACGTTCTTACTCATTGCCACTTCTTTTTCTCATATCGTTTTAGAGCTATTAGTTAACATACGGAGGTTGAGACATGACATAAACCAGATGTACATAAATATGTTTAATATCCCTACTAGAAATAATCCCCCATCCAAAAAAAAAAAAAAAAAAAAAAACAACAACAAAAAAGAAAAAAAAAACAAAAAAAACAAACGCACACAGGTAGAGACATGATTGGTAATTTTGACTTTTGTCGAAGTCCATCTGCACAAATGCTTATCATCAGATATTGTTTCGTTTTCCACTTTGTGTGGCCTTGTGTTGTTGTCTGGTTGCTGTCTTATGAAGTACTGACTACTTACAGGATTTTCATTCTACTTTATGAACTGAAAGTATGTGTACATATTTTATTTTAGTAGAAATATAGTAGTAGTATGATATCGGCGTGTTTGATAGAATCTCGTTCTCAACCTTCAAGTGTTATGAGTAAATTATAATTGAGATCAGTTCTATTCTATTTTTGATATGCAACTGCCAGTGAACACATTTTCCTTTTTATTCATTTAATTTTTCAACCGTATTTATAGCAATTTCCTTTGAGGCGACAACCATACGAATTAATACTAAGAACATTATTTTAAGGATCCACTGAATGTTCTTGTATTAGGAGATTACACCATACTCTTCAAACCAAAGGCCTATACTATTTACACATACACCTATATAAAGATTTTTGTTCTATTTTTAGCTTCGAAATTTTCCACAAAATTGCGGACGTGAAAGAAAGCATCATTAAAAAAACGTTAGAAAACAAACTGTAGCGAGCGATAGATCTGAATGATTGTAAACATCATTTTTGTTAATGATTTATTTGTTATAGTTTAAAAACTTATGATGTATACATTTTAAATGATTGGTGCAACCGTACAGAAGGTTAATGTGAATATAAAAACATTGAGACTGACTGACGCAGCTGAGAATTCTATGTGACTTCCATTTCTTAAATTTGAAAATATTTTTTCTTGTTTAGACTGGTGTGGTAATTTTTAAAATAGGGGATATTTTAACAAGGCTAAGTTTAATAGTATTAATTTTTATTTTCTGCTGGACGATGTCTTTTCCCAGTGAATATAGCCGGATCAATATAGGCCAGGTTTCTGTAGGGACAGTTTTGACATACTACATAGAGAAAACTTCCAAGATAGCATTGTTTTTCCTCGACAAAATTATGTTGAAAATCAAATAGTGGTTAGCTACAGTTTTAATACTCTTTTGACTGGTCGCCGAGATATCTAAGCTCTACCACTCCACGTCCTTGACGCCAGTCAACTTCCCGATTTTCATTTTATAGATCGTCTTCATGACTTTTTTCATATTCATTTTAAAAAATCCTGTAAATTCTTCAATTTTAGCAAACAATTTAATACTCCTAAAAGTTACATACTCTCATCAAATGTGCCGTTGTCCCGTCGGAAAGTCGCCGGTTGCAACATTGCTAACTCTAGTCAAAGGGACGTAACTCGTACAAAACGTCGGAACATTTCGCGGAATCCGCTAGACGGCGTTCATTTACTGTTACTTGACCTTAATATGTACTAATACTTTTATTTTTATATTGCAGGTAAGGGACTTTTCAGTGAGTATTGTTCACACTGTTGTGTGCTGTTTCTTTTCATATGAGATATGGTTTCTTGTATAGAGAAATGTTTATGTTCAGGGTTGATATTGTTTCTTCCTTCCTTGCTTGCTTTAATTATTTAGTTTTTGCTTGATTTTGTTTCTTACATGCTAGATTAACAAGCTTAAGTTGTGTATTGTTTGTATGTTTAGCTTAAATTAATTTGTTTAATTCTTTGTTCAACACAGTTGTTCGTTTATTTTGTTGGCTTGGCGGCTAGCTCATGTGTTTATTCGATCTGTTTAGATGAATATATTTCCCATTTCTAATGACTAGACGCTATATTTGCTCTTTAACATTAACTTTACTTGTTATATGTGACTGTCAGTGGTATAGTCGAGTGTTTGTCCTGTGCTGTGAAATATATTTGTTTGTCTTGTGTATATATTGTGCCGTAATAAAATTGAGTAACTTTGATTTCCTTTGTCAAAGCCTTTGTGAGCATGGTGAGAAGCCTGGTAATTTATATAGATCTAATCTTGAAATCCTATTTCACTATTTCTTAATAACGTAGTTACTCAACAGAAACATAGTATATTCGGGTAAAATAAACTTGAATGGGGTTACCATGGCGTGCTGAAGTGGTTGTTGATGTTTTTTCTGTTTTTCCTCAAAGTGAAAGTCGATCCGGAAGTAACCTGGTGACACAAATTTTCGAGTGAACGACGGACTTTTCTTGACATTCCGTGTTTCAAAACTTGGCTATTAAATAATGTCATAGGCGAATTTCCCCTATATTGTAGAAGTCTCAGATTAAATGAAACAAAATATATATATATATATATAATTTCAAGGTCGAAGAGTAAAACTGTAAATACCATTAAGAAAATGCGAAAAAGCGATACACACTTGCTGTGCAAAATCCAGGTGCCGAGATAAAGTTTGTGGATTGTCGATAAGCAAGTACAAACAGTTATAATGACATAAACAACGGGCTGCATCATTTTAAACCGTGAAGCCCCATGGACAAAAATAAATATCTACAAAAAACAACAAGAAGCTCAAACCGGACAAGACAACATACTTAACTATTACAGCCAGCCACAAAAGACTGTAGGAAATAGTTCTTCTTCATCAACACCGACAAGGATTGAAAAAACTGCCACCAGATACCGCCACAGCAAAGTCCCTTGAAATATTCAAGTCTCAATTATTTACATGATCAATGACCAAAACCACTAACTAAATTTTCCTAAATCAACAGAACAATTTGCTTTTATCCTTTTTTTTAACCTGCATTTAATCATGCGTAATTTGTTAGAATATTCATAATGTTGAATGTGGGCAGTATTTGGAACTTCGGAAGAAGAGTAAGTCATTAATGAAGTCAAATTAGTGTTGTGATGACTTGAATCTAAGTAATACTAGTCTCAAACTTTAGTGTAAGTTTCGACCAATATTTCAATGGTTGAAATATCTAAATGAAGAGTTTTAAACTCTACAAAACGACAAGCTAAGAGTGCTATCCAATTTTAAGCGGAACTTATCATGAGTTAAAGAGGCATTGGCTGTCAAATTCATACCAATTTGACTCAAATTATCATATTTGATTTATAACATACTCAACATATATTATCCAAATTATAAAATCAAAACTACGACCAAAATTCCATACATTGAAAAATTCTACGTAGTTTCAGAAAATATAATTGTGGAATACGACATCATATTAAGTTACACCAAATGTTACACAGGTGGTTTCGAATTTCCTTCTGACGTGTTTCCAATAGGACAAACAATATGTTTTCCATTCCAAAAAAAATCTATACTGAAGCAGACGTGAACAGGAAAATCAAAATGGATTCTCTTAAAATTATTTTTGCGATTTTTCTTAGTTTCTTTTCATCAATTAACGGATCGCCAAATTGTAACAGTAAAAATGCTTATAGGATAGTTATAAGTGATGATTGTAGAACAGTATGGATGTGTCGAAGACCAGGAATGCCTGCAATGAAACTTACTGATTGCCCAAAAGAATCCGTTGTAGGAAGAGGTGCACGATGTGTTCCCGAGGGCTCTTCACTAAACATTTGCACAGTAAAGCATGTAAAGAGTGAGTGTTTGAGTTGTATTTTGAATACACTGATTGCAAATGCCATGAAAAGAAGCTTCAAGTATTTCGTCCTTAAAGTTCTAGTAAATAAGTGATGTTTGAATATATAATTATAATTTGGAACTTCAATAACTATTTCGCTTAGTTTAAGAGGATCTGAATGTGGGTACCGTACTTAATTTTTGTATACTTTCATTTTATATCAGTTTTTAATTTTTCACCATTCTCTATAAGGCTCAGCAACTGACGAGGTTTCTGTTTTTTTGGTACAGACAGGTATACAAAGAGAACAATAATAGATTCATATATCATACCAGGATAAGGATAAAAGAAAATGGACTTCTGGTTATGACTTATCAAAGAATGTTTCGAGTTGCTGGAAGCACTCTTTGTTAGATCTGCCGATGTCTTTGCTTTTAAAATCACAGTCTGTTTCCGTACATGTATAATAATTGTTGTTCAAGTTAAAATGTTTTTATCTTTATTTCCAGAAACGTGTGGACTTAGTAGAAATCCGTGCAGGCATGGTGGGACATGCTTGCCAGGAACCAAGCCAAAACAATTTGACTGTCAGTGCCAGGTGCCATATACAGGCAGATACTGTGAAATAGGTAAGCATAACAAGATTTTTTTTTTCTAAATACCTACATATAAAAAATTCCATTTACAATATAATGATTGTAGTTTTCTTTTGTAAAAGATGTATAAAATGAGCTACACATTCATGCTGAAAATGTTATGGGTGCAGTGAAGTCTCCTGGACAGAATGTGGACAAAACGCTTTTTATGGATTTGAAAACAACGCCGTCATTAACATTTTGCGATAAAATAACTTGCAATTAATTCCAGTATTAAATGGATATAGTTCCAGTAATCTGTAACCCATCAGACAACAGCCTCTTCATCTGATCGACAAGTCCGACATGGCTCGCATATTTCAGTTTTCTGTTTTTTCATTTAAATCTGATTTGGACATTCAACAAACATACTAATGAAATCTCTATTTACAGTATGCTTCCGATTAGGTTGGATAGACTTTGACTTTGAAGAAACGCAACGACTTTATCAAATTATTTATACGGCACAATGTTACTCCATCTTGTTCATTTGAATCATTTTGCAGTGCCATCACCAGCAGAACTTTGTGCAGTGTCGCCTAAATTTACCAGACTTCCTGATAAAGAGTACTGCCAGACTTACTTCGACTGTGGTGACAAGACAGGGGAACCAGTAAAAAAAGAATGTTCCTATCCTTTACAGTTTGATGTTGAAAAACAGTCGTGTGAAGACTTTCATACAGTTAAATGTGGCAACAGAAAAAATCTGAAGTCTAAATGTAAGTATGGTAATTTTTTTCATCGCGATCGTTGATTAATTGATTGATTAATGGATGTTTCCTTAACGTCCAGTGGCAAATATTTCATGCATGTTTAGAACGAACAAAAATATCAAAAATTACAATAGGTAGTTCCTGTACCGTTAGATGGCATTCAGAATGAAGGTTGGGGGAATATGGACTGCCACTAGAACATTAAAGTATATTGGATAGGCATAGACATTTTGCCTTGCTAAGAACCCCCCAAAAATTGCAAAAAGATGACAAAGTATAGGGATACACTTTACCAAACACCAATGATTATTCCCATTACTTTGTGTGATATATCGTTCATAAGTCTTATTCTGTTAGTCTTCCAGAGTCAACATAGAATGACTTCTTTTTAATTAAGAAAGTTTTGCAATGCATAAATTTACCACTTGTAGCTGGACAAAAGAAATATCGTAAAAAGAAAGTTCACGTGTATGATAGAATGCAAAGAAAAGTTGTTAAAGCCAAGGAGGTCATTTACATTTGTAATGTTTTTTATTTTCTAAATTCTCCGTTCAAACGAACATAAATTATTTATATACTAGACTATATAATTTCTATATTCCTCGGCCCAATCTGTTTCTTATCTCATTCATAATATAAATAACTAAAACACTAGTTTTAGAACTTGTCAGGCACGATGACCATTCCTTTTTTTTTTTATATATATAATATCAAATAATTGCAATACATGTTTGTCCAATGATAACAAATTACAAAAGTTTGTAATTGTGTAAATACAGTCCACATCACAGAATAAGTCCTTTGTTTAAATAAACTAAAAAGGTTGCACTAAACAATCTACAAAAAACAAACAAAAAATGTTACAAAAAAGTATTTAATACTGTTTTCGAATATATATGTTTTTAAGTATAACTAACAAAAACTACTTGTGTACATGCGAATGGTCAACGCCCTTATCGATAATTTCAAATCGAGTCCACCTTATTTAAATACACTCAGGTTCATAAAACCGGTTACAATTGATTGATTGATTGTTGGTTGCTTAACGTCCAGTGGCAAATATTTCATGCATATTCAGGACGAGAACAAGTTAACAATAAATACAATATGTAGGTTGTTGTAATAGAGGCCATCTAGGATGATGGTCGGGGAAATTTGGACTGCCACTGGAAAATGAGGGTATATTGGATAGGGACAGAAATTTTGCCTTGCATCAGGCCACCTACGGACCCCCAAAAAGAGTTGTTGCAAGGGTTCTTAACGTGCAAAGAGCGTGGCACTCTCTTTACACCAGGCATCGGATTTAACGTCCCCCTTCTGACCGGACGTGACTGCGATACATCCCGCACAGCCAAACGGACGCCCCACTTTAGCAAGCGTTTTACTGCCGGTCGGGAGAAAACCAAGTGACCATATTTCTATACCCCAGTCACCCTAGGGGTGAAAACCGGTTACAATTTTATTGGTATATTACGTATTACTAGAACACCCCCCCCCCCCCCCCCCCCGAAATCGCAGGCATATACAGCTTGTGAACTGTTGTAGGATGATTTTTGTAAAAGATATTATGTGTGGAGAATTTCATAAAAAGTATCAAAAGCCCTCTCCCTTTTTCCAAAGTCCGATATGTGTTTCCTTTCTATTAAATTCAATTATTTTCGTGTTTCTGGCCTCAGACACTAATTATTCTTCTCCTTTGCTACAATGCTTCTTTTTTGTAAAAGTCAAATTAAATGAAAAATTTGTAGCGCTTTTTCATTTGAGAACCTTATTAACATGCCAATGGTAAGATATGAATCTTGTATAAATGATTAAAACAGACTTTGGCTAAGTTGAGGGGTGGTCGGAAGGGATCCTGATCCCGAAATCCCGGGCTTAAAAACACGAAATCCAGAGATGCAGAATTCATATCCCGAAATCCTGAAAATTGAAATATATATTCCCGGATCCCGTAAGCATCAATTGCAATCTCCAAATCCCGAACTTAAAACACCCGATCCCGACGTCCCGAAAAAGGTCCTGCCTCCCTCTAATCTCTACCCTACTTTCATTTTTGCCAAATCACTACTTTCACTTTCAACAATAAGTTTTTATGCTCCATTTGATTTATGGGCATTATGTTTTCTAGTCTGTGCATCCGTGCGTTCGTTCGTTCGTCCATCCGTCTGTCCCGCTTCAGGTTAAAGTTTTTGGTCGAGGTAGTTTTTGATGAAGTTGGAAACTTAGTAAATATAGTGCCATATATATGCAACTGGTATGACCCCTTAATTAGTAAACATTTCAAAGAAAACAGTAGACAGAATACAGGGAGTTTCTATATATTAAAGTAGTATAATCGTAGTTTACATGTAGATAAACGCGAAAAAAAATTGTCCTCTTTAAGTAGGTATAATAGTTGTAGTTCTTGCGATCTAAACACCATGATATGGAGAACGCTCTGATTGGCTTAATTATTTTTCATTTTTGTTATCTATCATACAATTGGTTGTACTTTTGCATGTTTCAAACCGGAAGTCTTATCTATGACTAAAATTCAGTCTAATGACGGAATCAATATCCGGACTCCTTTTTGTCGTTTTTCTCTAAAAATAACTCAATCTGAATAATCATAAGAATGGATGACAAATGCGACTATGCATGTTACCTATAGAACACAGAGGCATGATGATTAATTTATCGTGGAAGGAAGAGAAGCGACACGCAAAATGAGGTCTTCTCGTTTAATAGTATAGATAGAAGATAGATGTTGCTACAGTAGAACCACGAATTCAAAATTGCAACGAATAAGAAATTTTCTATAAGCTTTGTATGCAGAAATTAGCAAAACCACGAAATTCAATTTCCACGAGTTTTCATCAATCCATGAAAATTGATACGTACGAAAATGAAATGATTCCACAGCCTCTGAAATGAGACTTTTTATTGAATGTTATTTAATAACAATTTCCTATACAGGTCAATATAACAGATACAAAACGATGAAATCCCCTTTTACGTCTTGTGAGATGGCATATCCAAGCTGTGAAAAGAAGTCAAATGGGTTTCAACCACATCTTAAAAGACCGCGATCTCCGTGGTATATGGTATGCAAAGACGAACATCTTGTGAAAACAGGATTTTGCGGATCCGATAAAAATGGTAAAAAGATCGCTACAAAAGAGGGATGTAAGAATGTATTTGATGTTCCTCAGAAAGACGGTGGAATGAAACCAGGCTGTGAAGGTAAACCGGAAGGGTTTTATCCACTTCAAGGCGGAAGTTGTCAACAATTTTTCTACTGTAAAAAGGATAAAACCTACATCAAACGTTGTCCTAAATTTTTAACCTTCGATACCGAAACAGCCAGATGTAGACTAAAGATACAAGTATGCAGGCCTTGTGGAACGAAAAAATGGTATGTAATACAATACGTTGAACAACTATCGTAAATTTCATTAGCGCATTTCTTTTCATGCGCGCCTATTTGGATTTCCGATCTGTTAAACCTATTTTAAGTGTACCTAACGTTTCAACTTTGTAAATATTTTTTTTATAAAATTTAACATGTGCGTAAGAATAACAACTGTGGGATTTTTTAAAAATTTCATTGTGACAACATTACATTGAGAATGGAAATGGGGAATATGTTAAAGAGACAACAACTCGACGAAAGAGCAGATAACAGCTGAAGTCCATCAATGCGTCTCCAAGGCAGCGAGAAAATTCCGCACCCTGAGGTGGGCGTCAGCTGATCCCTAGATAAAAATATTTATAAAAAGTGAAAATGACATGTTTTACGTTTTATGTTTGTTGTTTATTAGGTTTTTCGCAAATGCATCCCAAGTACCATTCTTTTTAATTTTATTCAAACGAAACTGGTGCTTACAATTTATATTAGTTGTGTTTACTTACACTCAGTTTTCTTTATTAATTATATTTCTTTTTTCTTTCAGCTGAAGAGTAAAAGGACATCCATAAAAGACTTATAATAAAATTTATTGTCAGCAAAGTCTCTCTTTGTAAATAGTGTGTAATTGAATTTTTAATATATGAAATAATAATAATATATAAGATAAGAAAACTTTATTTTGATTCGGCATAAGTACAAATAAGCAACACAAGCTCTAAGGAGCTTTTGACCGAATATAAAAACATATAAATAACATAAACATGATAAAAACAGTGCATTTTGACATAATTTAAAACAACCTGTAATACAAAGTTGAAATCTCACATACATAGCATGCAATAAAAATAAGCAACAAATTTTCAAATGAAGTAAAAAAAAAAACAAAAAAACAACTGGCTTCTTGCCAATACAGCGGGATTCGATACTGTTGTTGAATTAGAGTGTCGAAACGGGTCACGTGTCAAAGAGACCACAACCCGACCACAGAGCAGAAAACAAACCCAACGCCACCAATGGGTCTACAACACGACAAAAACATCTAGCACCCTGAAGCGGGCTTCAGCTATCCTTTAAACAAAAATGTATTATAATACAACAAAAATGGATACCACGTTAAAAAAATAAAATCCTTTAAAGGGACAACTCAAAAAACAACAACATTCAAGACTAACAAAGACCTGAGGTTCCTGACTTGGGACGAGCATAAAAATGCGGTAAGGTTTAACATGTTTGTAAGCTCTCAGCCCTCCCCTTATACCTCGTGAGTCACATTTTCGTAGATTGAGTAAAACTAGCAATTTCTTGGATATTTAATTTCGTGGTTTTATCAATCGCTGCATACAAAACCTACAGAAAATTTGTAATACATGTATTAAATTTCCTACACCAAACAAATCTTCTCCTTGGACAATTTTTAGATTTTCTAGACTTGTCTTAATGCAGTCTATCAAATCCGATACATAAATACACTTTGGAATGAATCTAAAGTCAATTTGGTAGCTTTTCATACAAAAATATAATAGTATATTTTTAACTAAAATTAAAATTTTATTCAAAACTTTGTTGCATAATTGTTGATTTCCTTAACATTTGAATTTATCATTAATGTAGTGATATCAAGTCTACAAGTTTAATCAATTAATGTTAAACTACTTTAATGCATTATTTTAATCGTTGAAACAGAGAAAAATGTTTTTGATTTCCATCCACCTAACACATGTTGCTTCAAGTAATCTTCATAGGTGGGCTCGACAACAAAACTTTGGAAAGCCAAAAATAACAAAACAACAAACTAAGCATATATGGTTAACTTTTCTGAATGACTGATGTGATATATTTTACCGAAATTAAGCCTATTACAACCCTTCGAAATAGTTTTAGCTTTACATTTTTATTTGCTTGTGGACATATTGCATGTATTCTTCCAGCCCGTCCACTCTCAAAACATTCCAACTCATTATCTTGAAAGTAGCTTACTCAAAAATCAACATTTAACCAAGTATACAAACCAATTAAACAAAAAGGTGATAAAAACGTGTTTTGCTCCCGCTTGCCATAACAGATATATCTTCTTTAATATGTGTGACATATTTGCCACTGGACGTTTTGCAAGCAACAATCAATCACCAAAATATGATTTTAAGCTCATTCAAGTTTAGAAATTGCATAGATACGTAACTAAAAAGCATAAAAAGCATTGACCTTCATTTTAAGAACCAGTTTGCATGCAATTGTATGCATCTAATCAGCCAAACTTAATAATGTACTTCACAATTAAAACAAAGGTGAGTGTAAAAAGCTACCAACATTTAACATTGAAGCATGTTTTGGAAGAGCAAATCATACTAGACCACATTTTGTTATGGATCTTGTATGGGACTTATATTTTTTTACCTGGGAAAGGGGGGGGGGGGGTGGTCAAAATACAGGGGGGATCAAGTTTTTTTCTGTATGTGGAAAAGGGGGGTTCAAATTTTTTTTTAATTTAAAGTGGGGGGATCAATATTTTTTACACATGGAAATAAGTATTTCACATACTTCAAGAGACAAAATATCCAGAAAAACATTACAACAGTCAAAAAAAAAGACGTTGGTAATGTAGGAAGCTGCATACGTGCTTCATAATCCGAATAATTCAGTGGTTATACATGTATTTCACTCACTTTGATCACTAAATCAACAAGCATTACTGCCAAATCTTGTGTTAATCAGCTTAAAAGTTTGAGAGAAATAAAGTATAAATTAAAACGAAATCTACAGCGATTTATGCACAATTTTGTCCAAAAATACAAATCACGCCGCATCATAAAAAAAGTATAGTGTAGAGTACAATTTAATAAATTCTCCAATTAATGATTAAATATTCATCTAATCTGCATACAAACAGTTGAATATTGATACAGAAGATGATTCTGAGATGATGAACACCACTAATGTATCTTTTTGTTTCATTACAAGATCCCTATGGGTCCATTGATACCTCTAACTCCCTCAAAATTTGTACTTTTTAGGCTAATAAATCAAAAATTTGAGGTTACTATCACACATAAAATTCATATTGTCCAAGCTGAAAGCATGAACTATCCATATAAAAGTTAAGCAACTCAATTGAGCTTTCAATAAAGCCTTACATAAAACTAATTAGTTTAAGCAGAGTTCAAGAGAGGGACATATAATAGAGTACTCTTACTAGATAATGTGTTGTTACTGTTTCTAAAAGTTTTTTTTCTTTTAAATTACAAATGTAATTAGGATCAAGTATAATATAAGAAATTAGAAAAAAAGTCAGAAAAAACTACTCAAAGCACTGGCTTACGTATATTCATGGAAGAGGCCTCATGAAAGAGCCCTATTTCAAGACAATTTTCCCTTAAATATGTTTTTGGACTGAGATTATTTCATTTTTAACATTTTCGTGAAATAACATGATAAGTGTTTGCATGCTAAAGTTTGGCATGTTTACTAGAGGGGGGGGGGGGGTCAATTTTTTTTAAATTTTTTTACTAGGGGGATCAAATAAAAATAGTGAAATATTATGGGGGATCAAGAAATTTTGTATGTTTGATTTCAAAATGACCCCCCCTCCCTTCCCAGGTAAAAAAATGATAAGTCCCTTATTTCCAATGCCTTTTACTACACATACAAACACAAATCTTATTTTTGGTGAACTGTCATAGAAAAAGATGTTTTTAATATTGCATTTATTTTCGTTACAGACGGTACAAGGTCCAAACAGTTGACCTTTAATGATTTTAATTGCGCTATTTGGGTTCTTATGATGGAGTAAACAGAAAAAAAAAGAATAATGGGTTAATGTACAGAATAATCAGCCAAAAAAGAATAATTGGGAAAAAAAAACCTCCATAAAATTAGAGAATAATGCGGCGCTAGTTTATAAACAAAAGAGAATAATTGGTAAAACATATAATGAATAGAGAAAACTTCTCTAAAAACATGAAGAATACAGAAATGGAGGAAACTACTTACAAACTATGTGCTGTATTTAATTTCCGTATTATACAGTTACTGGTCATCCCGCTGGAAACAAGGAATGGGCGGTGTTTTTTATTCTTCGTTTTACCTTTACGACCTAATATCGTATAAAGTCTTTTGTGCTACCAATTAAGTTAGTCTTTTTTTTCGGAGTAGTCGATTGTTCGTGATTGTTTTGGTAATCAAGGTTCAACTACTAGTAATGTATCCTATATTCATTTTAATGTCTACTAAATACAGCAGAAGTAGGGAAGCGTTTGCTGTTTTATTGACTGCTATTTTTTATATTTATTTCATAAATGCAATGTGTTATTTGAAGACAAGTTTATGAGCGCTATATGTATTCAAATATGTTTTTTTATTTTGTTTTTTCCATGTGTGTGGGAATTTTTTTTATTGCGGCGGGGGTGGGGGTAATGATAATCTGTGAAATCCGAGTATTATTTGGACACCTTATTTAAATTTTGGTGAACTTCTTTTATGTATTTTGAAGATGCAAATATCATTTAGACTCATAGTTTCTAGCAGCGGTCTTTGATAATTGATTCAGCGCATTTTAATCTGGGTTCAAGGTCAGCGACTTCTGACGTAACAAGGTTATCTGATTTCATCTCGCACCGTTCTTTGAAAAGATTCCAAATAAAATACACGGTTAACAGATTAATAAAAATTGTTAATAATAATTCACGTGTTGTGGGAACTGTGTTGTTTTTGTCTAACATTCTCAAGTAAAACATGTGCAGAATAGACTCTCAAGAATAAACATATTCCGAATGGACATTGGTTTTGTTTTGGAAGTTTGAAAAAAAGCAAGATCTCTTAGTTTTTGTACAAAATATTGATTGAACTGCACAATGAATTTTCATTTTATCATCAAGTTTGTTTGTCTAATTGGAATAACTACATTGGTTTCTAGTGATGAATGCAAGCCAACACCTCCAGATATTATTGGACCATACTATTTTCCCAAACCCCCAAAACTACAACAATTTTGTACCGGAGATCCGGAAAAGGATCGCTTGAAGACGCTTCTTGTTCATGGTCACGTGTACAAACAGGACTGTAAAACTCCGATTCCTCACGTGAGAATAGAAATCTGGCAAGCAGATCATGAAGGAAATTATATGATGTCTACAGATTGCAGAGGACATTTCAAAACCGACAAACATGGTTACTATGAAGTTTCTACCATTCACCCTGGACGATATTCAATCGGTGTCGATGAAATACTATATCGTCCTGCTCATTTGCATTTTAAAGTGTTTGGAAGACGTGGACATAAAAGTCTCGTGACTCAGATGTATTTTGCTGGCGATACTTATCTCGGAAACAACGATTCTTGTTATATCTGTTCATCGGACAAGAAGGATCTTATAATACAAACACAACATTATTGTCACACCAACAACGCCACTGACTGTATTGACATTGCCAACTTTGATATTGTCCTTGAGCGCGGGAAAGGAACTCTAATAGTACAATAGATATAGCTGGATGATATAGGAGACACATATGTTTATATTTACATATTAAGTAAGGACATATTTAATTTGTTTTTATTAATTTTGAACATAAATTTTTACTTCGATACTGGTTTATTTATTTTGCTACCTTTGAGTAGAGATATTCATTTCATACAAAATATCTTAGTCATGAAACATGATAGACCGACTTGGGTAAAATAGTCTTTTAACGTACCAGCAAGTTTAAGCCATCCTAATTACCTAATTATGCAATGTAACTTCTTGTTTGTCGACTAGATTTGATAAATCTGGTAACTTATTATTGGTTATCTGTTGATTTTTCTTATTAATTAGCACCTCTTTTGCCAACATAAACAGCTATATGTCTGCATATATATATATATATATATATATATATATATATATATATATATATATATATATATATATATATATATATATATATATATATATATATATATACGTAACAAACAATGTATCAAATAAGCAATTAGTATATATGGGATAGATAGCATATGATGCTAATTAATCCAGGAGTCGTCTTCATTTTCTATTCGGTGGAATGTTATATGTTTTCAGTTTGGTTTTGTATGTCATGGTGTTGTCAGTTTTGGATGTTCCTATAATATAATTCGTCTTTTTTCAAACTAAACGTCAGTACCACGTGACGAGACAGCCAGCAATTTTCTCGCTTAGTGATGTGTAGTGCGGTTTCTGTTTTTGTTCACTCAGCAAAGCCATTACTAATAAAGAAAACTATATTTTTACTCCTTGGAATTCCCAAACTTTGGCTTTGAATTTGTTTTCCGAACTGAAGTTAATTTAGAAATACATTTTTAACATACCATTTAATAATTTTATAATGTCAATATATGCTGTTTGATTGCTTATAACTGTTCAGTTATTATAATGTTTATCCAGAAAATGGCATGTGATATTGTTTGGTTCATTTTATATTTTAAACAAGTACCAACCTTCGTGCACAGGTTTGTAAGAATAATGTTAGATAAAAATGTGAGGGTATGTTAAAAAAATTATATCAGGGTACAGCTGAAAAAAATAATGTTTTTAAATGGACCAGTTGGCTTTCGCTCTCATTATATATGAACAGTTTTATAAATAACACCGGTCTATATTTGTTTTTTTTTATGGCTACATTGATGAAAATATATGATACCATGTATGTAAAACTAAGAACTAATGCCCCGTCTGTCTGTTCATGACAGGAGATAGAAAAGGACAATTTTATAATGAAGAAGTAAAAACAACGTATGACAAGCGATCTCTACAAAAGTCATGCGGATATCCAAATAAATGATCAATTTATGTTTAAAGCTTGAAACTTGGCACAGTGAAAGAGTAAATGACTTTGGCAAATTTCAGATATAGGTGTCAGACCACCAATTAAAAATCCCTATCTGTTCAACCAAATTTTGCAATTTTCACAGCTTTCTAAATATTTTACCTTAAGTTTAACTTCATAGAAACCAGGTATATCCTTAATTGTACATGTATCATCTTTCTACATGCAAATTTTCACCTTACCTTTAAAGCCTTCTTACAAAATAACTGACCTTCAAACAGAGGTACTCCAAAAAAAAAACAACCCTGGTTTTCTGGAAATCTAAAATTAGTATACTATGGAGCGCATTAATCCACAATTTTTAATGCAAACTCATAGACAAGTAAATTTTGGCTCAAAATGATCTAGATATATTTCTCTTTCACCAAAAGTTTCATTTCTGCAAATTTGTTGGTTAGTTTAAGTAAACAAGGACATCAAAAGCACTATTTTGTGTCAGAGTAGGGCTACTTTTACATACGTTCTAAATTGAAGGGAGTAATTGGTGGTCTGACACCTATAGAGCCACGAAAAAACAAAAAAATCAATTTGGCCGACATAAAGGTACTGGGCTTTCATTTGATACCATAATTAAACTTTTACTGAACTCTTGTATATTGGCAGACACCATCAAATGTATGGTGTGTGTTTCCAATACCTTATGTTGGCAATCTTTAATTTGGCAGTCCTTTGGATTTTTTTTCGTGGCTCTATGTAAAAAAAAGTGTATTAGCATCATTTCTAATGCTGTGCAAAGATTCATTCCTGTACCATATAGTAATCAATTATGTCCATTAATTGGTCTAGGCTGCTGAATTTCAAGACCAAAGTTTGTTTTTTGGCAGAGTTATAAATTCCCTCAACTAGTTAATTGTCTTCGGTAGACTGGTTTTGTTTCATAGACTTCTATAAAAGAATAACTTTGGCCTTGCCATTCCATGCATGCCCGGATAAAGGAGAGCAGTTATTTCGATAAAAATATAATCCCGTCAATTTGAATGTAACATTTAGCTGTTTTTGGAGAAAAATGGGAATTGTTGGTTCCCAATGCTCTTAAACTCCGTACTTTATTTGGCCTTTGTATGCCCACCTACGATAGTAGAGGGGCATTATGTTTTCTGGTCTGTGGGTCCGTTCCTTCGCCCGTTCGATCCGCTTCAGGTTAAAGTTTTTGGTCAAGTTAGTTTTTGATGAAGTTGAAGTCCTATCAACTTGAAACTTAGTACACATGTTCCCAATGATATGATCTTTCTAATTTTAATGCCAAATTAGAGTTTTTACCCAAATTTCACGGTCCACTGAACATAGAAAATGACAGTGCGAGTGGGGCATCATAGTACTTGGGACACATTCTTGTTTATGATGTGTCTTTTGTTGACAAAACGCGCGTCTGGTGCAAATACAACATTTCAATCCTAGTATCTATGATGAGTTTATTTCAGTTAAGATGTCTATAATCGACGATGTGGCTGCTTTAAATGCAAGACAGTTTGTTTTTCATTACGTACAAAATTATTTACATATGTTTACTGGTCGAAATAAAAGCTTAATCACTACAACAACAAACACATATGTCAAAACAGAAAAAAACAAAAAGATATACAGACAAATCAAATCAGCAAAAAAAAACCAAAAGAAAAAAACACGAAAATTTACCATGTGATAGCACATAAACACATGACGGGATGTATAAGTACCGAGCCACGTCAAATGTATATTACCAAAACAGACTAGAAAAGTAAAAGATTAATTTGATGAAATTGGTTCGAGACCACAATTATTTCGTAGTGCATTTCTTTTAAAACATAAATGAAAATTAAAAAAATCCCACCTGCGCTTTCTCAATAAAATGTTTACAGTGTGTTGTACTACTTTGGGACAAATTATATCAAAATTATAGAAAACTTCATCGTCTCTAACTAAAAATATGGACAACTTTATGTTTAGGGGGTCTTGAAATCTTTTGACAGCTTCCGAAGTGCTAATTTTTAACCTTTTTTAGCTTGACCAAATCACTATTTTCCTTAAAAAAATTCTGGACCAAAATATTGTTAACAGTGAAATTTCAGCCCCCTTCTTGCAATTTGAGGCATACCACATGGTGAAATAAATTTGGAAGGGGCATTCAAAAAATTGGCAAGTAACCCACTGTCAACACTAGGAACTATATTCGAGGGACGACAATTGTGGTCTCGGACCAATTAAGATGATATACATCATCAGTACCTAGAAGCTATACTTAAAGACCATCGTATATTTTTTGTGAAGTTGATACGGAAGATTTACCAACAAGTTCCTGATATATTTAGATGAACTTTTTTAGAGAAAGAACGTAACGTTCTTTGCCATTACACTCGTTCATCAACTTTCTGCTCAGACACTGGTGATGTTTTACGAAGTCTTAGTAGCAGCTACGAGCTCTTGGATACCGAATGAATTGGGAAATGTATGCACCATATGCAGGTGAAATGGTATATTTCTACTACGGTTGTGAAAATCGATAATTTCAAAATTAAAATTGTCTCGATTGACATAGATAATGGTACTGAGATGTCCGTTTGTATCAAATTCGGGGAATAAGTCTAAACATAAATTATTTAGAATCTTTGGAATCTTTGGTCTTCTTGTTTTTGACAAATGTCTAAAGGAACGCAGAATCATATAAAAATAAGAAGAGGCACACAATTTGCTCCCATAGGAATGCCGACAATTTGTTAAAAAATTCTACCAGTAAATTCAACAAATATGTGGTCAATAAGAAATTCCAGCATAATGATCACTTGTTCCTCTGTATAACATGTTTTATCTTTCTGTTCACTATTTAAACAAAATAAGCTGTATGACATCTCAAAGTAATACATTTAATTATAGTTTATGCTACCATTTTTATGTTTAAAAGCATTACGGATTATTTCTGTCAGACGATTTTTCAATTTCACATGGAGAATGGTGATATACAGGTTTGAAAAATCAAAAGTTTTGGTAGAAACTTTTTCAGAGAACGATAGAGATTTAGAAGTATACAGAAGTTCTTTATAGAGTGTTTTTTGAGAATCAAGATATGGTTAATATCACTGCGCGATTGAACAGTTTCACAGTATTTCTGAAGACTCTCTTTCACTAAGGACATACATTTTGTCAATCTAATGAACAATTATTTCGTCTAACATACAGATGATCCGGCGCCAAATGAACCGTTGTTTATACGGAATTTTGTGAAGCTTAGTTATCCACAATAAACAAGGTAATTCCCCCTATTTGCTTGTGATTCGCAAAAATCCTTTTCAAATATTATGTTTTGTATGTGGGATTACATGAGTAGCTCAAGTTTGTCCTTTTTTTATTCTTTTATACATAAATCGTTTGTCGATGTGGTTCATAAGTGTTTCTCGTTTCTCGTTTTTTTTAATTAGATTAGACAGTTGGTTTTCCTGTTTGAGTGGGTTTACACTTGTCATCTTTGGGGCCCTTTATAGCTTTCTCCATGGTGTGAGCCAATGCTCCATGTTGGAGACCGTACTATAATATTTTACTTTAAAAATTGTGACTTGAAGAAAGATGCTTTTTTAAATTTTCATCCAAATGTTCTCGTCGCTCAAAGGTCCTAAACTTTTTTTTATCGCTCTTGTAATTTCGCTAAAATGTCCATTGTCGGTTTAAAAAATAATTGATGCAAGCTATACTTTATTGTAGTTTAACATGGGTAGACATTATATTCATGATTATTTTTGCCTGAGCGATAGTGATGGCAAAAATAACACGAATATAATGCCTATCCATGTTAAAACTACAATAAAGTATAGCTTGCATCAATTATTTCGATTCTGATTTTGACAATTTATGTTATTTCTATGTGCGATGTGTACAAGACCGTATAAGGGTAAAGCGATTGTGTAGGCTCTTCCATGAACCTCCCTTTTTTGTTTGTAAAGAAGCAAACAGCTGGCACTGTGATTTTTCAGAGGGAGGAGTTTTTGAACAGCCAGCATGAACGGTTGTCATATCTAGGTCAAATATGTCAATTTTGGAATGCAACACATTACAGTCATAATAAATGAATTAGTAACAACATGTGCATCATTTAAGAGTTTAAGTTAATGAAATATATTAAGCCCCAGTCCCACTAGACCACGATCGCACCACGCTCACCGCGATCTAAAATAAATTCAGATCGTGGTGAGGTCGCGGTATGAAAATGTAAATTTTCGTTGCTTTCACGATGCATCTAGGTCCTCATTACGCTCCTACAACGATCCCACTACGATTATACTACGTTCTCACCGCGCTTATTCTGCGACCTTACTACGCTTTTCAAGATCGTTCTACGCTCATCACGTTCTCACTACGACCATACCACGAGTTATCCGATTGCAACACGATCTTACCACGCTTCTACTGCGATTATAGCACGTTCTTACCACGATTATACTACGTTCATACCGCGATCTTACTACGTTCTCTGCATTAACGTCAACATCGTGTTCCATATCGATACAGTTCCATTCCTTCTATGTCTGATTAAATAAAACGTTGATTTTTCGGAAACAATAGTCATGCCACAAAAATCCACTAGAACACATGAACGTGGTGGTACGGGTTGATGTAGAGGCAGAGGGAGATCTGATAGTAACGAATCCTGATCAAGCAGAGATGTCAGACCGACGAATCCAGCCTAAATTACAAGTCAATCTATTGCTGGTCCATCAAGCTCAAATGACGATGATTTGGTTAACGATAGCAGAGATGACACATATGGTCAATAGATATAGGAAGATGTAGTATGATTGCCAATGGGACAACTCTCCATCCAAGTAACAATTTATAAAAGTAAGCCAAGGTACGGCCTTCAACACGGAGCCTTGGCTCACACCGAACAGCAAACTATAAAGGGCCACCAAAATTACTATTCAAACGGGAAAATAAACGGTTTAATCTATATTAAAACGATAAGCATGGTTGAACAGATAGAGAAAATGAACAAGAAATCCTAATTACATACAGACAAAATAAAAACCTGGAGAGATCTAATATATTTTATGTGAAAATGACAATGAGAATGATGGTCGTAGTATAAACGATGTCAGGTCGTAACAAGAGCGTGATGAGGACGGCAAGGGCGTGCTAGAATCGTACTATGGTCGTGAACATCGTGGTATAGTCGTAGTGGAAGCGTAGTTGGGTCGCGGTGAGACTGATGTGATGGTCGTAGTGAGGTCGTAATAACGTCGCTTTTAGATCGTAGCACAGTCTCTCCGAATAGAATCACGCTCTCGCTACGATGGTACAGCGACCATTGCGAGCTTACTACGCTCTTAGTGCGCTCTCACTAAGCTTCTACTACGACCTGATTTCGCCACGACCGCACCACGATTGTTTTGAACATGTTCAAAGTTGGCTACGCTCATCCCGATCTGGAAGACCTCACCACGACCGTGATACGACCTAACTGCGATCTACACGATCGTACTACGATCATCAAAATTTGCATTTTTTTCACAGATCGTAGTGCGATCGTGGCCTAGTGGGACTGCGGTATTAAATGCATGTCAATTTGATAAAATTCATTATTCTGCAGTAGTCAATATACGCACATGTGCAAAAAAAATATTGGATTTAGAGCATGGGTTTATTCATAAAGCGAAAGAAGCACGTCATATTAGAATCTATTATAATATATAGAATAGAGCAGTGAAGTATTCCTATTCTGATTGGTTCAGAACGATTTCAAGAAAGTAAATAAATGTAAATATTATTGATTTTTATTGATTTTTTATTTTATATATATTTCACTATATGTTATAAATTTGCACTTTCATATAACACTGAACTATCAGTCATGTAATATCTCAATTTCCGAGGGGACGTTGCTTTGCCAATGTAGCGTAGCATTAACGGTTTAACCACTGTTTCGGAGTTTGATGATATCTATGGCACATAAACATCGAAAATAAAATAAAAAAAACATAATAAACACATCTGATACATTAACAGGTACACGTGCTAGGATTGTCATCAATTTCACATGATTTGCATTAAAATGAAGGACGTTTATACATGCGTAAATCATACAATCTTAATTGCTATAAACTCAATTTCTCGACATTTTAACGGGTACAATTGAATCAAGTCATAAAGAGGTTAAAAATTGATTAACAACATACATGTCGCATAGTTTAAACATACAATGAAAACAATATTCATTTTGAAATTGCATTTGAAATATTTCAAGAGAACACAATCATTTTTTTTAGTAAAAACAACCAATTAATGCGGTTTGGAAATGCGTCTATAGATGTGATAAAATTGGAATGCCGTACATAAAAGATTCCGAACTTTTCGCAGCATGTATAATTATTCACTAGGGAAGTGGCGACAGATTGGAATGTAACTTATTTGTCATAAAAAATAGTTCCTTTTGAAGATAAATAAAAGAGCACTTCACTTCTTTGGAGCTGGTACGTTGTCTTTATAGTTTCCGACCATATTGCCCGCTGGTCTGTAGCTACCGACCACAAACACGCGACCTCCTGAACTTTTGGCTTTTCCAAACCCTACTTCTTTTGTTTCCTTCCATACTACTTGTGTGAAATGACCTGAATTAGAAAATAAATATAAACAACACTTCTTATTTGTAAAATCGTTGATACATTTTATAATAATTTTGAGCGGCTGTTTAAATAAAAAATAATTCCCCGAAATCAATACGGGCAACTGGTAAAATACCACAACAGCTCTTTCAGAACAATATTACGCCCTTGACAATCATGATGAGCAGTTTTGAAACATCCCACTGAAAACTTGTGTATTGGTAGATATTAAAGCACAGCATTTTTTTCAGTAGATTCTATCATTTTTTTATTTGTTTCTCGACGCGTTGGATTAAAAATGTGAACAACATGAAAGAAAGGACATGGTATTCATTATTTTGACTGCCATCTGTTTCTTTGGTTTAAAAAAAAACCCACATTGGACAATCAAAATATGTAGATACGTGTACCAAGACAAGCAAGTTGAATTCATGTGCAACCTTATACAAAAATATGTCCAATACTTTAACGTCAGACAAGAGTCAGAATGCTATTTTTCGCGTACATAGCAACACGACACACGTGGAGCAGGATTTGCTAACCTTTCAGCTGCACCTGATACCACAATTTTGGTAGGTTTGTTGTTGCCCAATGTTTAGCTTTTTTATGTTGTGTTTTTTATTCTGTTGGTTTTTTTTTTTGTCTTTTTTTTTTGCCATTGTCATTGTCATTGTCGACGATAATTGTTTTCGGCTAATGAGTTTGAATGCATCATTGGTATCGTTTGCCTCTTTTGTGGCCTTTATGATTCACATGTAATAATGTTTTAGTAATCTTTCATATATGAATTTCTCCCTCAAAATAAAGTGTCAAGATTAAATCATTTAATAAAATTTGAATACATTTGAATGAATTGAATATTAGTTCCTATGTTTTGACAATTTTAGAAGCCAGAAAACTGCTTTTATCGTAACTTTCTTTTATCATCTACAAGACAAGTTTTTGAATAAAGCAAAACGCTATAATGTCTATATTCATTCGTATATTGGCTTTCAAACATTTGGCTTTAAGCGTTCTTAATGCAGATAAATCCAGATGCATGCAATTTTTAACGTGTTGTTTTTCATTTTTTTTTGTGTAATACCGATGTTATCGCCGGACTAAGGTTGTCAATTATCGAAAGCAATGCAAGTTTTAATTAACCCACCTGTTCCAGTAGTTCTGGGCTCTGTTCCAAAAGTATGATCTTTGATTTCACTATACCAGTAGTCTGATACTTCTTTACCTAAAAAATAAAAAGTATGTCACAGGTGAATACTGTTATTACTAGTAATCTCAAAGTACGAAAAGAAAAGTTACAAAGGGAACATAAAACCGTTATATTTTACTTTGTTACCAAAAATATGCATATATGAATAAGAAGACGTGGTATGAGTGCCAATGAAAAAATTCTTCATCCGAGTCACATTGTATAAAAAGTGAACAATTCTAGACCATAGTACCGCCATTAAAACACGGAGCCTTTGTTTGCTCACAACAATAAGCAAGCTGTAAATAACAAATGGTCCAAAAGTTACAAGTGTTAAACAATTCAAACAGGAAAACCAACGGTCCTGTTCTGCGTAGCACCTTGTTTGCAAATCTGCGTATTTCTTCATATCCTTCATATCCAATTGAAATTTGTTCCGACTATCCTGTATGTAGTATTTGCCACTGAACATTAACATGCATTTATTGATTCAATCATCATGATCTAAATTTCTAAAACTAGTTTTCAAATATGTGATGCATATATATTCAGGACGAATTTCAAACAACAATTAATTTAATAGGTGGAACAACTGGGAGGATAGACGGGAAATTTAAATAACCTCTAGAAAATGAGGATATATTAGACATGGCGGACAAATAATCTGCATTGCAACAGGCTACTTATGGAACCCGTAAAGATTTCATTTTAGAGACCATGAGTAAACGTGAATAAAGCTGATATTGTTTTACACCTAACCCCCTTGTTTTATCAATTGTGTACTAGATCAAATTTCTTCGTTCCGTGGATGTTCACCTGTCTTGGTTAATATGTCTTTTGATTCAGTTAAGCATTTCTATTGATATTTTATAGCGTCTTTTTATTGCACTTTTGCATTTCACAATATCCTTCTAAACAGGCGTGACTGCATATTTATGCATCATGTTCAGTCGAAAGGAGTACAGTTAACTATGCTAATTTATACACCACATGTATCTCCGGGTTACAACGAATATTAGGATGATGGCACTATAAATGTAAGAAAATCAATGTGCAGTAATGTTGCATTTAATGTCCATCCTATAGATATAAGTTAAAAGATATGGGTCGATATTCAGTTATGAACGCTGACTATTTCTTAAGGTATTTTTCTATCGGGTTATTTCTCTCAGTTTGTCAGTATCACGAATAGAAAAAAACATCGATATTACAATGCATAAACACAATATTACTACAACATTGTAAATATTACTTATCTAATTAGCATATTTGTGTTTATTGTGAACTTGTTCTCGTCCTGAATATGCATGAAATATTTGCCACTGGACGTTAAACAACCAACAATTAAAATCAATCTAATTAGCATAGGGCTGGCTGTTTGAAATATGTTCTATTAATTAGGTTCATAAATTAAAATGAATAACATGTTTGACATTAGAATTTTCACAACACAGTTGTTATGCCAAACTGATGGATTGGTGAACTCTTTAAGAAATAACAATTAAAGATATATATGTTTGATGTATGTACAAAAAGATAAAAAAAAAAGTTCAAATAGTCAAAAGATTAATTTCTTTAACATATCATAGTTTGAACAACACTAGCAAAGGTTAGCATTGAATGTCTGATTTATATCCACGTATCACACCTTATTCACAGAGTGATAAAAGCTGCATGGTTGAAAGAATCAGTTCAACATACGATCTTAGACAAAAGACAGGTGATGCCCATCACTTAATTATCCCGATCTTTAAAAAAATCCAGGTTGGAATACTATATATAAATTTAATAAAGGCTATCAAAGATATACCAACAACAACAGATTGCACAACAACAACAGATTGCACAAACTACAAAACTTAAAGTATGACTGAGTGTTTACGTTGATGCTAATTGATATCAACATTTTTTTTTATCTTATCTTAACGTCCATTGGCAAATATTGCATGCATCTTCAGAACGTTAACAACACCAGTAATACGTGCTTGTCTTTACATCCTGCATTCTGTAACGACCGGGGCGTTAACAAAAGAGCGTTTTAAAAAGTGTTTGAGCAGACAATTTCAATTGCAATAGATCATCGACCTTTAAAGTTTTAGTCAGCTTTTACCATTAAAAGACCATTTAACCCAACAGAGGACTTCGGACGTCTTCATTTCAACCGAACATTGACGAGTATGATTCGGACCTTTAAGATAAATGGATAGCATTGAAACTTTCTAAGTTCCCAATACTTCATTTTGTACCGCTCCACTCTTTTATTGATTTTCAAGTTAGATTTTTCTCAAAAGGCGTTGGCTTATATTTAATGTTTGCTATCTTTATAAAGTTAAGAACTTCTTTGTGCTGCCACTTTTCAGTCGTATAAATGATTTGAACTACTGACTATCTCCCATTTTATTCATATTAAAAAGAAATGTCTTACCTGTATAATCTACAGTCCCGGATCCAGACCTACATGCAATATTTTCTCCTAGTCGGTCCGATTTCAAAGTACATGAGCTATGTCCAAACGATGATGTTGCCGCCATGTGTTCCGCCCATTTCTGAGCATAGTCGCTGAGGTCTTTTGCATGTTTCACTGAAGGAACACCGTGCTTTTTACGCAAGTCATTGTGAGTTTTAACAGCGTCATCTATAAATGCTTTTAAATTTTGTGGCTTTCTAGATGTTTCTGGTGATGAGTCGGATGAACTGCTTCTTTTATCCTTTCCTTTGCCGAAAAACTGTGAACAACAACAACCCATGATTGTTTTTATAAAAATGTAAAATATATATAAACTAGATCAAACCACCATTCATAACACAATAATAATGTAACATATGTTGGAAAATGTCATAACCGTTCCGCATATGTTAATTTTTTGAATCGATCAACTATGTAAAAGTTGATATGTTTCCTGCCCGCATAAACGTAATTAAATTTTGTAATTTAATAAATGTATACCACAAGTTTATATAATTTCTCTCACTGTGAGTAATATATCTGCTACTGGTTTCTTTATCCAAAAAGTGCAAAATGGCAATTTAACTGTCTTATCGGCAAAATAGCGTAGTGAATTAGGCTTTGACAAAATCATCAGCGTTTCGATCGATGGTGTTATCAAAAACATTTGTTTCCATTAGATGACTGATATATATTATTAAAGATGTGCAACATAGATCAAAATTATGTGATGTTGAAAGATTTCATTCAGCTGCTGATGATATCATGAAAGAGGTAAAAATGACGTAAAAATGCAACCAGATAAGTCGAATTATTATCTGCATCTTGAGGACATTATTTGTAGGAATTGTATGTTACTTAGTTGCACATACTGCACTCTCAATTAGACATAATATACTTCTCTAATTGTTGCCACACTTAGGGTAATTAATACAACACACGGATAATGACTCTTGAGAAACTTTTTGTCAATGCATATTAGTACTATCGAATTAAATTCAAAAGATTTTTTTATGACCTGGACCTTCAAAGCAACGGGAAACTGTATAAAAGATATGTACTTTGTTAGAGTTTTTAATGAGATATTTACAAAATATTTCAAAACTTGAAATCTTTATATTTTAAAAACAGAAAATGTTGACTGTAATCGGGCGATCAATGTTTTATTTCTATCTTTTTTTTGGGGGGGAGGGGGGGGGGGGGGGTTTGATTTGTTCTATACTACATTGCAACTTGGCGGATTTATCATACAGAGCAGGCACTGCATGCCCTTCGTGATCATCACCCTTTTTACTCCCCTTTTATCTTCTAAGCTAGGTGTGATGTTTTTATGACTTTTATTGAAGGATGTGTGAAAGTTAAACTTATTTTTCAAAAATTAATTTTTAATTTTTGTTTAAATCATCTTATTATATTTTAACTGCAAAAGAAAGTTGTGATTTTTGAAAATAAACAAAAGTTATGAAGACTCATAATGCAATAAAGTGAACACGTCATGGCGTAATTTAAAGAAGTTTTCTTTTTTTCCTTCATAAATGTATAAAGCTTATCATTCTTCCTTCACAACACAGAGTAATATTTATCTACATCATGCACAGTTCTTACTTCGAAGAAAGTCATTAAATATATTATAAAAGATAAACAAAATATACATTTTAATCCTGTCGAAAGTGATGCTTGAAACTAATCAGCATGAGAACGCGACAGTAGCTGAACAGGCAGACGATGAAATACATTTCACAGACGCGATTGTCATCATTCAATTATATTACGTAATTTTTGTTTAAAAAATGGCGTGTGAACTATTGATACATAGAGTAAATTGATAAAACACTCACTTGAAGTAAATATATAAAGATTGTTATCATATGTCGACCAAAAGTTTTATTTATTAGGCATATTACAACATGTATACTATTTCAAACATCATTTCAAATTTATTCTGAAATTAATGATGTCTGTAATTGTTTCAAGGTAAAGATGTAGATTACACTTTGAAAATATATTCTATCAAAAACGTCGCGCGCATGATTCAAAGTATCGGAAATGCAGATAGTAAGTATTTGACAGATCCGAAGGGCGTCACTGTCAGGTTTATAGTAACAGTCATTCTTGTTGAATGTTGAACATTGAAATTAAACTCATTCAACACATTGGAAATTCAAAATACTGGCAAGCAAGGCGTATATGTTCTACATATTTGAAAAGCTATCACACGTTATTATTAATCACTGTCAAGCATCTGACTAAATCATTTGAAGTAATTTTGTGAAAAAAAGTTATTGGACAAACGGACGGACAGATGGACATGGTGATTGAAGTATACCCCCACCCACTTCAGGAGTTGGGTGTTATATCTTGACAAATAATTGTTACTGTCTTGTATTCAGAAAAGAAAATTCAGTTGTTTGAATTGCTGAATAGTTTTGATCATTTTCTGAGCTTATTATTTTATTTCTGTTTAGTGCATACGTGTGTAACTTGATGATTGTTTTTAATATGAGTTGTTTCTGAATTATTTTGAGGAATCCCGATTTTTTGTTTCCATTTCAAGTCATATTAATCATAATATAAATGGGATCCATGTCCAATCGACAAATAAAATTGAGAATGGAAATGGGGAATGTGCCAAAGAGACAACAACCCGACCATAGAAAAAAAACAACAGCAGAAGCGTTCAGGTCGCCAACAGGTCTTCAATGTAGCGAGAAATTCCCGCACCCGGAGGCGTCCTTCAGCTGGCCCCTAAAACATATTTTAAAGTCAAACGTAGAAACATTAAGAGCTATGTTTTAAAATGTCTTACTCCTTCATATTTAACACAGTTGCCCAATGTATTGTAATATCCTTTTTATTAAAAACACATATTTGTAATGAACTTTAAACCTGTTTTACAACAGGGTTATTTAATACCATTAATGAAATGTAAGATTTATTAATTTATGGCACGACAGTACTTATCAATTTCGTTTTCGTTCAAGAAGGTGTATTTACAATGTCATTGAAAGTTATAAAATCAAAATCCGACCTTCTAAGACCTCGTTGAATTCTGTTATCCGTTACATAAAATTTGTTGACAGGTCTGTTATGTGGGCGTTAATATTGTCAATATCTGATAATGTATCAGCTGAATTTCGATCTCTGGAATTCAATATGATCAAATGTCGGCAGATGACAGTCCATTTTTTAATTAAACTTTCCAAAAGACTATTGAAATATTTGTTATATTGATGACATAATACAAATTACATTCTCAAAAAATATAATAAACATAGTTCGGACGCACGAATGTCAATTAGTTCGTATATGCTTAACAACTTATTACAACTCGATTGATTAATTGTTGCTTGCTTAATGTCCAGTTGCAAATAGTTCATGCATGTTTAGTAAGAGAAAATAGAATATAATTACATTTCAATTTTTTTTAATTTAACTTGTGTTATATCGATTTCAGATAGTCATACACGTATCTATTTATTAACTACATGCACATTTGATGGAATCGATCATTTGTGCATTTTTTCTACAATAATGGATAATTTTGTAACAGTTCTTTTTTTCTATAATATGGATAATTTTGTAACAATAGTTAGATGCTATTGGTTAACAATCTATAATTATTTAAAAATAATGTTAAATTTAAGCGACAAAAATGTAAACATTGAAAAAGTAAGCATATTTTATAATAAGATTAAAGTAAACGTTTTGATAATCTAATCTTGCAAATTACAAGAGATATACATCAGTTTTATTGCAATACGTGTCCCAAATACACGGCCGACACTCGGCTAACCGAGAGATTGGTCGGTTAATCTATATTGAGTATGTGGCTATATGGGCGATTGGTCTGTTAATCGGGTTGGTTATACGTCTGTTAAGAGTAAAACGCTTAATTTAATGTTAAACTCTATTAAATATACAGATTTTTGGCATGTTATAAGAACCAAATCAAAAAAAGAAAAGTGTCTGACAAAATGATATCTATCATAGAACATTTTGCACTTGTAAAAACATTTCTTAGTGTGCGCAGTTTTCAGTAAAACTAAAAGGCGTCGCGCAAGTATGTAGTATTTATGCTTATACGCATAGCAATTTTTTTAATAAAAGGCGAAACAAACAAATTTAGATATCATTTAAAGGACAAAAAATAGTACTGTAGTTCTAAAAAATAAATTAACATTAGTAAATATTTCATAATTGTAAAATAACGTGATTAATACCACGTTTTAGTGAAAATTATGGGAATAAAGTCTGTTAATGGGTTGGACAATTGAAATTGTGTCAGTTAAGAGTTATTTAGCCACGACAATATTTTTGCTACCTTTATATTTTCCCCTTGAAAAATTTAAGAATGAGATGTTCCTGAGTAAACAAAAATGACAATACGGTGCCACAGTATCCTAGAAAGAGCATTTTTATTTTGACTTTCTTTGCATTTTATAGAAGGTTGTGTCACTTCATTATAGCGTGATATGGATTGGCCTCTGGAATATACATGAATTTTTTATTGACGTTTTCAATCAGCCTTAATTTTTGTGTCTGTTCGACGTAGCACGTTCTCAATTCCGACTGAAAGTGTCTTTCTAGTACAACACAGGGTACATACAACTTGTTCTCGTTTACGTTTGAAGTTAGATTCAAAACAAACCGGACATAGTTTTATAACATAGTTAATTGCTACCTTAGTTTGATATTAATAAGTATTAAAATGTGTTTTGTTATTAAATGCAATATCAGTATTTAGTTCAAATATATAATCTTAAATCAATTCTAATTCTATCTTATTCATTCTTATGTGACGTCATTTTTCATTTTTTGATGATCTGTTTTACGAATTCTAATGACGTCATTTTTTGGTCATTTTTCAGTTTCAAATAGGACGTCACTTGGCGTAGAGCTTTAAACTTATTCGAATGTGTCTACTTTTGTGTTTCAAATGTCTGGTTATGTAAATGTATTTCAGTTGTTTCCTGTAATTAGTTAATACTTCAGTTTTATCATGTACATCTTTTGAATATTCATTTTATAAAATTTACTGTTTGCAAAAGTATAAATTATTCTAAATTATAGGGATTTTCTGGTAACTAACAGAAAACCCTTGCCATTTTTGGCACAACCTTTTTGATCTTTTAATCCTCGATGCTGTTCAACTTTGTACTCGTTTCGGCTTTCAAACTTTTGTATCTGGGCGTCACACGTATGTCTTGTGTGGACAAAATACACTTCTGGCGTATTAAAATTTTGAACTTGTTGCCTTTTGTTGGCTGTTGTTCATGTGATTCTTTGTCAATTGTGTTCTCCAATTTATTTATATTGTAGTCCTGTGTTGTCATTTTGATGTTATATTTCACATGGCCATAAAAGTGCGAGGTTTGGCATGCCACAAAACCAGGTTCAACCCACCATTTTTTCCTTTAAAAATGCCCTGTACCAAGTCAGGAATATGGCCATTGTTATATTATAGTTCGTTTCTGTGTGTATTACATTATAACGTTGTGTCGTTTGTTTTCTCTTATTTTTTAGTGTAAATTCACATTGCGATAAGACGTGTCACGGTACTTGTCTATCCCAAATTCATGTATTTGGTTTTGATGTTATATATATATATATATATGTTATATTTGTTATTCTCGTGGGATTTTATCTATGTGTGTTACATTTTAATGTTATGTCGTTGTTCTCTTATATTTAATGCGTTTCCCTCGGTTTTAGTTTGTTACCCCGATTTTGTTTTTTGTCCATGGATTTATGAGTTTTGAACAGCGGTATACTACTGTTGCCTTTATTTACATATGAACATGATATTTGTCACTGGACGTTAAACCCTAATTCGTCAGCATCATCCAATTGGTTCTTTTCTTCTATCACTTAATCATGTGTTGTTTACAAATCACTCTAAAGAAGTAAACGGAAAGGAGCGAATGCAGCTACATTTGGTTATTTTAAGTTTCAATTCATTTTATTCCGTTTAGTTCCTTTCTACATAAGTGCAGAGGAGAACTACAGTTGTCTATGGTGGCCGGTGAAGTCCATTTCGCGTTTTCGCGATTTCGCCTTTCATATTCTATAGGGCGAAAAGGCGAAATCGCGAAGTCGAAAACGTTTTCGACTTTTCAATTTCGCGTTTTCCCCATATAGAATATGTTAGGCGAAAACGCTAAAGCGCTAAAACGCAAAATGCAAAATGGCATTAACCTGCCACCATAGTTGTCCGCAAGAAAACTTCTAGAATTTGTCACCAATATAAGTACATCGCAATCCGTTACTTTTTCAACAGCCATCGGTGTTTCATGTGTGTATACTTAAACACGTATTATTTTTCTCTCGTTTTTAGCAATGTATCACTCTCTACTGTTCTTATATATTATTCTATATTCTGCGTTTCCATACAGATTCTCGTGTATACCATGAGGGTCCGGATTGTATTCTTTAAATTGTTATGTAATTTTTTTCTACATTTTATTTATATTACTCATTATTCTTTCTTTATTTTTCATATTTTGTCATCCCAATATATTTTACTTACTGATGTTTAGTTACATTACGACGTTTATCTCTGAGTTATATACTGGTTACAAATGTAGATGACAAATGTGTGTCATTTATGAATTATTACTGGACTTCCGCAATTTGCAAGTATAGAATCCCTACTTTTTGAAACTGGATGGGAAACTTTGAGTTCTAGAAGAAATAGACGTAAATTATGTTTATTTCATAAAATACACAACAATAATGTTCCAGAATATCTTATGGATTGTATCTCGAATTATACAGATGATAATTATTATAATACTAGAAACCGTTCTCACTATAGAGTACCAAGATGTAGATTGGACATATTTTCTAAATCTTTTTTCCCTTCTTCAATTCGAACATGGAATTTATTACCATTAGATATTAGATCCATACAATCATCTCCAAATTTCAAAAACACTATCCGGAGAAATGATATTTCTTTTTTGGTACCTAAATATTATTTCATTGGAAACAGGATAGAAAATATACTACATACAAAATTACGACACAGATGTAGTCCTTTAAAAGCTGATTTATACAGAGTTAATTTAGTAAATGACCCCAGTTGTGAATGTGGGTGTCCATTAGAAGATTCGATTCATTTTTTCTTGGAATGTCCACTCTACATAAACTTTAGAAATCAGCTCTTTAAAAACATTCAACACTTAGCTGATATATCTATAGAACATATTTTATTTGGAACAGATGAAATTACTGTTGAACAAAACACAATCCTTTTCAGAAATGTACATAGTTATATACGCCATACAAAAAGATTCTTTGATTAATATTGCTGTATCTTAAAATGTACTCGTATCCAACTGTTATACTGTTTAAACATAATATAAAATTGTATATATTTTTCATATTGTACTGAAATATTTAATTGCTGTCATCTTGAAATTTTGTATATTGTACTTATATGGAGAGGATTTTCTTAAGTTGTTATAACTTGTATCCAATCCTATTGTATATTTAGACAATAAAATATGTTTAAACTAAACGTATTATTTTTCTCTCGTTTTTAGCAATGTATCACTCTCTACTGTTCTTATATATTATTCTATATTCTGCGTTTCCATACAGATTCTCGTGTATACCATGAGGGTCCGGATTGTATTCTTTAAATTGTTATGTAATTTTTTTCTACATTTTATTTATCTTACTCATTATTCTTTCTTTATTTTTCATATTTTGTCATCCCAATATATTTTACTTACTGATGTTTAGTTACATTACGACGTTTATCTCTGAGTTATATACTGGTTACAAATGTAGATGACAAATGTGTGTCATTTATGACAATTAAACAGAATCAACATGATATATGCGATCATTCTTGGATGAAATTAATATAACTTTAATATTTTACTTTTTGAAACAATTTTTATCGATTTTCAATTTCATGTGTTGTTTCCGTATATATAAAAAAGAAGATGTGGTATGATTGCCAATGAGACAACTATCCACAAAAGACCAAAATTACACAGACATTAACAACTATGTTATGTTTCATTGCTCATGTGTTGTTTTCTTATATTTTAGCCGCTCGTCTTGAGCCTACTCATTTGATCCGATAACACCCCCATATAGCCATTCATAACTCTTAACAGACCAATTAACAGACCGGGTTTTATACATCCGACCCATTAACAGACCAGGTTTTAAATAAAGATTGATTTATGTCACCAAAATACAGATTTTCGTGTAGATTTTTCACACAATGATATCAATATGGTTAACAAACATAATGCCTTTCTTTTTTCGATGTTCAAAATATTGAATGCAAGTAAATTTAACTAATGTGTCATTTTGTGTACATTTTATGTGTGTAAAATGTGTATAAATTTATTGATGAGTAACCCGCCTTTTCATTTTATAGATCGTACATCAAAGCTAGAAAAATAATAATTACACCACTGAATTCAGTACAATGAATTGTTTTGTTAGACATGAATACTTTTTATGATGAAAATATATTTAGAAAGTTATACAATGAAACATGCTGAACTTTCAATGATTTTCTCGATAACACCTGATTAACAGACTTTAGCCAACCCGATTAACAGACCAACCGCCGATATAGCCGCATACTCAATATAGATTAACCGACCAATCTCTCGGTTAGCCGAGTGTCGGCCGTGAAATATTGATCACAACCTAAACGTATTTACAACAACCCTCAAATCAAACACGTATTGATTTTAAGATGATAAACCTTGGGTTTACCACTAAGTAAATATCCTCATCTAACACACTAGATCAACTGACCGGGGCAGTAAATTGGACTATAAAATATGTTCAAACATTTGCCGTTTTAACATCAGTTTATAAATGGCACGTTAATTCTTTTATCATCTCCTTTCGAATTTCATTTACCCAATTTAGGTTATCTATGGATCAATTTAATCAGATAGTGTTATGGTCAGAATGGGTTTACGTTCAATAGTATTCCACTGAATCTATCTAACAGGACAATAATCAAAATAAAAGGAATGTATCTATTTATTCTTGGTAAATATAAAATGTTTGCGTGGGTAGATTAGTCCAGACACGACAGATACATTGCAACTATGTTAAGTTAGTCAATTTAATAAAGAATCCTAGTTACCTCAACTTACATCCGGATCAAAACATAAAAAATGTAGGAATATATGATCTGACCTAAAAAGTGTACATTGAATATTTTATAAATAATTCCAGCTAAGAACATCTGTCAATTACGTCCCAGGTTTTTGCTCAGTCTTTTGTTTGGTTCCGTATTGATTAAGATTAGAACACAATGTTGACTGCTGTACCCCTATTTTCGACATTTATATTTGTGTCTATTTGTTTTATTCACACATAGTTGTCAATATAATAGAATTGAATGCGACTTTCATACAATTGAGAAGTTTAGCTAGCTATAAAACCAAGTTTAATTCACTATTTTCTACAAAATAAATAGTCTGTTCCCAGTCAGGAATATGACAGTTGTTATCAATTCGTTTGATGTGTTTGAGCTTTTTATTTTGCCATTTGATTAGGGACTTTCCGTTCTGAATTTTCCTCGTAGTATTTTTGTGATTTTACTTTTTCTTTTTTATAGTTTTTTATGTTGTGTTATGTTTGTCTTTTAGTCATTTTTCATTGATTGCCACGGCGTTGTCAGTAAGTACATATCATTTGACTAATGAGTTTGAATGTCTCTTAAGGATCTTTAGTCTCTCTTTCAATCCAATATGCATTGGTATTGTTGGATAAGAAATCTTAAAAGACTTAAATCGGAAGTTTAACAAAGAAAAAATTCCTTAGTTGTATTAAATTTTTCATTTGTGTGTATTTATCTATTGTTGCATTTGTTTGTACGTTTGTCCAAAACTGTGCCTGATATAGAGCTAGCGTTTCCCTTCGGTTTTGGTTTGTCATCCGGATTTGTTTTTACTATTTCGATTTATGACTATCGAACAGCGGTATACTACTGTTGGCTTTATAGAGGTCATATAGATTTCGATTTTCTGTTTTAGTTTGTTAATACTTTTGTTTTACTTTTCGTTCAAATGTTTAAAAGATATGATATAAACTTATAAAAAAACTAAGAACAAAATTAGGTTCTCCAGATGAGTGATTCGCCCCAATGAGAAGCATCAGTTACTCTCAAATCAAAATAGCTTGAAGGACAAAAAAAAAAAAAAATTAGCAGATTATACACCCTTCTTAGACACTCTAAAAGTTAAAATTTAGGAAAAACAGACAAAAAGATAAAGTTCTTTGACACTTAAGAAATTTAGAAAATCTTAAAGGTCAAATGTACTTGATAAAGTTTAGTTCTTTTAAAACAATTTTCATAAGTGAGAAATGTACAAAAAAAAGAGTAATACTTTATTTCATTGTACGTGCATGTACATGCATTACAATCATACTATGTATAACCTATAAACTCAAATTATTTTTTTTTGTATTCTACTTTTTCCCCAAATGACATTTTGTATTGATCTCGTTAATTAACCATGTTATATTGTGCGTACGAAATACTTGGAAATCTATAGTCCATAGACATTATTAATTTACTTCATACTTTTTAATTACTATAGTGAATGTTCCACATTATTACATCCAGTAATTAACACGTTTATTCATTTATTTATGTATGTACTGATATTTAGAAAAAGTACATAAGTACCATCTTAATATTACTTAGGGTGTAGTTTTGCCAAAAGAAAAGTAAAAAAAAACATCAAAGAAGACCACTTGACTCAATGTTAGATCCTCGTTCTCTTCAACTTATTGTAGCCCTGTTATCCTTTTCGATTCGAGTGTCACTGATGACTCTTTTGTTGACGAAATGCGCGTCTGGCGTGTTGAATTTTAATCCTTGTATCATTTGATAAGACTTTTAATACATGTACAAATGTAATGCTGATGAGACATAATTGGCACGTGACAATGAAGTAACTCGTTTGTATATGACAAATCGTAAAATGTCACAAGATGATTTTTCTTTTCATTTCCAAATTAACAGAATTAAGAAAGTTTAATCAATGAACATAGTTACATGTATATGCCACAAGTTTAAAAACATAAACATAAAAGACTACTTTGTTGCATGTAATTTAGGGACACAAGGAATAGATATACCATGAAATAAAAGTTCCTGGCATAATATAATTTCCGTTTGGTAGAAATTTCTAGGAATATTATTTCTAAAGATTAAAGAATAATTGTTCAGCAGGAACAGCTATTATGGCATTGTTTATAACAAGGATTCCATTGGAACTTTCCTTAGGCAAAACAAATATTTGTTTACAGATGATCTAGAAACTTTGGGGAAAATAGCATGAAAAAGACGAGGACCAAAACAGAGGAAAGAGGTATATAACTTAGCAACAGAGAAAAGTAATGACATGCTGGTGACAAGATAAAGAGAAGAACGATGCAAGATTGTGGGTCTTCAATGATTTTGATCTTCGTACTTCATTTGACCTATCAACTTTTTTATAAAGTTTGAGCGTCACTTGTCTATCTTGAGTAGACGACACACGTGTCTGTAGTACAAAATTATACCGTAACGTCATTGATGAATTTATTTTATGTGTTTTGTCGAACACCAGAAGTCATAAGTCTAATAGTCATTACAAAAGTAAGGCAAGTCAACATTAGCCAAGATGAGTAAATACAAATAACAATGATTGCAAAGAAAAGGCAACGATGACGTAAGCTTTTTCAAACAATGATGACTTATAGATGACATAAATGGATATGTCGAATGGCCAGACTCGGAAAGTTGGAGAAAGCAATACAGAACTATGCGAAAAGGAATAAAACTGCGGGAGGAGAAACACACCATATTTTTCCCTTCCATAAAATGTATCCCATGTTTAAGACAGAAAAAGTCAAATCAAATCAAATTAAGAAGAGCATTTAGACACAAAAGATTAAAACAAAGCCAAACGATGGGACTGGGTAGGATATTTACTGTCCACATGGAGGAAAAATTCAAAGCTTACAGCAGGTTAATGAGGTATTATTTGTTTGATTTCGAAATCTTGATAAAACAACAAATTACAAGCTATATATTGGGTAATGAAATATAGCAATGTTGTATTTTCTGTGCATTCGGTGTTTCTTCTGTGAACCCTAATAGGTTGAAATTTTGAAAGTCAATGTTCTATCTTTGAGATTAAAAGTAAAATATGTCAGGTTAAAAAAAATTATACTGCACTTACTTCAGTGGCCAAATTACTACCGTTTGACTTTAAATGTAGATGTCTTTTAACAAATCTGGACAATTTTCAGGATTATTAATATTGAAAGTATAAATTATCACCAGTCCAGAAGTCAGTGTGTATCTAATTCAGTAAGAGCAATCTGCTGACCCCCTTTTTCGTGTGTATTGTATTTAGTGCTCCTGAGTTTTGACTGAATTCCCTAAACACGTGAGTGTCTCTTGCCTCTTTTATGACATTGCATCAATATAAGACTAGCTTAACATGACACAAAACTAGCTTAATGTTTTCGTTGCAATAGAGACATTCACTGTCATGGTCTGTAATCTATTTTTCCCTTTTCTGTAATATATATTATGATAAAAATTTCGACACCGATCTAAAACTTCTTAAATTCGATCTATTTTATTAGGTCTTTTTTATTTGTTGTTTCCGTGACTTTGGCAAATTTTTGTTTATTATTATCCCGAAATTGTACCTACCCCTAATACGCCTCCTTTGTCCTTTTCTTTCTTTTTTGAGTCATCATGTGATGGAAAACTTGAACTTTGTAATGCTGGAGTCGAAGAGTTTGATGAACCGCCATGTGTTATGGTTTCTTTCCGGTTTGTTGTTTTACTGCCATCGGCTTTTATGATTGTTTCTTCGACCACTGTTTTTGTTACTTTGTTTGCACCTGAGCCTGTTGTTTCTGTGAATGTTTTAGTAGACCTAGATTCACCTCCACCTCCGCTTCTTCCAAACATATTTAATCGTTTGCCTTAATAAAGAAACATTTAGCACTTATAGAATATACATTTAAGTGTATTTGTACATTTAACAAATACAGTACTAATACTTAAGTACAAGGAAAACAGTTTGTCCTGTTCGAAAATCATCTACTTTTATTAAGTCGCGGAAATTAACTAATACTTTATATTTTTATATTACAGATTCACACAGATGGTAAAATTTGATATACAATATTTTATCATCTAAAATTCAAAATGGATCAGATTTCACTTGAAAAAAGTTAATGTACCTACCTGCAAATGATATCACTAAATATCTTTATAGGGAAATATATGGATTTATGAAATACTTCTGCATCGCATAAAACTGTCATGTGATACAGAAGATGACACTTAAATTCGTCCTTGTTTATAGTACCACTAAAATGTGAAACTTATAAATCTTTTTTACAATTATGTTTGAGCGTGTGTCACTTACATCAATCAAAACCGGACGTTATTAAATCTCTTCAATAAAAAAAAATGAAAATTGTTTCATCATTGCTGCCAAATTCGAAGAGTCTAGAAAAAGACCAAATAGGCGATAATATGTACCTTTTTGGTTATGACGAATGTAACCAAATAAAGGCAACAGTAGTATACCGCTGTTCGAAATTCATAAATCGATTGGGAAGAAAACAAATCCGGATAACAAACCAAAACTGAGTAAAACACATCAAATGCAAGAGTAGAACAATGAAACAAAAGAAACTCAACTTTGCTTTCTTATGTAAAAGAGAAGGCAGTAAGGCTCAAAAAGTCTGTATGTACATGAATTATCGAGATCAACTATAACAGAATAGAAAAATTAGAGATAGAACACAGAGGAAACTAAAAACATAACGGATACAAACATATATCTGAATAGAAAACCCTTGAATGTAACCAGCATGTTCTTTGAGTATCACCTGAACTGTCATACTAGTATATCGTCATGAAATTTTTATGATATATGTACATCCAAACAAAATACGCTTTTGAACGTTTGTTTCAACATATGGTTAGTACAAATTTGTAGTTTACGATATTTCAGGATTAAAACATGAAATGAAAAAGGCTTACAAAACAAACTTCCCATTAACATTTTAATTTCGCTTAATAGGTTAACATTTTTTAAATTATTTTGTTCTTCAAAAGGTTTCATAATATATTTATTCTATTTTAACTCACCTGACCAATGTCGAATTTAAAAATATGTTTCGGAGGTCATAAAATCCGATTCTAAAGTGATCAAATATTTCAATAGCTAATAAAATCTTTGCCCGTACACAATGAAGAAGACAATATTTACGACAATATCACGTATGGTCAGATTATATGTATATTACAGGTAATAATTATTATCTATTGATCTTGGAGAAATATTACATGGTCAATACACTACATACCATCAACTCCTATTTACAATGGAATATTGACTTCATTGAAAAATACAGCTTTTGTTTTATTAATTTCATATTTTGATGCCGTTCAGGTAAACCGTTATCTACCAGAAAGTTGTATTTACAATGAAAAACGACTTAATTGAAATTTACAAAATGTATTCAAATTTTAATTTCTTCGGTTAACAAGTATAATATTCTATCAAATTGTCCCTTTTCATATTCGTGAATGCTCTTATATATTTTTTTATTTGGTCAATGAAATGCCCTCATATATTTAAATGTCGAAAATTGTATTTATAAAACGGATATAAATCAATTGCTAAAAATACACATTAAAAAAATGTATTAAACTTTTCAATTATTATCAAAAGTAAAATAAAAGTCAGTACTACTTTTGTGAGGTACACGTCACTGCTCGGGGCTGTCATTACCCATTTAATTAACTTTTCTAAGGTATCTGAATTTTCTGTTTCTTGTATCATGTTTAAACAAATACCATTCATTTACGCATGAAATTTGAATGCAGTTCTCATTGTAATAATACTTCTTTAAAAAAATGCTCGAAACAAAGTACTGAATAAATGTATCCATTCCCATCCTAATGCAACAATGTGTTGCAACGTTTATATTGTTGTCAGTATATTTTCATGATAATGATTTAAAACATTGCGAAATAAACCATTTTGACAATTCTCATCTTGATATATCAATGAAAAATAATGCAACAATTGCTTATATACATTTTCCATTGTATAACGCTAACTTTGAGGTTAACCAAGTCTTAAAAATTTTAAATTTGGTCGAGATGTTGTCTCTTTGACACTTTATCTATCTCAATTTTCAATTTTAATAATAATAATAAAAAGTGAAGTTTTCAACCTAAACGTATGACCATACTAAGTAAATTAGCCTGGACAATTGAAGCTGGTTAAAAAAAAAATACGCCAATGAATTGAGGCGTTGAAAGAAAAAAATATTACATGAACTTACCAACTTGCGTACAGTGACCAAATGTAATACTAAAGGCCAATAAATTATGATCACTGGAGATTTAAATACAAACAGTTAAATTCTGGGTAACATCTAACAACACCAACGCATTTCTATGTAAAGGTATATGTCATGAGATGGATAGGTAATTCTTTTTATCAATTATTTGAAATATTACAATACACGGTAAATACAAACAACAAACACGTCACCAAACCATTACTTATTGGTAATCGAAAATTAACTTCATTGTATATTTTAATAACATTTCATAATATATTATATATCTTGAGAAAATCAATTCTAAAGTATCATACTTTAATTCAAGTACTTATAATTTACCAGTACATCAAAGATTACAAAAAATGAGTTTAAAATTCACCATAGATTTTTTTCAAACTCGTGCTAAAAATTATAAAATTATCGTAGACCTCAGCAAAATGAGGAAAGACATAAAACTACAGTTGAGTAAAGATGGCTCACGATAAATCCAATGAAAGCTTCAACAAATCTAATACTGACTTTCTCAGTCACGTTGACGTTTGCTCAAACAACAATATAACCTTTCTTAGAATTACACCAATGTGTTTTGTCGATCTGCTTACCCTTCCGGAGCACCTGAGTTTACACAGTTTTTGGTGGGGTTCGTGTTGCCTAGTCTTTAGTTTTTTATGTTGTGTCTTGTGTACTATGATTTGTCTGTTTGTCTTCTCCTTTTTTAGCCATGGCCTTGGCAGTTTATTTTCTATCTATGAGTTTCACTGTCCCTCTGGTATTTTTCGCCCCTTTTTTAAACACGAAATTTAAGAACATCCTCGTCTTCAAATCTTAAATAGGTATTATTCCATATCAAAATTTGTTAAACTGTCATGTGTTGAGTGACTTTTACGTCATAAGCATGTCATAATTAATCATTTTAGATTTGGTTTTACAGAGATGGATTTAGGCAGGCCCAACCGCACCCCCTCTTTTTGGGAAAAATGGTTGTCTAAATGGATTACAATCCATAAAATTTCATAAAATTCTGTTGTGTAGTTTCAGATGAGTATGCGCTGACAAGCTGTTGCAGTAGTTCATTTAGACCAAAATTGAAGTTCACAGGGGCTAATTCTAAGAAAATATATATTGACAATAATGATTTTCAGTTGATATGCACATCTGTATAGTTTGTCGACATTATCTACACAGTTTTTTGAAATTATAATTGGTGGTTTCAGAGGAGTTGCGAATACAAACTGTTGCAAATAGTTTATCGAGTCAGAAATTCTTACTTCAAAGGGGCATAATTACTAGAAAAAAAATAATCATAATATCCTGTTGAAATGCAAATCTACATAGTAAGTCCTTTTCATCTACAAAGTTTCATGAAATTTTGTTGAGTGGATTCAACATGGTAACTGATGTTCCCCTATTTGTGATATTTTTCCCTTTTTTTGCATGGTCACATTGTTGTCAAAATAATGAAATTTTATGCACCTGTCATACAAGTAAGATGTTTTACTAGCTATAAAACCAGGTTAAATGCATCATTTTCTACATAAGGAAATGCCTGTACCAAGATAGGGATATAAGTAGTTGTTTCTGTTGGATTTATGTGTTTGTGCTTTTGATTTTGTCGTTTAAAAATGAACTTTCCGATTTGAATTTTCCTTGGAGTTCGGTATTTTTGTTATTTTACTTTTTCAGAGGAGTAGCAATGATCAAGTGTTATTGAAGTATATCTAGGCATCAATTCTAACTTCAAATGGGCATTACCCCTAAAAAATTGAATCATAATTTCCTGTCGATATGCACATCTACACAGTATGTTCTTATTATCTACAAAAAATCTGTTGTTTGGTTTCAGAGGATTTTCAAGGACAAGAATAGGACTGACGGGCGGACGGGTCAAAACATTATACCCAAAGGAACAATTGTTTATTCATTTGTCATTTTTTTTAATACGAATTAGTAAAATGTTAGAATTTTGATCAAAACCAAAATGTTTCATGAAATTTGGATAAGTAGTTCTCTAGTTAAAGTACGACATGTTTACGCCAGACAGACAGACGGACGTTTTATGTTTGTTACATTTGAATTCAAATAAAATATACATTCTTTTATCAGAGTTTTATTCTATTTTATTGAGTTAAATGTTCCTCAAAATTTCGACATGATAATGAGGAAAAGAGGAGCATTTATCATCAATCTGTTTTACTATTTGCAACAGAAGTTTTTCTTTTGGTTCCTATAAAATGAAACCTCTAAAGGCCAAAATACTTCTTAATTCTATATATATAAAAAGAATGTTATCTGCAACATAAGTTTTCTTTTAATTCCCATAAAATAGGATCTTTAAAGAGAAAAAGTTAAGATGTCTATAGAATACGGAAAACGAAAAAATGTAACGAAAATCGATATTCAAAAAGCTGGAAATCCATAAAACATGACGAATTCAAACGTTAGACTATGTCAATCAACGGTACGAATGGAAAACATATTCTTGACTAGTTTAGACATTTTACGAAGCCAATTTTGTGTTAAACCTGGGTTTTTATCGAACAATAACCCTTTTTGTACGCACAACCCGTGGATTTTTTCTTAAAGAAAGTTTGTAAAATGTATATTAATTGAAACAATTTAAACATAGAGCCGAAAGCGTAAGAGTCTATCATGTCGATGCCTCTGCTGGTGGACTATTAGTCCCCGAGGGTACAACCAGCCCAGTAGCCAGTACTTCGGTACTGGCATGAAAATACGGATTTTTTGTGTTATTAAAATTTGCTGTTATTGGCTATACTTTTTGGACCTTTTGGATTATACTCTTCATCTTTTATATAAACTTTGGATTTCAATATTTCGGCCACGAGCATCACTGAAGAGACATGTATTGTCGAAATGCGCATCTGGTGCAAGAAAATTGGTACCGTTAATGTTATTAAATAAAGGCAACGCTGTTGGAAAGTCACAAATCTATTGAGAGAACACAAATCCGGGTTACAAACTAAAACTGAGGTAAACACATCAACTATAAGAGAACAACAACGAAACAACTGAAACACTGAAGTGCAACAAAAAAAGAAAGAAAGTTTACATCTTTTAGTCAACTGTGCCAAGATTGTTACCTTGAACGATATCATATGACCGAGTCATCAATCTTTGGAAACTTCTTTGCCATTGCCTGGGACTATTAATAGTCCCATCCATTGCGCACTTACTGATTTTTTAGCTAGATTGTGACATCTCTTGGAGAATGTTCACGAAGGGTTAAAATTGGCCCTGAATTTTTTTTTTTTTTTTTAAATCGGGCCAAAAAATTACAAATTTCACATAGAAATACTTGTGATAATGCTAGTAAGACAAAAATATTTTTTCTGGCACTTTCCTTTATAATTTATGGAGCTATGACCCCTTAAATAAAGATAATTTGTATTAAAAGGTTAATTTTGGTACTTTTTTCCAATAATTTTAATTGTTTTTGGCATAATTAACTTTGGCCGCCATCTACGATCCAAAATGTTTTTATATTGATGAAACCTATATAAAAATTGGAACCTCTTGGTTACATCACATTTTGGATCATAGGTGGCGACCAATGTGTTTCTAAAGCTTTTAGGTCTGAAAAATGCACAAAATCATCATATTTTGACAAAATGTCTAAAATGGGCATACTTTGGAGAATATTTTGTACTCTTATGAAAAGAATTGATATATTTAGCATTAAGACTTTTGAAATAGACCCATTTAAGAACCATACTGAGACCTTTTTGGTGTTTTATGATAAAGTTGATATTTAAGCCATTTTGTGCGATAAGTGAACCTTGTCCAAAGTTTATCTTTTTTATGGGGAGGGCTGTAGTATTTTTGGCAGTTCTTCCATTGGTATCTTTCTCTTCCTTTTTAATCATTTTTAAGAAAATAACCAAAACCGAAAAATGCTTGAATGTTGTCATTGCATAGCAATGAAAACCGACTATTGATTTTCGTCATGTTAAGCTAGCTGTATATCGTGCCTTACTGGTCGTTCTGGCTTTTCAAAAATTATCTCTATCAACTATAATTTTTGTCAAAACTCAAAAGGAGAGAACATCAACGTTGCAATGCAATAACCCATCTAAAAAGTTTACTTATCCCAGGCATAGATCACCTTAGCCGTGTTTGGCACAATTTTTGGAATTTTAGGTCCTCAATTTTATACTTATTTGGCTTTTTAACTATTTTGATTTGAGCATCATCGGTGAGTCTTATGTAGACGAAACGCGTGTCTGGCGTAACAAATTATAACCCTGTTACCTTTGATAACTATTACAACCGATTTCAGCTTTTGAAGTTGTATTGGAATCTGACCATTGTTGTTGTCAACGTGTATCTTTAATTTTAGATTAATCTACTGCGGTATAATATATTCTATTCCGACACATCGCTTATAGTCAACAAAGACCTGTAAGCGAAACGTGTGAGCAGTACTGAAACTTCAATGAAAAAATAACATTAACTCCAAACAAGGCTTAACGTTCTAATTTAAAACTATTAAGATGATGTTAGGAACAAAATTATCGTTTAAGACCAAGTTTCGTTTACTATTAAATGGAGCGCATGCATTATGAATAGAATGTTTATTCTGGCGCAAAACTTTAAATTTCTGAAATGCGTTTCTACCTCAGGATTGATTACCCCTTTAGCTGTATTTGTCAAAACTTTTTTTTTATGTTTATCCCTCAACGCATTCCAGTCATATAAAAGTAGACACTTACTCCCATTAAGTCTACGCAAATGTGTGTTCTGTCTAGTTAGCACCCGACTGTACTTTTTTCTTTGTTCCGCTTAAAACTTAACTTTTTGTAAAGGGCAACTAAACACGCTGTTCTGTTTCTAAGACATTATATAACTTTACAATTGTATCAACAGAAGAAACTCACCAATCGATGCCATGATTGAACTTATACCTCCTATGAAAGAGGTATCTTCTTCAATTTTCTGTTTCTTAGCCCCGGAAATCTGATCACTATCATCATCGGAGTGACGTCTTTTGGACCTTGATTTCTTAGGTTTGGATGTCATTTCGAACAATTTCCACACAAAAGTTTGTACGATGCAGCAAATTAAGCTTATTTTCCTTGATATCTATATATTTAGACGGTTATATATTATCAGTTTCTGAAACAGTCCGTCTTTATCCATATAATTCGATAAAAGATATGTAACAGTGATATTATAAATTCGACTATTTATGAAGATTTTTCTTTTATGGCACATACATCAAATACGTAAATATTTGCTAACTACATATGTGTATCGGGTTAAATATAGTTACATTATTTAAATGGTGGAATAATAAAAGATCGTCAAATAATATACACATTTAACCATGCTAAATAGGAAACAGGAAATCTTGATAAAGTAAGCCCTTGAACACACGAAGATGTACTTAATATTTATTTATCTAAACTAGTATGTGTATACGTTTTATTTCTCTTCAAAACAATAGGTTTTTTTTCTTCATATTTGAGCATAAAGCTGAAAACAGAAGATGACTCTCAGCATTCCTGTAAGCTTAATGTTTATCTAGAAATACATACATGAATGCATGAAAATAGCGTTTTACTTCGATTAACAGAAATTTCAAAGAACAATCGAGCTATCTCTAACAATAATTGTTTTTAATTATGTTTAGATGATACAAAGCTCATATTTGATCAGTTTATAACTTAATTTATAGGGGGAAAAGGCAATAATGAAAAATCTATTTTGCAACGTCTCATTTTCAAAATATACATGCAGTTGTTAATGTGAAAGATAAAAAAAAAGTTTCTATGCTAGTGATACTTACAAAAGGTACTGAGATTTTAAAAGCACGGAAATGAAATTAAATCAAACCGAAATGACGAAAGGTTACAAGTAAGCAATCAGAGAACATCAGTCGAAGAAAACCGAAGAAAAGACAAACATTAGAAGAAAATTACATCTCTTAAAACACGAATGCCATCAAAAACCTGTGGTCGACTAAAAAAAGAAAACACTAAGCATCAAGAAGAATACCTTAAGAAGAGTATATTTTGGCCACGAGCATCACTGAAGAGACATGTATTGTCGAAATGCGCATCTGGAGCAGGAAAATTGGTACCGTTAATGTTATTAAATAAAGGCAACGCTGTTCGAAAGTCACAAATCTATTGAGAGAACACAAATCCGGGTTACAAACTAAAACTGAGGTAAACACATCAACTATAATAAGAGAACAACAACGAAACAACTGAAACACTGAAGTGCAACAAAAAAAGAAAAAAGTTTACATCTTTTAGTCAACTGTGCCAAGATTGTTACCTTGAACGATACCATATGACCGAGTCATCAATCTTTGGAAACTTCTTTGCCATTGCCTGGGACTATTAATAGTCCCATCCATTGCGCACTTACTGATAAAATTACTTTCTTTTGGAAAAGACTCATCAAAATAAACAATATGAGTTACAAAGAATGTATTTGCATCGGTGCGATAACAACAATTATATCTATTGACTTTATGATATGCTAGCGCTGCGAGATTTTTAGAGGTAAGGTTAACGTGGGCGACTATATAAATTAAAAAAAGTGTTCCATAGGGTAGCATAAGAAGACATATTATTTCTTTTTTATCCTTTTTTGTACTTTTCTTCGTACCTTGGGACTAAATATTTACATATCAAAATAACATTTTCTAAAATTACTAGATAATTCAAGTGAAAACTTATTATAAGCATCATCTTAGATTAGTCATGACTTTTAGAAGAGGGAAATCAAATCATACTGTAAGACAGGAATTAGTACCTGATATTAACATTATTTATTTCCAGTTTCCTTATGATCAAAATGTCTTGACATACAAATAATTTGAGGGGGACAACATAAACGAGTGCAATTAATAAGTCAGTGAGATAACTAAAAGCTTGTCTTCTCAGTCTATATATGACTTATAAAAAATCAGAACGCAATTAAATCAGACTAATCTAAAAATGAGAATATTTTTTCTAAAAATGAGGGTACTTTTTCTAAAAATGAGGGTACTTTTAATATGGCCTTCCAAATACCGTTTCGACCCCTAACATCACTGAAGAGACATTTATTGTCGAAATCCGGATCTGGTGTACTAAAAAAATATTGACACCGTATGTTTGTGGCATAACATCGTGGCCACAAGTTAATTTTTTTCTGTTTAGTATTAAATTTATATTAAGATCCATTTTGTTACATCTTGTGATCAATTTTATTTGGCAATCGCCAATGGCAGTCAGCAGGGTTAAAGAACATCAGTTGCTCGACCTGTTAGTCAAATGCGTTTTGTTTAAATATACTTTTTCACTTTTTTGGTCTTTTGGAAAATGTTGTTTGTGCTGTTTTTAGGCCCTTCTACAACGAAATTTGTTTAACATGCACACGTATAAAAATTGCGGTTTTTATCCAACGCAATCATAGGTTTGAAAGCAGTTTTCAATTTAGACTCGTTTATATTTTTTTGTTTGAGCTTGTATCATATTTTCCCTCCGGTTTATATGATCCGTTCATCCTATATTGACTCTTAGATTCAAGAGTCTATCTAAAAATGAGGGTACTTTTTCTATAAATGAGGGTACTTTTTATATGGCCTTCCAAATACCGTTTCGACCCCTAACATCACTGAAGAGACATTTATTGTCGAAATCCGGATCTGGTGTACTAAAAAAATATTGACACCGTATGTTGTTTGTGGCATAACATCGTGGCCACAAGTTAATTTTTTCTGTTTAGTATTAAATTTATATTAAGATCCATTTTGTTACATCTTGTGATCAATTTTATTTGGCAATCGCCAATGGCAGTCAGCAGGGTTAAAGAACATCAGTTGTTCGACCTGTTAGTCAAATGCGTTTTGTTTAAATATACTTTTTCACTTTTTTGGTCTTTTGGAAAATGTTGTTTGTGCTGTTTTTAGACCCTTCTACAACGAAATTTGTTTAACATGCACACGTATAAAAATTGCGGTTTTTATCCAACGCAATCATAGGTTTGAACGTAGTTTTCAATTTAGACTCGTGTATCTGAGAGTTTATACAGTTTAAAAAAATATTTATTAATTTAACTTGGTTGACCAATACAATGGGTCTAGGTAAATGCCCACTTACGAGAGACATGATCTCGTGTTCATAGATCTTATCTATAGGAACAATCATCAGATCTGCAAATTTAACACCTATTTTAACATTTCAACAAAGTTAGGAATGACATTGCGGATGTGTGTCCTATCAAGGAACGTTTACAATGTCGACGCATATGTTTTGCTCTGTTAGGAGTTATTGCAAATTTCCTTAGTTATCTTTCTTGATTTATATATTTATATGGATTAACGAGATATGAACACCGGTACACTTCTATTGACTCTTATTTTCATATATTTAGCATGTTTGAAGACACACTTTCAAATTCAATATATTTCCGTGATATTTTGCTTTGAAGGAAATCTTTTAAATTTTTTTACAAAATGGACTTTGATGTAAAATACGCCACTGTCATACAAGTGAGAGGTTTAGCTAGTTTTAAAACCAGGTTTAATACAACATTTTCGATACAGGGAAATGCCTGTACCAAGTCAGGAATATGGCAGTTGTCCATTCGTTTGATGCGTTTTAGCTTTTGATTTTGCCATTTGATTAGGGACTTTCTGTTTTTTTATTTTCCTCGGAGTTCAGTATTTTTGTGATTTTACTTTATACATTGTTATCACCAGTTCTAAAATTCCAAGTATTGCTAAGTCAATAAATTTTTCGATGAACACTCTGAAATTGCTAATATTCATTCACATTTTGAGCAACGATTCCTTTCATAGAAGCCAATAAATCTTTGAAATGTTTCTTTCGAACGGACTGATGGACGGAAGCACTAACGAATTCGATCGCTTACTAGAACTGCTTTACCTTTGACAATGCAGGAAAAATATGTATATCTATATGTACCTGTTTGTTCATATTTTGATGTGTCCGAGGGTGGAAGAACATTAGTTGAGTAAGTCCCAGGTCTGTTTCCAGCAGGTCTGTAGTTTGTAACAACCACCACCTTCCCATCGTTCGTCCTTGCTCTCCCTACTCCAACTTCTCTGGACTCCTTCCATACAACCTGACTGAAATGTCCTAGCAATATACAGATAAAATCTTAAACTGGCTTAGCAATAAAACGTAATTCGATGTGCATTTGTATTAGCAAAATACATCGGGACTTAACCCTTTATAAAATTGACAACGATATAGCTAACAAAAAATATACAACCCATGCACTAAGATGTAGGGTGTAAATAGGCTTTTACAATTTGTTAAACAAGAACTGCGTTATTGAAGGATCAATCTGCAGTATTTTTTTTCAAAACGTTAATAATGCATGTATATGTTGTGCAAGTGATATTTCATCATTCATGTCGTCGAATGCTTATCAAATTGTTTTGTTATATTTCAATTTGTATACTAGGAAACTTCTAAATAGATCTATGACATCTGCACAAAGGGAAATAACGCAAGTATTTTAAATGAAATCCATCACAAGGTCTATAAGTAACAAACACATAGTATACTAAGACAAATGCATCGAATTATGTAATGTATGAACAAACACAAAAACATAATTAATTTTTAAAAACAACTTTGTAATTTACTGTTTTTCAAATGATTTTTTTTTATATTCTATGTTGACTTTACTTTGACTTGTCAAATATATTATATAAACATAATATGGTATGATAAAAATAGTAATACATTTGAATCGATATATTTAGTTTGCTATAAATACAAAACGATTGTTTGACTGGAAGATGTAAGTCACAACTGATAAGTACCGATTATCAGGTTGTCTGCATGTTGATATTATTATACAATTATAGCCTTTGTATGAGGTCGATACAATGATATATTGACCTGAAAGAAGTATATTGACTGAGGACGAAGTCCGAGGTCGATATACTTCTTTGGTCGATACAAATAAATTTAAGTTTTTTGTCGAGTGAGCGCAGCGAACGAGATTCAGAAGCCTTCATATTGTGTCGAGCGTCTGATATTTTGCAACATCAATATGCAGATAACCTGTTAATCGATTTATAGGGCAATATTTGCCTCTTTTGGAAGCGTTTTCTTTATTTCACCAGCGACTGGAATTGCCTTGATAACTTCGGGTCAAACTTATCAAAGTCCGGTCAAACATTATGACGTCGCTGATAAGTCCGGATCAACGTCACAAAACCGTGATATGCAGTTTTATTAAGAACGGAGCAGAGTGATATACACAGTGAGACGATCGATAATGCAATGCATCAATTTAATTTATAATAATATCGCGTTGTTTAAGCACAGCTATGTCTGTGGTTACATCAATATTTCCTCCTCTCAAGGCTATCCTAATATTTCTTCCTAAACAAATCATTCAATTTGAAATGTATTGAATGTTCGCAAACGATTCTATCTGTATAAATCTCAACATGAATGAAAGTCAAGATAATGAGTGAAGGGGAAAAAAATAATTTCTTCCATATTTGTCGCAGAAAAAGGGGACAGGAAACTTAAATGTAGAACAAATCCTTTCTACGTATTAAAGTCTTAAATATATTTGGTAAAATGTATCACTTAGAATTTAGGGTCCGTAAGAAGGTGCGACAGATTTACTTTATACACCGGTTAAAGTTTCAATTTATAGTTGATACACCATGTATTTAGGAAGACACTTACCTGTCCTTGAATTATCAGTTTCTCTTCCGTATCTATGCATGTTGATTTCACTATACCAATCATCAGTGACTTCTTTTCCTTAAACGGGTATATATTTATGTGTGTATTATATTTCAAAGAACAACTAAACTAAAAAGTATTTATAAAACCACACTAGTACAGGTTTCGTCAAATTAGATATCAACATTAAAACTAACAAATCATAATGTTATGTGTCATTTTCCGACTTATACGGAAGTCAAGTAGTGGTTTTCTGCTTCACTGGTGGCTTAACTACTCACTTATCTTATTATATATTTCAATAATTTACTGTTAAAGAGGCTCGAGGGTATAAAAATTTCAGAAAAAAATTAAACATTTGTTTTTCATTACAAATTTTATTTATTACCTTTTGTAGTTGTTACTTTATCATATGGTACAAAAAACATTCAAAACAATTAATTCGTGTTGGCCCCAGATGAGTTTTAAAATGTAAACATCATTGAAAAAGTTCCAAATTATCTCCCTTTGGTGGAAAATTGCCATTTTTTGGCTTTAAAATTGAAATATCTCTTTTAACTCATCGGTGACCTATATTTTTTAATATAATTTCGATATATGCTGCACTTAAATTTCTTTTTTTATTTCGATATTACCTTTATTTCTCCTATTAGTTCAACAGAAAAAAAAAAAACACTTTTACAAAGATGTATGCTTCTTTCGAAGGCAGATTGTGAGCGCAGATGAACGGTGACCCCATTTATTTATTTTATTTTTCTATTAACTATAAGATAAAGTTCATTTATAGAAAAATATAGAGAAATCCTATGTAAATGATTTAGACCCGCGAACCCCCTTAAATAATATAATATGTATGTTTTGGTCCATGTCAGTAATGTCGATGTATGTTTGTTGTGTAATATTTTAACATATGCATTGTTCATCTAAAAACGTAAACAAAACAAAAGTGAAAAGATGTCTTTGTGTCAAAACGTATTGAAAAACGAGGAGGTAGGTATGTTTGTCAATGAGACAACTACGTAAGCAACTATAGATTAATGTACTCAGGCTGCCTTCAACAATGAACAAGACCAACATCATAAACTATATTGGTCTTGGTACTATACTAAAACAATAAACGAAAAACACAAATGTGACAGACAGCATCCACCGACAACCACCGAATTACAGACTATCAATGACTTAAAATAGTCGCATAAAGAATATATCGGACTTAAACGGCTTGTTGTTAAGGACCCAATCAACTCCCACAGAATCATGAAACAACACAATATAAGAAAAACATGGGAAAACAGTTGGAGCAGGATCTGCTTACCCTTCCGGAGCACCTGAGATCACCCCTAGTTTTTGGTGGGGTTCGTGTTGTTTATTCTTTAGTTTTCTATGTTGTGTCGTGTGTACTATTGTTTTTCTGTTTGTCTTTTTCATTTTTAGCCATGGAGTTGTCAGTTTGTTTTAGATTTATGAGTTTGACTGTCCCTTTGGTATCTTTCGTCCCCCTTTTTTTTGGAAAAAGTCTCAGTGAGTAGAACATTTATCATATTAAAACGTTATAATGTTGAAGTCAACATATTTGAGTTCAAATTTACATTATCCTTTTTCTCTGTGCATCGATACGATGTCATATAACACAAATATAGATATTTTAATCTCGAATTGTTGTTTTTGAATCGTTTGTTTGGACTAAAGTATAACAGGAACGCCAAACACGTAAAATATACATTATGAACAACATTTCATCGAAGGTTAACATTGTTTTCAAATGTAGGAGTAAAACCCATGTTATGTGTGTGGGATGTATAGTATTACATACTTATCAACGTAATGTCGGAAATCAAATTAAATATCGCATGCTCTGAACGTACATTTACATTTTTAAAAAACCCTAGCAGAACTTTTTGCGGATCCGCAGGTACCCTATCGCAAAGTTACATACAGAATACCATTCATTTCCACAGGCAGTCAAATAAACAAACACGCATTAATCATTTGTCAATAACATAAACGTAACTTGAAAAGTTTAACTTTTTTAAAAGATAAGCTTGTTTACTGAAAAAGTCGCGACGTCGTGTTACACTTGTATGTACGAACATCGCGCGTAACGTCCTTGCATTTCAACCCGATCAACCCATTTCTGTGCACACTGTGCCAAAGTTTTTTTCTAAGTTTGATCACACCATCGATAGTCATTAAATATTTGTCAAAGGACGATAAGTAAACAACAACCACCAAATCTTACTTAGGAAATACTATCCCAAAAGTTACCTCAAGTGCATTTGGAAAATAAATTCACCCAGTTGTAAAGTGATCTGTGTATCGAGTTATAATGGGTGTGTTTGGATATACGCCTGAGGCATCCTATGGTTTGATATTTTGTGTATAAAATATCAAACCATAGGTACCTATGGGTAACTATAGGCCGCCTCAGGCGTATATCCAAACACCCCCAATGTTTCTCTGGTTGCAAAATGAAATGAACATTTCAATTAAAATGTTTTACCACAAACAGCTTAAATAAACTTAATATGGAAATGGTATCATAAAGCCTAAAGGGTACAGAAAGAAGCACAACATCGGTATTCTTTTTTCGTTATGTCGAGATGGATAGTGTCGGAATGAGCCTTTAAGTTATCTTAACAGATGATGTTGAAAGGATATTTTTAAGTGCGAGAAGAGCGGCATTCTCTAAATATTAGCCAAACAAATATAAATTCAATCTAGGGAAGAGTGATTTCTCTAAAATATAAATCATAAATATATTTTTTTTCTTCTACAAGAAATTGCAGACATTTCTCTAATCAATTTACAAAAATCTTCAATTTGAACAAGCAATAGCTCGGTACAATTTTGATTAAAACGATGTTTCAATATAAAATAGTAGTGGAATTTCCAAAAGATGAATCTCTTTTGACGGACTAAAGGATATGTAAGTCTCTTTAAGTTTAATGATATAAACATTATATTTAATATCATAGGCTAAGCATACCAGAAAATGTATCTCCATTGGTAAACTTAACTGCCAAGTTTTCGCCAATTCTCTGGTTCTTAAGAATGCATTTACTGTGTTGGAATTCGTCATTTTCTGCTAAATGCAACGCCCACCACTGAGCGTGCGCAGTCAAATCAGCAGCATGCCGTAAAGGTGGCGACGAATGCTTCCTTCTGTAGACGTTGTGAGTTTTGATAATGTCGTTTATGAAAACATGGTCCGAAAGCTTTAAATTCTGAAAACAAAATTACTGCTTTAATATTTTTTAGTCTCTTTTCTGTCAGTTGTTTGCAATTTTTGTTATTATTATTACCTCACATCATAAAAGTTTTTGAAATAAAATATTAAGACTACTGTTTTTACTTAAATGACAGGTTGACATTCTGCAAGTAAGTTTAGTTTTTACGTTTTGACAGAGATAGAATGAAATTTAAAACAGTGTGGCTGTGGCCATTGCTTGACACATTAAATTCATCCATTGACTGGGACAATTTAGGTGAACGTTTGTATGTAACGACCACTGCTCACTATGTACTTTTTAAAGACACTTAAACTATGGGGTCACCAAAGGTTCTCAACACCTTAATACAGTAATTCGAAAAATTAATCAGAAATAACACGATGTTTTGATTTATATCAATTATATAAATCAAAACATAAAGGTTATTCCTGATTAATTTTTCGAATTATTTTATAATTAAAGGCGTTAAGAAACCTTTGGGGTCACCAAAGGTTCTCAACACCTTAATAAAGTAATTCGAAAAATTAATCAGAAATAACACGATGTTTTGATTTATATCAATTATATAAATCAAAACATAAAGGTTATTCCTGATTAATTTTTCGAATTATTTTATAATTAAAGGCGTTAAGAAACCTTTGGAGACACAGTTTAAATGTCTATCGTAGGTACGTCGTGAACAGTGGTCGTTACAGGCAAACGGTCACGTAAATTGTCCCAGTCAATGGATGAATTTAATGTGTCAATCAATGGCCACAGCCACACTGTTTTGAATTTCATTCTAATAATATCTTGCGTTGATGCGTATATATGCACTTTCAAAAAATGTAAAGAAAAACTATACACATCAAGATTTTTTTTATATATTTTAATTTGATTCTGGCATATTTCAGGTGAAAACACGAAAGTTCATGCTTCAATACTTGAAATAAAAATAACACAAACGTTGAACTGAAATCTACCGTTGATTATGTTCTAAAATTTTGAGATATTATTCTTGAAGCGTTACAAAACCGACGGAAAAGTCAAGAGTGAGGGTCGGTATGTTCATTTGGAGGGGCTGGAGGGGGAGGGCAAAAACTAAAAACCTAGTTTAACGCAAGATATCATTTATCGCGCTAGACCACTCGACCACCTAGGTTCGACAAAAATCAAGCTTTCGATTAAAACTTACGAGGAAAGGTAACACCCGGTCAGCGAAAGCTTGATCTTTGTCCATCCTAAATTTTCGAGTTATCTTGCGCGCTGAGCAAAGTGTAAGGCGATTTGGTGCAACGATATGTCAGTAGTATAAGTTCGAATCCTGGCCGGGGAAGAACAAAAATTTGCTTCCGCAAATTTACAGATCAACATTTTTGGGCTGTTATTTAGACGAATTATATCATAATATATGCAATAAATATTCCGTCTTGTGAAAAATGATTTACAGATTATGTAATTTGATTCGTTATTATTAAAGTAACAAAAACTGACGCGACAGTATTTTATTAAATGAGTCGTCATGAAGTTATAAATAGCGATTTATCTAGCTCGTAATATACAATCCTACTGATGATAAAAGGGAGATAAATATGAACTGTTTCTGTTAGAATTCTGTTAATTTTACATTTGTAGGAAATGACCATTGAATTTTAAAAGGATATAAAATATTCTGATACCCAATTTGATAAAAAATATATATATATATATATATATATATACATATTGTGTTAAATTTTAAAAAAATGATAAATAATTTGATTGACAACGTCGAAAAACTAAAAAAAAAAAAACAATCTGATTCAGACAAAAAAAAAAAAAAAACATACCCCCTCCCCTATTTGAAGTTAAATGGTTGCTCCCTTAGAATTGATTTGTTTTAATCATTCATAAGATCAGAAAAGAAAAGAAAATCTCTCAATTTTTACTAGAATTTATAGAAATATATTCAGACTTAATATGTTGTCTTGTTGTTTTGTTTTAAATGACACCTAAATTTCTTATTATAATCAAAGACATGAAATATGAATAAAAATCATGTTGAATTAGGGGGGGGGGGGTTCTTACTATTATTATAATAAAAATAGCAATATCTTTGAAGATTAACAAAAAGAAATATTATTATTAAATATTTGATACAGGGCCAAATATGTACGTACGATGCAGATCAAAGGTTCAACCTGTCATTGTGAAATGTATAATCACCTCCAGATAAAATATGTATATTTTGTATATTGTGGTCAAAATGTTTATATTTCTCAATATAAACTCATTCATTTTACAAATTGCCGAGGACAATAACTGAAATTAGTTAAATTACTCAATATATTCTGTAGACTTTTGTAAAAATCGCAGAATATTGTTTCTAACCTTAAATCAGAAAAATCTTTTAATAGTTTTCAAAGGTACCAGGATTATAATTTAGTACGCCAGACGAGCGTTTCGTCTAATTAAGACTCATCAGTGACGCCCATATCAAAATATTTATAAAGCCTTATAAAATTAGGATGCAAAATGTTATAATAGATCATGGAAATCAAACAGGTCTTTGATTAAATATAAAATAAGACAACATAGACTGATACGGTAATTGGTGTTTTTTTTCCAAATTATTTAGTTGAATTGTTAAGGAATATTTTAGACTTACGATAAATTTTACACTTAAGATTTTTTGTGAAGAGGGCTACAGCGGGATTTTCTAACCCTTTTAAAGAACTTGAGATCACTTGCAATCTTTTGATTGGATGTGCGTTGGTAATTTATTTAAATTTTCTATATTGTGTTTTGTATACTGTTATGTGTCTTTTTTGTCGCTCCATTTTTTTCATGGCATTGTCAGCTTGTTTTCGAGTTTAAATGTCCCATGGGTATATCTCGTCGTCTCCTTTGCAAATGTATTACTTGATGATAGAAATTGGAAGTAAAAGAATAAACAAAGCTGATAGCAAAATTCCTATGTATATATGTAATATGTATATATGTAATATATACATGATATTCTACAGGATAAACTACTTACAGCCAGAACACATGTTTGACAGTTCACTTTATCACCAGATTCCTTCTTTATTCTTTTCATTCCTGGCTCACACATCCAAGGAGGAGCATCCAAGTCAGCAAGGTGAGCACAGTTTTGGCACATCTCGACAGAAATATGAATATGTTCAATATCCCGGAAGCAGCATCCCCTTTACGTGCTTAGCAATTTCTATCTAACCGTTTTTCAAATTCGGCAGTTCATTCTGATTCAATTTAGTCCTTAGAGCTTTAGAAAGATACTCTAGCGGCAGCATTTCCATATGCAGTTTCCCTCATCTATCCTACATTTAGATACCGTTTATAGTATTTCATACATGTATTCACTCGAGCGTTACATTACGGATATATAGTATTAAATAGTATAGCAAGTCAGCTGATTCATGTCAATATAGTTAAACGGTAGAGATGTTTGTTGTTCAGCCAACCGCAAAACATTAATTATAGCACATGAAAAGGTGAAATCTTCTAGTATATTACATTTAAAATAAAAGATCATAAAAATTAGGGTGTAGATATAATTTTATAACATTACAAATTCTAAAGAAAAAATTAAAAGGATATAACTATTTTAGGCGTTCCCTTTTAATTTGTGGTTTCACTTACGTCACATCGTTTTCATAACAAAACGTACTGAGCTGAAAATTTGAATATTATTTGAAAAAGAATTATTGTATTTCCTGTGTCAAAGGCTATATAATATTATACATGAATATTTTTCATTGTGCAGCATTTGGAAAACTATTAGAATAACAAGAATAGGAAGGATATGACATTTAGTAAGAAACTGCCCCCCTACGATCCCCAAAAGACTGGCGAGAGTGTTTGATACTTGTAGGAGAGCATAATTTATTTGTTCCTTATATGAGAAATCGGGTTGAGCATCCCTTTCCAATTAGACGTTGCTCTTGTTTAAACATACCGCTAAGCCAAACGAGCATTTCTTATTTTTCGCAGTTCAATAAGGTCCTTTGCTCATTTTTGAAGGCCGTACAGTGACCTATAGTTGTTAATGTCTGTGTTATTTTTGTCTCTTGTGGACAGTTGTTTCATTGGAAATCGTACCACATCTTCTTTTTTATACTTATTTACTAAAAATCCTGAATACCGCCAAACAGTTCGAACACTTCGCCAAAAAAATCAAATAACACTTTATGAATTTAATGCGTGCCAGGCCCTTTTTTCTGGATTTAACTCGATTAGTAACGCTCAAACCTGAAGCTTTGAAAGCCAAGGATGCACACATATTTAGATATCACAGAGGTTTTTTTTTTTTTTTTTATCAAAAAGAACATACCAATGATAGCCTAATTCACCTAAGGTCAACTTTGTCTGAATTAGTTGCAATGGGAAATTAATAAAAAAAAATATCGACATATTATGGATTGTTGGTGCTTCTGCTGCACAACAAAACTGTATCTTGAGACAATGAACATGAGATGAATAGTGCAAAATGAACATGGAATCCACAAGAGGTGGGCGGTTTCAAAAGGAATGAACTTTGTTTGGTAAAAGAATTGTATGGACAAATGGGTAGAGAAGAAAAATGTAACATCACCATCAACACATAGGCGGCTTTTATGTTGAAAGCGTGTCGTGCACACTGCACGTACAACACCGATTATTAGGGGTCCGTAAGTAAACAATTTTAAGGGGAATTGTCTGTCTGTCATATCAAATCAGAAGTTCCCTCTTGTCAGAATAAGCAGAACTTATTTAAATTAGTATAATGTTTCATTTGTTTTCATCTTTAATAATTATGAACAAGTTGCCTTTGGATGTTTTGCATTACCATCCAACAACGAATCGATAATTAATAATGAGTTTCCATAACAAAAATAGTAATGAAACAAATTTAAGCGCTTTCAAATGTATTCAAACAATCAGTCTTCAGATATCAAACCGCTGCTTAACTACCTATCCATAGATCAAATGACAAGATATCTATAATTCAATCTCCAAGATTTCAATCAATTATATAATCTACAAATTAATTATTAAGGTGGTACCCAACACTTTAACTAAAATTAATTTGGCTCGTTTAATTTTCTTGAAATTTTGACAAAGTATTTACTTTGACCCTGTGACAAAAATGTAAAAATTTTTAAAAATTTGAACCAACCGTTTTATCAGAAAAATTACATAGGTTATATAGCAGTTTGACAAACACGTATTTTGATCATTGAGAAACTTAATATTCCCTTAACAACACAACGTAATTAAAACGTTTAGCTGATTTTACAGAGTTATCTCCCTGTAGTGTTAGGTACCACCTTAAGATGATGCAAGTAACATATAGAATAATTTCTACACTAATATTTTACACAGAACATCAATTGATCTAGAGCCTAACACAAACCGAAAGTCACTAAAAACAGAAAAGAAATAGTTTACTATTATTATAGCTGAAACTGAAGCTTTGACAATTTGAAAACTCCCACTTTCAAGATTGATTGATGTATGCTTACCGATCTGCGGCATGTTATACATAGCCACGTCCCAATGATAAGTGACCGTAATTCAGTTTATATGTTAAGTTAGAGTACCAATCTCTCTACTGCACGTTTAAGCTTTTGATTTGTCGGAGTTAGGTATTGTTGTTAAATTACACTTAAAGAGCTTAATGACAACTATCATTCTGTACGTGTACTGTTGCAAAGCAAAAGTTCTACCCAATCCAACATGCTCTCATTTTCCAGCAACAGTCCGAATAGCCCGTATTTCAGACCGGTCATTTTAATGTTGCATAACGTACTGAATGCATTAATTGAAAATACATTAAATACTTGCCACTGGACGCACACCAAGCAATTATATTTTACCAATAATGCATGCACATGATTTTTAGCTGATTATTAGACCCTCTTTTTGTATCGGGTTTTGATCAAAGTTAAAACGGGAGAGCTTACTCTATAGACTACTTGCATGCACATTAACAAGCTTTTTTTTCAAGCCAGGAACATTGTTAGTGATTGCCCAATTTTTCTTTATATATTTATTTGGTGGGAATGACATAATTTTGATATTGTTTTTTTTAATACTCACTTTGTTTAGACAAGGGACAAGATTTAAAAATTGTATACACATTTGTCTAATTGAAGACTGCATATTGTTTTTTTTTGTGCCTATCTAAAGTCAGGAACCTGTAATTCCGTGGTTGTCGTTTTTTTTTTTGTGTTACATATTTGGTTTTTGTTCATTATTTTGTACACAAATAAGGCCGTTGGTTTTTGCGTTTGAATTTTTTACATTTGTCATTTCGGGGCCTTTTATAGATAACTATGCTGTATTAGCTTTGCTCATTGTTGAATTCCGTACGGTGATCTATAGTAACTGTTGTTAATTTCTGTGTTATTTGGTCTTTTGTGGGTAGTTGTCTCATTGGCAATCATACCACATCTGATTTTATATTAGACAACATCAGCATTTTTAGTACGTAACTTAATTTTCGGTTATAACGAAAATCAATGTGTCAACTTTTACACGCAGCGAAATTTGCCAACTTGTCCCGAACAGTATCAATAAATTGATAAAGTGTTCACTTCATTGTATGACATTATCCGATTGAGCGTCACTCGTGCAGGTCCAATTGTTCTTCAAATTCCATGAAATAAGCATATTGTCTAATAGTTCTTGTGGAGAAACAGACTGTTCTGAATATTTTCAATAACACTTACTGCCAATTCGTTTGTAGTAACAACCTTCTTTACTTAAGGTGAATGTTCATTTTGATTTCAAAAATTGCATTACACAAAATTTCAGAATTTTACGACCGCAGACAGGATTTCAGTGATATCTTCTCATAATGGTGAATAATATTTTGTTTTAGGTCACTAGCACACTAGTATTTAGACTAATGGCCTATCAAAGTGATTATTCCTCAATACACGGCATTAAAAACCTACTGTATTTGGTCAATTCAAAAACAAATGCCAACAATAACTACTTGTTAGCTTTAAATATGTTTTATGAAATTATTTCACTTGTTCATCCTCAAGTTCTTCTTCTGTTGAAATCTTTTAAGATTTTCCCTCAACACTGTGTTGTTTTTATAAAGGGACATGAAACCACTACTAAGCATGTATTGAAATAAGACCCGCCTACAAACCCTATAGAAATATACATGGTCTCCACGCGATTGCTTTTAAAGAATCATATTCCTAGAAATGTATCGGGAGTAAGCTACCTCTTACATTCCCTTGTTATTTCATCAAATAGACTCCAAATAAAAGTTGACAAATCTTATATATTAAATATAATCAAATATATTAGCTTAGCCGAGCAGCAAACAAAATGTCAAAGGTCATCTGAAATCATCATTTATAGATTTTGTATGAGGAACGTAAATAGACACTCAGAAACTTAGTCATATAATAAACTTATCTACTTCATGTTTATTTCACAAACAAAGCAAAATTGTTTGTTTCCTGTTACGTCATGGAAGCGATATCCATGATTTTTCCAAAGATTTAAATGTACATCAGAGGCGCCATTTCCAGGTTCGTTGGATCCCCATTGTATAAATGTAATTTGTGAACCATCGTCGTACCTCCATATGCCTTGCCCATCTTTTGTGCCTTGTACATAAGTGTCTATTATATTCTTACCAGCTGAAAGACAAAAGTATTGCATTATTTCAAGTTTTCAAAAAATAGAAGATGTGGAATGATTGCCAATGAGACAGCTCACCACCAGAGCCCAAATGACGTAGCTATTAGTATACATACCACATCTATGATCAGCTTATATACATGTAGCAAGTTATATTTAAATAAAATAGCAAATGTAAAAAAATGATCATCTCACACATCGTACAATTTAGTTTTTATATTCTGTTCTCTCTAGACATGTCCAATTCAATATGCACCTGCAAAGAGACTGTAAATTAAAGAACAATTTCGACTTTTTTAAAACAAAATTGTGCATGTTTTTTTTACATCTGCTACATAAGGGTTATGTGATGTTATTTTCAGTTCTTTCAAGTTTGATGCATTCTGAATTTATTAATTTAGTTATGGGCACATACCTTGGATAAAAAAAAAATGAAATCACACTTAAATAAACAGATTTTCAGGAACACAATATTGAAATATATGTTTGAAGGCATACTTGAGATCACACTGGACAGACGGTCCATGATACATCCACCTTTGAAAGGCGTATACATAAGCATAACTACGAATAAAACTCACTACAGCACTACGCATGATAGTTTAAAGCACGACCCTCCTCTGCCACCCCCCCAAAAAAAAATAATAATCATGGTTGTACCTGTGCATGTGCTCTTAATGGTAAACACTTCTGGGTTCTGCTATTTGGTCGCGTTGTCTCTTTGACACATTCCCCATTTTCATTTTCAATTTTATACTACATTTATATAAAGCCAGCTGAACAGTTATTCTTAGTTGTAACTCAATATTGCAGCGAACCAGTAACGTATCAAAATCTGACTTCCAAACTTATAATAAATAAATGTATCCTCGATGATTATTCCGGAAAAATCAGATTACAGTATACTTAACACCAGAAAGTCAGATTATAAATTTATGAAGGAAGTATTAATTCTGCAAATACAAATAAAAGGAAGAGAAAAAAGACTAAATATTGGCTAAAAAGGAATGAACAAAAAACAAGTATCCCGAGATTAAAAAAGATAACATGAACCATACTAATTCTGTATTAATAATACAGTTTCTATACTTTCATTATATATGATTTGATAAGCTTATTTGATAATAATCAATCAATTAAAGTTATCCTAGGAATAATGAATTAAAATGTATATTATTAAGGGGAAAAATATATCCGATTAACAACTGCATAAGTGAATCAGATGTGGATACTTAAATTTCCAAAGATCTTTTAGAGTACATACAATCAAACTCTATTTCATCTTGTAATACTATTAAAACATTTGACTTTTCTACACTTTATGCAAGAATTCCACATTTCAAACTAAAAGACAAATTGAAAAAGTTGGTATTGCTTTGTTTCATAAAAAAGAATGGCCAACGAAGATACAAGTATCTTGTCTCAGGAAGGGATAAATTCTTCTTTGTAAAGGATCACTCTGATTCAAACAAAAAATTCTCTGAAACTAACATTATCAAGATGCTTGATTTTCTTGATTGACAACATATTTTTTACGTTCGGAGGACGTGTTTTTCAACAGACTATAATTGGCATTCCAATGAGAACGAATTGTGCCCCAATTCTTGCCGACATGTTTCTTTATATTATGAGGTTGACTTCATAGAGGAACTTCTTAGGAAGAAAGATAAGAAGTTAGCAATATCCTTTAACTCTACCTTCCGCTATATAGATGATATGATGTTCTTTCACTAAATAATTCAAAATTTGGTGACTATGTTGAACACATCCATCCCATTGAACTTGAGATAAAGGATACAACAGATACAGTTAAGTCGGCCTCATATCTTGACTTACATCTAGAAATTGACAATGAGGGTCGATTGAAAATAAACTTTACGACAAAAGAGATGATTTCAGCTTTCCAATTCTAAGTAGCAACATTCCAGCAGCACCTGCATACGGTGTATATATCTCCCATTTGATACGATATTCCCGTGCTTGCATTTCCTATCATGATTTTCTTGATAGAGGGTTGTTGCTCACAAGGAAGCTTTTAAGTCAAGAGTTCCAAATGGTGAAGTTGAAATCATCACTTCGTAAATTTTACGGACGCCATCACGAGTTGGTTGGCCGTTATGGAATAACCGTTTCACAAATGATATCGGATATGTTCCTTTCGTCGTAACTACAGTACCCTTCCCTTTCATGAATGTGACCTACCGAATTGGACTATTTACCGGATTTGTTATCTATTTGTTAAGCAACACGACGGATGCCACATGTGGAGCAGGATCTGCTTACCCTTCCGGAGCACCTGAGATCACCCCAAGGTTTTGGTGGGGTTCGTGTTGTTTATTCTTTAGTTTTCTATGTTGTGTCATGTGTACTATTGTTTGTCTGTTTGTCCTTTTCATTTTTAGCCATGGCGTTGTCAGTTTATTTTCGATTTATGGGTTTGACTGTCCCTCTGGTATCTTTCGTCCCTCTTTTATTTCTAGTAGTCATGGGTATTGTACGATGTTACTATGAACCATTTCATTTTATGTCACAGTTTGACAAATTAAACCTTTTCAGAAATTAATCTTTAAATTTGAACTCGTAAATTACGCGTGCCATTCTTAGGTAAAAGGCGTATTGAGAAACAAGAGCATCAAAGACAGTGACGTCCCAAAGATGCAATTTCATGACAGAATCATATAAGTTTTTTAAAATAATTAGAACATGTTCAAGACTTGAATACGTATGCCATAACGATGGTGTGTATTGCAAGCAGGGTTTGAGTTCATTTAAAATGATAAAAGTTACAGACATGTGATCAGAGACGTGTTTATCTCCGAAACAAAAATCATACAAGCCTAAAATACATGTAACACATGATTTTCTTTCTACAAAATAACAAGTGGCTTTACATGCGAATTGTATACAGTCTGTCCTTTTGGAATGGGTAAAATCATTCATTCTTTTGACCATTCGTTAGATGTGCTGGAGCTTTTGATTTTGCCATTTGATTAGGGACTTTTCGTCTTATACTTTCCTCGTAGGAGTTAAGTATTTTTTTGTGATTTTACTTTTTGCTCTTGAACGTTTGATATTTTAAATTATTTGGTTTCGAATGTATCATAGGCAATTGTTGTGCACTCAGGCGCATAAACTTGCTATTGTAATATCGATACGTAAAATGATACAACAAATAGATGAAAATGAGGGGATATTTTACAGAATATTTTCCACACAAATTTAACAAGAACAAAACATCCCAGGAGGTATTCGTCCCATTTCAGAAGGAGGTCGATTAATTCAAGAGGGTTCTGATAATATTGACATAAACGCCGAGACAATAGATGGAAAAAACACCTTCCACTCTCTTGCTAGGGCTGTATTTCAAATTAAATCAACTGACGTTCATAACTATGGTTCAGAACGAATCAAGCGAGGAATAGAGAGATCTTTGGCTATAGATGATACAACATCATCATTGACCGATGCCATTCCTTACCATAAACCAAAATGTAGATCAGAACCTCCACGACGATCGGATGCTTTCGATAAACTTCAATTATGTGATTATAATAAGAGTAATGATGTTGATCAGATATGGGTTTTTTCCAGACTTTTGTCAAGGGATGTTATAGAGTTCCCAATGGAAATAAAAGTGAATGAACAAAAGATTCCTTTTTGGACAGGGTACAATTGTCTTTTTTCTAAAAAGGGCGCCGATGTTACAGTTGTAGCATATCCTCCAATTATAGATTCTAAACCGAATGATATGGCCACAGTGTATACTGCCATGAAGAAATGTCTTGACATGTCTAATGATGCTGGACAGGATTACGCTATTCAAACATTTGACAAGCAACTCTATGCAATCGCACAACAAGTCAAATGGTCGAAGCCTGACGTTTTTAATCGCCATATTCTCAGGCTTGGTGGTTTCCACAGTTTGTCGTGTTTCTTAGCCTCTATCGGGAAACTTTGGGCCGATGTCGGTCTTCGTGATTTGTTGGTAGATTCTGGTGAGTATGCTGGAAATACAGCCGAACTTATGTTGAATGGTAAAGAGTTTAACAGGGCTGTCAGAGGGTTCACGCTTGTGTTTGAAGCCCTACAAGTTCTTTTTATCTCGGCATTTATACACTGGTGTAGGACCTTTGATTACTTCGATCAGATACCATCTGCGTTCTGGAATGTGTTGTTAGAGTTCCATACAAGTATATGTGATCAAACGGACCAAGCCTCGGACATTAAAACTAGACTAGAACAGTTGTTTGAAGACCATGTACAGCCTCTTATTGATCTTTTCAAAGAATGGGGTCACGATGCATCACCTACTTTCAAATATTGGGACATGTTCCTCGATGCCGTTCAAATTATGTTGTCTAATGTGCGAGCAGAACGAGAAGGTAATTGGTCGGCACATTTGATTTCTTCTTCCAAAATGCTGCCCTATTTTTACATTACCAACCGTACAAATTACTCTAGATGGATGCCTGTATATATTCTTGATATGCTCGAACTACCAGCAGAGATCGAATCAGCTTTTAAACTAGGAGAGTTTTCTATCAGACAAAAGCAAGGCACATTCAATTTTATTTGGAGTGATATGGGCACTGAAAAAACCATCATAAAAGATTCAAAGGGTTCCGGTGGTATCGTTGGAATTACAAATCAGAAATCTGCTCTTATAAGGAGGACTCTGACTCGTCATTTATTAGCGTCCTTTAGTAATGAAATGAATGAAAGAGCAGGTATTACATGCAAAAGTGACAATTCACATGAGGAAACCAAACAAACACCTTTGAAGCGAGACGAAGAACAAGTACAAGCAATAGTTTCTCATTTGAACCAAACCATCCCTGGACATACTTATTATATGGCAGGTTCCTTTGAAGATTCTGAAATTGCTAAAGTTATTTATGACCAGGAAGTCGTTGAATGTCCTGAATTGTTCAGTACTCAGGAAGAGGCAGACACCCGCATGATCCTTCAGGCTTTACATGCAGACAAAAGATTGAAAGAGATGGGAAAGAAAGGCAGGATCGTTATCAAAACAAATGATACCGATGTCATTGTTCTCTGTATTCATTTTTTCAAGCAGATGACTAACACGAGTGAATTTTGGATCCAAATGGGAAATATTGGTACTATAAAAGATAATAGAAAGTTTTTGCCAATTCACGAACTGTGTTCTTCACTCCCTGAAATCATTTGTAGAGTTCTTCCTACCGTACATGCTCTCTCTGGGTGTGACACTACATCTTCTTTTTTTGGAATTGGTAAAAAGTCAGTGTATAAAGTGTTGAAAGATGCAGTACAGGATTTCAGTGATCTGTACAATTTAGGAGATTCCGACACAGAGACTGCCATATCATGCTCTAGACGGTTTGTGGCAAGACTTTACGACCAAAAGCAGAAATATGCATCCTGCCATCAGGACATTAACAAACTTCGAGTTAAGCTTGCTACAAGCAAGGATTCAAGTCTAGTCAGATTGCCACCCTCTGAATCGGCGCTTCGACAGCATATCCTTCGTGCCTTATTTCAGACCAAAATTTGGCATGCTTCCTGTCTTGCAAAACCACCCCTGCCTTCACCATTGGAATACGGATGGAAATCATTCAAAGATTCATTGCACCCTATCTACTTTGAAGGAAACATGTCAGCAGATTTTCTTCATGACCTCGTGTGTTCGTGTAAAGGAAAATCACAATGTAAAAAGTCGTGTGTTTGTGTCGACCAAAACCTTGCATGTACTGACTTATGTTCCTGCCAAGGATCAGAATCATGCAAGAACGTTCATACACATGCCCTAACAGAAGAGGTTTGAGAACTTAATTTCATTTGCCAGTAAGGCTTTTGGTGCGATTTACAAATTGAATGTACATTTCTGATATCACTTAGACCTTTATCAAAAATCAAAAGTTTTCACACAGTTAAATGCAGTTCTGTTAATCCAAAATACTTTTTACAATTGTGTATATGTTCTGCGCTGACTTGTGTTTCTTGTAATGCATGGTATAAAAAATAAAGTGTTTTTAAAGCCACATATCAGTCTGTGGTTAGAGAGTTTGTTGTCAATTTGGAGTGTACCAACCGTATCCTAAGTGTACAAAACTTACTTGTTTAACTTATATTGGGTAATAAAAGATATTTATCTAAAAGCAGGCATGTTTTGTCGTATTTTATATTCATTTATTATAGTTTTGATGCTTGTAATAATGATTGTTTCGAAAAAATACTTCTTTTTATGTTAAAAGTCACCCCCTTTTTTTTAAAAGTGTTTCAATTTATTGAAACAGTTCACTTTAGGATAATTTTTTATCTTTTGGGTAAAAAATTGAATGAAAAAACAGAACCAATGCTGTTTTGCTAAAAAAAAATATGCGATAAGGTATTTTAGTTGTTATATAATATCCATTGCAATTATGTATGGAAAATGGTGGTTGACCTTTGATCTCTGAATTGCAATCTCAGATTTCTGAAAAACTGCACCATATTTAGTTTTGACGACCAAATTAATTTTAAAGTACATATATTTTCAATTCGAATGATATATGATACAGCCGTATACCATTTTTGACTATTAAATTTTTAAAATGTTCACTCTGGTCACCGTACTATAGCATGCGATTTTTAGTCCAAATAATTATAACGGAAACCTTGAAACTGAATGTTTTCTCTTATTCTATACAACAGTTTAAAAGAGGGACGAAAGATACCAAAGGGACAGTCAAACTCATAAATCTAAAACAACTGACAACGCCATGGCTAAAAATGAAAAAGACAAACAAACAACAGCACACACGACACAACATATAAAACTAAAGAATAAACAACACGAACCCCACCAAAAAACCAGGGGTGATCTCAGGTGCTCCGTCGTGTTGCTTATGTGATAACAAATCCGGTAAATAGTCTAATTCGGTAGGTCACATTCATGAAAGGGAAGGGGATTGTAGTTATGACGTAAGGAACATATCCGATATCATTTGTGAAACGGTTATTCCATAACGGTCAACCAACTCGTGATGGCGTCCGAAAATTTACGAAGGGATGATTTCAACTTCACCATTTGGAACTTTGGATTAAATAGCTTCCTTGTGAGCAGCAACCCTATATCAAGAAAATCATGATAGGAAATGCAAGCACGGGAATATCGATCAATTGGGAGATATATACACCGTATGCAGGTGCTGCTGGAATGTTGCTACTTAAAAATGGAAAGTTCACAATTGGAAAGCTGAAATCATCTCTTTTGTCGTAAAGTTTTGTTTTCAACCGACCCTCAGTGTCAATTTTAAGTTGTAGTATTTAGACATTATATTAAATATTTTTTCTAAAGCATTCGTTCGGTGAATCTTAAGAGTTAGTAGCACAGTCCGCTATTGTTTGATTCCTTATCACCAGATATCACTTATCAACTTAACATTTTATCAGTAGTGACACGGCGGGTGTCACTTGTGGAGCGCGAACTGCTAACCCTTCATTATCAACCAAGTTTTTTGGCATGTTGGGTGTTTCTCAAACTTTAGTTTTCTGCGTTTTGTTTAACTGACTATTATTTATCTTTTTATCGTTTCTGTTTTTGGCCAGGTGTTATCTTTTATCTTTTTTTGTTACTTTAAGCTCATACTTGCAGCCATTGACGATGCCGTCGACTGCGGAATGTATGCTCGTTATGTCTCGCTTCGAATTCTGCGACTTTGTCTCGACAGAAAAAAAAAAGGATTCGGGTAAATCGTCAATTAGAAAGCTATCGAACGACAAAAAAAAACATCAAAAGACTTCTAGAGAATAGTATATATTTTCTTGGATACACAGATATCTTTTCAATAATCGATCGGGAAGTCGAACCTGATTTTTTTTTTTTTTTTTTTTTTGTGGTTATAAGATTTTGTACTTAAGTTTTATAACATTTGGTTGATGCAAATATAAGGAAGAGAACGGAAACCAAATTTTTTCTTGGACGTACGGACAAACGGGACAAACATGAGAAACGCTACGGCGAGGACATACAACTAAAGTCTGACAGTCATTAACCAACGACAACAACTTAATTACAGGCTCCTGTTTTAGGACAGGCAGATAAAGAATATGGCGGGTTAGACATATTTGTGAACGCTCTATCTTCCAACAACAACAATATACCAAACACAATAGTAAAACAATAGAACAAACACAATATCAATACAATAGAACAAACACAATAACAATAGAAAAAACACAACAACAATAGAACAAACACAACAGCAATAGAACAAACTGCGAACCACTGAACCAACCAACATTAAAAAACACACGAAGTATCGACCTAAGAGGACTACTGCACTAATCATATTTCCCAGAATAAAGTATCTATGAGTACACATATCCAACGGATTTAGTTTCAAGACGTCACAAACAGTCTAAAAATCATGATGTTGTATAATTGATGAATAATGGGTAACCGTATCAGGAGTTGTAGATTATAAGTGTGACACACGCGACGAGGCACTGATATGTCACTATAGATGCATGGGCGTTTTCAGAAGACACATAAATTAAGATACACATACAGCATAGCAATGTATCTTTAATGCATCAAATATCATCTGAGCAAAATTACATCGCTGAACTTAATTATTATATTGCTAATGAACATTTTTATTTTATATTGTGGTACATAAAAAAATCCAACATTGTTTCAAATCAACTTAACGTACAGAATAAAACAAAAGTGTCAGTCTTTTTTTTAGACGAAACACAAGTCTGGTGAACTAAGTTATAGTTCCCGAGTCTGTTGTTCAACTTAACGTTAGTGCTAAAGAGTCGTTAAAATTTCTTAATCATTCGATTAAGATTATATTTAATGAGTTTTAAGTGCATATATGTCACGTATTGAGTGATTTTATCAGCTGTAAGTAACAAAATATTACAACGTTTCTAATTACAATCTATATCATGAAATTGACATTGTCTGCTTATTAGATTAAACTATTGAAATTGCTTTGGAATGTTTTCTTATTCTAGAAGTAACAATTCATTATCAGCTTGATGTCAGTTAATACGTAATGTCCAACAAATATGCTTTCTGAATACTAGACTCTTCTTAATAGTCACGAATGAATGTCTTACATAATTTAATTTCCTCGAAATTCAACTGATTTAATCGCAAAATCAGATTTCGAATATGCAGGCCAAACCATGGCTTCAGTCGAGGGAATAAAATGACGAAAACATATTTTTTTGAGACTACAAAATCCAGAATAAAATAATAAATGAAATGATAATAGGAATTAAGAAAAATATTTCTATGGTTAGAACAGTGACACTATTTGTCTAAAATTTCTATGCTCATAACTGATACCAAATTACATTAGATATTTTATTCTTAAATTAGATCAGGCTAGCAGCTGTTCTGATAGGGGTACATATTTACTGTATGCGATTGAAAGTAACTTTGTAGCTCATTACAGTAACTGGAATTAAAAACCTTAAAAGGAAATGAATATCAACACAAAACGTTCTCCCGACATAACGAAGGTAATCAGACACTGCAGAATATCTGATATTTGTTCGTTGCTTTCGTAAAAATAACTAATCTTAGCTGCCCACGGATAAAAGTCAGGAACGAATAACAGAAGATTCTCGTTAATTGCATTTGGGATATCATTAACTGGTTAAAAATGTAGAAAAATATTCAGTGGGGGAAAAAGTAAAGTAACAGCAATAAAAGACCAATCAATCTTTTTTCACATTTTTCTCCATTTTTTACTTTGAATCTCAACATTATTACAATATGTATATACAAACCTAATTCATTTTTAACAAATGTCCACATGTCATTACTGTCAATTCTAACCAAAGCAGCATTATCAGCTTGACAAGCATTTGAAGATTCCAAGTGAGTTTTTGCTGTATTGTATGCCTTGATACACCGATCCAAATTCGCATCATAAATGTAGCCATTTGTCAAGGAGCACAAATCTAAAACAGAAATGAAAATTTTAGAAAAACACATAAGTATATATCAAATATCTACTAATGTTGTTTTGCTGTTGTTTTTTCTGTCGCTGTTATGCTGCTGCCAGTGGTGGTTTTGTTGGTGATGCTCCTGTTTTTGTGTTTGTTTTGAAGTTTTCGCTGTTATTGATTATTACAAGTCATTATTCATTTTTCCAAGAAGTTACCGTATTTAAATGAAAAAGTCAGTGCCGGTTTCCCAACACTCTAAGATTGAACGAATGTTTATATTTGCCTTATCTTCACCCACAACGATGGCTATGGTGGTTTTAAAAAGCAACATTTTATTCCTGTCTTGTTGCACCAGAGTTATCGTTCTTATTGCGAACAATAACTTCAGACTCCCCATATGCATATGGAGTGTCTGCATATGTAGCGTCTGGATAATCGAGACTACATTCATTCAAAATCATTAATGTCAATAGAATTTTAAATCAGACACGGCAATTCAGTGATTTCCAATGTCGATAAAAAAAGAAAAAAAATCATCAAATCAAACATGTTAACATCAGTTTAAAGTAAACTAAAAGTTGAGTATTTGTACATTTTCGCAAAATTTAATTCCATTCAAATACTATTTTTGTTTCAAAGCTTTCTGTTTCAATAACATTTTTGCCAAAAGGATAAACATTTCAAATTAAATGTAGACACTATATAATATTAAGGCGTCATATTCGGCTAGTTCTAGGTATATCTAAACACTTGATTTGTTTTCAAGTTTAGAATACTTTTTGCTTATTGAAAGATTGATTTTGATGATCCTAAACAATAGCTGGTGCGATCTACGGCAACAACCATGTATTTAAAATATAGTTGAATAATTTCAAATTTAAAAGATTTTTTTAATAATTGTAAGATCGATTTTATGGTATACTGTATATTGTATTTTGATTTGATACTGCAGTTGTATGCTTAAAAAAATACACGAATCTTCCATTTTGATATTTTGACATTGGAAAATCGGCCAAACACGGAAAACCAAAAACTATTTTTGCTTCAGATGTTATCTCTCAGTCATCAAAAAGTTTCTGTTCAATTTGATGGATTTTGATTGGCTAATACGAGGGAGACAAATTACTGAACAACAGTGCGCCTTACTAAATAGGGATGATTGTTATGTACAAGACGTCATATTTTCTTACTTTACATTTGTAATTAGATAGACAGCAATAACAGAACATTCAGTATGATAAATTATCAAACAACGCTTAGCTGAAAGGGCGAAAGTAAATGTTACCCCTCAAAATTCATTGTCAACCTTGGCTTCTACGCGGTTGACAATGTTTTCTCGTAATAACAATCTGCTCTATCACACTAAGCCTCCAAGCTACATGTATGTGTTAATTCATATATAATTAAATTGATGTCGGAATTACTTACCACAGATTACATCCAAATGGTAACGCCAAACAAAAGTAATTCAATTTAAATATAAGAAAAATAAAGGAAAATCAAATGAAATGCTTTCAATTTTTTCCTCTCAGTTGCTATATCTTGAGCACGACGAGGCTTCTGTCCAAGATTAATAAATTTCAATAAAGGTTTGAAAAGAAAAAAATAATAATATCTATAAAATGTAAACGAGAAAGCGATTTATATGATTTGTCCGTAGAATACAAAAAAAAAAAAAACTTAAAAAATTCTGGAATCTTGCTCTCGATACTGTCATTTGATAAAAGAAAGTTATTTTTACAAGTTGTATAAAATTACACGTAGATTTGGATAAAGACATATGTTTCAAAAATAATGTTCAGCCTAACCTACACTTAATTGTTGGCAACGTCCACGTAGACAATAACAATCAAAAACAAGGAGTAAACAAAGACTCACAAAACCAAAGGACATTTACATCGACAGTTATAAATAATAATTAAGAAACAACACGAACTCCACTAAAACCGGGAGTGAAATCAGGTGCTCCGGAAGGTTAAGCATTTCCTGCACCGTATACGGCACCCGTCGTGTTATTTCTTGGTTCAGTTCGGTAATGATGGAAGGTTATTATAACTGAGGAAGAATATCAGATATGATTACTGACACACTTTTGTCATAATGGCCAATCAGCTCATGATGGCGACCGTAAAATTTCTTGAGTGATGACTTTAATTTGATTGATTCATAGCCCTGTCTTAAAGGAAAATTAAAATCCTCGCGTTTGTCATAAATTTTGGTATTCAACCTACCATCAGTAGTCATTTCGAGAAAAAGGTCTAAATATGAAGCAGATTTATCTGTGTCGGTAGTATCTTTATTCAAGTTCACTTGGATATATTAAATGTTAGTGATCACTGAATCTATTATTATTAAGAGACAGTACATCATCAATATACCAAGGTGAAATTAAAAGACTGGGCTAATTTCTTTTCTCCTTTCTATACAAGCCCTTGGATAAATTCTGCTTCATAGGAATATAAAAACAAATCTGCAAGTAGAGGAGCGCAATTGGTACCCATTGGGATTCCAATAGTCTGTTGGAAGACCAAATCTACAAATTCAACAAATATGTTGTCAAATAAAAAGTCCAGCATGGCAGTGATATCCTCGTCAGTATATTTTCTCCTTGACTCTGTATGATTTTTCACAAAGAAAGCTGAATTCCAGCCCAAAACTAGATATTTTAAACGTCTAGTGCCCTTTTTGTTAAAGAAATATAAGCTGACGAGTTCTTTCAGTCGAGCTTTAAGTTTAGTATGTGGAATAGTGGTATAAAAAGTTGAAAAATTAAAGGTTTTAATGTTGGTACAATGTTTTAAAATAAATGATTGAGATTGTAGATTCACCAATAACTCTTTTGAATTTTTCAGTATCCACATCTGATTAACACCACTCATTGAATATGCCGTTTCGGAATATTTCTGAAGTCCTTCTTTGACTGCAATGAGTATGGTAGTAAGAACTTTAGAAAGGGGTTTAGTGGAACACTTGGAAGAACCTGCAATATACCTTTCCTTATAAGGATTCTTGTGAAGCTTAGGAATCCAATATAAGGATGGAAGATCCTGGTCTTCATCATTTGGATTAACACCAAAGGAGATTAGAACCGATTTGTGGTTTTCCAGGATCTCCTGCTTCGTAAGCTTACTTAGTGTATATGTTGGATTTCCAAGTGTGTTATTTATCCCCAGTTCCTTAATCAGGCAGTCAATGTAGTGTTTCTTGCAAACAAAAACAATATTGTTTGAGGCTTTGTCAGCTGGAACGACAACATATTTGTCATGGAGGCAAGACAACTCCTCCATGACCTGAGGGTCTTTAAAGATGGAAGGAGCTTTGTTGCTCATTGACCCTTTAAGCTTACTTACTCTTATCTGAATCAATGACCTCACTGATTTTACCCACACCGAAAGAGTGTCAACAGTAGATTGAAGTTCTGCTTCCAATTGATTGGCTGTGGCTCTCTGTATTTCGGACCCTTGGACAAAAGTTGTCTCAACTTGTAGTTATTGACCATGTTTAGGTCTCCAGAAATTACATGGCCAGCAGTATTATATACGAAATGGGAATGTAAACAGGCACAATCAGGTGGTTTAGCTTTGAGGTCATCAATATTTAGATTCTGCAACACTTTTTTGTGATTAAATTTTTTAGATGCAACAGGATTGTTGTAGGAATACGATACCATCGGAGAAGATTGATCCTTAAAGTAAGAAGGAATGTTGCTTTTTACTCTTTTATAGTGAAGAATATTACTTATATTTATAGCATCAATACCCTTGTTTGTGAACTTCAAATTGAAGAATGAATGTTTTTGCAGTTCCTCCGAATGTTCAAAAACGGGTCTGAATAATCTATGGTTAGCAATATCCATCACCATGGCAACTATTTTATACTTCGTAGATCGACTATCTGTAGTGTGGCATTCTTCACACGCTTTCAATAGAGAGTTCAGTCTAGAAAGCGGAAGTGAGTACAGTTTAGAGCGTATGTGATGAATTCCAAGAGGTTTATTGATATGTTCGGCAAGGCAATCTATAGAAACATCATGCATATCAGGTGGATTATAGCGACGATGCCCATGGCTCCTCGGCAGACGAAGAGACCTATTGAATAAATCCATCACATTCACTGAATTACAGATAGGGCTACTCAAATTACCTACAGTATCTATTTTATCGTTACATCCACAAGGTGTTGCAGTACCTAATTCTCTGATCCAGTACTATTCTCTTTGTCTGAGAAACGGTGTACTTAGTGGTGGATTATTCGTGTGGTGATAAATTTTCTCTAAAACGCGAACTTTAATGGAATTTTCTGAATGGTCAATTTGGTTGAAATGTTGGTAAACGATTTGTTGGTTATGAATATCGTTCACACTTTACCTATGTCCATTCATTCGGGTGTTTAATCTGCTCTTTGTTTCGCCTACATATATCAAACCACACAAAGTACACTCAATTCCGTAAACAAGATTAGAGGACTTACAATCCAAATCATCATGACTACGTGTATTATAAGTTTTATTAGTTAAACTACTGGTAAAAAACGTGTCCGTTATTAACATGTCGCACGTTTTACAATTGTATCTAGAATAACACTTAGATATATTAGAGTGTTGTTCGTTGTCATTGAAATGTAAAACGTCTGTTAATTTAACAGTGCAAAGCTTTATATTGAATTGACTAGTTTTTGTTCGACATATCAAGATCTGAATACTGTATATGTGTCTCTGTAGAGGTAATAACATTGGTTTGGACGCCACCTGATCTGACCTTACCGTGTCCGGAGCAACGCCAGTGCTTTTTATAGTGGGCGACCTCAGAGCCACTGTAAAATTCCTTTTTTGGTTTTTGTTTGGTAACAAACTACTGGGCAATCAGTATCCTCGGGGACACATTGTCCACCAGCAGAGATACCAACCCAGTGGGAAAAAGACAATAACAATCAAAACCAAGGAGTAAACAAAGACTCACAAAACCAAAGGACATTTACATCAACAGTTATAAATAATAATTAAGAAACAATTAAAAAAAAAACTCCACTAAAAACCGGGAGTGAAATCAGGTGCTCCGGAAGGGTAAGCATTTCCTGCACCGTATACGGCACCCATCGTGTTATTTCTTTGTTCAGTTCGGTAAGGATGGAAGGTTATTATGACTGAGGAAGAATATCAGATATGATTTCTGACACACTTTTGTCATAATGGCCAATCAGCTCATGATGGCGACGTTAAATTTCTTGAGTGATAACTTTGATTTGATTGATTCATAGCCTTGTCTTGGCAACTTTTGAGAAAGCAGTATTCCTCGTTCAACAAAATCAACGTACTTTGAGCTAGCTCTAGAGTAACGTATCAATAGGAAAATTAAAATCATCCCGTTTGTCATAAATTTGGTATTCAACCTACCACCAGTAGTCATTTCGAGAAAAAGGTCTAAATATGAGGCAGATTTATCTGTGTCGGTAGTATCTTTAATTTCAGGTTCACTTGGATATATTAAATGTAAGTGATCACTGAATCTATTATTATTAAGAGACAGTACATCATCAATATACCGAAAGGTGAAATTAAAAGACTGGGCTAATTTCTTTTCTCCTTTCTGTACAAGCCCTTGGATAAATTCTGCTTCATAGCAATATAAAAACAAATCTGCAAGTAGAGGAGCGCAATTGGTATCTATTGGGATTCCAATAGTCTGTTGGAAGACCAAACCTCCAAATTCAACAAATATGTTGTCAATTAAAAAGTCCAGCATGGCAGTGATATCCTCGTCGGTATATTTTCTTCTTGATTCTGTATGATTTTTCACAAAGTAAGATGAATTCCAGCCCTAAACTAAACACAGAAGTGCTGATTACTGGGCTGGTGATACCCTCGGCTGATTGATGGCTCAGTTTGTGGCGATTTGTATTGGTGGAGGAGGTTAGAGTGCCCGGATAAACCACTGACCGTCGCCAGGAAAAATGACATTTGTCAATCTTAGTCAATAAAACGTATGGCAAATAGCTCTAAACTATTATAACATTTTAAAGGTGTGTCTATTTTCGATCAGTTGTTGCTTTTCAACTTCGTACTTTATTTGGCCTTTTTAACTTTTTTGGATTCGAGCGTCACTGATGAGTCTTTTGTAGACGAAACGCTCGTCTGGGGTATATACTAAATTTAGTCCTGGTATCTATGATAAGTTTATTCCCTTGTAATTGTATGAAACCTGTCATTGTGTGAAATGAGGAGGAAGATAAAAAGGGAACAAGCAAGACTCGTAGAAAACTGACAATTCCTTGGCAGAAACGAACATCGACGAAAAAACAAATTAGTCTTCGAAACACTACCTCGAAAACTAAAGACTGATGAAATCCACAAAATACATATTTGATATCAGATGCTCCGTTCGGTAACAGATCCTGCTTCATATATGTCACCCGTCCGTCAGAGAAATGTTGAAAACATAGATTTAAAAATGTTCATTTTAACAGAAAACTTACTTTGGCCTTTATGGTAAAACCTCCATCCATTTTCACTCGAAACACTATAAACTGCTGCCATCCTGGATAAATACATATTACAAACTTTATCAGCGTTGTGAAAAAATACGGATTGACAATTTTCTGTTTGCAAACAATGTCTTGCACACTTTATTAAGCTCACAGGTTTTGTAGATTTTAATGGTAATGTATTTGAAATTTTATGTTCAAAATTACCGTCTCTTTGCAATTGAATATATATTGCACTTTGGTATGGTGCCCCGGCACTTGTACTTCGAGCAGAAAACATAAAAAGTACTACATTAAGAAACAATGGAAGGACGAAGTCCATGGTCATTTCACTGCATGTCACGATGTTACATAAATACTAGGATATAACACAACAACCAAAACCTACGCACAGCACTGTCTATAACTTCTCCGTTCACTAAAGCAAATATATTAAATATTGACAACATCCTACTGGTTACATCAAGATAATGTAACATTAATTTTAAAATCAATTTATTGGTAAACAAGTACTAATTATACGGATTTCTAATAATATTGAGGTAACAATAAGAAAATTGGAACTTGATGAAATAACTTCGACTTATAACATTGCTCTTTTACTGTGACATAGATTTATTGTATTCTTAGAATACCACATTTATTTTTTTTAATAATTCTGTGTTTTGCTGAAGAAAAGTTAAAAAAGCAATTACTGGAAAAAGGAAATCAAATTAATCGGGCAATCATTTGAAGGTGTCAAAATTAGTAGAGTTTCCGTGCGAAGTTTATCAGCATGACATTTGACACAATTTTTAAATAATTACAGACAAACTTGTTCAACTGGATATGCTGTTAGGCCTGCATGAATTTGACCCTCCTAGCTGTACATGTCTCTCAAGTTTTTATGTACTAGTATAAAATTTTTATGTACTAGTATATGGACTTTATCTGCAACTGGTGACATTGTAAGATCTAATATTAGCGGTAGATTACGTTGGTTGTACTTTAGTGTACAAAAACGTTATAACAGGTTTGGTATTTTTAAATAGATAAGTAAAATATTCGTTTTTTGACTCTGTTGTGATACTGATATACATTTTATTGAAATAATCTAAAACACATTAATTTCCGATTCCTAATTCAGTTTTAATATTGAAACTGACACAAGGAGACTTTTACATACAACAGTCTCTGACCGACACCAACTTTAAGAAGTTGTAAATTTTTACATTGAACGAAATAAATAGGGTAAAAAATAGGCACATAAGAGATAATAACATGAATATAAACATTCGTTAAATCTTAAAGTGTTGGGAACCCGGCATTGACTTGTTCATTTAAATACGGTAACTATTTGTTCAACATGTCTTGGAAAAATGAATAATGACTTTACAAAATCAACATAAATAATAGAAATTATAGTTTGATATTAACTCCTAACATATAGCTAAAACAAATAAATAGTAATAATGGTGACGACATCAATAAGCGCGGAAACTTCACAACAAACACAAAAACAGAAGCATCAACAACAAAACCACCACTGGCAGCAGCAACAACAGCGACAGAAAAAACAACAACAAAACAACATAAGTAGATATTTAATATAAAATTACGTGTTTCATTTCTGTTTTAGATTTGTGCTCCTTGACAAATGGCTACAGTTATAATGCAAATTTGGATCGGTGTATCAAGGCATACAATACAGCAAAAACTCACTTGGCATCTTCTAATGCTTGTCAAGCTGATAATGCTACTTTGGTTAGAATTGACAGTAATGACATGTGGACATTTGTTAAAACTAAATTAGGTTGGTAAATTTTGTAACTCAAAGTTAACAAATGGAAAAACATGTGTTTGTATGTTTAGATTGATTGATCATTGATTGCTGTTTTTTACTTTATTTCCCCACCAATGTCTGTACATTTTTTTATAACCAGCAAACTAATCTCAAATACCAACGAGAATCTCATGTTGTTGGCTCCTGAAATTCATCCGTGACTGGGTTTTCGGCAGCTATTAAAGTGTATTTTTTCAGGGAACACATATCAGATATTCTGCATTGTCTGATAACTTAGAAGGGGATTGATACTGCACTCATTCTATTTGAGTAGTCAAAATGCGTTGACCATATATTTCCATGTCATATACAGTCACTGACCTGATATCACTTTTCCTCATGAATATTTAAAAAGTACAGCCAGAACTATATAGACAACAACTATTTAGTGTCTTTAAATATCAGCTGTATTAGTACGAGGCTAAGAAGCAGGTATAATGCGAGCTTTAGCGAGCTATTACTCCTAATTCGAGCCAAGTACAGCTGATATTTAGACACTAAACAGTTATTGTCTTTATCCTGCAATTAATTCTGTATATTGTTTGTGTTTTGAAAACACAAAAACTTACATTTTTTGCATTCATTTTCGATTTGAAATCCCTTGAGGCTCGCGTAGTAATATTATAATCACACATTCAGCTGAAGACGGTTGCGCAAAAAAAGAATCTCGAATCATCAACAATAATACATCGCTCAATGATAATTATTTATTTTAACATAACATCTAATTTCAACAGTAAAAAAACAAATAATAAAACATTGTCCAATTTGAAACAGAAGTGTACGAGTTGTCCCCCGCTTCATACTTGACATTTTACTAAACATGCTGAAATTGACATGGTTGATTGTGTTACAAAATCATACATTCAAGTTTTGAAATCGATAATTGTCATCGTAGAAAAGACTGTTGTTCATGTGTGTATGTTAGCAGAACATTGGTGTCATTCTTATTGCTTTAAAGAAATATTTGAAAAAAAAAACAGAGCGTATAAATGTTATCGTTAATTCGCATAAGATAAAACAATACGTCACTGCAATACACATTCTGAGGTCAGGCAGGTTAATACAATACTCAATCCGGCAGTGGGCGGAGCTTTAAAGCGATATATGTATAGTACAGCATAGCGATCTGTATCTGTATAGTAGGACTCCTAATTGCAGGATAAATTTAAATATTCATAATGATCTCTTCAACCTGTCCTTGTTTTCAATGTATACAACGAAGCGTGGAATGACTCAAGCCTATTTCTTTTACAATCGTTGGATAAACATATTTCACTTGTTAATATTTTTTGTTTAAAACCTATAAATCATTATGTTTCGTGTTTATTGGTGATGTTTTAGTCTATACTCAAACGCATTCGTTCACCATCGATTGGTTTCAACAGGGACTGTACATTTCATTATATTCATTGTAATGTATATTTTCCCGCCAGATATGAGGCATTTTAAAGGGGGATTTCCCAAAATTTAAATCAAATAAACTACAATAACACTATAAACAACTATTGGATATGTTTTTTTTTCTAGATTGCAGTATAAAGATAATAATAGTGTATTGACTTGACATGTCAACGATATAAGAATTCGCCACAAAATGGGAAAAAAACTCGGCAGAGACTGTCATTTCCCCGTTTCTAAGTCTAAGCCTTATATCGTTGCCTATGCACAATTATTGTCTGATTACTGTAGTAAGGTCTGTTTGTTTTCAGTAGTAAGGTCGAGATAATGTGCTCATACATCCATGGAGGAGCATCCAAGTCAGCAAGATGGGCACAGTTTTGGCACATCTCGACAGAAATATGAATACCCCGGAAGCGGCATCCCCTTCACGTGTTAAGCAACTCTATCTAACCGTTGAACAAATTCAGCAGTTCATTGTGAATTCAATTTAGTCCTTACAGCTTCAGACGTAACTCTTTTGGCAGCATTTCCATATTCAGTTTTCCTTTTCTATCCTAAATTTAGGTACAGTTTATAGTATTTCATACATGTACATGTAGTCACTCGAGCGTTACATTACAGATATATATATAATTTAGTACTTTACAGTATAGAAAGTCAGCTGATTCATGTCAATATAGTTAAACGGTATAATGTTCTAGTATATTACATTTAAAATAAAAGATCATAAAAATTAGGGTGTAGATATAATTTTATAACATTAAAAATTCTAAAGAAAAAAATAAAAGGATATAACTATTTTAGGCGTTCCCTTTTAATTTGTGGTTTCACTTACGTCACATCCTTTACAAAATAAAACGTACTTAGCTAAAAAAAAAACTGAACATAACTTGAAAAGGAATTTTTGTATTTCTTGTGTCAAAGGCTATAGCATTCAATAATATTTTTCATTGTGCAGGATTTGAACAACTATAAGAAATAACAAGATTAGGACGGATATGACATTTCGTAAGAAACTGACCCCTACGATCCCCAAAAGACTGGTTAAGAGGGTTTGATACTTGTAGGAGAACAAAATGTATTTGTTTCTTATAATTATGAGAAATCTTGTTGAGCATTCCTTTCCAATAAGACGTTGCCTCTCTTATCTTTCGCAGTTCAATGAGGTCCTTATTTCATAAAAATCCTAAATACCGCCAAACAATCCGAACACTTTGCAAAATAAATTAAATAACACTTTAGGAATTTGGTCCGTGCCAGGCCCTTTTCTGGATTTGACTCAATTAGAAACGCTCAAACCTGAAGATTTAAGTATTACTTATTGTTGGCGCCTCTGCTGCACTATAAACCTGTATTTTTAGACAATGAGGTAAAAATTGCAAATGAACATGAAATTAAAAAGAGGTGGGTTTCAAAAGGAACAAATTTTATCTGCCAAAATAATTGTAACACCGATTGTTTGGAGTCTGTAAGTGATTTTTTTTTTAATGAGAAATGCCTGTTTGTCATTACAAATTTCCCTTCTGTGAGAATTTGAAGAACTTAACAAAATTGCTATATTGTTAGACCGTGTATATTTACGCCAAACATTTTTCATTTTAAGCTGAACAAATAGATTTTGCAAAATACTCTACAAATTTTAAAGTTAATTGGTTTGATAAATGTAACAAAAATCTGTTGAAGTCACTTCTGAAAAATCATTTTCGTTATGAGATTTGAAATTTGTAATTTTTATGAGATTAAATTATTTGATTTCACGAGGATAATATAAAAAGTAATGATAAGTTTGTCTTTAAATGATTTCATCTTATCAACAGTTTGAATAAATTAAAACCTTTGAATTTGATTGTTTTAGAAAAAAAACAAATTTCAATATCCTTCTAAAGAACAAAATATTGAAATTGCTAACCATTTAGCATTTTTCAATTTTCCTTAAAATATTGAAAAATGAAAAATGATAAAACGTGGAGCATTTTTCAATTTGCCTTTAAAAATTGAAAAATGAAAAATGCTCCAACGTGGAGCATTTTTAATTTGCCTTTAGATAATGAAAGATGAAAAATGTCCCGTATTGGTTGAATTTTCATCTTTAAAAAAATTTCTCAAAAATGAAAATAATTTTGTGTGGAACATTTTCAATTTTTTCAATCAAAGATATTGAAAAATAGATTATCAAATTTTTTTTTTCATTCATTGTTTACACTTTAGAAGTTTTGTTTTTATGCTTTAAATGTAGTAATGTGTGTATGTGTGAACCCGTATATACACATTTATTACCTTACTCCGAAAAGATAGGAAAACAACAACGCACCAGCACAATTTTGTGATGTGGCGTAGGAATATTATGAAATTGTTATTTCCCTTGTTTAAAACCATGAATTTTATATTTCCCTATTTTGTTATTAACATTCAGGTTAACTAAATATTCTCTCTATATATATTAAATTAAATAGATATTGGTAAAAGATATTTATTTTTACTCCCAAGTTTAGTATTTGCATCGTTGCTTAAACATTTGTAAACTTCTTTAAAAACTTAATGTACAATTAATCTGAGCAGCATCTATAGTGATCAAAGCATCATCATGCTATAAGTCACGTTTGTGTTGAGGCGTTAATAATGAGCCTTATAAAGCCCTCAACGAGAGAAAAATTCTACTGAAGCCGGGAAAGTTATTCCCAAATGTAAAGTGAATAAAAAAATATTGCAACAGGAAATTATATTAACATAAAATTTCGTACTTGCATGCACTGGCTACGGATTTGTTTATACCCTCGTTGACAACCTAGAAAAGGACTAAAGATAACAACAGCACATAGGAAAGCTGTTCTTTTACCAATCTCCCTGTTTAAGGATGTCTGCTGGTCATGTTTTGGAATTTTTGTCAGATTTACGGAATCCTCTGGTTTTATCCATTTGAATGTCTTAAAAACATTTCCCCGTGAACCCCCATTTTTCTTTTTATAATTCTTTTACAAGTATAATTATAAGTAATTTGTAAAAGTCATAATTTTTTTTTTTTTTTTTTTTTTTTTTATAGTATTTGAGAACTTTAACTGGTCAATGATAAAGCTATGAAAAATCAAGAGAGAACATTTTCCCGCCAAAATTACAATGGCTAAATTCTCGAAAACAAGCACATTGACCCCTATATTTTTTTTGCTTTCTTGATTCCTCAATTTATTTCCTATCAATGCATACTAGTTTTATGAAAAGTTATTTATTTTGAAACAGAGCAGCGAACATCCTTAAGGTTGATGAATATGCCATATTCCTTCTAAATACGGCTTATTTTGGAAGGCATTGAATGCTCCATTTCTTAACTAGATAAAATGAATTATATAATTTTTTCACTGTTTTGGGTTTTTTATTTACTTAGCTATTTAGATACAATGTACCAATAGTGCTTTAACATTTGACATTCATCGTCTCTGTTTACAACTAGAACAAGCTGTGGTCCACATCTCCGAATCTCAATCAGAATTACCCATGCTAAATTTTGGTCCCGCGAGGTTGATGTTGAATTTTACAGCAATTTTTCTGATTTTAACTGAAATGCATTATTTTGGAAAAACTAATCAGGAAAGAAGTAGACATTTGAGTCAGTGCTTGGTTGAATTAGATACGACTGTCTCTGGGAGACAAGTTTTGAAAATTTAAGTGTTTAATTTTTCCTGTGTTCTTTTATTTTTATTGAATGGTTTATTTGGTAAATGTATAGTCAAACTAGGTTTGAGACTGATATTGCTGATCACTTTGTTCATTTTGAGACAGATTTTCTATTATTTGGAATGAACGTAAGGTGGCATTTCAGTTAAAAAATAAACTTCAAATGTGAAGCTTGTTTACGTTTCTCTAGATATAAGAAGATGTGGTATGAGTGCCAATGAGACAGCTTACCTTCTAAATCACAATTTTTAAAATAAAAACCATCATAGGTCAAAGTACGGTCTTAAACACAGAGTCTTGGTTCACACCAAACAGTAAACTATAAAGTGTCCCAAAAATGACTAATGTAAAACTATTCAAACGGGAAAAACAACGGTCTAATCTATATACAGAACGAGAACACTTATGAGTGACATCAACAAACGACAACAAGGAACATTAGAAGATAACAAAACCTTTAAACAGACTTATTAAGAAGGGATATAGTTACAATACTGTTGTCAGGATGAGGTCATTAAAGTTTGCATATTTTGGCTTTAATATTGATTCACTTATATGGTCCTTACATCGGAATTAAACACATTCATTTAAAAACCATTTGTTGGCATGACACGGGTTATGTTCTTCTCTTAAATATTTTATGTGTATAATACTGAATCCCTAAAGGAAGTTGCATGGTATTCCTATGATGAATACATAATCTTTCAATCAGTTTAATTGAGGTCTGGAGCTGGCATGTCAGTAACTGCTAGTAGTCTGTTGTTATTTATGTATCATTGTCATTTTGTTTATTTTCTTTTGTAACCTCTTCTGACATCGGACTCGGACTTCTATTGAACTGAATTTTACTGTGCATATGGTTATGCGTTTACTTTTCTACATTGGCCAGAGGTATAGGGGGAGGTTTGAGATCTCAAGAACATGTTTAACCCCACCGTATTTTTTCGCCTGTCCCAAGTCAGGAGCCTCTGGCCTTTGCTAGTCTTGAATTATTTTTTGTGTTTAATTTGTTTAGCATGACGTCCATTATCACTGAACTAGTATATATATATATTTGTTTAGGGGCAAGCCGAAGAACGCCTCCGGGTACGGAAGTTTCTCGCTGCATTGAAGACCTATTGGTGACCTTCTGATGTTGTCTGTTCTATGGTCGGGTTGTTGTCTCTTTGACACATTACCCATTTCCATTCTCAATTTTAGAAAAGGGTATTGTCTATTTAAAAAGATAGGAGATACAAAATTATTTTGTCTGAAGCTGTCAGGGAGAATTATAAAACCCTTGACATAAAATTATCCATATTTTGAGTCAGAGACGGGAGATCTTCCCATAATGCCCGCTCCTCCTCCCCCTCCAAAAAAAGTAAACAACACTAAAATCTTAGTGACTCGGTGTGCGCCTTTTCCTAAATTCCTTTTTTTTGTTTGTTATCCAGATCCCACCTTTGTTGTCCCCTTGATTTCACTACCCCAATTTTTATAATCCTATATCCAACATCCCCTTTTTGTAACCTCAACATCACCCCTCTATATATTCCACTTCGAGGGCTACTTGCAAGATTAAATCAAATTATTTAAAAATTTTCAAATTACGACAAGAGTGCACACGCTGAAGTACCTCGCCTTCTTTACCAATCATTGATATTATGTTGAGGGGGGTCGGAGGGGTCCTGATTCCGAAATCCCTGGCTTAAAAACATGAAATCCCGAGGTCCCGAATTAAGAAAATATCAATAAACATAATCAATACCGAAGAAACGTTGCAATCTTATTTTTTCTGAGTTTCCCCAATAGCAAGTACAAAAAGCATCACCAATTGATACATGTACATTTATAAAAATTCATATATATATATAGCATGTATGGCACATGAAAATATATAAAGCTGCCGCGCGCTCTCCGTTTATTCATTTACTCAATTCGTGAATAGCGTGCTTTGTAACTGAACTGACAAATACTAGTGTTTGTTTTATTCATAATTTCATAAAAGAAAAGATGTGGTATGATTGCCACAGAAACATTTTTTTCCACAAGACATTAAATGATGATGAAGTAACAAGTATAATTCATAGTACAGTCTTCAACATTGATGAAAACCAATACCGCACAGCAAGCTACAAAAGATTCCAAAATGAAAAATTTAAAACAATTCAATTCATTCGAGAAAAAATAACTTTACGGCGCATACATTGTATATAGAACTCTTAGGGATTAAATCGTTTTAGGTGCACAACCAAATTCAAAGCGAATAACAACCTATAAACCATCATGTGTCTGAGCCTACAAAATCAGTCAGTACAATTGCAATCGATTTTGATAAAAAAAAAAAATACTGTATTTTTATTATCGATACCTAGGATTACGTTTACTTAGGATTATAAATCAATTATGTATCAAATATATCGGCAGTTAATTTTTTATCAATTTTTTTCTGTAAGTTAGTATTCTCAGCAGAATCTTTATTAAAACTATGGCTTTATAATTCTCTTCATACCTTTTTTTCTATTACATCGCAACACGACGATTTGATATATACTGATATGAACAGAAAAAGATGTCGCTTACACAGCATCGAAATAACCACTCAACTAAACACACAACCAAAAGTCCCTTGGAAACACTTTCACTGTATTCAACAGAAGACAGGTGTCTCTATTCATATATTATGTCAACTTCCGAATCGTTTGAAAAGTATGATATACCTTAAGCAACTATCAAGTTATTTTTGAAAGTCACACTGGAAAACTATCAAGTTATTTTTGAAAGTCACACTGGAAAACTATCAAGTTATTTTTGAAAGTCACACTGGAAAACTATCAAGTTATTTTTGAAAGTCACACTGAAAGTGCATTCGCTTGCAAAAACTACTTATAAACAAGGTTAAGTACTATAATAGAATAAAAAGGAAGAAACTGGTAGCCTTATAAGTTCGTTTTGTATGTAATTTTTTTTATTTACTTTTATTAATATGTTTCGGAATTTAATGTGACGTCCATTTTCGATGAACTAGTACACATTTGTGTAAAGGGCCCATCCGTGTTCCCGATTTTCTCGCTGTATTGAAGACCCACTAATGGCCTTGGGCTGCTTTTGCTTTTTGGTTGGGTTGCTGTCTCTTTGTCAAATTCTCGTTCCTATTCTGACAACAGAAAGGAAAGTTTTTTTTTATCTATAATTCAGAGGAAAGTAAAAAGTATGAAACAGTTGATTTTACCCTACAGTGGTTAAATGATAATTATAAAAAATATGAAAGGTCCATTTAATACATTTGTAACAAATAATTAAGAGCTGGATTGATTGACTGTTGGTTGCTAAACAAAAAATAGGTAGACGAAGCGAAATAAACTAATTATAACTTTTAGTTTGTCATCATCATTATTATAGGAAATTAGCACGAACAAACCCAAAAATCGAAACAAAAGAAACGAAAAAAAAAAAAAAAAGATTTTAATAAAACGATGAAAAAATAAGTTATGGCTGACAGCAAATTGAATAAGGACCACAACTGTAATACATTCATACACATTAATAGCTTGGGATACTAGAAGGCAGGTACAGAAAAAGAAAGTTACAGTAATACTGTAACTTTCTTTTTCTGTAATACTGTAACTTTCTTTTTCTGTACCTGCCTTTTAGTATCTGTTTTAGAATATTAGTAGGGTTCAAGTCTCTGTCATGCCATTTGTGAGTAGTAAAGAACGCTACCAAGATAATGATATATAAGAAAAAAGCGACATGACTCGATAGAAGACGATTTTTACACACACACACAAAACTTGTACATTGACAAAAGATTTATCTATTAAATATTAACTTTTTATTTACCTTTCTTTTGACTTGCAAACAAAAATTAAGGCTATTCAAAAGAGATGTTTTATGTTCCGAATAAAACGCAAAATCCATGACCGATCATGGTAACAGTCACGAAAGCAGAAGGAATGTAGGATGAAAAACTTCAATCAAATAGTTTGGGGTGGAAGAGGGGGAGGGGTTGTAGAATTGCTGCGAGTTTTGTTTATCAAAAATCGATTTCACATATGTCCATATTTTACAATCAATTTTTCTCAAATTAAGTTTAGAAAAAGGGGGGTGTCAGTTAAAAAACTATGAGAATCTAGTTTTTTTTAAATCCTACATTGAACTTTTTTATATCGTCCCTTACTTCTTTTCTTTGTGGAAGCGTCGACCATGTGCATTATACGCTGTTATCCTTACAGAAGTTGAAACACTATGTATTTCCGTTGGTGCCCCCTTTTGTGGGGCAAATTTGGTTGATTATATAGGGAATCACTAAAGCATGACTATAGTCCTCCCCCCTGTAGGTCAGTCAGTGCCCCCCCCCCCCCTTTATGAAAAGTTCTTGACCCGCCACTGCTATTAGCTGTCGCTAATGCTTTACCAACTCAAGCCTCAGACACGTTGATTCCTTTGCTTGATAAATGGCCTGTCATCATTTTCCGACCGTTTGTGGGTCCAGCCTGAAAATAACACACACTGTGCGCACATCATGTTTTAAATGTAACTACAATGTACTAGTATATGTTCCATGTACATGATGCATATGGCTTTGAATACGTTTGTGTCGATCAGTGTCGATCTGGTTGGTTTTTTTTTTTTTTACTTTCTTTTATTTCAAAAGAATATTGTTACTGACTGAGACCCATTTTTTGTGTCGACATATTTGTCCTATGATACTCGTTTTGCTTTCACATATTAAAGATGTAAAATCATATTGAATAAAAGGTAATAGAATGTACATAAAACAGAACCTCATAGGAACTGTTTAAGTTTGTTGAAATACTATTCACATAATTATGATATAGTCTTTGCTACATTTTGTTTCGGTAAAAGCAAATATAAGAAGTCATTCATCCTTCGAAATATACATTTACCACACCTACATGCATGCAAGCTAATTTCAAATTTTCTTTTATAAGATACTGCTTATTTGATATTCTGCGACAGAGAATTGTGAAGATCATAAGCTTGGGAAAAAGAAGTTTGTATTAAACAGATTCAAAGTTAGGAAATGCCGTACAATGCAGAAAAATACAAATTTGAAGACAAATACTAGCGCAGTGATCAGAATAATATAACATCTACACCCATCCATCCCCATCCCTCTCCACCCGCGAACCCTGCTCCTTGAGCATGTACAGAAACTGACATGGACACTATCTAATATTCTAATATTTTCCCTTCTTTCCTAACATGTTTGACACATTCAGCCACAATATGGTTTAATGATCCTTCGTCTACTCCGCATCGCTTAGTTATTCCATTTTCAGAACAAAAAACGACTTATTGTTCGCGCTGATGCATACTTGAATCCTAAAGAAGTGAAGTGTTGAGAAATGTCTTTTAGTGTTCTTCCGTCAAGTATCATTTGTTGAATCAAACATCAATGGTCTAAAAGTTCTACCATTCTTACAACATATACATGTATGTGAGCAAGAGACTTTTTCACTTCGAGAGAACTGAATTAAAGATTTCGACCCCGACAATTCAAAGAAAGAAAAGACAAAGAAAAACAAAATTCAGATAGATAGACAGATAGATATATACAATAAATGACAGATTGATAGATCGAAAGATATATATGAAAATGTAGCTACAAAGACGACTAGGTATATAAATATAAAAGAAAGAATGATTTTTTTTGTGGTCTTTATCGTACTTGTCAGTGTACCATTCTTGTTCGGAATTTGTTGATGCCACACATAGTTCACACACACACACACAATGACACACACCTTAAAAAGATCTCCAAGATATATTGCACTTAAAACAAGAAAGAAGAGAACGGAAATAGTAAAACATTTAATAAAAAGTGTCAACAATTGAAACATTCGAAACGCCTATATTGAAACAAATTACATTTCGTTCTCATTATTAAACATTTAAATAATGAACATTTTTCAAATTTGAATATTGCACAGTAAAATGAAAAATAAAAAATTGAACAATTTTTCATTTTTCATTTTCAAACGTCAAATTGAAAAATACTCCGCGTTGGAGCATTTTTCATTTTTCAATATTTGAAGTCAAATTGAAAAATGCTCCACGCTAGAGCATTTTTCATTTTTCAATATTGTAAGTCAAATTGAAAAATGCTCCACGTTAGAGCATTTTTCATTTTTCAATATTGTAAACTAAATTGAAAAATACTAAAGGTCAGTATTTTCAATATTTGCTTTTAAGAATGAGATTGAAATATGTTTTGTTTTCTAAACCAAGCAAATGCAAATGTTTAAATATATTAAAACTTTGGACAAAATAAAATAATTTTTAACACAAACTTATTTTTATTTGTTTTAATATCTTCGTAAAATCAAAAATGTAATTTCATGAGAATAACAAATTTCAAATCCTATAGAGAAAATGGTTTTTCGAAAGTGATTTGAATAGATTTTTGTTACATTTTTCTAACCAACTACATTTAAAATTTCCAGAGCAATTTGAAAATTTATTTTTCATTTTAAAATGAAAAATGTTTGGCGTAAATGTACACGGACCATTGTTTCATTGTTTACTTCTCTTCCTTGATATGCATGAACTATTTGGAACTGGATGTTAGGCATTCAACAACAAACCAATAAGTTTTTACATAATAAAAATAGAAATGAAACCAATACAAGTTCTTTTCAATATATTTACTCTACATAATATATCTAAGCGTTACTAAACTACCTATACATAGATCAAATAACAAGATATCTTTAATATGTAATTCAACATAGTTCAATTTCCAAGTTTTCAATCAATTATTATAATCCTCAAATTAATTATTTAGATGCTGCAAGTAACATATCGAATAATATCGCTTATATTTTACACAGAAAATTAATTGATCTAGAGCCTAACACAAATCTAAAGTCACTAAAAACAGAAAAAAAAAAATAGTTTACTATTATTATAGCTGGAACTGAAGCTTAAATTCGACGATTTGAAGACTCCCACATACGAGATTGTGTGATTTGTTGGTCATTTACCTTTAGTCTCTCTGAACGTTTAAGATTTTTATTTTGCCATTTGATCAGGGACTTTTCGTTTTGAATTTTCCTCAGATTTCGGTATTTTTGTTATTTTACTTTTTAAGCGCTCCATAAACAATTATATGATGATTCTGTACAGGCACTTTTGCCAGGTAAAATCTCGTACCTACCAACATACCCCTCATTTTCCAGCAAAAAAAAAAAACGAATAGTACGTACATGTATCATTTTGGCTGTCTCTACCTTGCATAACTTACTGATTGCATTAATTGAAGATACATTAACTATTTGCCACTGATCGCACAAGTGGCAATCTTTCACCAATCATGCATGCATATTATTTTTAGCTGATATTATCAGACCCTGACTGTTTTGTATCCGTTATCCCCACTGCTCCAAGATTAAAATGGGATTTAAATCCTATAAACGCACTAACATTCATGTAATCCAACATTTTTTGTCTTTTATCTTTAATTGTTGGGAATGGCAGAATTATTTTTTTCACTTTTTTTATAGTCTCGGGACGAGTTTTACAAATTGTATACACATTTATCTAAATCAAGACTGCATGTTGTCTTCGTAATGTTTTTTGACATGTTCTGTGTTGGGATGATATCACTCTAACGTAATCCCTACATTTCCCGTTAATCGATTAAATTATTACAGCTTTCATTTAGGTCTGATATGAAGATTTGTTCACCCAGGAAACCCCTTTTTTGTACATATTCCCTGGAGTCTAGTATCTAATCATTATTGAGTACTATAGTTTATCTTAGATCATATATTTGTTGATTTGTAAAGAAGTTTTCCTTCGGATAAGATTTGATTTCCTCAGAGTCAAAAAGTATTTCTGATGTGAAATTCGTAAAACAAAAGAGGGGACAAACTCCTCCAACAGTGGTTTAAACCAAAAGCATTCTTAATTGATTTTCATAGAGTTTTCTTATGTTGAACTGTTATATCACTGCTCGATGTTAGGGGAGGCTAAGCGCCTTCAAACTAGTTAAACCCCGCCACATTCTTTATGTGCCTATCCCAAGTCTGGAATCTGTATTCAGTGGTTCTCGTGTGTTGTTGTGTTACATATTTCGTTCATTATTTTGTACACAAATTAGTGACTGTCCGTTAGGTTTTTTTTCGTTTGAAGTTTTATATTTGTCATTTCTGGGCCTTTTATAGCTAGCTATGCTGTATCAGTTTTGCACATTGTTGGCCGTACGATGCTCTATAGTAACTGTTCACGTTGTTAATTTCTGTGTCATTTGGTATATTGTGGAGAGTTATCTCATTGGCAACCATATCACATCTAATTTTTATAATAGACAACATCAAGGAGCTAATACCATGTTGATGCATAACTAATTTTTTCTGTTATAACGAAAATCAATGTGTCAACTTTTACACGCAGCGGAATTGCCAACTTGTCCCGAACAGTATCATTGAATAAATTGATTAAGTGTTCACTTCTTTGCATACTTTTTATAAAATTGAGCGTCACTCGTGCAGTTCCAATTGTTCTCCCAAGTCCATGAAATAAGCATAATTTCTTGCGAAGAAACAGACTGTTTTGAATATTTACAATAACACTGACTGCATATTTGTTTGTTGAAACAACATTCTTTACTTAAGGCGAATGTTCATTTAAATTGCAGAAATTGCATTACATAACTTGTCATGATTAGTACATGGTTTCGGGGATATTTTCTCGTAATAATGAATAATCAATTTATCTTTAACAATGCAAAAAGTAAAATCACAAAAATACTGAACTTAGAGGAAAATCAATTCGGAAAGTTCATAATCACATGACAAAATCAAATAACAAAACGCATCAAAAACGAATGGACAAGAACTGTCATGTTCCTGACTTGGTACAGGCATTTTTACAAGTTCTAAGAGTTGATGACACATTCATGACATTGTAAGCGCCCTTTTAAATATAATGTGTTCGTTAATGACCTATGTACCGATTCGTACTAGTGCTCTTTTTATATGTTTTTTTTATTAACTTTTAATGTTTGGTGATATTTGCGCTATGGTCATTTTATGTATTCTTGTTTTTTCTTATGCTTTTAAGCTTTGTCTGGAGTGTCAATATGTCATTTCGTTATTCTTTGATTAACTATTTGAGTGTTTCTATAGTGATTAAGATAATAACAAAATGTTGACTGTTGAAACCCAATTTTTGACATTTTATTATCTAGATATAAGAAGATGTGGTGTGCGTGCCAATGAGACAACTCTCACCCATGTCATAATGTGTAAGGTAAACCATTATAGGTCCTGTACGGTCTTTAACATGGAAACTTGACACAGTACAGCAAGCTATACATAAAGAATCAGAAAACATGGTTTCAATATCATGGAATTTTGTTTCACTTTCATACAAATGAGAGATTTGGTTAGCTAAACCAGGTCAAATCCACTATTTTCTACATACGGACAATACCTGTATCAAGTCTTTTTTCCCCATCTGTGTGATACGTTTCAACTTTTGAGTTTGCCACTTGACGAGGGACTTTTCGTTTTTTTAATTTTCATTGGAGTTTTTTTTTTATCATTTTACTTTTCAAAGGTTAAACACTTTTACAGTAAAACACATAAGAGTTTGTAGAAAACTGTAGAATCTAAATAAATAGATGTCGGGAAAATATTTGTGTAGTTTCGGCATGATGGAAGGAGATACAGTCAGGCGAATACTATTTAGGAACATTGTCCTTTCATATTTCCCCTTAACACCGTGTTGTTTTTATAAAAGGAAATATCAACACTAATACTAATTGTGTATTGAATTAAGTCCCGCCTACAAACCACAATATCAAATACATGTATATACACGATCTCAACGGTGTTGCTTTTAACCAATCGTATTCCTAGAAATATATATAAATTTGTTAATTAATGTGTTGCTCGGTCACTTGTGGAATACTTTTCTCTATTTGAATTCTTCGATTAGTTGTTCGATAAATATTGCAATGTTTGCCTTATATTCCTAAGTTTTATTATCAAATAGTTTTCATATGAAAAGTTTTGAAATGTTCAATGCTTAATATAATCACATGAATTATGATCAATTAGCTTTGCCGAACAGCAAACAAATGTCAAAGTTCATCTAAAATCAACATTTATGGATCGGGTATGAGGAACGTTAATCAATCAATCAGAAACTTAGTCATAAAATGAACTTATCTACTTCGTGTTTATTTCACAAACAAAGCAAAATTGGCTGTTTCCTGTTACGTCATGGTAGCGATATCCATGATTTTTCCAAAGATTTAAACGTATATCAGAAGCGCCATTTCCAGGTTCGTTGGATCCCCATTGTATAAATGTAATTTGTGAACCATCGTCGTATCTCCATACGCCTTGTCCGTCCTTTGTGCCTTGTACATAGGTGTCTATTATATTCTTAGCAGCTGAAAGACAAACATCATTGTATTATTTAAAACAAAAATAGAAGATGTAGCAAGTTTGCCTACGAGACTCTCCACCAGAGACAAACTGACGTAGAAATTAGTAAATACAGTTCACTTTAAACAAAGAGCAAAACACATACCGCATCTCAGTTTATATACAAGTAATAAGCGGCTATAAAATACCCGAAATGAAGAATGTAAAATAAGTCTATCGCTCAAATCGTACAATTTGTTTTCTTATATTCTGTTCTCTCTAGATTTTTACACCTTTCATGGGGTATGTGATGCTATTATATATAGATATCATAAGTTTGATGCATTCGGAATTCATTTATTCAGTTATGAGCATGTACCTTGGGTCCAAAAAAATCGCAATAAAGTAAACAGATTTCCCATCAGTATAGATAGGAACCATATTAGTCGTCATTGATATGCGTATAAAAAGGCATACCGACAAATTACTCAAAGCATCACACTGCAACACGGACAACAGCAAAACCAGGGATGTACTCGTGTACTCTTCAGAGTTAAGCACCGTCCGGCTCACGAAATTGGGTTCATACCTCCAAGCGACTTTGGTTTTAAGGAGTCAATATACCAGTAGTATGATTACTGTTATCAGTAATTCCAATGGGTTAAAGATTTGTATAAAGGAAGTATTGGTTTTACAAATGAAAATAACAGGAAGAGAAACTAGAGGCTCTCAAGAGCCTGTATCGCTCACCTGACTCTACTTTGGTTTTAGAAATCATATAAAAAAGATAAAATTTGGCTACAAAGTAACAACACATGGCCAGCACCTCATTTATAGGAAAGGAACATTTATGCTATGTTTAGTTTCATTCAATTCAGTGGTTCTCTAATAGAAGTCATTTGTATGCAATTTCTGTAGGGTCTTATGTTAAACCAAGTCACCACACTGGCGGTCATCTTGGATGTTGGATCGGTTGATGAAGTAACAACACTAGGTCAGCATCTCACAAGGAACATTCATGCTCTGTTTGACTTCATTCCATTCAGTGTTTCTCTAAAAGAAGACAGTTGTATGTATTTTCCTTTGGGTCCTTTGTTAAACTAAGTCCCCCGCTGGCGGCCATCTTGGATGATGGATCAGCTACAAAGTAACAACACTTGGTCAGCAGCTCATCAGGAACATTCATGCTATGTTTGTTTTTATTCCATTCAGTGGTTCTCTAAAAGAAGTCATGTGTATGCATTTCCCTTAGGGTCCTATGTTAAACTAAGTCCCCCGCTGGCGGCCATCTTGGATGATGGATATGCTACAAAGTAACAACACTTGGTCAGCACCTCATAAGGAATATACATACTGTGTTTGGTTTCATTCCATTTCCGTGGTTCTCTAAAAGTAGTCATTTGTATGCCTTTCCCATAAGGTCCTATGTTAAATTAACTCCCCCGCTGGCGGCCATATGGGATGAAGGATCGACTACAAAGTAACAACTCTTGGTCAACATTTCATAAGGAATATTCAAGCCATGTTTGGTTTCATTCCATTCAGTGGTTCTGTAAAAAAAAGTCATTTATATGCATTTCTCATAGGGTCCTATGTTAAACTAAGTCCCCCGCTGGCGGCCATCTTGGATGATGGATCTGCTACAAAAATAACAACACTTGGTCAGCACCTTATAAGGGACATTCATGTTATGTTTGGTTTCATTCCATTCAGTGGTTCTCTACAAGAAGTTCAAAATGTAAAAAGTTGACGACGACGACGGATGACGACGGACGATGGACGCCAAGTGATTAGAAAAGCTCACTTGGCCCTTCGGACCAGGTGAGCTAAAAAGACTAATGGTGACATAAAGAAATTCATGGAAAACAAGTATTCTGAGATTAAAATAAAGATGAATAGAACCCGATCATAATTCTGTATTTCAAAATGATACAGTTTCAACACTTTCATAGTACAAAAATTAATATTTCACAATTGAGTCGATGCAAGCTATCATACGAATCATGAATCATTATAGGTTCTTTTTATATCAAAACAATATCCATCGTGTAGTCAAGATCATAGGCGGATCCAGCCCCCCCCCCCCCTTTCGTGGGAAAAATTGTTTTACTGAAGTGTGAGAGGAGCGAGCCTCCCCTTAGGTCAGTCAGCGCCCCCTTTACGAAAAGTTCTGGATCCGCCACTGAAGATTCTGTAAGTACTACATGCTATTTTGTGGCGGTCAGTGTTTATATTGGTGGAGGAAGCCGGAGTGCTCGGAGAGAACCACGGTTCTTCGGGAGGAAAATTGACAACCCTAGTCAATTAAGATTAGAATCAAAGTTGACAGGCTAGTGATACAGAAGTGCGACTACTTTGACCACTCAGCCATCGCGGCCACCATATGGCTATTATATATATGCTATTGTGTGTTGTCTAATCATTTGAAACAATGTATCTCTTGTCTACTTAAAATTTGAATAGGAATAACACGACGGGTGTCACTTGTGGAACAGGAACTGCAAATCTTTCCAGAACACAAGATGTCATCTACTTTTTCGGCGGGGTTCATGTTTCTCAAACTTTAATTTTCATCTCCACGCTGAAGAGTGTTCAAATGCTACGATTGGTAAAAAATAATGTATTCGGAATGGGCGTGACCCTTATCAATCGATAGATGGCACAACATTGTTATCAAAAATATGAATCGTTACCCTTGGCTAGTAAAGATGAGCGCACATGAAGAATATAGTGGGGTTAAACATGTTGTGAGTGCACAATACTTTTTTTTTAACTTGGGGACACAGTTTGAAATGGCAAGAACAAAATTATAGGCCATGAATTTGCTCTAAATTCCAATCAGCGAATCAGTATTCGATATATTCACAAGGTAAATAAAACTGCCAATCGACAGCCGTACATGTATATATACAAAAATGTATATAGTAAAAGAAATTGGCGGAAATATGACTTATTTCCAAAAGAAACTGAAAATTCAAGTGATACTTGAAAATGATATCATATCTTACAAAACTATTAGACATTATAACAGAACACAGAAACAGCGGAAACTCACCGAGAAAAAGATATACAAAATGTAACAAAGACAAATAACAAAGACAAACAAATGGTCCAGATAGATGATGACTTAGTCTAGTATAAGACGCTCTAAAAAGGCAACCACATGCACATCCAACATATATTAAATGCAACTATAGGTGATAACTGTTAAAAGAAAATGATGCATCGAGGGAAATATATTTACGATAATAATTATGTCTTTGACACAGTCCTTTTGGAATTACCGACTGGTCCGCGATGACAACAGTAAAACGCGTTTCGATTATTTGGAAGCATTTTTTTCTTTATAAGCTGACGTACTATATCATTATCAGATCTTGAGCATTAACAAATAAAGCACGAAATTTGCAATATTTCTCCCTAAATAGATACTATAAATAAAATAACACTTTCGTGCCCGTTAGACTAGTTTTGGGTTTTTACATCTTTCTTGGGAGTATGTGATGTTATTGTATAGTTATTCTAAGTTTGATGCATAATAATCCATTTACATGGTTATCTGCACATAACTTGGATACAGAAAAATGAAATAACCATAAAGTAAACAGATCTAGATATCCAAGAACACAATCATGTTAAATACATACAAAAGGTTTGAAGAAATGCATACTTAAATGTGTATCATTTTCACGCCGGACGATAGGTATATCATGATGCATTGTCATTGACAGGCGTATTAATAGGCCAAATGAAAAATTATTATGCTCAAAGCACTACAATGGAACACAAACCACTGCAAAACCTGGGATGTTCTCGTGTACTCTTGAGAGTTAAACACTTCCGGCTTCGCTGAAAACTACTGTCTTGATGCTCATGACAAATAAAAATATTAATATGCAATGATTTTTGGCTTTGATACTACAAATAGGATCTCTACTTTGATACGATTATTAATACTACGATGCTATAAATAAGATAGTAATGCTATTAGTTGAAAATCAGACCAGTAGACCAATCAATCATATTGGTAACCATATATCTCAGCAAACCAGCCCTTATTTTTCTGGAAGTAACGTATTAAAATAATTTTCGACTTTCAAAATTTAATTGGTGATGTTTATTTCAGATACTACAGTAGTCAGAAATTGATATATTTTTTTCTATACTACATTGTAGCACTGTGTCTGTGCCGCTGCTGTTGAATGTTTATTTTTTATTGAACAGTCCACTCAGTCTGCTTTTACAAAATGCTTGTGCATGATGTAAATGATGTTTTTTTTTTTTATCTGAAGAGTACCAGTTGATAAAACTACGTAATCACACTATTTACGTATCCCCCGGCTATTTTGGTTTTTATGCTCTCAGGCGATTTACCTTTTTGGCTTTCCATACTTTTGAACCCAAATCTACTTAATGACATTTTTTTCTGAAAACAAGTGCTTTAATTTTTATTTCATCTGGTTTCATTGATACCGATTCAGTGTAGAATATCTATGCACATATAGCCACTGCTTGTTATTTCCATATTAGATAGTATATTTTATTTGTAAATTATTGTGTAATAGAGTAAAACCCAAAATAGCACTTCATGCATGAAAAGTAAAAACTAAACGGTATCAATTGTGAAGGTATTTTTTGACATTTTTACCTATTATGTGTGTTTGTTTTGTTCACCCATCGTTGTCAATATAATGGAATTTAATACGACTTTTAAACAAGTGAGAGGTTTAGCTAGCTATAAAACCAAGTTTAATCCACCATTTTCTACAAAAGAAAATGCCTGTACCAAGTCATTAGGAACATGACAGTTGTTGTCCATTCGTTAGATGTGCTTGAGCTTTTGATTTTGACATTTGATTAGGGACTTTCCGCCTTTCATTTTCCTCGGAGTTTAGTATTTTTGTGATTTTACTTTTTGCTCTTGGACGTTTGATAAATTAAAAAAAAATGGTTTCGAGTGTATCATAGGCAATTGTTGTACACACAGGCGCATACTACTGCTATTGTAATATCGATAAGATATAGTATACATCAAATAGATGAAACTGAGGGGATATGTTAAAGAATAGTTTCCACACTTGAACCGAAACAAAACAAAGGGTCCATCCCCCTTAACACACGTGCTTTTAAAGAGCCAATATGACTTTATCAACAACAAGAGCAGTATGAACACGATCATCGATCAGATTAAAAATAAGTGACAGCAGAAAGTAAGATTATAAGTATATAAAAGAGGTATTAGTTCTACAAATAAAAATAACAGGAAGAGAAAAAAGACTAAATATTGGCTAAACAGGATATATTAAAAACAAGTACCCTGAGATTAAAAAAGATAACATGAACCATATACTAATTCTGTATTAATTATACAGTTTTTATACTTTCATAATATGTGATTCGATAAATTGATAATCAGTCAATGAAAGTTATCCGAGGAATTATAATATGTATTATTTAAAAAAAAATATTATATATTATCCGATTAACATCTTCTTTCTAGTAGTCATTGATATTGTACGATTTTACTATGAACCATTAAATTTTATATTTTGGCAAATTAAACCTTTTCAGAAATAAATCTTTTGATCTCGCAAATTATGAGGTCCATTGTTAGGTAAAATGCGTCGTAAGCAACCAGAGCTTCAAACACATTGACGTTCCGAAGATGCAACATCATTACAGAATCATATTATTATAATACTTGTTTAATATTTAGGACTTGTTCGAGACTTGAATATGTATGTATGCCATAGCACGATACTGTGTATTGTAAGCAGGGTTTGAATCCATTCAAAATAATAAAAGTTACAGACATGAGATCAAAGGCATGTTTGTCTGCGAAACAAAAAAAAATAAACCCTAATATAACACATGATCTTTTTCCAACAAAATAACAAGTGTCTTGTGACTTATTAGACCAAATAATTATGACGTCTTGCAAGGCTTTTTTAATTTTTTTCTAGATCTCCTTCCTACGCTTGAACAAATGCAATCCAGAAAAAAAAGACTTGCAAGACGTCATACTTATTTTGACAAGCGAATTGTATACAGTCTGTCCTTTTGGAATGGGTAGAATCATTCATTCTTTTGGTAAATGCCACTCAAATCTTGTATGCGACGATTCGGCCTTAATATGCCAGAAACATTGAAACTAAAATTGTGAATGGAAATGGGGAATGTGTCAAAGAGACAACAACCCGACCATAGAACAGACAACAGCAGAAGGTCACCAATAGTCTTCAATGCAGCGAGAAATTCCCGCACCCGGAAGCTCCTAAACAAATATACATACTAGTTCAGTGATAATGAACGCCATATTAACTCCAAATTATACACATGAAACTAAAAATAAAAATAATACAAGACAAACAAAGGCCATAGGCTCCTGGCTTGGGACAGGCGCAAAAATGTAAACAAAAACCTGAATGTTTTCTCTTATTCTTTACAACAATTAAGTTACCATGTGTATTTTGTTTGGTTGACTATTATTTATCTTTACATCGTTTCTGTTTTTGTCCAAGTGTTATCTTTAAATTTTTTTTTACTTTAAGCTTTAAGGATGCGGGTAACGAACAAAAAAACGACAAAAAACACCAAAAGACTTCTGGAGAATAGTATATATTTTCTTGAATACAAAGATATCTTTTCAATAATCGATCGGGATGTCGAACCTGATCTGGGTTTTTTTTTTTGTGGATTTGTGTTTAAGTTTCACAACATTTGTTAGAGGCAAAATCAAGGAAAAGAATGGAAACCAAGTTTTTTTTTGGACGTACGGACAGACGGGACGAACATGGGTAACGCTACGGTGAGGACATAAACCTAAAGTATGACAGTCATTTACCAACGACAACAACTTAATTACAGGCTCCTGTTTTGGACAGGCAGATAAAGAATTTGGCGGGGTTATACATTTTTGTGCGCGCTCTATTCTCCAACAGGTGTAACGCAACAACAATAGAACAAACTACGAACCACTAAACCAACAAACCAACACACCAACATAAAAACACACGAAGTATCGACCTAAGAGTACTATTGCATTAAACATATTTACCAGGCTAAAGTATCTATGAGTACACATATCCAACGGATTTAGTTTCAAAACGTCACAAATAGTCTAAAAATCATGACCTTGTATGATTGATGAATAATGGGTTACCGTTTCAGGAGTTGCAGATTATCAGTGTGATACAGGCGACAAGGCACTGATGTGTCACTAAGGATTCATGGGCGTTTTCAGAAGACACATGAATTAAGATACACATATACAGCATAGCAATGCATCTTAAATTAATCAAAATTATCATATGAGCAAAATTACATCGCTGAATTTAATTATTATATCACTAATAGTCATTTTTATATTATTTTGCGGTATCAAAAAATCCATCTTTGTTTCAAATCAACTCAACGTACAGAATAAAACAAAAGTGTCAGTCTGTTTTTTTTTTGGACAAAACACGAGTCTGGAGAACGAAATTAGAGTCCATGTATCATTCATGAGTTTTAAGTGCATATATGTCACGTATTGAGTAATTTAATCAGCTATAAGTAACAGAAATGACAACGTTTCTGAATACAATCTATATCATTGAACTGAAATTTTCAGCTTATTAGAATAAACTATTGAAATGGCTTCGAAATTTTTACAATTCTAGAAGTAACAATTCATTATTAGATTGTTATCAGTTAATACGTACAGAATATCTAAATGGCGTATAAAATTTTTAACAAAGTACCTTTTGTTGGCTATTAATCGTTTGTTTTTCTGTCCTATATTTTCTCCCATTTATTTGTATTGTAGTCCTGTCATGCAATGTTTTCATTTTAATGTTATAATTAACATTGCCATTAATGCAGGAGGTTTGGCATGCCACAAAACCAGGTTCAACCCACCATTTTTATCTTAAAATGCCCTGTACCAAGTCAGGGAAATGGCCATTGTTATATCATAGTTCGTTTCTGTGTGTGTTACATTTAATGTTGTGTTTCTGTTGTGTCGTAGTTCTCTTATATTTGATGCGTTTCCCTCAGTTTTACTTTGTTACTCGGATTTGTTTTTTTTTTTCTATCGGTTTATGAATTTGGAACAGCGGTATACTACTATTTCCTTTATTTAATATATGCTTTCTGAATATTAGAATCTTCTTAATAGTCACGAATGAATGTCTTGCATAATATAATCCATTACTGCAAAAAAATAACTGTTGAGAGTGGAGAAATACACGAGTTATAGTGGGACGTCATCAGGCAAAGTTGCCTTTTGTCAGGACGCCACAGGAAGAAATTCAGGAGAAATCAAGAAAATCTTACGTCATAATTAAATTTCGAGCAACCATTTGCTGAGAACAGATTTCTACTATTGATGAGAAATATCAGGAAATGTGAAAATAGCACAAAAAATAGAGCAAATAGTACACAAAATTAGAGAAATTGATTTCCACGAAATTCAACTAAATCATATTCGAATATGTAGGCTAAACCATGGCTACAGACGATGTAAATGAATAGCCACAAAGACAGGTATACAGACAATCGTATACGAAAAGGGAATGACGGTTTTGGCAATACAAAATCCAGAATTAAATAGTCAATGAAAAGGATAATAGGAATTAAGAAAAATATCTATATGCTCAGAACAGTGACACTATTGGTCTAAAATATGTCTATGCTCATAACAGATAGCGAGTTACGATATATCTGGGTGTTTTTTGTAAAATAAGATTTGGCTAGCAACTATTTTGACGCGGTTCATATTTACTATTTCCGATTGAAGTAACTTTGAAGCTTATAATAGAAACTTTTAAAATAATTCAAAACCTCATAAGGAAACAAAAATCAACACAAAAATTATCTCGACCTTATTACTGAAAACAGACAGATTTTACTACAGTAATCAGACATAGACAATAATAGTGCATTGACTTGACATGTCAACGATATAAGGCTGAGGCTTAGAAACGGGGAAATGCGAGGCTTTTTCCCCATTTCGTGCCGAATTCTTATATCGTTGACATGTCAAGTCAATACACTATTATTATCTTTATACTGCAATCTAGAAAAAAAACATGTTCAATAGTTGTTTATAGTGTTATTGTTGTTTATTTGATTTAAATTTTGGGAAATCCCCCTTTAAAAGGCCTCATATCTGGCGCAAAAATATACATCACAATGAACATAATGAAATGTACATTCCCTGTTGAAACCAATCGATGGTGAACGAATGCGTTTGAGTATGGACTAAAACATCACCAATAAACACAAAACATAATGATTCATAGGTTTTAAACAAAAAATATTAACAAGTGAAATATGTTTTTCCAACGATTCTAAAAGAAATCAGCTTGAGTCATTCTACGCTTCGTTGTATACATTGGAAACAAGGACAGGTTGAAGAGATCATTATGAATATTTAAATTTATCCTACTATACAGATACAGATCGATATGCTGCATCTGTATACTATACATATATCGCTTTAAAGCTCCGCCCACTGCCGGAATGAGTATTGTACGAACCTGCGTGACCGCAGAATGTGTATTGCAGTCGCGTTCCAATGACGTATTGTTTGACCTTATGCGAATTAACGATTGCTTTTATACGCTCTGTTTTTTTTTCAAATATTTCTTTAAAGCAATAAGAATGACACCAATTTTCTGATAACATACACACATGAACAGCAGTCTTTTCTACGATGACAATTATCGTTTTCAAAACTTGAATGTATGATTGTGTAACAAAATCAACCATGTCAATTTCAGCATGCATGTTTAGTAAAATGTCAAGTCTGAAGCGTAGGACAACTCGTACACTTCTGTTTCAAATTCGACAATGTTTTATTATTTGTTTTTACTGTTGAAATTTAGTTGTTATGTTAAAATAGATAATTATTAACCTCGATGTATTATTGTTGACGATTCGAGATTCTTTTTTTTTTTGCGAAACCGTCTTCAGCTGAATGTGAGATTATAATATTACTACGCGGGCCTCACTGGATTTCAAATCAAAAATGAATGCAAAAAATGTGAGTTTTTGTGTCTTTCAAAACACAAACAATATACAGAATTAATTGCAGGATGAAGACAATAACTGTTTAGTGTCTTTAAATATCATCTGTATTTGTACTTGGCTCCAAACACGAGTAGTAGCTCGCTAAAGCTCGCATTACACATGTTTCTTAGCCTCGTACAAACACAGCTGGTATTTAAAGACACTAAATAGTTATTGTCTATAAAGTTCTGGCTCTACTTTTTAAATATTCATGAGGAAAAGGGATATCAGGTCAGTGACTGTATATGACATAGAAATATACAGTCAACGCATTTTGACTGCTCAAATAGAATGAGTGCAGTATAAATACCCTTCTACAGTTAACAGACAATTCAGAATATCTGATATGTGTTCCCTGATTCATAAAAAAAATACACTTTAATAGCTGCCAAAAACCCAGTCACGGATAAATTTCAGGAACCAACAACAGGAGATTCTCGTTGGTATTTGAGATTAGTTTGCTGGTTATAAAAAATGTACAGACATATTTGGTGGGGAAATAAAGTAGAAAACAGCAATCAATCAATCAATCAATCTAAACATACAAACACATGTTTCTCCATTTGTTAACTTTGAGAAAAAAAATCTTATAAAATTTACAAACCTAATTCATTTTTAACAAATGTCCACATGTCATTACTATCAACTCTAACCAAAGCAGCATTATCAGCTTGACAAGCATTAGAAGATTCCAAGTGAGTTTTTACTGTATTGTATGCCTTGATACACCGATCCAAATTCGCATCATACTTGTAGCCATTTGTCAAGGAGCACAAATCTAAAACAGAAATGAAAATATCAGAAAAACACATAATTATATATTTTAAAAACATCTACTAACGTTGTTTTGCTGTTGTTTTTTCTGTCGCTGTTGTTGCTGCTGCCAGTGGTGGTTTTGTTGTTGATGCTTCTGTTTTTGTGTTTGTTGTGAAGTTTCCGCGCTTATTGATGTCGTCACCATTATTACTGTTGATTTGTTTTAGCTATATGTTAGGAGTTAATATCAAACTATAATGTCTATCATTTATGTTGATTTTGTAAAGTCATTATTAATTTTTCCAAGACATGTTGAACAAATAGTTACCGTATTTAAATAAACAAGTCAATGCCGGGTTCCCAACACTTTAAGATTGAACGAATGTTTATATTCATGTTATTATCTCTTATGTGCCTATTTTTACCCTGAATTTGCCTAATATTCACCCGCAACGATGGCTATGGTGGTTTTAAAAAGCAACATTTTATTCTTGTCTTGTTGCACCAGAGTTATCGTTCTTATTAACGTCTCCTCATTAACGTTTGCTCGTTATTAAGAATTGAACGATGGACAGTCTGCGTGCTGAATGCTTCTTACTACCTGATTGGAAGATATTACTGAGACGTGAATAATTTAAGTTCGTTGATTGGTTGGGACAATCAAAACCTAGTAAATGTCTTTCAATCCCGTAGAGTATCGGATTTGTCCTCTCTATTTTAGAAATTAGATTTTGCCTGGTCATTAATCGTGCATATTGGTAAACAGGTAATTTTTATCTATAAATAGCCGAATCTCCTCGAGTTTTGTAAACACACACAATATTAAACGATATACTACTTCATAAAGTGTGACCTCACGTGTGTGGTAAAATTTGTTGATTGATATGCAAGGCTATTCCAGGCGGAAACCCGGTTGAAATAGAACAAACGAATCGAAGTTCTTTGTTAGAGAAGGCGATAAATGCTTACTGTAATGTTTACTATAGTAACAAAATATTAAAGTTAATAGAAACAAATAAAATGACAATTTTCTTCTCAATTACGAAGTATTCTATTTTATAAACGCGCATTTGCATAAGGTTTCAATTTATCTATTACATAGTTAAGCAGAACAATTAGATATCAAGTCGACGACATGGGTATCTATCAAGTTGGATATAGAAAATGCATAACCTCCGATTTTTTGGAAAAAAATACCACGGACGGAGAACATATCAATCTATAAGTTCATTAATTTTCGTCTCTGCCCTTCTATTATGGGACTCAAGAAAAAAATCTAAAAAATGGGTAACAATTGTATCGAAAAGAGAAAATCGAGTGCACCTTTTTATTTTAGGGCGTGTTTGAGTTGAATATTTTGTCTTGAAAACGTACAAAGCAAGAATATTTGATAAAGTCCGTAACAGAGTAGTGATCGAATTCGCGTTTAATTACCGTTAGAATAAGTTATGTTATCGACAAACTTATTTCAGAAGTGACATAATTTAATTTTCTTCATCGACAAAATATTTCATGTCCAACGTGTAAGTTTTCATTGTTTAAGTTGAAGTTTTTTTAACACAGTAAAACATTTTTTATAATCAACCCTCTGTCATTGGCATTTTCATTTTAACGGTAAAGGATCAAATACGGGATCTCCGAAATTTCTATCATTTGTTACGAGGAAATCATTACTCAAAAGACATATGTCTTTGTCCATGACACATATTATGAAATACAAAGGAGTTGAAATGATCAAATACTTTCGAACTGACGGAAACAAAAATACATAATCTAGAATGTGTGTTCTGTCATAAACAATGGTTCGTCGTGCGAATCGACGAGATTATGTTACATATAACTGATCTTAGCTGTAGAAACAGTTGGTGCGACCTCGATAAAATCTTTATCAATTTAATATAAGCGATAAATATTCATGACTACAATGATAATGAATTTATTGGAGTCACATCCACTGTTTCTACTGTAAACATGAACTCGTCGATTAGTGCAATGAAGACATTTTTAAAGATTGAGATTGTTGGTTTATTCTTTACACCTTCGAGGTATTAAAATTATTTCAGTGTTAATTTAAAGTTAAATTTATTTTCAAATCTCTTCTGTTTAAAATTGTCGAAACTTCCGTTTAAGATTTCTGTGGTAACTTATCTATTCTATTTTATTATAATAAATACACTTTTGTACAAGAATACTTTCTTTATAGAAGTATAGATCTGCTGGTTAATATAGATTTTCTTTTATAACTTTCATTATTGTGACGACGCGCTATGAAATTCAAATTAATTTATAAATGAAGTTGTATAGAAATTTTTGGTCATAAACACAAATCTTTTAAACAGTTCGACGAGTGCGTCAATGTTACAGTAGTCTGTTTACTGTAAGTTACTAAGCTTGGACCGATTCATCTGTCATTTATGGAAACTAATTCACCACTTTCTGAGACATTCATTTTTATTTAACCATCAGACATGGAGCTACATTTGTAACTAAAGGAAAACTCTCAAATTAAAGAAATTTGACATGATATACTGAAACTTTCTTATAATCAATTAAACGACTGCTTTTCTTAGATATGTGATTTTTCATGGTCAAACCTTTTCATTGTTAACGGACATTTTGAGATTTTTATTGTAAAAAATGGTGTTTTTTTTAAAGAAATCAACATTTAAAATTTAGAACTTCATGAACATGCACAGGAAGCTGAATTATTGCACATCTATGTACTACTAAAAATTGTACATCACACATACGGTACACATTGTAGTCCGAAAAAATAAAGGACTTCATTCCTATCAAACACCTTTTTAATTGTTTACCAGTATATTTCTTTTAGTTTTTGGTAAAATTGTGTAAAGGAAATAATACTATCAAGACGTCCTTCCATAAATCTTTTTTTTTTTCTGTTCTGACTTTGAAGAAATGACTACTTGTCGCCCAATCGAAATGGTGCATGGACATATTTTGTTTCATATTATTACAATTATTTTCAATATTATTGGTATTAAACTTGATTATCGACACATGAAAGTTTGTCAGCATTGTCAATCTCTTTAACGTTAAAGTACCAATAGTTCGGTCACTACTCAATTAAGTTTGTTCTCTGTTACGGGCTGTACATCATCTCGCTTCAGATTCTATCATTTTTAAATATCAAAGCTACAGGTTGACTTTATAACCTAAAAAAATGACGGTACTAAAAGATGAAATATATGGGTCAAGTGAAATACCTATCTAATGAATCATAAAAACAGAGTAGGTGTGTTCGAATAGCTATTTTTTTTTACCAAACGTACTTGACGACAGTCTTTCAAGTTGGATGATGAAAATGCATATCTTCGAAAACTAATAATTTTTTGTGTGTGAAGACAACTAAAAAAATTTTGTCTGCCCTTCCACGAAATATTTAATTAGAATTTTTTAAAATATTTATGAATTTTCAAAAATTCCACCTGACAACGTATTAGACAATAATTCTAAGTTGAATCAATGCAGACAAGATCATTAACTGATGCTCATTAGCTAGTAGATACATTTGTCTTTTAAAATACAACTGACATATAAGGATCGTAATGGTGCTATGCGGATAAATTTATCGGTTTTCAAGAGTAAAATTGACAGCGCCTCATCCCTACAATGGCTTCCATTTCTACGATTGTGAAAACTAACTGGTGTAGTGGGGAGATAATTTTGACGCAGTAGAATCCTGACTGATTCTGAATGAATTAACCTACAAAGCGAGAACATTTCCATCAGCTAAGAGACGGCTAGCTTTTTTAAAAAGCTTTACTTGTTGCGAACAATAACGTCATACTCTCCATATACATATATGATAATATATATAATAGTCTGGATAATCGAGACTACATTTATTCAAAATCATTAATGTCAATAGAATTTTAAATCAGACCCAGTAATTCAGTGATACAATGTCGATAAAAACAAAATCAAATTAAACAAAATCAGTTTAAGGTAAACTAAAAGTTAAGTATTTGTACATTTTCGCAAAATTTAATTCCATTCAAATATTACTTTTGTGTAAAAGCTTTCTGTTTCAATAACTTTTTTTTCAAAAGGATGAACATATTAAGTTAAATGTAGACACTAAATAATATTGAAGCGTCGTATTCGGCTATAGTTCTAGGTATGTGTAAACACTTGATTTTTTTTTCAAGTTTAGAATGTATTTTGCTTATTGAAAGATTTATATTGTTTACCCTAAACAATATCAGGCACATCCATGTATGTAAACACATTAAAATGTATTTGAATATTTTCAAGGTTTAAATTTTTTTTTAATGATTGTAAAATTGATTTGATTTGATACTCCACCTGCATAGTTAAAAAAAAAATACACGAATCGTCCATTTTGATATTTTCATTGAAAGATCGGCTACTAGAAATGCAAGGAAGATCCTTCTTTGATCACGAAGAAGTTGATGTTAGTGTTTTTTTAAATTCCACGAAGATTTAAAAATGTTTAATGTCTTACTACATGAACATGTATTCAACTTAAGCCCATCTATCAGTCAAACACTGAAAACCATACTAATTTTGCTTCTGATGTTACATGTATCTCATAGTCATCAAAAGGTTCCTGTGTAAAGTTTTGTGATATTTTGTTTGTCTTTTTGTTTTTATTCATATTTAACCTATTTTGTCTGTACTCAAAAGATTTAGTTAAGTGGTATTTAATCTATCAACAGGAAATATTAAAGTACATTTTGTGATTATGGGGCATACCTCTTTAACAAAAAACTCTTCAAGAGTTAATGTCAAAACCATCCAAATCGAACTGACCAGTACTTTATCGGCAATGACAAAGTGTTCACGTTTCCAATGATTTAGACACGTGGTATTTTCGTTATCTTCGAAACCCGAATAACAATAAGTTGACCTATATTGTTTTGCCAATGTCATACATTGTGTTAAATTTCAAAATTGTAGTAAAAGGTTATTATCCGGACAGGCATATATTGTCACTGTAGGGCATGTGCTGGCTTCGATCCAGGGATATAATAAATATAAATCTGACATATTGTTATGATGTTTCGATGAGCTTTGGAAATAAAAATGAATACATAAACATACAATTACTCTTGAACTACATACTAGAATCAAGAAAGAGTTCACATATGTACAAACTTTTAAGTCATGAACATAATACATTTGCAATAGATGACAACACATTTTTGCCAAATGCAACAGAGCTTAGAATATTTAAATTATCAGTATCAAGGTTATTTCAAACACTACTCGAAGGACCAAGAATGCAAAACACATACAAAATCCTTAAAATTATGATAGATGATGCCTCTTCTTTTTTATTTATCATGTCTTTACACTTTTTGCCAAATTGACCAAAATGAGAGTAATTTTATTTATTTCGTACGTCCAAATCGTTAATCTGTATTTCCATTGAACAGGAACACTCAGATTCAAATATTCATAAAGCTTATTATCAATAGTTGTGTCAATTTAGATTTCTATTTCATTGACATATATTCAACATCTTTACTTTTCATATAGACGATTAATTCGTGTTGAATAATTTCAAAATTTACGGACTCCTTTCTGAGTGGCTGTTCGTGTCATTGGTGGTATGAAAATACCCTATGCATTTTTCAACGCGTTGGTTTTATACTTTCAACGCTTTGGTTTTATACTTTCAACGCGTTGGTTTAATACTTTCAACGCGTTGGTTTTTACTTTCAACGCGTTGGTTTTTACTTTCAACCGTGACTTAGGTTTTATGCAGTTGTTGTTTGATAGAAATGAGATCCATTGCAACCAATCTAAGGCATATAACGTTTTATTAAATGATATTCAACTTCATTTATATACATTTTCCGCGTTCAAACTTTCGCGTACGAACCTTAAGCTCTTAAGCTAAGCCTGGTGGCGAATTAATCGATAACCCGCTTCACAATTGCAAAACCAGTATAATTTTCTGTCAGATTGATTGATGGTGTTCAATGCCACTTTCAGCACTATACGCTTAAGTTCTAGGCGGTTTTTATTGGTGGAGGAAGTCAGAGTGTCCGGAGAAACCACTGACCTTCGCTAGAAAAAATAACAATCGTAGTCAATGAAACATATTCAAAATAGATGTAAACAATCATAATATTTAAAGGTGTGTCTATTTTCGATCAATTGTTCCCCTTGTAATTGTCTGAAGCCTTTGCTTTTGTGTGTTAAAAGAGGAGGAAGATAAAAAGGGAACGTGCAAGACTCGTAGAAAAAATGACAATTTCTTGACAGAAACGAACAACGACGAAAAAATAAACTAGTCTACGAAACACTACATAGAAAACTAAAGGCTGATGTTGAGTACCATGAAACCCACAAAATAGATGTGTGCTCTCAGATGCTCTTGGAGGTAACAGATCCTGCTTCACATGTATGCCACCCGTCTGTCAGAGAAATGTTGAAATTCTAGGGAAGGGATTTTGATTTATTGGTGTTAAACTCTACTTTCAACACTCATGATTTGGCTAGTGGTCAGTTTAAATCATTAGATGAGGAATGAAGAAGGAAAGAGGGCATTATTGATCATTTTAATATGTCGCTAAACATGCCTATTTTTCAACTCTTAGCAGGCAACCATATTCATATACGAAATACTCCTGTCCCGACCCCAACCGAAGTTATTAAATATCAGATGGTTTTCTCTTATTTAACACAACTTTAAATTGATGCTAATTTTTAACGCACAGTGACACATATTTCATGCATATTCAGGAAACACGAGATCAAACGTCAGATATATATAATATAAAAACGAAGAGATATGTGATTATTGATTATATGGCAACTATCCACCGAAGTTCAACTTATGAAGTGGATGTAAGCAATTACAGGCAACCGTAAGGCCTTCAATAATGACAAAATCCGATACTGTTAAGCCGTTTATAAAAGTGCATGAAAAGTGTGAAACAACTTAAACGAATAAACTAACGGTTTAATTATACATAACAAATCAATTTAAAAAATATCAAAAACGAGTTGAGACATGAACCAACGACAACCACTAAACTGCAGGCTCCTGACTTGGAACAGGCTCATAAAGAATATGGCAGGGGTTGATATTAAAACGAAGATGTGGTATGATTGCCAATGAGACAATTTCTCACAAGAGACTAAATGACGCAGAAATTAACAGCCATATATCACCATATGCTCTTCAACAATAAACATAATAAAATTGAGAAAGGACATGGGGAATGTGTCAAAGAGACAACATTTCACATACTCAGCTATAAAAGGCCCCGAAATCACTAGAAGAAACTAACAGCCTAATTAATGTACAAAATAATTAACGAAAAGCAAGTAAGTAACACAGCAACAAACAATAACCACTGACTTACAGGCTCCTGACTTGGGACAAGCATATAGTTTTTTACATACATAATTTGGCGGGGATAAGCATGTAAGCCACGGATCTCAACCATCCCCTAACCTAGTACAGTGGTTTAACAGCACGACAGCATGTTTGTGAGCGCTCAACCCTCCGCAAAACTGAAACAGTAGTGTAGCAGTACAATATAAAAACAACCTGCACAAATCAGTTGCAATTAGATTAACTCAAAATATCGGTCGAGACAAACACAAAAAAAACCCCCAGCAAACTAGAATTAAGACAATAGAGTATTGAACTAAGAGTGTTTGCAATTACTGGTAATGTGTTCAAAACTAATTGCAACTAGTACTGAGATAAATCTTGTTCTCCCAGAATGAAGTATCAATTAGTACACAACCAACTGGTCCAAGGACACAGTTATTGTCCTTTTGTTTTCGTTGTCTATAGTCCCTAGTGTAAACAGTGTATAACTTGCATGTTTTATTTGACACACTTTTCCAATTTATTTCTTGATATTAAATGCATGAAATATTAAGTAGGGGGATGTATTTACATGTTTAAAAAGTTTTGGTGCTGAATCTTTATGTTAAGTAGTGATTTGGTCCAGTTCAAAAATCAAATTTTATCACGTCTGAAGCTGTCAAACTGAATTTTACACCCCCTTAACACAGAATTGTCAATATTTTGAGTTAGAGCTGGTAGAAGTTTCTATAATTTTGATATTATTTGTCTCACTGGTAGTACACTACACTGTAAAAATCTTTTTGGGAAAGAGCAGGTGCGATTTTTTAAATTTGAATTTATTTATTGTCTAAAAGAAATGCACTACGAAATAACTGTGTTCTCGGGCCAAATGATTTATTTATTAAGAAACGTCTGGTATATCTTGTATACTTACATATAGATCCATATACAATGAAGGTTGTAGAAAAATGGTAGTCCGAAGGTTTTGACCATCAGAATTGTGCATTAGAAATAATAGTTAGGACCAGAAGATGTTTTTCAAGGAGCACCATAGAAAAACGATATTTAGAACTTCCAGATATCTTAGCTTTATACAAAAAAATCCAGTTCGGTTACTTTTTAAAAAAATGTATAGATTGAGATGTACTTTTTGATCAGTCATATTCCAGACAAACATTGACCATTTTTCGTGCAGTTTAAGACTATTCTTAAAAATCAAGTAGCGGGAGATTTAGCCTGGTTTGTTTAGAACAATTGAGATATAGGAAAGCACAAAGAAAATTGTAACGAACAGAGCACACTTTTACAGTCATGCATGTCTACGGGACGTATCTTAATTTTCTAAAAAAAAAAAAAAGTCATCGAAAACTTAATTTATGTCATCCAACATAACAAAAATCTGCTATATTCGACGTCAAAATTAATTTTTATTTTACTCTTCACCAGAAGACATTCTGGAGATGTGCAGAAGAGACCAGTAAAACACGCCCCAGACGAAAACTTCCGTTTCCATTTTGCACTATTAACGTCTGTTTGGTAAAACAAAAATAATTTAGACCATGACATAATCAACAATGATGAAATGGCCATATCATTGATATAAACAATTGAGTTGAATAAGAAGTAAAGAATTGAAAAAAAATGTTCCTACTGTTTATGAATCAAAATGATCAATATGAGTTATTAACTTTGAATAGTTATTGTTTCAATGTGGTTCAAAACGCCTACACGCTGCGCATTGGGCATGATGGTGTACGTTCGAGTCCCACCAAATCCAATTGTTTTTTCATCGTTTCGTAATTTTTTACATTTGTCGTTTAAAATCACATTATCATGATATTGTAAAGACACTTTAACAACAAAAAATAAAAAATGTGCTAACAATATTTCAGTTTTATTAAGGTTGAGCTGGTAATTGTTGAAATGTATAGTTTATGAAATTGCGATCTTTATTCATATATTATATCTATACTAGTACGTAATATGTCCCACCTTCTTGTGTTTTTATCAGCCGAGTACATTAAAGTACACACAAACTCATTTTTTGGATATTCAAGTTAAAAGAAAAATAAATAAGGCCTTTAGTTTTCTCGTTTGAATTGTTGTTCATTGTCATATCGAGGCCTTTTATAGCTGACTATGCGGTATGGGCTTTGCTCATTGTTGGAGGCGGTTTGGTGACCTAAAGTTGTTAATGTCTGTGTTATTTTGGTCTCTTGTGGACAGTTATCTCAATGGCAATCATACCACATCTTCTTTTTTTATATAAACAATAACTGTAGATTTTCTCTGGTGAAAAATTTCTATAATTTGGTCATACATATAACGAATGTTAACTTGTTGTTACCATAGCAACTATTTTACTGATATTAAAAAGTTAAACTTTATATCAATTTTGTTCTTCATTGTATTAATACAATGGTTCACTAGTAATAATGTATTCACGTTGATTATTTAAGGTGTAATCTATTGTAAAATGTACACAATACATAAAAAAAGGATAAATACGTGTAAAAATCTGATATTTAAGCTTAGTTGGCCTACCATTTTTACGACGTCATAACAAGAAAACCGCAAAAAGATAACTATAATTTTTTTGGTGTTTTATAAGCTCCATATCATAGAGATCAATTGAAAGAAATATCAATAGATTCTGAAGTGGGGCCAATTTTGTCCCTTATAGCCCTTCTCCTTTAAAAATGTTCATTTTAACAGAAAACTTACTTTGGCCTTTATGGTAAAATCTCCATCCGTTTTCACTCGAAACACTATAAACTGCTGTCATCCTGGATAAATACATATTACAAACTTTATCAGCGTTGTGAAAAAATACGGATTGACAATTTTCTGTTTGCAAACAATGTCTTGCACACTTTATTAAGCTCACAGGTTTTGTAGATTTTAATGGTAATGTATTTGAAATTTTATGTTCAAAATTACCGTCTCTTTGCAATCGAATATATCTTGCACTTTGGTATGGTGCCGCGGCACTTGTACTTCGAGCAGAAAACATAAAAAGTACTACATTAAGAAACAATGCAAGGACGAAGTCCATGGTCATTTCACTGCATGCCTCGATGTTACATAAATACTAGGATATAACACAACACCCAAAACCTACGCACAGCACTGTCTATAACTTCTCCGTTCACTAAAGCAAATATATTAAATATTGACAACATCCTACTGGTTACATCAAGATAATGTAACATTAGTTTTGAAATCAATTTATGGGTAAACAAGTACTAATTATTCGGATTTCCAATAATATTGAGGTAACAATAAGAAAATTGGAACTTGATGAAATAACTTCGATTTATAACATTGCTCTTTTACTGTGACATAGATTTATTGTATTCTTAGAATACCACAATAGCCTTTTTAATAATTCTGTGTTTTGGTTAAGAAAAGTTGAAGAAGCAATTACTGGAAAAAGGAAATCAAATTAATCGGGCAATCATTTTAAGGTGTCAAAATTAGTAGAGTTTCCGTGCGAAATTTATCAGCATGACATTTGACACAATTTTCAAATGATTACAGACAAACTTGTTCAACTGGAAATGCTGTTCGTAGATAAATATAAGATGTAGTATGAGTGCCAATGAGACAACTCTTCATCCAAGTAATAATTTGTAAAAGTAAACCATTATAGGTGGCAGTAATGTCTTCAACATGGAGCCTTGGCTCACACCGAACAGCAATCTATAAAGGGCCTACAAAATGACAAGTGTAAAAACATTCAAACGGGAACTTTTGGTCTGGATGTTTTTGTTCCTCCTAGCTGTATCTTCAGTTTTTATGTACAAGTATATGGAATTTATCTGCAGCTGGTGACATTTATACATGTAGGTCTAAGATTAGCGGTAGATTACAATGGTCATGCAAAACAATGTTATAATAGAATGAAATTCAAAACAGTGTGGCTGTGGCCATTGATTGACACATTAAATTCATCCATTGACTGGGACAATTTACGTGAACGTTTGTCTGTAACGACCACTGTTCACGACGTACCTACGATAGACATTTAAACTGTGGGGTCACCAAGGTTTCTTAACGCCTTTAATTATAAAATAATTCGAAAAATTAATCAGGAATAACCTTTATGTTTTGATTTATATAATTTATATAAATCAAAACATCGTGTTATTTCTGATTATTTTTTTCGAATTACTTTATTAAGGTGTTGAGAACCTTTGGTGACCCCATAGTTTAAGTGTCTTTAAAAAGTACACAGTGAGCAATGGTCGTTACATACAAAAGTTCACCTAAATTGTCCCAGTCAATGGATGAATTTAATGTGTCAATCAATAGCCACAGCCACACTGTTTTGAATTTCATTCTAGTTTTTTTTTATATAAATAACTAAAATGTTTCTTTTTTTACTCTACTTTGATACTGATTTACATTTTATTGAAATAATTCAAAATTCCCGATTTAAGAATTAATCTCAATATTTTATTCTAATATTGAAACCTAAACAAAGAGACTTTTAGATACAAACGTCCATGACCGACAACAACTTTAAGAAATTGTAAGTTTTCTCATTGGACGACATAAATAACAGCATCATATAATAAAAAAAGATGAAAATGTGGTTATAACCTGTTCCATTAATATCATCAAATTGTTGTACGTTTTTATTAATTACAGGTTAATTGTACACAAATTTTTCCGTTAAGTTTTACAAAAATGCCATGACATCAGCATTTCAAGTTGCCTGACACACAGCACACAATAAAGGTATTGTGGAAATTAAAATATACTACGTCCACTTGTATTTTTGTCCATCTGATGAGTTAAGCCTTTTTCAACTGATTTTTATAGTTCGTTCTTATGTTACCACGTCCACTTGTATTTTTGTCCATCTGATGAGTTAAGCCTTTTTCAACTGATTTTTATAGTTCGTTCTTATGTTGTACTGTTATACCACTGTCCCAGGTTAGGGGGAGGGTTGGGATCCCCCTAACATGTTTAACCCCGCCACATTATATATGTATGTGTCTGTCCCAAGTCAGGAGCCTGTAATTCAGTGGTTGTCGTTTGTTTTATGTGTTACATATTTGTTTTTCGTTCGTTTTTTTACATAAATAAGGCCGTTAGTTTTCTCGTTTGAGTTGTTTTACGTTGTCTTATCGGGGCCTTTTATAGCTGACTATGCGGTATGGGCTTTGCCCAATGTTGAAGGCCGTACGGTGACCTATAGCTGTTAATGTCTGTGTCATTTTGGTCTTTTGTGGATAGTTGTCTCATTGGCAATCATACCACATCTTCTTTTTTATAAATTTTTATTCTTTCTAACTTTTTCTTTTTGTATTTACATTGTGTCATAGATCAAATTTATATTTTATAGTGTGTCTTTCTATGTTGTGATGTTACACTATTGTTTCAGGTTAGGGTGAAGGTTGGTACCTTTAAAAATGTTTAAACCCGCTGCACTTTTTTATGTGCAGTGGTTCTTGTTTGTTACTATGGTTCAGATGGTTTCTCGTTTTTTTTTTATATATAGATTAGACCGTTAGTTTTCCTGTCTGAATGGTTTTATACTACTAGTAATCATTTTTGTGGCCCTTTTATAGTTTGCTATTCGATGTGATATTTTAGAATTCAGAAATGAGGATTCTCTTTTCTATACCATCAGAAATGGTTTTGTTTAGATGCACTGTACTTTCTAGTATTGAAAGATGATTTTGTTTATGTATTCATCACATAAAAGGGCCCATTACGCAGCCTATTATTCATATGCAGTCATCACATAAGTGGTTAATATAATAGGACATTAGGCACCCTGTTATTTCTCACATAAAAGGGTCTATATTCTTTTTTTTTTTTTTTGAAGTAAAGATATTAAAAGCATTCTTTTAAGGCACGAAGAATTAAAGTGGGAAAAAGAATGTTCATTGAAAAAAAATAATTGATTATCCATCAATGTAATTTTGCAAAGCAAATATGTTCCGAGAACAAAAGGGTACACGATTAAATAAATGTTTACTATTGTTCTAACCATAAAACTGTAGCAATCTTAATTGAAATGTCAATGATGTTAAATATTTCTTCTTACAGAGCTATAAGATCTTTCAAAGAACATAAAAACAATTACATTCAAAATAACATCGTTCCAGTGTGGTAATTCATATAGTCAATATTTATATGACAAATCAAAGATTGTTATTAATTTTAATAGCATTGACCTTATTTTAGGAAAGCAATCGAAATAGAAACAGAAATCGAATAAAATGATATTTTCAGCGATTTATAATTTTCTGAACAATCATCCTATTGTTCTACCTATATTTACTTTTTTTTTAAAAATCGGCTTTTCACTTGTATAAAGTAATGTTCTTGACATTACATGTATTATGTTTACACAGAGCAAACATGTCCACCTTTGGTCTGTGTTTTTGTTTTTCTGATTGTATCGATCTGATGAGTTGAGCACTCTTCACCTGATTTTTATAATAGAAAAACAAAGGATATAGTGGCTGGTCTTATGTTGTACTATTACACCACTTTCCCTAGTTTTTCTCATTTTTTGAAGGTCTGGCAGATATCTATAATTGTTTACATCTATTAATACCTTATTTCAACTTTGATGGATAGTTGTGTCATCGGCAGTCTAATATACCTGATGTCCTTATTTTTATACAAGTATTTGGTATGGAACGCCACAGCTGCCTTATGATAACAATAACCATACTAGCATTAAGGGTAGAGCTATATCATGAAGCAAATGTTCTATACTATAACGACATTTACCATTAGACCATTTCACCATACCATAAGGCAGCAACCATTTGATTTTCTGGGGGGGGGGGGGGGGGGGGGGGGGGCTATGGTTTTTTTTTGGAAAAAAAGTTTGTTTCCAGTTTTTGGAGAAAAAAATAATTTGTTTTTGATTCTGAGAAAAAAAAATTGTTTGTTTCACCCTCAGCTGCCACTATATGTAATGCTAAAATTGAAAGAAAAAAATTGTTTTCGACTTGTCGCGAAAAAAATAGATTGTTTTACCATGCCACAGGCGAAAAAAAAAATTTGTCCAGAAAAAATAACCATAGCCCCCCCAGAAAATCAAATGGTTGCTGCCTAAGACCATTTCCTCATACCATCAGACCATTTCATCATACCATAAGACCATTTCACCATACCATAAGACCATTTCATCATACCATTAGACCATTTCATCATACCATAGGACCATTTCATCATACCATAAGACCATTTCCTCATACCATAAGACCATTTCATCATACCATAAGACCATTTCACCATACCATAAGACCATTTCATTATACCATAAGACCATTTACTCATACCATAAGACCATTTCACCATACCATTAGACCATTTCATCATACCATAAGACCATTTCACCATACCATAAGACCATTTCATCATACCATAAGACCATTTCACCATACCATAAGACTATTTCATCATACCATAAGACCATTTCACCATACCATAAGACCATTTCATCATACCATTAGACCATTTCATCATACCATAGGACCATTTCATCATACCATAAGACCATTTCCTCATAACATAAGACCATTTCATCATACCATAAGACCATTTCACCATACCATAAGACCATTTCATTATACCATAAGACCATTTACTCATACCATAAGACCATTTCACCATACCATTAGACCATTTCATCATACCATAAGACCATTTCACCATACCATAAGACCATTTCATCATACCATAAGACCATTTCACCATACCATAAGACTATTTCATCATACCATAAGACCATTTCATCATACCATAAGACCATTTCATCATACCATAAGACCATTTCCTCAAACCATCAGACCATTTCATTATACCATCAGACTATTTACTCATACCATAAGACCATTTCACCATACCATAAGACCATTTCATCATACCATAAGACCATTTCACCATACCATAAGACCATTTCATCATACCATAAGACCATTTCACCATACCATAAGACCATTTCATCATACCATAAGACCATTTCACCATACCATAAGACTATTTCATCATACCATAAGACCATGTCATCATACCATAAGACCATTTCATCATACCATAAGACCATTTCATCATACCATAGGACCATTTCATCATACCATAAGACCATTTCCTCATACCATTAGACCATTCCATCATACCATAAGACCATTTCACCATACCATAAGACCATTTCATTATACCATAAGACCATTTCCTCATACCATAAGACCATTTCACCATACCATAAGACTATTTCATCATACCATAAGACCATTTCCTCATACCATAAGACCATTTCCTCATACCATAAGACCATTTCACCATACCATAAGACCATTTCATCATACCATAAGACCATTTCCTCATACCATAAGACCATTTCACCATACCATATTACCATTTCATCATACCATTAGACCATTTCATCATACCATAAGACCATTTCACCATACCATAAGACCATTTCATCATACCATAAGACCATTTCATCATAACATAAAACTATTTCATCATACTATCAGATCATTTAAACATGCCATAATACCATTTCATCATACCATAAGACCATTTCCTCATACCATAAGACCATTTCACCATACCATAAGACCATTTCATCATACCATAAGACCATTTCCTCATACCATAAGACCATTTCATCATACCATAAGACCATTTCATCATACCATAAGACCATTTCATCATACCATAGGACCATTTCATCATACCATAAGACCATTTCCTCATACCATTAGACCATTTCATCATACCATAAGACCATTTCACCATACCATAAGACCATTTCATTATACCATAAGACCATTTCCTCATACCATAAGACCATTTCATCATACCATAAGACCATTTCATCATACCATAAGACCATTTCCTCATACCATAAGACCATTTCACCATACCATAAGACCATTTCATCATACCATAAGACCATTTCCTCATACCATAAGACCATTTCACCATACCATATTACCATTTCATCATACCATTAGACCATTTCATCATACCATAAGACCATTTCACCATACCATAAGACCATTTCATCATACCATAAGACCATTTCATCATAACATAAAACTATTTCATCATACTATCAGATCATTTAAACATGCCATAATACCATTTCATCATACCATAAGACCATTTCCTCATACCATAAGACTATTTCACCATATCATAAGACCATTTCATCATACCATAAGACCATTTCCTCATACCATAAGACCATTTCATCATACCATAAGACCATTTCATCATATCATAAGACCATTTCATCATACCATAAGACCATTTCATCATACCATAGGACTATTTCATCATACCATAAGACCATTTCCTCATACCATTAGACCATTTCATCATACCATAAGACCATTTCACCATACCATCAGACCATTTCATTATACCATAAGACCATTTCCTCATACCATAAGACCATTTCATCATACCATAAGACCATTTCATCATACCATAAGACCATTTCACCATACCATAAGACCATTTCATCATACCATAAGACCATTTCATCATACCAAAAGACCATTTCATCATACCATAGGACCATTTCATCATACCATAAGACCATTTCCTCATACCATTAGACCATTTCATCATACCATAAGACCATTTCACCATACCATAAGACCATTTCATTATACCATAAGACCATTTCCTCATACCATAAGACCATTTCATCATACCATAAGACCATTTCATCATACCATAAGACCATTTCACCATACCATAAGACCATTTCATTATACCATAAGACCATTTCCTCATACCATAAGACCATTTCATCATACCATAAGACCATTTCACCATACCATAAGACCATTTCACCATACCATAAGACTATTTCATCAGACCATTTCATTATACCATAATACCCATTTAATCATACCATAACACAAATCTATAAAAAGCGGCGAAAATCATATTTATTCGTGTCCTGGTATTTTTCAATGTCACAAGAACCATAACTGATGAACGGTGAAAGTGAAAATCTTCAATATCAGACTTGACCTCCATTTTGTCATCAGTAACAACATATCTAAATTTGAAAAGCTTAGGTTGAATGGTGTAATAGTAAATGCAACAACATGACTGGTAACACAATTTTTCAATATTTCAAGAACCATAATTCCTGAACAGAAAAAGTGAAAATCGCCATTATTGAATTTGACCTCAATTTTGTCATCAGTAACAACATATTAAAATTTTAAAAGCTTTGGTTGAACGGTTCGTGAGTAAATACACGGACACAACTGAAAACACCATTTTTCAATCTTTCAAGAACCATAACTCCTGAACGGTAACAATCAAAATCGTCATTATTGAACTTGACCTTCATTTTGTCATAAGTAACAACATATTAAAATTTTAAAAGCTTTGGTTAAACAGTTCATGATTAAATACACGGATAGGACTGGAAACGCCATTTTTCAATCTTTCAAGAACCATAACTCCAGAACTGTAAAAGTCAAAATCGTCATTATTGAACCTGACCTCCATTTTGTTGTCAGTAACAACATATCAAAATTATAAACTTGACCTCAATTTTGTCATCAGTAACAACATATTAAAATTTTAAAAGCTTTGGTTGAACGGTTCGTGAGTAAATACACGGACACAACTGGAAACACCATTTTTTCAATCTTTCAAGAACCATAACTCCTGAACGGTAACAATCAAAATCGTCATTATTGAACTTGACCTCCATTTTGTCATAAGTAACAACATATTAAAATTTTAAAAGCTTTGGTTAAACAGTTCATGAGTAAATACACGAACAGGACTGGAAACGCCATTTTTCAATCTTTCAAGAACCATAACTCCAGAACTGTAAAAGTCAAAATCGTCATTATTGAACCTGACCTCCATTTTGTTGTCAGTAACAACATTAAAATATTGGGTTGAACGGTTCATGAATAAATGCACGGACAACATTTGGGTGCCGCTCGCCCGACCGCCTACCGTACATCCCTAAATCAATAACTCGGGCGACTTTTTTGTCACAAAAAACTGGTTAAAAATGTATAACAATCCAAAAGGAGTAGGTTCGGTAAGGGCCGATTTTGGCCTCAAATTTCAGGTTCATCTGACGAAAGGTTTTGGACACGTTTTAAACACTGGAGTTCTATTTCAGTTTGTTCAATCAGTTTATGTGAAAGATTTTACTGATTTAGTCATTAAAAACGCTCCGATTCAAGCTTAAATACGAAAATTTATCAAATGTGACAAAAAATGTCACTTTCCACATGGTTTTCGTCAAAAATGAAAGTGGCCGCATCCGTGTTCATCCTCACCCTTTATATATGTTATATATGTTATGTATTATCATCAAATACAACTTACATTTCAATATTAATAATGAACACAAATGCGGCCATTTTCATTAAAGACGGAAACCGGCTGAAATTTAACTAAAATGCTAAAATTGTGAAGATTTCAGTAATTTAGCATGACTTAATAATGCTAACCCGATATATGTACATTGTATTGTCAAAAATTCACAACATATCGTACATGTATGATGTTGGTACGATGATTACGTTTCGGCTTGGATACGGAAATAAAAGATCAACACTTAATTTTTTTCTCAAATAATAAAAAATCAAAACATAAATGCTTTCAGAAAGGGAGTGGGGCACATGGTATATACTAGGGTAGTGCTCCTCGAGTAGGGCACATTTTCCTGAAGTATGTGATATGATAAAAAAAGTTCCAATTACTTGCTAAAAAAGAGCCCGGTATTTTTTTTCAAAGCTGGAAGTTTGGGTGCTTATAGCTGTGTTTCTGTCCACAAATTTTCCCTCTTCGACACTTTGGTAGTCAATTTTTAAACATTCGAGATGAAACCAAACCGCTTTTTACAGATTTGTCTTATGGTATGATGAAATTGGTAATGTGATATGATGAAATGGTCTTATAAAAATGGTATGATGAAATGGTTTTATGGTATGATGAAATGGTCTTATGGTATGATGAAATGGTTTTATGGTATGTTGAAATGGTCTGATGGTATGATGAAATAGTCTTATTGTTTGATGAAATGGTCTTATGGTATGATGAAATGGTCTTATGGTATGATGAAATTTTGCGATGTAATTTTCGTCGCTATTTATAGATTTGTCTTATGGTGTGATGAAATGGTCTTGTGGTATGGTGAAATGGTTTTATGGTATGATGAAATCGTCTAATGGTATGATGAAATGGTTTTATGGTATGATGAAATGGTCTTGTGGTGTGATGAAATGGTCTTATGGTATGATGAAATGGTTTTATGGTATGATGAAATGGTCTTATGGTATGATGAAATGGTTTTATAGTATGATGAAATGGTCTAATGGTATGGTGAAATGGTTTTATGGTATGATGAAATGGTCTTATGGTATGATGAAATGGTTTTATGGTATGATGAAATGGTCTTATGGTATGATGAAATGGTCTTATAGTGTAATCAAATAGTCCACTGTATATAGATAACACCTCTTGATATACAAATTGTTAGCTTGATAAAGAAATATGTCTTTATATGATAGTTATATGACACAATAGTATGATAGAATTGTTCTATGTTATATCGAGATGATTGTAGAGTCTAAAATTTATTGTTATAATATACTGAGATGACACAATAGTATGAACAAGTTGCTTAATGTTATATCGAGATGTCTTCATAGTATGAAATATTATGTTCATAACAAAGTGAAATGACAGAATAGTATGAAAAGGTAACTCAGTGTTGTATCAAAGTGTCTATATAGTATTTACATTTATCTTAGTGATGTAGCAAATTAACAGAGTATTATAGTCAAATGTCGTTATAGTTTAGAACATTTGCTTCATGATATATCTGTACCCTTATAGCTATGGTTATTGTTATCATAAGGCAGCTGTGGCGTTCCATAATTTGGTGAGATTTAACAAGGACATACTGGATTCTCAAACTGCAAGTGGTGTATTAATTGATTGATGTACTGGTGAATGCCAGTGAAAAGTATTTCATGCAAATCCCGGACGATCAGAATATGTCTATATACATTAGTAACGTGCAAATCAACATAAAATGAGAAAATAGGATATTTTTTTGTAGAACTGGATCTACAGGCAAACTGTAGTGTCTATGATTAATTATGACTACGACTATGACTACGACTTCATTTGTTGCTAGCGACACATATGGATCACTTTTTCCGTCGTCGCCTGCGTCTCATTTAAAGGTACATTTTGTATAATCCACAACTCCATAGAAACTGCAACACATATTTCAACCAAACCTGCATGCAAGATTGACGTTGTTCAACAGCTTTTTCTTTTTAATTTTTTTGGGGGGATTTCCAATACCAAAAACATTAGAGTTTTCTTTACCAAAGCATGCCATTTCTGCTAGCTTATTTTATTTGGAAGTCGACAGGAGACACATGTCTTCCACCTTTTATTCGTGAAATGTTTAATTTGTGAAAATAACTCATTACAAACCATTTGTATGTTTTCTTATTTCATTTCCAATTTCCAAATTTTGCTAGTAACATTCAAAAGGACGTTTATTTATTCCATCACTCAGTTATTACAAACAAACAACACAGAAAGTAACCAATTAACTGCACAAAACTGCACAAAGCCTTATATAATTACTTTAGGGAATAAATCATACCTTGCATTTCTAAATATAATATTTCTGACTTACTATTAAAATTCTATTTGAAGAGTGTTTGCTGTTTTGCAGCATATATTGTTTGACAGAGCAAATATTTGCTTTTGTTGTTTACAACTACTTTCTGAAACGCATTTTACAGATTTTATAAATTTGTGGCTGAATAGTGCGTTGGAAGAAACATCAAATGAAATATGCATTAAAAGAAAGTGTTATTTGATTTTCTAAAATATTGAAGATATAAACTCAGCCTAGATACCAGGATTAAATTTTGTATTTTCGCTAGACGCGCGTTTCGTCTACAAAAGACTCATCAGTGACGCTCGAATCCAAAAAAGTTAAAAAGGTCAAATAAAGTACGAAGTATATAAGATTCGATCTATACAAAAGTTCAAACAAAAATCGGCAAAACCTCTTACATTGATCAAAAGAAAAAAAGTTACAAAAACATAAATGTCCTGTGCAGGGCAGTCTTTATCTACCAGTTGTAATATGAATTGCATTTTCTTTTTATTGTTTTAAAGAAATAATTTGCTTATTAAGTCTGTTGGTAAAGTTCCGTGGTCTATTATCTGCAATTTGAAGTTGTACCATACTTGGTTAGGATCCCGCTGACATGTTTAACCCCGCCACATCAGTGGCATATATTCAACATTTATATATGCCCTGAACTTCTAAGAGTTTAAATACTATAACTATTATAAGTACTAAATTTTGCACCACCATTCCCTTTACCTTATCACTTTATGTCTTACTCGGAACTCCTTTCCACCAACTACGATATGCATTTATACAGGTAACATTCCCAAGTTATGTGTCTATGAGATGAAACATACATGTAGGGATCATATCTGGGAACCAGTACGTACACTAAAACTAAAACTCTATGACTATTATATATCTCCCCAAAAGAGGGCGTTGGTTTATGACACAGCTGTATTTAAAAAGTGCAACCTATGATGTAAAGTTGGTGGATCTTAAATGTGGAACAATATTTTCATGTACATGTACATGTAATTATATTCGCTTCTAAACTATCTTTTAGGAAACTTAACAAAAAAATAAACTGGCAGCACACAAAATCCAACTGTAAATGTTTTGTTGCCTAAGTGTTGGGTGGAAATCCTTAAAGTTGTGTTTTACGTCGTTTCAAGAAGTTGTATAAATATAATTTAAGACGAAAACCATTAACAAAATCTACAAAGAATATGGAAAACAATCTTGTTTTTGTTGTTTTAAATTGAATACATACATGTAGTATTAGCTTCGGCACTAACTGAAATAGACTGTGAGCTTGTGAAAACAGGAGTCATTTTTTCCCAAATTCACATCATGTCATCTTGTTTCTAATCCAGCGATAACAAAATCCTGCTTTGATATACAATTTGAATGCTACATATACGTACCTTTAGAATTACAAAGCGTTTGCAAAAGTAATATACAATGTACATGCACGGAGATGAGAGTTTACTTGAAATACATTCATTTTCTTCGAATCATGACAGACTAATCACATTACAGGGAACTACATGTATATACATGTTCAAATATGAAAGCGAGTCTTAAATTAAGAAATCAACAAACAGCTGCACCAATAATGTTAAGATTAGCATACTAGAGTCAGTCCATGGCATATTCAAAAATACCTTAAATCTAACGGTTTGTGTCCCTTAAATCCCGGATCATTATTATATGGTGTCTATATTGTCGAGACGAAGATTAAATGCTACCTTGAATTTTCATGAAAGTTGACGGGGTAAAGGGGCTCCCAATGGTGTTGGTAGGACAATTAAAAAGACGGCAAACGATTTAGTTTGGACAACGAAAAAGCATATCACAAACGCTAAATCGTTTGTGAAGACTATTCAAAAGCGAGAATCCCCGATGATGAAGTGTTGAAAGAAGATATTGTAGAAAAACCTTTCTGTTAGCATCTGAGAATCTGAAAGCTGTACCAGGGCCATTCGAATTGCATCAGATGAGGACGTCAATATGAGGAAAAATTTGACACAGAATTGTCAATGTGGAGATTTGTGCGGGGTCAGGATATAATTGAAATAATGAAATATTTCCCACTGAATATTAAAGCAATTCAAACCATTAATCAATCGATTGTAATAAGATGTAAAGCGTATTCCGATTAATTGAAAACGACGCTTGATACATTTCATACATCCGAATTGAATTCATTATTTTGTTCTTCCGTTTAACACATATTTGGTACTTCATTGAAATGCTAAATAAAAAAATGGACTGTTATCTTCCGACATTTCAAATTGTATCAGAGATCGAATTCAGCTGATACATTATCAAATAGGCCAAAATAAATAAATTAATATAGAGAATAATGGGGTGTTTAAATATAAAGCATAGAGAAAAATAGGCCCAAAAAATAAAAATAGAAAACAAAATTGCCTAAACATTTAAAAAATACAGGAATGAGGACCTCAAAATTCCAGCCCATATATGATAGTTGATGTTTTGTCAGGGTTTAAAAGTACAAAAATTAAATCCGCCTTTAAAATTGATATATAATTTATAGATTTGAAATGAATTTTTACCCGGAGTTTAAATCGTATTAATTATGAGATAACCAATTCAGCAATTCAAAATAATTGAGTGACCGAAAAGCATGAGTATATCGTAAAGTATTAATAGTCCGTCATGTATGAGTTACTGAAAAACAAATTTGTGCAACAGTACATACTTATGAGGTTAAGAATTGTAAATGTAATGTTTAAAGATCGTTATTATCAAATAAGACTAGAACACATCCGCGAAATCGCGGGCATGTCGTTTGTTTATGTGTTACATATTTGTTTTTCGTTCATTTTTTGTACATAAATAAGGCCGCTAATTTTCTCGTTTGAATTGTTTTACATTGTCATTTCGGGGCCTTTTAAAGCTGAGTGTGCGGTATGGGGTTTGCTCGTTTTTGAAGGCCGCACGGTGACCTATAGTTGTTAATCTCTGTGTCATTTTGGTCTCTTCTGGAGAGTTGTCTCAACATGGCAATCATACCACATCTTCTTTTTTTTGTGATCAATAAATTTTGTAAAAGATTAAATGACTGGAGAATTTCAGAAAAGGTATCAAAAGTTCACACGAATAATTTTAGCGCTTATCTGTATATTATGAACATTCATTACTATATAAATAACGTGTATTTACTTTCAATTCTAAGTTTACTAATCGATCCATGTGTTCATTGGTATAGTATACAGACCCTCTCTATTTAATAAACTATGTGACCGCCGTGGATAGTAAACTTGAAAATGATAGCAGATAAAATTCTGAAAATACACTTTATTCGTAGTATATGTATGTTCAAAGTATACAGAAAAACGCAAACCGGAAGTCTTATCTGACTTAAAATTTCGTCCAATGACGGGACAATATCCGGATGCCTTTTTTTCTCGTTTTTCTCCCAAAATAACTCAATCTGAATAATCATATGAATGGATGACAAATGCGACTATGCACTGTACCTATAGAACACAGAGGCGTGTTGATTAATTTATTGTGGAAAGAAGAGAAGCGACACACAAAATGAGGTCTTCTCGTTTAATAGTATAGATATCCTTTACATTAAGATATGCAGAAGTTTTATGTGTATCCCTCTCCCCAATGGTAGATTGTCTTGTGTGGATTTTTGTGTTGCTTTCTTGGAACCTCGATTCCTTATATATCAGGGATTATACATTTAGAAATATTAGAAAACTTTGAAATATCAGACGTGCAGGCAGCTTGGGCAGGATCAATATTTGACAGCATGTTTATGCTCAGTGGTAAGTTTTGGAAATGAAACACGTGCGATTGGTTTTAGTTAAAATAAAATACTGGGGGTAAGTACAAGTTGAAAATAAAGCTCAAGAGATATGTAAATCATGGCCTCTTTGTTAGCGAGCTTAAAGTAATACAGCTATACCTATACTAGTATATAAATGATATATGTAGATATTGTATGTCAATGAGATTAAATAACTTGTAGGTGACAGTATGGTACCTAAACATAGAACAAAACCCATACCGCATAGTAAGCTATAAAAGACCCCAAAATACCAAGTGTACATCAATTCAAACTAGAAAACTAAAGGACTGATCTTTGAACAAAACCTTAAACGAAAAACAATTATGATATACCGCGAGCAACAAACGACAACCCTGCATTACAGTTTCATGACTTGGGAGAGGTACATACATGATTTAGCTGGTTGAGTATTTTTAAATTGTTATCTTTAATAGCATAAAGAAGATATTTGTCACTGGACTAAGCAAGCAACAATTCATGATAAAAATGCTTAGAAGTTCTGTTATTGTCAAAATTCTTCCAATCACTTTCAGATTGTATGAACACATTGTTACTATTCTTGAAACTCGGAGAGACACGTAATATACGTTTCGTGCGTCCAAAAACTTTATTTACCTTTGTCGGGAACGTATGGTTCTCTGCATTTTACCTTTGTCGGGAACGTATGGTTCTCTGCATTTTAAGTTCATAGAACAATATAGGAACAAAGTATACACATTCGCTTTGTCTTTCTTTCGATTGCTACTGTCAGTTTAACATTGTACGTCAAGAAACATAGACACTTTGGCTAAAATGGAACATATGGGTAAAATGCATTTATTTGCTTTTGAAGAAAATATGACAGATGCAAAGACCATTTAAATAGAATTTTTAAGCCACTTATTAATATATATTGAAAAGCAAAAATAATTTTTGATGAAAGATTTAAGCAAAAAAATAACAGGTGAGCGAATCAGGCTTTTGAGAGCCGCTTGTATATATACAAATATTTGTATATAACCATTTGTTTTTAAAATTTCCGTATATACAAATATCTAATATTGTGGCGCAAAACGCGAAAACACCCATCATAGTTTTACTACATTGTTTACTTCTAAGATGATATATATGCCTTGTTTTAAAGGTCCGATTGGAAGCCTTCTAACCAACGTCTTCTCCTGTCGAGTATGTATTATCACCGGATCTTTTGGTGGTCTAATTGGCTTTGTTCTAACCAGCCTGACAGAGAATATCTATATTATATATGTTACATATGGACTTATAGCAGGTACGATAAAATGTATAATCTATTTGGATATATTCTAAAACGAAATCCCATAATACACAATGCCCTCCCTTGAATTTGTTATATTTTATTCAGATAATAATAATTTACGAAAGGATATAATATGATAGGCTATTGCTACTGCTCCCTATTTTTTCCTAAATTGAATTACACTCCCGCCTATAATATCCCTATTTCAAAAGTATATTTGGTGTTTTTTCAGTGTTGGTTATCTTCCCTAAATCAAATATTTCATCCAAGGTGACCCTTCTTGTCCTAATTATCATACTTACAGATCTATATAGGTGAAATTTAACATGTGGAATTTAGAATTGATATTATAAATCAGTTTAGGAACAAATAGACTTAACATATTGATAGGTAACGGAATTTTTTTCGAGATATTAGATTTTTAAAAACGTGTGTCTGATCCTTGTCTAAAACAATGGAATATGTTTAAACTACCAATTATCATTTTCTATACAGGCATAAGCCAGTCGCTGATATACACAGGCTTCGTTATTTCAGTTGGATACTACTTTGACAAGGGGCGTAGCATAGCAATAGGAATGGTTACTTGTGGTTGCGCGGTGGCTATGATTACACTCCCGCCTATAATGGACCAATGTGTCTTATCATTCGGAATTCATGGAACATTTCGTCTGATCGGTGCCGCTTTTTCCCAGTGTGCAGTATTTGGTGCATTGATGAGACCTAATAGTGTCGAAATGAACCGGAAAAAGGAAAATACAACTTCTATTTCCGAAGAATCATTTGATAATCAATTGGGAAAGGGAAAATCCGTTGTGAATTGTTTATCGGCATTGAGAAGTGTCGAGTTTGTCCTATTTTGTATATGTACGTTTTGCTGGAATGTCAGTTATAACATTTCTAATCTTTATTTTCCTAAATATTTCAAAATTAATGGCGTTTCGAAATTAGATGTGAGTTATTTGCTTTCAGCAACGGGTATAGGTAATCTCTGCGGTCGATTCCTCGTTGGACTAGCTGCAAGTGATCGTAAAATTGGGAGCCGTCTCTTACATTTTGGACAGTTCAGCTTGATTGGAATTTTCACTCTATTTTTACCTTTTTACAAGAATTTTACAAGTCAGTTTTTATACATGGCGGCCTTTGGATTATATACAGGGGGTGCGTGGATTTTACAGGCTGTTATAGTTGTTGAACTGGTTTCCCTGTCAAATTTAGCTTCCGGTTATGGAATTATGATGCTATGTGGTGGACTAGGTCAACTGGTTGTGCCCCTTCTTGCAGGTAATTTTTATGCGTCACCTTCGATAGTAAGGTATAATTAGTCTAAATGCATTGGTACGTTTAAAAAAACTTGAACGTTCACAGTAAAATCACAAAGATACCGAACACCAAGGAAAATTTAAAAAGAAAAGTCCCTAATTTAAGGCAAAATCAAAAGCTCAAACACATCAAACGAATTGATAACAAATGTCATATTCCTGACTTGGTCCAGATATTTTCTTAGGTAGAAAATTGTACCTGCTTTTATAGCTAGCTAAACCTCTCACTTGTAAGGCAGACGCATACAATTCCATTACATTGACAACGATGTGTGAACAAAACAAACAGACATTATAGGTAACAAGAGTGCACACGCTGAAATGTCTCGCCTTCTATACTAATCATTGATATTATGTTGATAGTCCTAAGTATAAAGCTAAGCTTTATTACAACTGTCACATAAACTTAACATTAACCAAGATAACTAAACAAAGACCAATGAACCTTGAAAAAGAGGTCCAGGTCAGATGAACCATGCCAGGCAGACAGGTACAGCTAACAATGCTTCTATACAACATATATAGTTGACACATTACTTATAGTTTAAGTAAAATAGACCAAAACACAAAAACTTAACACTGTGCAATGAACCGTGAAAATGAGGTCACGGTTAAATAAAACCTGCTCGACTGACATAAAGATCATAAAATATTTCCATACACCAAATATAGTTGACCTATGGCATATAGCATTAGATAAAAAGACCAAAACTCAAAAACTTAACTTTGACCACTGAACCAAGAAAATGAGGTCAAGGTCACATGACATCTGCCCGCTAAACATGAACACTTAACAATCATTCCATACAACAAATATAGTAGACCTATTGCATATGGTATGAGAAAAACAGACCAAAACACAAAAAATTAACTATAACCACTGAACCATGAAAATGAGGTCAAGGTCAGATGACACCTGCCAGTTGGACATGTACACCTTACAGTCCTTCCATACACCGAATATACTAGCCCTATTGCTTATAGTATCTGAGATATGGACTTGACCACCAAAACTTAACCTTGTTCACTGATCCATGAAATGAGGTCGAGGTCAAGTGAAAACTGTCTGACAGACACGAGGACCTTGTAAGGTACGCACATATCAAATATAGTTATCCTATTACTTATAATAAGAGAGAATTCAACATTACAAAAAATTTGAACTTTTTTTTCAAGTGGTCACTGAACCATGAAAATGAGGTCAAGGACATTGGACATGTGACTGACGGAAACTTCGTAATATGAAGCATCTATATACAAAGTATGAAGCATCCAGGTCTTCCACCTTCTAAAATATAAAGCTTTTAAGAAGTGAGCTAACGCCGCCGCCGTAGCCGCCGCCGCCGCCGCCGCCGCCGGATCACTATCCCTATGTCGAGCTTTCTGCAACAAAAGTTGCAGGCTCGACAAAAATGTAAAAAAAAAGGGTACAGCAGTCAGCATTGTGTTATAATCTTAATCACTATAAAAACAAACAGATATGCAACAAAGAAACATAAAAAGGCATATAGACAAAGCACATTAGCAATACAATAATGAAGAACAATAATACATAAATTTACCATAACACAAGGACGGGATGGACAAGTACAGAGTAATTTCATATGTAACCAAGAAACTGAAAGGTATATAGATAAAGCACATTAACGAAAATGAAAAAAAAACAAGAATACAAACTTTTACAAAAGCACAATAATACTACGACGAGATGTATAAGTACAGAGCCACGTCAAATGGATATCACAAAAAATACATTAAACAGTAAATGTAATATTCAAATAGACAAGTAAAAGAATACTTTATCACGTTATTAAGATAGGGAAAAAATCGTCAGTAGCTGCAAACTCTTGAAGTTGGAAATGTATATCCTATATGCAGGTGAGGTTGGTATATAGCTACTATCAGCGGGAAATTGATAATTTCATAATTAAAATCGTCTCGTTTGTCAAAGATTCTGGTACTGAGATGACTGTGTGTGTCAAATTCGAGGTATAAGTGTAAAAATTAAGCGGAGGCAGCCATGTCTTTTTTTCTAAAATATCTAGTTCTGTGTTATATATGAATGGAACCAATTCAGAAAAGTTTGGATTGTTGATGGAACGAACATTATATGAATGTGAAATTAAATGACATGGCTTCTTTGATCTTCTTGTTTTTGACAAGTGTAAGAAGGAACTCCGACTCATATGAAACTTGAAAGTGGTTGACATGAAGAAGCGCACAGTTCGTTCCCATAGGAATGTAGACAATATGTTGAAAAAAGTCTACCTCAAAATTCAACAAATATGTTGTCAATAAAAATGTTCAACATACTGTCTATTATCAGTTGTTTATTTGTGTAGCATGTTTTACCTTTTGTTTAGTATTAATGCAGTCATTGTCAAGTATATTTAAAACATTTGTGCATATTAGGCAAAAATCAAAAACATACAAAGCAAATTTTATACTTTAATCAAGCATCATAAACGTTCTTTTATTCAATTTTATTAAGTGACTAATTTTTGTTATCTTGCAATACACAGTTTGAATAATTTGCTGATAGCCTTAAATTGCATGGGCTCATATCACAAATGTGTCGGTTAAAAATATGTGACAGTCAACAGGTGTGCAGGTGTGCGTTATATATATATATATAGAGAGAGAGAGAGTGCGTTATATATATATGGAGAGAGAGAGAGAGAGAGAGAGAGAGAGAGAGAGAGAGAGAGAGAGCGTAAACTATGTTGATGTACCGTACACATATAAATTATAAACATATAATACAAAAAAATCTCCAACTTATTTAATTTCAACTATTTGTAGAAGTGTTGGATGATAGCACGAATAACAACATAAAAGATATTGACCTGTCAAAGGCATTCACATTATCAGGTAAACATGAGTGTTATGAATAACACAATAGGTTTTGAGGAAAACGGTTTTACCTTTGTTCAGAATAGCATTTTGTAGAAGCATATTATTTCATTGTGGTATAAACAAAAAAAAATAGTTATTTATTATAACTTGGTACTTATGAAAGTTACGAAGTGTTTTGTTTGGTTGGTAATGGTACATGTTGACATTCTGACCCAGCTGAAACCAAACATACATGGTTTCTAAAAACTGAGCATCACGATCTCAACAAAATCCGGGGATGATTCAGGTTTTGCAGAAGGGTAAGCAGATACTGCTCCACAAACCGGGTGCAACGTATCCGTTAATTTTGGACAGATATTGAATAACCAACACTCAACCATCTCTTGATAAAAAAATTTGAAGATATGATTTCAACTGCATCACTGGGAACTCTTGGTTTTATACATTCTTTGTAAGCAGCATCTGTTCATAAAGAAAATCCTTAATGTTTTTAACAAATGTATCTACTTACGTTTTAAAGTTAATGCATCTATCATAGTTAAGAATCTAGAACAGAGGTATCGAAAATACTGGTTTATACAACATTTGGGAAACTTTTGTCATAAATTCACTGCCATCCCATCTTATATAACATTGATTTTTGTTTCAATATATGAATTTGACAGAATCTTATAAAGCAGAGTATTCCGATAAAAATACTTATCGGTCGTCCCACTGCCTATATCACTCTGCTCAGCTTTTACCGATTATCAGGTTGTCGGCATGTTGATATTGTAAAATGTAAAACTAAGAAAACGCTCCAAAAGATGCAAATACAACCCGATAAATCGATTATCAGATTATCGGTATTTTGATATTGTGAAATATCAGCTGCTCGACAAAAAATTTCACATTATGACTCGCAACTAATATTTTACAATATCAACATGCAGACAACCTGATAATCGGTACAATTGACCACAACTGGACTGATAAGAAGATATCTTTTTTTGGTACGGCCAAATATCTGAATATAAATGCCTAGGAAGGTGTGCATTAGATGGTACATAAAAATGAAATATTATTCCTATTATTTGCTCTTAACGTTGTAGTATCATTTAAAATTAATTAACCGTATCAAATACATGGGCTATATATTTATTTTTTTATAAGTGCATCATAACAGAATCAAAGTCAATGTAACAATATAGAAACATTAATAGTTGTACTTTAAGCCAGAAATATCTTTACGTTATAGATAATGCATATTTTAAGGTTTTTCTTGTCGTAGAACACACCGAGGGGTGTCAGGATTGATCAAATGAAATCTGGCTTTATTTTTTTTTTATGAAAGTCTATATTAAAATTTATCTCACATATATGATAATGTTTTGTTTATTGTAGCGATAAATTAACAAAACTTCACGATATTTATTTCTAAAATTAAAATGCGGGCAATGAAGGTTTCTTTTACATCTATCATCGATTGAACTTTAAAAAAATAAATTTCCAAATCGGCAACAAAAAACTATCAGACGAATAAAATTTTGAAGTAAATTATAGATTGCATTTTTATCAAGGAAAATAATGACCTCACACAGGTCATTATTTTATGCCTTTGAGCATATTTCATTGAAACATGGTATCGTCCGGGTTGATTCTGAAAAAGAATGACCTGTCGTTCTGAAAGAAAATAACTCCATATAGGTATATAATTTTAAAATAACCCACGCATATGAACGTGGGTTTGTTATAGGCTGCTGTATTAAAAGAATTTAACAGACCCTTTCAACATTTTTTGAAATTAATGTAGTTCACAAAAAAGAAACACAACAACTTTGTTTTGCTCTCATCTTTTACACTTCATTTCTTAAAACCCTTCGAATCAATAACTTTCATGTCAATAATGACTCCGTATTTTAGACCCTTTTCTGTTTTAATATATTTGCTTGATATATTAGGAAAGAAACACCAACATTTTAAAACAGTTAAAAAAGAAGCGTTGATCAGAAATTTAACACCTTTAATTATAAACCTATTATGGCAATACTTTGGGTGGAGAGTTGTCTCATTAGCAATCATACCACATCTTCTTTTTAATATTTACCGATTTCAAGCCTATTTTGTCTCTTCATATTTTATATTTTATTATTTTGGACTTTGTGGTTAATTAAGACATGAGTGTTTTACACATTTAAAATGAAAATTTATCTAAACAATAGATAACAGAGAATCATTGATTATAATAAGCAAAAACAATGAATCGAAACAAAGTGACCTAAAAAGAATAATACAAAAATAAGGACCTCAATCATTGCTACCTGCATTGCATACGGCACTTGTTCCTTAAATGACCTAATGCGGTATGGGTTTTGCTCTTTGTTGAAGGCCGAACTGCGAGTTTCTAACATGGAGGAATGTTCCCTTATTGGCATTCATACCACACCTCCTTGTTTTCATTTTAGATGAACATATTGTAGCCCTTATGACTGATTTGATTCAAACAACTACTATATTTCAAGTGCGATAATAATACGTATTTATCTTTCAGGTTCTCTTTACATTCTATCAGCTATGTTGTTTGCATTAACAGCAAGGAAACCGTCATCTAAATCTAATGCTTTAACTACCACAAGGCATGGTGAGAAAAAGATTACAAGCAATGCCAATGATTTAAACTATGAATTAGAAATGGAACTATTTATAGAAAAACCTTAAACAATTCATTATTTACTACTTTTATCTGTAAGAGGAGCAATTGTTTTATACTTGTATTCAGCACTTTGGTGTTGACATGAATATCAATTATATGGTAATTTTTATAAATTTCCTGTAACAGAACTATGAATTTTTCGAAAAACTGAGGATTTTCTTATCCCAGGAATACATTACCTTAGCCGTATTAGGCACAACTTTTTGGAATTTTGAGTCCTCAATGCTCTTCAACTTTGTACTTGTTTGGTTTTACAACTGTTTTGATCTGAGCGTCATTGATGAGTGTTATGTAGCTGAAATGCGCGTCTGGCGTATAAAATTACAATTCTGGTACCTTTGCTATTTACATCACTGGGTCGATGCCACTGCTGTTGGACGTTTCGTCCCGTAGGGTATTACAAGCCCAGTAGTCAGCACTTCGGTGTTGACATGTATATTTATGATATGGTCATTTTTATAAATTTCCTGTTACAAAACTATGAATTTTTCGAAAAACTAAGGATTTTCTTATCCCAGGAATAGATTACCTTAGCCGTATTTGGCACAAATTTTTAGAATTTTGAGGTCCTCAATGCTCTTCAACTTTGTACTTGTTTGGTTTTACAACTGTTTTGATCTGAGCGTCACTGATGAGTGTTATGTAGACGAAACGTGCGTCTGGCGTATTAAATTATAATCCATGTACCTTTGATAACTATTTATACTAGATACGACCTGAGATTACCGACTTATCACTAGAGTTTTACATGCAATGATCATCACGACGTGCAGAAGGAATTGCTTACCAAATAGAGGCTCCTGAGCCAATCCCCTGTATTTGGTGGGGTTCATGTTTCACATTATAGGTATAGAGTGTTTGATATGTACATGCATGTGAGCTTGTAAAACTTATCAAATACATTTAGCACCGTGTGATTTCAAAAAATGCGCTGCACCACCAAATTTGAATCCCCACAATTATCTTACATTTCATAAAATCTATTCTGACGACAGAACATATGCCATTGTGGTGCTTTAATGCTCTATGGAAAAACCAGGTAAAGATCTTTTATACGTACTTGAGTTTTGAAGTGTATACATGTGTATTTCTGTTTTTTTTTTCATATTCTCTAATGATATTACTTCATGGAAAAATGTACATTTAACAAAAATATCGAACTCCGAGGGAAATTCACAAACGAAAAGTCCCTAATCAAATCGCAAATCCAAAAGCTCAAACACATTAAACGAATGAATGTAATATTCCTGACGGCTTGGTACATGCATTTACTAACATAGATTGAACCTGTTTTATAGCTAGCTATAGCAAGCTATATCTCTCACGTGTATGAGTGTCGCATACAATTCCATTATATCGACAACAATTTGTAAACAAAGCAAACAGATATGATAGGTAAAAATGTTTAAAGAAAAAAGGGAAACAGCAGAAAACATTGTATTATAAATCTAATCACTATAAAAACAAATATATATGTCACAAAAGAAAAAAAATGGCATATAGACAAAGCAAATTAGGAAAATAAAAGGCAGGAATACAAACCATTACCATGGTTCAATAACACAATGACGGAAAGTATAATTACCAACCCACGTCAAAATAGGATATTACCAAAATTTAACTATACATTAAAGGTAATTATTTTCAAAGGCATATAAAAGAAAACTGTAACACGTTATCAAGATGATAAACAAAGTCAGAACATGGAATATATACTTTAAGACCATCGTGTATTATTTGTGAAGTTGATACGGAATATTTACCAACAAGGTATTGGTATCTTCCAATAAACGGTTTTTTTTTAGAAAAAGGACGAGACGTTGTTTTACATAACCCTGGTTCATCAACTTTCTGCTCAGACAATTGTGGCGTTTTAAAAAACTCGGAGTAGCAGCTTCAAGCTCTTGAATACCAAATGAGTTGGGAAATATATATCCGATATGCTGGTGAAGCTAATAATTTGCTGCTGAGGTGGGGGAAATTGATAATTTCAAAACTAAAATCGTATCGTTTGTTATAGATTCGGGTACTAAGATGACCGTTAATATCAAATTCGAGTTATACTTCTACAATAAGAGTATAATTTGCTCTTTTCTATTCCAATACAAAACGCCTTTTTGTCTGTCACCTAATATGCATACTCATATATAATATAATCACGTTTTTACCAATTTAAATAGGACAAAACTGACAAGGGCAAACAGAAGCTTATAGGTTGCATTTCTGTAAACATCTGCTATGCAATTTCTCATAGGAACTCCTTTTACGGCTAAAACTGTACCACTTTTACTATCAAGTTATGAGAAAATTTATATCCTAGAATGGAAATGTCATATGCACTACTATTTTTCCCCAAAGGTTAAAATAAAGGGCTGTGCGGCATATTTTCAACGTTTATATGCCCCGAGTTTTAACTTACACTCAAATTATGTACTACCCCTGCCTTAACTTAAGGATTTATACAGACTTCAATATGACTGATATGCATATGCATATTTACTGGTAACATTCCCAAGATATTTCTCTATGAACTGAAACACAGAGATCATAACTGGAAACTAGTACATTCACAAAATTATTATTTCTATGAATATTATATATCTCCCTAAAAGAGGCGTGGTTTGAGAAACAGCTGTATTTACAAAGTGCAACCTATAATGTTTTGTTTTGTATTTTTGGTATCGTTTTGTATCTTGCATTAACTATTATTTTTACTTTTAAACATAAGTTTGTCCTTTGTGGTCTAGGCAGGATGAAATCAATACTTAATATTATTCTTACTATTGAGTTCTATAGCAAGTGATAATTTGTTAAAACTGTGTAAATTGGATGAAACTCAAAAGGCTGACCAGACGGTAATATTTTTCACGTTTACAGTACCATTTAAATTGTTTACTGAATATCCAAATGATTGTCAATTGTTTCTTGCATTATATTAATTTTCAAAATCAAAAAGGCACAATACATGAAAAAAAAACTACAACAATCATTGTAATACTAAAATGTTTTCACTGAGAGTTGTCCTTCGATGTCAATGTTTTGTGACTTCCTGATGTATCTGAAATGTTATTTCTATTTCAATGTGAAACGTTATCCACAATTGCTGAGCAGACAACACAACATAATTCACCCTTAACAAGTCAGTATAAAAATTCGCTCATCAGACATCATAAGTCTGTGTCCACACTTGTTTTCCAATGACTAAAAGTTAGAATTATCTCTCTTTGTCAAGGTTTCGAGACAAATTTAAAACTGTTTCCAAAAAGATGTTTTCCCTTATGTGGGAAAAAATGAGAAAAGAATGAGCAATATTTCTAAACTAATTCCAAATTCGATGCAAATGGATAAAATTACTTAAAAATTACTTATAAGATAATAAATTCTGTTTCGTCTTCATAAAGTTTCAACATATTGGAACTCATTCAATCGCCAATATCAGACAAACATTTTTTTACGTTAGTCTGTACAGATCGGAGCAGTCTCATTGCGGTCTTGTGCGTATCATCTGCGTACGAATGGTGTTACATTCTGTGTCGCCTGCAAACTTCATCTACTGTTTTTTATCCGAAAATACAACACAGTTTCGGCCTAAAGACCGACCCCTGCGGTAGAATCAATTGGCAAAATATTATCTGTACATGCATATAAATAAAATAATAGTTTATAAGATTGTTTAAACACGTGACTAGGTAATTGACGAAGCATCATTAGGAGAGGTAATAAGTACAAAAAAGTGTCCCATAAATGGTTGAAAAGATACATATAGGGATATATCTGATTGACATTACTTACAGGAATATTGCAACCAAAAGTTGTATTGTGTCATTAATTTGAATATGTACGTATGAATATGAGATTTTGCAAATATTGCTTACCACGACATATACCTTTATACAGTGGAGATCAGTTCTAACCTCTCATAAATTCTGTCAGAATCTGTTAGGAGAACTGTTCTAGAACAGTATGTAGAACTGTCAGCCTGACACCTTTTAGGCAGTTCTAGGTTAGAACTGTTCTAGCTAGAACTGATTTGGTCAGTTCTACCTAGAACTGATTTAGACAGTTCTAGCTAGAACTGATCCTGACAGTTCTACCCTAGATCAGTTTTAGTCAGTTCTAGCTAGAACTGACCAAATCTTTGGTCAGTTCTACTTCTAGAACAGTTCTACGGTTAGAATTGATATCAAATTCTACGGCTAGAATTGATTTATAAATTCTACGGCCAGAATTGATTTATAAATTCTACGGCTAAAATTGTCGGATTTATAAATTCTGCGGCTAGAATTGATTTATAAGTTTTAAGAAATCTTTGTCTGAATATAAAGGCTTCGGCAAAATAGCGATTAATATTATATAGAGTTTTACTATTTTGCCGGTTTTATTTCAGATTTATAATCGGCAAGAGAACATGTTTAACCCCGCCATATTCTGCATGTATGTGCCTGTTCCAACTCAGGAGCCCGTAATTCAGTGATCATAAATTAGGCCGTTAGTATTATGGGGGAAAAAGGGGGGGGGGGTATTATTTAAATTGTTTTACATTTGTTATTCCGGGAGTCAGGATGGCTTGTTATCACATAACAAAATTATCTGACCTCATTAACCAAATGTAATTTCCGTTTACGAGTAGTTTTCATACCTCGGACGGACCTGATTAACAAAAATCTTTTGACCACATTAATCTAAACTGACATTATTTGCTCTTTCTTTCTGCAAATCTATATAGCTGCACAGTACTTCAGTTTTAATTTTAGGTCAAGAGGGACTGTACTATACAAGTTACAGCAATATTGGAAAACAATTTTGTTCGCATCAATTTATAGTGCCAGCATGCAGGGGCAGATCCAGCCATTATAAAAAGGGGGTGGGGGTTCCAACAATGAGTAAAAGGGGGTTCCAACTATATGCTCCCATTCAAATGCATTGATCGTAAAAAAAGGGGGGGTCCAACTCCTGGACCCCCCTCCCTTGATCCGCCAATGAGCATGTCCTCTTTTTATTCAAAATATTGAATCATAAACAAATATCAGTAGTTTTCATACTTCAGACTGAGTCGTGTAATAAAATCTTTTGACCGCATCAACCAAAACTTACCATATTTGCTTTTTTTTTATGTAAATCTATAAAATAGCTGCACAGTAATTCAGTTATAATTTTAGATCAAGAGGGACTGTAGTATATAGAATGAAATTCAAAACAGTGTGGCTGTGGCCATTGATTGACACATTAAAATCATCCATTGACTGGGACAATTTACATGAACGTTTGTCTGTAACGACCACCGTTCACGACGTACCTACGATAGACATTTAAACTGTGGGGTCACCAAAGGTTTCTTTACGCCTTTAATTATAAAATAATTCAAAAAATTAATCAGGAATAACCTTTATGTTTTGATTTATATAATTGATATTAATCAAAACATCGTGTTATTTCTGATTAGTTTTTCGAATTACTTTATTAAGGTGTTGAGAACCTTTGGTGACCCCATAGTTTAAGTGTCTTTAAAAAGTACATAGTGAGCAGTGGTTGTTACATACAAACGTTCACCTAAATTGTCCCAATCAATGGATGATTTTAATGTGTCAATCAATGGCCACAGCCACACTGTTTTGAATTTCATTCTAAATAACTACAATATTGGAAATAAATGACCACAAGTACTTCAGTTTTAATTTTAGGTCTAGGGGGACTGTAATATACAAGTTAGAGCAATTTTGGAAAAAAAATTTGTTCGCATCAATTTATAGTGCCAGCATATCATGCAGGGGCAGATCCAGCCTTTTTTAAAAGGCTGGGGGGGGGGGGGTCCAACTATATGCTCCCATTCAAATGCATTGATGTTTAAAAAAAAGTGGGGTTCCAACCCCTGGACCCCCTCCCCTTGATCCTAAATATTGAATCATAAACAAATATCAGTAGTTTTTATACTTCAGACTGAGTCGTGTAATAAAATCTTTTGACTGCATCAACCAAAACTTACCTTATTTGCTTTTTATTATGTAAATCTATATAGCTGCACAGCAATTCAGTTATAATTTTAGGTCGAGAGGGACTATAGTATATAAATAACTGCAATATTGGAAATCAATGACCACAAATTTTTTTTCGCATCAATTGAGGGTGCCAGCATTTCCTATTTTTATTCAAAATATCGCATCAGAAACAAATATCAGTAGTTTTCATACCTCAGACTGACTCATGTAACAAAATTATTTATCTGCATCAATCAAAATTGACCATATTTGACAGCATCAACTAAAACTGACCATATTTGACCGCATCAACCAAAACTGACCATATTTGCTCTTTTTTATGTAACTCTTATAGTCGCATAGTACATGTAGTAAATCTGTAATATTTTTATGTAAGGATGGATTGTAAAATCATGAAAATACAAATGATAGAAATATTGGAACACAATGCTACCTAATTTCATTTGCGTCAATTTAGAATGCCAGCATGGCCTCTTGTTATTCAAAATATTGCATCATAAACAAATATCAGTAGTTTTCATACCTCAGACTGACTGGTATAACAAAATAATTTGTCCGCATCAACCAAAACTGACCATATTTGCACTTTATTATGTACATGATATCAATCTTAATAGCCGCAAAGTAAATCACTTATATTTTTATATCAGGTGGATTGTTTAATATAAATGAAAGCAATATTGGAAAACAAAATTATGCTCACATCAGTTTATAAAGCCAGTATGTCCTCTTTTTAATCAAAATTTTGAATCGTAAACTAATTTCAGTAGTTTTGATATCTCAGACTGACTCATGAATATAACAAAATTATTCGTCTGCATCAACCAAAACTGACCATATATGACAGCATCAACCAAAACTGACCATATGTGATAGCATCAACCAAAACTGACCATATATGACAGCATCAACCAAAACTGACCATATGTGATAGCATCAACCAAAACTAACCATATTTACACTTTGTTATGTAAATCTTAATATATACATAGCCGAATACTTAATCACTTATAGTAATACATATTACGATGGATTATATAATTCAAATGACAGCAATATCAATGAATATTGGAACACATTGGCTACAAAAAAATTTCCACATCAATTTAGAGTATCACCAAGTCCTCTTTTTATTCAAAATATTGAATTGTAAACAAATTTCAGTAGTTTCGATATATCAGACTGAGTCGTTTTAACAAAATTATTTGACCGCATCAACCAAAACTGAACTTATTTACACTTTTACTTTATCATGTAAATATATATGGCCTCATTGTAAACCAATAATATTTCTATGTGAGGACGGATCGTATGATAAAAATGACACTAACTTTGAAACACAATACACCTTATCGCTAATCGTGGCCGACTCGGCCTCTTGAACTTTTGAAGCATACAACAGTCACTTTTCCATTGTGGCGTCAGATATTTTGTTTTATGACGTCAAAATTTTACGGGAACCTGTGTGATATCCAGTAATGGCAGACAAATAGCGACAAGGTGTATTTATACCATATCTAAGAATTTAGCGCGCCGTTATTTCCTCTCTGTACCCATAATAATACACCTTATCGTTAATCCCAGGCTGACCCGGCCGCTTGAACTTTTGACGCATACAACAATCACTTTTCCATTATGGCATCAGATATTTTGTTTTGTGACGTCAAAAATTTACGGGAACCTGTGTGATATCCAGTAATGCGGACAAATAGCGATAAGGTGTATGAACCGTCACTAAAGTGACTTTTTAACATGTTTAAGTCAGTAGTTTGTGATGGTTTTTTTTTAAACAAAACTATTTAACGACATCATCCAACACTCACATGACTGATTCATATACTTTATTTTAAAAATAAAAAGTACATGTATGGGAAGTTCTCTTCTTGGAATAGTATACTGTTAATATAATTTGAAGAAGGCAAAGAAAAATGCATGACTTTGTTTGTAGCCGAACGTCCAGGGGCAAATGTTTCATTCATGTTCAGATCGAGTATATTTTTCTGAGTTCCAGACTCCCAGATATCATTTATAATCATTATGGATAAGTCTGGCTAAATTGACGAGATGGTGCAAATGTATATAGTTTTTTTAAGTTATACAACACTTTTTTCATTAATATCCCATAATTCATCCACTATACAATTTTCGTTTGAAAATTTGTCAAAACAGAATCTTAAATGAATGTAAATCCAAGGCAAACAAGGTAAATTACGATTAAAATTCCATGAATTAAATGTAGAGTTATATTTAGGAAGAGACTGTTAAAAACGGGGAACGAAGAAACGTAAAAAATGATGTTTCCGTATGCAATCTTATAAAAATATTTCTCCGATGAGTTGGATAACCTTCTATTCACTTCGATATTTGTACATGGAACGTTTGATCAGTAAAAAATATAGAAAATCTGCTATTATATAGCAAAGTAATTGGAAGTGATTTATTTCTTCTAAATTCTAAAGTGCCCTTACTGCAGTGACGTCATTTAGAACTGTTCTACAGTCCTGACTGATTTAGTCAGTTCTGCTGACAGTTCTACGGTTAGAAGTGATTTGGACAGTTCTACCTAGAACTGATTTAGACAGTTCTACCCTAGAACTGATCCTGACAGTTCTACCTAGAACTGATTTAGTCAGTTCTACCTAGAACTGATTCTGACAGTTCTACTTAGAACAGTTCTGGGGTAGAACTGTTCTAGGTAGAACTGTTCTAGGACAGGTTAGAACAGTTCTATGACATAATATTCTGACAGTTCTAATGAGAGGTTAGAAGTGATCTCTACTGTACATCATTCAATGAAGAATTTAGTTACACCGCTCGCCAATGTTACGGTTTTGAGCCAACAAACTAGATGAACCCCGCCACATTCTGTATGTGCCTGTCCCAAGTCGGGAGCCGGTTATTCAGTTTTTGTCGTTTGCTGCTGTATATCATATTTGTTTTCGTTCATTATTTTGTACATAAATCAGGCCGTTATTTATTTTGTTTGAATATTTATAGCTGACTACGCGGTATGGGTTTAGTCCTTATTGAAGGCCGTACAGTGATCTATAATTGTTAAAAAAAAAATGTCATTTGGTCTTTTGTGGAGAGTTGTCTCTTTGACAAACATACCATATTTTCTTATTTTTATATTTTGAAAAATACTTGTTAAATAGAAAAAAAAAACATTTTGTAGTATGAGTCACACATTTAGATATTATTTTGAGAGGTCATAGAACCTTCAAAAATATACTGATGCATTGTCGTAATAAAGAGAGATAACTCTTGATTGTCAGTTGAATAAGAATACATGTTATATTTTAGCTGAATTACAGCATCGGTACACTAAATGTATGTTCTACAATTGTATAAACAAGCAATTGTTATGGGGTTTGTCCTATTCACTTTTTATTATAAATATATAAAAATTGAAAATTGAAATTAGAAAATAAAATGTAACTAAATAAAATGTACAAATAAGCAAACATAACAAATTGCAATAAGTAAAATAATAAAATATCAAAATGGCATCTTTAACTAGGTTAGCGATTCAGGCTCTTGGTAACCTCTTGTTTCTGGACATTCATGTGGCTATATTTCAAATAAAAGTATTGTAAACAAGGCGTAATATACCAACGGTCAATGAAAAAAAAATCGAAGTAAAACAGACAACACTTTATGTTCAAAACAAAACAACAGTTCACAAAGATAGTTGACTTGTGAGTGCGATTCATAAACTTGCGCAAATACAAGGGATAGTCTCAGACGACCTGATTTGGTAAGCAGTTCCTTCCCCACTCATGTCACCCGTTACCGTCGTGTTGCTCATTGCAAGTAAACTTAAGTGATACGTCGGTTATATCTCTACGCATTTACAATCATGATTGGTAACATGTTATGTTCTTCATGTCATATAGCTTTTCAAATGTTTCGCTTCGTATTCATTCGGACTTTTAAATATTCGGATTCGTGCGTTCCTGGTGGAAGCAAATCCAGAAAAGCGCTTCGGACATATGAAATATATAGTGTTTCAATCATTTCTTATCTCAATATAATCTATTATTATCTTTTGCTCCTCTCAAAGTTAAATCTATAAATAACAAACCATTCATTAAAAATTCAACGTTTTTCTATAAATAATTCCATTTCTAAATCATCATTTAATTCAATGTCATTAGTTTTCTTCTTTTCGTCACCGTGGCTTAAATTTGTTATAGAACTATATTTAGACGACGACTTCCTTGCTGTTAACGCACACAGTATAGCTGATAAAATGTAAAGAGAACCTGAAAGATAAAACGTATAATTATCGAACTAGACATAGTTATATAAATTAAGTCATGCATGTGGTCAACATGAAGTTTGTCTTAAAGATGTTCGAAATTCTCTAACAGAAAAAGGTTGACTAAGATAAAAGGATTTAAAATCTACAATTTTAAAGCCCGTTATCCATTGGGTACAAACTCGAAAATTTTAATTTGGGCAGGTGATGGTTCACTGTTGGGTATTTAACATTTGTATTGATTAGTTTGATCGCAACCTCGCTTTGGTCTTTTTGAAATCCGACGGCAAGGTTGCAGAAGACAAAAATTGGACGAGAAAATAATCTTCTTAAAAAGTTGAAATAACACCTGAAATAGGTTTGATAAAGGGCTATAAGTGTATTTTGATATACGATAAAGACGGATTGATATCGATTTAATCCCGATGTCTTGAAATTTTAGTTAAAAGCGACATTTGAAAACATACAAAAAATTTAATGTGCAAATGAATTTCGAATTTAAGTAAATGGTCACAGCCAAAAATAAATCAAAACCAAGATTGTGTTAGACATTAAAGTTTTATGCAATTTGAAAGTGTAAAGGAATCTATAACTGTTATTGCCGTACTTTAGTGATATAAAGGGTTTCCAAATCAACCAAATGTTTTCACGAGGAATTTTTGAAATAGCTTATTGTCAGCATATAAGTTGATGCAGTCGATAACTTAGTTCATCTAAATACAGGACAAAAATGAGCAAAAAGTTGAGTGTTTTGACTCTATTTATTGACAAACTTGTAATGACAAAACTTCCGGTTAACGGTGGGCATAAAAACCGGAACCGGCTTTGATAAACTCGTATGTTCCGGGTATGTTCCGGATTTGCACAAATGGTAAAACAATCATTTTAGTAAGTAGTAATTGATTCTTAGTTTATATATCCTGAGAATAACACGAAAGAGAAAACTATAGGCATATAATCGGAGAGAGATTTGTGAAATACGTATGTTGTTCGATATTCACTTTTAATATTTTATATATATATAAGGTAAAGCACATGTATTTATTTGAATGAAGATAACACATACACTTTAAGTTTCAGATCATGTATAGGAGGTCCGGCAGAAAAAGGGTGCCGACAAGCAGGGCAAATAATGGAGGCGCAACGGCGGCTGCAAAGAAGTCGAAACAGCAACAGGAAGAGGCGACTGCTAATAGTGCAGATAGATTAGCTAGGAATTTACCTAGAACAAGTGGAACACCACCTGTACAGCTCGGCTCAAACACAGTGACAACTAATGTTCTACCACACAGTCCAATAATGATCCCAGCAACACTGCCAGCAGAAACAATTTACCCTGCTCCAGGTAATACAACATTACACCAACCCCTAATTAACACAGGTTATGCCTTACCCATTGAAACGGTTAAGGCGTCAGATGACATAGCGCGAAACGTATCGCAAAATGTCAAACAAAAAGTAATAAATGGGGAATATGTAGATATGGGCAGTTTGTTAAATAATTCACAAAACACAACAGGAGTGAATCAAACACTTACATTTAATCAGGGACTGATTATATTACAACCTAAGCAACAGGATACAAGAATTAACACAATAGGTATATGGACGGATGCCTTTTTAATATATATCAGTATTTATTGTTCTATACATACATCTCAGTTCCAAGAACTGTTGAAGTATATGCAAACTGTCAGGTTAGGGGCTAAACGCTATGCAGGTTTAGGATGGAAATTGTATGATGAACAGTTTAGACTACGTAGATCACAGGAGCCTGCTGGATCCTGGTCTGTCATAGACACTGAGCTATGGTTATTGTATATGCAACCAGCAGGTCCAATTAATGGGTCAGAGTTCAATATTGCACAAAAACCAACAAACAATTTTCTTAAATGCTATGCATATAATTATAATGGGACGTGCACCCAACAATATTGCACATACAAACATGCTTGTTTAAAATGCAGTGGGGTACATCCGGTTATATATTGCACTAATAGCAAAGTGACTAACTCTAATAATCCTCAGTCACCTGGGATTGTTCAGAGATTCAGATCAGCCCGGCCTCAAGCACCACAAAAAACAGCATCTAATTTTCAACCCTTTGCACCTAGGCAAATGCAAAATAACACAAGATTCCGTTCTCCTGGAGCATTTATGGGACAAAGGCAAAACCCCAGTCAAAATTAAATCTTTAAGAGAATTACTGTCAAATTATGAAAACAAAACTGATGCAGCAATGTTATTATTGGGATTTATAGAGAGGTTTAGATTAAACTATACTGGTCCAAGGATCTCGAGTTTTGCAAGCAATCTCATTTCGGCAGAAGTTCACAAAACTGAAACGAATTTAAAATTACAAAAAGAAGTGCATCTTGGTAGAATGTTGGGCCCCTTTTCAAAAATACCAATTTCAACTTTAAGAATATCTCCTATTGGGGTAGTTGCAAAAAATGACGGGTATGGCGTCTTATAACTCACTTGTCATATCCTCTAAACTGGAGTGTGAATGATTTCATTGATCCAGAAATTTGTAAAGTAAAGTATTCTCCTTTTGATAAAGTGGTTGGGATGATCTCTGAATTGGGAAATAACGTGCTTTGCGCAAAAATGGACATTAGTCAGGCCTTTAGAATTTTATTGGTTCACTCAGCTGATTTTGACCTTCTGGGAATTTTCTTTGATGGCAAATATTATATTAATAAATGTCTGCCTGAAGGCTGCTCTATATCATGTGCCCTCTTTGAAAAATTTGCCACTTTTTTGCATAAAACAGTTGCATTGAAAGCTGGCATTGAGACTTTAGACCACTATTTGGATGACTTTTTCTTTGCTGGTGAAAGTTCAACGGATAATTGTACCATTTTGATGGACACTTTTAATGAAGTATGTAGGCAGTTAGGTGTTCCACTAGCAGAGAATAAAACAGTAGGTCCTACCACATGTATCACATTTTTAGGCCTTGAAATTGACACAGTACTTATGTTGGTTAGAATCCCCCCTGAAAAACTGGATAAACTTAAATTTATGCTTGATCAGGTCTTGTCGAAAAAGAAAATGACACTGAAGGAACTTGAATCAATTACTGGTTTAATGGCATTTTGTTCAAGGGCTATTATATCAGCCCGTGCATTCATTCGTCGTTTTTACGATTTGATAGCTTCAGTTAAGAATGGAAAGCCTTATTATACTGTCAGACTGAATTCAGAGGTCAAAGCAGATGCTAGAGTTTGGTTAAATTTTCTAGATCAATTCAATGGTCAGTGTTATTTTCCTAATAGATTTTGGTCGACTAATGAAAGTCTGGAATTATTCACTGATAGTGCAGGTAATGTCTTGTTAGGTTGTGGAGCTTATTTTCAAGGTCACTGGGTACAATACCAGTGGCCCAGTAGTTGAGCTGATACTAGCATTTTATTGGATATAACATGTTTGGAGCTTATTCCCATCGTGCTGTCTTTCATGATATGGGGTCCTTCATTTAGAAATAAAAAGATTTTGTTGAGAATAGATAATCAGGCATTAGTAAGCATTGTGAACAAAAGAACATCAAAATCAAAGAGAGTTATGATATTGATAAGACAACTAGTTTTTCTCACTATGAACAATAACATACAATTTAGGGCACAACATATTGAGGGTGAGCATAATGCAATCGCAGATGCTCTTTCTCGATTTCAGGAACAACGTTTTATGGACTTGGTCCCGAATGCAGACAGTTCTCCAGCAGCAATCCCACAAGAATTCCTGTCGATGATTTCAGAACTGAAATGAATCATTTACTTATAAATTCATTTGCACCCAGTACACAGAAAGCATATTTGCATAGCATGGACGTATTTGGTAAATTCAGAGAAAATCATGGTTTTTCTGATGTCTGGCCTATTCCGCTTGATGACTTGACATCATTCATTGTTTATATGTTTAGAAAGAAATTGTCCCACTCAACAGTATCTGGCTATATTTCAGGCTTAAGTTACTTTAATAAAATCAACAATTTAGAAGACAATACACAGAAATTTGTGGTCAGAAAATTGATTGAAGGAATAAAAAGGTTGGGGGGCCCAAATCAAAAGGACACTAGATTACCTATTACGAGAGATATATTGGAAAAATTATTGAGGTCACTGGCGGTGATTTGCAAAAACGGGTATGAGACAAAACTGTTTATGACTTCATTTTCACTAGCCTTTCATGGTTTTATGAGAGTAGGTGAAATAACAGTTGATTGCAAAAATAAGCAGATGCATACTGTAAAATTTGAAAATATAAAGCTTTGTGATGCAAGATTAGAGGTTTTATTGACGTCATCTAAAACTGATCAGTTTGGTTCTGGAACAGCAATCGTTATTTCTAAGCAGAAAAACAAAAATGTATGTCCAGTACAAATAATGGCTAATTTTATTAAAGTTCGCCCACCTTATCTGGGACCTTTATTTTGTCATTTTGATGGATCCCCCTTCTGTCAGTAATTGGTATAGAAAACAATGGATTTAAGTCCCATTCCTTTAGAATTGGCATGGCAACTACATGCGCATTAGAGGGTATTTCTGATGAACAAATTAAAGAAATGGGACGTTGGAGTCACAGGCCTTTTTGCGTTACATTAGGATTTAAATGTCTGAACATTATATATGTACATTTATTTGTGTAAATATGTTTCTATATTTGCTTATTTTGTAATGCAGTCTTGAGCTGGCATTTGAATAAATATTGTATTATGTAAATAAATGGTATGTCCTGCATCAATATAAGCAAGTGATAATTGCTTTCTAAGAATTGCAGGACATGCTACAGTTTGGATTGTTGGATCCTCGATTATTAAGCATGCCTTTGGGGAAGCCAGAGGAAGACCGGGAGGGGTAAACTTGGGGCTGCAGAGGATGGAAGTAAATATTTGGTGGCAGGGAAAATGTGGAGGTAAAGTGCTGGACATGAAACAACAAATAAGAACCATGTTAAAATATGAAGATCCGCCAACTATATTAGTTTTACATATTGGAGGCAATGATATAGGGAAAGAAAGTACAAAAACTCTTTGTGAACTAATAAGGAAACAGTTCAGTTGGATGCGTCAACTGATGTTGAACACAGTTTTTGTCTGGTCTCAAATTATTCCGAGATCAAGTTGGCGTTACTCTGACAATATTAATGCCATGGAAAAATGTAGAATGAGGGTTAATACCTCTATAGCATCATTTTTAACCAAAACAAATGGTTGTTACATCCGTTACCCTGATATAAAGGCTAATGAATTATTCTTAATGAAAGATGGAGTGCATTTGACGTCTTTGGGAAATAACATTTTTTTGAATACCCTCCAGGGAGGATTAGAAATGATCATCAGGAATCTTGACATTAATTTAACCTCCCCCGACTGTAATTAGATACAACTGTTATGTTAACATTTTATATCTGACGTTTCAAGTAAATTACTAGGAAGTAACTTGAAAGTTTATATATTAAATTGTATTTGGCACAGCTTCGCGCAGCTACACCCCCTCTTTTCAGTGGTGGTTGTCCAATCAGATCAAGTTGTTACTCTGATCTTATCGGACAATTTGGCACATTTCGCTGCGCTGGATTTAACATTCATATATTCAGTGAACAGTAATGATAGCCTCTGATTACCAGGGCTCATCAGTCAACTTCTCGTACCAGACATATTACTTAAATATATTTATATTAGTGGTCTGCCATAATTTGCGGTAGCCACATTATAATTTACATATATATTAAATACAGACATTGATAAATATATTTCAGAGCAAGATTGCCAATTTAAATACATATTATATATCATATATGTTATATTTTATTCAAGATAAAGCTGTGGCCAAATACTGCCAAAACCTTATTATCTATTTGTTATGTTTTGGGCCTCGAGGATAAAAGGATTTAAAATCTACAATTTTAAAGCCCGTTATCCATTGGGTACAAACTCGAAGATTTTAATTTGGGCAGGTGATGGTTCACTGTTGGGTATTTAACATTTGTGTTGATTAGTTTGATCGCAACCTCGCTTTGGTCTTTTCGAAATCCGACGGCAAGGTTGCAGAAGACAAAAATTGGACGAGAAAATAATCTTCTTAAAAAACCCACCACCCTCCCAATGTAAATTAATTTTGTGTTACATGTGTATTTGTTCTGAATGGAAGTAAGAAACCAGATATTGCTTTTAAGTTTATATTTCAGCTTATTTCTGCTAATGGTACTGAGATGGGAGAGTAGGAGACAACTAGTGAACATAATGTAGATGTAAAAGTGGACATTGGCAGAGCACATTTCGCTGTGCTGGATTTAACATTCATATATTCAGTGAACAGTAATGATAGCCTCTGATTACCAGGGCTCATCAGTCAACTTCTCGTACCAGACATATTACTTAAATATATTTATATTAGTGGTCTGCCATAATTTGCGGTAGCCACATTATAATTTACATATATATTAAATACAGACATTGATAAATATATTTCAGAGCAAGATTGCCAATTTAAATACATATTATATATCATATATGTTATATTTTATTCAAGATAAAGCTGTGGCCAAATACTGCCAAAACCTTATTATCTATTTATTATGTTTTGGGCCTCGAGGATAATTGAGAGTTTTGTCTTGTTTGTTTTAAAATCTCCTGACTCGCCTAATTCTAGGTACCAAGTATCTGGCGGACATAAACTATTCGGAATCGTCACTGGCAGACAGAACTTTCATTTGCTACGCAGTTACACTCCACAGTTTGGAAATAAAATTAAAATTGATCCCCAAAATGTTAAATCAATTTCCTTTCCATGGTTTTCTAATAAACCAATAGAACTGTGTGTGTCCATACATATAGATTACATTTTTGCTTTTTGATACCGACTTTATCATCAAGGGCGAGCGGACATTTGAGTCAAAAAATAAAATGACTGTATTCTTTTCATCGGCAATTTATCTTAACTGTATGTTGGGTTTTTTGTTTGTTGAGAATATGAATTAAGATGAAAAAGTTATAGTAACATTATTTTAACGCGAAAAGCTGTTGTATTTGTTCGGTTATATGAATGAAGTTGTGTGTATTGCATTAATAAATTGACACGTATGGTTAGTGGACATTTTCTGAAGTAAATAAACCCCTCATAGATACCAGGATTGAAATTTTATATTTACGCCAGGCGCTCGTTTCGTCTACAAAGTCTCTTTTTTATACAAATAAGGCCGTTAGTTTTCTCGTTTGAATTGTTTTACATTGTCATATCGGGGCCTTTTATAGCTGGCTATGCGGTATGGGCTTTGCTCATTGTTGAAGGCCGTACGGTGACCTATAATTGTTAATGTCTGTGTCATTTTTGGTCTCTTGTGGATAGTTGTCTCATTGACAATCATACCACATCTTCTTTTTTATAATCATCAGTGTCGCTCGAATAAAAAAATGTTAAAAAGGCCACATTAAGTACGAAATTGAAGAGCATTGAGGACCAAAAATTCCTAAAAGTTTTGCAAAATACAAATAAGGTAATCTATTCCTGAGGTAGAAAAGCCCTAGAATTTCAAAAATTCAAAGTTTTGTTAACAGTAAATGTATAAATATGAACATATCAATGATACCTCAAGTCAACACTAAAGTGCTTGTAATTCCCTCGGAGAATTAAAACTGCACCAGCAGTAGCATCGACCCAGTGGTTGTAAATAAACTCATAAATGTCAAAGGGACGTATAATGGTCTGGTCAATGTCCAGTTATATGAGTACTATTTATTTGTGGCTGATTATTTCAACCTGTTATATTGTTATATGTTATCGCATTGTTCCCGCCAAATTGTCGTACGTTTAACAGCCATAATGGTATCCCCCTCTTAATCTATTTTTTTTTTATTATTAGTAATCTGCTTTGCACAATCACTGCAACATGTTCAAAGACTTTACATGATAACGAGATTGGAGCTAACAGGGATTAACAAACTATAAACAAGAAATTGTCCCTATGGGGTAAATACTCTAATTTGGGATAAGAAATTACAAAGATCATATCATATTGAACATGTGTACTAATTTTGAAGTTAAGAGGACTTCAACTTCCTCAATAACTACCTCGACCAAAAACTTTAACCTGAAGCGGGGCAGACGAACGAACGAACGGATGAGCGAAAAGACGAACGAACAGACGAACGAACGAACGGACGAACGAAAAGACGAACGAACAGACGAACGGACGCACATACCAGAAAACATAATGACCATAAATGGGGCATACAAATAAGTGATGTAAACCTGACAACGCTGTTAAGGAGGCATGCAATGATTGCGACGGTTATTTGGTTATTACGTTTATCCAACAAAAAATTGTTTTCAACATATGTTAAAAGATTTAAAGATATAGTTCATGTTTTGTGACATTGACATGGTTTAAACGGATCACTTATGAACTGTCAAGGTTTTATTTATTAAGGAATTTAAATTTAGATCTAAACACCATTCACACTCATAATTTGTGTAACATCATTATTTCCCTCTACGTTACAGATCAATGAAGGTTATCTATCAGACGGCATGAGTTAGTATGTCTGTTACATCAAATAAATTAATATGTGTTTGAAGAATTTCTTTAAAAAAAAAAGTACAAATGTAAAGGTATAAGTATATAATGTCTTTTTTTATTGTGCTCAATTTGTTCTACCTTTCATAAATAAGGGACCTTTAATTCTTCACAATTTTAAAATAAGTACAAAAATTTCTTAAACTGAATTTATAATATAAAAACAAGTCTAAATGAAAACAACGTTCAAAACTATGATTGCGTAAAGATGCCAATGTTTATACGTGTGCATGTAAAACAAATTTTAAAGTATGTAAATAGTTATCAAAGGTACCACGATTATAATTTAGTACACCAGACGAGCGTTTCTTCTACATAAGACTCAACAGTGACGCTCATATCAAAATGTTTATAAAGCCAAACAAGTACAAAGTTGAAAAGCATTGAGGATCCAAAATTCCAAAAAGTTGTGCCAAATACGGCTAAGGTAATCTATGCCTGGGATAAGATAATCCTTATTTTTCGAAAAATTCTAAGTTTTGCAAACACATCATTTATAAAAATGACCACATTATTGATATTCGTGTCAACTACTGGGCTGGTGATAACCTTTGGGACGAAACGTCCACCAGCAGTGGCATCGTCCCAGTGGTGTAAATAGTTATCAAAAGTACCAGGATTATGATTTAGTACGCCAGACGCTCGTTTCGTCTACATAAGACTCATCAGTGACGCTCATATCAAAATATTTATAAATAAGTACAAAGTTGTAGAGCATTGAGGATCCAAAATTCCAAAAAGTTGGAAGATGTCGTAGTGTCAATATTTTTTTTTTCGGAGAAAACATTCAAACAAAATTATTGCATAAGAATCAGTAGCCAGTCTGTTTAGTTTTCCCAATATAAAGACCAATTTATCCTGACAGTACCATAAAGAAACTCAATTTTCCGCTACTCGAAAAACGTTACCTTGAATGAATGCGGTTGGTAGTTTAAAAATTTTCAACCAAAACCATGGTGCCAATTATATGTGACGGTGACTATACTAATTCTTCCAATTCAATTAAAAGTGCAAGATTTATGAAATACATTTTAAAGTATCCTAACATCTGAAGGCTTGCCGATACAAAATAATTGCAAAGTTCAATTAATTCAGACAATTTCCCTCTGCTTGTTTGGTAAATAAACTATAAACTATAAACACAAATTATAATTTATTAATGGTGGATATATACATATAAGCGTTGGTCGGGTGAAGCCAGTTGAGTTAGCTGTTCATGTGTAAATTAATTACTTCATTACTTCATGTTATTTCAGAAAAACAACTTTTAACGGCATGACATACTTAATCTAACCTCAATGAGATCTAAAGGGTAACCAAGTAGAACAGTGTTAAATCACTAAAGCAGACAGCTATATTTCTGTGTATACAAGCATAGCGTTACAGTTAACTTGCTTTTTTTAAACGCCTTAGTTTATAAATAATCGAAAAGACCATAAAACATAGATTGAAATGTAAATCATTATGTAAATGTGTTTTTATTATACTGTAGAATGGAAGTATAATGCCTTCTCCTTATCCGTCCGTGCGTTTGTCTGTTCTTCAAAAATATGCTACCGTTGTCCTTTTTTAATTGTCGGTTGGTTGCTGTGTCGTTCATGTTTACAAAATATCCTTTTATTAACATTTACATATATCATTAATTTTTGACGAAACGCGTGTCGGGCGTACTAAAATATGATCCTGGTACCTTTGATAACTATTTGTATATTCCAACTAATTAGATTCGTCCAAAAATAGTCAAATGCACCACTGTATTTTCAAAGTATGACCGAAAGTAATTTTAGAATATTTAAAAATTAATACTTTCTGACACAGTGGTAACATCCAGATAATTTAACTTGCGTGATTACAATGATAACATAACAATAGTAGGCTAGCATTTGTATGCGGTCGGTACGAGGATAAAACAACTTTAAGAGGTAATGGGACTTCCATCTGAGTCGAAATTCTTTTTTCATGTTGATATATCCTCGTTTCGAACATCAACATACAAAATAAGACATTTTGAAAGAAAGAAAAAAACAAAGTCACAACAGAAGTGTACTTTCTGCACCTAGAAGCTCATCTAGCCTCAAGCGTCATGCAAGGTATTGTCATCGCTTAGAATTATTAGACAGCTTATATCACCAGCCCAGTAGTCAACACTTCGGAGTTGACATGATATCAATAATGTGATCAATAATGTGATCATTTTTATAAATTTGCTGTTTACAAAACTTTGAATTTATTGAAAAACTAAAGATTTTCTTATCCCAGGCATAGATTACCTTAGCCGTATTTAGCACAACTTTTTGGAATTTTGGATCCTCAATGCTCTTCAACTTTGTACTTGTTTGGCTTTATAAATATTTTGATATGAGCGTCACTGATGAGTCTTCTGTAGACGAAACGCGCGTCTGGCGTACTAAATTATTATCCCGGTACCTTTGATAACTATTTACACCACTGGGTCGATGCCACTGCTGGGGGAGTTTCGTCCCCGAGGGCATTACTAGCCCAGTAGTCAACACTTCAGTGTTGACATGAATATCAATAATGTGGTCATTTTCATAAATTTCCTGTTTACAAAACTTTGAATTTATCGAAAAACTAAGGATTTTTTTTATCCCAGGCATAGATTACTTTAGCCGTATTTGGCACAACTTTTTGGAATTTCGGATCCTTAATGCTCTTTAACTTTGTACTTGTTTGGCTTCATAAATATTTTAATATGAGCGACACTGATGAGTATTATGTAGACAAAACGCGCGTCTGGCGTACAAAAGTATTATGTGTTTCTCTACTAATTTTGAATTATTGCTACTATTAGAAAGCAGAGTTGTGGAACATATAAAATATGAAGATACTGTATATGTGTTATTGCGACTAAGAAAACTCTACACAAAAGACCAAATGACATAGAGGACACCGTACGGCTATCAACTTTGATTAAAACCGAAATCTCATTGGCAGCTATAAAATGCCCGGAAACGCAAATGTAAAACAATTTAAACAAGAAAACAAACGGCCTGTTGTGTGTACAAAATAATAAACGTTTGTTACGACACTTAAAAGAATCAAATTATATTCCATACAAAAAGGGTCTCCTCCAATGATGAATTTGAGTGTTAGGTACAGGTCTGATATTCAGGAAAACCAAAAGGAAACACTTTTGGCAAGACAAAAATGTCAGACATACACACTGATCTGCGTCCACAGAAGTATCTTGTTGAAAATAAACATGGAAAGGAAAATCATACCAAAATCACGTTTACCTTCAGAAACTCAAAGTTAGATTCCGGAATACATAATTCAGTAGATTATTTTAATGAATACATATTCCAAACAAGAGTCTCACATATATATTTTTCAATTCATAAATGCATGACTTATCACATTATAGTAATTTCTACTATAGAGGTAGCTTGGAAAAATCACAGCCGATTCATAAAACTACCTAACAACTACATATTTTAGGATTCAGAAGGGTCTGAGATATCACAATTTACATGTACAGTTTTCAACCACACTTGACACTTCGTAATCTTTTCTTTTTTAAAGTACCTAGCAACCAAATATTTTTGTGATTACATTAGTACATTCCTCTACAACATGCTATTGTTAAACCCGGGACAGCCTTATTTGTGGTCTCTATTTGATTATTATTCATAACACTTATGTTTACCTGATACAGCGAATGCTTTTGGTAGATCTATATCTGGTACGTTGTCATGGTTGTCATTTTCCAATATTTCTGCAAATAATTAAAATTGAAAAAGTTTGAAGTCATTTCTTTCTGCACTATATAATTCATTCGTGTACATTGTTTTTTACGCAAAGTTATTGTTTTTGTTTTTCTGTACTTGCAAAGTATGATTAATCTTATTTAAGTCATTACATGTATTACAGCTGATTTATATTTTTATTCATGTCGTGACTACCACATCACATGACATGACAAACGTCTTACTGAGAAATTACTTATATAAGTCGGTATACACCTACTTTCAACAAAACTGCCACCGATACACAGTATAGAGTACATACATGTCGACTGGTACATATTTGGAACTAACACATTGTGCTTTATCTATATGCCTTTTGTGTTTCTTTGATACATATGACGTTGTATACATTATATTATTGGGCTATGTTAATTTTTGCTAATGTCCTTTGTATATAATGCCTTTTGTGCTTTTTTTTCCATATTTTTTTTTAATACTGTAATTAAGATTATTATAACACAATGTTGATTGCTGTAACCCTATTTTAGACATTTTTACCGATTACGTCTGTTTGTTTTGTTCACACATCGTTGTTAATATAATGGACTTTGATGCGACTGCCACACAAGTGAGAGGTTTAGCTAGCTATAAAACCAGGTTTAAGCAAACATTTTCTAATAAGAAAATACTTGTACCAAGTATTGAATATGACAGTTGTTATCCATTCGTTTGATGAGTTTGAGATTTTGAATTTGCTATTTGATCAGGAATTTGCCGTTTTTAATTTTACTCTGAGTTCAGTATTTTTGTGATTTTATTTTTTGTTATATATAATCTCATGCGATTTAAGGATGTGAGCATGTACATCAAGTCATTGATTGCCAAATAACAAAACTTAGTCATTTGTATTGGATTACAAAAGAAACCCACCTGCGGTCACTTGAATTGAACCTCATGATTATTTAAAAAAAAACAGTGTCAACTAATGAAGTACACGTAATTATTGTAACGTTTATGGGTCATCGTAAATTCCCCTTTTTCTATTTTTAGATACTATATATAACTATAGTTGTCTGGTCACTTTTTCGCGGGGATCGTTTTTTTCGTGCTTGGAACTCAATGTCCAAACTTGGATATTTAAACCTCGTCAGGGCATTATTTCTTTAGATTGGGGAAAACTCTGTGCTGGTAAGTTGTACTTTAAATTTCATTTCATTTTATTTTGTATTTTGATGTTTGACTTAAATATTTATTTCTTCACATTTGATATATTTCTTTTCGGTCTTGTTGTCAAACAGTTCTAAATTATTAAATTACGTTTCCGTTCCAGAATAAATAGAGGGAATTGTACACTAGCTAGATATTTTATGATTTCGGGTTTATAAAGAGATGGAGTTCATTTTGATAGCAATATATTTTAGACAGATGGTTAATCCGAGGGGTATTTTGGAGTAACGGTCGTCAATCTACGGAATTGTTCGTGCCTTACTCTGAAATAGAATTTTGTATTATCGCATGTTTTGGTTTTGGATCTTGAACTGGTCAATGATATTGAAAAACGTTCTGCTCTGGTTGGACTGAAAATTAAACGGGTATAGAGATATGCGATGTTTTTTTACTGGATCGATTTTTGTTCCCTAGTCATAGAATAATGAGGTTCATGATCTAGCCTAACAAAGTCGGTGGGAACCAGTGGGTATATTTATTTTGTCTCGGAAGTTTGACGTCACAACTTGATTAATTGGATAATATTTTAGTTAGAGACGACTAGTGTACAGCTCTCAATATTTTAAGTAAACGGACACCTCAACATTCTAGTATCATATTATTTATTAAATGAGATAGCACTAAGGTCAAACGTTTTTTTTTAATTGGTTAACTTGTATTGGGTATTTTTCACCGCATCGTTTGTCCAAAAATGGTAATTTCGAAAATGTATTGAAATTATGAATTGATATTTTCACATGGAAATACCGCGATATTTATGTATTTATATTGTCTTTGTCTTTTACATATGAAACTGTTTTATGAATTTTGGTCATTTTTTATATGAGCAAATACATTGCTTGGCAAATCGTCATCACTGGTCATTTTTAGGTTTCTTATATTGATATTATTGAATTTACTGTTTCGTTGTATTGTCAGTATGCTGTCAGAAATCCTGGAGCGAAAGCACAGGCCGAACCCTCTCTACCAGTAACGTAAACGGCTGAGCTAGCGGGGTATAATGTCATGAGACAGATTATAAATGAAAAATACGTTTACACACCAAAAACCATTTACGTTGCATTATTACTAATGTTTCAACTAGTAAGCGAATTTTTTACGTCAAGTACATAAACCTTAATCCGTTTTTCATTGAGTTATTTTTGTTTAAGTGTCGGGTATTTTTTTTATTTCCATTTTAGAAGGTTGTGGTGCGTTGTTGTTTTGATACGAAGGAACACAGTGACAAGCAGCAGAGATTGGAACAGGATCTCGGTAATATTATAAAAAAAAAGTCAAAGTGAAATAAATTATGGCAAAAAAAATTAAAACTACAAAAATGAAATAATTCATACTGGTACAGGAAGTACATATTACCGGTATTACAAAAAAAACAAACTTTGTAACATTCCGAGTTCCGGCTCATAAAACATGCATGTCTATTAAGAAATGACTACAACAATTTGATACTCACGTGTTTACCTCTTTCTGGATATTTCCGGCTTTTTCCAAGGCAAAGCATTGAAGATTTTTATAAATCAATAACTCTCCGTTTGATAGAGGACGTTACCTGTAAATCCAAGACATTTTTTTGGAGAATGCCAAACTCTGAACGAAAAAAAGCCAGAGCAACATATTTTCCATTTCGACAATTGAAAGGCGGCTATAGTAATAGTGTTGAGTTTTCATCTGGACACTGTTCAACTCTCATGCGACTAAATGTTATAATACTTGTACTTTCATTATGATGTATTTTTGATGGCTGATAAAGTATGAAATGGTGTTTTGTAAGATCTTAGGTTTAATGAGTGTCTAAGTTGCACAAATAACATAAATCAGACTTGGAATTAGAAATGAGTGCTTTAGAGTGAGGGTTAGTTATGCCATATATCTTGGTTCAGGCAACAACACTTTCAATTGCAAGGTGAATGTTTTAAGACAGAATTACGAAAAGTGCCTGCCCAAGGTCCGAAACCTGCCAGCCACATGTTTGTGTGCCTACCCAAGCTCAAAAACATCGTCGGAGGTTTTATTTCAGCTTTTGTTAGTAAAGTCATTTATTTTTAAATTTTGGTTCATTTATATGTTTCGTAGCCGAGTGTGACGTCCATTTTCGCTTGACTAGTATACATTATGGTAAGCGAGCAGCTGATGCCCGCCTTCACGTGCGGGACTTTCTCGCTGTGTTAAAAACCAATTGGTGGCCTTGATATAGTCATTTAGGAATTGGGTGCTGATAGCAGATCTATAATTTATGTCAACGCTAAATTTATTCAAATTTTCTCAAGATGGTGCGATTTAACAAGACAAATATAGACACTTATCTACTGCTTGCCAGTGTATTTTGTCCTCAAAATATCATTTTATATCGTTAGGTTGTTGACTCCCAACCTCTACCTTATAATATATACAATAAGCAATCAGCGCTTTTTGTGTGGACTTTCCATTGAAATGCAATTTTCTTTATCTAAATCTTTCATATAAAGGAGTCTGTTTTTGAGATGATCTTTTTATTAAATAAAAATTACCTGCGAGAAGAGGCACAGCCAACTGACCAAATCCACCACAAAACATCACGATACCAAATCCGGAAGCTAAATTGGACAGGGAAATAAGTTCAACAAGTATAACAGTCTGTAAAATCCATACACCCCCTGTATATAATCCAAAGGCCGTCATGTATACAAACTGGATAGTAAAACTTTTCAAAAATGGTAAAAAAAGAGTGAAAATTCCAATCAAGCTGAACTGTCCAAAAAATAAGAGACGGCTATCAATTTTACGGTCACTTGCAGCTAGTCCAATGAGGTATCGACCACAGATATTACCTATACCCGTTGCTGAAATCAAATAGCTTACATCTAACTTTGAAACGCCATTGGTTTTAAAATATTTAGGAAAATAAAGATAAGAAATGTTAAAACTAACATTCCAGCAAAACGTACTTAAACAAAATAGGAAAAATTCAACACTTCCCAACGTCGATAAACTATTCCTAACAGATTTTCCCAATCTTACACATTGGTTATCATATAATTCTTTTGTATTCTTAGTTTTATTTTCCATTTTTCGGTTCATTTCGACATTATTAGGTCTCATCAATGCGCCAAATACTGCACACTGGAAAAAAGCCGCACCAATAAGACGAAATGTTCCATGAATTCCGAATGATGAAACACATTGTTGCATAATAGGCGGGAGTGCAAGCATAGCTACTCCACAACCATTAACTACCATTCCTGTTGCTATGCTACGCCCTTTGTCAAAGTAGTATCCAACTGAAACTAATACTCCTGTGTATATCAGCGACTGACTTGTACCTGTATGGAAAATAATAGACGGTAACTTAAACATATTCTTTTGTCCAAAACAATGACAAAAGTACCAGACACTAGTTTTTTTGCAACTAATATAGTCTTTTCCATAAACGATATTGTTTAATTATGTTATCAATCGGTATGTTAAACGTTGTTTTGGCTAAAATAAATGGCATATCATTATTGTCTGTGTAAAAGATGACCAATTTGATTGTATATCATGTTATTTCTTTAGACAAAAATATATGCAAATTGATAGACATATTATATCATACCTGCTATTAGTCCATATGTAACATATATAATATAGATATTCTCTGTCAGGCTGGTTAGAACAAAGCCAATTAGACCAACAACAGATCCTGTCATAATACATACTCGACAGGAGAAGGTGTTCGCGAGAAGGCTTCCCAGCGGACCTATAAAACAGGAGAAAAAAGTTAAAAACACAAATATCGAACTCCGAGGAAAATTAAAAAACGGAAAGTACCTAAAACTCACGTTTCAAGTTATGATGATGTTAAACTATTGTGGCTGTTTCCGCTTTTCGTACCACCATGTAAAACATTTGTATACGCAAATATTGTAAAAATGCTTATTATCATAACGTTTGGAAGCTAACACACAAGTGGTATGTTATGGCAAAACTAGTGTGTCGCAGACAGTACTACGGCCCTGAAAAAAATATTTTCTTGGAACAGGCACATGCTTAACATGCCAACCATACCAAAACAGCATAGCCCAAGAACAAATAAGGAAATACAAACATGATAAACGACAATCAATCAATCACCGGCTAAACACATATTGGTAGATACTAGTGCATTTATTAAGATAATAACCATAAACAATGCCCTTTCTTGGAACTTGATATCTGTATCTTAACGGGAAGCTTACTACCACAATTTACGTTAAAAGAATTTTTTTTTCCTCTTAATATTTCGTTTGAAGATGGTGACGTTTCCTTGTCACTATCTTTTGCTGTTTATATATCTCAGCTTGTTCGCTTATTTTTTTTACAGTAATATAAACCCATAAATCAGATTAAGACTAAGTTTAATTCTACAAATTTTGGATCCTCAGAGGTGTACATCCTTTGATTAAAGAAGGGTTATTCTATTTTGAAAAAAAATGATTTAAAAATATATTGACATGATTGATTTCGAAAATGAACAAAATACTTTTGAAATCAATAAAATTTGGAATAAACAAATTTCGCAGTTATGCCTTAAAGATGTTCTTATGTGAGGTTTAGAAATTTACGTCAAATGGTCTTACTCCTTGGTTTTTTCCTTTAACATGCTATGGTAAACTATTTTGCCCCATAACACCTATTTTGATTTCTTTTCATAAAAAGATTTCTATAACTCAAGCTCATAAAAGGTCATTTACAAAAGTTTAAGAAGATTCTTGATTTTTTATAACGATTTAAGATCCATATAAGAATCATATAATACCAATGCAAACATAAGGTAAAAGTCCGAGTGGGCCTTTTCCCGCCATTTATTAAAACTACAATATCTGGAAATAGAGCTCCGACCATAACCTATCAATATTTTAGCCTATTTTGTTCTTTAACTTATGCTCTTCTGACTTATAGTATCAATTTTAAAGCCTTGATTTATTCAATTTCACTTAAGTAGATCCTTAAAATCAAAGTTTTAGTTATGAAAACAACACTCTGTGAATATAAGATTTGCAATTATTACATTAGTACAATGTAACTTATTTCATTATTTATGGAAATAATGTCAAGTGTATTGCCTTGAATTATTTCTTTTATTGGCTTGTGTATGGCGTAACCTTGCACGCATTCAACTTCAGTTACTTTTAAACTGTTTTACATTTATAATTAACATAACAAGTTTTTATATTTATAGTACGTACTAAAAAAAAGAGGTAAGGAGAAGGGAAATACAAATCAGTTTTTCCTTTTTCTATTTTCTGAAGAGCTCGTTATTTTATGTATATGAATTAAATTTTAGAAACACAATGTTTTATCATAACTGTTTTGCATTTTTGTTACTGAAGGTACTCGCGATCGTTCAGAAAAACACCCCCATTTAGCAGACGAATATTGCTGTGAAATGTATCATAGCATTTCTATTTAAAAAAAAAAATTCATAAAAAGATTTTTTTTTGTAAAAATTCACTACTTGTCAATTATTGATTCTTTTTAGTTTGTCAGTCCCCGAGTTACACTGTACGTACTCATTATAAATATACTAATCAACAAAAGTAACGAAACAGAATTTGAACTGCATTTTGTGATAACATTTTATAAATAGGAAAAACTGTTAAATTATCAAATGAAAAAACATTTATTTACAAAGCGAATACATTTGATTCAGAAAATCTTTCCATGTTTGAGAATGAGAAGAATATATCGTGATAATGAACACAAGGATCAATTTTATTTTGTATAAAATGATAACAAAAGTATATGGTTTTCAATTAATTTTGCAATTAATAAAATTGAAAATATGCAACTTTTTCTTTCGTCATGGTTTTGATAAGAAATAAAAACATAATTTTAAATTCGTATTTTTTTTTTATTGCATTTGGTCCCTTATTTTAAATATTAACGGAAATTGTTTTCAACCTTGTGTCAATTATTTTGTTGACTTCTGTAAGCTTTGACCTTGCACGCATTTACCGAAAGTTAAATAAATTTATTTCGTTTTGCACATTTATTATTAACATAACATGTTACATTTATAGAACGTACTAAACATAATAAAAATGGTGGTTAGATGATAATGGCAAAATAAGTGTGATTTGACCTAATATTTTTAATTATCTAGATATAATTTCTAAAATTTCAAGCACCGATCACAACCACAAGTAATTTAAATCCGATATTTAATTGTTGGTATGTCGATTTAACAATATATTGATTTTTAAATTTGGAAAATCTTTCCTGATATAAGTATCTCTTTCATGCATAATATTTTTAAATAAAATAAATGATATTGTATTAATTTGTATACACTAAGTACTTAATGTATCAATCTTTTCAATACATATAAAAGATATATAAGTATATATTTGACCGATTAAAATGACATTCAGATATTTTGAACACAAAAAAAGATAACATGGTCAACTTACACAAAAACTCGACTCCTGATGTTCAATTATATTAAATTTGAATCCTTATTAAACTTGAAACCGAAATAAAGAGAAAAATACGTAACAATGTGTTACGATGAAGGTTAATATAGCGTCATTCTAATTTAAGCAGAAGAACAAAATGTTTCTCAAGAATCTGAAAGCGATGACAAGTATAGAAAAAAGTTTTCAATATTAAAAATAGTCTATAATTTAAAAGTAGCTATATTTCTGTACCCTTACATAGAGGTCATGTTTTCCTATCTCTCGGGTGTATTTTCAACTTTTACTAACCTCCAATGATTTATTATAACTAGAACCAATCACCGCATGTTATATTTATCAACTTACAGCTGAGCGAAAGCATACTGTTGAATATTGATCCTACCCAAGTTGCCTGTACGTCTGTTACATTAAAGTTTTCTATTATTTCTAAATGTATAATCCCTGATATATAAGTAATCGATGTTCCACAGTCTTCCAACTAATCCCTTCAGAGTGAAAATTTCATATCTTCTCTCAATTATGAAATGGTTAAGTAGAGATATAAATTTGTCATCCACTACTGATTAGGGGACAGATGATATTACATAAAACAGATGTTTAAAACAAAAACTGAGTGTGTAAATTTTTGATAAACCCTCAAGTTAAGAAATTACAAAAGTAAAAAGTAAATATTTTGATTTAGTTTTACATCTACACATTACCTCATCATATATTAAAAAGAAGAAGCACGAGTTTTGAATAATGTATTATTTTTCATAGTTTTATATGTTATATTTAAGCTTTGAATCTTTAATATGGTAAATTTCGGTAAATTTCAACAGCTTAATTAAGTTCATTACATATACATTAATTTGTTGTTACTAAAATACTATGAGAGCTCAACCACACCCTCTTATTGCATGTATTGATAGATTGTCAAAAGATGTTAAGAAGAAAAAAAAAGAAAAGAATATAAGAACAATTAGGTCTTTTGTCATCTAGGGGATAGATCCCATTGATACTAAATGATACCTCAATATTTTTATGGTAGGGTGTGCCATTCTGGCCTAAAAAATGTACCAATTTTAATATACATGTAACATAACGTTCAGCACCTATAGTCAGGAGCAGATCCAGAACTTTTTGTAAAAAGGGGGGGGGGCTGACTGATCTAATAGGGGTCCGCTCTAGCTATATATAGTCATCAGTGATTCCCCAAATAATCAACCAAATTTTTCCCATGAAAAAGGAGGGGGAGGCATTTGGAACTTATTTTGAAGGTGAACTTTCATATTAATTCATATATTAGTTTAATTTAGTATAATAAAATTGACTATTTATAATTTAAGATTCTGAATAGCATATTCTTATATGAAATGAAAATCATACATACCCCAAATCAATATATAGTTATCAAACGTAAATGCATTTTTATATTGTATGTTATAAAAAGGAGGGTCATTTTTATATAAAACCTCTCAAAAAGGGGGAGGCAGTGCTGTGTATTTACTATTAATCCATTTATACAACAATTACCACTTGTGGATCAGGATAAAATAACATGTGCTTCCTGCCATCTAACAAATTTTAATTGGAGTGACAGTTTAATTTGAAATTATGGTGTTTTTTTAAGTGGTGCAGATGATAAGCCCAACATCATTTTGATGTGATTTCTCGGGCTTAGTTGCAAGACTGTCCAAGAAAACAGCAAACAAATCCAAATAGGACAACCAACCATTGTTGAGGGTGGTAAATATCAAACTTCTGCATAACTTAATTCAAAAGAAATAATATTACGTAATAATAATCTTTACAATTCTTTAACTTGCAGTTATTATCAAGGACACATTCGTTTTAAATCAATAACCTACACACGAAGTACTACTCTATATTATACGCTAACTCAACCACACTAGTTATGGACCACCAAATAACATTTACCTTTGATTTATATTATATGTACATTCTAAAAATCGTCCAAGGTCAATGCAAATAAAAGAATAGCTAATCCAGGAATTCAAACATTGAAAAATGTCAACTCGTGACTAAACAGCACTGGAAATGAACTAATGCATCATACACATTCGTGAATGAATGTCCTTTTCGGTAATTCGTTCTGTTGAACTTTTTTCTATACTAGTATTTCAATTCCTGAATTAGTTATTCCATACTTTATTCGATTTCAAAGCCGGATAAACATTCATATCTAGTCTAAACATATTATCTGTTAATACTTTTACTACATTCTAAAAATGTTTTATAACATATGTTATTTCTGTTCTTTAAGGCTTTTGATCCCAAGATTTTTTTATATTTAATTAATTGTTTGTTAAATAATATGAAAAAATCAATATTGTAGATTTATACTGTCCTAATATATGTAACACTATACTATAAGTATAAAGTATTGCAAGAATTGTATTATACTGTATATGTTATCCTTCTTGTCAATGGTTAAATAAGATAATTGTATGTAGTTGAATGTTTTACCGTATGTTATCCAATAAAGATCTGGGTTATCGGAAAATGAACAATTGTAATAAAAACTGACTTATTTATAAATACATTTAAACATTCTGGAATTCGTAGAAGCATAACATAAATAAATTTAAAGATAAAAAGTAGTTATTGGACCTAACAAAAACTTAAATAAAGGACTTTACAAAAAATATTTCAAAGAGACTCAGGTTAAAAGAAAAAGAGGTTAAAACTGGGAACATAAATAAGAATGAAAGATGAAACGTATCAAAATCTAAATGAGGTTGACAAACTAAAAAAACCTATATATACATATATTTAACGAAAGAAAAGCAGAAGCTGTAGAAAAGAAGAAGTGGCAGAAGCAGAATCTAATACGAACAATGCTCACTGCTCTTTCATGAATCTTTTTATCTTTATTATATTTAACGCCTCATATCAAGATTTACGATAAAACAGATGATTTTTCATTTCCTATTGTTAATTTTCCATTTATGTCGATAGTCACAATCCTATCTCAACTTGTTTGATTTGCTCGTTTATATAGCAACGTATTTTACTTCAATGAAAGAAAGCATTGTCATAATTGCAGTACTGAACAATTATAACACCAGGGTTATCGATATCACAAACTTGTCAACACATTTAAAAAATAAATCATCGTGCAGACATCTTATACGTTCATAATTTCACAGTTAATCGTTCATGGTAATATTTATACAAAGCAATTAAATGCATGTCGTCATTCAACTCAAAAGCTAACAAAAGCTTTATGCAGACTTGTTCAGAAGGAATATAGTTATTACGATACTGTTGTCAGCTCATTACAAATAACCTTGTTTTGAATTCATATTGTTTCACCCCAAGTATCTTTGCATTAGAAATAAACACATTTATTCTAAAACCAGTTGTTGGCATGCTACGGTTTATAATTTATGATGGTATGAAACTTAAGCTCTAACGGTAGGGACTGCCTAATTTTCATTTGATGAAGACATAACCTTTCTGTCAGTTTAATTGAGGTATTGAGCTCGCATGATCAGTAAGACAATAACAATCAAAACCAAGGAGTAAACAAAGACTCCCAAAACCAAAGGACATTTACATCAACAGTTATAAATGATAATTAAGAAACAACACGAACTCCACTAAAAACCGGGAGTGAAATCAGGTGCTCCGGAAGGGTAAGCATTTCCTGCACCATATACGGCACCCATCGTGTTATTTCTTTGTTCAGTTCGGTAATGATGGAAGATTCTTATGACTGAGGAAGAATATCAGATATGATTTCTGACACACTTTTGTCATAATAGCTAATCAGCTCATGATGGTGACCGTAAAATTTCTTGAGTGATGACCTTAATTTGATTGGTTCATAGCCCTGTCTTAGCAACTTTTGAGAAAGCAGTATTCCTCGTTCAACAAAATCAACGTACTTTGAGCTAGCTCTAGAGTAACGTTTCACTTGAGATCCATATACTGGTGCCGCTGGGATGTTGCTACACAGAAATGGAAAGTTGACTATAGGAAAATTAAAATCATCGCGTTTGTCATAAATTTTGGTACTCAACCTACCATCAGTAGTCATTTCGAGAAAAAGGTCTAACTATGAAGCAGATTTATCTGTGTCGGTAGTATCTTTAATTTCAAGTTCACTTGGATATATTAAATGTAAGTGATCACTGAATCTATTATTATTAAGAGACAGTACATCATCAATATACCGAAAGGTGAAATTAAAAGACTGGGCTAATTTCTTTTCTCCTTTCTGTACAAGCCCTTGGATAAATTCTGCTATTAGTCCTTTGTTAATGTATGTGTTTTATTGTCATTTAGTTTCATCTGTTACCTATAATAACATCGGACGTGGACTCATTTTAAAATGAGTTTTACATTAGCTCGATGTATATGGGGAGGCTTGAGATCTCACAAAACATGTTTAACATTGCAGCATTTTTACGCCTCCCCAAGTCGAAACCCTCTGGTCTGTGTAAGTCATATTTGTTTTATTATTTCTATTTTGGTTCATTTATATGTTTCAGAGATTAGTGGGACATCCATTTTTGCTTAACTTGTACAATTTTTTGTTAAGGGGCCAGCTGAAACTCACTTACTGTTGAGGGATTTGTTTTCGCTGCGTTTAAGACCCATTGGTGGCCTTTATATGTTTTCTGCTCCTTGGTTATTGTCTCTTTTACAAAGTCTCAGTTTCCATTCTCAATTTTACGTATAAGAAAAAAAAAGTAGTATAAAAAAATTATAGAACAAAAACATGGACAAGAAAAACTTAAAAGCGGAAAATGAAACATATTATAGAAAGAAAGAGAGGAAAAGGAAAATAGAGATAACATTAAAGAAAAAAGAAACACTCCGAATTTTAATTTTCAGTCCAGTAACAAACATCTCCTGCATGCTGATAAGAATGACATCCCTTACAGTCCATCGGAACTGTTTAACTGCCAAAAGGGATTCAATTTGACTTACTTACTTACTTACTTACTTACTGCTCATTACGCCCATTGGCGTGTGGGGCAGCAACGAAGTTTCTCCACATCTGTCTGTTTTGTGGGCTTTAAATAAAACTCTTTTACTTAAAAGTAGAAATATTTTTGTGCCCATGCTGACAAAGAGGTCATGATTCATGCTTACCTACCTCTCATGCTTAATTTTTATATTGTACTAGTCTCCAGTGATTTTTTTCTACTATAACCAATCACACATGCTTCATTTACAACTTACAGCTGAGCATTAACATACTGTTGAATAATGATCCTGCCCATGCTGCCTGTACGTCTGTTATATCAAAATTTTCTATTATTTCTAAATGTATAATCCCTGATATGTAAGGAATCGATGCTCCAAGAAAACAGCAACAAAATCCACATGGGACAATCAACCATTGTAGAGAGTGGTAAATATTAAACTTCTGCATAATTTAATGCAAAAGAAATAACTTATATCACAATGATCTTTATGTTTTAAACATGTCTTCTTTAACTCACTGAAGTATGAACTGTTTTCATTAAGAAAACATTCGGTTTAAATTAACAACCTACACACGAAGTAATACTTTATGATATACTCAACAACAAAAGTTAAGGACCACAAAACAACATATTTCGTATCAATGTTGATTCATTCATAGGGTCTTTGCATTGGTAATTAACACATTTATTCTTAAACCAGTTGTTGGCATGATACGGATTATGTTTCACATCTATATTTCAACATGGTATGATACTATAAATCCCAACGGGAGATACTGTGTTTGATTTGAATATGACGAAGACATAATCTGTCAATCATTCTAATCGATGTCTGACGCTGGCATGCTAGAAGTCCCTTATTAATTTATGTATTATTGTCATTGTGCTTAGTTTCTATGTTACCTATTCTGACATCGGACTCAGACTTCTTTCAAACTGAGTTTTACTGTGCGTATTGCTATGTGTTTGTTTATTCTGTATTGGACAGAGGTCTAAAGGGGGGGGGGTAAGATCTCACAAAGCATGTTTAAACACAACCGCATGTTTTCACCTGTTATAAGTTAGGAACTGCTGGCCTTTGTTAGTCTTGTGTGTTTTTTTTCAATTTCAGCTCATTTATATGTTTTGGAGTTTGGTGTGGCGTTGTCCATTTTTATTGAACTAGTACACATTTTCTTGAGGGACCAGCTGAAGCCCGCCTCCGGTAGCGGGATTTCCCCCACTGTGTTTAACACCCATTAGTGGCCTTTTACTATTCTTTATGCACCTTGGTCGTGTTGTTGTCTCTTCGACACCTTCCCCGTATCGATTCTCAACTTTTTGTATTTAGATTAGATCAAAAACGAGCAGAAGAAAAACTATTATAAAAGATATAAAAGCCAAATATGGCACGCGAATAAAAAAAAAAGGAAAAAGATGAAAGAAAAAAAATAGTCCTTTTTCCAATTTAGTGACAGACATCTTCTGCACACTGATAAGGAAAACAATAAAATAACTAAGTAGGTGGACTGAACAGATTGTTGGGCTAGTTGACACTGCCACTTATTATGAGGGTTTGGGTGCGTTTTACGGAATAAAGAATAATGGGCAAATAATATTAAAACCAACGCTAAAGAGTCGAAAAAAGGCATACAAAAAAAAAACCTTAAGACTAACGGGATTATATAATATAAGAATTGAGAATTATTATCAAAACGTATAAAGAATAAAAAATACATACAGTATAAAAAATGCAGCAAAGAAGGACCCCAAATGAAACCGGTATCCAAATAATATCTTTTACGGGATAAGAGCGTGCAACTCACCTGGAACCAGGACACTCGTAAAATGTTCCGATCTGACCACTCATAGTGGTGTTGTTAAGCATCCAGTACAGTCCTTCGAAACTACCAAAAAGGATGATTCAATGTGACTTTAAGATAGAAAAGGAGTCATTTTCGAAAACTGTTTACTACTTAAAAGTAGCTATATTTCCGTACCCTTGCTAAAAAAAAGAAGTCATTATTCATAATACATATCTCTCGTGATTAATTTTCAACTTGAACTAGCCTCCATGCAATTTATTATTAGTTTAAACTAAAACAAATCGCTCATACTTTAACTTACAACTGAACATTGCTATACTGTTGAGTATTGATCCTGCCCATGCTGCCTGTACGTCTGTTATGTCAAAGTTTTCTAATATTTCTAAATGTATAATCCCTGATATGTAAGGAATCGATGCTCCAAGAAAACAGCAACAAAATCCACTTAGAACAACAAGCCATTTCGGGGAGGGGTAGATATTAAACATCTGTATATCCTAATGCAAAAGAAATGACATCATATCATAATGATCTTTATACTTTAAACATTTCTTCTTTAACTCACTGAAGTATGAACTGTTGATATATTCGTTCTAAATTAATAACCTACACATGAAGTACTAGCTGATGACATACTCAACAACTGTATTTAAGGACCACCAAGTTATATTCGTTATTTAAATAGTATTATATAGTTTCTGTCTTAAAATGGTATGTAGCAGTCATCATTGGAATGAAGAGTGGCACCGAGAAAAGTCTTTTGTTTGAGTACTGACAACAGATTTTGATACATTAAAAAAACATTATGAAGTCTATATTCCAAGTTGTATCACATCCTTGAAAAATACATTGTTTGTAAATTAGAATGTGTTTTTTCATGATGTAACCATTATTAGAACAAACAGTTTATTTATGATTAATCGTGTCAACAAATAGTCATTTAGTTTATACTTTTGATTTCTTTTAGATTTACGAAACGAAGATATTGGAAACAGTTGAACTAAAATTTAAGTAAGCACGAAAGAAGGTAGGATACATTCCTCAGTTGTTTCTCAAGTTACATTTTTTTGTAAAACGGGGGATACATTTCAACCTATGATACCTGTTAATTTAAATATGATTATAAATGCTGAAAACAGTCGTTAAAAGCATGACAATGAAAGCAATACATTTATATGACACTTTTTTCATGACATCATGGATATAGTAGAATGTGTAATTCAAAACATCGTAATAAAAAAAACAAGAATACATGAGTCGTCATACTGGCATACATCACTCGTATTATTCAAAGTATAGATGAAAAAAGATCAGGAAGCATGTCTGAACAGCTGATCAAACATGAAGCAATTTTGTTAACTAGTGTTTAAGAAATATGTGCTAAAAATATTTAAATTTATTTAAAATATCGAAAAATTTTGAATACGAATTATCTGTCTGATAGATCTATAAAGTGCTCATAAACTCATGCACATTTTACGTGTAATCTTATCACTGTTTAGTTGCTTACATGTGAAAATAATGACAACAATACTTGTTGGACAAAAGGATGGACAAATAGACTACCGGACAAAATTACTACAATCTGATTTAAGTATGATAAAAAAAACCCAGGGGAAACAGAGTTATTACATTGTGGTCATGATCCGAAATACCTATCTTTTCCAATTTAAGAAAAAATCTTATTCCGTTTTAGTGTCGCATTTATAGAAAAAGAAATAGTTCCTTGCATTCCCTGTTTTAATTGCTTTAAAATATTGATGATAAATTATACTCGAGAACTGAATATATTTTAACTAGTGAGAAGATCGCGATTGCGTGACAATTACTACGAACAGCAACGAACCAGAAATAGTTTCAGGTAATTGTAAAATAAATATAAGTGTAATAAAAACCGATATATCTAAAACTACATTTAAACATTGTGGAATTCTTGGAAATATAACATAGGTTAATTTAAAGGTACGAAGTTATGGGACCCTGCAAAACCTAAATAAAGGACATTACACTAACTTTTACTTAGGTTAAATAAAAATGAAGTTATTAATAGGAAACATTAAAACAAAACTATACTTGAAAAAGACAAAACGCAACAAAATATAAAATAAAGTATAAAACTTAAAAATTATTAATATATAAAATAACTTGGTATGAAAAAAATCAGTCAGTAATTGATTTCTTTAAATTCGTCTCATAGTTACATTATACGTACTCACATATACTGTTGAATTATTCAACCAATATTTGCAAAGCAAATTGATCTGATTCAAAGCATCTTACTATTGGAACACCAGAAAATACCGTGATAATGAACACATAGGTAAAATTTATGTGGAAGAAATTAATAACGAAAAAACAATTGAATTTGATAATTGAGTATAAAATGTCTGCACTTAACATTTTAATGAGACAATGTTCATGTTTCAACCCATCAGTTTCAATATGGGTTTGGGGAATTTTGGGTGAACAAAATATTTTTAAAAACAATAAAATTGCAAATAAAACATTTCGGAATAAATCAATGTTTTTGATAGGAAAACAACACTATATAAATACTAGACCAATCTTACAATGTTTTGTGTTGGTACCACGTACCTTATTTCATTGCTTATGGAAATTGTATTTTATCTTGTATAATTGTGTTGCTGACTTGTGTATGGTGTATCATTACACGCAGTTACCTTCAGCTACCTAACTACTCATTGCACATTTCTCATCAACTTAAAATTTGATATATATAGAGAGTAATTAAAAATAAAAAGGTAGTGAGAAGGGAAATACAAAGTAAGTGTGATTTGAAAGCTCGATGATTTTCATTTATCTAAGCTGAAACCAAATATTGTTAATTATCAGCATATAATTTCTGGACTTCCAAATTCTGATCACTTCCACCAGTAATTTTATTCAAACAATGAATGATTGGACGGTTTCAACAATATCCAAATGTTTAAATTCGGGAGGCTAATACTATCCTGATGTAGAATATCCCTTTTATGCATTAATTAGATTTAAAAACAAAACAAAGATTGAATGAACTGCCATATACCAATTTTTTCATTACTGATAATAGATATATTTAAGGAAAGAAATTGGCCGAATAAAATGGCATCCAAGATAGGTGTTTAAAAGATGGAGAAAAGATAGCATTGGTAACCCATGGGAAAATTCCACTCCAGTTGTTTTAGACCTGAGTTAAAATTCAATTTGAAACACGTTTAATAGTTTCATGCGTCCGAAGCGCTTTTCTGGATTTACCTTCATCAGGAACGCTCAATGCCAAACACTTAAAATCCGAAGATGTACAAGTATCGAAACCGTTGAAGAGCTATATGTCAAAAATACCTAAAATAAATAGCCAAATTCATCTAAAGCCAACTTTGCCTGAGGGAGTTGAAACCTTAGTTTCTTAATAATTTCAAAATTTATAAACGGACAATTTTAGAAAGGTTTGTTAAATCATGTCAGTACCGAAATACTGACTACTGAGCTGATGATACCCTCGGGGACTGATGGAAAAAAGATAACATTGGTAACCATGGCAAAATGATTGCAAACATAAATCAAAGTACTGAAGTACTGAACATCAGAGGACCTCAAGTTGTGTTGAATTATTGATAAATGACAGGTGTTTATATTATACCTACCAGACAGATATGTTCACCATACAATATAGTACAAATATTAAATATAATATGCTATCATATCTGAGATACTGACTTGAACTAGGAAACTTAACTTTCTGAATTATCAATGATTACTTGGTCAAATGAGAACTGTTAGATTGGCATTATGACCATATAGTTGCACACATACAAAGATCGTTAGCGTATAACTTATAATAGAGAATCAACATAGCAAATAATTCTTCGAGTAGCTATATAGTCACTCACTGAACTATGAAAAAGAGGTTCAAGACAATCATATCAAAACAGATAAATTGTAATATTGTGGCTAATTAAAAAATAAAGTGGGGAAAAATATATTGTTTTGGCGAAAGAGGTGGCGAAAAAAATAATTGACCCAGGGGAAACTTTGGGGCTAAAGATACCAGATGAACAGCAAACTCATAAATGGAAAATAAACTTACAATTCCATGACTAAAACTGAAAAAGACATGCATACAAATAAAAGTACACTAGAAACAACATAGAAAACTAAAGACTGAGCAACACGAACCCCACCAAAACAGGTGATCTCAGGTGCTCCGGATGGGTAAGCAGATCCTGCTCTACAAATGGCATTAATTAACAATGTTTGTACATGTAGTATCCAGGTCTTTTTTCTGAAACATTTAGCTTTTGGATCAATTGCTAATTAAATGGATGTTAACACAGCAAGATTACTATCCCTTATTCTAGATTTTTGTTGCAGTCAACACAAACTCTTTAAATGTTCATAAATAGCTTCACTGAGTTACATTTGTATCTTGGTTTTATTGTAACACAGTCAATCATTTATCCATCATATTTTTTTTTTAAATTAGCAGCTATACATGTACATTGTAGGTTCTGTTTTCTAATTAGGTCTTTCCACCTTTCCGTGGAAAGACCTATTGATTTTGTTCTGATTATTATTTTTTTTTTTCTTCCGCCTAATTTTTTTTCTTGCGTAATTTTGTTGTTTCAAAAGATGTTGCTTAGATATTTGGAATATGATATCGTATAGTTTATACGCTTTAAAACTGACAACCGCGCAGTAAGAGTTATCTCCCCAAACACTGTTTTTCTTGTGGCCACTAGTCCTTCGCAACCGCAAAAGATTACGACAAATTTATTTTACCAAATTGCTCGTTATATCTTCAGGATTCGAGTTTAGTTTTAACCGAAGCTATCCTGATACTCCATATGAGAGTTATTCCCCCTTATGTATTTGATATAAGTGATTTGCATTTCTAACTGGTAAACCATAAGTGATAGAGACCTAGGGTCTTTTAATTTGAGATCCTTGGTCCAAAAAAAAATGAAAATTAGGTCAAGGGTCAAGGTCATATTCTAAATTTTTTATTTTGGCTTATTTTTACTTATTTTCAAAACCTTATAACATATTTACATCTTATTTTCACTAAATTGTTAGTTGCGACATGCCGTTACTTATAAATTTTGGTTGAAAGGGTGCGCTAACAATAAATAGGAGTTTTTGCCCATCTTATATTTAGAATTATGCGTAAAGTCATATAACTCATTAACCATACATAATAAAGACCTAGGGTCTTTTGATTTGAGATACTTGGTTTATGACCTTGAAATTGAGGTCAAGGTCATAGGTAATTTGCACGTTCTAGATTTTGACCTTTGCTTTAAATTCATATTTATATATTATAAAGCCATAGGAACTGACATTTTAGATTGATTTTTAATATTTTGATAATAAAATAGATCTTCACTTGTGGAAAGACCTTCAATTGTTCTTTGAACAATTGGTTTTTAATTATTAAATGGTTCATTGTAAATATTACAATGAATTATATGTAGATAGCCATTTGCTAATGATGGCATTTTTGTTAATTGAATATCACAACATTTGGATAGTTTTTCAACTGTTAGGTTTTTTTTACTTTGTTCTGGATTTAATACTTTGGATACCACTGGTTTAGAAATGTTTAGCAATGAGAACATTTTGCACTATACATATAGAACACAAATACCATATGAATGTGTCGGTCCTTTGTAAGAAACCTGTAAAACAGGCCTTGTAATTTTTTGGTGTATATCTTGATTTCCCGATTGTACATTGATGTGGCCATTAGTTTTCTTGTATATATTGTTTAACATTTGACATTTCATGGCTATTTCTAACTGATTTATGTATAGTTTTTTTCTGATTGTAAAAATGTTGTATGGTTATAAGTCTGATTTATACCAATCATACCTCCCTTTTCTTTTTTTATGAATAATGACAACAGTTTGGTTTTAATTTTCATTTATGTATGTACATGTAACAATATAAAACAGTATATACATGATATATACATGTATAATCTCATTCCATCATTAATATTGGTCATTGTCGGTATATATTTATCTTTAAGTTTAACAATGTACTGTGAAAGAGCTATCTTCTAACAGATACTTAGTATATATTATAATGGTTATTGTGAAACCACTGATTCAAAGGACAATTTTCACTTATTGCCCAAAATAGCCTAAACTATAAAACTCCAAAAAGTTCTCAATTTGGTTCGTAATTTGGGTCTATTTCAAAAGTCTTAACACTCAACATGCTCAATAAATCAGTTCTTTTCATAAAAGTACATTTTATGTTCCAAATTTGTCAAAATGTGATGATTTTGGGCAATTTTCAGACCTGAAAGCTTTAAGCCTTTAGGAATAAAGATTTGGCCGCTACCTACATGTACCATCCAAAATGTTTTGTAACCAAAAGAATCCAAATCTGATATATATAATTCATCAATATAAAAACTTTTTAGATCTTGGATGGCAGCCAAGTTTAATTATGCCAAAAACAATTAAAGTTTTACCATAGTTATCTGTGGTATAATTTTCACAATTATTCAATGGTTTTGTTGTGTCTGATTTTCGAATAGAAAAATAAAGAACGATGCCGCCTAATTTTTTCAAGTAACATATGAACAACAGAGTCAGTGTGGGGCCACTAAGCTAAACTGCCCGCTTTGCACCAGCCAATATAAATGAATGCCTAGGGTGGGAATCGAACCCACATACACCAACTCTGTTGTCCCTATATTTTTTTTAAAAATAAACAAAAAATTGTCAAGAACAAATTTAAACTTATAGCGCTCATAGGTTTGTCTCAATAAAGATTTGCATAGTTTGCTCATGCAGTATCCCAATATTGCTCTCAATAGTATAAATAGGCTCATGTGTGCTCAAATAACCATTTAGATTAGTCTCAATATTGATATATATCTAACTCAATTGAGTAGATCTAGCTCAAATTTTACTCAACATATAACTGATCATATTTGCTCAATTTAAGATCTCATGGGTGCTCATAGATAAAGTTAACTGATTGTATTTCTCATAGATATAACTAATCATATTTGCTCAATTCAAGTTCTCATATGCACATATGCATGTATGTGTGAACAAATGTCTAATATAAGTTACTAAAATTTGACATGGATATGGTTACACATTTAAATTAAATAATGCTGTAGAGAATGATAAGCACAAGTATGTCATCAAATTATCATATAATTTTGGCGATACATGTCATGTATGGTCAAAATAATACAATACTACAAGCTAAGGAAGACTTAAAAAACAGGACAGTTAATCTATATTTATATCTCCAAAACTGTAAGGTTTCTCCCAATATATCTATAGTAATTCAGTAAATGTGATTAACCCAAATTCTGACATTTCAGTGTAAAGTAAGACTCTTGATTTTACGAGCAAGAGTCTTTATACACTCAAAAAGAGTCCAACTCTATAGGAAGAAGAAAAAGTCTTCTCTGAATATTATATAAACAATAAATTCAACCAATAATTATATATTAGAATTACTTACATAGACATAGTCAAAGTCATTACAAATTCCGCGTATTTTCCAGTCAAGGGGACATATTCACATATACTAATGCAACAAACTAAGTCGGAGAAGGAGCGAAAATCCGAAACAGTATCTTAAAAACAGAAAATAGTTCCGTGTGTGTGTCCAAGTGATCAATCTACTTGTTATTTACGAAGAAAAGAAATTTAACTCAAAAAATTGTTGAGATCTTTATAAAAACAAATTGTTGTTATAAAAAATACACAAATAGTAACCTTATCTTTAAAGGCCTTGCAGGTTCTTGTTACTCCTACCCAATCTGCTGGTATTTTCAAAATGGCTGCGGGGGACGTGACCTGATAATTTATTTTAATATTATGACAGATTAAATTTTCCTGGTTTTGCTACGTTAATATTATAGACAAATATATGCTACAAACGGTTTAAAAAGGTTACTCCAAATCAAATAATTGAAATATAATTACCTTTCTGTGTATAAATGTGTGAATTGATTTCCTCTCGATTTTCTACACGCTCGCTCTTGCCCTCTTGCGCACTCGTGGTATTCATCCGCAACAACAATTTTTTGATATTGAAGATCGTTTGATTAAAATACAAATATTTCTAACGACAAAACATTTTCATATTATAAATTTTGCATTAAGAAAAATTAAAAAAACTGAGTATCCATTGAAAACATGAATTTAAAAGAAGTGATACGGAATTTTATTCTGCACTATATAGGTCCGCGGGTCTATAATGTCGGTTATTATTCCAAAACTAATTATATATGCATCTCTTTGATCTTTGCGCGAATTGAAAAGTAGGCGATGGCAATACACCCGAGGCCCCTCAGGGGCCTCTGATGTAAAAATCATAAAGTTTCCGCGGAACCCAGTGTCTCGCCTACTTCTGCAGTAAATCGCTGGCTCAACAAAAACTAGCGGCTCTTAAGAGACTGTGTCGCTCACCTTGGTCTACGTGCATATTAAACAAAGGACACAGATGGATACATGACAAAATTGTGTTTTGGTGATGGTGATGTGTTTGTAGATCTTACTTTACTGAACATTCTTGCTACATACAATTTTCTCTATCTGTAATAAACTTGGCCCTTTAGTTACAGAGGAAAGTATTTTGTAAAAATTGTTAAAAATTGACTATAAAGGGCAATAACTCCTTAAGGGGTCAATTGACCATTTTGGTCATATTGATTTATTTGTAGATCTTATTTTGCTGAACATTATTGCTGTATACAGTTTATCTCTATCTATAATAGTATTCAAGATAATAACCGAAAACGGCAAAATTTCCTTAAAATTACCAATTCAGGGGCAGCAACCCAACAACCGATTGTCCAATTCATCTCAAAATTTCAGGGTAGATAGATATTGACTAGATTAATAATTTAATCCCGTAAGATTTGCTCTAAATGCTTTGGTTTCAGAGTTATAAGCCAAAATCTACATTTTACCCCTATGTTCTATTTTTAGCCATGGTGGCCATCTTGGTTCGTTTGGCAGGTCACCACACATATTTTTAAACTAGATACCCCAATGATGATTGTGGCCATGTATGGTTAAATTTAGCCCAGTAGTTTCACAGGAGAAGATTTTTGTAAAAGATTACAAAATTTACGAAAAATTGGTAAAAAATGACTATAAAGGGCAATCACTCCTTAAGCAGTCAATTGACCATTTTGCTCATTTGACTTATTTGTAGATCCTACTTTGCTGAACATTATTGCTGTTTACAGTTTATCTCTATCTATAATAATATTCAAGATAAGATCCGAAAACGGCTAAATTTCCTTAAAATTACCTATTTAGGGGCAGCAACCCAACAACCAGTTGTCTGATTCATCTGAAAATTTCAGGGCAGATAGATTTTGACTTGATAAATGATTTTACCCCCTCTCAGATTTGTTCTAAACGCTTTGGTTTCAGAGATATAAACCAAAACCCACATTTTACCCCTATGTTGTATTTTTAGTAATGGCGGCCATCTTGGTTGGTTGGCTGGGTAACCGGACACATTTCTCAAACTAGATACCCAAATGATGATTGTGGCCAAGTATAGTTAAGTTTGGCCCAGTAGTTTCCGAGGAGAAGATTTTTGTAAAAGTTAACATACGACAACGGACGACGGACTCCAAGTGATGAGAAAAGCTCACTTGGCCCTTTGGGCCAGGTGAGCTAATGAGGAAAAAAATCAATGAACATATTCCTCTTGACACTATCTTTTGATTGTAAAAAGCTTCTGTCCAAGTTTGGTAAAAATCCAGGATAGTTTATGAATCTAATAATAAATAAATGTTTTTAAAACTTTAACTGCAGACTGTATGTAATGTTAACATGAAGAAAAACTAAGTCCATTTATAAGTAAAATACAGATACACAGGTATAAAATATCAACATTACCTTCTACATACTAGCTTTTGATCATAAACAAGCTTCTGTCCAAGTTTGGTACAAATTAAAAATTTGTATAAGAAAGTTATTAAATTTTTAAAAAATTTAACCACAGAGTAAATGTGTTGTTTCCTGGCAGAAAATCTATGTCCATTTAAAAGTAAACCAGATGCTCCGCAGGGCGCAGTTTTATACGACCGCAGAGGTTGAACCCTGAACAGTTGGGGCAAGTATGGACACAACATTCAAATTGGATTCAGCTCTAAATTTGGATTGTGATTAAATAGTTGACACAGCATAGGTTTCTGACACAGAATGAATGTGGTCTAATGAACTTTTGAATTTTTTTTTGCCTTTGAGCAATTCACTATGCTGTTGAATATTAATCCTCTCAAAAAAATGTTTGAAGAAATTTTCTTTTTATTTACAAAATCTGAAATGAGAAAAATTGAACACCCCCCGCCCCGTTTCCCTTATTCCCAAACTGATCTCAATTCAAATTTCTAATGGAGTGTGCAACAATAACTACTCATTTAAATATATCATAAAATATTAAAATGTAAAAAAAGTGCTTGTAATCACTGAATGGTAAAGATTGTTTTAATTTATTAGTTAGTAGTACAAGTGAATAAACATTGTATATTGTATAAAACAATGATTTAAGTTGATTCAATTACTATTCTGGACAAATAAAGATAACTCCAATTTTCAAAGAATATTTCATAAAAACTGCAATTGAAAATTTCTTGCTATTGAGCAATATTGTGCAATTAGATATTTCTTGCTATTGCGCAATACTGTTCAATTGAAGATTTCTTGCTATTGCACAATACTGTGCAATTGAAGATTTCTTGCTATTGCGCAATACTGTGCAATTGAAAATTTCCTGCTATTGCACAATACTGTGCAATTGAAGATTTCTTGCTATTGCGCAATACTGTGCAATTGAAAATTTCTGGCTATTGTACAATACTTAATATAATTATGTTGGACCCCGATTTGGACCAACTTGAAAACTGGGCCCATAATCAAAAATCTAAGTACATGTTTAGATTTTGCATATATCAAAGAACCCCAAGAATTCATTTTTTGTTAAAATCAAGCTAAGTTTAATTTTGGACCCTTTTGACCTTAATGTAGACGAATTTGAAAACAGGACCAACAAGTGAAACTGTGAGCTACTGCTCACTGATGATACCCCCGCCGCAAGTGGATAATATTAATAGTGTAAAAATATGCAAGTGTTCGGTAAACAGGAAGTTGTCAAGTGATGCGTTTTCTGATGAATCTGAAAACGCATCACACGGTATAGCTGACTTATATAAATCTCGAAACCAAATTTCAGAAATCCTTGTATTGTAGTTCCTGAGAAAAATGTGACGAAAATTTTCAACTTGGCTATCATGTGTAAAATCATACAAGTGTTCGGTAAACAGGAAGTTGTCAAGTGATCAATCTGAAAACGCATCACACGGTATAGCTGACTTAGATAAACCCTGAAACCAAATTTCAGAAATCCTTGTATTGTAGTTCCTGAGAAAAATGTGACGGAAGTTTCATGGGACGGACTGACTGACGGACGGACGGACTGATGGACGGACGGACTGACAGACAGAGGTAAAACAGTATACCCCCTTTTTTGAAAGCGGGGGTATAAAAATTAAGAATCTGAATACACGGTTAGATTTGGCATATCAAAGAACCCCAATAATTCATTTTTTGATCAAATCAAACAAAGTTTAATTTTGGCCCCTTTTGGCCCCTAATTCGTTGATACCAACACTCCCAAAATCAATACAAACCTTGCTTTTGTGGTCATAAACCTTGTGTTAAAATTTCATAGATTTCTATAAACTAATACTAAAGTTATTGTGCAAAAACCAAGAAAAATGCTTATTTGGGACCTGTTTTTTTTGCCCCTAATTCCTAAACTGTTGGGACTAAAACTCCCAAAATCAATCCCAACCTTCCTTATGTGGTCATATACCTTATTTTAAAATTTCATAGATTTCTGTTTACTTATACTTAAGTTAATGTGCGAAAACTAAGAAAAATGCTTATTTGGGCCCTTTTTGGCCCCTTATTCCTAAACTGTTGTGACCAAAACACCCAAAATCAATCCCAACCTTCCTTTTATGGTCATAAACTTTGTGTTTAAATTTCATAGATTTTTATTTACTTTTACTAAAGTTAGAGTGCGAAAACCAAATGTCTTCGGACGACGACGACACCAACGTGATACCAATATACGACCAAAAAATTTTCAATTTTCGCGGTCGTATTAAAACAGAAAAAAAGGGGGGGAAAAAATCAAAATTTACTTCTGGATACTATCTTATGACCATAAATAAGCTTCTGTCCAAGTTTGGTACAAACCCAGGATAGTTTAAGAAAGTTATTAAAATTTTAAAAACTTTAACCACAGAGTGAATGTAATGTTTCCTCGCAGAAAAACTAAGTCCATTTATAAGTAAAATACGGAAAAAATGGATTTTATTTTTACCAAATTTACTTCTGGATACTATCTTATGATCATAAACAAGCTTCTGTCTAAGTTTGGTAGAAATCCGATATATTGTAAGAAAGTTATTAAAATTTCAAAAACTTTAACCACAGAGTGAATATTTGTTGACGACACCGACGACGACGGAATGTAGGATCGCTTAGTCTCGCTTTTTCGACTAAAGTCGAAGGCTCGACAAAAATGAAATACAGTTAAACCTGTTTAAACCGAACCTCTTCGGGACTTAAGATTTTGTTCGGTTTTATCAGGTTCACAACGGACATAATTTGATATGACGGTGCTTACGAACATGTTTGGTTTATACAGGTTTTTGGTTTAATCAGGATTCGGTCTAGTCAGGTTTCACTGTACCATGAAAATGATTGCAAGAATGTAAAAAAAAATCAGACCGTCTATTAATTGTAGTTTGCTAAAAGTCCACTGACAACATCAGAAAAATGAGCCAAAAATAATGAACATAGAAAAGTAGGCCAAACAAAAAATTAAAAAAAGAGAATGATGGATTGTTATATAATATAAATAATTGACAATGATGGACCAAAATAGAAAGAATAGGAGAAGAAAAAAACATACGGAATGAAGAATACAGCAATGAATGGGTCCATCTAGACCCTCATACTTTAATTTATAAGGAGGATATTCGCCTCATAAAGTAGTGGGCATATATTTTACGGGCTGAGGGCATGCAACTTGCCCGGAACCATGACATTTGTAAATTGTTTTGATCTAACCACTCATGGCGGTATATTTAAACATCCCGAGAAGTCCATAGCAAATGTTTAACTGGAAGGCGGGATAATACAATGTGGCCTCTGAATAAAAGGAGTTGCTTATCATTTTCAAGGACAGCCTACTACCTAAAATAAGCTATAGTTGCTAACAAAAAGGTCATGATTCATGTTTACCTACCCCATCATTTTCAACTTGTACTAATCTCCAGTGGTTTATTTAAACTAAAGCCACTAAACTTACCACTGAGCAATAGCATACTGTTGAATATTGATCCTGCCCAAGCTGCCTGCACGTCTGTTACATCAAAGTTTTCTAATATTTCTAAATGTATAATCCCTGATATATAAGGAATTGATGTTCCAATAATACAACAAACAAAGCCACACAGTACAATCATCCATTGCGGACATGGGTAAATATTAAACGTCTGCATAACTTAAAGACAATATATATTTCAATATATTTAATGTTTGTATTTTAAATATTTCCGTTTCAACTCATTTAAGAATGAACTGTTAGTATTAAGGACACATTCGTTTTTAATAAAGAGCTTACACATGACCACCAAATAACATTTGCCATTTAAATAGTCTAGTGGTTGTCAAAGGGTTATACAATTCTTTGAGATTAACAGAACGAAGATTTCGGAAAAAGTTAGGCACTGAAAATCTAAAGGTTATTCTGAATGCTTACAATAATCGTTCGAAGCATGACAATGAAAAAAAAAATTTTTATGAAAAGTTTATTAAGAAATAAAATAAAATTTGTACATGAATTTTTAAAGATCGGATGCAAAAAAACAAAAAAATACATGCACTGTGGTACTGAGCATAAATAAATCATAATAATTCAAAGTGCCGAAGAAAAAGGACAGAAAGTACGCCTGATCGGTTCTGAATGCATACTCACCTTACAACTCATCAATGACAAGCTGCTGGACAAATATAGAATATTTTCTTCAGTGATGCTGGAAACATATTAGAAAAACTCTTCATTCAAGTTACAATGTAGGAAAAATTTTAAAACAATTTTAGGTCTTAGTACGTCCGTTAACACGGAACATTGAACAGTAAGATATAAAGGGCTCCATAATAACTAGTGTAAAACATTTCAAACATTAAATGAAACATTCTAATCAATATAAAAAAACAAAAAAACGATCGAACAAACGAGATACACTTATGAACCACAGCAACAAAGTACATCCGATGAACAACTGGCTCCTGACGTAGAATATGTGCATACAATCTTTAATGGCGGGTTTTAAACGGTTTAACAGGCGGCAATCCTCACCCTAACCCGAGTTAAACCTTTTTATCGTATCAAAAAATGCCTCTGAATAGATACAAAATCTGCTCATACACTCGTCCACATTTTTGTACAATAAATATTATCACTGTTTAGCTGCTGCCCAAATATAAAGTAATTCCTGAAAAAAAGTATGACGACAATACTTGTTGGACACACGGATTGACAAATAGTCTAACGGTTTGACGGACAATGTGAAGGATATGTAATTTGGGTACGGTACAGAGACTAAGAAGGGAAACAAAATCATAACAATGTTTGCCATTAGATACCTTGATTTCTCAATAAAAAAATACAACCTGATAATTTCGTATTTGAAATATATCTTGTAATTGCATTCACTCTACTGAAGTCATTCAACAACTTTCAATCATATGTTGTGAAGAATTTGTCGATAACGTTGCATCCAATTCGTAAAAAAAAAATACAGTTCACACTCGTGACTGAACAACGCTGAAAATGAACTCATGAGCTTTTCGGTCATTCGTGTTGTAGAATATTTTTCTAGTTTTGAATTCCGGAATTAGTTATTTCATATCAAATGCGATTTAAAGTCGGATAAAAATGCCTATCTAGTTGAAATACATTATTGTTAAAACTCTTATTACATCCTCGATTTTTTTTATAACAGATTTAATTTCTGAATTGTTAAGCCTTGACAAACCATGGTCTAGATATATTTTATTACGGTATTCATTTGTTTATTAAACAATATGAAGAAATTCACTGTGATATTTTAATACTTTTAATACGGTTGGGAAAATGTATTCTTTAATTGGTATTTAAATATTTGTATTATTTTTTTTCTGTATTCTTTAATTGTTAGGAGCCAACTATTCTCTGTTGTTTATATTTTAGGACCGCATTTTAAAACAAAATTTTGGTTAATTTTTACATAGCGATAACCTTGAGGTCATTCCGATGTATTGTTATCGCCTAGATTTCCATTATGTAAATCAGTTTTGAGTTTTTAACCGATCTATAAACATGAATACGCGCACATAAACGAGAGCAAAATAACATTCCTTGTCGTTTGATATAAATACATCTCTTCAATGAATAGTGATAAAAATATTTGTTTGTACAACATAAATTAATAATATGAAAATGTGTTGTAGTTAGATATATATATATATATAAGTAAAAGATTATTGATAATATCAATGCACACGTACCGAAAAATTGTGTTAAAGCATGCGGAAGAATAGCTCAAAGAACGTTTTGCGACATTACCGGCAAGGACCAGTAACTCTGTAAATGTTTTTGCGGGAAAATATGAATGCCTACTCGTATCCAATTTTTTTTTATTTTTTTTTAGAAAATTCGAATATTTACAAAAAAGTGTACACCATACACTAGCATTGCACTATTATTAGAATAGTAGAATAGAACGATATACAAATGGATGGAAATCCTATGTACATGTAACTGTTATTTAAATATAATATATAACAACAAATCAGTGTATCACTACAACATAATAGTTATTACGGTGAAGTTGAATTTCCTGTCATTTATTCATCATCCACGCACGAACTTGTCTCAGAAAAAAAATATATCTCTGTACATTGACCTCAGTTTCAGAGATATGTGATTTTTTTTTCTGAGACAAGTGCTTTTGACCATCCACAAGAACTTGTGGTTATCCGATGTTCAGTACTTTAATACTTTGATTGTCTAGTCTGTTAACCCCGCCAACACCATCTAATGTGAATTCTCAACCCATATTTCATTCCAAATTATTAATTTACATTTTGTAGCTTATATTTTACGTTAGTAAATACAATTCAAAGATATCTTTCGCAATACTGGATACATTAACCCATTTCAAAACAATTGATAGCCCAAATCAAATCAGAGTTGAAGAGCATTATAAACCAAAAGCCCAAAGGCTGTACTAAAACGGATGAGAACATTTTCAGGCGCCTATTAGTTGTAATACCACACTTCAACTCTTTACACTGCTCTTCCAAACCATCTTATCAAAGAAAGTTTTACTATTTGAATAAATGTTTTTTTTAAATGTTATTGCAAATTTACTTAATTATTACAACTCATATAAAACCGTCTTCTTTGATGAGAAAGGTAAATATGTTCGGTTAGTAGGTATACTTAAAAGAAGTGTGATGAGATATTTGAAACTTTAAATCCTTTGCATCATGTATGTACATTTCGGAAATAAATTTTATACAGGTTGTATGTATTCCTATGGACACCAATTACGCCCCTTTAATAGCACACTTATTTCTGTACTGTTATGTATTACATTTTATAGCCAAACTCAGTAAAGACCTGTCTAAAGTAGATTTTATTGAATTGATTAAATTCTGATGAATACTTGATTCGTTAAAATATACTTCCGATATTTACCCAAAGTAATTTACTTTTAAAAAATTCAAAGAAGATCTTCCTTTAACACCACCGTTTGTTCATATATCCCACCGATTTTGCTTTGCACGTGTCTGGAGTGACGTTTTGGATTTCAATGAGAGTAATTTACGTATTACTGGTATATTTTTAGTCAAGGATTCATAACCACAAATTGCTTAAACCCTTTACTTAATTCTTTAATAGACAAGAGTGCACATGCTGAAATGTCTCGCCTTCTTTACTAATCATTGATATTATGTTGATAGTCCTAAGTATAAAGCTAAGCTTTATTACAACTATCACACAAACAGAACATTAACCAAGATAACTAAACATAGACCAATGAACCTTGAAAATGAGGTCAAGGTCAGATGAACCATGCCAGGCAGACATGTACAGCTAACAATGCTTCTCTACAACATATATAGTTGACCTATCACTTATAGTTTAAGAAAAATAGACCAAAACACAAAAACTTAACACTGTGCAATGAACCGTGAAAATGAGGTCACGGTCAAATAAAACCTGCGCGACTGACATAAAGATCATAAAATATTTCCATTCACCAAATATAGTTGACCTATGGCATATAGAATTAGATAAAAAGACCAAAACTCAAAAACTTAACTTTGACCACTGAACCATGAAAATGAGGTCAAGGTCACATGACATCTGCCCGCTAGACATGTACACCTTACAATCATTCTATACAACAAATATAGTAGACCTATTGCATATAGTATGAGAAAAAGAGACCAAAACACAAAAATTTAACTATAACCACTGAACCATGAAAATGAGGTCAAGGTCAGATGACACCTGCCAGTTGGACATGTACACCTTACAGTCCTTCCATACACCGAATATACTAGCCCTATTGCTTATAGTATCTGAGATATGGACTTGACCACCAAAACTTAACCTTGTTCACTGATCCATGAAATTAGGTCGAGGTCAAGTGAAAACTGTCTGACCGACATGAGGACCTTGCAAGGTACGCACATATCAAATATAGTTATCCTATTACTTATAATAAGAGAGAATTCAACATTACAAAAAATCTGAACTTTTTTTTCAAGTGGACACTGAACCATGAAAATGAGGTCAAGGTCATTGGACATGTGACTGACGGAAACTTCGTAACATGAGGCATCTATATACAAAGTATGAAGCATCCAGGTCTTCCACCTTCTAAAATATAAAGCTTTTAAGAAGTTAGCTAACGTCGCCGCCGCCGGATCACTATCCCTATGTCGAGCTTTCTGCAACAAAAGTTGCAGGCTCGACAATAAAAGATTTGGTTTGAAAGTTTGCATGTTAAAAAGCTTGTTACAAACAGGATAGCAAATCCTTATTTGTCGGGTGATGTTGTTTACCAAGACCAGAAATTAAGATACTATCTGGTTTTACTTATCGACCCCTTAAACAACTTATAATATGTAGTAGAAAGGTTACCATTTCAACACCACAATTAGATCTTTGAATATTCTTTAATGGTATACATTTTCTTTTGATATGGTGAATGTTATTTAACTCATAGATTCATGATTTTTTATTAGTTGTTATTGGCTTTGAACTAGCAATCTATAACTGAGTATTTTCAGATCTGTACTTTGTGTATTGTGTTTTGTGCTTTGTATCTGTCTGGTGGAGAGTTGTGTCATTAGTAATGATACCACATTTTCAAACCTTTATATTTACACTATATTTGATTTTTTGCTTTAAACCTGAATTATCGAGATTGTCGAGATTGGCCATATTAACAGGAATGGATTAATTGTTCAAACAGTAAAGGATTTAATTTGGGTTCAATTACAACACATTCCATATTTAAATATTTTAACACTGCTCACGTTTCAGCAGTCAACTAGTATGCTTATACCAAAAGGATATCCTCTGCAACAGTATAGCTTCTTTGACATCAAACTTTAAGGTTATGGACTTCAGACTTTCTGACTGTGTGAATTTTAGATTACAGCTACGCTCCCAACAGCTCAGTTGCCAGTATTTCGGTACTGACATGAAAATATGGAAATAATTTAGTACAATTTGCTATTAAATTTATATAGGAATATATCTCCCTCATGCAAGGCTCTGATTTCTTGTCTAGTTTTGTTTATATGTTAAGTCCTTTTTAGTTTCCAAATATTTTGGCCTCGAATATAGATAAACAGACAATTGTTGTCAAAATGCATCTGGTGCAGTAAAATTGGTACCACTAATGCTATTGACCTTAAATAGTAATTAGAATCTTCACCTGACCCATGAAAGATGAAAATGAGGTCAAGGTTAGGTGTAAATGACTGGCAATGAATATTTTACACAATATTTTGTTTTCCTAAATGAAAATGGGGAAAATATTGTGATTATTTGTAAATTCATAAAGTCACATTTGCTGGAAAAGTAATGCCTTGTCAAATCTAGTACTATGACTTTCATAGCAGGGGAGACAAAATCCAGATAATATTCAATGATAAAATATATTAATAGCTTGGTTCCTGTTTGAACTTGATTCTATTATAAACCCCACTCGCGTAATAAAATTATTTATAAATGAAACAAGAGGCTCAAAAGAGTCTGAATCGCTCACCTTGATTTTTTGGCATTTATCTTTCGTTTAAGAGTTTAAGTTTCCAATTTCATCGTAGTTTGCTTTTTTGGGTTCAATGTATATTAATAAGTGTTTGAAAATGCAGTTTTTTTCATACTTCTATGCTTTGGTTTTTGAGATATAAGCCAAAAAATGCATTTTAACCCTATGTTCTACTTTTAGCCATGGCGGCCATGTTTTTTGAAGAAACAGAAAATAAAACACAAACTTTATTCAAGATACCCTAAGGATCATTCAGTTTACATTTGGTTGGAATTGGTTCAGTAGTTTTGGAGATTTTTTAAAGTTAGAAAACATGATAAACAAATTGTGTAAAATTGTCCTTAAAGGGCAATAACTCTTTAAGGGGTCAATTGACAATTTTGGTCATATGAACTTATTAGTAAATCTTACTTTGCTCACCATATTTGCTGTTCACAGCTTATCTTTATCATTAATAAGTAACTATTCAAGATGATAACCAAAAACTGCAAAATTTCCTTAAAATTACCAATTTAGTGGCAGCAACCTAACAATGGCTTATTAGATTCATATGAAAATTTCAGGGCTGATAGAACCTAACCTCATGAACACTTTAACCCCTGTCAGATTTGCTCTAACTGATTTTGTTTTTGAGATATAAACCAAAAACTGCATTTTACCTCTATGTTCTATTTTTAGCCATGGTGGTCATGTTTTATGACGAAACAGAAAATAAAACACAAAATTTATTCTAGATACCCTAAGGATCATTCAGCTTAAATTTGGTTGGAATTGGTTCCTAAGTTTTAGAGGAGAAGATGTTTGAAATAATTTATACCAGATGGAGGACGACGACAGACGCCAAGTGATGGCTAAAGCTCACAGTTCCTTTGGAACGGTGAGCTAAAAAAAACCAAAAAAACAATTACTGTATAAGTGTAATAGATAGTAAAAAATTGACAAAATACAATAAAATATTTATTTAAAAAATGATAATATAATAAAATAAACAAAACAATGCCTTGTATAACATGAACTTATATTGTAGTTAAAGACCATTGAATAAATATGAACACATGCAAAACTATTTGACTCTTACACATCTTACACAGATTTTATTGCTATTTCAGAATCTATCAAAATTGATCTGAAATTTTATGACACTTGAACTATTGACCTCATACAATTTTTTAGCATTGTTGTCAAGACTTTTTCTCTCATTAAATATAATATTTAATAAGAGGGATGAGGTGTATTCTGATATAAATTTTGAATCAATACTTTCTAAAAATGTTTATAAATTTTGAATCAATACTTTCTAAAAATGTTTATATTAAGAGTGAACTTTCACTGAAATAAAACAGAATATATTCACAAACACTGTCTAGTATGAAAATGTACATCAAATAAACTCCCTTTTTCAAAAGGAGCTGAAGAAAGACCCCTATAATGAATCATAATACATTAGGTATGGTTTTATAATATAAATGTTTTGGAATCCACTATTTTCATACTATACGTTTTAAATGTAATGAGTATACTTGGTATCAGTCTTTTTATTCTTTAAAGAATTTAATATCTAACTTTCTTCATGTGAAATTAAAGGGTGAATTTGGAAGCTGGATGAAAATAATGAAAGTCTCTCGAAATCCATAGTTTCAACTATATAATGATGAGAAATTATATAATTACCTAGAAATAGGAAGTTTCACTATAATTATATAAGTGTTTAAAAACAAACTAAATAGTTTCTGTAAATTGAATAAGTCTGAAATATACACATTTTCACATTTGTATGAATATGAGCTTAATTTGTCCTTAAAAAAATTTCAATAGAAACAATATCAATTTTCAAATTTCCTATTTATGGCCCATTTATGGGCATTATTTTTTTCTGGTCTGTGCGTCTGTTTGTTTGTCCGTCTGTCCGGCTTCAGGTTAAAGTATTTGGTGGAGGTAGTTTTTGATGAAGTTGAAGTTCAATCAACTTGAAACTTAGTACACATGTTCCCTATGATATGATCAATCTAATTTTAATGCCAAATTATTAAAAAATTTTGACTCCATTTTCAAGGTCCACTGAACATAGAAAATGATAGTGTGGATGGGGCATCTATGTACTAGGGACCCATTCTTGTTTCTAAATATATTGAAAATGTTTCCAAAATCATTTTGGGAGTTCCATCTAAACACTCATATAATTATAGAGAAACTTCCTATTTTTAGGTAATTTCTCATTGATATAGACAATTATGAAATGAATTATATATTTATAAAATACATGATAAAAAGATATTTTTTGTGTAGTAGGGGTTAAGTCTTATTGACACAAACCCGCATTTGCCTTTTTTTTTTTTTATATACAAATGATAAAAGTTAATATCATATCACAACACATAATAATGGATTTTGGATTTCATCAAACAATATAATCTTCTGCATCTTAATTTAGGATTTTTCATCTTTTTTGTCATCACCTTGTTCATCTTTCAAATCACATGCCTCATTTTTAAAATAACAAGAATTTGGCTGATGGACATTCTGAAAAAAAAAGAAAAAAAAGCATCAAGTATTAATGTAGCAAGTACTTATGAATGCAATATATGCCCCATTCCAAAGCTATCCCAAAACTGACTATTTTAAATTATACAGTACAAAAAAATCAGGAGCTACCATCCCACTTTAAAGAAGTTCGATTTCTTTGGTTAGTTTAAACATATTTATTTATAGTGGATTGGGAAACAAGTTTTGCATTTTATATTAATCCCTTTCCACTTTGCAACATATTGCAACAGCTCACAGCAAAATAAAAAAGGCCAAACATTTGTTTTCTATGGTGAAAAAAAACTTGTAATTTCTAGGAAATCCTGTACAAATAGAAACGACACTATAAAAAAAATTAGTGACTAACCTCCACTGTCATAAGATCAGCTTCTTTGCTTCTTGATGATCTCCTTTTGGCACACTGAAGGAAAAAAAAAAGGTTAGTAAAGTAATAAGGGAAAGAAAAAGAACAAGAATGTGTTCACAGTACATGGATGCCCCACTCACACTATCATTTTCTATGTTCAGTGGACCGTGAATTGGAGTCAAAAATCTAATTTGGCATTGAAATAAGAAAGATCATATCATAGGAAACATGCATGTATATTATTTTTTAAGTTGATTGGACCTGAACTTCATCAAAAACTACTTTGACCAAAAATTTTAACCAGAAAATTGCACTTTTATTTTCTTTGTTCAGTGGACCATGAAATAGGGGTCAAAATTCTAATTTGGCATTCAAATTAAAAAGATCATATCATAGGGAACATGTATACTAAGTTTCAAGTTGATTGGACTTCAACTTCAACAAAAACTACCTTGACCAAAAACTTTAACCTGAAGCGGGACAGACGAACGAAGGAACAGACAAAGGGACGGACGAATGAAGGGACCAAGAGACTGAAAACATAATGCTCCTCTACTATCATAGGTGAGCATAAAAATATCAGGCTGATAAAACCTTATAAATATTTTTTGATAAAACATCAATTAGATACTCTGGTATGTGATCACTGAGAACCCTTATTTTTATAGATTGACATTTCCAAGGAGTATAATTCTCTCTAAAAATTAAGAATCAACACTGCATTTCAAACTGTTTAAGAAATAATTGATGCAAACTATACTTTGTTGTAGTTTGTAGTAATAACCTCACTATCGGGCAAAAATAATCACGAATATAATGCCTACCCATGTTAAAACTACAATAAAGTATAGCTTGCATCAATTATTTCGATTCTGAATAGGACAATTAAGGTAATTTCTATGTCCGATAAGTATAAGTGTAAAAGCGTTTGTGTAGGCTCTTCCATGAACCTCCCTATTTATTTGTAAATAAGCAAACTGCTGCCACTGTGATTTTTCAGAGGGAGCGGTTTGAACACAGCCAGCATGAACGGTTGTCGTATCTAGGTCAAATATGTCAATTTTGGAATGCAACACATTACAGTCATAATAAATGAATTAGTAACAACATACATGTACATGTGCACTATTTAAGGTAGATAGGGTGACTTCCTCCATCTTGGATTTTGAAATACTGAAAAACATCGCTATAGATCTTTGATAGAATGTGCAAATTTTGAGTGTAATAGGTAATTCATGTGTAAGAATTTTCATTTCAATATAGAAAATGAGATGCATTATCATATTTGTGGTTGTATTTTACAAATTCTCATATTTTATCTCAAAATTCTAACTTGCAGTTTTCGTTTTATGGCAGAAAGTTGGGTTTTCCATGCATAATCTATACAAAATCTGTCAATTTTTAACAACCTGTAGCATGAAAACAAGTCCTGTGACCCATTCTTTTTATTACTTTTTTTTTTTAAAGCATGATATAAACTACATTTTGGCAAATTATTAAAAAATTCTATGGATTATAATTTAGACACCCCATCTAACTTAAGAGTTTGAAAGTGTTTTAAAGTAACGGAAATATATTAAGTGCATGATAATTTGATAAAATTCATTATTCTGAAGAAGTCAAATGTGCAAACAAATTTTATTGGATTTAGAGCATTGGTGTGTTCACAAAGCGAAAGAAGTACTTCATATTAGAATTCAAGATATTGCTGATATTAATTTTTATGTATTTTTCATTTTAATCTGATGAAAATAGTACAAAGCAAGGATTTAGTTAAAATTATTGTATTAAAGGAGCTCCTGAAATATTTCAGGACTTCCATAATTTGAGTTTGATATCCATATATCATTGAGGACCTCCTTAAATACTTCATAATTCCCTAATTCGATTTCAGGATAATATGAGTATGCAGGATATCCAGATTGCATCAAAAAGTCAAAATAAGCTTTATGCTATAATTATTTACCACTGTGCAAAATATCTCTCACCTTAAAAAATTTAAGAAATACAAACTACTTACTATCATTATAATTATAAACAGCAGACAAATTACAGCACAAACAACAATAATTATTATTATTATTGTCCTCATACTAATAGTTCCACCGTCCAACTTTGTAGCTTTGTCTGGTGATTGCTGGGGTTCAAAGTTCAAGGTCGTTTCTACAGATTCCTTATTTGCTGTCATTAGTTTGCCATCCATATCAACAGTAAAACCTTCTCTTATCTGAAAGTTAAAATGTGCTTGTCAATCTTATCTTAAATTTTGTTATTGGAATAAAATGTTTTTTTAAGGCTGTACCATGACCTATTATTACTTACATCCACAACATTTGAACTCTGGTGGATAGTTGTCTCATTTGAAATCCTACCACATATCTGTGTTTTCAAATTTAAATATTATACAGGTTATCTTAATTTGTACCCCTATTTTTTGACATTTTAACCTATTGTGTCTGTTTGTTTTGTTCACGCATCGGTGACAATATAATGGAATTTGATGCGACTGTCATACAAGTGAGAGGTTTAGCTAGCTATAAACCAGATTCAATCCACAATTTTCTACATTTGAAAATGCCTGTACCAAGTCAGGAATATGACAGTTCTTGCCCATTCGTTTTTGATGCGTTTTGGTTTTTGATTTTGCCATGTGATTATGGACTTTCCGAATTGATTTTCCTCTGAGTTCAGTATTTTTGTGATTTTACTTTTTAATACCAGTCTTTACACCATATTTCTTCATTGTCAACTAATTCAAGGGTAAAACTAAATACCCCTTTGCAACAGGGGGGGGGGGGGGGGGACATAAAAACAAACTTTGGGCTTGTTAGGTATCATCAACTGAATATGTGCTGATGTTATTTGAACACATGAACAACAGTGATCATATAAAGTTTGTGTTATCAAAAGTCGATGAATATTTTTAGGATTTGACAAAAGTAAAAAATATTTTTTTTATCTAGTGGGCATAAGAAAGATGATGAACAGGTTCTACTTACTAATTCAGACTAACGGAGATCAGCGCTGGCCTTTGGTGGGATTTCTGCTGCTGTCTTTATTTTTCTCTGTTGTTTTTGATATACTGTTCATGTTGTCTTTTGATTGTTTTTTAACCACGACATGGTCAGTTTTGTATCAACTTATAAGTTTGATGGTCCCTTAAAATTTTGGTATCTTTTGCCTCTCTATCATGACAGACAACCACCTTCTGACAACTACTTACTGAATAAACATCTGAACTCATGTTTAAATAAATGGGGAATGTGTCGCTGGGATATAGATGATGCCCTCACTTGCATACAACTTTTTAAAGTGAAATAACTCAAGAAGGGTAAACTTGACAATACAAAAATTAAAACTTGATCTGTGTATTGTGGTAATAAAATTGTTATAATTTTAATAATATATAGTTGAGAAAAACTAAGTTAGAAAACACAAAGTTCAAATGAAAATTCAGCAATTTTTCCATTTTCAAAATGGATAAGTCCAGAATGGTAAAAGTAATGCCACCAAAGTTCAAACATGATCTGTGTTTTGTTGTAATAAGCATTGTGTATAAGTTTCATAAAAATTTGGTCAAGGCAAACCTAAGTTAGGGAAGGGAAACTTACAATTAAGCATTTTTTCAATTTGTAAAGGGCATAACTCTAGGTAGTAAAAGTGAGAGCACCAAAATTCAAACTTGATCTGGTTTTTTTTTTTGTGGTAATATGCATTGTGTTTAAAGTCCATAACAATTTGTTGAGGCGAACTAAAGTTATAAATCAGAACCCAATTTCATGACGTACAGATGGACAAAGGTAAAGCATAATACCAGCCTCCAAGATGGCCAGAGCATAAAAATGTTATGGGACATAACTATTAAAACAAGTGATTTGACCCCTTTCATGAAAATATATATACCTGACTTTCCAATAGATTAGCATGGGAGGCAACTTGAGGAAATTCATCACTGGAACTTGCTTCTAATTCTACACCAACTTTGATACTTCCTCTTTGTACCTATAATAACAATGGTGAAATTTATATTAAAAGAATTTAAATGTAAAAGAATTAAATATAAAAAGTAAACTCTTATAAAAACAAATTCCTGTTAAAAGTACCCAAGAAAAGCTCACAAAATGATTGCTCATGCCCATTGTTTTTACATCTTAATATACAAGGATTTGACCATGACATTTAAGATGTCATTCCAACATGATTCGTATCAAACCTTGATAGTGGTCATCAATAATATCACTACCAGTAACAAACATTCCCTGCATATTCAAAGCAAAAATAATGTTCAAACATAAGTTTAAAGCACATTCAGAATTACGCAATAGCATTACTTTGGATTCCTTCAAAGTCATCTGGGTAAAAATCAATAAAAAGTAAAATCACAAAAAAACACCAAGGAAAATTCAAAACGGAAAGTCCCCAATAAATGGCAAAATCAAAAGTTCAAACACATCAAACGAATGGATATCTACTGTCATATTCATGACTTGGTACAATCATTTTCTAATGTAGAAAATGGTGGATTGAACCTGGTTTTATAGCTAGCTAAACCTCTCACTTGTATGACAGTTGCATCAAATTCCATTATATTGTCACCGATGCGTGAACAAGATAGCTCTACATAGTTGGCAGATGGGAATGTTGGATATTGAAGAATTTAGCAACATGCAATACTCTTATATATTGAAACCAGCACTGAAATTTTATAATTTTTTTTATGCTAGTGGTATTTCTAAATGTTTTACTTTTTCACAATTTGTAGCACTTTCTTACCTTTTCCAAAATAACTAATCATTGATAACAGTCATTTATTTACTCATACCACATCTTATTTCTTTGTTTTCTTTGCTTCATTGACACAATTCTATTGTCAGAATTGTTATCATAATTAAAACAATGCAAAGAATCTAACAACTATCATATCTTGACTTTTCATGATATATTTTCTACTAAAGGTTAAGCAATTAACTATCTGTCAATCAAATTCTCACTTACTGTTACTCTCTTAAATATATTTGAAAAGTCTGGAGAAAGCTTTCTTAATGCATCAGAAATCAAACTGAAAAATAAAATCATGAATGTAAGTAACTGTATATATCGCTATAAATAAGAGACCAATCTATGAACAGAATTTTTTTTACAAAATAAAATACTATTTGACATTAAAGTCGCAACATTTTTCAAGGAGAAATAAATAACCTTTGTGATCTCATGATAGAAATGAATATATGTTGTCTATTTGCTTCTGGATAAAAAAAAAATCTATTCATCCTCCTGAAGAAATTAATGTCTTCAATATTTATACATAATTCTACATAATTCTAAATTATACATAATTCTAGAAATACTTGTCAAACAGATAAGCAAAGGCAGCAATGCAACTTTACTGAAAATATCAGTGATCTATAACATGTTGTTTCTATTAAACTGACTAGAGAAGAAAACTTAACAAATGTAGACATCGCCAGAATAAGCAACATCTATATCTCACTTCCGAGACAAAATATCTTGACTTTCGTCACAAGGGAGATAAAAACCATAACAGGAATAACCAAGTATATTTGGCAATACAACAGACCACATCATCTCAAACATCAGACTTATGTTAAATTAATTTGGGTTTACCTTTTTACTTTCTCTTCTTTGTTTTTAGCATACATGTCATAATCTTCTAAGAAGCTGAATGTTATAGTTGCTGATGTTGTGGTATTCTTCACTGCAAAAATAAACGAGAGAAAAAATATAGATCTAAGAATGCAATTTGAATGGTTTTGGAATGTTAATATTTCAGAGAAAGATATTAAATTTGCAAAGATATTAAGAAAACAAAATATATATTGACTTCTTATTTGTTCTTAATTTTGTAATTGGATTTCTGTCAACTATCAATAGACAACTTTCGACTTCGATGCATTTCCGTCAAAAACTCTGGTTTTAGTGAACATCATTCGTGCGTTTAGGGGCATCGTCACCTCCGTTCTAATGTTGAGCCTAAAGGCGCGCCTAATTGACAAGTTTTTTCGGTGACGGATGAACTCAAAAGTGGTCTATTAGTTTTAGTTGTTGAATTCATTCTTCTCTACCATAGAAATGTAAATCAAACCACTTAAGAATAATAAACAAGATGCCTACAAAATAGTACTTAAAAAAACTGGCCAGAAGCAAATAAATTGTTCAATACGTGTATATATTTGGTTGAAGAACTTTTAAAAATAAAAAGATGGTATGATTGCAAATGAGACAACTCTCCACCAGAGACCAAATGATATAGAAGATGAACACTTATAGGTCATCAGATCTCCATTGATTTTTTTTGGCAGATTATTACAAACAATATAATTTCCTTACTTACAACAATCAATTGACTGATAGGAGGAGGACAGACGTTTTTGGCTATTGTGGATTGTATTTCCTATCCCATCAACACACCAACACATCTTTCCAAAACACTGTTGCGGAATGAAATCTCCCTTTTCATCACAAACTGGTAACTGTTTCCATCTTTTTGAATGATCAGAACTCTTAATGCTTTTCACCATCCAATTATGTACCAGGCTTCTCTGTTGCTGACAAACTGGATGAACTGAGAAAATAAAATATTTTTGAACATATAAATCTAATTTAATTTTTAAAATATCATTTATGAAGTCTTCAGAAGCATATACAAGTCATTTACCTTTCATTCCCTTTTCACTAATGTGACCTACCCAATTAGACTATTTACTGGGTTTGTAATAACATTAGCAACACTATGCCACATGTGGAGCAGGATCTGCTTAGCCTTCCAAAGCACCTGAGATCACCCCCAGTTTTTTGTGGGGTTCGTGTTGCTAAGTCTTAGTTTTCTATGTTGTGTCTTTTTCTTTTTTAACCATGGCATTGTCAGTTTATTTTCGATCTACGAGTTTGAATATATAGTATCTTTTGCCCCTATTTCATTTAGGAATACAATGTATTTTCTTAATATGATAAGTAATTTTACATTAAACAAGATGAAATCAAAGATGACTTGTATGGCATTTAATATAGCTTTCTGGATTTTTCCATCATTGAGATAGCACTTGTTTTGCCACCACCCAGAATGTATAAATATGTAGTCAAATTCTGTAAAATAGGGAATCTTTTCATCCAAAGCCAAAATGTTGTGCTTTGACACGCTTTTGACAAAACTTGACCTTAAGTAATCAATGAAAAAGGGCTGACACTTTAATGTCAAAATTAACAGTTCAGATAGATTAGATGAAACAATTCAAATATTTAAAAGTATGCACAAAACATATTTTTGGACTTTGAAGTATACAAGAATCTGGATAGGGAGAGCAGGGTCCTTCATTTCTTTATTCATTCATTTTCATACCCATTTTTAATATTCCTTATAAATTTTCCCCATTTAACTCCATTCTTCATTTAATTTGCCTATTTGTCTTTATTTTTTATTTGCCCTTTCTCTGCAAATTTTTGCCCATTATTTTCTTTTTTATAAGCCCTAATTAGACCCTCATATATGTAATCTGATAGAAAACATACCTTTATTGCAGGAGACTTTCTCCATAGTAACTGGATCATAAAATTCTGGCTGACAGGTACAAAGATTCACCTGACACAGGGCACCAGTCAAATAAGGACAGGTCATTGAAGTACATGTATTCTCACATGTCTTTGGTTGTGAATTTTCACACATCGAACCTGTCAAAAGATTTAAAGACAATAAAACTACTAATACAGAGATGTCTTGTCTGTAATATTACGAATAGTAATTTGGTGAACAAATATACTTTTTTAATGAAATTGTACAGCCATTACTTATCAGATCTAAATAATATAATTATAATTATAATAAAATTGAGAATGGAAATGGGGAATGTGTCAAAGAGACAACAACCCGACCAAATAAAAAACAACAGCAGAGGGTCACCAACAGGTCTTCAATGTAGCGAGAAATTCCCGCACCCAGAGGCGTCCTTCAGCTGGCCCCTGAACAAATATATACTAGTCCAGTGATAATGAACGCCATACTAATTTCCAAATTGTACACAAGAAACTAAAATTAAAATAATACAAGACTAACAAAGGCCAGAGGCTCCTGACTTGGGACAGGCGCAAAAATGCGGCGGGGTTAAACATGTTTGTGAGATCTCAACCCTCCCCACATATATATATAATAAATACATAATAATAAAGAACAATATCTCAATCTTTTACAACAGTCCTGCATGAGGGTAGTAATGTCCTTTACTGTCAGGCGTCAAACGGCCATTTTTGGCTACCATTAGTGTCAAATTGATTAAAATTTTAACGTGATTCATTAAAATATCCTTATCTTGATTCGTCAGAGTTCTCCAATAGCTATCGTTAAAGTTATTTTTGGAAAAAAAATTAACGTGATTCGTCTAAATCATTCGAATTTTTTATCGTCTAAAAGAAAGTGCACATTTTATTGTCATGCATCAAAAATTACCATTAACGTCATTTGGCAAGAATTTTTACCATTATTCGTCATGAAGGTGTCCCCATTACCACTCTCCTGCGTATCTGATAGAATTTAGATTGTACATTGCAGTCTATAAAAATATTAGAGGACAAAAAGAATCTATTTTTACATTGAATTAAATAACTGAAATCTGTGAGAACTTTCATGGAAATGTAATAAAGCGAGAAATCTATTTTTTATTTCTTATTAATTTACCTGTACATTGGTCCTGGTAATCTAATAATTTACCTGTACATTGGTTCTGACAATCTAATAATTTACCTGTAACATAATATACCTGTGCACTGTTTATGACAATCTAATAGTTTACCTGTACATTGGTTCTGACAATCTAATAATTTACCTGTACATTGGTCTTGGTAATCTTCACTTGGGTAAAGCTGATGACCGTAACTGCATTCACGGTCATCCCAAGATGTCGGATGAAAAATTAGGTCAGTATCTGTATTGTCTTTTAAAGGGTTTCTATATCATTTTCTTTTTTTGCATCAGCTTTACCCCAGTGAATCTTATAATTTACCTGTACATTGATTCTGACAATCTAATAATTTACCTGTGCATTGGTCCTGACAATTTAATGATTTACCTGTACATTCGTCCTGACAATCAAACACACTTCTAAAGTAAACATCCGGACCTTCACACTTGGTGTATAGGAAACTTTCACATTTAAATGTAAATATGTTATATACATATCTCATGACAGGATTTCCACAAGCAAATTCTCCAACGTGCTCCTGGTGGTCTGAATGATCAGGCTTGTGGCTCTTGCATTTATCCACTATAAATGAAAATAGAGGTTTCATTAAGTATGGAATTTCATCAATTTATTCTTTTTAACATCCTATCAATTTTTTTTACCAAGGAAATAACTTTCGGGCATTACATTCTGACACAAGATTTTTTTTTAATGCTAAATAGAAATAAATAAAATAGTTATGGCATGTACATTACCATTTTTGTTTTGATAGCAAAGAAGTTTGACGACAAATCATAAAAAATCCATAGTTAATAAATGCATTACATAACATTTACATATCCCTATGTACCTCTCTAAGCAATGCTAAAATCTTACTTCCGCAAACTACTGGTTCCCCTTGTTGGTTTTCAAATCGAATAGAGCAATTATTACATGGATCAGGTATACAAATAGCACTGGGATTTCCCCTACAGGTCGACTGTTGACATGCTCCTATGCAAGGTGATGGAATATTACCATTTGAACAAACTGAAAAACAAGTACATTTGAATATAAGGAAATGTTGAGTATACTTCAAATACAAATGCACACAAAATTGTCAAAAACCAATACATCTAGAGGTCAATATTCTTTGGATTTATTCATTTTCATGGGAACCAATTTGTAGATTGAAGAAAACTTGAATTTTCCTGGATATTTGCTTTCATGGTTTTGACGAGGTCTGCATACTTTCTTATAGAAAATTTGTAATTCGTTGTACATTGGAATTTTTGGTTCACGTGTAACCATGAAAACCAAGAAAATTAGCACCAAACGAATAATGATTAATCAACAGTACATTTTACAACTATAGTCAGGTGTTCATATCATATGTAAAGCTCTGTCTACATTTCACTTGCGGTATTCTTGTTCATGTCGAGTTCAAATCCAATATAAGTTTATATATCATTACATACCTGTCAACCTGTGACGATGAAAATGCAGGTCATGACCTGCATTGAAGAATCAAATCTCAGGTCATAACGCGTACGAACTTTTTCGAGCTGAATTTCAGTATTTATGGTACATTTTCTTATAATGTATATCAAAGATACCAAAACATCAATGCATGTTCACTTTGTTAAGTCATTTTAAATCTTATTAAATATTATTTCATTGCACTTTTAAAGATTTTTATAAATTTGCGTAACTCAGTCTTAGGGAGCTACCATTTGATTTGTATGGGGGGGCTAGGATGAAATTTGAAAAAAATAGGCAGGACAGGAGTTTTGAGTAAAAAAAAAGGCAGGATGAGACAATTGCCAAAAAAAAAGTCAGGACGACAATTTAGGTAAAAAAAAGTCAGGATAAACTAAAAATAAAAGAAGCAGGACCAAACAGAGTGAAAAATAAAAAGGCAGGACAGAGATTACAGCTAATAAAAAATGCAGGACAAAATTTTTCATCCTAGCCCCCCCCCCCCCCCCCCCCCCACATAAAAATCAAATGGTAGCTCCCTTATGTGCTTTACTTTTTGAGAGAAAGAAAATATTACAATCATCAAACACTAGAATTTAAAGTAATTCTCAAATGTTTGAGACTATTGACTATGTAGCCTTTAACCATAATATTTTTATTTTAACAAGGAAATTATAGAGTATGATAAAATATAGTAATACAGTTAAAGGAAGTATAAATGTAAAAAATAATTTTCAACTTTTAAAAAAAAATTGTATAGAGGTATAAAAATAATGAAAAGTTATTTTTCAATATGTATTTGAATTTTATATTTATATGATTTAATCTTTTTCACCCATAAAACGTAAATATAAGGAATAATTTTGAATGGTGACAAATAAAGGGAAGTAACTCTAGTTCAGTTTGTAAACAAATGATGCAATTTATTTACGACCTAAAGCTAAGGTAATTGGTGTTAATTAACAGTGTGCTTGACACCAAAGCTGTCACTTAATTTGACAGTGTACATAGCTAGATGAACTTCCTGTTCATGGAAGAATTACGAATTTGCCGGTATTTCAAAGGAATTTTACTTATAAATCTATCTCAAGGCTAAGAAATACGGGTGAAATCGGGTCATTTTCGGAATTCCCGGTTATTTCAATGACACGACGGGTGTTCCGGGTGATCCCTCGGAATTGTGAAAATCTCGGGTCACACCCGCAGAATACGGGTCAGTTGACAGGTATGCATTACGATTTTTTTTAAATGCTGGTTCATATTATTGAAATAGGAGAACAAGAAGATATTTTAACAGCATATAGAAATATAGATAAAGAGTAAATGACATAATAAAGTGAAATGTGCTTTATTCACTTTTGAACTCTGCCTTAATAAAAAAAATTAGCACACACACCTATGGTGTCTACATTTATTAATGCAACCATGATGATCTTTTGCTGTGTGTATTCTGATTAATGTTTGTTATACCTTTAAACTATTTTGCTGTATAATTGACTGATGTTTTGTGTGTGTACATATCTACATACCTGGTTTATGTGATTCTGTCAAATTGTTAGCTAAAAAGACAAAGAATCATTTGAAAACTATAAATACCTAAAGTGGGGTGCTCATTTTCGCCATAATTTTCCATCTTTTCTTCAGTTTATGTTCAGGTCTTTATATTTTTGAAGGTTACTGATATATCTATATGAAGATAACATCAGAAGCAAAATATTCTTAGCTAATGAAAATATATTTCTTTGAAAAAAAAAATCATCTGAAAAGTTAGGTTAAAGGCTATTTGAAATTTAGTGATGTTTTGTCAAAGGGGGTCACATATTCGCCGTTTTTACACATCTATTTAAAACCAAATACTGCAGCTTTAAACAATATTTATCAAATTAATCTCATTATAGATGAATAGCAGACATTTCAAAGGTGTAAAGAACTGAAATTAAGGGCAATCAGTTAAAGAATTGCAAAGAAATACTTCTTTGAAATCGTGTTTTTCATTCAGGGAATTCGATGAAAACCATTGTATGTTTTTTGGTCCTTTGTAGAAAGTGCCGAAATTTTGTCTAAGTTTGATAAATAATCATATTTGTTATGAAAATATAATTTACCGCCATATTTCTTCCATTACACCTCAAAATCATAAAACGACGAAATTGTGTTTCCCGCTCTATAGTAATAATTTTTAAAGAGAATAGATGATAAAAATTGGACTCAAATTAAATTCAAACCATCTCCTTTAGAGTCAATCTCTTCTTCTTGGTCTATTTACAATTAAAATGTTTCATAAGTTTCTGATATATAAAATTAATCCCAAATGATAAATAAATGGATTGATGGAGGACAGGGGAATGAACAGACATATTGACAGCTGGCATGAAATCCTATTTCACAATATTCTGGACAAAAACTGACCAATGCAATGTGGTATGAAAATAAAGTTCAGAGCAATACTTTGTATGAAAAAAGTAAAATCACAAAAATACTGAACTCCAACGAAAATTCAAAAAGGAAAGTCCCCAATCAAATGGCAAAATCAAAAGTTCAAACACATCAAACGAATGGATAACAACTGTCATATTCCTGACTTAGTACAGGCATTTTCTTATGTGGAAAATGGTGGATTGAACCTGGTTTTAAAGCTAGCTAAACCTCTCACTTCTATGACAGTCACATCAAATTCCATTATATTGACAACGATGTAATGTATGAAAGTAGACTATGTACTAATGATTCTTAATTTATGTCATTAAGTGATGAGCTGCAAGTATAGGTGTCAAGACAACCAATTCAACATCACTATTTAATGAACCATTTTTTTTCTTCAATTTTCACAGCTTTCCAAATATTTAACTTTTAAGTTTAACTTCATTGAAACCAGGTATATCCTGAAGTGTACATGTATCACCTTTCTACATGCCAATTTTGAACCAATGTTTAAAGTCTTGTAACATAATATCACCATTTGGAAGGCAACTGATTCTTAAAATATTGTTACCACTGATTTCTAGATCATATTAATCCTCAATTTTAATAAAAGTTCAGACAAGGAAATTTTAGTTCAAAATGGTTATAATATTTCTCTCTTTCATCTATATAACCATACTTTAAGCCAGTTTTGGACTTTGTCAACTTGGCAGAAAACTAAGCAATGATAAATCCCAGGAAGTACAATATTACACGAAATCCTCTGAAAAGGCAGTAAATATCATACCAAATGATGTATTGCATTGGGCATTTCCAATTCTCATTGTATCCTGAATGTAGGTACCAGATTGTACATCAACACACCAACATACACTGCCTGCACACTGCTCAGCAATAAATGATCCATCCAAAGCATCACAGTCAGCCACATAGTAGTGTAACTCAGGTAATATATCAGTTTTCACTGAAATTATAAACTTTTTTTGTATTCTTGACAATCACATATACATGATAAACAAACATATATTTTAACATGATGTGGTTATACAGATAAAATAATTTTACACTCCTATAGTTTGGGAAATTACAAATACATATTCATACTTTTTTAACAGTTCAAAAATATGTATTTAATTTGGTTTTCTGTGTTTAACACCACTTTTAGGTTTCATGGCAGCCTGTTTTTATTTGTGGAGGAAGCCGGAGAAAACCACCAACCTTCCATAGGAAAACTGATAATCCTAGTCAATTAAGATTGGAGTTGAGCCAGGTTCAAATTCACAACCCCAGTGTCAAAAATATGGAGATATGCTATGATTGTCAATGACAACAAATGAGGTAACTATCCATCTTCGACAATTAGAACATACTGAAAGTCATTTTCATTTAAGTTGTATCAACAATCAATGAAATGAACTCTAACCATATTTTAGAAAACATTTCAAAGTTCTGAACTGATGTCAATAGTCATGGCCGTTTAGACTGTTTATCAGTTAAAAATCTTTAAAATTAAATTTTACTTACTTAAACATTCTGCATATGTTTCATTATAAGCTATACAAACAGTATTTTCTTGGCATGAAAGTTTCTGTAATAAAATAAACTTGCTGTTAGAATCAGTCATAATTTATTTGTATAAAGTAATACATGGTTTGTGAAACTTCTACAATTAATGTTAATTTACTAACAGTTCACTAACAACTGTATGTTAAAAAGTCTTTAAAAAAGTCACTGTCCCATTATCTTTTGTGGGGGAATATGTAAAATACCATACACATCTTTAAAACTGACCCCAAAACTATAAATGAAAACAAGGTCACACCACAACTTGGGCCAATATTTGATATATTTCTTTTGATGTATTCTGTCATCTTTTAATTAGAAGTGATAATACAGCTGGTTCAAAACAGATAACCTCAAATTGAAATAAACTGGAAATTTAACCCTTACATCTCAACCATGGACTATTGGTAAAAATATCCCTTAAATTATTCGCATTTCAACAACTAGAAAATTATACTGATAGAAACACAATAACAGAATAAATTTACTTTCATCTTTAAAAGAATAATGTCATTTATACGTTTTTGTTTAAAAATAAACATAGAATTAGAACTTACTAGACAAGCAGATGGCAAATTCAATAATGTTCCTGCAAAAAAAATAAAAATGGATAAAATTTACAAGCTCTTGGGGATCTGTTTGGTCATATAGAAGTTTATACATTAAACAATGACTCTGTTTATCAGTAATGTTGCGTCAGGTTTTAGAATTGGATATTATATTGAAGCAAGACACATTTGGTATAATGAGTCATGACCTTCTTATTGCAGAGGAAAACATTTTCATGTAGCTATGTCAGAACTGGAATGTCATTGTGGCAAGAAAGTAATGTTAAATTTGAATGTTGACTTTGAGCATACCAACAACAAAATTCTGTTAAAAAAAATTATTTCAATATTGTAATCAAAATATACAAATCCCTGTAATATTCTTTTTTTCATCACAGAAAATCTGATCATCCTTGTTTTATTTTTGGTAGGGTTTAAATGGCATATAATAGATCATGTTGTCATACCACTTGGTAAACAACCACATTTCTAAAAAAAAAATTTAATGTATCATTACCAAAATTTCAGTAGCAAACGCACTTGCAAAGATTTTCTTTAAAGATTTTTATGCTTTTACCTGGTATTTTGTATTTATAATACAGGTTATAATATATATAATGGAAAACAACTCTGTGTGATACATGTACAAAAAAGACCAATCAGGATTTAGACTAATCAAATACCAACCACATGACATGTAACACTGCTTTTCAGTGGAGAACTTGTTCCTGTTGCCATCACAACCACCGTAAACAAATTGTTCACATCTATTTGATGTCACATTATAAAACCACATGGGAAAGAAACCTTCACACAGCCCTGGATCAGGACTTCTTAAACACAAGTCAGGGATACCTGAAATTTAAATATTTATATTTAATGTATTGAGTTATTATCCTTGCCATTTGATATAATTTGAGTTATTATCCTTGCCATTTGATATAATTTGACTTGTACATTCTTACCAATGATATCGATCATAACCATTGACCATCAAGATTTTTAAATCAGATGTGAATTTTGTATTTATTGATTCACTGGCCAAAAAAAAAAGTACCTTTGGGCGACTCTTTGACTCTTTAATAATTTGGCCAGAAATTTCATACACTAAGCCCGTTCTAGTAAAAAAAACCTGACAAATCATGTTTATGACATCACTTTAGATATGTCACAGTCAAATTGTGTCATCAAGACTGGGTAAATTTTCACATTTTCTGAAAAGCCTTTCTTCTAAGTACTCCAACTAGGATTAGAAATGGCACCAAGCAATGTTTTATTTTTGGTGAATTCATAGGACCAAATAAGCCCCAAAATGTCCTTGTCTTTTGAAACTTAACTTGCAAAGTTATTTGAAATAAGTACCAAATTCTATGTAATTGCATTAAAGTCTTGAAATATTCTTCAATTCAATAATTATACTTAACCTGGTATACATCCTCGAACACATGCTTCATCTGACAGGAAGTTGTTGCCATTGCCATGACAACCATCTCTGTACCTAAATGTTTCACATTTGCCTGTTGCTTGGTTGAAGTATGTTCTGTTTACATATTGTTTGCTGATACATTCACCTGATATAGGTGGCAGTTTACATACTTCATCAGACATAACTGAAATGAGAAATTTTTTTTAAAAAGATAATTCGGTGGTTGTCGTTTATGTGTTACATATTTGTTTTTCGTTCATTTTTTTTTACATAAGGCCGTTAGTTTTCTTGTTTGAATTGTTTTACATTGTCTTATCGGGGCTTTTTATAGCTGACTGTGCGGTATGGGTTTGCTCATTGTTGAAGGCCGTACGGTGACCTATAGTTGTTAATGTCTGTGTCATTTTGGTCTTTTGTGGATAGTTGTCTTATTGGCAATCATACCACATCTTCTTTTTTATATAATAAGGGGGAGGGTTGAGTTTAACCCCAACACAAATAGACAAAAATGTAAATATGATGTTGTTTTTTTTTGTTTCAAACATTTATATAAGCAGAATATAGAAAAAAAAAATATTAAGGTATTTATAAGCAGTCAGTTTGGTATAGTTTAGTTCAAATAAGATAGAATAAACGTTGCTGATGTATTATTGACAGCCAAGTCATTTTTAGATGTTTAACTAAAATAAAAACAAGAAAAGTTGCTTTTACAGGATTTATGACCCAAAATTGACACAGTTTGATTCTTGTTGAACAATCCAATCCTTCTCAAAACTATTTACAAAATTCATTTTTTTTATAAAATAAATTCCATTTCATTAAGCCCTAATAAAAAGAACTTGTTGTCTAAGGTTTCCCTACCTAAAATGTACTGTACTAAATTAAAATGCAACATTTTTGTTTGTTTGGCCTTACCTTGTACAGGGTTCTGACATGTATTGGCACACCCATTGTAACAACACATTTTACCAGACACACAGTCTATGTCACTGTTACATTCCTGTTGACAGATTCCTGCTGTAGTTGGCAAAATTACTGGACAAACAAAACTTCCCTTTTTTGATTGGAACATATCATCTCCAGTTCCCGCTCCTCCAAGCAGGGAATCAGTTTCATCATTATCGTCAGTTATTTTCTGTAATAAGAACATAATATCAAGCCATGTGGATGAAGCTCGATTCTGTTTGGGATCCTGTGGTGAGTTGAAGCTAAATGACTGCAAATATGGGGGGTTTGTTGTGTCTGCCCAATAAGGAGTGACCACACCCAACATTTGATTTCCAGATGATCCCTTGGATTGTAAATATGGTGGATTTGTTGTGTCTGCCCAGTAGAGAATTGGAGCAGCTTTTCCCAGACTACCATATTGCATTCTTTCACACTTTGATATGCCTGAAAATACAAAATGAAATATAAATAGTGAATAAGAATGTATTATCACTTTATTATTTTTTCTCTGTGTTCTTCAAAAATATAGCCAATTATTGTATGTGGAGTATCAATTTTCTGTACAAAAAAGGGGGGAAGGAATATGAAAGTCTGCTTTGTTACAACTGCTTATTATCTGTGATTTAAACAGTTATATATAAATGGTAGTTATATCTATGGATACCATAAAGAAGCAATTTCCACTGTCACATCTGGATTTATTTGGCACCAAAAATAAAAGTGAAAACATTATTCAATGCACATCAAAATAAACTACAGTGATTTCACCAACAAAACTAGAGGCTCACCTTGGTCTATGTGCATATAAAATGAAGGACACAGATGGATTCATGACAAAATGTGTTTTGGTGATTGGTTTAATTTTGTAGATCTTACTTTACTGAACATTCTTGCTGCTTACAATTATCTCTATCTTTATTGAACTTGACAGTAGTTACAGTGGAAAATATTTTGTAAAAATTTACAAAATTTATGAAAATTGTTTAAAAATTGACTATAAAGGGCAATAACTCCTTAAGGGGTCAACTGACCATTTTAGTCATACTGTCTTATTTGTAGATCCTTCTTTGCTGAACATTATTGCTTTTTACAGTTTATCTTTATCTAAATTAATATTCAAGATAATAACCAAAAACGGCAAAATTACCTTAAAATTACCAATTCAGGGGAAGCAACCTAACAACGGGTTATCCAATTTACCTGAAAATTTCAGTGCAGATGGATCAACAATTTTGCACATGTCAGATTTGCTCTAAATGCTTTGGTTTCAGAGATATAAGCCAAAATCTACATTTTACCCCCTATGTTCTATTTTTAGCCATGGCGGCCATCTTGGTTGGTTGGTCGGGTCACATGACACATTTTTTAAACTAGATACCTCAATGATGATTGTGGCCACGTTTGGTTAAATTTTGCCCAGTAGTTTCAGGAGAAGATTTTTGTAAATGTTAATGACAGACGACGGAGGATGACGGACGCCAAGTGATGAGAAAAGCTCACTTGGTCTTTCAGGACAGGTGAGCTAAAAACCCAAGTTGGAGATTTTTATTCATTTATTTCTGTTTTATAATATTAGAAATAGCCATTATGTATGGACTTACCATCAAAACAGCTGTCTACTTTCCGATTGATGTGGTCGTAGAACTCAGTGGAACAATCATTACATGGATTGATACGACACACAGCTTGTGGATTATTTGGACACACAGCATGCAAACAGAGATCAATGGCACAACACTTCATCATCTTTCCATTAGAACATCCTGTGGAAAAGATGGAGAGAATTAAAATCTGTAAAAACTGTAGTAAATCCATCTGGATTCGTTTGAAACTAATTTTCAATGGATTGAGAGAAGAATGTGTGGATATGTAATTTTTGAAGTCTGTTTATATTACAAACATATAGAAAATGACCACTTTGTTGAACACCCAAATTCAATGTTAATATACTTATACACACATAAATTGGTATATCAGGAATTACAATGAATCCGCAGTACATGTATAGGATAGTGTCAGCCACTTTGTTGTATCCCTTTTATTCTTAACTTTATCTCATAAAGAGATCAGACTACAAGCTACAAAAATGGAAGACAATGTTTTTATTCAGAAGGAAGATATGGTTAAAAAAATTATGAATAATTTTGATATCATGCTATATTCATGATATTCAAAAGTTTCTTTACCAGGTAAATGAAAATCCAAAATATATTATTCAAAGGAATAACATTTCTGACTGATATTTTAAAGTTTGTTCTTATGGTGTGCTGTTTCACCACTGTCCAAGGTTAAGGGGAGGACTGAGAGCTCACAAACATGTTTTATCAAGGTGAATTCTATACAACCCTGTCACAAGCTTAAGTCATTCAGTGGTTTTAGTTGATTACTGTTGTTCATATTTCTTTTTCCCTCATAGTTTTGTCATAATTTGTTTTATCCTCTGAATGGTGTCATATTTTTTCATGTCAGAGCCTTTCATAGCGGACTGTTATAAAGTGAAGCCAGTATGGATTTGCTCATTGTAGAAGGATGAATGATGACGTATATAGCTACTTACATGTACATCCATGTCATTTCAACTCTGTTGAATAGTTGTTTCATTGAGGAATGACAGTAATATTTTTTCTGTCTATGAAGAAATAACATAAAAAATTTGGTGCACATTGAATAACGTGCGTAGCGGGTTATTTAACAGTGTGCACCACATTTATTTCGAATAGACAGAAAAAATATTACAGTCATTTCTTATAATTTAATTCTAAATTCCATTGTAAACCGTAGAAAACCATGAAAAACGTTGATGATGTCACAGTCACATGACTAAATTATGTCTATGGGATGATAACAAAATAACGTCAGCCAATCAGAAGACACGTTACATTCTAAATTGAATTATTTGACAATAACACTACACATCTCCTCATCTTTATTAATTAATATTGAACTGGCAAAATGTTTTAATTACAACTATTTCAATGTTTCTATCATCATCTAATCTGATGTAATTACCTGGTGTTGGTAAACTTCTTCTGTCTCTTTCAGCTGAAAAAAACAATAGAATAATTTAGTTTCAAGTTCAAATTCATCACAATTCCTTCAATATTGCACTTACTAGTCTTTAAACAGGAATTAAAAGATTATTTTAACTAGAAAACTTACATATCAACAACTGAAGGCACAATTTAGTGTAAGACACAGAACAAATAATTAATACTGATGCTAAACAGTTCATAATTGTGAAATCAATTTTGTTTTGTAAATTTTGACATCAGGACTTAAGGAAGTGTTCAATGAGGAATAACCTTACCACAAAACAGTAAATATATCACTAAAACAACAGCCATGGTCATATTAACAACGATCACTTTTTAAATACTCACTGGTAAGCATGCCATCTGGTGGTACACACTGGTACCCTAATCCATTAAAGCAGCATTTATCATCAGGTCCAGAACAATCATCATCAGACTTGCAGCCATCGTCTAATAAATCCATCATGGTCCATTGATCAGGACTTGGACAACTTCCTGCTCTGGTTGCTAATGAAAACATCACAAAATTTAAAGGCTATTTGACATTTGTTATATAACTAAATACTTGATTCGTTCCATCAAAATATATTCATATTTCAAAATCTGAGCTCAAGGCATTCAAACAATTTGTTTTGAATCAATAAAACTAGAGGTCAGAAAAAATTGTGTAGTAAAAAACACTATAAATATACACAACTGATTTCTAAATTATCAACTTCTTTAGGGATTAGGAAATCTTCCATGCACAGTCTATATAAGTCAAATGGCCTTTAACTTAACAGTTAATTATCCCACTATTAAAGGATAGATACAAACTGATTTAGATTTTTTTCTTTCCAATATCTGTTTATATTGGAAATTATTATTATACATGTTATAAGGCATTTAAGTTTCAATAAATTGTCAATTAGTTACTAGTAGAGTATTGGACCTTTCTGGTGCTTTTAGTTTATCAAGGTGTATAGGATCTAGGATCAATATAATGCTCATGCAATTTTAGGGGTTTTCACTCTTGATATTTCTGTAATTTGTATTTTTTTTTGTATTTGTATTTTTGTGTTGGTTTTACCTGTCATGTCTATAGATAGAACAAAATTAAGAGTAAAATAAAAGTACTCATCTAATAAATTGAAATTTCAGCATGCTTGTTTGAAAGGCTTGAATTTGTTATATAATGCAGTGCAAAATTATACCTTTTGAGCAATCTGGGTTTCCCCTTACATCTGAATCTTTTATTTTCGTTCCATTTGAATGCACACACCAGCAGATTCCATGTGAATCTAAACACTGTTTCTTCTGAAATTGTCCATCACTATCACACCTATTAAATATAAAATTTGATTTACATTTAAGAATTGATTCTACTTTTTCAGATTTTTAAATGATTGCTCAAAAATTATGTTTTCTGAAATTAACAGTCCTAATTTGCATGCAAGTTCCTTATAATGAAAATATCATTTCTAGTGCATATTATAGTAATAACCATTTTTTTCTATCTATTTTATCAAATATTTTAAATTCTTTACTTCTCACTCAGGACTCTTTATTTAATAACTCTGTTCTATTTTTAAGTAAGATAATAGCACGATTCTCTAATTTTTTCCATTCTTTTCCCATACTAAAAGTATTTACTGAATATAAAATTTAGGAAATGTGGATCAATAACAAATGAGTAAACTATACCCATTCTGACCAGTGGACATAGATGTGAACAATTTCAATTCACTGAACAGCCTTTAACAAATGAGCAAAACTCATACCATTTCCTGATTTAATGGGAGATATCCGTTTGCACCAAAAATGCGTCCTTTTGCGCCACAACTTTTTTTCTCCAATGCTACGTTTGCGACACCTGTTTTAAAATAACATGGTATCATTTGCGCCAAAAATAGAATATACGATTGCGCCAATTTAAAGAAAAATGACTTCCCTCCTCCTTTATCTGGGCTTGTGGTAGAAGGTATTTCGGCCCATGTGGATGGTGGGAACAAAGCACTGTCATATACATATGTGGCCAAAACATAATCTGCGAACGCTTCTATTTTCTTGTCTTTTGGCATATCCTGTATCAAATCTTCAGCAAAGCAATCACCTACTTCATCTGGGTTCAGAAAAGCTAATCCAAAAAAACGGTGTAACCACTTGCTTACATCACTGCCAACTTTTTTATACTCTGTTGCAAGTCCAAGATTTTGTATTTTACGCCACCATGCCTGGCCAAGGTACGTCAAAACGACATGCCTTGATGATAGTTCCTGGGAAAAACTCTTTAATGACAATGTGCATTCTCTCCTCAAAATCTACATGCATAGATGTAAAATTCATTTGAAGATTATACCTGTCACAACATTCCTTATATAAGCAAAGAAAACATTTTTCTATAACAGTCTCCTGATTTGGAAGGCGAAAGGCAATATAAATGTGGAATATAATGTCCATTCCTGAATCCATGTATGGTATACAATTGCTGGAAATACTTCGGACAGCACTTATAAATGTTCCATCAGCAAAAACATCTTCTGCCTGCATACAAAGAAATTTCAAGTTAGCTTCACAACCGAGAATAACAATGCCACTTTCAATATCATTTCTAAAACAAACTCTTCTTCTTTATTTGTAATAACTCCTACCTCACTTAAAATTTCTTGAAATTCTACTGAACTTTTTGGTTGGGCAGGGTACAGTTTTCTTCTCTCTCTGTACATAGACTGTCTTATGCACTTCAAGTCTTTTTTCTGTAGATGTTCCTCTTCATGATGGAATAGCTGCGAACATATGATCTTAGCTGGTCTTTCAGATATATTTTCTGTGGCTTTTCTTTTGCATGCTGATCGTAGTATTTGACGCTCTAACTTTTGTGGGTCAGTCTCATGTATATGTGCAAGATTTCCACTCAGAACAGCTAGGCATTGCTCATTGGTATAAGTTGTAGCACTGCAGTTTTTTGTAGTACATCGCCATCTTATTTCTCCACTTTTCCTTAATAAAAGCCTGACGAAATATATGGCCATCTAACACAACAACTGGCTTCCCTCGATTCGATTCTAATTTCTCTATAGTAACATCCATGTTTACAACGCAAAGACTTCTCATTCTTTTATATTCGTCATTGAACATTTTTTATAATCAGTGTTTAACTGTTTGTTTATATGCATACTAATTATATATTAATCTTTAATATGTACGATCAATATGTGTTCAGGTAAATTGGCGCAAATGAGTTCCGAAAACTGGCGCAATTGATACATTTGAAATTTTTTTTTTTGGCGCAAATGATACCCCTGAAAAACAGTAATTGGCGCAAAAGGAGTGCTGCCGATTTAATGAGCTCTAAAACTTAAAGCCTTGACATGACAAAATGAGAAATCATTTAAAAGAGAACAACCAACGTTACCTGTTTTAACATGTTTAAACAACATGTACAACAGTAAATGAAAAACAATTATTATGCAGACATCTGCAATCAAGGGTAACCACTGTGGGTGTAAACAATTGTTAGAGAGCTAGGTCACACTTTAAATTTCTTGAAAATGTATTTTTTCAAAATCTATTTAAAAATTTTATTGTTGGGCATTGGGTTTTTCTTGGCCTATTAATTTGTGTTCTAATTATGTTTTTCCATGAACATTCTTTCAATAAATATCCTTAAATTTATTTTATATAATTCAGCTCATAAATTACCTATTAGTGCTATTAAAGAAAGACAAAGCCTTTTGTATTCCAATATTGCCTTATAACTCTATAGAAACATGTATATCTTTATGATGGACAATCCTTGATTATGATTTTGTTTGTGTCATTTAATGTATTTTGTATAGACATCATTCTTGGCCAAAAGAAAGATTTAATTGAATTACCAAAATGAATCTGTATTATTAATATAATATGCCTTTCTAGATTGAAAACTATAGAAGTTTTACCAGAAAAAACAATCTTTCTATCATGCCTATATTTGTGGACTTGACAGATGGACAGGGATAAAAACAATACTGTTATGACCCCTAACATTTTTTTTGCGGGGCATTAAAATAGATATTTGGTGCTGCTATACTTATGCCTCAGACAGAAAATTGGGTATGTATGGGTTACATGTGTACATTTAATTTTCTGTTAAATCTAATTTTTAGATTTTCATTCAAGAGATCTGCTCGAATCCTTTTTTTCATCTTTCTTAAACAAGTTAATAAAATTTATTGCTGTTGCAAAATTTACCAGATAAACAAAATGTAAATGTATTGTGAGAAAATATTTTTTTTGTTTGTTAGTTATAACGTGTATAATCATGATAATGACACTCTATTCACAATCATGACAATGTGCAGACATGAAACACATTGCAAGGATCTTTGTTAAAACTTGAAGAAATTTACTTTTTTTAAATAAATATGTACATGACATTTAAAAAATGAAAATAACTGACCCATATCATAAAGCACCTCTAGTTTATGAAAATATCAAATCGTTTCTGTGGATTCATTATATTCTCAAGTATATTCAACATAATTCAATAAAATCATATAAATACATTCGAAACATAAATATTTTTTAAAAGATGATTTTCCAAAAAAATACCTATTTCAATGAAACGCAGAATTTTCTGGAAATACTATAATTATTCATGCAACTTAATTGTCATGCTTGTGCGTCACTTCTAATTTACATAGCTCACTGGGATTTTGCAAGCTCAAACATATCTTACTTTTTGAAAATCACAGGGTATTTAAATTAAGGGGACGTGAAGAAGTTAGTGTAATTTAAGTTAGTGAAGTTAATGTGATCACATTTAAGTTATAACGAAGAAAATAACAACAAAAGGAAAAATTTAATTAACTATATATAGCATTATCAACTCTGATTTCAATCAGAAAAAAAAACAGTTTAAGGTAAAATTTAGATTATTTATTTTGAGAATATTTGATGTTTAAAACTTTATATACTGCAGCTGTGCCATTTGAGCAGTCAAATTGCATTGACCGTATATTCATATGCAATATACAGTCACTGACCGTATATCACCTTGTTTATGATGTTGACAATGTGTTTCCGTAGAGTTTTATTTATGACGTCAATAAAACATACAGGTTCGCGGAAATTTTACGTTTTCCGTTGAAAATTAAGAAATGATGTTTTTTACCCTAAATGCTTCATTTAGAACAGTTATAAGAGTTGCAGTATATTAAGAATAACCATACATTGTCTCGAAATATCAATGTTATTTGTACAAGGCTTAGAAACAGGTAGAAAGTGAGGCTGTTCTATATATATGCAATGCATGCATGGTTGTTAACTTGTTATTTGGTTTCTGGTGTTTCTGGTGGAGAAGTTATCTAACTGGTAATCATTCCATATCTTCTTATTTTATATATATGTCGAACGTGTTGAATGTTAACATCAAGGAGATTTTATTGTTTAATTCAATGTTTTTTTTCAAATTCATCGATCCCATATCCTTTATTTCCATCAATGACTTGATTTTAGTATCAATTTAATTTCAACACATGCATTCAATTTGTTTAACAGTAGCCAAAAGTATTAACACCTTACGGTAAAGGGCATTCATACCCCTCATGTACCAGTACTGATGTTATGCCCTTTATAGGCACCATTAATTGGGAAATAAAAATATTCTATTCAATCTATAATAGAAAAACAAATGGATATGCAGTATTCATCCATGACACACAATCAGTCCATGCACAGCAAAAAAACAAAAAAACACACTAAAACCGAAGAAGCACTGTGCTTTTATTACTGTTCTTATCTCAACGTTATAATGAGGCCTTTAACAACACCAAGCAAGAAAACTCATGGAAAGTTTGAAACAGATCCTTTATATTAATAGCACTGGCTTAAGTGGGATTCTTTGCTAAAATAATTTGGAAATTAAGACTCAAATTGTAAGATGTAACACTACCAAATTGGTCCGGTAAAAAAGGGAACATACTGGAAAGAAGTACATACATGTATCTAAAATTTAAAACAAAATAGTTTCTACGCATAGGTGTAAACTTTAAACTAAGTAGATTATATTTTTGTAATTAAGGTATCAGATGAAAGGTGAAGGAATGATGTCGGCTCTATTATAAGATAAATACATCTACTTGTTGAATATAAACTGAGAAATGATTATTAAGGATGAAATGACATCATTCATGTAATGTTAATCCAAATGAAGTACATTGTATGAAATGTAATCATGGTAATGAAAGTCAAAGAAAAGGAATTAAGGCAGTGTTAGCTTCAAGTGCAATGAAATGTCATTTTTTTTAAAGATAGTTAATAAAAAAATTAATTACTTAATTAACCATGTGTACTGTACATGTTTTGGAAACTGTTTGATTCAAAATGTCCACTAAATACTGAAATTCATCTTGAAAAAGTTTGTACACCTTATGACCTGAGATTTCATTCTTCAATGCAGGTCATGACCTGCATTTTCATTGTCGTTGACGGGTATGCAATGTCGTGATGAGCCTTTTTCATAGAAAATTTAAAGACTGTCAACAATTTTTTTTTTAAACTTTAGGAAATTGTGATTGTTTGATAAAAATGTATATATTTATATAGCTTTCACATCTTCTGTGATTGCTTAGGTTTTATTACATTATTGAAAGGTCAACATCTGGTAATGTATGAAAGAATGGTAGGTTTTTAAAATACATAAGAACATTTTGGGTATAATTTACAGTTGTACATGTATATCAATGAGACAAAATTCCACCCAACACAAATAACCAAAATATATATCTTTAATACTTGTAAAATTTGTGTTCCTTATTTTTATTGAAAAAAATGGTGGAAATATCATAAATTTAACTCTGCTGAAGCAGCAACACCATATAGATGTGCTGCCTGTTGACAGATTACATATATAAAACTAATATTGCCATTCAAAAAAGATGTTATATATGCATGTATACCTATAAGTTATATATTATTGTAGGATGGAGAAACCTGTTAAAGAACAGATCATGTGTTTTTCTTGCAAGAAGAAGACAAACAACTTAGAAATGGAAATAATTATAGATCCATCAACTGGAAAAAGAAGAGCTAAAGCATATTGTGAAATTTGCAAAAAAGAAAAATCAATGTTCCTAAATTAAGGTGGCTCGGGACTATTCGACTGCGCATAATTTCACGCATGAATTACAAAAGTATTTGTCGTAAATTCGATATATTTTTTTTAAATATTTTGACTGATTAGAAATGTTAAATCATTGTAGTTATGTGACTAATAGAATATTTTCGTTATTATCCGTATTTGTTAAAGAGTCAAAATGACATTTCACCCATTTTCACCATTTTCCCGCCAAAATTTGGGTTTTAAGGCAAAATATTTGTTTTCCTTATCCGTGACCTATGTTTTTTATTTGCTCATTCTTTGAAGCTATATTTCAGCTTTTTATATTACAGTTTTGGACCAAGTGTCATAGAACGTTTTTTTGATATTCCGATAAAAATATGTCAACACCTCTATTTTCCCTATCATTTCATTGAAAAATGGTCCCTTTTACATACCTGTTTAAAAGTAAAATTTTGAACTTAAAAGGTCCGTGACCCCCTATTTTTTTTCGACCAATTTGATTCACTTTCTGTAAAGAATAAAATAACAAAAATATGGCACTTCTGATAGAAACTTCGAATAGGCCCGGGCCACCTTAAATGGAAGTACAAACATTTTGATAAATCAGATAGCAAAATAAACTAGTTAAACTAGATTGATTTTTTGTTGAGCCTTTTTTTTTACTGCATCAATCAGTCTCATTTCCATATATATGTATATACATGTTTTCCTAGTTTCTTTCAATATCAAAATGTTGAGTTCCTCACATTTTTGAGGTTATGAATGTGATCAATTCTTGCCTGGTCTGTAGACAACAATTGAATTTGTTTTTCTTCAGTAATAAATTTTATTAATAAAATGAATGTTTGAAGCTATATGTGCAGGGATTTCTTGCTGTGCTGAATACCCATTGGCGGCAGTGGGTTATTTCTGCTTTTGGGTTGGATTGCATTGAATTGTCTATTTGAAACATTTCCTGTTTCCATTCTCAATGATTCTCAATTTTATTGCTAGAATATGATCATTGTCAGATGTATTTGAAATAAGGACAATGAATGAGATGTGGACCGTGATAGACAATGAGACAACTAAATTTGAACATTATCATAGTTAAAATGAAGTGGATTTAAGCATCTATAGGTCATCCTACTACATATTACCTTGAGCAACGCATATACTCATCTATAAAAGGGTCAGACATGACAAAATGCTAACAAATTCAGGCTAATGACTTGTAACAGGTTGTACAATATATCATAGAATGTTGCAGAGTGAAATATGTTATGAGTGCTCATCTATAACCCTCCCCTTGAATCTGGAACAGAAGTGTTACTGTGATAACATATGTACAACGAAAAATAACAAACTGTAAATATCAGTTTGAAAAGACGTCTGACTCATCAATGTGTTGATGGATCATCGTACGATGTAGACGTTGATGTAGATGATTCAAATCTGCATGAAGCAAATAAGCCAAGTGGACGTCACACTCAACTCTAAAACATATCAATAAACCAGATAAAAAAACCCAGACAAAACAAAGAAAGGCTTGACATTAAACATGCTTTGTGGGTCTATTTTAACCCTCCCCCTATACCTCTAGATAATGTAGAATAAACAAACATCCACAGGCCAAAAAAAAAAGTATGCATGTTTACTGTACCCCTACCTACCCTAATTTTATCCCCTAACCTAAAGTTTTTTTGGCTATAAACACCGTTAAAGTCACAAAGTTGCTCCCATAGACTCAATGTAAAAAAAAAAAAAAACAAGAATGTGTCCTCAGTACACGAATGCCCCACTCGCACTATCATTTTCTATGTTCAGTGGACCGTGAAATTCAGGTAAAATCTCTAATTTGGCATTAAAATTAAAAAGATCATATCATAGGGAACATGTGTACCAAGTTTGAAGTCAATTGGACTTCAACTTCATCAAAAACTACCTTGACCAAAAACTTTAACCTGAAGCGGGACAGACGGACGAACAGACAGACGGACGGACCGACGGACGAACGGACGCACAGACCAGAAAACATAATGCCCCTCTACTATCGTAGGTGGGGCATAAAAATAAAAAAATCCCTACCTACAATGACCTACCAGCCTACCTACCTTCCCTGTTTTTTTTCAGCATTTGCATGATTTGACAGTAAACACACCTACTTTTTTGTTTGACCACACAGTAAAACACTGTTTAAAAGAAATTCAAAATTCAAACATTGAGCTCCATCATATTTACATGTACAACATGGTATATTTCAGGGAGGATCCTATATTAGTTATATGTACAATAAAATTGAGAATAGAAGTATGTATACACAGATATATACTGAAGGAATGGACCCTTCATAGATATAATTTATATATAAAAAGTCTAAAAGGGTACGTATACATCACCAAAAAATAAAATCATGAACAAATGTTAATTATTCGGATAACAAATATATATCCTTCATCAGTAAGACAATGTATTAAAGATGTCAAATGGTTCAGGGCCGTAACTAGCCTCTTTTATTAGTGAGGCAAAACATAATTTGCCAAGCGCAGCTAGGCGAAAACTTTTTGACGAGGGGTCTGTGGGATGCTTAAGGCCCCCAGGAGCTCTGAGAAAAATAACTCAAAATCGTGCATTCTGGCCGTTTTCCAGACTATTTCTTACATTGAAACGCAATTAAATTTAAGCTATTTTTTTTCAAACCCTATTTTTTTTCGACATTTTTCTTGTCTCAAAGTAAATATATATATTCATTATAATTTTAGACTTTAAGGTTTTACGGGGTCAACATTGAAACTAGACTGATATGTAGGATAAAACAAAAATCATAATTCTCATAATCATGATAATCATTAAAACCGTATCTGTCTGTCTGTTCTTGTCTTGTATTTTGCTTAGACCTAGGTGATGTTTTTTATGACTAGATTTAAATATAGTTACAGTGCAGTATTATAATTTAAGTACTAGTACTGCTTAAGTCGACACTATGGACCATATTGACCTTATTTTACGGTACATTTATTAATGATTCTTTCATTGTTGAAGACTCTCCAGCAACTATCAAGATGAAGAATGGGAATAAAAACTTTGACCATTGATCATTTGTATTTTTTCCATGCATTGACTTTGTGTGAGATTAGGTCCCCTGCAAGTTTACTCCATATTCCTATATTTTCTGTTAAAGGGTCTGAACACGAATTAATGCAAGTCAGTTAACCCTTCAATGTAAAAGGTCATGTGGCAATACATTGATGTTTTTATATAGATGATTTGATACCGGGAAATTGATGATTCTACTTTAATTTAAACCATGTCAGCTGTCTAGACAATTGTATCTACAAAAAAAAGAGCCAGTTCTGTATTCGTTTAATATCAAGTTCAAATCTCCATGCAGAAACGAACATTTATTTTCTGTGTCCAGTAGCATCGTATATTCTTTCTAGCACAATGTCTGGCCATCGGTGGACATGCAACATTGCAAAACCACGTTTACAAATGAAAATCAACACTCAGACTATAGCCATGCAGGGGCGACATGATGTCATTAGAGAGTGAAGAGAATTTGCTTCTTGCAAGACACTTTCCGTGAAAACAATTTGATATGAAGGCAATCTTTTGTTTCAGTTTTTTTTTTCTTTTTTTTTAAATCTCCAACATGAGGCATTTGCCTCATTTGCCTCAATGTAGTTACAGCCCTGTGGTAGTCACACTGTAATAGTTATCTAGATTGTTACACAAATTATCATGAATCAATACACTGGTAATTATTCTAATATTAATGTTTTGGAGTAGGATAAGCTGTAAGAGTCAGTATGCATGGACACTAATTTCTTCCCATTGTCCTTTTTTTTTTTTAATTTCTATTGACAGAACAGAACCTCTAGTGCCGGTGCCCTGTTTGATATATTGATAACTGATCTAAGAAATACTTGAATAGGCAATTATCAAGATGATTATTACAATGAAATATTTAAAATAAGTTTTGATTGTGAACATGGTGAAGAGGGGCGTTGAAATCACGTCTATGTATCCAAATATACCCAAAATAACACGTTGACACCCCTGCCCCCTTGATAATATGGATTCAGTTGAATAATTGTAAATTATTGTTAAGCCCCGATTAAAGATAATAATGATCTCTCATTTATTTCATTCGTATTTCCCGGCATAAATTTTACCGCGAAACTATGTCATACTTATTTTCACTTTGACTTCGGCAAGTTTTGCACAGTTGTTTGTTATGCGTAATGATATTTCATAGTTACAGCATAATACCTTATTGAGATGTTATTAATACATCTTAATTCTTTTATATCTATCCTTTTATAATATTTATATTATCCAAAATCCTACATGTCAACTGGAAGGCCATTTTTGTCTACTTTCACATTGGTGTGCACGAACTATTTTTAGAGTGTATTGATTGACCTGTGAACGTGATGACGTTTTCCGAAAATATAGTCAGTTTCAAATTAGTCCTTGGCTGAAACAGCTGATTTTGACAGGAGCAGATAATTTGTTATTAAGGTATTTACCACCTACTGTCATTTATTTAGCACACATTGCAACTTATTTATATTAATTAACTACTGTTATTAATATTATAATTCTTTAATTTATTTCAACAGATTTTGTGATTTCTTTTTTGCAAAGTTTGAACTTTTAAAAATACTGTGACATTTAGAATTGCTATGATAATTCACAGAATATCTGCCCAACATTCTGGAAAATCAAAGGGTGACAGCAATTTAAAACAATTGAAACCAAAAAAAAGGAAAAAGATTACTTTTAAAAATATCCAACAAGCTAACACACAAAAATAGCTTAAAATATATATTAAGCCTTTGTTTTCTTTTTTTAATTACCAAGGATTTGTATAATTGTATAGTGGAACTTATTGTTACCCCAAAAAAAAAACATTGTCAACTGAGGCAAGGATTTGTATAGTTAGAAAAATCTAACTCAGTGGCAGATCCAGGGGGAAGGAACCCCCCTTTTTTTGGGACGATCAATGCTTTTAAATGCGGACATACAATGTATAGTTGGACCCCCCCCCCCTTTTTTCAAATTGCTGGATCTGCCACTGTAACTATACAAATCCTTGACTGAGGCAAAGCAGGGGAGTTCACCACATTTTCTATGTTATATTTCATTATAGACAGAGAAAAATATTACAGTCATATTTACCCTTTTACAGCTTATTTGAGAAATTTAATTGAAAATTAACAAATATTTGATATTTTATAAAACAGTCTAAATAATACAATGTGTAAATCACATTTTTTTTTTTATCTTTTTCTAAGCATTCACAATTTGTTTTGATCTGACGTCATGACAATGCCTATTGTTGTATGACGTCAGAGGAGTAAAATAACCACATTTTATCTTTCATGTGAAATCAATGTAATTCAATGCAACCAATGTAATAAATAATATATTAAATAACATAGATGAAATAGCTCTATCAATTTGAAAATCAGAGGTCTGTTAAAAGAGGGGGTTCAGTATTTCATGAAAGGGTTTCAAAATACCATACATTTTTTCTGATAATTTGAAAAGAAGTTTTTTCTTCTTCACGGCTATATAAGCAATTCAAATATGAAATAAAAAATATACCTTCATGTGCTACTTCAAGAGACAATTTGGGTAGAAATTTTAGACATTTACTCAAAATTTGTTATTTCTTGGACATTTCTATCCTTTGGTAAGAAAATTACCTAACTTTTTTCTTCAAAAGATAAACTGAGAAGCAGATTTTTGTAAAAACATTTGGAAAATATTCTTTACATAAGTTATGATGCTCTAGTTTTGTATACATTCTTTGGAAATTAAAGAACCTTAGTGAGCACGCTCACATACCCCACGTCCCCACATTGTCATTGGAAAAATAAAATATGTGTAAGAAAAAAAAAATTGTATAAGAAAAAAAAATTGAGTCATAATTTCCTGTCAATATGCACATAGTTTGTCCTTATTATCTACAAAGTTTTTATGAAATTATGTTGTGTGGTTTCAGAGGAGTTGCGATGACAAACTGTTGCAGAAGTACATTGAAACAAATAAGTTCAAAGGGGTGCAACTCCTAGAAAAAAAATTGAATCATAATTTCCTGTCGATATGCACAACTACAAAGTATGTCCTTATTATCTGAAAAGGTTTCATGAAATACTGTTGTGTGGTTTGAGAGGAGTTGCGATGACAAAAGGTTGCAGTAGTATATTGGGCAAATATGTTCAAAGGGGCGTAACTCCTGGAAAAAAATTGAATCGTAATTTCCTGTCGATATGCACATCTACGTAGTATGTCCTTATTATCTGAAAAGGTTTCATGAAATTCTGTTGTGTGGTTTGAGAGGAGTTGCGATGACAAACTGTTGCAGTAGTACATTAAAGTAAATAAGTTCAAAGGGGCGTAACTCCTAGAAAAAAAATTGAATCGCAATTTCCTGTCGATATGCACATCTACGTAGTATGTCCTTATTATCTGAAAAGGTTTCATGAAATTCTGTTGTGTGGTTTGAGAGGAGTTGCGATGACAAACTGTTGCAGTAGTACATTAAAGTAAATAACTTCAAAGGGGCGTAACTCCTAGAAAAAAAATTGAATCGCAATTTCCCGTCGATATGCACAACTACATAGTATGTCCTTATTATCTGAAAAGGTTTCGTGAAATTCTGTTGTGTGGTTTGAGAGGAGTTGCGATGACAAACTGTTACAGTAGTACATAAAAGTAAATAAGTTCAAAGGGTCGTAACTCCTAGAAAAAAAATTGAATAGCAATTTCCCGTCGATATGCACAACTACATAGTATGTCCTTATTATCTGAAAAGGTTTCGTGAAATTCTGTTGTGTGGTTTGAGAGGAGTTGCGATGACAAGAAACAGGACGGACGGACGGACGGACGGACGGGTCAAAAACATTATACCCTCCGCAACCCGTTGCGTGGGGTATAATAATGAATGTTTATCAAAGTTGCAGGATATTTCGAAAAAGCATAATTTTTTGCTGTATACTATTTATCTTATTGTATAGTAATAAACCGTTATTTCTGACATTATGGCCATTGACCTTCTTCAATTTTATTTTATTTTGGTAGAAAATAGCAGGAAATTGAACCCCCATAAAAAAATTGAGACTCAGGGTTTATTCATTAAGTGATGCATATTTTTTTAATTATTTAATTTTTTAAATCCTTTCACAATTATTTAAAAGATGTTATCATAACAACAAGTATATTTATCTAATAATTAAAAAAAATGCATCACTTAATGAATAAACCCTGAGTCTCAATTTTTTTATGGGGTTCAATTTCCTGCTATTTTCTATGGGGTTCAATGAGATTTAACAATTTTTCCATTTTTAAAGGGACATAACTCAAGAAATTTGTATAAGTGACAATTTCAATCTTGATCTGTGTTTTGTGTAATATTTGGTTGAGGCAAACTCAAAAGTTAGAGAATGGAAACCAAAAATTCAGCAATTTCTATGTTATTAATGGGGCATTTATAATTCATAATAGATAAAAGTGAAGCCACCCAATTTTCAATTTGTTCTGTGTTTTGTGGTAATATTTATAGCATTGTTTTATAACATTTAGTTGAGCCAAGCTTAAGGCTACGAGAACAGAAACAATCTTTGGGGATGTTTGCAACAGACAAGGGTAACACTTATTATTGCATAGCAATATAATATTTCCCACAGAAAGTAACCAAAAGTTAGCGTGCAATAATATAGGGTTATTGCATGAATATTGGGGAATATTGTCCCGAGTAGAATTTTATATTGTACGAGCTTGCGAGTGCAATATATGTTCTACGAGGGACAATATTCCCCAATATTCATGCAATAACCCTTTTATTGTATAGCAATATAATATTTGAAAGTAAATATTGGTTTAAACTAAGATTTTGTCGTTAATGACGTCATGAATTTTGAAGATTTATTGCACTAGTGCAATATTAGAATTTATTGCACGCTAACTTTTGGTTACGTTCTGTGGGAAATATTATATTGCTATACAATAAATTCTAATATTGCACTAGTGCAATAAATCTTCAAAATTCATGACGTCATCAACAACAAAGTCTTAGTTTAAATCAATTTTAACTTTCAAATATTATATTGTTATACAATAAAAGGGTTATTGCATGAATATTGGGGAATATTCACTCAATATTGTCCCTCGTAGGACATATATTGCACTCGCAAGCTCGTGCAATATAAAATTCTACTCGGGACAATATTCCCCAATATTCATGCAATAACCATATAATACCCCCTCCTCCATTGGTGCAGGCACGAAAAGTAAGCGATAACATTGAAGAACAGTGAAAATAAGACTACTATTTTGATTATGGTCAGGATAAATTAACAATATTTCCAATGTATTAATTTACATGTAAAAATATATTGTAGAATGGCTGCTAAAGAAGTAAAAGAAAAGACCTCAGTTGTAGGAGCAAAATCGATCCATTGTTTAAAGTGCAAAAGGAAGACAAAAAGTTTACAAATGGCTATCATGAGGAATCCAGCAACCAAAAGAAGAAGAGTTAAAGCTGTCTGTGCAGTTTGCAGTACAAAAAAATCAATGTTCGTCAATAAAAGTTTCAAATGAAGATGACAATGATAGAGTAGAAAGAAGGACATATTTATTTTGTCAATTATATTCAAATATTTATTTACCATTTTAATTAAAGACCGTTGTTTTTTAAATTTGTTTTTAGTCATTTGTAATCTTGAGCCGTCACATGTACAGTAATAAAATAAGTGTAAACATGAAAATAAGATATGGTATGATTGCCAATGAGACAACTTTCCACTAGAGTTGAAATGATGTGTCAGTTAACAACTATAGGTTCTTGTAATTTAGTCTTCAGCAATGAGCAAAACCCATATATGGCATAGTAAGCTATAAAGGGCCCCAAATAAAGTGAATGTAAGCAATTAATTGTAGCCAACTGTATGACCTTCAATAATTTTGAGAAAAATCCAAATTAGTCAGCTGTAAAAGGCCTAGACTTTTCTTGCTGTGTTAAAGACCTATTGGTGGCCTTCAGCTGTTTTCTGCTCTCTGGTCTGGTTGTTGTCTCTTTGACATATTCCCTATTCCATTCTCAATTTTAATTTTACATTTATGATATACATCAACAAACAATTATTAATCTATTAAGAATTAAAACTGTGTTCATTCAGAAATTTTCGGGTGCATTTATGACTATCGTTGTGCATTGAAGAACATTGTAAAATCAACAAGAAAAGTCTGCTTGCACATTTTTGTGTGAGGCACAGTATATATACAAATAACTTATTCTGATATAAACAAAACATTTAATTCCTATGACTACAATTCTCCTAGCAAAGTTGATTATAGTCTTGGATGCAGCTGTGTCATAGTTCTATTCCAATGCTTTTGGTTAAGCTATGAGATTAATAAGTGTTGATTGCAGATCTTTGGTTGTCTCAGATAATTTTTTAAACTTTTCCAAAATCAAAGAAATTCAAACACATTTAAGGAATGACTGTAATATTTTTTCTGTCTATGAATAATTTAATTTTGGATGTAACGCGTCTTCTGATTGGCTGACGTTATTTTGTTATGAGCCCATAGACATAATTCAGTCATGTGACCGTGACGTCATCAACGTTTTTTCATGGTTTTCTACGGTTTAAAATGGAATTTAGAATTAAATTATTGTCAATACACAGTTCTTTTGATGTCTTTTTGCTTTTGTTGTCAATTCGTGTTGTTAGGTTGGTTTGAGCCAATCAAAAGTTGCTGGATTTCCTCTTTTTGGTATTGAATGACACAATTTTATTCTGACGTTCACATAGTACATTGTACTGTGATGGTGTATTTTATCCAGCATTTCTAATCAGCATGTTATTGCATCAATAAAGAGTATAGCAGAAACATAAGTCTGCTTGTGTAAAACGGAATCCATATCAAAAGTATGAAGTCTTTGTTCTTGATGTCCCAACACTGATTGCCTTTGGTCAGTAAGTCTCAAAAAATTAGAAACGAGATGAAAAACAAGTGAAACTGCGAGCTACTGCTCACTGATGATACCCCCGCCGCAAGTGGATAATATTAATAGTGTAAAAATATGCAAGTGTTCGGTAAACAGGAAGTTGTCAAGTGATCAATCTGAAAACGCATCACACGGTATAGCTGACTTAGATAAACCCTGAAACCAAATTACAGAAATCCTTGTATTGTAGTTCCTGAGAAAAATGCGACGAAAAATATTCATGGGACGGACGGACTGACGGAAGGACAGACAGAGGTAAAACAGTATACCCCCCTTTTTTAAAGCGGGGGTATAATTATGTCTCAGGCACCAGAGTTCAATGAGGTGGATATTTTTGTTTTTATATCAACAATGAGAAAAACCTAAATTTCTACAAATAGAATACAATGAAACAGTGACCCAATTATTTTCCCATTCCTTCAATGCAATTGAATTAACACTTTGCCACGCATTTATTTTGAGTTGAATGCTTCTTTCTTGTAAATTTATTGGTGTGTAAAAGCGTTGACCAAAGGATCATTTGAAAGAAGCGCTTCCATGCTTCAATAAAAATGTGCGCTCGGTCAGCGTATTTTTACAACCCTATAAAGTTACAAAAAGAAGCATTCAATACTTATGATTACACTGTTTCGCTATGATCATGAAAACATGATTTCTATCAAGTTTTTCTTTTATTGACCTGTGCACTTTATCCCTTTCCTCCATGGATACTTTTTTTTTAAATACTTGATTTGTATAGGATTTTTTTAATAGAAAAAAATCATTAGGTTTAAAGTATTAGTGCATTGCGAAAAACAAATATTTCATCAATGAAATTCAAGTCATAGATTATCATCAATATCCTTTTTATATTAGATACAAATTTTATTAAGTCTGATAAAGTTTTTTCGTAGGTGAGATGTTTCAACAGAGGCACTACACAGGTGTCAAAAGGCGTCATTATGGAGTAAAGCGGGTGGCGTCAAAAGGCGTCATTATGGAGTAAAGGGGGTGGCGTCAAAAGGCGTCATTATGGAGGAAAGGGTTATTGTTGAAGCTTTTGTCATCATGAATGTTACAATTCATTTTGAAATGAAGGTTAATTTCAGAATGTCGCAAGATTGCTGATAGCCAATCAAAATAACATATTATAATGTAAATAAACTCCTCATAGATACCAGGATGAAAAAAAAAATATATATGCCAGACGCATGTTTTGTCTACAAAAGACTCATCAGTGACGCTCAAATCAAAAAATGTTTAAAAGGCCAAATAAAGTACACAGTTGAAGAGCATTGAGGACCAAAAATTCTTAAAAGTTTTGCCAAATACAGCTATTAAAGGTAATCTATTCACGAGGTAGAAAAGCCTTAGTATTTCAAAAATTCAAAGTTTTGTTTACAGTTAATTTATTATTATGAACATATCAAGTGGGTCTTATTGGGGTCTAAGCGTGACGTGGGATTGCCGATTTTTTGTAAGCGTGACATGTGAAAGTCAAATTATTGTGTCGTGAAAACGGGAATTGAGGTCTAGCGGGACCCGGGAAATGACAAAAAAATGAGAATTGCTTACATACATAGTGTAAGCGGCGGGATACAGGAATCTAACAAAACAGTAAGCGGGATCCGGATTCAGAACCCCCAATGAGACCCCCTATCAATGATAACTCAAGTCAACACAAAAGTGCTGACTACTGGGCTGGTAATACCCTCAGGGAAATAAATCTCCACCAGCAGTGGCATTGACCAAGTGGTTGTAAATAAACTCATCATAGATACATACATGTAATGTGTAATTATTCATACTTGATATGCAGGTTTTTTACCTACCTCTGACAGTAAAATTTCAATTTCGTTCTCATTCTTAAGTAGTATAGATTATCGGGTTTTCTACACATTGATATCGTTAAATATCAGCCGCGAGCAACAATGTGAACCTTTTTGGCGAGTGAGCGTAACGAACGAGCTAAAAAGTGTCACATTGTGTCGAGCGGCTGATATATTTTACGATATCTATACGTAGAAAACCCGATTATCTGTTTATCGTTCTATTAATGGTCTTTTTTCCTCTCTCTAAGACAGTTTTACGCTTGACGAAAGCAAGCTTGATAACGTCTCCTCTCGCATTGTGACGTCACTGATAACTTCTCCTCTCACATTGTGACGTCGCTGATAATGCCTGGTCTCGTTTTGAAGTCTTGATACGAGAATTACTGAGTGACAGAGCAGGGTGATATAGGCATAGGGAAGGACGATAAGACTCATTATAAGCAACCTTCATGATTTCTTGGATGAGTTCTTGAGGGGTCATGAGTGGTATTTAAGGAAGCAATATTGTTTTGAGTACAATTTGTTTTGTATTTATTGAGTTGTTTCATTCACTTCATTATTATAATTAATCAAAATTGGACCATTTATTCAGACAATCATCCACCCTATACTTTTTAGAATTACAGAAAAGGAGTAGGTCCGGTAAGGGCCAATTTTGGCCTCAAATTTCAGGTTCATCTGACGAAAAATTTTGGACATTTTTTAAACACTTACCGGTAAGTGTCTATTTTAGTTAATTCAATTAGTTTATGTGAATGATTTTAACTGATTTACTCATTACAAATGCTCTGATTCAAGCTTAAATATGAACAATCTATCAAATATGCCAAAAAAGGTAACTTTTCAGATGGTTTTTGTCAAAAATGAAAGTGGCTGCATCCGTGTTCATCCTTAACCTTTATATATATGTTATGTATTATCATCAAATACAACTTACATTTCAATATTAAGAATGAACACGAATGCGGCCACTTTCATTTAAGACGGAAACCAACTAAAATTTAACTAAAATGCTAACATTGTGAAGATTTCAGTAATTTAGTATGACTTAATGATGCTAGTACCCGACATATGTGCGTTGTATGGTCAAAAATAGTCCATAATTATGTAGCAGCAGCATTCTATTCTCCAATAAATAACTAAAAGTTTACGTTTTAACAATTTTGTAAAACTGCCATATTTTGGAGCCAAAAAGGGGTCTTACTGAACCTACTCCTTTAAGTTGAAAGTTTCATGAATAATCTTTGAATGTATATAGTCTACAATTTTAGCATCTTTAGTTTTAATCTTGGTACAATATCTCATTTAAAAGATGGTAGATTTTTTGAGGGACTTCATTTGTAGGTATTGGACTGGTATCCTGTAAATGGGATCCTATTCCATATACAGAGAGCTGTCTCCAAGATAATTTTGCAATTTTACCAGTATTCTCTGTGAAAAATCACAGCATAGAGTTATTTCCCCTTGCATGTACTATAATCTTGTTCTTGTCTGTTTATAACATAGATAAAACATTTTTACCAACTCAAACTTTCTAGAAAAAGCAACCTTTTGTAAGTATGGTATAGTGAAACCCTAATCTTAGTCCTGCAGATAAAAATTTACCTTGGCAAAAATATCGCTGAACATATTTCATTATCTCTCTGTGCAAACAACTGAAGTGCTGCCATTCTTAACTGTTTCTGACATGGTTTCAATGGTTTTTCTACAAAAAAAATTATACCCGAAAGGTATTGCTTCTTTCACAATGCATGTCCTCAATATTTCCAACTTACAAACTTTTATATGTTATATGACTCATGCAATTTATATGTCATATTTAAAGTAAAATTAAATTCATGCCTTCTTTTCACCATTAAAGGAGTATGTTCGATAAGGTCCTAAAATGGCCCACTTTTTTAGCGTAAATTTCAAATTCGGATTTATTGACCAATATCACGATAAATTATAGCTAATACATTGACTAGATAGGATATAAGCCATTTTGTTTAAAATTTTACGTTTCTGCGTTTCATTATGACGTCACAAGTTGTACTCATATTGATTTTTCACGAAAAAATCAATGAAAATGGGTAAATTTCCAAGGATTATTTAACAGGAAACATAGAGCGCATACGTCGACAACAAAGATCTTTTAAAATAATGTTTGTGAAGACATTTAACATGTCTTATTTGAATATTAAGCTTGTCGACGTCTGCGCTCTATGTTTCCTGATCCTTTATTTGGTTCAAATCCCGCTGATTTTGTCATATTTCACCAAAATCCCTTATCTTGACCGTTTTGGAATGTAAAAATCGTTGTTTTAGAATTAAACTTTGACAAAAACAGCTCTGTTTAACTTTTTCACATGTCTTTAAGGCAACTTAAAACAATTATTGTCTTGTAACCATGAACTTTATAATTGGGGCCAAATATGGCACTTACCGAACTTACTCCTTTATGCCTTCTTTTCACCATTAAATTTATGCCTTCTTTTCACCATTAAATCTCTGTGATTATTCATAATATTTGAAAAACCTTACAGTATATACTAAGAAATTAATAAATTGGACTTTTAAAACTTCAATGTTTAAGTTAATTATACTTTGACAATTCAAGTATTAAGTTCCTAAACAAACACATCCTTTCATAAAGATATCAGATGTTTTTTTCTATCCAAAGGTTCGAATCATCATATCTTTAGAAATTGATATCTTAAAATTATCTAGCTTTACCTGGATTGGTACAAACATATCCACATCCACTTGGACAACAGAGTTGTTCCCCTTGACAAACTTGATCTTTTCCACATCTTATACTGTCCTCAATGTCAAAACATAAACCTACAGGCATGTTCTCTACTGACGGACAAGAACCATTACTGTTCGTTAATGGTGCTGAAATACAAAACATAAACCTACAGGCATGTTATAAAATGACGGACAAGAACCACTACTGGTCATTAATGGTGCTGAAATACAAAACATAAACCTACAGACATGTTCTCAACTGAAGGACAAGAACCACTACTGGTTGTAATGGTGCTGAAATACAAAACATAAACCTACAGGCATGTTCTTAACTGATGGACAAGAACCACTACTGGTCATTAATGGTGCTGAAATACAAAACATAAACCTACAGGCATGTTCTCAATGGATGGACAAGAACCACTACTGGTTGTAAATGGTGCTGAAATACAAAACATAAACCTACACTGGCATGCCCAACTGATGGACAAGAACAACAAATGGTCGTAAATGGTGCTGAAATACAAAACATAAACCTACAGGCATGTTCTTAACTGAAGGACAAGAACCACTACTGGTTGTAATGGTGCTGAAATACAAAACATAAACCTACACTGGCATGCCCAACTGATGGACAAGAACAACAAATGGTCGTAAATGGTACTGAAATACAAAACATAAACCTACAGACATGTTCTCAACTGAAGGACAAGAACCACTACTGGTTGTAATGGTGCTGAAATACAAAACATAAACCTACAGGCATGTTCTTAACTGATGGACAAGAACCACTACTGGTTGTAATGGTGCTGAAATACAAAACATAAACCTACAGGCATGTTCTTAACTGATGGACAAGAACCACTACTGGTTGTAATGGTGCTGAAATACAAAACATAAACCTACAGACATGTTCTCAACTGAAGGACAAGAACCACTCCTGGTTGTAATGGTGCTGAAATACAAAACATAAACCTACAGGCATGTTCTTAACTGATGGACAAGAACCACTACTGGTCATTAATGGTGCTGAAATACAAAACATAAACCTACAGGCATGTTCTCAATGGATGGACAAGAACCACTACTGGTTGTAAATGGTGCTGAAATACAAAACATAAACCTACACTGGCATGCCCAACTGATGGACAAGAACAACAAATGGTCGTAAATGGTGCTGAAATACAAAACATAAACCTACAGGCATGTTCTTAACTGATGGACAAGAACCACTACTGGTCGTAAATGGTACTGAAATACAAAACATAAACCTACAGGCATGTTCTTAACTGATGGACAAGAACCACTACTGGTCGTTAATGGTGCTGAAATACAAAAAATAAACCTACACTGGCATGCTCAACTGATGGACAAGAACAACAAATGGTCGTAAATGGTGCTGAAATACAAAACATAAACCTACAGGCATGTTCTTAACTGACAGACAAGAACCACCGCTGGTCGTAAACAGTACCGAAATACAAAACATAAACCTACAGGCATGTTCTCAACCAACGGACAAGAACCACTACTGGTCGTAAATGGTGCTGAAATATAAAACATAAACCTACAGGCATGTTCTTAACTGATGGACAAGAACCACTACTGGTCGTAAATGGTACTGAAATACAAAACATAAACCTACAGACATGTTCTCAACCGACGGACAAGAACCACTACTGGTCGTAAATGGTACTGAAATACAACAACATAAACCTACAGGTATGTTCTCAACTAATGGATAAGAACCACTACTGGTCGTAAATGGTACTGAAATACAACACATAAACCTACAGACATGTTCTCAACTGACGGACAAGAACCACTACTGGTCGTTAATGGTGCTGAAATATAATACATAAATTATAAGCATGTTCTCTTAACTGAAGGGAAGGACCTACTAATAAAACTGAGAATGGAAAATTGGAATGTGTCAAAGAGACAACAATCTGACCACAGAGCAGAAAACAGCTGAAGGTCATCAATGAGTCTTCCACACAGCGAGAAAATCTCTCACTAAGAGCGGGCTTCAGCTGGACCTAAAAACCAAAAAGTAAAGTTACCAAAGGACATTGATCATTTTCAATTTAAAACAAAAGTTTAACAATGAAAAAGAAGATTAACTGTAAAATAACACAGATATGTCTTGCCTATCAGCAGAAAATTCAGACAATCTGATGGACAGCAAAATTGTTTTTTGCTCTTTGGTTGGGTTGTTTTCTCTTTGACATATTCCCCATTTTCATTCTCAATTTTATTAATCAAAAGTCACCATGACATAAAGGGTTGAACCTCGAAATAGTCATTAAACTGATATGATAGTATTACAACTTTACAGAAAATATCATTATTCAAAGTGAGGCAGAAAAATTAACGGCTTTTAATTAATAATTGGCAATCCCAGAAAAGCAGTGCAATGTACCTATATCCTAGCTGCCTAGGGCCTTCCATGACTTTTGTTTAAGGAGAGACAAAATTTTCTTCTAGATTTTACTAAAGTTGTGGTGCATTTCTAGTCTTGTTCAGTATGTCATGTATGTTGCAACTTAATCTTTTTCATCCGACTGATAATTACGAGAAGCTTTAATCTGGAATTAGCATATAGGGTATACTGGTAATCACCATCAAATTATACAATACAATACAAGAAGTCATGTGATATTGTCAAATATGTGTCATTTTCTCAAGATTATATGGATCATCTGTCGTCTGCCAAGTCAAGATAAATTTTATTCAAAAAGGTGTATTTTTTGCTGGTTTATTTTAGAAAAAAATTGCTTCATGTAATGTTGTCATGGTGACTTAAAAACATGATATGATACTTTGACGCTTTCTCAAGAACACACACCGACTTAGATTAAATGCCATGAATAATTTATACAGAGGCTGAAATTATCTGTATATGATGGTCTCAATGTCTTTACTTCTCCAGTAATGACAAAATTTCACTGGTTTTTTTATATGTCATCTATTATGTTTATATGTACCAAATATACCAAATCACAAATAAAAAACTTGCTGCAAATCTCATCTTTAAAGGTTTTACTGTGGCCTATAATTGCCAACATCCACCTCATTTTAACTCTGGCGGATAGTCTCGTTGGAAATCATATCACATCTCTTTTTTTTTTATGCTAACACATATCATTCCTGTCAAGTTCTGATAAAACTGACTGGCTATGTTTTGTGTAACCATAAAATGTCAAGTCAAAAATCTGCATACTGAAATACAAGATAAAATTGAGAATGGAAATGGGGAATGTGTCAAAGAGACAACAACCCGACCAAATAAAACACAACAGCAGAGGGTCACCAACAGGTCTTCAATGTAGCGTGAATTTCCCGCACCCGGAGGCGTCCTTCAGCTGGCCCCTAAACAAATATATACTAGTCCAGTGATAATGAACGCCATACTAATTTCCAAATTGTACACAAGAAACTAAAATTAAAATAATACAAGACTAACAAAGGCCAGAGGCTCCTGACTTGGGACAGGCGCAAAAATGCGGCGGGGTTAAACATGTTTGTGAGATCTCAACCCTCCCCCTATACCTCTAACCAATGTAGTAAAGTAAACGCATAACAATACGCACATTAAAATTCAGTTCAAGAGAAATCCGAGTCTGATGTCAGAAGATGTAACCAAAGAAAATAAACAAAATGACAATAATACATAAATAACAACAGACTACTAGCAGTTAACTGACATGCCAGCTCCAGACTTCAATTAAACTGACTGAAAGATTATGATTTCATCATATGAACATCAGGCACAATCCTTCCCGGTAGGGGTTTAGTATCATACCATCATAACATATATGAGAAGAACATAACCCGTGTCATGCCAATAACTGTTTTTAGAATAAATGTGTTTAGTTCCGATGCAAAGACCTTATCAGTGACTCAATATTAACGCCAAAATATGCAATCTTTAATGACTTGACAACAGTATCGTAATTATATCCCTTCTTAATAAGTCTATTCAAAGGTTTTGTAAGTTTCTGAGGTGAATACTGACACCTTTGTGCTTTATAAAGAATATTACCATAAAAAATTGGATGTGAAATACCTGAACGTATTAAAAGTCTGCATGTTGAGCTATATTTACGAATAATGTCTTTATACCGATGATAAAATTTAGTAAATGTTTTGACTAGTTTGTGATATCGAAAACCCTGGTGTAATAATTTTTCAGTAATACATAAATTTCTCTCGTTAAAATCTAAAACATTGTTACATACACGAGCGAATCGTACAAGTTGAGATATATAAACACCGTAAGATGGTGACAAGGGAACGTCACCATCTAAAAACGGATAATTAACGATAGGAAATGAAAAATCATCCCTTTTATCATAAATTTTAGTATTCAGCTTTCCATTAGTGATATAGATATCAAGATCGAGAAAAGGGCAGTGGTCATTGTTAGTATTAGCTTTATTTAAAGTAAGTTCAACAGGATAAATTTTATTAATATACATACTGAAGTCGTCATTATTGAGAGCCAAAATATCATCCAAATATCTAAAAGTATTATTAAATTTGTTTATCAGATGTTGTTTCGATGGGTCTTTGCTTATTTTTGTCATAAATTGTAACTCATAACAATACAAAAACAGGTCCGCAATAAGTGGTGCACAGTTAGTCCCCATTGGAATTCCGATAATCTGACGATATACGGAATCCCCAAAGCGAACAAAAATGTTATCTAGTAAAAATTCAAGGGCATATATAGTATCAAAGCATGTCCAATTAACATAGTTTTTATGTTTATTGCTACTAAAAAATGACCTAAAAGAGTTTGAACATATATATTCACATTCGGATTTTTTGAATGCCCATTTAATTAGGTGTGTGAATTTTTTCTTAATGAGAATGTGAGGCAATGTGGTATACAGGGTAGAAAAATCAAAACTTTGAACAGATTCAAAATCACCAATTTAAGCATGCAATTTATCAAGTACTTCCAACGAGTTCTTGACACTCCAAAAGTAATTTATTCCACTATTTTCGAAGGCCTTATTTGAACAATTTATTATCAGGTTTTTAATTGTACCAAGTGTGCTGGTAAGAAGAATAGACAATTTAGTAGTTGAACAATGGCTTGAAGACGAAATAAATCTATATTTGTAAGGGGTTTTGTGTAGCTTCGGAAGCCAATACATAGTTGGGACTTTCATTGTATTTGGCTCTGCTTGTAAAGCGGTGCCTAAAAGTTTATATTTGTTACAGATTTCGTTTTCTGAAAATGGAGTCAGTTGGAATGTTGGTGAATTGGTGATTTCCTTTTTCAGAACCTCAATGTAAAATTTACGTCAAACAATAATAATATTATTAGCAGCTTTATCTGCCGGGACAAAAACAAATTCCTTGGCTAGTTCTTATAGTTTATGTTTGATACGAGAAAAAGGTTTATTGTTGTAAGGGTTTATAGTAAAATGTTCTTTAAAATGTTGAATACGTATATCAACTGTCTTCATTACTGAATTAAAAAAAGAGTCCAAAGATTTTTTGTCAGCTTTTTCCCGTTTTATCCATTTCATACAGTAAGTATGGAGTGAGTCGTGGATAATATTACGACACTCATTCCAATTAATAATTGACGGGGGACGATATTTAGGTCCTTTACTGAGGAATGATTTTAACTCTCGGTCTTGAACGATGTTAAGATCTCCTGTTATAACATGGGAAATGGGGCCATAAATATATTCAGAATTACTGCAATTACATGAAGTAGGTGTATTTTCACTGATATTAACATCTTTACACAATTGACTATAATTAAACACAAATTTCCGGGTAGATTTCTTGTAAATATAACAAATAAGAGGTAGCTCAGTATTGTCAAAATATCCAGGAATTTGTTCTTTAACAGAATGGTCGTTAAATATACCGGCAATATTTACAAAATCAAAGCCTTTATTGACATACTTAATTTTAATAAAATGTTTTTTATGATCTTCAAGGCGATCAATTTTGGGAAATAATTTAGAATAACAATATGCCATAATAATTTGAACAATTTCATACTTAGGACTGCTATATGAAATTGTGTTGCAATCCTCCAAAATTTTATTTAACTTATTAACCGGTAACGAACAGAGTTTTGTTAACAGATAATGTCTGCCGTTGTTTTTTGAAATAGAAATTAGGTCCGAAATATTGGTATGATTGGCCCGAAATCTTCTTTGATTGCGATTTGTTCTACGACCGTGTGAACATTTTTTACGAACAGTTTTAGAAACTATATCCAAAATGTTAACGAAATTGGTTCTAGATATATCACCAATTCCCATGATATTATCATTTAGACCGAGAGGGTAAACTGTCTGTAATTTTTTAATCCAATTTAATTCAATTATTTTCCGTGATCGTACAAACTTTGAATGCGATTCACCAGGCTGCTTATTTACTACTTCTAAAGGTTGAACTGCTAAATATTTAAAAGGATGGTTGTGCTTCTTAAGGTGTTGGTAAATGATACTTTTGAATTTATTGGGTCTTTTAAAACGATACAGATGTTCTTGAGTGCGTTTAGATAAATATCGTCCAGTTTCTCCTACGTACTGAATACCACACCCCGGTTTGTTTCATGTGAGTAAATAAATAATACTGTTTGTTTTTCAAGTTATATCAGTTTCAAAATTTAAAGAAAATGTGCGACCATTAAACGTGGACCTTACCGTATTGTTGGTTGAAAGACGGGGACATGTAAGTCATTTTTTGGCATGACACTTATCGATAGAAGGGTAACCACGTTTTTTACTGTTAAAGGTTAAAAAGAGTTTTCTTGTTGACCAGTAGGATTAAAACACAGAATCTATAGTTCTTTATCAACAAATTGTTTAACCCCTTTTTATGTATTAAGAGTATTTTGAAATGGTTTATTTAACAAAAGAAATTTATTTCTGAAAACAAGATATTTAACCAATATTTGTCCAGAGAAGGGAAACAAAATGAAAAAAATTTGTAAGGGTTCCGCGGAACCCAGTGTCTCGCCTACTTTTGCTGTAAATTGCAGGAGCAACAAAAATGAGGGAAAAAATTAAAAAAAATATTCCGCTTGATACCATGTTTGGATTGTAGGAAGCTTCTGTCCAAGTTTGGTAAAAAATCCTGGATAGTTTATGAATCTAATAAATGTTTTAAAAACTTTAACTGCAGACTGGATGTAATGTTAACTGGAAGAAAAACTAAGTCCATTTATAAGTCAAATACAGATACACAGGTACAAAGTATAAACAAAATTTCCTTCTAGATACTAGCTTTTGATCATAAACAAGCTTCTGTCTTAGTTTTGTACAAATAAAAAATAGTATAAGAAAGTTATCAAATTTTTTAAAAATTTAACCACAGAGTGAATGTGTTGTTTCCTGGCAGAAAAAAAGTCAACATTTAAAGTTTAAAGTAAAATATGGACAAAATGGATTTGTCATTTTTTACAAAATTTACTTCTGTATACTATCTTATGATCATAAACAAGCTTCTGTCCAAGTTTGGTACAAACCAAGGATAGTTTAAGAATTCAAGTTATTAAAATTTAAAAAACTACAACCACAGAGTGATGTAATGTTTTCCCGCAGAAAAACTAAGTGCATTTTCAAGTAAAATACGAAAAAAATGGAATTTTATTTTCACAAAATTTACTTCTGGATACTATCTTATGATCATAAATAAGCTTATGTCCAAGTTTGGTAGAAATCCAGGATAGTTTAAGAAAGTTATTTAAATTTTAAAAACTTTAACCATGTAGAGTGTATGTAATGTTTTCCCGCAGAAAAACTAAGTCCATTTATAAGTAAAATACGGAAAAAATGGAATTTTATTTTCACAAAATTTACTTCTGGATACTATCTTATGATCATAAACAAGCTTCTGTCCAAGTTTGGTAGAAATCCAGTATGGTTTAAGAAAGTTATTAAAATTTCAAAAACTTTAACCACAGAGTGAATATTTGTGGACGCCACCGCCGCCGGAATGTAGGATCGCTTAGTCTCGCTTTTTCGACTAAAGTCGAAGGCTCGACAAAAAGAAAAACCTGGTGCTTACATTTATAAAAAGACAGTCTGAAATCATACACTGTTAGAAAATTTCAAGTCTTTCGATTTGCTTTACATGGAACACCAGACATGTCTTGAGTCTTTTTAGCAATTTTAGTTTCTAAAAACACAAAAAAATAATGAGAGCTTTATTTGACCTACCAGAAATCAATTTAGGTTCAACCGGACAACAAGTTCCCATCTTACAGATGTATAAGTTCTTGCTACAAGTCATGTTTGTTTTACTGCAATCTTTTTTCAAGCCGTTTGTATCTCTTTCTGGATTTTTACATGTATCATTTGGTTCTGGATCTGTCTTTGGTAAAATGTTAGGTTCTACTGCCAGTACTGGCTTAGGTAATTGTAAGATAGGACAACATATCATTAGATGTGTGACACAGAAGTGGTCATCACTACATTGGTCATTGGTCCAGCAGGTTTTGTTTTTGGTGCCGTCAGAAGTTTTTTCTGCATTGGTACATCCAGTTATCTCTAAAAATAAATATTTACAAGTTCTATATTATTCTGAAATGACTTTTTCAAAAATATTATCCTCTTTAGGCTGTTCCATTTCAATATATTTTTCTGCAAGAAGTTAACTTTTCTCTTCTATGATAAAGCTGAACTAGAGCAATTACCTATCATTGCTGTTTATTTATAATTTTCTTGAACATGCCTGAAACATTTACCACTGGACATTAAGCAAACAATAATACATAAATTATTTACTATAGTGATAGAGTTAACTCCCCTTTCCCCCATTTGAGTGAATCATTCCATTGCAGACTAATAGAAGAAGACTATATACTATCTTAAAAGCATGAAAATATGTACAAAATATTATCTAAAATCAAATTAAAGGGGCACTAGCTGTCAAATTCATGGTCACCCATTTGACTCAAATTCTCATATTTAATTTATAACAATGTAAAACATGTATCCAAACTATCAAAAGTCTAAAATAAACAATTTACAGAGCATGGGGTAGATAATATATAGGTTCGGTTTGTGTGTTTTTTAGTCCAGACACCATCTAATTAACCTTCGTTTTGACCTCAGATGACCATATAAGCAATGTAAACATAAATAAAGATATGAATAGATTAAACCAACACGTGCAATTGGATTTTTATAGGTCTGTTTGATTTTATTTTATAGATTAAAAATAGATGTTTCTCATTGTTTTTAACCGGATAAGAATGATTTTATGTGCATCGAATTAGTAATCAAATGATTTACCGTAGTTTCACTTTCATTGTTGACATTCTTTTTCTTTTTAAAATAACCAGTACATGTACAATGCATGCGTTATCAATCTCTAGCTAGGGGTTAAATTGAAGTTCACATGAATACGGATTTAAAGAGGTCGACTCATTCACTTGCAAGTGAATTATCAATGTTTCTTAACGTAATTTGACAAAACTGAACCTTTTTGGCTGCAAAAAGCGAATTGTTATTTCACTATTTCACTTTCATTATTGATTGAACAGAAAAAAATCAAACTTTAGATTTTTTATATATCTCGTAGCTAGTGCCCCTTTAAATTACTAATATAAAAATTTTGTAATTAGTATTTGATTGATTTGTGTTTAATGCCAATTTTAAAACTATTGTGCTATTTGTTAGCAGTCAGTTTTTATTGGTGGAGGAAGCTGGACTCATTTCTGGAGTACCCTGAGAGAAAAACAGACCTTTGGTAAGAAAACTGACAATTCTAGTCAATAAAGATTGGAGTCAACCACAACTGCAAGCCACATGTGGGGGTTCGAACTCACTATCTTAGTGTTGCCTCGTGTGGGGGTTCAACCTCACTATCTAAGTGTTGACAGGCTAGTGATACAGAAGTTCAACCACTTGGTTACTGAGGCCCTTTGTAATCAGAAAAGAAAATTTTCAGTGAATAAATATTTCTCAAGTTAGATTTGATTTAACTAGTGTATTTAGATCATGAACCTAATATAAATAAAAGTTCTCAAAACCATGATTTCCCCAAAAAATCCAATGGGGGATCCAGAACTTTTCAACCAAATTTTTCCCACAAAAAGGGGGTCCCGGGCCCCCCAGGGCCCCCCTGGATCCGCCTATGAAATCATATATACTTAGTACCAATAGAAACCCAATAATCATAACCAAAGCCCTCTCGACCCTTTTAAATAAAAATACATAAATATCCTATCAATGCAACCCATACACATTAAGCTACATGTTACTCTATCTGGGTTTTTTCAAATTGAAAATACATGAAAGGGTTGGGTTTTTATTTGCACTCGTTATAGTTCACTTTTCTTCTTTTGGCCGTCCATAGGTATTTGCTTTAGGCTTTTTATTACCATAATACCTATTACAAATTTAAAAAGAAAAGGTGTCAATATTTTTGCAATATAAGAAGTTCAAATATTTTTTTTTATACTTTATTTTTTATAAAAGGGAGGTCACCAAGGGCTGACCTCTTCCTTCTCCGTATTGATGTCGATCTAATAAATACAGATGTCGAATGACACAAACAGTAAATTCAGGTCTTTATATCTTAATCCTATTTTACGATGGTATTTATTGTCATTTAAATTTATAAATACAGATGACTTTAACTCAATGCCGTGATGGTATTTTCCTTTTAACCTTGTTATGTATTTTAAAATGAGAGATAAATGTGCATTAAACTTATTTTATATGGTATCCATGTAAAAAACAAAATTCTTCCACCCAGCAACAAGTATCTTATAAATAACAACAATTCAACATCACTGAGAGCTGTTTTTTCTTGTTTCACCAAGGACAAAGGTAATGTGTGCACTGTATGGAATTCACTATTCCTCTAGTGGTTTTGATCTACCTCCAATTTTTCAAAGGTGAAAAAATGGTGCAAAAAAAATATCCTAATATACATTTCTGAGGGGAGATAGGACCTTTATCGGGACTCTGGGATCTAGTGTTTTTAAGCTCGGGATTTCGGGATCCAAGATTTTTATTTATTTAAATTCGGGACCTCGGGATTTCGTGTTTTTAAGCCCGGGATTTCGGGATCATGACCCCTCCTTTCCCCCCTCATTTCTACTTTTGTCATCAAGAACATTAGTATACTTAATTATTTTTCTATGTAAATATTCTGTTTTCTTTTTTGTATGAACTATAGAATAGATTTGTGTTTTGGGGCCAGCTGAACCTCTCCTCCTAGGTGCAGGATTTTTGTGTGTGTTGAAGACAAATTGGTGACCTTTGGCTGTTTGCTGCTCTTTGGATGGGTTCTGTCTCTTTGACACATTCCCTGTTTTCATTCTCAATTTTACTAATCAAGATCTGAACAGTGATAAGTTAAGGCACAAAGTACAAGTTAAATTGCAATACCATTTTCCTTTGCTTGTTTACAACAAGAATATTGATCATTCCTTGTTTTCTTAGAAATTTTGAGTTAAAATATTTAATAATTATAACTATTTCATTTTATTTTAACAATATGTGGATCAAAAAGCTTTTTGATTGGATCTACTTCTTGATTGAAAAGATGTAATGAATAAAAAAAAGTCTTCATTTTTATACTCAATTAAGTTGTTTTCAGCACAGTTAGAATTTCTTTTTGAACTTTTTTTGTCTTGTTTGGTTGAAATCATGTATAACTATAAGTATATGTATATAAGTTATATCTGCAAAGTTGTGTATAACTTAATTGTATCTCCTTTAAGATATATCTGCAAAGTGAAGGTAGAAATCTGTATCTTGACACAGGACTGCATGTGTGCCTGTCCAATGCTTCTGATAGACATATGGTCCTTGATACATGTAGTACCAATTGCTCATTAATAAGCCTGTGCTGTAATTTCATACTGGAATGATTATGATACATATGTACATTTTTCACATAAACCAATACGAAAATCATCTAAATCTGCTTTATAGACTCCAACATGCATTATTGTTGACCTCAGACAATTAGTAAGGCCTTCCCGATAAGGACCATTTGTTTTTTTTAAAGTTGTTAATTTCTGTGTCATTTGGTCTCCTGTGAAGAGATTTCTCATTGATAATCACACCACATCTTCTTTTTTATATAAATATTTTATGACTTTTAAATTTTCAAGTTGAAGTGTACATGTACTTCAATGAAGCTTACTTCAGAAACATGACATATTCTTCCATGCTTAAAATCAATATAATTTTGTTTTTAAACTGGTTTGCAATAGCCCTGGGAACAGTATTAATTGTAGTATTACCTTTCACAAGCACAGCTTGAATTAAACACAAAACAATAACCTGTCTCATCATTTTCAGTTCAGTTCATTGAATCGCCTGAAAAATAAGAAAAATTTAAAGCAATTTTATTTACAGTCATAAATATAATATATGTTTTATTTCAATTGATATTTTTCAATAATAACCATACATTTCCCTGGTAAAGATATAACTACATACACAATGTACATGTAATTATATTCTTTTTTACACCATAATTTTTTTTACTAATCCTTAAAACAACTGTAAATTTTTGCCAAAAAAATATGCAAAAATATGAGAAGTTTGTTATGCATAACTTGAACCATATCATCAAATATCTAAAATAAAGTACTTTTACATTCTAAGTAGAGTTTGATTTCTTCTTTCTTCAGATAAACTCATTCAGTGAATTTGACTACATTTTATAGTTAAAATATGTGTACCCAGTCTTAATTCAGGTTTTAGGACAGCTTGTATACCAGATAATCCACCTATACCCTATACATTTTCAATTTGATAGAGGTGGAAATATGTCCTTGATGTTGTTAGGGAGGATCAGAGACCTGCATGAACAAACAGAATGTGGAAATCAGTGGCTGTTCCAGGGAGAGGGTTCAGGGGGTTGGAACCAACTCCCTAATATCTTTTTTGGATCAATGCATTTGAATGGGGACATAAAGTTGGAACCCCCCTTTATCTTTGGTCTTGACTCCATCCCCATTCCCCACCCCCTATAAAAATGTCTTGATCAGCCCCTGAAAATAAAACCTTTCCTCCAGATTTGGTTGTAAAAATAGAAAAAATCCAATAACCCTTCAATAATAAACCTCCCTTACAGGATTTTGATCAGACAATTAAAACAACAGACATTATGCATATACAATTAATCTAGCATGACAGACACAAAGTACAATAAACTAAATAAAATTTGATATATATATCAGATTAATTAATGATGTGTTAATAATTTATCAATAGATTTAAATATCTGATTAGTTCTGGATACTTATAAAAGCATTAGTATTATAAATACTATTAACCTAATCTCACGCTTATTACATATATCATCTCAATTGTGCACTGTTATGACATCTTCTGATATCTATATATAAATTTTAGAAAAAGTACACCATATAAACTTTCTACACATTTTGTGAAAAATGTTGAAATCAAAAGCCTGTTGTTTTTCTTTTCCTTTCTTTGAAAGTGTTTTAGCAGATAAATTTTAACCAAAAAGATTTTTAAACTACTTGGTAAGTTTTGTTTCTTCACATCATCATTGGTATCAATTTGCATGACTACATTAAAATTGTTACTTCTAAATCTTTTCGGTTTTTTCGGGTTATTTTATGAGTTTTGTATTGATGACGGATCTTTGGTGCAAGAGATATGGAATGGGGTGTTATAGGCTGCAATAGTTAAAATAAACAAATGCCAGGGTTGGTATTACAAAACATTTCTGGGAAAATTTTACAGAAAAATAATATTCATTGAAAGGGAGTCGATCAATACATCCTCTATACTTCTACATGGAGTTTAAAACTTTGAGTAAACTGTTGACAACCAAATATGTTAAACTAAAGAATTTAGTCTTCTTTTTTTTTAATGTTGTTGGGTTACTGTCTCATTAACTTCATATTTTCAACATCGTCCTTTTATTCATTTCAAACTCTCACTGGCTTTAACATATATATATACTGATAAACCATTTGCCTCGATCTATATTAAAAATTCAGTAAAATGACGATCAGAAAAATACACAAGTACATGCAAATACATTTGTTTGATAATGTGTTAATATTTCTCATATCATCAGTTACATTTATAACAAAACTTCAAAGAACTGAACTGTACCAAATTTGCCTATAGCATATGTACATTTATATATATATATATATTTAAGTGAAATGCATTCAAGTAGACAGGACTTCTTTCAATTTGTTGCTATTATTTAGACACCCTTTATTGAGTCAATAATAGATCTTTTATTTGTTTAGACCTAGAAAATTGCTGAATATCTACTTTTAGCCAAAATTAAGAAAATTTGACTTACTTAAACGTAGATGAATAGTAAGAAATATAATAATCTTAATACAATAACAAATCTGATCTGCCAGTAAAACTGTTCTCTTTAATAAATTTTAAACACATATGTTACAGGCAACAAAAGGGCTTTTAGGTGCTTATAAGGCAACTTATATGATATCTAGAATATTGTGTTCTGTAAAAGAATGAAGAAAGTAAGGTGTTCTTAGAGTTATGTACAGCAAAAGTCTTACAACTTTTTGAATCAAATTATGAGGATTGGCAGTTTTCCTGCTAAAAGTAATGGTTCTCTCTGGCTTCATATCAACCTATAAAAACTGTCCACTCATATTGAAATATCCAATAGTGCTGCAAGTGGCTTAAAACACAAACAATCAATAGAAATCGGCCATCAATGCACTATTCTAGCTTTACATTTATTTACTGCAAAACCAGAGAATCTGAGAATCGATCAGTATATTTTTCAATCGATAAATAAATCGAGTGCAATGATACATTTTGTTCCTGATTAATTATATAATTGGCATAATTATGTGTAATAATATGACTGACAAATTTCTTAACATGGCCACAAAACCTCAGTGTATCAAACACATGTACCCCTGAAGCATATATTGACTTATAATCTTTAAGTTTTAACATGGTCAATTATTTATCAATTATAAGCTGATTAAAAATATGTCATTATCTTTCATTATAAATGTGTTTCATTATCATTCCATGTCTCTTTTAAAAATGACAAAACGCTAGCTAGTTTATAAAAAATTATTTCAAAATATCAAAGTTACAAATGTAATGTCACCTCTACATGCAAATAGTTAAACTTCAAGTTTAACTATCACTTCAACAGAGTTTGCGAAAAGTGTCAGTCCTCAGGATTTTTCCACCAAAATTTTGAATAGGACTGACACAATTTTAGCATTTTTCAATAGAATTAATATGAAGACCAGCAGATTTTCTTCAAGGACCACCAGGGAAAAAAAGATTTCTCAAACTCTGCTTCAAGGAAGAATGTTTTTACCAATAAAAAAAAACTGACATGTATTTTCAAAATTTGGTATTTTATATTAAAGAGCAAAAATAAATGATATCAAAAATTACACAAATATATATGTAAACTAAAGATGTTTCATACATACAACTGAAAAAGAAAATATAACCTATTTTCGTGTTCCATGTTTAATTTGTACAGGTGTATGAAAATAAATTTAAGGAGATGTGATACAATTGCCAATGAGACAACTATAATCCACCACAGACTAAAAGGGCATGCCTATTAATACATGTATAAAGTACATCTTCATCTAAATTAATATGTTTTATGACTCTAAATGACAGGATAAAACAGTTAATGACAGTGACCCTGAAATAGACATATGTATATACCACATCTTCATATATCTATATTTATATAGCTTAATATTTACAGTATAAATCGATGACAATTGGTCTCTGGATGATAGTTGAGGGTTTGGATGGGGTCAAATGATTAAAGAATAATGCACTTAAAATATGAAGATTAGAGAATAACGGGCAAAAAAAAATGAAGATTAGAGAAAAAAGGGGTTAATTTTTTGAAGATTAGAGAAAAAAGGGGTTAAAATTAAATGTTTACAGAATAACAGACCCCCCATCCAGAACCTCATAGTTGTCTGCTTATTTTCATACAAAAGCTAATTTAAGCTACATTGAATGGTTTTGAAATTTGATTTGAAATACAAACATTTTTCTACCTTAGGCATAGATTGCTTAAATCATATTTGGCACAATTTGTTGGAATTTTAAGTTTTTAATACGTAACCTTCCTATTTGATTTTGTCTGTCAACAGTTTTGGTTTGAGGGCCACTGATTAGACTTGTGTGAAGATGAAACAACTAGCTAGCTGTGTCTGACGTTTCAAATAATAAACCTATTTCTTCGATGAGTTTTTTTCAACAAAAGCTAAGGCCAAACAAAAATATATGTGTGGTTCCAGTTACCCTACCTACACTACTTTTTAGTCTCTAAAATAGCCTACACTAAAGATTTTTTTGCCATTTTTCATTAAGCACTGTTAAAGTCAGAATGTTGCTCCCATAGACTCAATGTAAAAATAAAACATAATATAAAAAAAAATCCCTACCTATACCTACCCTATTTTTTTTAAAGATGTAACTGGAACCACACATATTTTTTTATTTGGCCTAAATAATATTTGTGAATAGATATCTGACTTATGTCAAATACTGAAGATTCATTATTATTTGTCTCAGTTTTTTTTTTATTTATGTGGATTGCAAGGGAAAAAAGTTAAATAAAGTAGCTGAATGAACTTATATGAAGTATGGGTTTATATTTGAATCTATATATGTATAAAACAGAGCAGTTTTGTAAAGGCTAAGCAGTCTGCACGATTAGCCACTAGTCCGATGCCCCAGACTAGTAAAATTTCATTCGGACTAGCAAGTTATAGCAAAACTTTGTTTGGTAAGAAAATTGGTCTTTGGACTAGTAGTTGAAAAAGTTTTTGGTGAAGACTGGCTAAGCATGAAAAAACTGTCGCTATACATATATACAAAAAAAAAAAATTGTAGAGAAAAAGTGAAGACACTAACTTGAAATTAAAAGTATTGTTATAACACACAATCTGTTTCCTTATATTATTCCCTGCCAGAGTATTATATTTTCCTAGTAAAAGGGATAAAAATATAGCAATTTAGTCTACATAAGGGGAAGTTGCAATTAAATTTTGAATCGTTATTTGGTTTACAAAAAATTATTAACATGTATAATGTTGCATACTTGTCGTACATGTTACTATTAGGTCAAACATATATATGTTTACCTACAATTTACAAACTGTTGACCATACACATGACAAATATGCATATAAATTAACAGCCCAATGCACATCAATCAAATTTCCCACCTTTGTTGCATCTAATTGTATCAGTTGTTATAGTAGTATAATCACTAGTAGTATTTCACTCTTTGGCTTATTATAAGTTAAATTTTTACTTACTTGATATAAGTTTTTTTATGTTTTCATCCAATGGGAATATATATATATAAATATCAACTTTTATCATCAACCTTCCGAAAGCTGCAGACTACAGGTAACAGAAACAATAAACGAAACATAATTTTTTTACCTGTCAATAACTTTATTACTTTAATCCTTCAGCCATTCAGGTAAACAGAATATTTATGAAAACTGTCATCAAGGATATCCTCTATTTGGTCACTGTGGTCATGCATGGTCGGTTTCAACATCCAAATAACCATCACCTGCACCTACACATTAAAAGATTAAGTTATAGGCAATTTTACCTGAAAGTGCTGATAAGGTGTCAATAAAAATTTGCATAGTACTCTGAGGCTATATAATATATCATCAATAATGATCATTATCACAATTGTTTACTGTGAGCTGGAACAATATATATCCTGTATAACAATGATTGCATTCCTTTTTTTTTGTATATAAATTCTGAATAATTTACTTTGATTGAATTTTAAGTTTACATGTCTATTTTCTTTAAATTCGTGATCATCATGATCATTATTAAATTGAATTGTAAAAGTGTAGTATTTTAAATTAAACCAAAATTTTAAAAATAAATCTTTCAAATTTTAAAATCCTTACAATATTGAGTACGAAAAAATAAAAAGTATTAATTTTGAAAAATCAATGGGTGCTTTTCAAGTGAAACCCTCTAAAAGAACCCTCAGGCTCCATCAAAAAGTCCGGGAAATTTTCTGCATATGTTTATATATACATGATATACATATGTATATATAGGTAGGTATCAAGGTCACTGAAACAACTAGTAGTACATTTTAATGTTTACAATGAAGAAAAACTACTATTTCTACCATGACAAATGTTTTGATGCACTTGTACTACAACTTGAGAGGTTTGCTTTCTGTCAGAAGATTTGCATAGACTTCTATATTTTTTTTCTGAACTACAGTAGGGTTCCAAGTGGTACTTGGAGAGTTATGTTTACAAAATAACAGGACAATAAAATAAAAGTACACATTTAACTCACTTACCTAGTACAGTAGATGTTTGGTTTACAAGCAGTAAACATTTGCAATACCTTACAAACTAACATCAAAAAATAAATCTAAAAGTAAAATTTAAGGATGATTCCAAAATCTCGAAATTTCCGTCTTTTAACAAATTATGACATAACTTGAACCCAAATACATGTACCAGGATCAGATAGATAGGCAATCATATTAAATCTTCTTATTTTTTCGTTTGAAGTGTGCACGACATTTTTAATGTTATTAATTTCGAACAGTCAGAAAAAATATTAGTCATTCCTTATAATTTAATTCTAAATTCCATTTCATACCGGAGTAAATCATGAAAAAATTATATCTATGAGCTGATAGACAAAACACAGTCAGCCAGTCAGAATACGTGTTACATCCAAAATTAAATTATTAAGACATAAAACATTTTTAAAGAATGTTTAATTTTAGTGTGCATGTATAATTTTATTTGGGAAATGCTATTAGTTTGTTCAAACAGTATTGGTTTTTTGTCAAGCCTTCCACTTTTGTTGAAAAAGCGAGACATAGTGATCCTACATTCTGTCGTTGGCATCATCGTTGGCCTCCACAAATATTCACTCTGTGGTTAAAGTTTTAGAAATTTTAATAACTTTCTTAAACATAATCCTGGATTTCTACCAAACTTAGACAGAATTTTGTTTCTAATCCTCAGGTACCTTTGATAACTATTATGATCATTAGATAGTATCCAGAAGTAAATTTTGTAAAAACAATTCCTGTTTTTCTGTATTTTACTTATAAATGGACTTTGCATTTCTGACAGGAAACATTACATACACTCTGTGGTTAAAGTTTTAAAAAATTTTCATAATTAGAACTTTCTTAAACGATACTTAAATTGTTTAAAAACTTGGACAGAAGCTTGTTTGTGATCATAAGATAGTACCCAGAAGAAAGTTTAGTAAAAAAAATCATTTAAAATCATTTTTTTTCTGTATTTTACTTATAAATGGACTTGGTTTTTCTGCCCCCAAACATTACGTACATTCATTCTGTGGTTACATTTTTAATAACTTTCTTAAACTATCCTGGATTTTTACCTAACTTGGACAGAAGCTTCTTACAATCAAAAGATAGTATCAAGAGGAATATATATTTTTTTTCCCTCATTTCTGTTGAGTGTGTGATCAACAGCAAATTAGGCGAGACACTCGGTCGGCCAGGTTCTGCGGAACCCTTTCAATTTTTTTTAGTTTAACTGCTGCATGTGTTTCTCGTTTACTAATTATTGTTATTTCAGATCATAACAATCAACATGGCTATTGTTTTAGGAATACACAGTTAAACTTAAATTAGCAATAACCTTTAATCAAACGTTTCAATGGGGAAGGGTTGCATTATATGACAAAGGATGTGCCCCCCCCCCCCCCCTTCTATGTGAAGGAAACATTTTGTTAACTATAAAAGATTAGGCCGATCCTTGGCAGTTAGTAGGCCCATGAAAATTCCTTGACCTGCCAGGCTGCCACTGGTTTAATGAATTTTTTTTATCATTCTGCTGAGTGCTGTTTAACAATGACAATTGGGTTTACTTATTTAGTATTAATATGGAGATTTAATCATATATATGCCTGTATTCATGTCCAACTTTTGCTTCCTATAAAAATTTGCAGATACCAACGAAAAGAAAAAGTATTTCATCGTTCATCTTTAAAATCTTCCAAACTCCCGCCAAATTTTATCACCAAAGCTGTCTAACTACCACACAAATTTTATCATGTACATGTTTAAAAGACTGGCATGAAGAAGATCATCTTCCATATTAAACCGATTGAATGTTTTTATTAAGCCACATGCTTTTATAAATTTTAGTTCAAAAGTGGATTTGTTCTTATTTGATCTATATAAGGTACAACAATGTAAAGTAAAATATGTAGAAAATGGAAAATGGTAAATATAAAAAAATGAAATTCAGATCTACACTTTACAATAGAAAGAGAAACCGAAAGTTCAACAAACGCTGTTTTCCAAAATTTAAATTTAGAAACCAAAAGTTCAAAGAATTATGATTTTCCCAAATTTAAATTTAGCATTCATATAGAAAACCACACCTTCTTCAGTCGTGTAATTTGTGTTTGATGATTACGGTCTACACCCTCAAAGCTTCTAAACTATTTAAAAAAGAGAAACAGGTAAAATAATTTGTATTCCATTTATGATAATTTTTATAAAGTTTTTGATGTGGTTTCCTTTTGTTTAGTTGTCACCTTCATGTATATGACTATCTCAATCTAAATTTTTAAACAGACTTTAAAAAACATGAAAAAAAAAGTAACAGGTTAAAAAATAACATGAAAAAAGACTTTAAGAACGAAGACTGAGACAGATCGATCCAAGGATTTCAAAGAATACATCATCAGACCTTTCAAAATCATATTTCTTAAAGAGCACTGCTTGGTAGAAGACCCCGTTCACACTAGGGCATTTAGCATTTGATTAGATTGATTTAAACTTGATCGGTTCACTTTAGATGTGAATGCCTTGAACCTAGCTATCTTTAATCATGTTTATAATTGGTCTAAACTTAAAAACCAAAAGAGGTTAGTTTTGTTTGAAATAGATCAAAAGTGATTAAGTTCGATCTAACTTTAAATGTAAACCCAAAGATCAGTTTAAGGGGGCTCGAGGGTACAAAAATTTCTAAAAGTTACCATCATAAGTCAAAGGTAACGATCTTCTAAAAATTGCACTTTTTTTACACTTTTTCCAATGTTAAGGTTTTTTTTTTTTATATTTTACCAGGTGTAAGCAGAGACAATGGGAAATTGCACAAGCAAAAATTCAAAAGAAAATAAAAAGGATATGAAGGAAGAAGTGTACAGACCTTGTAAATCAGATACTGGTGATCAGAATGATACTCATGGTCAGGGTGTGCAATCTACTCAAAATGGCATTGCTAAAAATACACAAAATTCTGTAGAAACTGATAACATAAGAAAAGAGACAAGTGATTTGAAAAGTTCTGTTGATAGTAAATGTCATGGTAGCACAGAGGAAAAGGAACAAGTAAAAATCCCAGGGAAGCAAGAATCTCACTCAGTAGAACCTGAAATCATAAAATCTGAGGTTATAAAGTCTCAGAATACTGAAAACAAAGCAATGGCAACAGCTATGAATATTATAGAAGACAAACAATCTGAACTTGATACAATGGACCAAAAGGTCAATGTATCAGATATGAATGATAGCACTGTATCAACTGTCAATGATAAGCAAGATTACACAGAAATCAAAGGCAAACCTTATAGTGAGTATTGAATAAGAAGTCGCCTAAAACTTCCCAGGCTGATAAAAGTTAATGAATTAATTCCTTAAGTGTATATGCCTAAATCCTGGTAAAATTGAAAAAAAATCCCAATGTAGATATGCATGGTAAGGCTGATATTTATAAAAAAATGTATGATAAATCATAATCTACATTCTACAATATACTCAAAAAGTACAAAAAATCATTTGAATATATATATATAGTCATGATAGTGACATTGGATATACTGTTTTTATTTGTATATATTCAGTATGCAGTTGTGTATTATTATGCAACCCCTCTTCATCCTCCCTAATCAGAAAAAAAAGTCTATATTTGTGTATAATATGTACGCACAAAGCAGATTACTTTTTTTTCTTAATTTACTTATCTGTTTAAATATGGTTGACTGCATGATTATCTTGCTGCAGCAACATCAAACATTCATCTGTTAATACAAATCAAAGTTTTTGTTTACACTGTAGACTTTTCGAAAGGCACGGAAAATCCAGACTTACCAGACTCGGCATTTCTTGATACTAAATCTGGGAAAACAGAACCAGCAGATAATAATGAAGGTTAGTGTCTAAAAAATGCTTGTGCAAAAGAGATCATAGCATCATTTTTAAGTAAACAGATCCTTTCTCAATTATAAGAAAATATGGCAGTTGGAAACAATCATGAGAACAATTTCTTTTATTCCTCCATTTGTTTGTTCGTCTGTTTGTCCATCTGGTCCACTTCAGGTTGAAGTTTTTGCTCAAGATAGTTTTTGATGAAGTCCAATCAATATGTTACTTAGTACACATGATCCCTAACAGTGGCAAATCAGGCTCGGAGGGGGAGGTGGGGTCCAGGGGTTGGAAGTTCCAACTTGGAACCCCTTTTTGTGGGATGATCAATGCATTTGAATGGGGACATATAGTTGGAACCCCCCCCCCCTTTATCCTTGGTTGGGTATCCTCTTTTCAAATGACTGTCTGGACCTGCCCCTGCTTAATATAAGTATATGATCTTTCTATTTTTAATGCTAAATTAGAGTACTATTGACCCCAATTGCACAGTCAACTGAACATAGAAAAATATAGTGGGAGTGGAGCATCAGTGAACTATGGAGATGTACATGTATGGACATATTCTTGTTTCTGTCAAATTTAGGAATGGCAGAAAATCATCCAGTTACCACGGTGACAGTTTGTTCTTTAATCTTTAAACATTTATCAACTAAAAACCAGCAATGATAGTACTTCACCTCTTAAATTTGATAATGTCATAAATTATATTTCATAGCAATTGGATGCTTCAATCTATTGCAAGTAGATATTTTATCTTCAAAAAACAATTTTCAGAGATCATTTAAGTGACACACAGTAGTTAAGCATCAAAACTCCAACTTGAACTTTGCCTATTGACAATATTGCTCAAGAAATTTTGTGTGCCACATACACTTTACTCTTTTTTGCGACATAAGAGTAACATCAACATATAATTGTATCACTTATGTCAAATTTGAAAAGGAAGACATCTCCCGCTAGATGTCATTGTATTTTTTTAGCCTCAAAATTGGTTAAAAATCATAAGGATATATAATATAAGAAGATGTGGTATGAGTGCCATTTAAATGAGACAACTCTCCATCTAAGCCACAATTTGTAAATTAGTAAACCATTATGGTGGCTCACACCGAAAATAGAAAGCCATAAAGGCCCCAAAATGACTAGTGTCTCATTATCTGAAACAAAAGTGTAAAATATAAACATGATTTTATAACGAACAATTTAGAATTTTCTTCTTTTTTTTTTATATCTTTTACGATATTTGCATGAGGATTAATAACTTTCACAAGCAATGACAAGGAAAAGACTATACATGGAGGTAATTAACTCCTATAGGAATAAGAGTTTGGTTGCAATGGTGAAACCTTTATCACTGTACAAAAGTATGTGCTGAAACACATCTCAGATGGAGGTAGCAAACAAACAAAAAATCAAATCAAAAGGTCTTTCCATGGAAAAAGACCTAGTTAAAGGGTTCCTTGTATTATACTCTTTAGTTTGCAAATGTACTAGCTGTCCCAGAATGAGTAATTTGTCTTTTTGTGGTGTTGGATTGCTGTCTCATTGATATTTACCCCACATTTCTTATTATTCATTGTAATAATTCCAATGTTTAAGACATAAAGACAGATGGAAGTGACCAGTCACATGATCAAAAGGATGAAAAAGGTGGTGACGCTTCAGACAACAAGAAAGACGAAATTGGACATTCAAATTTGTTAGACTGTGATCAAAATGGTAAAGTAAAAAGCAATGGTTCAGAAACAGGGAAAGACAATAGTGGTCAGAAAAATAATGCTGATAGTGTTCCACCAGAGAGTGCACCAAGTGATGGAGATAAAAGTAACCAACAGAAAACTGGAGAGGGAGAGTTTGCATCCCCCATCAATAATGAATTTAAAAAGGTATACACTTTTTAAATATTTTTTTAAGTAATTAACATCAACTCCAAAGTAGAGGGTATATTATACTGAACTGCAAACGAAACGTCGTATTTGTTGAAAACCCAAATTTTCAAAAGCATTGAAAAAAAATATATTTATGTATTTTGGTTTAGGTAAATAACCTTCCAATGATTCTAGGATTATGTCAAAATCTCCATTACAGCTGAAAGCGTTCATTAATTTGGGCGTTCTAATAGTCAGTGAATTTGCTGAGTCTGTGGGGCACGATTCGCAGTCAAATTTTATGATGATGAGATGTATGTTGAATCTGTACCTCTATTATAAAGGGTATTCAAGAAGTTTTTGTGTCATCATAATCTGTTTGATGCAGTACCGATGCCACAACTTAACCCACTACAAAGAAAACAGGCAATATGATGTTTGAATGCTAAACAACGTGACCTCAGGTCTTGCAAATGCATTTAACTGCAATGTACGCACCATCAAAGGTTTACGTGAACGCCACAATGCAACAAAGAGTACAAATGACTCTTCACGTACTCAACGCTAATGGTGGACACTCACGCTACTGACTGTGATATGGTGGTGAAAAACTTTATCAATGAACAGTGAATGAACTGAAATGATGAAAATTTGTTAAATAACAAGGGTATTTATACACCCTTTCAATAAAAAGAATATAGCATTTATTCTTTCGTTATATTTGCCTTAAATTACTCAGGACGTTTCTTTTGCGGTTCAGTATATAAATATATGTATAAGCAAATTTGCAGATCTAACATTGGTGGGTTGATGTTTAGACGAGTTGTATATATATATACATATATATATAAAAAAAACGTCTGAATAATAGTCAGTCAGAGCTCAGACATAAATAAGTCTGAATCTGCTTTTGACTCATAGAGGTCTAAATTTGTAAGTTTTAGGATTTGTCTCCCTTTAATGCAAGACAAAATACGACTTTATTAAGTCAAATATTGTTAAGCAAGAAATAATTGACCAGATTCAAAAAGTTGCAAATATCGACTCCTACAAGTCCATAAGTTACCAAAATTGGTTAACTTCAAGACCCACGCATATTTATAAAAAGGTCATGCATCTAAATCAAATAATGACACCATTGAAAGCCAATGCTTTGTCTTCTAAAGAAAAATATGAATGAGAGTCTAAAAAATCGGAGATAATGTTTATTAACCTTACAATGCAAGCACCTGGAACCACACTTAATGAGGTATAACATCTGTGTTTAGTAAGGATGTTCAATTAGATAATTAAATATAGATTGCTCAAGTCCTTGTGAACTCTCAGACAGGTTTTTGCTGTCATAGGTGGTGTACTTTAGCCCCCAAGTCAAATTAGGTTTTTTCATCAACATAAATAGACCTAAACAAGTCTGTCATTTTGTGACTTAGATAAGTCTAAAATTGAAAACACATTTTTATAATAAATACATGTTTTGACTTCTTTAAGTCAAAAACAGAAATCGACTTGTTTATGTCTGAGCTCTGACATGATAGTCAACGATTTTTCTCACGAGGGTGTCGGGTCTTTACGAGTAAATAATAAATAAATTATATAAACGCCTAAAAAGTGTACAAAACAACACCAATTTATAACAAAACAAGGAAACTATAAATGTAATTAGTTATAAATATTTCAGATAACAGATATCCTTCATCAGTATAATTGTGATGTTAAATGAATCATGTGTCAGTCTACTTTGATTTAACTATAACAATCTTGAAATTTTTTATTGTATAAATTTCAAGATTGTTATAGTTTAACCAAAGTAGACGGACACATGATTCATTTAACATCATGAAGAATATCTGTTATCCAAAATATTTATAAATAAATACATTTATAGTTTCCTTTTTTTTGTTATTGGTGTTGTTTTGTACACTTTTTCATTTTTTAGGCGTTTATATATCATTTTTTTTAAATGAATAAGGCCGGCGTTAGTTTTCTCGTTTGAATTGTTTTACATTGTCATTTTGGGGCCTTTTATAGCTGACTATGCGTATGGGCTTTGCTCGTTGTTGAAGGCCATACGGTGACCTATAGTTGTGAATTTCTGTGTCATTTTAGTCTCTTGTGGAGAGTTGTCTCATTGGCAATCATACCACATCTTCTTTTTTATATATATCCAAGTCTTAGTTAAAAACAACGTTCAAACCTATGATTGCATTAGTTGATTAATTTTTTTACGTGTTCATGGAAACAAATTTTTTGGTAGAGGAGTCTAATTTACAGCACAAAAAACATTTTTAAAAACACCAAACAAGTGCAAAAGTATATATTAACAAAACACATTTGACTTAGAGGTCTATCATTATATTTATACTGTTTACTTTTGTTTTTTTATAGGAGGGTCGTAATGTAGGTACCTTCAGACACGGCCTATTTGAAAATTTTATGAATTTTAATTTCACTATACTGGGCACAGAATTTCTCTCAATGTCTAAAATTAAGCATAAAATTAAAAGAATGAGTATACTTTGCAAGACATTGTGTGCTGACTTCTCATGCTATCATAAAAACAAATGATTTATAATGGCTTTTTTTTTTTTTTTTTTTAAATATTCTTAGGATGAGAAAGGAAAAACAGATGAAGTTGTCAAATCAAAAACAAAGAAAAAGAAAAAGAAGGATACAACCGATAAATACGGTAATTATCCTATACTATGTATTATGTAATTTTAGTAATTACCATACTTCCATCCCTCACAATTCATTACCAATTCTAGTATGATGGTCAATTAATTGGTCCTCAAATTCAAGTAAATTGAAATATAGCTTTTATTATAACTTGATGAAAAAAGTGAAAGATTGTTATAACAAAAGAAATATTGAAGTCATTATGATTTGTATAATTCCATCATTCAGTTATGATGTCACTAAAACATTATTATTCAAACACATTTATTCTCCATTCTGACCAAATTGCAATTTATTTCATTAAATCATCAAACTGTTCAATTGGTCAGAAAGGTTTCAAAATTGCCCTAGTAATTGTTTCTTGTTGCACTGCATATAATTGGGCAGAATCAATTTGCACCAATTACGGTTTTGAAAAGGTATCAATTGCACCACTCTTATTTTTTGGGTGATATCAATTGCGCCAATAAATGAAATCAAATTGTGCTACATTTACCTGTACATTTTTTACATGTAACATGCACGATGCATAACCTATCAACTTTAGATTAAACTCAACACTCAGTAATGGAATAGTTTTTCACATGTTAAGATAAGATGTCTGATATATTGTTCAAGAAAATAAAGTTTGAAAGAGCAAGGGATATGTTGTTTAAGAATGATAAAAAATAGATAAAATTCATAAAATTTACCCAATAAGATAATTTTTTTAATTGGCACAAATGAAACCTTTAGTTTTTAAAATTAAGTGGTGTAGAAGTAGCATTGGGCCATTCCAGTTAATGTCTGCTAAATGGGGATAGATGGTCCTGTCTGAGGCCTGTAAAATTTATATATCTTCGGGGGTGTAATTTTGGGTGTTTTCATCTGACACATACAATTATAAGCAAAAAACTTCTGAAGATCTTGCAGCAGTAAATAGTTTGCAAGGTAAAAACAATTACATCTTAGGGGTTTCAAAAATGCCTATTTCAGATCTTAGGGGTACTTTGGTATTTAGTTTCGTATCATACATTATCTGGTATCGAAAATACACTAACTAGTCATATATTATATACTAAATGAAAGTTTACCGGGGATGGAAGGTATCTTCTGACAGGTTGAAGTGTTAGCAAAATTCTGATGGGTACACCCCTTGCGGTAAAAAAATCTTCTAGGTCTATTTTCCCATTGAAAGCCCATCCACCCAATATGAACAGAAACTCTACATCTGATAGGTCTTAATTTTTAGATCTGATTGGTAGTTTTTCATGATATTTTTTTCTGATACGTATAAACAAAATTCTCCCCATCCGTCCCCACCTGTCAGAAATTAACTGGAATGGCCCATTGGCGCAAATGAGTTCAATTTTGGCGCAAAAAGATATCGCACATATAATTGACCTTTGAATTGGATCTCAAAGAGCAGTTTCAGGAAATTTTTTACCTGTTAATTTCATTTTTATTGAAATAGGAAAAGCTACTACAGTATACCATCAAGAATATCATGGAGCAGTAGACACTGTTTTCATTGATTGTGACATAAAAAATGAGACAATAGAAGTAACAAAAGGTAATTCATCGATCAGTGATAATCATTAATTCAAATGGGAATGAGGAACACTTTTTCCTTCATAGCCAAATCAGCAGTAATAATTCAAATACCCTTATAAATGCAATTAAAACCCAATATCCTAATTTCAACCCTATTGAATCCACCACCAAACTTAAAACCATATTAGTTCTGAATTAAGATATTTTGTCTAGTGTTGTTGACTTAATTTATATAAAGCAATCGTGGAATTTTTAAAAATAAGGTCCACATTGGTCATGCAATCATCTATATACTTATATATATATAAACAAGAAGCCTCAACTATGAATTGATACAAATGCTTGATTGCAAAAAGATAAAACCCTTCCAAGCTAAAATGCAAACATAAGAAAGATATTTATATATATATATATATATATATATATATATATATAAGTGCCTATAAATAGCAGCACACGACATCCAAATCTATGGGAGTGTGGATTAATCGGTACAGAGATTAATTCAATTACACAAATAAAATTATAGATTGCCTAACAATGTAATTTTAACACACTATTTAGATGTACGCTTCATAAAGCTAGTTGGTCTAGCGAAATATTGCGTTTATTTTCATCATTTTGTAAATATTTTAAACATTCTTATATTTACATAATAAATAGTGTGTTAAAATTACATTGTTTTTGGTTATTATCTTGAATATTATTATAGATAGAGATAAACTGTAAACAGCAATAATGTTCAGCAAAGTTAGATTTACAAATAAGTCAACATGACCAAAATGGTCAGTTGACCCCTTTAGGAGTTATTGACCTTTATAGTCAATTTTTAACCATTTTTCGTAAATCTTAGAAATCTTTTACAAAAATCTTCTCCTCTGAAACTACTGGGCCAAATTAATCCAAACTTGGCCACAATCATCTTCGGGGTATTTAATTTTAAAAAATGTGTCCGGTGACCCGGCCATCCAACCAAAATGGCTGCCATGGCTAAAAATAGAACATAGGGGTAAAATGCAGTTTTTGGCTTATAACTCAAAAACCGAAGCATTTAGAGAAAATCTGACAGGGTTAAATTGTCTATCAGGTCAAGATCTATCTGCCGTGATATTTGCACATGGATCGGACAACCCGTTGTTAGGTTACTGCCCTGAATTGGTAATTTTAAGGAAATTTTGCCGTTTTTATACGACCGCAAAAATTTTAATTTTTTGGTCGTATATTGCTATCACGTTGGCGTCGTCGTCCTGCGTCATCGTCTTCGTCCGAATACTTTTAGTTTTCGCACTCTAACTTTGGTAAAAGTGAATAGAAATCAATGAAATTTTAACACAAGGTTTATGACCACAAAAGGAAGGTTGGGATTGATTTTGTGAGTTTTGGTCCCAACATTTTAGGAATAAGGGGCCAAAAAGGGCCCAAATAAGCATTTTCTTGGTTTTCGCACTATAACTTTGGTTTAAGTGAATAGAAATCTATGAAATTTTGACACAAGGTTTATGACCACAAAAGGACGGTTGGGATTGATTTTGGGAGTTTTGGTTCCAACAGTTTAGGAATTAAGGGCCAAAAAAGGGCCCAAATAAGCATTATTCTTGGTTTTCGCACCATAACTTTAGTATAAGTAAATAGAAATCTATGAAATTTAAACACACGGTTTATGACCATAAAAGGAAGGTTGGGTTTGATTTTGGGAGTTTTGGTCCCAACAGTTTAGGAATAAGGGGCCCAAAGGGTCCAAAATTGAACTTTGTGTGATTTCATCAAAAATTGAATCATTGGGGTTCTTTGATATGCCGAATCTAACTATGTATGTAGATTCTTAATTTTTGGTCCCGTTTTCAAATTGGTCTACATTAAGGTCCAAAGGGTCCAAAATTAAACTTAGTTTGATTTTGACAAAAATTGAATCCTTTGGGTTCTTTGATATGCTGAATTTAAAAATGTACTTAGATTTTTAATTATTGGCCTAGTTTTCAAGTTGGTCCAAATGGGGGTCCAAAATTAAACTTTGTTTGATATCATCAAAAATTGAATAAATGGGTTCTTTGATGTGCCAAATCTAACTGTGTATGTAGATTCTTAATTTTTGGTCCAGTTTTCAAATTGGTCTACATTAAGGTCCAAAGGGTCCAAAATTAAACTAAGTTTGATTTTAACAAAAATTAAATTATTGGGCTTATTTGATATGCTTTATCTAAACATGTACTTTGATTTTTGATTATGGGCCCAGTTTTCAAGTTGGTCCAAATCAGGATTCCATATCAAGTATTGTGCAATAGCAAGAAATTTTCAATTGCACAGTATTGCACAATATTGTGCAATAGCAATTAATTTTCAATTGGAGTTATCTATATATGTATATAATAGTAGTTGATAGAAAATTTGAAATTTGCCAGACATGACTATGATGTCATTTTCTATTTTTATTTGCCAATAACTTTATGTAAATAACTTTATTGGAAATTTGCCAATATAAAATGTTGCTGATGAAGCTTTTTTTCCTTATCTTATCTAAAATGTTTTTAGATAATGTATGTTGGACATTTGCCAGACATGACTATGATGTCATTTTCTATTTTTATTTGCCAATAACTTTATGTAAATAACTTCATTGGAAATTTGCCAATATAAAATGTTGCTGATGAAGTTTTTTTTCCTTATCTTATCTAAAATATTTTTAGCTTAAAAGTTGTGTTCATACTTGTTCTCATTTCAGATTTCATAAATAAAAAGAAAATTTCTTCAAACATTTTTTTGACAGGATTAATATTCAATAGCATAGTGAATTGCTCAAAGGCAAAAAAAAATTTAAGTTCATTAGACCACATTCATTCTGTGTCAGAAACCTATGCTGTGTCAACTATTTAATTTTAGATTTAAATAAGTTTGAAGAAGAAATCTTTAATTGATTTGTAAAATCTTGACATTTGTTTTGTGTAAAAAACCCATATAATGTCAAAAATTTGATCACAATCCAAATTCAGAGCTGTATCACGCTTAAATGTTTTGTCCATACCTGCCCCAACTGTTCAGGGATCTACCTCTGCGGTCATATAAAGCTGCGCCCTGCGGAGCACCTGGTTTGTTATTATCTTGAATATTATTATAGATAGAGATAAACTGTAAACAGCAATATTGTTCAGCAAAATAAGATCTACAAATAAGTTTGCATGACCAAAATAGTCAATTGACCCCTTAAGGAGTTATTGCCCTTGATAGTTAATTTTTAGCATTTTTCATAAATTTTTGTAAATTTTTAGAAAATATTTTCCACTGTTATTACTGGGCAAAGTTCATTATAGATAGAGATAATTGCAGCAACAAGAATGTTCAGTAAAGTAAGATCTACAAACACATCACCATCACCAAAACACAATTATGTCATGAATTTATCTGTGTCCATTGTTTAATATGCACATAGACCAAGGTGAGCAACACAGGCTCTTGAGAGCCTCTAGTTTATAATAACCAGGGAAATCCACATTATGGAAATGTGACACATTCCAAGACAATACTTGAGCCTATCTCAGGATTAAAGTGTAGACCTCATCAGTACACAATGAAAACATGAAACATTTTTTTTTAAATTTAATAATAATTGGTCAAAACATTCAAACAAAATGAAGTTTACTCAGTCGAAAACAGATAGAAACATATGAGAAAGTGGAGCTACCACTCAATCCCATTGTGAATTGGAAAACAACCAGAATCCTAATTGGACACTTCAACATTGGCCTACCAAAAAATTAATGATTGGCACACCAACAATACAATGTTTTGCCTACAATACCGATCAAAGCTCAGAAAAATATTAATATATTAACAATGAAGGTCAGTTGGTAACTTAACTTTAAGACAACAGGGACGACTTTAAGCTTCCAAACTGTTTGCTCATTAGAAATATTGTGATCCATTTGCATTACTCTTGTCTGCACAAACATTCATTATAATATATAATCAAAGTTCCTTCAAATGGACATACATAAAGTTTCATCAACAAAGGGTCTATCATCAATGCATTTAAAAACTTTTATTCCACAGCAAAATAGATACTAAGGCCAACAAAAAATATATGTCTGTTTACGGTTACCCGACCGACCCTATTATGAGCGCTGACCCTAAGTTATTTTACTTCCATCGAAAAGTGAAAAATAAACTGAACTCGTGTCAAAAGTGAAAATAGTGTTGCCTGATACATCTCAATGTTCACAATTGTGAATTATATGATAGCTGTTTTCAGGAAATTCGTGACTTGTGTGATGAAATAAACACTTTGCCGCCATTTTTTTTCAACCAATTACAAAGGGAAATAGTCCAATCATTAAAATTACGGGTTAACTCGGTCGATGAGCAACTCGGACCACGACAAGACGAAACTGTACGACTCAAAATCATGTCACAAAAAATAAAATGAAAAAATAAAATAAAATGAAAATACCGACCTACCTACCCTATTTTTTTAAAGTATGTAACATTAAACAGACATATATTTCTTTTTGGCCTAAATATTATTTCCCATGCATTTATATGTTTTATATTTCATTCATTTATATGTTTTATATTCCATTCATTTATATGTTTTATATTCCATTCATTTATATGTTTTATATTCCATGCATTTATATGTTTTATATTCTGTAGAGACTACAAAGACTACCATCCATAGTGTAGAAATAATGAATATTTTGTCAGATGTGGCAAAATCTGTGGGGCATATAATTGGACCTAAAGAATCTGGAACCTGCTGGAGGGTTGGTTATGATAAAATTATTACTGCTGCGCATGTTGTAGTAGGTAATATATGTAAGTAAATTTGTATATATGTACAATGCATTATAGCTATTTAAAGAAATTTTCCTTTGATCTTACTGACTGATAATTTCCTTTATCAGCACGGTAGAGTGATATAAAAAAAATATTGCTACAAACTAAGGACACACGTTGTCAATGTATTTTAACATCAACGTTGTCATAGGCAATGTAGTGATAACAGATTGTCATTGGTCTTCTCAACTCAATTGTTTTTCTCACTTTCGCCATACCAGCTCATGCAAGATGACCAAAGATAACCTATAATTACAGTACATACTAAATAACAACATAATAAAAATAAGAAGATGTGGTATGATTGCAAATAAATAGATGAGACAACTATCAACCAAAGTTCAAATGAAGTGGATGTAAGCAACTCTAGGCAGTTGTACAGCCTTCAACAATGAGAAAACCCATGGTCAGCTATAAAAGGCCCCTACATGAGAAATATGAAACAAATTAATTAAGTATAAATAACAATAGTACAATAAGGAAAAAACAAATATGCCAGATCTTTTATATCTGGGCGTCACTGGTGAGTCTTGTGTGGACGAGGCACGTTTTTTGGCGTATTAAATTTTAAACCTGATGCTTTTTGTTATTCATTAATCATGTGTTTCTTTGTCTAATACGTTTTCCTATTTATTTGTATTGTAGTCCTGTAATATTATGTTGTCATTTCTATGTTATATTTAACATTGCCATTAAAGTGTAAGGTTTGGCATGCCACAAAACCAGGTTCAACCCACCATTTTTTCCTTTAAAAATGTCCTGTACCAAGTCAGGAATATGGCCATTGTTATATTATAGTTCGTTTCTGTGTGTGTTACAATTTAACGTTGCGTCGTTTGTTTTCTCTTATTTTTTAGTGTAAATTGACATTGCGATAAGATGTGTCATGGTACTTGTCTATCCCAAATTCATGTATTTGGTTTTGATGTTATATTTGTTATTTTCTTGGGATTTTGTCTGATGCTTGGTCCGTTTCTATGTGTGTTAGTTACATTGTAGTGTTGTGTCGTTGTTCTCCTCTTATATTTATGCGTTTCCCTCAGTTTTAGTTTGTTACCCCGATTTTGTTTTTTGTCCATGGATTTATGAGTTTGAACAGCGGTATACTACTGTTGCCTTTATTTACCAGACACTTTGTTGGCTATCTGACAGGTTTCATGATGTACAAGAGACAATTGGTAAAATCTCTACCATGGTGAAACCAAGTATGGTCTTTTAATTTGTTAAATTATATAAAGCAATTTAGAAAAAAAAAATTTTTTTTTTAACTCTCTTTATTATTTTTAATGTATCAATTGTGTTTGTCAGTTAAAAATATTTTGATCCTTTTCAGAACTTAAAATGACCCTCTATCCTTATTTGAATTGAATTTTGTTGGTTGTTTGATAAACATCTGTCATAGATACAGTAGAAATGTTTTTAGATATAGATTTTAGATTAAATTTTTGCATACTGTATAGACTATTTATTCAATAACTAATGCTGAAAACTGTTAAAAATATAAATTCTAATACATGTATGAGGACATATCGATATACATATAAAATTAACCTACTTTTAGGCCAAACACATTAATTCTGTAAATTCAGAAACTATTGCAAAAAATTCAACAGGGTTATAATCGCAATAATTTAAACTCGCATTTTAAAATTTTATATATGAATTAAACAGGATTTTTTTCTCAATATTGCAAAAAAATAAATTATTTTAGTCTAAAAATAACAAAAACCCAAAAATAAATGCACGCAATAATTTTTGAATTTACAGTACATAAAATATTCAAATTTTAAAGTAAATTTGGATTTTATTAGATAAATACTTACCATCATAAATTCTGAGTATAACCCCAATTGCGTCATAGGTCAGATGGAAATAACCCAGACTAAAAATAAACGTACGCCTGGGACCTGGTCAGTAAACATCATGCACAATTAAAACATTTTAACTTGCGTTATGTCTGCTAGCTCTGGAAGCCAGTCTTTAAATGAATGTTTCGATCTGTTTACACATCTTTTACACATTTTTATTTTGAAAATTAATTCTTTAAGTTACAGACCTTACAGTACAAAATTATCATGATTATAATGAGATACTGAAATGGACAGTTTCTAAATTTTAAAGGTTAACGTTCGAATAGTATTAGTTGAATATGTAAAATTATAAATATAGAGATTCCTTACCACTGTCATCTTTCATAGACTGAATAAAACTCCTCATCTTGCAACCTTCTTTGTTCAGTTAATATAGAACAGTATTTGACATTTGAATTTGACCTCAACCGGAAGTTATAGAGATAGATAAACAAAGAAAATTGGAATGCATTAACATTTTTTTCATGGTAGCAAATCATCAATGAATCACACCATGATAGCTAACAAAGTAAACAAATCATTTTCAAATCATTTCATATGATATTCTAAGTTAACAAATCATTTTCAAATAATTTCATATGATATTCTAAGTTAACAAATCATAACGAAATCACACCATTCTAGCTTACAAAGTTAACAAATCTCTTTCAAATCATTTCATACGATATTCTAAGTAAACAAATCATAAAGAAATCACACTAAAACAGAAACAAATTGCTTACAAATCATACAATAGAAAGAAATCGCAAAGAAATCAGTTTTAGGGAATTTGGAAAATTCTAATTTGTTTCTGATTTGTTTAATGAATCACAAGTAAATGGTACTAACAAATCGCAGAATCACGATTTGAAAGAGATTTGAATACGATTTGAAAGCAATTTGTTCATTTATTTTTCTGTTTGGGATACCTTCATTAATGAATTGTAAAGCAAAAGCCATATGGCCAGATTCAGGAAAGGAACTGTGAGAACTCACAGTATCCTGAGAAATACCACAGGAAGCTTCAAAAGTTGAAGAAGGTTTCTTAGGCTTGGAAGGAGAGGCAAAAGGGATATGGGCTTCATCCCTCATCAAGGTATACACCTTATCCCTAAGATCCTTCAAGGATGGAGGATCATCAGTCTCCTTGGTGAGGGGTTGTTGAACTGACTTAGAAGTAGGCTCAGTGGCCGTCTTCGACACCTTGGGAGAAGAACTTTCAACATCCTCATCAGTGAGGAAAGCCCTTTCGTGACTCCCAGGGGAAACAGAAAGCTCATCATCCTCCCTCTCATCATATTCTACAGATTTAGCTTGAGAAGGTTGATGAGAAGATACTCTATTCTCTAGTAGAGTTATACAACTGGATAGAGTACTAAATTCAGCCTTGTAAGACTGACCATAAAGTAACTTCTGTAAACCATCCAAAGATAATGCATGATCAGAACCCTGAGTACCATGAGTAGAGCTAGTAGACTGAGCTCGAGAGTCAGGTAGGTTGGTAGAAGGAGCTACTGCAGGAGTCAAATATACTGCTACTGGTGGAGCAGGAGCTAATTAGGTGGAGCAGTAGCTATCCCAGAAGGGGGACCATAGAAATTGTCCCTATAAGGCCAAAAACCAGGTTGGTTTGACATAAACTCACCATAAGGGTAAGACTGTGGCTAAGGTGGTTGAGCCCATGAGGGTACAGGTTGGGTGCCCGAGTTGGGAAGTATATACCCACAATATGATAAAGGGGGTCTAGAACCTGGTAAGTTCAAGCCCATAGCTGTACCTGGGGCAGAACAAATAGTACCCGATGAATTAACAGGTCTAGATAAAGTATGAGTCACCGAAGTTGACGTAGGGACCCCCCCCCTCCCCAAATGCATGGCCGAACCTTGTGAAAGGGTCGGATTGATAGCATTACCAGACACCGTTGTCGAAACTTCGCTTAATGTACTGGTAGTTGGGGGGGGGACTTAAAAGGAAGTGACCGGGCCATCCAGGAGATAGTCCGAACCAGGAACATTAACGTTAGGACTATTCAAATTAAAATCAAAAATTAAAAATTAAAGTCCATTTTACTTTACTTTAGTAAAACAAACACAAATAGTTTGTTTTTGATTAGAAATTAAAACTAAACAAGGGAATAAATTTCCAAAAATATATACATAATAAATGATTCAAAAACTTTACAAACAACTGTTCTCTGTAATATCTGTGAAATACAAAATCATGAAATGCATGTGTGACCCATGTCGCAGATGGAATTGAAAGGGAGAATATGGGTTAACAGGGGGATAGGTCCGGACCAGTGATCGTACGTTTACTTTTAGTCGGGGTTATTTCCATCTGACCTATGACGCAATTGGGGTATATATACTCAGAATTTATGATGGTAACTTATTTATAGCTATAAAATTGGTGAATTTCACCCTGCTTATTTTTGATACCAGATAAACTCAGTGCACATGACAAACTTTGACCAACCTTTAAATTAAAATAATGGTTATCTCTATTCCAAATTTTTTTAAAAACCAGGCCATTTCAGTTGGATTTTCCTTGGACTATTATACTATATTATATTATTAGTATAATAGTCCCAGGATTTTCTTAGTGAAAAATTTCATAAAACAAAACTCGAATATCACAAGGGATATAATATAGATGCCCAAATTAATCCATTCATGGTTAAATTAAACAAAATCTGCAACTACCATGAATATTTTTTTAAATAAGTTGAGTTACAGCGTAAGCGGAGAAGTGATTGTTATATGAGTTGGTGCATTAATCCATTAATATCAATATTTCAGGGCATCAATTGATTGGATCTTTCCTTGAAAGAGACTTGGACAGATTTAGGGTTGACTTTGAATACATTAACAAAGAGTCATCCAGTCATGATCAGTTCAAAGTGGTACCACGTGTATTGTATATGGATGAAAGTTTGGATGTCGCAGTTCTACAGCTGAAACCTGATGAGAAGAAACCATTTCCTCCCCCACTTAAGATGTTCCATGTTCTAAATCTCGAAAAAGATGATGATAAACAAATTTATCTGATAAGTCACAATCAAAGTAAAAAGAAGGAGGTAAACTCTGGTATTGGTATTTGGAAACCCACAGAGAAAAAGCTACAAGACCTTGAAAAGTTTTGTCAACAGTATGGAGAGGAGAATGGTTACTTGGGACTGGAAAGAAAAGATAGATTGGTTATTCGATGTGACTTTGTAGGTGGAGCTTCTGGTAGTCCCGGCATTGTTATTCTCAATAATGTGGCCTATGTTGTTCTTGTTTATATTAGGGGATTTCCATCTTTTTATCATAATCAACAGTTTTCTGAAGAACAAAAAAGAACATTTCCTAGAGATAAGCTATTTCAGCATGGTGTCAATATTGGCAGTCTGTTTGCCACCATGTCTTCTGGAAAGTATGTTGTACTTCGGAATGAGATATTTCCGGAGGAAGCATTAAAATTTGAGCAGACTATAAATCAGCACAAGCTAGCTATATCTGGTGACAAAACATCAAGCAATACAGAAACAACAGAAACATCAACCAGTATTGTGAAGGGCAAGACAGACACTATCAGTGCAAAATCAGACATGAAAATTCCCATTTCTTGCACTGATCAAAGTGAAGACAACATTCCAGATGCAGCAAATTATAATAGACTGATGTCACATAATTCCGTTCCTGGCCAAACTTATATTACATCACCACAAGAGGATACAGACAGATACAATATCACTGGTAACCAGTCTGCTCAAGATATTAAAACTGGTGGAAGTGACAAATTTACAGTACAAGGTAAATAATCTGTTCTCTGTACTTATTTAAACATGTTTACTTTATTTAGATCATTATGTGGGTTGTTTGATCTAAGTATTCATTGGTTGAGCTTTAATTAAATGTATGTCACTTTTCCTCGATTATATGTTTTTCAACCTTTCATTGACAGTTCTTTTTTCCTTACTGTGTATTGAGGGGGGATAGGAGGGGTCTTGATCCCGAAATCCCGGACTTAAAAAAAACGAAATCCCGAGGTCCCGAATTTAAATAAAGCAAATCCCGACATCCCGAAATCTGAAAAAAGGATACCCGGATCCCGAAAGGGTCAATCCCGAAATCCCGAGCTTAAAAACACCCGATCCCGGAGTCCCAATAAAGGTCCTATCCCCCCTCTGTATTGCTACCTCAAGCTAGTCCGGGGTCATGTCAGGTCACAGTCCGGACTCACCTGTTCAAGATTGTGTATTACATTGTTGAACGCCGCTTAAGTGTCGTTTATTGATTTTTCCGATGACAATCGAATAACTAAAGAAATAGAGAAATGAATAAAGGAAAAGTAAAAAGCAAAAAGGGAGCAAAAAAATCTTTCAATTAAACAAATAATTTAGTATATTTATATACAATCCGTATACTCCTGGTCGGAGTTATATCAGGTCACAGTCCGAACTCGCCTAATATTAATTTGTTGATTCTCGGGTAAACGTCTTTTATTAATGTTTCCGACGACAATCCAATAAGGAAAAAGTTGAATGAATAAAAATGAATAAGTTCGTCTCATCAAATAATTTGTGAAAGTTTTATATCTCTATCGATGTCTATAGTTTGCGAATACACCTAGTCTGGGGTTACTTTAGGTCACCATCCGGACTCGCCTATTACATTTAATTTTTTCGTTAAATGTCGGATAAATACCTTATAACTTTCTTATGTATTACATGCTTGATCAAATGTCCCGTCAATATATGTTACGACAATAAACAGTTTACATACAGTTAGTCGTCGTAATGCAATACACGCAGGTTTAGTAAACTTCAAGCTAGTCTGGGGTCATGTCAGGTCACAGTCCGGACTCACCTGTTCAAGATTGTGTATTACATTGTTGATCGATCGCTGCTTAAATTTTATTGGAGCAATTCCAACTTTGTATCATCCAATCAGGAGCCGGAGAAGATTTTATTAAGAGTACCATCTTATCCCGGTTAACGTATACGGCCTTGTAAACTTTTGCCACGCATTATATATATAACACAAGATTATTTCTGTATTTCTTACTAAAGGAATACTACTGATACGGAGTATAAGAGTGCATAATTCATAAGCGATGTATCTTAGTTTATTTTGACAATGGCTGCTAAAATAAAATTATTTCACTATATTGAACATTTTTATTTATTGTTTCATTGTATCTCGGAGCTAATGCCCCTTTAAATCTAACTTATATACATGCTTGATTATGATTGATAGTGTAGTCTTTGACACCTTTTGCGTGAAACATTGGATTGTTGAATTATTTTAATGGACTTTGTGACGACAATCAAATGAGCAAGTAAATCTTTTTTATTATTTTACGACAGAAAAAAATGGAGTAATTAAAATACCATGTTATTGACAAGTGAAACGTTATTTGCGATGTTGATATAAGAATAAGAATGATGTGATGTGATGTGATTGCCAATGAGACAGCTGACAAAGAAGACGAAATGACACAGACATTTACAACTATAGTTCACCGTACCACCTTCAAAAATGTGCAAATTCCATACTGGAAAGTCAGCTATAAAAGGCTCCATATAATGACAAATGGAAAAAAAATTCGCAATAATGAAAGATAAACAAATGTATTACACATCAACAAACGACAACCACTAAATTGCAGGCCCCTGACTTGGGACAGGCACATACTTAATGTTGCCAGTTTTAACTCGTTTGAATTAACCGTCGTATACTATTTATAGAAGTAAGACATTAAGTCATAAGACAGAAAAGTCGCAATAATTTCAAAATCTATTTATACAGTTTCTTAGAGAAATATAAACACACCGGCGAATTATTTAGAAAAGCAGGAATTCTATTTTTCCCTTAATGTCTAGATGAAGAAAACAATATACACAAAAAATATAACCTCGAATGTTTCAAACTATTGCGCTTTACTCTTCCTATGAAAAGAATTTAATTTACTTTCATTGATAATAAAAAGACTTTATTAATTTCCATAAAACAATAACGACAAAGGAATTATTATATATCTCTTCTTTACTTTACTTTACTCAACTTATTATATGACAGTAATCTTAAAAAAAAATCAAAGTGGTAAAAACCCAACAGTCCGGGTCCGGCGGCCAGTCCGGGTCCGGGTTTCATACCAAAGTCCGGGTCCGGAGTCCGGTCCGGTCCGGGTTTCAGTGCGTACCGTTGTTTTTATTTGTTACATATTTAATTTTCATTCATTTTTTGTATATATTAGGCCGTTACGGTTAGACATCTCGTTTGAATTGTTTTACAAAAAGTAAATTTGAGAGGTATTGTCTATATTTATTTTAGGTCTAATGTTAAAACCGTCAAACCAACAACTAAAAACTGCCCGAGTTCGCAATCTTCTAAAATGCGTTCTAGACCGGACCTCGTTAATTACCAACATTTTGTGTTTAGATTTACTAATGTTTGTTGAGACTTCAAATGATGTTTTAATCAAAATGACTGTTTCAGACTTAAATTATTTGTTGATGATGTTGATGCTAATAAAATCATATTAATATATTATGATTAAATAGAACAATCTTTCATTGTCATCTGTATAATATAATTTTGTATTGCGGTTGACCTAAACAATGCGAGATGCTTAAAACATCGATTATTTACTTCTAACTTTAACATTCTTGAAACACATACTATACTTTTTTTAACAGGCTTCTACTCACTTATGTTGTAATTTATTTTTAAAGTGTCATCGACTGAAAAGATTGAAAAAATTGAAAACGTTGTTAAAACATCAGAAAGTTTTGCAGAAAAATACAAGTCGGCCATGGACAAAACTTATGACGACAGCAAATCTATATTCAAGAACGACGACATGAATTCGTATGATCATGAGGTACTTTCAACAGTTCTGATAAATGCAGAAAAAACAGAAGATAACGTGATACAAGACCCGGATTTATCACGTATCTTACAAGATTCTTCGAAGATTATAAAGCAATTTTGTGAGCTTTTTTCCGATATTCTAACTGATTCAAACGTATGGATCGGGGTAAAATGTACTTGTGATACAACCATTCATAACCAATATGAAGGAGTGCCTTGTCAAAAAGGTGATTGTACAATTGTTATAGAGAAAGATGGTTTGGACAAAAGTGACTCTGTATTCCCCAATCAGTTTCTAGGTTTGAAAACTCTTTACGTCAATATGACAGCATCGTGTGACTATGAAACAGCAACAATAGCTGAAAAAATGATGGAATGTCCATGGAGAAGTCCAAATAAAGTACCTGGAACAGTCGCAAAAGAACTCTTTAAACAGCACAGCAATCTCACCATGGTTTGTCCGTCCAACTTCAAATCAACCGGATTCAACTCCAAAAATGCAGAACTTCATGGAATTAATTGTATTCAATTATTTTGCAAAATAAAAGGTATTATTCCTATAGGAGAATCCCATTTCCCGTCTACCATCGATGGTGTTACTACAGATGTGTTGGAAGGCACGTCCCAATTTTCAAGTGTGGTACACATCGGTGACAAAATTTACAATGAGCAGGACAGCACTGGAACTCTTGGAGGGTTTGTAAAGTATTATGGAATCGATACATTCCTCACATGCTCACATGTAATTTTTGGAAAAAACCATTTTTTTAAATTGCAAAACAAAGATATCCATTTTAAGTGTCACACCATCAGTAACAAAGATGTACCAGAACCAGTGGAGTGTGTACTAATTCGACATAGCCTAAAATATGACCAACAAGAGAAAGACATGCAAGTAGACGCTAAACCTGCTGATCGTTCTAATTTACAAGATAATCCTGACGAAACTAGCATTGATGCAGCTTTGCTTTTGATTGAAACTCCAAACAAAATCAAGTCTTCAGTATCTCACAATCTACTTACTAACAAAAGTGCAAGTGCCGTTGCAGGAACATCAAGAAGCAAAACAAACGTCGCTGAACTTACAATAAAGTTATATGGAGGCATTGATTCTACACAGAGCAGCTTTTCAGAATATGGTAAATATTCCAGTATGATCTATTCATTTTGAGAACGGGTTTAGAGATTGAATTTTTATTTTTATTTTACCTTTGAATTCTCGTTTCAATAAAAAATTAACACATATAATTATATACTAGTATATGGTTTACAAACAAAATGTTATTTGACAATAAATAAGTACCTTTATAATCATATTTGCTCTCATCTAAATGATAATCTTGAGATTTAGTACCATATTACGAAAAAAGGTGCATTTTAAATCTCCACTGGTAATATGTTTTGCTGAAAGGGAAAATATAAGCGAACAAAAGCACTGCATTGTATTGCTAAAGATATTAACAACATACACTTACATGACTGTAAGATAAATGATTAAAAATAGATACGAGTTCTTACTACTAAAGAACATATATTACTAAGAACTTAGACAGAAAGTAAAGTTTGTTCATTTTGTCATGCTAAAGTTTGAAGGAGTTGGTATTTTTTGCGATTTCAAAACAGAGATAGTTTCAGCATTTTTTTTTATAAAAATCCATGTAAATGTTTATTATTTTTAATTTTATATCTATATTATAAGCAAAACGTATGAAACTTTCGAACAGCGATGGATATATACGATATACAGTTTAATAAAGGCAATAGTAGTACAAAATGTATATAATAAAAGGCAGCAGTAGTATATAAATTAAAATTAACCTGTATTCAGAACAACTGTTATTGTCTAAATTAAATTTTAATAATTCATTATTATCAATTTCAGGTTTGGATTCAATTTATCTCAACGACAATGTTCTGGACCCTGAGGGTATTACTAGCCGTGCACTTTCTTTATCAGCGTTTTCGGGAAAGCAAGAAAAACACGTAACTATACATAAAGAGAAAGAAATATTAATACCTATTCCAGCTCATGTAAGAACGAGGGACAACATAATTATGTACAATCAAATAAGCTTGCGTAACATGGAATTTCAGGAAGGTGACTCCGGTACATGCATTTATGGAAAATGCTTAAAATCGGGAAAGAAAGGTTGTATTGGTATGTTAATTGGAAAATGCACGTCAGGTCAATATATTGTAACACCAATGAAAGACATCTTGGATGCTCTTGGTGTAAAAAACATGCCTTGAACAAAACTTCCAAATTCATATTTATTGATTTTGAAAAGAAAAAAGTCTGCCTTATACATTGCTGTAAATTTTAAATTTATTAGGAACTTTTTCAAAAAATAATATACACATAAACATTATTATTGTGCTTCTCTTGTGTGTTGGGTTATATTTTGTGTGGTCTGGTATTTTTGTCACCTTTGCATTGCCATTATTGTAACAGTTCGTTTATGCGTTGTTCGTAAACATGAACTTGGTAAGCTTTTCAATGTATCAGTTCGAAGAAACGGTATGATATAACACAAAAGCAGATTAATTTAGATATTTTCTAACCATGATTTTATTTTTCAGACATAAATAAACGCTTAAAAGGGCACTAACTACGAGATATATGAAAAACCAAACATATTATTTGTTTTGGCTCAATCATTAATGAAATACAAATAGTGAAATAGTAATTCCTTTTTAGTAACCAACAAGGTACAATTTTGTCAAAATAAGCAAAAAAAAAACATTGATTATGACTTATTCACTTGCAAGTGAAGAATTCGACCGCATTGCATCCGTATTCATGTGAACTTTAATTTAACCCCTTAGCTTGAGACGGATAACACGTGAATTGTATGTGTAAAGTTAAAGGAAGAGAATGTCAACATTGAAAGTGAAACAAAGGTAAATCATTTGATTGAATGATTCAATCCACAAATAAACATTCTAATACAGGTAAAAACGATGATAAACATTATTTTTTAATCTGTAAAATCTATACTATTAAACGAGAAGACCTCATTTTGTGTGTCGCTTCTCTTCCCTCCACAATAAATTCATCATCATGCCTCTGTATCCTATAGGTAACATGCATAGTCGCATTTGTCATCCATTCTTATGATTATTCAGATTGAGTTATTTTGGGAGAAAAACGACAAAAAGGGTGTCCGGATATTGATTCCGTCACCAGACTGACTTTTGGTCATAAATAGGTTTTCCGGTTTTAAACATGCACAACTACAACCAATCGTATGATGGATAACAAAACTGAAAAAAAAATAAGCCAATCAGAGCGTTCTCCATATTATGGTTCATGGGTCAATCGTATGATGGATAACAAAAATGAAAAATAAATAAGCCAATCAGAGCGTTCTCCATATTATGGTTTTTGGATCGCACGAACCACAACTATTGCACAACTACAACCTATCGTATGATGGATAACAAAAAATGAAAAATGAATAAGCCAATCAGAGCGTTCTCCATATTATGGTTCATGGATCAATCGTATGATGGAAAACAAAAATGAAAAATAAATAAGCCAATTAGAGCGTTCTCCATATTATGGTTTTTGGATCGCAAGAACCTCCTTAGAGAGGACAATTATTTTTTCGCGTTTATCTACATGTAAGCTACGATTATAATACTATGATAAATAGACTTATTGTATAATTCTGTCTACTGTTTTCTTTTAAATGACTATTTAAGGGGTCATACCAGTTGCATATATATTGAAATAAGTAAAACATGTGGAAAAAAGAATGTGTCCATAGCACACGAATGCCACATCGGCACTATCATTTTCTATGTTCAGTGGACCGTGAAATTGAGTAACATCTCTAATTTGGCATTCAAAATTAGAAAGATTATATCATAGGGAAATAATTTACTAAGTTTCGAGTTGATTGAACTTCGACTTCATCAAAAACTACCTCGACCAAAAAGTTAAACCTGAAGCCGGACAGACGGACGGATGGACGAACGAACGGTCGCACAGACTAGGAAACATAATGCCCTTAAATGGAGCATAAACATTTATTGTTGAAAGTGAAAGTAGTAATTTGGCCAAAATGAAAGTAGGGTTGAGACTTGAGGGAGGCAGGACTTTTTCGGGACGTCAGGATCGGGTGTTTTTAAGCTCGGGATTTCGGGATTGATCCTTTCGTGATCCGGGAATATTTGTTTTCGATGTCGGGATATGAATGTCTTTAAATTCGGCACCTCGGGATTTTATGTTTTTAAGCCCGGGATTTCGGGATGAGGACCCCTCCGACCCGTGACCCCTCAAATTAGTCTTCGTCATTTATACAAGATTCAAATCCTACCATTGGCATGTTAATAGGGCTCTCAAAAGAATAAAAACCAGTGATGGATTGTCCTAGAAGCTTATTTATTTTTGTTATAATAATAATGGTCTATAAGCAGTTACATTTATTTTATGTTTGAAGCGGTGCAAATTTTTAATTTGATAATTTGATTTGACTTTTACAAAGAAAATGCATTGTAGCAAAGGGGTAGAATAATTGTGGTTTGAGGCCAGAGACATGAAAATAATTGAATTTAACAGAAAGGAAACAGATAACTGTCTTAGGAACAAAAGTGAGGGGGCTTTTGATACCTTTTATGAAATTCTCCAGACATATTAATATCTTTTACAAAAATTCATCCTACAACAGTTTACAACTGTGTATGCCCGCGATTTCGCGGGTGTGATCTAGTGAAGTTAAAAGGACCTAGAATAATTCAACAGCACGTGTTTGCTTAATCTATTTATATCCATATTTATGTTTACATCGCTTATATGGTCATCGGATGACTGTAGAGGTCAACTCGATAAATAATTAGGTCCGAGAACACAATTAATTCGTAGTGCATTTCTTTTAGAACATAAATGAAAATTTAAAAAATCCCACCTGCGCTTTCTCAATGAAATTTTTACAGTGTATTGTGCTATTTTTGGGACAAATTATATCAAAATTATAGAAAACGTCATCGGCTTTTACTCAAAATATGAACAATTTTATGTTTAGGGTGTCTTGAAATCTTTTGACAGCTTCCGAAGTGCTTATTTTTAACCTTTTCCAGCTGGACCAAATCACTACTTTCCTTTAAAATTCTGGACCCAAATTTTTTTACAGTGTAATTTCAGCCCCCCCCCCTACTTCCAATTTGAGGCATAAAACATGGAGAAATAAATTTGGAAGGGGTATGAAAAATATTGGCAGGTAACCTACTGTCAACACTAGGGACTATACCCGTTAACAACGAAAATCAAGGGACGACAATTGTGGTCCCGGACCATTAAATGGCGTCTAAACTCAAATACACACCAAACGAATCTACGTTTTTTCATGCATGTGCTTTGTTTATTGTTTTATTTAGACTTTTAGTAGTTTGGATATATGTTTTACATTGTTAGAAATCAAATATGAGAATTTGATTCGAATCGGTGAATATGAATTTTACAGCTAGTGCCCCTTTAAGGATTGAATAGAGAGTATGTTGCTGCTGTAAATCGGGAAGATGCTCATTAGAAAATTTAACATATCCAGTTTGTATATTGTTATATTGTTGAGCCGTCGGTAAAATATAACTACCGAGAAAAAGTTCAAGATTTGATGCCGACATTCGCCATTTGAAATTATTTCTACAGATGACTCAAACTTTAATTAAATGTTCAGACCCGGTAAATTTGAATTGAAAAGCGAGCGTTGTAAATTTGCACCAATAATTCTAATCTATGGTAATGCATTCTCTGTTCACCAAAAAAACAATAAAACAACAACAAAATTCAGGTAGGGAAAAAGTAAAATCACAGAAATACTGAACTCAGAGGAAAATCAATTCGGAAAGTCCATAATCACATGGCAAAATCAAATAACAAAACGCATCAAAAACGAAGGGACAAGAACTGTCATATTCCTGACTTGGTACAGGCATTTTCAAATGTAGAAAATGGTGGATGTAGGGAGATTATATAACAAATAATTGTTTTATCAATAATTTTATAATCTGAAAGGTATATTCCCGACGTGTGCATAAGCAAAAGTTAATTGAGCTGAATTAGCATTACAGGGACCGAAGGGCAAACTGGTACAGGTCGAAAAACTAAAATTATAAGCCAAAAAAGTCATTACTTTGAGAAGAAATAATTTAATAAGATTTCATGTACATCAAATTAATTAGAAAAAAAACTTGTGAAGTTTGGAATCCGTGACAATAATTCGAAAACTGCAGCGTTTTATAAAAATCCCAAGAGTACTTATAACAAAAGTCAACATTTGATGAGAAAATACTGAACAAGAGGCTGTCACAACGACAGCAAACCGGATTTATTAACATTTATTTGTGTCCTGGCAATATCACAAGAACCATTACTGATGAATGGTGAAAGTGAAAATCGTCAATATCAAATTTGACCTCCATTTTGTCATCAGTATCAACATATTAAAATTTGAAAAGCTTAGATTGAATGGTTCATGAGTAAATGCAACAACCTGAATGGAAACGCCATTTTACGATCTTTCAAGAACCATAACTCCTGAACGGTAAAAGTCAAAATCGTCATTATTGAACTTGACCTCTATTTTGTCATCAGTAACAACATATTAAAATTTCAAAAGCTTTGGTTGAATGGTTCATGAGAAAATGCACGGACACGACGGGAAAAACCATTTTTCAATCTTTCAAGAACCATAACTCCTGAACGGTAAAAGTCAAAATCGTCATTATTGAACTTGACCTCCATTTGGTCATCAGTAACAGCATATTAAAATTTCGGAAGCTTTGGTAGAACAGTTCCTGCATAAATGCACGGACACGACTGGAAACTCCATTTTTCAATCTTTCAAGAACCATAACTCCTGAACGGTAAAAGTCAAATTCGTCATTATTGAACTTGACCTCCATTCTTTCATTAGTAACAGCATATTAAAATTTGGGAAGCTTTGGTAGAACAGTTCATGCGTAAATGCACGGACAACTCCATTTTTCAATCTTTCAAGAACCATAACTCCTGAACGGTAAAAGTCAAAATCGCCATTATTGAACTTGACCTTCGTATAGTTGTCAGGAATAACATATTAAAATTTTAAAAGCTTTGGTTGAACGGTTCATGAGTTAATGCACGGACAACATTTGATTGCCGCCCGCCCGGCCGCCCGACCGCCCGGCCGCCCGCCGTACATCCCCAAATCAATAACCGACATTTTTGTCACAAAAATCCGGTTAAAAATGATATTTTGGATTTTTAGTATCACATGAACAAATATCTATAATATTAAGGAATTCCACAAAATAACAAGTAAATGTTGTATATGTATGGTGTACTTTTGTATTATGCAATTTTATTTCTAGCATGTGTGCTTTATCAAATAAAATACTTGACTTGACTTGTTATTGATTTTGCTCCTATTTTAGTATGTTTACGCTATCGTGATTTACAAAAAGTATTTGCAGATTGTCTTTACCATTATTGTCTATGTTGTACTTATTGGGTAATCATTTTAATCGAACATATGATGAAAGATACCAGAGGAATAGTCAAACTCATAAATCGAAAAAACTAAACGCCATGGTTAAAAATGAAAAAGACAAACAGACAAATAATAGTATACAAGAAACAACATAGAAATCTGTTCAATAACGTCTGCAATTTTGACAGCATGATATTAGCCAATACATTGCATCATTCATTTATCGAAACATCATAATTGGGATAATACTACATTTGGCACTATTTCTATTTACATGTATATACAATATGTGTCTCTGCAGTGATCGCTCGAGGTCGAAATTCTTGAAAATCCAAAACTTGTTAAAATGATGATGAGTTTATAAACCAAAAAGGAAACAAAGTATAGCCAAATAAAGGCAACAGTAGTATACATCTATTCAATAGTCATACATCAATTCAGCTAAAACAAATTCGGGTTACAATCTAAAACCACGGGACTCATATGAACTATCAGAGGTAAACATGGGAACATCAGAAACACTGAACAGCAAAGAAACACAAACACCAACATATATAAAAATTATCAAAAGTAAAACCGAACTATTTGATAGCAACTGCCGCAATATGACTTGGTACAGGACGTTTTATGGACAGGTTAACCCAGGTGTTATGGCTAGCAAAACCTCCCCCTGATATAACAATGTTAAGGATATCGCAAAAATGACAACATAACTTGACAGGAATGCAGTACAACTAATCGCAAGAACAGGACAGAACTTTTAACTTTAAATTAAGCACATCAAGTGTATTTGATAAAGAAAACAGTTATGTTATGAACACATATATATATATATATATGCACAGAAAAATGCATTACCTTAGGGAAACTTTCATAGTATTAAACAACAAGTTCTGAAATATAAACTTTTGAAATTAAACACTATGGTCCATGAATAAAATTAGGAGATAACTGTATGTTAAGCTCCGACGGCATCAATTGCTGATTTGATGGTCGCAAATTAAGTCTACTAGCGACTCGTTAGCAATATTGTTGTCTCCATTCTAATGAAACTGACAGAAAACAACGTTAAAACATGCAATTAAATTCTTTTTGTTATCGTCTGCACTTTAGTGTAAGTTCCACAGCATCAAATGCCGATTGAAGCTATGAACATTAGTGACATTATCCAAACAAAACGAACTTTACAAACGTTGCTGCATTAGAAATCAAAGTAATGTACTGAAGAAATTAACTGTCTATAAGCACAATGTCAATAAAATACTCAGATCGAACAGTTTTATCCAATATCTATGTGTTTGTTTGAGTTTTTTGGATATTTTCTAGTCAGATGTTTATGTCCGCATGAGTGATGTGCAATCCCTTTAAGAAATCGTTGGTGTGATGTTTCATCGTTCTTACAGCTGTTGTGTTCATGCCAATCTAGTCTCAATATAGGGACATGTTAGCAGTTGGACAATGAAATCATTTGATTAGCTGTGCTGTGCATTTTTACCCACTTCGTACTGACTTTCCGGTTATTAGTGTCGTCTCTTATATTGTACTGCATGGGAGGATTTGTTTCCTGATATTAAATGGCGGTAAGCCAATAAAGTAATAGTCTCATAATATGTTTGAAATGTAGCTGGACACTTCAGTACACTTCCAACAACCTATGTATTAAGTGTAAAAACGTTATAAACAGAGAAAAACATGACATTGTACAATTTCAAGAAAAAGAAACACATCTAACGAATTGAAAACAACTGTCATATTCCTGACTTAGTACAGGGATGTTCTAATATAGGAAAATGGTGGATTTAATCTGGTTTTACCTCGAGCTAAATCTCCCATTTGCATGTCAGTTATATAGAATGTATTTATGTTGACAACACTTTGTCAGCAAAACAAATGAATATACCATATACAATTGTCAAAAAGTGGTCTACAGCAGTCAACAGTGTGTTGTAATCTTAATATCTATAAGAACAAATAACAATTTTTAACAACAACAAATTGACATATAGACAAGATATATAAGCAAAAAAAGAAGGCAAGTATACAAAAATGACCATACATTAATAACACAATGGCGGGTTGTATAAATACTTTTAAGGTTTATTTATAAAAAAAAATGGACTAAACAGTAAAGGTGAAAAAATATGCAGAGCGAAATAAAAAGAACATTAAAAAACGTAATTGAGATATGATAAACAACGTCAGTACCTATAACTTATACTTCAAAACCATCATATATGATTGTGAAAATTATACGGAATCTTAATCAACAAGGTTGTGGTATCTAAATATTAATATTTTTAGAAAATTAGAACCATACCTTCTTTGACATAGCCGTGGTTCATAAACTTTCTACTCAGACACTGGGGACGTTTTATAAAGTAAGAATAGCAGTTACAAGCGAATGGTTAGGGAAATGTATACTCAATATGCATCTGAAGTTAGTATATTGCGTCTAGAGTAGGGAAAATTCATAATTTCAAAATTAAAATTGCTCGTTTGTCAAAGATTATGGTACTGAGGTGACCACTTAATATGTAAAATTAGAGGAATAATTTTTAAAATGAGGCTGAGGAAGCTGTGCTGTCACTTTTTAGCTCACCTGTCCCGAAGGGACAAGTGAGCTTATGCCATCACTTGGCGTCCGTCGTCGTCCGTCGTCTGTCGTCCGTCGTCTGTCGTCGTAAACTATTTCAAGAATCTTCTCCTCTGAAACTACTGGGCCAAATACTTTCAAACTTTAACTGAATGTTCCTTAGGGTATCTAATTTATAAATTGTATCCGAAGTTTTGATCTATCAACAAACATGGTCGCCATTGCTAAAAATAGAACATAGGGGTCAAATGCAGTTTTTGGCTTATAACTCAAAAACCAAAGCATTTAGAGCAAATCTGACATGGGGTAATATTGTTTATCAGGTCAAGATCTATCTGCCCTGAAATTTTCAGATGAATCAGACAACCCGTTGTTGGGTTGCTGCCCCTGAATTGGTAATTTTAAGGAAATTTTGCTGTTTTTGGTTATTATCTTGAATATTATTATAGATAGAGATAAACTGTAAACAGCAATAATGTTCAGCAAAGTAAGATTTACAAATAAGTCAACATGACGGAAATGGTCAGTTGACCCCTTTAGGAGTCATTGCCCTTTATAGTCAATTTTTAACCATTTTTCGTAAATCTTAGTTATCTTTTACAAAAATCTTCTCATCTGAAACTACTGGGCCAAATACTTCCAAACTTTAATTGAATGTTCCTTAGGGTATCTAGTTTGTAAATTGTATCCGAAGTTATGATCTATCAACAAACATGGTCGCCATTGCTAAAAATAGAACATAGGGGTCAAATGCAGTTTTTGGCTTATAACTCAAAAACCAAAGCATTTAGAGCAAATCTGACATGGGGTAATATTGTTTATCAGGTCAAGATCTATCTGCCCTGAAATTTTCAGATGAATCAGACAACCTGTTGTTGGGTTGCTGCCCCTGAATTGGTAATTTTAAGGAAATTTTGCTGTTTTTGGTTATTATCTTGAATATTATTATAGATAGAGATAAACTGTAAACAGGAATAATGTTCAGCAAAGTAAGATTTACAAATAAGTCAACATGACGGAAATGGTCAGTTGACCCCTTTAGGAGTTATTGCCCTTTATAGTCAATTTTTAACCATTTTTCGTAAATCTTAGTAATCTTTTACAAAAATATTCTCCTCTGAAACTACTGGGCCAAATACTTCCAAACTTTAACTGAATGTTCCTTAGGGTATCTAGTTTGTAAATTGTATCCGAAGTTGTGATCTATCAACAAACATGGTCGCCATTGCTAAAAATAGAACATAGGGGTCAAATGCAGTTTTTGGCTTATAACTCAAAAACCAAAGCATTTAGAGCAAATCTGACACGGGATAATATTGTTTATCAGGTCAAGATCTATCTGCCCTGAAATTTTCAGATGAATCAGACAACCTGTTGTTGGGTTACTGCCCCTGAATTGGTAATTTTAAAGAAATTTTGCTGTTTTTGGTTATTATCTTGAATATCATTATAGATAGAGATAAACTGTAAACAGCAATAATGTTCAGCAAAGTAAGATTTACAAATAAGTCAACATGACGGAAATGGTCAGTTGACCCCTTTAGGAGTTATTGCCCTTTATAGTCAATTTTTAACCATTTTTCGTAAATCTTAGTAATCTTTTACAAAAATCTTCTCCTCTGAAACTACTGGGCCAAATACTTCCAAACTTTAACTGAATGTTCCTTAGGGTATCTAGTTTGTAAATTGTATCCGAAGTTATGATCTATCAATAAACATGGTCGCCATTGCTAAAAATAGAACATAGGGGTCAAATGCAGTTTTTGGCTTATAGCTCAAAAACCAAAGCATTTAGAGCAAATCTGACGTGGGTAATATTGTTTATCAGGTCAAGATCTATCTGCCCTGAAATTTTCAGATGAATCAGACAACCTGTTGTTGGGTTGCTGCCCCTGAATTGATAATTTTAAGGAAATTTTGCTGTTTTTGTTTATTATCTTGAATATAATTATAGATAGAAATAAACTGTAAACAGCAATAATGTTCAGCAAAGTAAGATCTTCAATTAAGTCAAATTGACCAAAATTGTCAATTTGACCAAAATTGTCAATTGACCCCTTAAGGAGTTATTGCCCTTTAAAGACTTTTTTCACAATTTGTTCATCATGTTGATTTACTTTAAAAAATCTTCTCCTTTGAAACTGCTGTATCAATTTCAGCCAAACTTAGGCTAAATGAGTTTCAGAGTATCTAGTATAAATTTTATATTTTATTTCCTTGTATGTCAAGAAACATAGCTCCTATGGCTAAAATAGAACATAGGAGAAAATGATTATTTTTTTTGGCTTTTGAAGAAAATAGGACGATCCAAAAAACATTTAAATAAATTGAAAAGCAAAAATAATCATTGATGAGAGATTTAACCAAAAGAATTAAGGTGAGCGATTCAGGCTCTGAGAGCCTCTTGTATGTAAAACAAATTGATTACAATCCAAATTCAGACAGTATCAGGCTTGAATATTTTGTCCAAACTTGCACCAACTGTTCTGGGTTCCACCTCTGTGGTTTTATCAGGCTGTGCTTGGCGAAGCATTTTATTGTTTGTAGTAATTTGTTTATATTATCTTGAAATGGTGTCTAAATTTGAATTATAATCTGCCTGATTTTTATAATTGTAATTTTAAAAGCATTTTAACTGCAGAAAATTTAGAATAGGAGGACAAAATGTAGAATAGAGGGTATATTTGTTTTATACTCCAGGATATGTTATAAGACTACTTTCTTGTTTTCTTATTGGTTTCTCGTATATATACAACAAGGAAAGAAACAAATCAAAATATAGTTAACAATAATTATCAGAATTTGGTGCATACATTAATTATTGTTAAATTTCAACAACAGTCTAAAATAGCCTTTTGTAGCCAGCTGAGGGACGCCTCCGGGTGCTGGAATTTCTCGCTACATTGAAGACCTGTTGGTGACCCTCTTCTGTTGTTTTTAGCTCACCTGTCCCGAAGGGACATGTGAGCTTATGCCATCACTTGGCGTCCGTCGCCGTCCGTCGTCTGTCGTCGTCTGTCGTCGTCGTAAACTATTTCAAGAATCTTCTCCTCTGAAACTACTGGGCCAAATACTTTCAAACTTTAACTGAATGTTCCTTAGGGTATCTAATTTATAAATTGTATCCGAAGTTTTGATCTATCAACAAACATGGTCGCCATTGCTAAAAATAGAACATAGGGGTCAAATGCAGTTTTTGGCTTATAACTCAAAAACCAAAGCATTTAGAGCAAATCTGACATGGGGTAATATTGTTTATCAGGTCAAGATCTATCTGCCCTGAAATTTTCAGATGAATCAGACAACCCGTTGTTGGGTTGCTGCCCCTGAATTGGTAATTTTAAAGAAATTTTACTGTTTTTGGTTATTATCTTGAATATTATTATAGATAGAGATAAACTGTAAACAGGAATAATGTTCAGCAAAGTAAGATTTACAAATAAGTCAACATGACGGAAATGGTCAGTTGACCCTTTAGGAGTTATTGCCCTTTATAGTCAATTTTTAACCATTTTTCGTAAATCTTAGTAATCTTTTACAAAAATCTTTTCCTCTGAAACTACTGGGCCAAATACTTCCAAACTTTAATTGAATGTTCCTTAGGGTATCTAGTTTGTAAATTGTATCCGAAGTTGTGATCTATCAACAAACATGGTCGCCATTGCTAAAAATAGAACATAGGGGTCAAATGCAGTTTTTGGCTTATAACTCAAAAACCAAAGCATTTAGAGCAAATCTGACATGGGGTAATATTGTTTATCAGGTCAAGATCTATCTGCCCTGAAATTTTCAGATGAATCAGACAACCTGTTGTTGGGTTGCTGCCCCTGAATTGGTAATTTTAAGGAAATTTTACTGTTTTTGGTTATTATCTTGAATATTATTATAGATAGAGATAAACTGTAAACAGGAATAATGTTCAGCAAAGTAAGATTTACAAATAAGTCAACATGACGGAAATAATGGTCAGTTGACTCCTTTAGGAGTTATTGCCCTTTATAGTCAATTTTTAACCATTTTTCGTAAATCTTAGTAATCTTTTACAAAAATCTTCTCCTCTGAAACTACTGGGCCAAATACTTCCAAACTTTAACTGAATGTTCCTTAGGGTATCTAGTTTGTAAATTGTATCCGAAGTTGTGATCTATCAACAAACATGGTCGCCATTGCTAAAAATAGAACATAGGGGTCAAATGCAGTTTTTGGCTTATAACTCAAAAACCAAAGCATTTAGAGCAAATCTGACATGGGATAAAATTGTTTATCAGGTCAAGATCTATCTGCCATGAAATTTTCAGATGAATCAGACAACCTGTTGTTGGGTTACTGCCCCTGAATTGGTAATTTTAAAGAAATTTTGCTGTTTTTGGTTATTATCTTGAATATTATTATAGATAGAGATAAACTGTAAACAGCAATAATGTTCAGCAAAGTAAGATTTACAAATAAGTCAACATGACGGAAATGGTCAGTTGACCCCTTTAGGAGTTATTGCCCTTTATAGTCAATTTTTAACCATTTTTCGTAAATCTTAGTAATCTTTTACAAAAATCTTCTCCTCTGAAACTACTGGGCCAAATACTTCCAAACTTTAACTGAATGTTCCTTAGGGTATGTAGTTTGTAAATTGTATCCGAAGTTATGATATATCAACAAACATGGTCGCCATTGCTAAAAATAGAACATAGGGGTCAAATGCAGTTTTTGGCTTATAACGAAAAAAACAAAGCATTTAGAGCAAATCTGACATGGGATAATATTGTTTATCAGGTCAAGATCTATCTGCCCTGAAATTTTCAGATGAATCAGACAACCTGTTGTTGGGTTACTGCCCCTGAATTGTTAATTTTAAAGAAATTTTGCTGTTTTTGGTTATTATCTTGAATATTATTATAGATAGAGATAAACTGTAAACAGCAATAATGTTCAGCAAAGTAAGATTTACAAATAAGTCAACATGACGGAAATGGTCAGTTGACCCCTTTAGGAGTTATTGCCCTTTATAGTCAATTTTTAACCATTTTTCGTAAATCTTAGTAATCTTTTACAAAAATCTTCTCCTCTGACACTACTGGGCCAAATACTTCCAAACTTTAATTGAATGTTCCTTAGGGTATCTAGTTTGTAAATTGTATCCGAAGTTATGATCTATCAACAAACATGGTCGCCATTGCTAAAAATAGAACATAGGGGTCAAATGCAGTTTTTGGCTTATAACTCAAAAACCAAAGCATTTAGAGCAAATCTGACGTGAGTAATATTGTTTATCAGGTCAAGATCTATCTGCCCTGAAATTTTCAGATGAATCAGACAACCTGTTGTTGGGTTGCTGCCCCTGAATTGATAATTTTAAGGAAATTTTGCTGTTTTTGTTTATTATCTTGAATATAATTATAGATAGAAATAAACTGTAAACAGCAATAATGTTCAGCAAAGTAAGATCTTCAATTAAGTCAAATTGACCAAAATTGTCAATTGACCACTTAAGGAGTTATTGCCCTTTAAAGACTTTTTTCACAATTTGTTCATCATGTTGACTTACTTTAAAAAATCTTCTCCTTTGAAACTGCTGTATCAATTTCAGCCAAACTTAGGCTAAATGAGTTTCAGAGTATCTAGTATAAATTTTATATTTTATTTCCTTGTATGTCAAGAAACATAGCTCCTATGGCTAAAATAGAACATAGGAGAAAATGATTATTTTTTTTGGCTTTTGAAGAAAATAGGACGATCCAAAAAACATTTAAATAAATTGAAAAGCCAAAATAATCATTGATGAGAGATTTAACCAAAAGAATTAAGGTGAGCGATTTAGGCTCTTGAGAGCCTCTTGTTTATCACTCGGACTAGAGATTAACTTGAGAGGAATTAATAAAAGCGTTTATATGACATCACGTTAGAGAACTAACAATATAATCATTATTTTTTTATTCAATTATTTCTAATTGTTAAATCATTCAACAATATACAGACGGGTGCGGTCCTAACCTTAAATAATTTTGTTGCACAAGTCAGCATGGGGTATCAAAACTACTGAAATTTTGTTACGTATCAAAATTTTGAATAAAAAGAGAACATGCTTGAACCCTAAATGTATGCGAACAAAAATTTGTAGTCATGTGTTAAAATGATGCTTTCAATTTTTAAGTAAATTTTATCCTGAAATTAAAATATTGCTGATTGTGGCTATACATAGATCAATGACATATAACTAACAAGGACGTATATCTAACATCTAAAATACGTCCTTTCATAGATATACATATAAATAAAGTGCAAATATGGTTGAATTTGATAGGTATTGGAATGTATATTCAGTGCCCGTTATCATTGAAACCAAGATCGTTTTTTAATTTATAGATTGGCAGATCACAGATAAATTAGTGTTACAAGCAACGTTTTATGCGTACTTTATTTTCAAATATTTGTATTAAATCCTGTTTATATAACGGAAGTATCAATTTTACTTTATTTTCGATGTTTATACTACGAAACGAAGATATAAAAAAAATATTTAAAAAAAAACAAAAAAAAAACAATGTAGAGCGGTCCTGGTTACAAGTAAACTTAGTGTTGAGCAGACCAATCAAAAGTTAACTTTGGAACAGGTCTGGTTTCGATCGGATTTGTCAAAGCAAAAGTTAACTTATGTTAACTTTTTGGTAGGACTGGTTTCCAAGTTAACTTATGTTAACTTTACGACAGGATTGGTTTCGAAGTTAACTTGTGTTAACTTTACTGCAGGACTGGTTCGAAGTTAAGATATATCAATAGCAGACCTGTTTCGAAGTTAACTTTTTGGCAGACATAAAAACAGTCCTAGGACTAAGTCTGCTTTTCAAGATAACTTGATTTTGGTCCTAGGACTGATCAGAGTTAACTTTGACCAGTCCAAATGACTGGTTATCAAGTTAACTTGCTGTACAGGTAAGGACTGTACTCATCTGTATATATATATAAATTAAACATGTTATAAAAAATGTGTCCATGTTGTGCACAAAGTATGAAACAAATATGGCTGAAAGTGTACATCACTGAGTACACTTTTTTCTTGATGTCAAATCCATAGAATGCAATCAAAAATACTATAACCTGCAGTCTTGAGTTATTTTAAAACCTGTAATTACAGCCATAATATTTTTGCTTTTAGAAAAACGATAATCCAAACTCCCTAAACAAGACTTATTGATAGCGCCTTTGCAGAGAAGTCGGTACAAATGCATAATCATTTTGGCTGCAGATTTTTAATAGATAAAGTCTTCATAGATTTACATTTAATATGGAATTTTCATCTTCGTATTCACAGGTTCGTAAGTATGAAATGAATGTGGCGAAGTTCCATGGATATACTTGAGAAAGCAGTAGAAATAAATGTTCAGTACATAAAAGAGAGCGTAGAGCATCCTCAAATAATCATCGGTGACCAAAGACGTTCTTTCCGACATGCGAATTATAGACAGCGTTACGAAAATACAATCACCAGTCAATGAAATGCATGCTTTGTTCTGACTTTTTAAGTCTGCTCAATACTGGCTAGTAAAAAGCACGGGATTTTCATCATTGTTTCAAAAGGTATATGGAGGCGTCTTTATAACAAGCATATATATATAACTTTATTTCCTCTATTATAGAGATTTGGTGTACATGAAATATATAAATCAGTTAGTACCTCAGTTGTAAATTCTAAACGCCGCATTACATTTCTGGAAAAGCAATACTACCCAATTTAGACACAAAAATGAAACAGAAAGTAATATCTTAAAATTCATGGTTTTCAGACTGGGTGATTTGTTGTTGGTCATATGCTTAGTGGTGAAGCCATGTTCAGAGCTGTTCAAGGTCATTGTTCATCTCAAACTTGGTGAAAACGCTACTAAGTTGAAAACCCTGTTTCTTATCCATTTGTTCTTTTTGAACAATAAAGTATGTGTAACCTAAACTCAGCCTTAGATGTAAGATTTTCTCATACGATGTTAGTTGATAAGAACTAGCTATGCAAGTACCCGGCCACGTCCACTCTGTGTTTTTGTTATATGAATTTCTATTAATATCAATCTGACGAGTTAAGCCTTGTTCAACTGATTTGTATAGGTCGTTCTTCTGTTGTACTGTTATACCACTGTCCCAGGTTAGGAGAGGGTTGGGATCGCGCTAACATGTTTAACCCCTCCACATTCTGTAAGTTAGTACGTGTCTGTCCAAAGTCAGGAGCCTGTAATTCAGTGGTTTCTCGTTTGTTTATAGGTTAATTATATGTTTTTCGTTCATTTTTGTTACATAAATTAGGCCGTTAATTTTCTCTTTTGAATTGGTTTACATTTGTCATTGTGAGGCTTAAGATAGCTATCTCATGGTATACAGGAACAACTTTCGGAGCGATTTGCCTTCAATACGTAGATAAATTAATTTGAAGGTAATACAATACCATACACAATTTTATTTGATGGATTCACACCATGACCTTGCATAAAGAATCATGTACACATTCATTTAGAAAATGGAAAATAATGTATTAAAATCGTTTTAAAATTCCTTTCTCACTTAAAATAAATATAAAGATGCTGAGAGATTTGTTTGTCCAGCATAATTTTCCAACCAAACATGCAGTTGATGATGATGATGCTCTTATAGAAAAGACTAGTGTAAAGCAATCGATATCACTCCCTACAGTAGTCATTTAAGAAGAAATATATAGATGTTCAAATCTTTCTTCCGCTGCAAACTTAATTCAGACGGATGTTTTACAGGTCTGATAACAATAATGTTGTACTCAGATCGTTCAAATTTGCAATATACTTAAAATTGTTTGTTTTTGTGCAAATTACGAAAATAAACTGACAACGGCATGGCTAAAAATGAAAAAGACAAACAGACAAACAATAGTACACATGACACAACATATAAAACTAAAGAAAAAGCAACACGAATCCCACCAAAAACTACGGTTGATCGCAGATCCTGCTCCACATGTGCACCCGTCATGTTGCTCATGTTATAACAATTCCCGCGAATAGTCTTATTTGGTAGGTCTTATTCGTGAGAGGGAAGTGGATTGTAGTTACGACGTAAGGAACATATTCGATATCAATTGTGCGACGGTTATTCCATAACGGTCAACCAACTCGTGATGGTGTCCGTAAAATTTACGAAGGGATTATTTCAAATTCACCATTTGGAATTTTGGTTTAATAGCTTCCTTGTGCGTAGCAACCCTCTATCAAGAAAAACATGATAGGAAATGCAAGCACGGGAATATCGTATCAATTGGGAGAATTACTTGAATTACTTAGTGAAAGAACACAATCTATAAACGCGGAAAGTAGATTTAAAGGATATTGCTAACTTCTTATATTTCTTCATAAGGACTTCCTGAATGAAGTCAGTCTCATAATAATAAAGAAACAAGTCGGCAAGAAGAGGGGCACAATTGGTTCATATTTGAATGCCGACAGTCTGTTGCAAAAACACGTTCTCCGAACGTAACAAATATGTTGTTATTCAATAAATCAAGCATCTTGATAGTGTCAGTTTCAAAGAATTCTTTGGTTGAATCAGAGTTACCCTTTACAAAGTAGGATTTATCCTTTCCTGAGACAAGATACTTGTATCTATGTTGGTCATTCTTTTTTATGAAACAAAGCGATAACAACTCTTTCAATTTGTCTTTTAGTTTAGTATGTGGAATACTTGTGTAAGGGGTAGAAAAGTCAAATGTTTTAATACTATTGCAAGATGAAAGAGAGTTAGATTGTATGTACTCTAAAAAATCCTTCGAATTTGTAAATATCCACATCTGATTCACGCCACCTCTAGAATAGGCAGTTTCACAATAACTTCGAAGCCTGCTTTGATAGCTGATAAAATAGATGTTAATATTTTTTTTAGAAATATGTGTCGTGGAGCACATGGAAGACCCATCAATATACCGTTGTTTGTAAGGACACTTATGTAGTGTAAGACTCTACTGTATTAGAACAAGTCTAATACTTAAAAGGCATTGTCAAATCTTGTGTGCAGACAGTTTCTAGAGGGGGCCAGGGGGATCTAATAATAGCAAATTGAGTTTGCTTAAACACATAAAAAGGAATAGAATAAGGAAATGATAACAGATAACAGCAAATGAAATACCAGTCTGGTCCCAATCAGACCAATCCTAGTATATTTAATTATAATTCTTATATGATTTGCATATCTATAATAGATGTATAATACTTGAATTGGATTGGTCAATTAGAATTTTTCTCTTGGTTTCTGAAACTTCTTTCATAACCTTCCCTGTAATATATTCATGCGCGATACACATGCATGCAGGGATCCCGGGATTTTCATCAAATTGAGATTAAATAACAAATACATAACATTTATTTCTATTATATTTCATATATATCAAACTTTTTTCATTTCTTAAAACACGCGATGCTGGTCAGCTTATTCCCAACATAAGCCAGACACAAGTTGTTTCCTTTTTCTTTTTTCTATATTCAAATTTTGAAAAATATTATAAGCCCAAACTGAAACACAAATTTTTTTTTTCTCAAAATTTTTTTTCCTCAAAAATTTTTTTTTCCTCAAAAATTTTTTTCCACCAAAATTTTTTTTTCATCTCAATTTTTTTCCACTCATTTCTTATTTGTTTTCTGTTTCCTAATTCTATTTTCATTTCCTTATTTGGTTTCTATTTCCTTATTCGATTTTCATTTCCTTATTGGGTTTCTATTTCCTTATTGGGTTTCTATTTCCTTATTCGGTTTCTATTTCCTTTTCCTTATTCGGTTTCTATTTCCTTATTTGATTTTCATTTCCTTATTCGGTTTCTATTTCCTTATTGGGTTTCTATTTCCTTATTCGGTTTCTATTTCCTTTTCCTTATTCGGTTTCTATTTCCTTATTTGATTTTCATTTCCTTATTCGGTTTCTATTTCCTTATTCGATTTTCATTTTCTTATTCGGTTTCTATTTCCTTATTGGGTTTCTATTTCCTTATTCAGTTTCTTTTTCCTTATTCGGTTTCTATTTCCTTATTGGGTTTTCATTTCCTTATTCGGTTTCTATCTCCTTATTCGATTTTCATTTCCTTATTCGGTTTCTATTTCCTTGTTCAATTTTCATTTCCTTATTCGGTTTCTATTTCCTCATTCGATTTTTATTTCCTTATTCGGTTTCTATTTCCTTATTCGATTTTCATTTCCTTATTGGGTTTCTATTTCCTTATTGGGTTTCTATTTCCTTATTCGGTTTCTTTTTCCTTATTCGATTTTCATTTCTTTATTCGGTTTCTATTTCCTTATTTTTGCTATTTTCTTATTCGGTTTGGGAGAAAAACGTTTCGTAGTGCCGGGACACTACCACTACCATGCAGTCGTTTTTTTTTCTATTCCTTTTTCAATTATATTTGTGCGACACAATAAACAAGCCTTAGGGTTAGTTTCATGTGATTTCAGTATTTTTTTATCAACTAATATTGAGTTGATATCAACTTCGACACAATTTGTCCACTACGAAACGGTTTTGTAAACTACTAAACTCATCAAAATGTTCACTAAGTAGCACGAGACTGAGTTGTTTATTCTTATACATGTAAAGTACTGTCTAATCTTTATTGTTAAAAAATGGTTCTCCAATTCAGAAAAAAATGAGATCTTTCTAGTATACAATGAAAAACGAACTGGAAAGTCTCAGTTATGAGACATCAAAATGACATAACGGTGGCGGATCCAGAAGGGCGGTTCCGTGGATTTGAACCCCCTTTTTTCGGCCGATCAATGCATTTGAATGGGGACATATAGTAAGTTGGACCCCCCCCCCCCCTTTATCCTGGGTTGGGATCCCCTTTTAAAATGGCTGGATCTGCCCCTGTATAAGATGTGTATTTAAAAGCTGTTTCGTAAGAGCAAATGTCCCCTTCGAAACAATACATGGTAGATTATGAAATGTCAGCGTATCGGAGCGTCTTTTTACCACAGAATATCAACAACTACAATGTCTGAATTGTTACTATTTTGGAGTTCTGTGGCATATTTTAAGTGTTCTGTTGTATATTTTTAGTGTTCTGTGGTATTCTGTGGTGTTCTGTGGTAAAAAGACCCAAAAATTACATGCCCCGTTTTTTTACTTCTTTTACAGAAGCGACAAATAACAACCTCAGTAAACAGGTCAATAATTTTCTATATATAGATCGGAATTTCTTCTAGTTATGAAGACTCTGATTAATATTGGTTAGGCACATTTTTTCCGGAACTTTATATAAAAAAAAAATAGAATATAGATAGCAATTATCGTTAATAAGGGATTAAAACATCGGGTTACTCAATGAAATATTACTTATAGTGGAGGGGGCATTAAGTTTTGTCAGCCTTGTCCTTGTGTATGGCCGTACGTCAAGAAATTAGTTTCCGTTCTTTTACTTTTATCTTGAGTTTGCCTCAACAAAATGTTATGAAACACAATCCGTATTATAACGAAATACAGATCACCTTTGAATTTTAGTGGCGTCATTCATACCATTCTAGGGTTATGCGCCGTTACAAATTAAAAAAAAAATACTGAATTTTTTGTTTCCGTTTTCTTACCTAAGTTTGCCCGACACCAAAATCAAGACATATACACAATAAATTTGCAGCAAAGAAACAGTGTCTTCATTGCTGTTCTTCATCTTGACAAAATACAGTGAGATCTTTAACACAGAGAAATCATTCTCGTCTCAATGAAAGTTGAAAGACAGCCCCTATAGCACCGGTTTGAGCAGAATTGTTTGCTAAAGTCAATATCGTCATAGTTGTACATGGCATAGAAGACACACATATGCGAGGCAATATGGACAATTTAATATGAACAGCTGGCAAAGAAAGGCTAACAACTATGTCATAGATTGCCCGACAAATACAGGGTAAGTTACTAGAGGTTATATATATATATATATATATATATATATATATATAATCCCACAAAATGAAGTTTTAGGTGGTCTGTGTATATGATTAACTAAGTGTGTTCCGTCCTGTCTGTCGGTTTGTCCATAGATCTGAAAAGTGAGGTACTAGTACACTACATTATGTTGATGGTCTTTTTACCGACCACAGAAAAAAAATCCATCATACATGTCATTTTTACCGCGCTGTTCAAAGAACATCCATTATTCATTTTTCATTATTCAAAATTTAATAATGAATATGAAATAGTTCACTATTCACTATTCAATGTTAAGTTATGAAAGATGAAATAGTTTAGGTTTCATTATTCAAGTTGGAGCGGCGAATAGTGAAATAAAAAAAATAAATAACTGACACTGTATAGACAACCTCAATACCAAAACATAAATATCAAAATTATAATACTCTACGTTGTCTTTCTTTGATTTTCCCTGGACCTTTGCTATTCTTCATCCTCTGATTAAAGATAATATAACAAGTTGATTCTCCAGGATTGACCATTAGAGGGGTTACGGAGGACCTAAATGCCAAAACACGCGTGAAAATTAAGAAATAGCCAATTTTGAAAAATGAAATTGATGTTTTGAATAATGGAATGGACTGCTGTGACCCTTCAGCCCGTAATTACAGATAAACCTTAGCTTATACCTTACTCGAAAGCTTATTAAGAGAAAAACAAAATGTATATAGTCAATATGTTCTGCAACGCATATTAGAGGAGTACCGACGGACTAAAATGTCGAAATACGCGTGAACATTGAGAAATAGCTTAATTCTAATAATGGAACAGTTATTTACTGACTGCTACAACCCGTCAGCTCCTATATAATTAAGGAAAAATTTATAAACCAAATTCAAGCTTTTTGATAGAGGAATACACTGAGAATAAACAATATGTGCTGCAATGACCATTAGAGGGGTTACGGAGGACCTAAATGCCAAAACACGCGTGAAAATTAAGAAATAGTCAATTTTGAATAATGAAATGGATATTTTGAATAATTGAATGGACTGCTGTGACCCTTCAGTGAGTCCGTAATTACAGATAAACTTTATACCTCATTCGAAAGCGTATTAAGAGAGGAACAAAAGGTATATAGTCAATATGTTCCGCAACGTATATTAAAAGAGTACCGACGGACTTAAATATCGAAACACGCATGAACTTTGAGGAATGGCTTATTTTGAATGATTGAACGGACTGCTTTAACCCATCAGCTCAAAATTAAGGTAAAAAGTATACACCAAATTAAAGCCTATTAGCAGCTGATCAAAATAGCAGTCACTTTTTTTTCAAATACGGACCTGAAATTTGAAGCCGATCCTTAGCAGTTAGTAGGCCCATGAAAATTCCTGGACCTGCCACTGGTTAAATGATTTTTTTTATTTATCATTATGCTGTTAAGTCGACAATTGTGTTACTTATTTAGTATTAATATGCCTGTATTCATGTCTAACTTTTGCTTCCTATAAAAAATTTGCAGATACCAGATAAGTATTTCATCTTTAAAATCTTCTAAACTCCCGCCAAATTTTATCACCAAAGCTGTCTAACTACCACACAAATTTCAGGATGAACATGGATCATCTTCCATATTAAACCGATTGAATGTTTTTATTAAGCCACATGCTTTTATAAATTTTAGTTCAAAAGTGGATTTATTCTTATTTGATCTATATAAGGTACAACAATGTAAAGTAAAATATGTAGAAAATGAAAAATGGTAAATAAAAAATGAAATTCAGATCTACACTTTACAATAGAAAGAGAAACCGAAAGTTCAACAAACGCTGTTTTCCAAAATTTTAAATTTAGCATTCAATTTATATAGAAAACCACACTTTTTGTAAAGTCGTATAATTTGTGTTTGATGATTACGGTCTACATCTTCAAAGCAGTTCTAAACTATTTAAAAAAGAGAAACAGGTAAAAGAATTTGTATGTATTTTTATTTTATTTTATGATAATTTATCTGTTTATGGAGTTTTTGATGTAGTTTCCTTTTGTTTTGTTGTCACCTTCATGTATAATGACTATCTCAGTCTATTTTTTTTTAAAGGACTTATATATATTTTTGTAAGCATAGTATAGAGTTTATAGGAACTTCAAGAGGGTCATACAACACTGTGCAATTTTTCAAAACAGACATTAAAAAACATGAAAAAAAAAAAATAACAGACTGGTAAAAAAAACAATGAAAAAAGACTTTGAGAATGAAGACAGACAGCTCCCAGGATTTGAAAGAATACCTGAGTTTCAAAATCATATATCTAAGAGTACTGCTTGGTAGAAGACTCTGTGCACTGTCATGCCAGTACGATATTATAAGGCGTATTACCCCTGGAAATAAGGTGTAAACCAGGCAAGTAGTTATGTGTCTAGATCCAAGGGTAAGGGAGCAGGAAACGTAAATTTGTAGTCCTTACCATGCTTACAGGCATAGAAAAAAGTGGTAAACCTGGCGTAAATTGAAATAAGCAAGGCATAAATTTTCTTACGTGCGTAAAACTGTTGGTTGGGCGTAAATAAAAATACCCATAATGCTTTGTTTAAAGGATCATGGGATTTTTTTTTCAAAATTTGGCTCTAAATTGGTTTTAGTTTGCAAGAGTTGGAATTATGGCAGCTTAAATTCATATACAGCTTGTTTTGTGCTTTTTGGAAGTATTTGAAAGTTGAATTATCATGATTATGAAATCAAATTGATTAGTGAAAACTGGGAAATAAAAGGAAAGTAGTATACATGGTAAATTATAATATTATGTGAGTATAACCTCCTTGGTATATATATATATATATAACTAAGTTATTTTTGAAGTTATATATGTAACCAGTATCAGAATTTAAAAAAAAAATCCCAAAACCTTTATCCTTGGATATTATACTAAATAACATCAAAATCTTTTACTTCAAGTTAAATTTAATTCAAAAGACAATAATTTAAAAAAAAAAAACACTTTAAATTGCTACTTTTATTTCAAGAAAAATTATAATTGTCATATTATTTAAGGAATGACTAATATTTTTTCTGTCTATGAAGAAATAACATAAAAAATGTGGTGCACACTGAATAACGTGCGTAGCGGGTTATTTAACAGCATGAACAGACTGTGCACCACATTTTTTATGTTATTTCGAATAGACAGAAAAAATATTACAGTCATTTCTTATAATTTAATTCTAAATTCCATTTTAAACCGTAGAAAACCATGAAAAAATGTTGATGACGTCACGGTCACATGACTACATTATGTCTATGGGCTCATAACAAAATAACGTCAGCCAATCAGAAGACGCGTTACATCCAAAATTAAATTATTTTATTTAAACTTAAACTTATTTGAGCCAGTGTCTTTTTAAAATGTATTTATTTATATATTAGCTTCTTCAATAGTAAATATTTCAAGTTTTATGTCAAACAATGAGAAATAAAAGCAATGTACAGACGTTTGTATAAAATACACAAAAGTACACAGCTATAGTAATTATATACATTGATCTAAAATCAGTGTAGTATTATGTAAGGATATTATGCCTGGTTTATTTATTGACCAGGTGTACTCATTTGCATATTACGCCTGCTTTTTTGTTGACCAGGCGTCGTACTCATTTAAATATTGCGCCTAATTTTACGCCTGGTTTCCGTCTCAGTTACACTTGGTTTACACCTGGTTTCCCCCTGTTTTCTGCCTGGACATGCATTTTGTAAACACTGCAATGCCGCCTGGATATAGTATGATTTTTATGTATGTTCTGTGTCATATAAGGGCATCACAGTTCGTACAGGTGACTAGGGCATTTAGCATTTGATTAGATTGATTTAAACTTGATGGGTTCACTTTAAATGGATTTAAGGGCCAATGTGAATGCCTTGAACCTATCTCTAATTGGTCTAAACTTAAAAACTAAAAGATGCAGTTTCGTTTGAAGAGATCAAAAGTGATTAACCGATCTAACTTTAAATGCAAACCCAAAGATTGCGGTTTAAGGAGGCTCAAGGGTACAAAATTTCTACCATCATAAGTCAAAGGTAATGATCTTCTATGCACTTTTTTACACTTTTTCCAATGTTAAGGTTTTTTTTATATTTTACCAGGTATAAGCAGAGACAATGGGGAATTGCACAAGCAAAAATTCAAAAGAAAATAAAAGGCATATGAAGGAAGAAGTGTACAGACCTTGTCAATCAGATACTGGTGATCAGAATGATACTCATGGTCAGGGTGTGCAATCTACTCAAAATGGCATTGCTAAAAATACACAAAATTCTGTAGAAACTGATAACAGAAGAAAAGAGACAAGTGATTTGAAAAGTTCTGTTGAAAGTAAACATCATGGTAACACAGAGGAAAAGGAACAAGTAAACATGCCAGTGAAGCAAGAATCTGTAGAACCTGCAATCCCAAAATCTGAGGTTATTATAAAGTCACAGAATACTGAAACTGAAGCAATGGCAACCATGGCAACAGATACAAATGATAAAGAAGAAAAAAAATCTGAATGTGAATCAATGGACCAAAAAGGTCAAAGTGTCAGATACAAATAACAGTGCTGTAACACCTGTCAATGATAAGCAAGATTATACAGAAATCAAAGGCAAACCTTATAGTGAGTATTCAATTAGAAGTTGCCCAAAACTAAACAGGCTTATACAAGTTTATGAATTAGTTTCTTCAATATGTGCTTTAAAACTGGTTAAATTAAAACATTTTCCCTTAATATGCAAAAGGCTGATATATTCATAAAAAGTGTTTGATGATCTATCATGTCTGTACTCAATACATTGTATGAACAAAAAAAATCATTTGAATAGTGATATTGGATGTACCGTAATAGTTGGTGTATTACTAGTATGTAGTTGGGTCTCATACACACCAACTTTTCATCCTTTCATAATTTTGAAAAAATGAGGGAAAAAATGGCTATAGTAGTGTATAATCTACCAACAACATTTTTGGGGTAAAACATGTATCGTACATGACTTAATACGGTTTCAGAAGAAAATACCTATACTATCTTGTTCTTAATACATGTTATGTGAACAGATGTATATTGACCGCTATAAATGTCTTCTGTCTCTTTGCTGCCATATTGCAATTTTCTGTGTTTTCATCATTATATATAACAATGTATAAGTTGGATACCAATTTTTAAGGGTTAATTTTCCATTTTTTTTAAATTGTAATAATAAATGCACACATTAATTTCTGAATTTCCTTAGGTCAAATCAATGGTCTTAATACTTGAATTTACTTTTAAGCTCAGCTAGGCAGAAATGTATTTTAATGGAAAAGCAGAGACTATTAATTGTGATTTGAATTAGATCATTGAGTTTGGGCAGGTGACAATCAAAAGTCTTCAATGGACTCTTAAGTTTTTTAAGTCAACATTTCAGTGTTTATTAAAGCACAGCAGAGTATAATATAATACTGATTTTCTTAACCATTTTGTTAATTTACTCACCATTGGCTGCATGATAGCTTGCTGAGAAACATCAAACATTCATCTATTCATCAAATGAAAATCAGAGTTTTTGTTTACACTGTAGACTTTGCTAATCACTCCATTGAAAATCCAGACTTACCAGAATCAGGATTTCTTGACACTAAATCTGGGAAAACAGAACCTGCAGATAATAATGAAGGTCAGTGTCTAAACAATGCATGTGTGAAAGAGATCATAGCATCATTTTTAAGTAAACAGATCCTTTCTCAATTATAAGAAAATATGGCAGTTGGAAACAATCATGAGAACAATTCGTTTTATTCCTCCATTTGTTTGTTTGTCTGTTTGTCCATCTGGTCCACTTCAATGAGGTTAAAGTTTATGGTCAAGATAGTTTTTGATGAAGTTGAAGTCCAATCAACGTGTAACTTAGTACACACGATCCTTAACAGTGGCAGATCAAAGGGGTACCAGGGGTTGCAGGAACCCCTTTTTTTGGGATGATCAATGCATTTGAATGGGGACATATAGTTGGAACACCCCCCCTTCCATCCTTTTATCCTTGGTACCCCATTTTCAAATGACTGTCTGGAGATGCCCCTGCCTAATATAAGTATATGATCTTTCTATTTTTAATGCCAAATTAGAGTATTGACCCCAATTGCACAGTCAACTAAACATAGAAAATTATAGTGCGAGTGGATCATCAGTGAACTATGGACACATTCTTGTTTCTGTCTAATTTAGGAATGGCAGAAAATCATCATTCAGTTACCATGGTGACATTTTGTTCTTTAATCTTTAAACATTTATCAACTTAAAACCAGCAATGATAGTAATTCATCTCTTAAATTTGATAATGTCATAAATTATATTTCATAGCAATTGGATGCTTCAATCTATTGCAAGTAGATAAAACAATTTTCAGAGATCAATTAAGTGACACACAGTAGTAGCATCAAAACTCCAACTTGAACTTTGCCTATTGACAATATTGCTCAAGAAATTTTGTGTGTCACATACACTTTACTCAATTTCATCTTGTTGCTATTCTTGAAAACTGTAAAAGATAGACAAAATCTGAATTAGAAATGGAATATAAAATATAAATATAAGCCAACAAAACTGAAATTATAGATTTCATGATTCCTTAGTCACATTCACTAAATTATTGTTCCTAAAGGCATTTGATACAGTAGCAAGGGCACATAATAATGCATACACATATAATGTGTTGTTTTTGCCACATAAGAGTAACATCAACATATTATTGTATCACTTATCGGCCTAGACAAGATCAGATGTGCATTTCATATTGGGTCTATGTTATAGGCTTGTAAAGACAAGAAGATAAACTTTACATAAGTAATACATCTTTGAACTGAAGAAGAGAATGTAGGGCTTCACAATGAATATCAAATATCATGTATAGGTGTTACCGTTTTGAAAAAAAACACTAAAATACACGCTGAAAATGGGCAAAATTTCACGTTATGTTGTTTCATTTAAAATTTCGCTGTTTTTATCAATTGATAGTTAATAAATGAACTTAATTTGAACTACATTATTGGTTCACTGCTATAGACAATTTATTCATCTTTCTTTTACTGGTTGTTGCAACAAAAATCTTCAGTGGTTACAAAGTTATGATAAAAAGTTGAATACTATGCGTTCGTTATGAAATTTTGTACTTTTGTTTTTAGCTTGCTCAGTGTAGTGATAAAAGAGAAATATAAATCAAATTTATGCTATTATGTGTTTTTTTTTCTCTTCTAGTATATACATTATCAAAAACTACCTCATCTATCAAAATTGCAGTACCCTAGCTGGAGATATATGCCATCAAAGTTGGATATACAAATAAAGTGAAAAAATGTCTTGTCCATAGACATGCATTCCCTGGTAAACTGGAAGCATAATTACATTAATGTTGCATTGCTAAGTTCCTGTTCTTATGTAGATATGAAAACACTACTAACATTTTTTTCTACCATCTATTAATAGAGGAAAAAATTCAAAAATATGTCAGAATGTCTTGTCCGTAGACACATGTCTTGTCCGTAGACATGTCTTTTTATCAATATTGCTTGGCTTTATGGGTCTTAATTAGTCCTATGTGTTATTTAAACTTAGAAATATCTTATTTTTAATAAATAAATGGTAATTTAAGTGTTCTCAATTTTTGTAAAATTACTTTACAGGAGTGGATTTTAAAAAGTGTCAGATTATCAGTCATAAAAAGCATACCTTATTTTACTTCAATATTGTTTATTCCAGTTGCTGCATACCTTAAAAGATTAACTAAATCAAATGAAGAAAAAGTATTTCTCTCTCTCTAACTTTATCTTTTGCATTTCAGTATTAACAGCAGATGAGGAAGTGTCTACGGACAAGACACTTGTACATAACAAGTATTAAATTCAAATATTTGTCTGCTATGGAACTTAAATCTTATTTATAGGTGATGAAAGTTATCTATTCAAATTAAAACTCAGTATTTTCAACATAAATATAGTCACAATTAATTCTAACAGATTTTTTTTGAACTGAAATTGTCTTGTCCGTAGACATTACCACAATATATTTGTATCCAATTTCCTTGAGTTCAGCCTAATTTGATAGGTAAAATGTATGTTATTTTTTCAAGAGAACACATTCAACTATGTCAAAATTGAGTTTTAATAATAGTTTGATTGTTTTAAACAGTCAGATATATGGATTTCAGTTTCAAAGAATGTGTCTTCATTTTGGCTTAATCAATAAATTATTGAGATATGTAAAGAATTATGGGTACATTTTTATATTTTCCAAAATTAAAAAACACCGCTTAAAATTTAATTAGTAACTTTTAATCTTAACTTTAACAATCATCTTTGAAAGCATTTAATTGAATATCAATAAAATGTCTTGTCCGTAGACATTATCAAAATGTATTTGTTTCCAATTTCCTCGAAGTTAAAGCATCATTTGATAGATAAACCTGATAAAATGTCTGGTTTTTTTTCAAGAGAACACTTTCAGCTATATCAAAATTAGGTTTTAATAATGCATTTCATTAAATATCAATACAATGTCTTGTCCGTAGACAAAACATATAAATTGTATTGCTAAGTTTGATTGTTTATTGTAAGAATATGCATCAAGTTATTTTAATGTTCTATACACCAAAAGAAAGGGTTCTTTTGGAAGTTTTGTTATTTATAGATAATTTTAGATACAATTTTATCAGATAAGATTAATGATCAAAGAAAGCTACTGTTGTTTGAAATAACTGTGAGTCAAACATGTTCTTGTTATTTTTTTTTCAATTTAAATGTTTGATATTCAATAGTTCTAAACATATTTTGTTGTCTTTGTCATTGACCAAAAATCTGACACTGGTGACCATGTCTTGAAGGCAACCATTAAAGAAAATTATACAGTTTTTAAACACCATTTATTTAATAAAAATATTAAATATTTCTTTCAAAAACTGCATGTAATTATATAAATGCTTCCAGTGTTAGCCTAACGATGGCAATTTTTTATAATTTAAACCATTTTTGAACCAAAATATCAAAAGAGTTTTTCCCTGAGGTGATACTCATTTTTGACTTCATGTGAAACACAAAATGCACATCTGATTGTGGCTAGGCCGTTATGTTAAAATTTGAAAAGGAAAACATCTCCCAGTTAGATGTCATTGTTTTTCTTTCAAATCCAAATTTGTTAAAAAATTACAAGGATATAGATATAAGAAGATGTGGTATGAGTGCCATTAATGAGACAACTCTCCATCTAAGCCACAATTTGTAAAAGTAAACCATTATAGTGGCTCACACCGAAAATAGCAAGCCATAAAGGCCCCAAAAAATGACTAAGTATTGTCTCATTATCTAAAACAAAAGTGTAAAATATATACATGATTTTATAACGAACAATTTGGAATTTTCTTTATAAGCCCCACCTACGATAGTAGAAGTGCATTATATTTTCTGGTCTGTGTGTCCGTCTGTTCGTTAATTCGTTTGTCTGTTCATCCGTCTGTCTGTCATGTCTGTGCATCCGTCTGTCCTGTTTCAGGTTAAAGTTTTTGGTCAAGGTAGTTTTTGATGAAGTTGAAGTCCAATCAACTTCAAACTTAGTACACTTGTTCATGTTGTTCCCTATGATATGATCTTTCTAATTTTAATGCCAAATAATATTTTTGACCCCAATTTCTCAGTCCACTGAACATAGAAAATGATAGTGAGAGTGGGGCATCCGTGTACTGTGGACACATTCTTGTTTGTTATTTTACAATATTTGCATGAGGATTAATAACTTTCACAAGTAAAAGACTATACATGGAGGTAATTAACTCCTATAGGAATAAGAGTTTGGTTTCAGTGGTGAAACCTTTATCACTGTACAAAAGCATGTGCAGAAACACATCTCAGATGAGGGTAGCAAACTAAAACAAAAATCCAATCAAAAGGTCTTTCCATGGAAAAAGACATACCGGGGTACTTAAATGTTACATGTATTTATATACTCTTTAGTTTGCAAATGTACTAGCTGGAATGAGTATAAAATAATATTTTGTTATAGAGAAAAGAAATAGATTAATGTTTGTCTTTTTGTGATGTTGGATTACTGTTTAACCTACATCTCTTATTATTCATTGTACCGTAATAATTCATAATGTTTCAGACATAAAGACAGATGGAAGTGACCAATCACATGATCAAAAGGATGAAAAAGGTGGTGACGCTTCAGACAACAAGAAAGACGAAAGTGGACATTCAAATTTGTCTGGCTGTGATCAAAATGGTAAAGTGAAAAGTAATGGTTCAGAAACAGGGAATCACAATAGTGGTCAGACAAATGATGCTGATAGTGTTCCACCAGAGAGTGCACCAAGTGATGGGGATAAAAGTAACCAACAGAAAACGGGAGGGGAAGAGTTTGCATTCCCCATCGATAATGAATTTAAAAAGGTATACACTTTTAAATAATTTTATAAGTAATTAACATCAACTCCAAAGTAGAGGGTACCAGTATATTATACTGAACTGCAAACGAAATGTCGTATTTGTTGAAAACCCAAATTTTCAAAAGCATTGAAAAAAAATATATTTATGTATTTTGGTTTAGGTAAATAACCTTCAAATGATTCTAGGATTATGTCAAAATCTCCATTACAGCTGAAAGCGTTCATTAATTTGGGCGTTCTAATAGTCATTGGATTTGCTGAGTCCATGGGGCATGGTTCGCAGTCAAATTTTATGATGATGAGATGTACGTTGAATCTGTACCTCTATAAGGGTATTCAAGAAGTTTTTGTGTCATCATAATCTGTTTGATGCAGTACTGATGCCACAACTTAACCCACTACAAAGAAAACAGGCAATATGATGTTTGAATGCTAAACAACGACCTCAGGTCTTGCAAATGCATTTAACTGCAATGTACGCACCATCAAAGGTTTACGTGAACGCCACAATGCACCAAAGAGTACAAATGACTGTTCACGTACTCAACGCTAATGGTGGGCACTCACGCTACTGACTGTGATATGGTGGTGAAAAACTTTATCAATGAACAGTGAATGAACTGAAATGATGAAAATTTGTTAAATAACAAGGGTATTTATACACCCTTTCAATAAAAAGAATATAAAATTGAGAATGGAAATGGGGAATGTGCCAAAGAGACAACAACCCGACCATAGAAAAAAACAACAGCAGAAGGTCACCAACAGGTCTTCAATGTAGCGAGAAATTCCCGCACCCGGAGGCGTCCTTCAACTGGCCCCTAAACAAATATATACTAGTTCAGTGATAATGAACGCCATACTAATTTCCAAATTGTACACAAGAAACTAAAATTAAAATAATACAAGACTAACAAAGGCCAGAGGCTCCTGACTTGGGACAGGCGCAAAAATGCGACGGGGTTAAACATGTTTGTGAGATCTCAACCTTCCCCTATACCTCTAGCCAATGTAGAAAAGTAAACGCATAACAATACGCACATTAAAATTCAGTTCAAGAGAAGTCCGAGTCGCATTTATTCTTTCGTTATATTTGCCTTAAATTACTCAGGACTTTTCTTTTGCGGTTCAGTATATAAATAAATATATATAAGCAAATTTGCAGATCTAACATTGGTGGGTTGATGTTTAGACGAGTTGTATATATATATATATAAAAAAACGTCTGAATAATAGTCAACGATTTTTCTCACGAGGGTGTCGGATCTTTACGAGTAAATAATAAATAAATTATATAAACGCCTAAAAAGTGTACAAAACAACACCAATTTATAACAAAGCAAGGAAACTATAAATGTAATTAGTTATAAATATTCTTCATCAGCATGATCAGTATAATTGTGATGTTAAATGAATCATGTGTCAGTCTACTTTGATTTAACTATAACAATCTTGAATTTTTTATTGTATAAATTTCAAGATTGTTATAGTTTAACCAAAGTAGTCTGACACATGATTCATTTAACATCATGAAGAATATCTGTTATCCAAAATGTTTATAAATAAATACATTTATAGTTTCCTTTTTTTGTTATTGGTGTTGTTTTGTACACTTTTTCATGTTTTTAGGTGTTTATATATATAAATATATCATTTTTTTAAAATGAATAAGGCCGGCGTTAGTTTTCTCGTTTGAATTGTTTTACATTGTCATTTTGGGGTCTTTTATAGCTGACTTTGTGTATAGGCTTTGCTCGTTGTTGAAGGCCGTACGGTGACCTATAGTTGTTAATTTCTGTGTCATTTTGGTCTCTTGTGGAGAGTTGTCTCATTGGCAATCATACCACATCTTCTTTTTTATATATATCCAAGTCTTAGTTAAAAACAACGTTCAAACCTATGATTGCATTAGTTGATTAATTTTTTTACGTGTTCATGGAAACAAACTTTTTGGTAGAGGAGTCTAATTTACAGCACAAAAAACATTTTTAAAAACAAAAAACAAGTGAAAAAGTATATATTAACAAAATACATTTGACTTAGAGGTCTATCATTATATTTATACTGTTTACTTTTGTTTTTTTATAGGAGGGTCTTAATGTAGGTACGTACCTTCAGACACGGCCTATTTGAAAATTTTATGAATTTTAATTTCATTATACTGGGCACAGAATTTCTCTCAATGTCTAAAATTAAGCATAAAATTAGAAGAATGAGTATACTTTGCAAGACATTGTGTGCTGACTTCTCATTCTATCATAAAAACAAAGGATTTATAATGGTTTTTTTTTTTTTTTTTTGAATATTCTTAGGATGAGAAAGGAAAAACAGATGAAGTAGTCAAATCAAAAACAAAGAAAAAGAAAAAGAAGGATATAACCAATAAATACGGTAATTATCCTATACTATGTATTATGTAATTTTAATAATTACCATACTTCCATCCCTCACAATTCATTACCAATTCTAGTATGATGGTCAATTAATTGGTCCTCAAATTCAAGTAAATTGAAATATAGCTTTTATTATAACTTGATGAAAAAAGTGAAAGATTGTTATAACAAAAGAAATATTGAAGTCATTATGATTTGTATAAATTCCATCATTCAGTTATGATGTCACTAAAACATTATTATTCAAACACATTTATTCTCCATTCTGACCAAATTGCAATTTATTTCATCAAATCATCAAACTGTTCAATTGGTCAGAAAGGTTTCAAAATTGCCCTAGTAATTGTTTCTTGTTGCACTACATATAATTGGGCAGAATCAATTTGCACCAATTACGGTTTTGAAAAGGTATCAATTGCACCACTCTTATTTTTTGGGTGATATCAATTGCGCCAATAAATGAAATCAAATTGTGCTACATTTACCTGTACATTTTTTACATGTAACATGCACTATGCATAACCTATCAACTTTAGATTAAACTCAACACTCAGTAATGGAATAGTTTTTCACATGTTAAGATAAGATGTCTGATATATTGTTCAAGAAAATAAAGTTTGAAAGAGCAAGGGATATGTTGTTTAAGAATGATAAAAAATAGATAAAATTCATAAAATTTACCCAATAAGATAATTTTTTTAATTGGCACAAATGAAACCTTTAGTTTTTAAAATTAAGTGGTGTAGAAGTAGCATTGGGCCATTCCAGTTAATGTCTGCTAAATGGGGATAGATGGTCCTGTCTGAGGGCTGTAAAATTGATATATCTTCGGGGGTTTAATTAATTTTGGGTGTTTTCATCTGACACATACAATTATAAGCAAAAAACTTCTGAGGATCTTGCAGCAGTAAATAGTTTGCAAGGTAAAAACAATTACATCTTAGGGGTTTCAAAAATGCCTATTTCAGATCTTAGGGGTACTTTGGTATTTAGTTTCGTATCATACATTATCTGGTATCGAAAATACACTAACTAGTCATATATTGTATACTAAATGAAAGTTTACCGGGGATGGAAGGTATCTTCTGACAGGTTGAAGTGTTAGCAAAATTCTGATGGGTACACCCCTTGCGGTAAAAAAATCTTCTAGGTCTATTTTCCCAATGAAAGCCCATCCACCCAATATGAAAAGAAACTCTACATCTGATAGGTCTTAATTTTTAGATCTGATTGGTAGTTTTTCATGATATTTTTTTCTGATACGTATAAACAAAATTCTCCCCATCCGTCCCCACCTTTCAGAAATTAACTGGAATGGCCCATTGGCGCAAATGAGTTCATTTTTGGCGCAAATAGATATCGCACATATAATTGACCTTAGAATTGGATCTCAAAGAGCAATTTCAGGAATTTTTTTACCTGTTAATTTCATTTTTATTGAAATAGGAAAAGCTACTACAGTATACCATCAAGAATATAATGGACCAGTAGACTCTGTTTTCATTGATTGTGACATTGAAAAACATGAGACAATAGAAGTTACAAAAGGTAATTCATCAATCAGTGATAATCATTATTTCAAATGGGAATGAGGAACACTTTTTCCTTCATAGCCAAATCAGCAGTAATAATTCAAATACCCTTGTAAATGCAATTAAAACCCAATATCCTAATTTCAACCCTATTGAATCCACCACCAAACTTAAAAACCATATTAGTTCTGAATTAAGATATTTTGTCTAGTGTTGTTGACTTAATTTATATAAAGCAATCGTGGAATTTTTAAAATAAGGTCCACATTGGTCAATTATCTATATACTTATATATATATATATATATATACACGAGTCTAAATTGAAAACTACGTTCAAACCTATGATTGTGTTGGATAAAAACCGCAATTTTTATACGTGTGCATGTAAAACAAATTTCGTTGTAGAAGGGTCTAAATACAGCACAAACAACATTTTCCAAAAGACCAAAAAAAGTGAAGAAGTATATTTAAACAAAACGCATTTGACGAACAGGTCGAACAACTGATGTTCTTTATTACCCTGCTGACTGCCATAGGCGATTGCCAAATAAAATTGATCACAGCATGTAACAAAATGGATCTCAATATAAATTTAATACTAAACAGAAAACAAGTAACTTGTGGCCATGATGTTATGCCACAAACATAAGGTGTTAATATTTTTTTGTACACCAGATCCGGATTTCGACAATAAATGTCTCTTCAGTGATGTTAGGGATTGAAACGGTATTTGGAAGGCCATATAAAATGTACCCTCATTTTTAGATAGACTCTTGAATTTTAAGAGTCAATATAGGATGAACGGATCATATAAACCAGAGGGAAAATATGATACAAGCCCAAACGAAAAAATATAAACAAGTCTAAATTGAAAACTACGTTCAAACCTATGATTGCGTTGGATAAAAACCGCAATTTTTATACGTGTGCATGTAAAACAAATTTCGTTGTAGAAGGGTCTAAATACAGCACAAACAACATTTTCCAAAAGACCAAAAAAGTGAAGAAGTATATTTAAACAAAACGCATTTGACTAACAGGTTGAACAACTGATGTTCTTTATTATCCTGCTGACTGCCATAGGCAATGGCCAAATCAAATTGATCACAGCATGTAACAAAATGGATCCTAATATAAATTTAATACTAAACAGAAAACAAGTAACTTGTGGCCACGATGTTATGCCACAAACATAAGGTGTTAATATTTTTTTGTACACCAGATCCGAATTTTGACAATAAATGTCTCTTCAGTGATGTTAGGGATCGAAACGGTATTTGGAAGGCCATATAAAATGTACCCTCATTTTTAGATAGACTCTTGAATTTTAAGAGTCAATATAGGATGAACGGATCATATAAACCGGAGGGAAAATATGATACAAGCCCAAACGAAAAAATATAAACAAGTCTAAATTGAAAACTACGTTCAAACCTATGATTGCGTTGGATAAAAACCGCAATTTCTATACGTGTGCATGTAAAACAAATTTTGTTGTAGAAGGGTCTAAATACAGCACAAACAACATTTTCCAAAAGACCAAAAAAAGTGAAGAAGTATATTTAAACAAAACGCATTTGACTAACAGGTCGAACAACTGATGTTCTTTATTACCCTGCTGACTGCCATAGGCGATTGCCAAATAAAATTGATCACAACATGTAACAAAATGGATCTTAATATAAATTTAATACTAAACAGAAAACAAGTAACTTGTGGCCACGATGTTATGCCACAAACATAAGGTGTTAATATTTTTTTGTACACCAGATCCGAATTTTGATCATTAAATGTCTCTTCAGTGATGTTAGGGATAGAAACGGTATTTGGAAGGCCATATAAAATGTACCCTCATTTTTAGATAGACTCTTGAATTTTAAGAGTCAATATAGGATGAACGGATCATATAAACCGGAGTGAAAATATGATACAAGCCCAAACGAAAAAATATAAACAAGTCTAAATTGAAAACTACGTTCAAACCTATGATTGCGTTGGATAAAAACCGCAATTTTTATACGTGTGCATGTAAAACAAATTTCGTTGTAGAAGGGTCTAAATACAGCACAAACAACATTTGCCAAAAGACCAAAAAAGTGAAGAAGTATATTTAAACAAAACGCATTTCACTAACACTGGTCGAACAACTGATGTTCTTTATTACCCTGCTGACTGCCATAGGCGATTGCCAAATAATATTGATCACAGCATGTAACAAAATGGATCTCAATATAAATTTAATACTAAACAGAAAACAAGTAACTTGTGGCCACGATGTTATGCCACAAACATAAGGTGTTAATATTTTTTTGTACACCAGATCCGGATTTCGACAATAAATGTCTCTCCAGTGATGTTAGGGATCGAAACGGTATTTGGAAGGCCATATAAAATGTACCCTCATTTTTAGATAGACTCTTGAATTTTAAGAGTCAATATAGGATGAACGGATCGATCACAAGATGTAACAAAATGGATCTTAATATAAAGGAGAAGGTCCGGTAAGACCCCTTTTTGGCCCCAAAATATAGCAGTTTTACCAAATTGTTAAAATGTAAACTTTTAGTTATTTATTTGACAGTAGAATGCTTCTGCTACATAAATATGGGCTGTTTTTGACAATACAATGCACATATATCGAGTACTAGCACCATTAAGTCAGGCTAAATTACTGAAATCTTCACAATTCTATCATTTTAGTTAAATTTTAGACGGTTTTCGTTTAAAAGGAAAGTGGCCGCATTCGTGTTCATCCTTAATATTGGAATGAGAGTTGTATTTTATGATAATACATAACATATGTAAAGGTTAAGGATGAACACGGATGCGGCCACTTTCATTTTTGACAAAAAACATCTGAAAAGTGACATTTTTCAACAAATTTGGTAGATTCTTCATTTTGAGCTTGAATCGGATCGTTTTTGATGACTAAATCAGTTAAAATCTTTCACAAAAACTAACTGCATCAAATGAAATAGACACTTTTAAGTGTTTAAAAAGAGGTCAAAATCTTTCGTCAGATGAACCTGATATTTGAGGCCAAAATCGATCCTTACCGGACCTACTCCTTTAATACTAAACAGAAAACAAGTAACTTGTGGCATATATATATAAATAAGAAGCCTCAACTATGAATTGATACAAATGCTTGATTGCAAAAAGATAAAACCCTGCCAAGCTAAAATGCAAACATAAGAAAGATACTTATATTTATATATTATTAATATTATAAATAACTTGATTGTTTATGACTTTTTTCATGTATTGTATCTTTCTTATGTTTGCATTTTAGCTTGGCAGGGTTTTATCTTTTTGCAATCAAGCATTTGTATCAATTCATAGTCGAGGATTCTTGTTTGAATTAATTGTTTTACATTGTCATTTCGGGCCTTTTATAGCTGACTATGCAGTATGGGCTTTGCTCATTGTTGAGGGCCGTACGGTGACCTATAGTTGTTAATTTCTGTGTCATTTGGTCTCTTGTGGAGAGTTGTCATCATTTTTTTATTTAAATCATACCACATCTTCTTTTTTATAATAACCAGTGAAATCCACATTATGGAAATGTGACAAATTCCAAGACAATACTTGAGCCTATCGCAGGATTAAAGTGTAGACCTCATCAGTACACAATGAAAACATGAAACAAATTTTTTTAAATTTAACAATAAATGGTCAAAACATTCAAACAAAATGAAGTTTACTCAGTTGAAAACAGATAGAAACATATGAGAACATGGAGCTACCACTCAATCTCACCTTGAATAGGAAAACAACCAGAACCCTAATTTGACACTTCAACATTGGCCTACCAAAAAATTAATGATTGGCGTACCAACAATACAATGTTTTTCCTACAATACCAATTCAAACTCAGAAAAATATTAATATATTAACAATGAAGGTCAGTTGGGAACTTAACTTTAAGACAACAGGGACGATTTTAAGCTTCCAAACTGTTTGCTCATTAGAAATATTGTGATCCATTTGCATTACTCTTGTCTGCACAAACATTCATTATAAGATATAATCAAAGTTCCTTCAAATGGACATGAAGTTTAATTCACCAACAAAGGGTCTATCATCAATGCATTTAAAAACTTTTATTCCACAGCAAAATAGATACTAAGGCCAACAAAAAATATATGTCTATTTACAGTTACCCGAGCGACCCTATTCTGAGCGCTGACCCTAAGTCATTTTATTTCCATCGAAAAGTGAAAAATAAACTGAACTCGTGTCAAAAGTGAAAATAGTGTTGCCTGATACATCCCAATGTTCACAATCGTGAATATGATAGCTGTTTTAAGGAAATTTGTGACTTGTGTGATGAAATAAACACTTTGTCGCCATTTTTTTTCAACCAATTACAAAGGGAAATAGTCCAATCATTAAAATTATGGGTTAACTCAGCCGATGATCAACTCGGACCAGACGAAACCGTACGACTCAAAATCATGTCACAAAAAATAAAATGAAAAAATAAAATAAAATGAAAATACCGACCTACCTACCCTATTTTTTTTAAAGTATGTAACATTAAACAGACATATATTTCTTTTTGGCCTAAATATTATTTCCCATGCATTTATATGTTTTATATTCCATTCATTTATATGTTTTATATTCCATTCATTTATATGTTTTATATTTTGTAGAGACTACAGCGACTACCATCCATAGTGTAGAAACAATGAATATTTTGTCAGATGTGGCAAAATCTGTGGGGCATATAATTGGACCTAAAGAATCTGGAACCTGCTGGAGGGTTGGTTATGATAAAATTATTACTGCTGCACATGTTGTAGTAGGTAATATATGTAAGTAAATTTGTATATATGTACAATGCATTATAGCTATTTAAAGAAATTTTCCTTTGATCTTACTGACTGATAATTTCCTTTATCAGCACGGTAGAGTAATATAAAAAATTATTGCTAGAAACTAAGGACACATGTTGTCAATGTATTTTAACATCAACATTGTCATAGGCAATGTAGTGATAACAGATTGTCATTGGTCTTCTCAACTCAATTGTTTTTCTCACTTTCGCCATACCAGCTCATGCAAGATGACCAAAGATAACCTATAATTACAGTACATACTAAATAACAACATAATAAAAATAAGAAGATGTGGTATGATTGCAAATAAATAGATGAGACAACTATCAACCAAAGTTCAAATGAAGTGGATGTAAGCAACTCTAGGCAGTTGTACAGCCTTCAACAATGAGAAAACCCATGGTCAGCTATAAAAGGCCCCTACATGAGAAATATGAAACAAATTAATTAAGTATAAATAACAATAGTACAATAAGGAAAAAACAAATATGCCAGATCTTTTATATCTTGGCGTCACTGGTGAGTCTTGTGTGGACGAGGCGCGTTTTTTGGCGTATTAAATTTTAAACCTGATGCTTTTTGTTATTCATTAATCATGTGTTTCTTTGTCTAATACGTTTTCCTATTTATTTGTATTGTAGTCCTGTAATATTATGTTGTTATTTCTATGTTATATTTAACATTGCCATTAAAGTGTGAGGTTTGGCATGCCACAAAACCAGGTTCAACCCACCATTTTTTCCTTTAGAAATGTCCTGTACCAAGTCAGGAATATGGCCATTGTTATATTATAGTTCGTTTCTGTGTGTGTTACAATTTAACGTTGCGTCGTTTGTTTTCTCTTATTTTTTAGTGTAAATTGACAATTTGATAAGATGTGTCACGGTACTTGTCTATCCCAAATTCATGTATTTGGTTTTGATGTTATATTTGTTATTCTCGTGGGATTTTGTCTGATGCTTGGTCCGTTTCTGTGTGTGTTAGTTACATTGTAGTGTTGTGTCGTTGTTCTCCTCTTATATTTATGCGTTTCCCTCAGTTTTAGTTTGTTACCCCGATTTTGTTTTTTGTCCATGGATTTATGAGTTTGAATAGCGGTATACTACTGTTGCCTTTATTTACCAGACACTTTGTCATCATGTTGGCTATCTGACAGGTTTCATGATGTACAAGAGACAATGGGTAAAATCTCTACCATGGTGAAACCAAGTATGGTCTTTTAATTTGTTAAATTATATAAAGCAATTTAGAAAAAAAAAATAAAATTTTTAACTCTCTTTATTATTTTTAATGTATCAATTGTGTTTGTCAGTTAAAAATATTTTGATCCTTTTCAGAACTTAAAATGACCCTCTATCCTTATTTGAATTGAATTTTGTTGGTTGTTTGATAAACATCTGTCATAGATACAGTAGAAATGTTTTTAGATATAGATTTTAGATTAAATTTTTGCATACTGTATACACTATTTATTCAATAACTAATGCTGAAAACTGTTAAAAATATAAATTCTAATACATGTATGAGGACATATCGATATACATATAAAATTAACCTACTTTTAGGCCAAACACATTAATTCTGTAAATTCAGAAACTATTGCAAAAAATTCAACAGGGTTATAATCGCAATAATTTAAACTCACATTTTAAAATTTTATATATGAATTAAACAGGATTTTTTTCTCAATATTGCAAAAAAGTAAATTATTTTAGTCTAAAAATAACAAAAACCCAAAAATAAATGCATGCAATAATTTTTGAATTTACAGTACATAAAATATTCAAATTTTAAAGTAAATTTGGATTTTATTAGATAAATACTTACCATCATAAATTCTGAGTATAACCCCAATTGCGTCATAGGTCAGATGGAAATAACCCAGACTAAAAATAAACGTACGCCTGGGACCTGGTCAGTAAACATCATGCACAATTAAAACATTTTAACTTGCGTTATGTCTGCTGGCTCTGGAAGCCAGTCTTTAAATAAATGTTTCGATCTGTTTACACCTCTTTTACACATTTTTATTTTGAAAATTAATTCTTTAAGTTACAGACCTTACAGTACAAAATTATCATGATTATAATGAGATACTGAAATGGACAGTTTCTAAATTTTAAAGGTTAATGTTCGAATAGTATTAGTTGAATATGTAAAATTATAAATATAGAGATTCCTTACCACCGTCATCTTTCATAGACTGAATAAAACTCCTCATCTTGCAACCTTCTTTGTTCAGTTAATATAGAACAGTATTTGACATTTGAATTTGACCTCAACCGGAAGTTATAGAGATAGATAAACAAAGAAAATTGGAATGCATTAACATTTTTTTCATGGTAGCAAATCATCAATGAATCACACCATGATAGCTAACAAAGTAAACAAATCATTTTCAAATCATTTCATATGATATTCTAAGTTAACAAATCATTTTCAAATAATTTCATATGATATTCTAAGTTAACAAATCATAACTAAATCACACCATTCTAGCTTACAAAGTTAACAAATCTCTTTCAAATCATTTCATACGATATTCTAAGTAAACAAATCAAAAAGAAATCACACTAAAACAGAAACAAATTGCTTACAAATCATACAATAGAAAGAAATTGCAAAGAAATCAGTTTTAGGGAATTTGGAAAATTCTAATTTGTTTCTGATTTGTTTAATGAATCACAAGTAAATGGTACTAACAAATCGCAGAATCACGATTTGAAAGAGATTTGAATACGATTTGAAAGCAATTTGTTCATTTATTTTTCTGTTTGGGATACCTTCATTAATGAATTGTAAAGCAAAAGCCATATGGCCAGATTCAGGAAAGGAACTGTGAGAACTCACAGTATCCTGAGAAATACCACAGGAAGCTTCAAAAGTTGAAGAAGGTTTCTTCGGCTTGGAAGGAGAGGCAAAAGGGATATGGGCTTCATCCCTCATCAAGGTATACACCTTATCCCTAAGATCCTTCAAGGATGGAGGATCATCAGTCTCCTTGGTGAGGGGTTGTTGAACTGACTTAGAAGTAGGCTCAGTGGCCGTCTTCGACACCTTGGGAGAAGAACTTTCAACATCCTCATCAGTGAGGAAAGCCCTTTCGTGACTCCCAGGGGAAACAGAAAGCTCATCATCCTCCCTCTCATCATATTCTACAGATTTAGCTTGAGAAGGTTGATGAGAAGATACTCTATTCTCCAGTAGAGTCATACAACTGGATAGAGTACTAAATTCAGCCTTGAAAGACTGACCATAAAGTAACTTCTGTAAACCATCCAAAGATAATGCATGATCAGAACCCTGAGTACCATGAGTAGAGCTAGTAGACTGAGCTCGAGAGTCAGGTAGGTTGGTAGAAGGAGCTACTGCAGGAGTCAAATATACTGCTACTGGTGGAGCAGGAGCTAATTAGGTGGAGCAGTAGCTATCCCAGAAGGGGGACCATAGAAATTGTCCCTATAAGGCCAAAAACCAGGTTGGTTTGACATAAACTCACCATAAGGGTAAGACTGTGGCTAAGGTGGTTGAGCCCATGAGGGTACAGGTTGGGTGCCCGAGTTGGGAAGTATATACCCACAATATGATAAAGGGGGTCTAGAACCTGGTAAGTTCAAGCCCATAGCTGTACCTGGGGCAGAACAAATAGTACCCGATGAATTAACAGGTCTAGATAAAGTATGAGTCACCGAAGTTGACGTAGGGACCCCCCCCCCCCCCCAAATGCATGGCCGAACCTTGTGAAAGGGTCGGATTGATAGCATTACCAGACACCGTTGTCGAAACTTCGGTTAATGTACTGGTAGTTGGGGGGGGGGACTTAAAAGGAAGTGACCGGGCCATCCAGGAGATAGTCCGAACCAGGAACATTAACGTTAGGACTATTCAAATTAAAATCAAAAATTAAAAATTAAAGTCCATTTTACTTTACTTTAGTAAAACAAACACAAATAATTTGTTTTTGATTAGAAATTAAAACTAAACAAGGGAATAAATTTCCAAAAATATATACATAATAAATGATTCAAAAACTTTACAAACAACTGTTCTCTGTAATATCTGTGAAATACAAAATCATGAAATGCATGTGTGACCCATGTCGCAGATGGAATTGAAAGGGAGAATATGGGTTAACAGGGGGATAGGTCCGGACCAGTGATCGTACGTTTACTTTTAGTCAGGGTTATTTCCATCTGACCTATGACGCAATTGGGGTATATATACTCAGAATTTATGATGGTAACTTATTTATAGCTATAAAATTGGTGAATTTCACCCTGCTTATTTTTGATACCAGATAAACTCAGTGCACATGACAAACTTTGACCAACCTTTAAATTAAAATAATGGTTATCTCTATTCCAAATTTTTTTTTAAACCAGGCCATTTCAGTTGGATTTTCCTTGGACTATTATACTATATTATATTATTAGTATAATAGTCCCAGGATTTTCTTAGTGAAAAATTTCATAAAACAAAACTCGAATATCACAAGGGATATAATATAGATGCCCAAATTAATCCATTCATGGTTAAATTAAACAAAATCTGCAACTACCATGAATATTTTTTTAAATAAGTTGAGTTACAGCGCAAGCGGAGAAGTGATTGTTATATGAGTTGGTGCATTAATCCATTAATATCAATATTTCAGGGCATCAATTGATTGGATCTTTCCTTGAAAGAGACTTGGACAGATTTAGGGTTGACTTTGAATACATTAACAAAGAGTCATCCAGTCATGATCAGTTCAAAGTGGTACCACGTGTATTGTATATGGATGAAAGTTTGGATGTCGCAGTTCTACAGCTGAAACCTGATGAGAAGAAACCATTTCCTCCCCCACTTAAGATGTTCCATGTTCTAAATCTCGAAAAAGATGATGATAAACAAATTTATCTGATAAGTCACAATCAAAGTAAAAAGAAGGAGGTAAACTCTGGTATTGGTATTTGGAAACCCACAGAGAAAAAGCTACAAGACCTTGAAAAGTTTTGTCAACAGTATGGAGAGGAGAATGGTTACTTGGGACTGGAAAGAAAGGATAGATTGGTTATTCGATGTGACTTTGTAGGTGGAGCTTCTGGTAGTCCCGGCATTGTTATTCTTAATAGTGTGGCCTATGTTATTCTTGTCTATATAAGGGGATTCCCATCTTTTTATCATAGTCAAAAGTTTTCTAAAGAACAAAGAAGAAAATTTCCTACATATAACCTATTTCAGCATGGTGTCAATATCGAAAGTCTGTTTGTCGCCATGTCTAATGGAGTGGACAATATACTACTTCGTAATGAGATTTTTCCTGAGGAAGCATTGAAACTTGAGCAGACTATAAATCAGCACAAGCTAGCTATATCTGGTGACAAAACATCAAGCAATACAGAAACAACAGAAACATCAACTGATATTGTGAAAGACAAGATGGACAATATCAGTGCAAAATCTGAAACGAAAATTACCATTTCTAAAGGGACTGCTTGCACTGATCAAAGTGAAGACAACATTCCAGATGCAGCAAATTATAATAGACTGATGTCACATAATTCTGTCCCTGGCCAAACTTATATTACATCACCACAAGAGGATACAGACAGATACAATAACACAAGTACTGGTAACCAGTCTGCTCAAGATATTAAAACTGGTGGAAGTGACATTTGTACAGTACAAGGTAAATAATCTTTTCTCTATACTTATTCAAACATGTTTACTTTATTTAGATCATTTTGTGGGTTCTACTGATCAATTATTCATTCTTTGAGCTTTAATTATATGTCACCTTTCCTTGATTTTATTTTTTTCAATCTTTCATGGTCAGTTCTTTTAACAATGGTGTGACTAGAATTCAACCCTAACAAAATAAGTAATTGGTTGGTTTACAATAGTAATAAATCCTAATCTGGTTCTGTGAAATTCCTTACGTATATCATTTGATATGGGTTTATCTATATTGTTTTTATATTGACTAGGATTGTAATTTTTCTGGTAGATGGTTTAATTTTTCTGGGAACTCTACCTTCCTCCACCAATGAAATCTGACCGCCAGGAAATAGCCCAAAAGCAGTGCTTAAAAGTGGTGCTTAAACAACCAACAATCAATTAATCTTATATATCTTTTTTTTATATATATATTCAATTATTATACAGATCAAGGAAGTCACAGCCACTCAGGCACAGGTAATTCAGCTGCGGAGAATCACAATTTGCATACAAAAGATGGAGAAATCATTGCACTTGAGAGGAGTCCTGGAAGAACACGACCACTGTCTGCAGGGCAAATTTCTATTGGTAAGATGTAGTAAATTCATTATGTGAAATGTTCTTTATTATATAGCTAAACAGAACTGTGATTCTTACATATCCATCACATCATAGTTGATTTTGCTTGTTACATTGCCTGTTTGAAGGCTATAATGACTTGAACAAAATAATATACATATAAGTAAATGGGGATCTAGGATTTTGAAAAGGGGGGATAAGAAAGCTAAATATATTTGGTGTGATATATATTCTTGTAAAAAGTCTGTATTTTTCATACGTAGCTCTATAAAAGGGAGGCTGGTTCCAGTCACTTAAATACTATTATTTTCAGATTTGATTTGAAAGTTTTCGTAATAAATGATTTTAGACATATGATATCCAGTTTAGGAACTCTTGCTGTAATCTTATCAACAATTTTTTTTTAGATGAGTGGATTGGAAATGAATGGCAGGAACACCGATATAAAAAGTTAGAAGACAGCGATCTTTTATTTCTGAGTAGAGCTATTCATCCAGAAAGTTTCAACAGTGTAGCACTCCATTTTGACTTGAATCAGATGGATGTTGAGGAGATACAGACAGGACAACAAACAGAATTGTGCTGTCAAATGCTGAATAAATGGAAAATTAAGAATGGCGAGGAAGCAACTCTAGGGAAATTAATACAAAATTTGTTCTCATCCTGGATTTCTGAAAATATAAGTGTTGAAAAGGAAGAATTAAAATCTGCCATTTCAAAAATGACAATGGTCAATAATGAGGAGAATGATTCCTAATAGGACAGATAATCACAACAATTTGACACTCTTTAGGTTACCATAGTGCTTTCATTTATAAATAGACAGTATATTTGATATTCTTTAAACTTGTGTGTATAAATCAAAATATTTGTTTTATGTTCCATGAATATACAAACTGAAAACAATATGCATTAGGCTTCTTCATAGTAGTTTTGGCATGTAAATGAAATATTATACATTTCTGTTGATTTCCATGATCCTATCAACAAGTAAATTGTTCTTTTTGTCTACATTTACTTTAGACATTTTTGAGGGAAAAAAATTGCAATAGAATATTCAGCTAAAATTCCTGCAATATAGGAAAATCTAGTGGATTTTAGAGGTCTGAAAAAATTATTGGCAAATTAAACATAAAAATAAAACAGGGCATGTCATATTTCTAAATAAGTGCAAAAACTTGTGCAACTATGTTTTCTTTTGAAGGATGCGCTTTATGAGAGGGGAAATAAAATGTGAAGCCCCTCTTTTATGGCCCTAAATATATTGTTAATTCCAGCCCCGTTTTTTCAAAATCCATGATCTGTATATATTTGGTATAAAAATTTAACATTATACAATGTGTTCTCATCTTAAAATGGGCATTATAGAATGGTCCTTAAAGAATTGTGTCTTCATTTTATCACCAATTTTTTATTGTGTATATATATGAATTTTTGTTGTAATTTTATTAATTTGATAATATATATATATATTTATATGCATCTACATGTATTTTAGAAATTATTTTAAAGGTTGTGCTATTACAAGTTATTTTAATTTATTTCTGTCAGTTTAGTTATTCACTTTAATTCCATGTTAGCATGTATTGTTGTAATGATTCTGTGGCAGATCCATATTGGGGGGGTTGTAACCCCCCTTTTATTTTGACAAGCAATTCATTGGAATGGGGACATATAGATGGAAACCCCCAACTCCCCCATTTGTTCTTGGTTGTGAACTCCCCATTTAAAATTGCTGGAACCGCCCTTGTGAGTTATCACCTGTGTTTATAAAACCATTGTATTGTCTTGTATCATCCTTGGCAATATTTTTTATGATTTGCTAAATTTATTTCTTTATTATGTTTTTGCATGAGTAAGATACAAATCAATCATTCTCTTTTAATTTTATTTTTTTGGGGGGAGGGGTGTGATCTTTTCTTTAAAAGTTGGTGTATCATTTGATTTAGAAAGAAAGTGAGACAATAAAGCTTGTATATTCATTGTGTTGTATGTTATTGAAAAAATAATATTTTTTTTATCAATGGTAAAAATAAAAATTTCTTCAATGAAAAAACTGCTCTGTTCACTATTTTTAAGAAGGCTAATGATTCAAAAAAACACATATTCCAAATAGCCTTAGAACATACACATATTCCAGATAATCTTGGAACAAAACACATATGCCAGATAGTCTTGAAACAAACATATAATCCAGATAGTCATGAAACAAACACATATTCAAGATAGTCTTGAAACAAACACATATTCCAGATAGTCTTGAAACAAACACATATTCCAGATAGTCTTGAAACAAACACATATTCCAGATAGTCTTGAAACAAACACATATTCCAGATAGTCTTGAAACAAACACATATTCCAGATAGTCTTGAAACAAACACAAAATCTAGATAGTCTTGAAACAAACACATATTCAAGATAGCCTTGAAATAAACACATATTCCAGATAGTCTTGAAGCAAACACATATTCCCGATAGCCATGGAACATACACATATTCCAGATAGCCATGGAACATACACATATTCCAGATAGTCTTGAAACAAATACATATTCAAGATAGCCTTGAAATAAACACATACATGTATTCCAGATAGTCTTGAATCAAACACATATTCCAGATAGCCTTGGAACATACACATATTCCAGATAGTCTTGAAACAAACACATATTCCAGATAGCCTTGAAACAAACACATATTCCAGATAGTTTTGAAACAAACACAGAATCTAAATAGTCTTGAAACAAAGACATATTCCAGATAGTCTTGAAACAGGCACATATTCCAGATAGCCTTGAAACAAACACACATTTTAGATAGCCTTGAAACAAACACATATTCTAGATTGCCTTGAAACAAACACATATTCCAGATAGTAATGAAACAAACATATATTCCAGATAGCCTTGGAACATACACATATTCCAGATAGCATTGGAGCACAAACACATATTCCAGATAACATTGAAACAAACACATATCCCAGATAACCTTAAGACAAACACATATTCCAGATAGCCTGGAAACAAACACATATTCCAGATAGCCTTGAAATAAACACATATTCCAGATAGCCTTGAAACAAACACATATACCAGATAGTCTTGAAACAAACACATATTCCAGATAGCCTTGAAATAAACACATATTCCAGATAGTCTTGAAACAAACACATATACCAGATAGTCTTGAAACAAACACATATTCCAGATAGTCTTGAATCAAACACATATACCAGATAGTCTTGGAACATACACATATTCCAGATAGCCTTGGAACATACATATAATCCAGATAGCAATGAAACAAACACACATTTTAGATAGCTTTGAAACAAACACATATTCTGGATTGCCTTGAAACAAACACATATTCCAGATAATCTTGAAACAAACACATATTCAAGATAGCATTGGAGCAAACACATATTTCAGATAGCCTTGGAAAAAACATATTGCAGTTAAACTTGAAACAAACACATATTCAAGATAACCTTCAAACAAACACATATTCAAGATAACCTTGAAACAAACACATATTCAAGATAACCTTGAAACAAACACATACTCCAGATAGCCTTAAGACAAACACATATTCCAGATAGCCTTGAAACAAACACATATTCCAGATAGCCTTGAAACAAACACATATTCCATATAGCCTTAACACAATCACATATTCCATTATATCCGTGAAACAAACACATATTCCAGATAGCATTGAAGAAAACACATATTTCAGATAGCCTTGGAAAAAAACCATATTCCAGATAGGATTCAAACAAACATATATTCCAGATAGCCTTGAAACAAACACATATTCAATTATAGTCGTGAAACAAACACATATTCCAGATAGCCTCGGAAATAACATATTCCAGATAGCCTTGAAACAAACACATTTTCAAGATAGTCTGACTTGCCATTCTGCGTAATTAATCAAGTTTTAAGCATCCGCTTTCAGCCTCCCTTGACCATCAAGATCATTTGCCTTAACAAAAAACACAAGACAAATAACCTAAACAGATACCAATAAGATAACAACCAACATTTATAGGGTATACAAAAAATGATTTACAAAAATACCAATCTACAAGGAAGACAACCCCAAAAAGTTGATTTTGAACACTATTTCCCCAATGTACATATGGAAGTTATTAAAGTGGCACACAACCCTGATAATATCAGATGAACCTTCTAATCACATTCTATTGTTTAAGAAATATTAAGCTTCTCAATGAGCAAAATTTGTGTTTGTCATACAGCTTTATATAAATTGACATATGATAATATCTACTAGACAAAAAAATATCAACTAAATGTAAACAAACATATTCTTTTTTTATTATTCTGAAATAAGGGGGTTGCAAAATTTCCTTTATATTATAAAAGTCATTAAAACGACTTTTTAGAAAAATATGATTATTTGTACTCTGGGCCAATATCAATATTTACCCTCAAATTCAAATATTGAGCCCCGGTTTTAAAAGAGGGACGAAAGATACCAAAGGGACAGTCAAACTCATAAATCTAAAACAAACTGACAACGCCATGGCTAAAAATGAAAAAGACAAACAGAAATACAATAGAACACATGACACAACATAGAAAACTAAAGAATAAACAACACGAACCCCACCAAAAACTAGGGGTGATCTCAGGTGCTCCGGAAGGGTAAGCAGATCCTGCTCCACATGTGGCACCCGTCGTGTTGCTTATAGTTAACTTGCGGTTAATCTGTCAATCCAAAATATTAAATAAAATGTTTGCTCAATAGATGGGTTTTTCGTATGTTTCAGCCCTCGATCATATTATCACTCTGCTTTAATTTTGGAGTTGACTAGTAAATATGAAAGAAACGCAATGTTATACATCTATTGAAAAACTCGTCAAAATCAAGTTTTTCACACGAAATCGAACCTTCCCTAAGCCTATTCGATTGCGTGATCAATCCTTCCGTCTGCATTCCGTTAAACATGTCATTTAAATAGACTTGACTATTTGCTTACTTCTCTTTTACCTTTTAAATCTAAACCACAGACGAAATTTAATACTAAAACACCTAGTAAACCACACTTTGTGTAATATTTTTTATATTTGACAATTTTCACTATTGTAAAAATATTCCTATATTTGACAATTTTCACTATTGTAAAAATATTCCTATATTTGACAATTTTCACTATTGTAAATATATTCCTATAATTGACAATCCCCTTCCCAAATCGAACAATCTTCTATTATGTAGAATTAGTAATAAGATACTTTTTTCAATATCATATGATATTTTGGGGAAAACGACATTTTAACACGAACATATACCTTTAATTTAAACTTTTATCAAAATTCATTGATAAATGTCAATATGCATAATGCCTTTTATAAAACAAAATAATTATTAGTAACAAACTTATAACTCCATGCATGAATTCTATAGATATGAACATAATATAAAGAATTGTGTTCACTTTACATCATAGCCTTTTGGTCCACGGAATTTCATTACCAAGTAAGGTACTTACTGCTACCAATCCTTACCTCGTTAGGTACTATGAGCGGATGTGATAGCATGTATACAAAGTAACTTCAAAGTAGACTGAACAATGGACAAATTACGGTTGCAATTGTCTCTAACCGTTAATCAAAAGTGGATATCAACACATAAGCTGATTACAGACGACTTAAAGTAAAATAACTGATCATGATACCATAAAGTTATGTAAAGTTATTTGCAATGCAAGGTAAGTTGCTGCACCTTTATCTGCAATGCAAGGTTAGTTGCTGCATGCACCTTTATCTGCAATGCAAGGTTAGTTGCTGCACCTTTATCTGCATGAGCTTCTTCGTCTGTAAAGGACGAGACGAGCAAAATCACAAACAAAGCATAAGGTGCTTTTTTTTTAGAATAACGTCATTCAATTTAGGGGACTGAGGGTTCGATCCCCGATTAGCACATTAATTGAAAGATTTGATAATTCTCTGCTCATCAATTGGCATTAAGGATTAAGCGCAGACTGCATGGTCGGTTCGGAGTAAGAATAAACTGTCCAGGTAGAGCGACAGGTCTTACTATAGGGAATGTTATCCTTGGAAAATAGCGTGTTAAAAATTAGGCTAAGTACATTGGTTATAAGTATATTGGTTAAGTACAAACCATGGTTCGTATTTATGTCTTAATCATTCCTGCTATTCATGTAATATTTGCCATTGGACGTTTGATATCAGTTCACCAATCGTATCTTTAATACACTCAATAAACCTGTAAAAATAGCATTATCATAGGGAAAATCTAGACTTAAATTAAAGTATGAAATTTGTTTTATTCAGTTCACATTTTAATATAGCGATAAGTAATGCACATTGCACTGTTTAGAAAGTTTCAATTTAGAAAAAAAATCAATTTAAATTGAACATGTATAAAAGTTAATACTATCAACTAACTTTTAAAACTAAGAGAACATGCACCCTTTACCAATTGAAAATGCTGCCTTCGGACACATTGTCACTTCATTTAAACTATTTGAAAAAAAATGTGTACTATATATTTTAATCATTTATGATCAGCAATAATGATGATGAAACTACTAATGTTGCCTAAAACTCACATTTGCTCCTTTTTTCTATTCAAAATAGACAATTTGTCAATCTTTGTAAAAAAAGTAAAAAAATTACACCTGTGATTGAAAGATAGCTTTCAAAAATGTTTATTCATATAAATTTATCATATTTTATTATTTGCTATGTATCATTCACACAAGAAAATCCTATTACTACGTACATTATTGAACTCGGGTATAATTGAATATCAATTCATATATATTTCGTGTAAATTTCTTGCTATCATAAAAATCCCAGGTAATAATTTGTTGTAAGGTTGTATTTCGTAATCTGTGAAAAAAGAAAAGAAAGTGCATTTATACAAAATTTTTTTGTTTCTATCAACTATATTTTCGATAAAAGAAGAAAAAGTAACGATTATTTATACAATTGGTTTATTAATAGGATATTACTTTCTAAAAAAATAGTCGGAACTACTTATACATATTGGGTAAGTCGAACTTTCATTTTTAATAAGAAATTAGTACTTATTTATTTCCAACTACATGTATTAAGCTCTCCCAGCATATTTCAAATAAACGCGAAGTTACAAATTGAAATTTATAACTGTATCAAATAACTCCTTGCCTGAAATGTAATGCATGGCAGACGAATTGATCGGTATTCCTGTTTTGCGCTAAAACTGTTCATATAAATATTAATTGGAACTTATAAGCTAAGTTTAATGGCAAGGTTTAATAGCTATGTGTAACGGGAGTGAAAGTTGTGATGTTCGTAACTTCGTATATATATATATAAAACTATATAGTTTCCCGTCTTGTTTCCTGTTTCCCTGGTTCTGAGATATTATAGTCAGATAATAAGTAATTCCTTATATAAGTTCTGATGATTTATTAAGCTATTGATGTCCATACACTTTAAATACAGTGGTCGACGTTCTTACCATCAATCTATTGTTTTTCCCCAAGGGTTTTCCTAGCAGCCGTCAGTATGACGTATATATCCGGGCTCTCTCGGGACTACGCGCACCTGTTAGTGTACCCACAAAAGACCCGACCGGGCTCGGGACCAAAGAAAGTGTCCCGACCGGAAGTATAATATAATAGTAAGAACGTCAACCACTACACTCCCCCCTTCTTAAGACCTAATGGGCAACAGCCAATGCACATTAGTTCCCAAGAAGGTACAAAATATAATTTAAAAACATGCACTCAACAATTAACAATTTAAAACTGGTAATAAATTAATGTTCATCAATAAAAGAAAATTCAATGTTATATCGAACTCTGCATACACAGTTCATCACTATCCAACGTTCTAAGTGTAATCGGTAAGTATAATCAAATACAGTAATTATTGTCACATTTGAAATAAACAGTTCATCTTTAAAATAAAACACATGGCACGAGTATGACGATTAACAGGATGCAGAATTCAATGTATCGTGATGGAAGTTACACAGTGTTTGACGAAAAATAGATATATAAATGGTTAATGTTCGAATTTCACAAGTTTAGAATTAGCAAAGCAGCTTAATATTGACGACTATGTTTCCATCTGGGCCGGGAATAAGTTTTCCCTCCATTTAACTTCCGACAGTTGTCTTTTGAGCTCCCTGTTTTCTGATTCCAGCTTTCTTCTCATTTCTTTCTCCTTCTGCAGGGACGGTCCTTCCTTCCGGAGTATTTCCAGCTTGCCCTTGGCTGCCTCCCTCTGTCTGCCTATCTTATCCATTAGATCGCACAAGGTGCGAATATGTTCCTGTATATCATCAATTGTCTCTGGTATAGGAGGAATATAAACTTCCTGTACATCCATGCCACAGGTCTGAGAAGAGTTGTCCATTGAAGCGGTTAGAGATTCAAAGATTGGTAGGTGGCTTTCCCTGGCAGGTCTATTTCGATAATCCTCAATACTCACTCTGGTTTTGGTGGAGATAAGTGGAGCCGATGAAGATTTAGGTGCAGATGTAGAAATATCATGAGAGGTGACTGGCAGACAGGATGGAATGTGTACGTTGAATTGGATATCATCATCTAGGTCATATATATAGGCTGATGTTAATACTTTGGAAATTACCATAGGAGATGGAACAACAGATGATGTCACATTGGCTTGAGATGCAGTGGCTAAAACCTTTGAAGTTACTGTGTTTACTGAAGCTGATACTGTGGTAGATGTGGTTGCAGTGGATATGTTAGGAGCAGTTACTGTGGTAGATGTGGTGGGTTTTGAAGAGTCTACACTCTTTTGCGTCCTTCCCTTAAATATGAAGAATCCAGGGTTGATGAAGTTCCTACTGTGCTCAATTATCTTTCTGGACTTTACTGTGATCTCCTCAAGCCTGGTATCATTCTTTTCTCCATGAATAAATTTAATATGAGATTTCATATCAGACCTTCTCCTCAGAACACTGCGGCAGTATTGAATAGGGCATTCATATTTCTGCACAGATGATATGTGCCTCTCCTCCCAATGCCTAGAGTACTTTGTTTTTGTCAAAAATCTTCCCCCAAAGTCGCAATCTGCAATTGGACAACGCATGTCGGTTGAATAATAGAATTCTATAAATTTTTCATTATCGAAAATTTCATCCTCCGCCATTATATTCAGTGGTTCTTCTGTAGACATTATCAGCTGAAAGCAAACAAAATATAAAGCATTGTATTTATCTGTTACTCGCATTAAGATGTTTCATCCAGTACACTTAACAGCAATTATTTAAAGCAACAACATGCTTATAATAGTCCGTAAAAACCATCCCTAAGACCATTATATATAGTCTTGTCAGTACCACACAAGTACGTGGCTACGGAACAACCTTGGTATCTAGGTTCAATGTTAGTAATATACACAACCGAAAGCGTGTTTGCCCATGGTTTCCAATAAAAATAATGTAAATACATACATAACCATAATACCTATCCTAACGAGTGTACCTGAATTGCATCGCATAACGAGTTACAGCCTCTTTTTACATAAATATAGTACATTGTCCAGTTGCAGATCTCACTAGGTCGATAAATGACTTCCTTAATGTTTATCAACTTAATAACCTCCCCCCTTTTTAAGCGTAAAACGCTATATAATCCTTAATACTTTTAATATGGAGAAAACAAAACTGGTGGCTTAATAAGCCTCCCGGTCCTACTAAATTTTGGAGAATTCATCTTCACCGTCTCAATTTCTTTTTGATAGCTGTGGTCATCTGCATCGTCGATGTTGTGATTAGAAAGTTCAATATCAACCGTAGATTCATTTAACTCCGTAATGTCCATTTCCTGAGCGTCGGTTCCATTTAATTCTGTCGGTAAAACGACCGGTTTTAAGTGGTCTACGTGGACAATTTTCCGTTTATTGTCGGCACACCGTTCGATTTCGTATGTTATATCCGATATCTTGCGTATCACTTTATACGGTCCGATCCATCCGAGTCCCAGCTTTTGGTTAGCTTCTGGTGGGTACCATCGAAATACTAAACTGTCAACCTTGTAATCTCGACTTTTGAGTTTGGTGTCATAATACCGCTTTTGTCGACAAAAACTGCTTTGCAAATTTCCGTGTGCAAAGTCAAACGAACGCTGCATTGATTCTCGTATCCATTCGATGTATGTATTTGGACAATTCAGTTCGGGTGTGAAAATAGTGTTTCCGGTCATTACGTCGATTGGAAGTGAAATCTCCCTTCCTAGCATTAAGAGATTTGGACTGCATTTCGTGCTGTCATGCAGACATGCCCTATAAGCCATGCACAAGTAAGGAAGATGATCATCCAAATCATCCTTGTTTTCCGAGACAAACATCGCTAGCATCATTGCCAAAGTGCGGTTGTAGCGTTCCACCATTCCGTCCGACTGAGGGTGGTATGGCGTCGTTCTTGATTTTTCTATATCGAGTAGCTTACACATTCTTGCGAAAAGGTGGGATTCAAATTCTGGTCCTTGGTCGGTATGAATCCGTGTCGGGGTACCGAAGCGACAAATAAATTCCGTGACTAGTTTGTCTGCGACTGTCTGGGCGGTGTGTTGTCGTAAGGCATACGCCTCGCTCCATTTGGAAAAGTAGTCCCCGATGACCATGATATACCGATTTCCGTCGTCCGTTATCGGTAACGGACCTAAAATGTCGATTGCTATGCACTCCATGGGTCCATACACAGTACAGTGCTGCATAGGCGATTTGCCCAGACCTGGACCAGGTTTCCTTTTCTGACACGACATGCAAGATTGGCACCATCGGGAGACGTCGTCGGTCATTCCTGGCCAGTAGAATCTGGCCTTTATCCTATTCAACGTTTTCTCGCGTCCTAAGTGTCCTGCTGTCCGGACGTTATGCAACTGGTGCATGATTTCGCGTCGCATTGTACGTGGTGTGACTAGTTGAAAATGTGGACCTGTATCCTCGTTTTCATAAATTCTGTAAAGTAGGCCATTGCTGACCTTAAGCGACTGCCATTGTCTCATTAACAATCTAAATTCCTGATTGGTACTTTTAATCTCTGGCTTTTGTGTGTGTGTTTCAAGCAATTGCTTTATCTGACGTATAGCGGCATCATTTTGCTGTTCTGTAGCAAGTTCATTCGAACTCCATTGTCCTAACCAATTGGAATTGGTCGCCCTTGTCTGTAGACAATTATCTCCTGGGTAGTCTGTTGATCGATCATTCAAGTCAGACTCCTGTGACGCAACAGTTGTATTGGTCTTCGAAGTACCAGCATCCGATAGAGTAATGTGTGATCTGGTTATGGCGTTTATGTTAACTTCACATTCTGATCCGTTTTGACATTGTTCGCATTCATCGCGTTTACAACGGCGCCTAGGCCTTCGTGATAAGGCATCGGCATTCCCATGTAAAGTACCCTTCCGGTGTTCAATTTTGAAGTCGTACGTACCAAGCAAGGATAACCATCTCGCTACCATTCCTTCGGGTTCTTTGAAATTTTTCAACCATGTAAGACTAGAATGATCTGTGCGAAGCAAAAAGTGTCGACCCGATAAATAATAGCGGAACTGTTTAACGAAAGTTACCACAGCCAGGAGTTCTCGGTAAGTCGTACAGTATCCCCTTTGAGACCTAGAAAAGGTCTTACTTCCGTATGCAATTACTCTTTCCTCACCGTTTTGAACTTGAGAGAGAACGGCGCCCATACCGAAATTACTAGCGTCTGTATCAATTATAAATTTATCTGTACGCGTGGGATAAGCAAGTACCTTTGTTGAAATCAAAGCATTTTTAAGCGTCATGAACGATTCCTGGCATTCATCAGCCCAAATGAATCTTTTATCTTTGCGCGTAAGTTGCGTAAGTGGGAACGCAATAGTCGAAAATTTGTCAATGAATTTCCTGTAATAGGAAGCTATTCCTAGGAAGCTACGTACATCGGAAACAGATTCCGGAACTGGCCAATTTTTAACCGAATTTATTTTCTCGGGATCGCACTTTATTCCGTCGGCCGACACCACGTGTCCCATATATTTTACTTCGTCCTGGAAAAATTTACATTTAGACGGTTTCAGTTTAAGGCTTGCTTTGCGAAATCGGTCAAATACAAGTTTAAGATTGTCTATGGTGTCCTCAAACGTTTTCCCGAAGACAATAACATCGTCTATGTAGACAAGACACCGTTCCCATTGTAGTCCTGTCAAAGCTAACTCCATCAACCGCTCGAATGTTTTAGGACTATTGGCGAGCCCGAATGGAATTACCTTGAACTGGTACAAGCCCTTGTATGTGACAAACGCTGTTTTTGGCTTATCTTCTTCACGCATTTTTACCTGAAAAAATCCTTGTGCAAGGTCCAAAGTACAGAAAAATTTCGCTCCCGACAGAGAGTCTAGTGAATCGTCGATTCTCGGCAACGGGTAGCTATTTTTTAAACTCACTGAATTAAGGCGACGATAATCGACACAGAAACGCGTCGTCGAGTCCGACTTCTTTACCAAAACTATCGGTGCCGAATACGGTGAATGACTGGGTTCGATAATGTCATTTTTCAACATTTTGTCTATTTCGGCCGCTGCTACCTCACGTTGGCTTATCGGTAGTCGTCGAGGTGGTACTTTTACAGGTCTGTCGGTTTCTGTACGAATAGAGTGTTCGACCAAGTCGGGTCCGACAAAAACGTCGGCATATTCAGATATAACTTTTCCTATGTCGGACCTTTGTGAAAAGGTCAAATTGTCGGATACGTTCTCGACGAGTGCCTGTAAATGTTCTGGGATTTTAATCGACTTCTCCGTCGACGTAACTCGAGTTATCTTGACAATAGCTTTCTACATTGTGATGCTAGGTAAATTATCTGTTTGATATTATCTGATGGTGTGGTTATCTTAGTTCTGAAAGTTTAATTGCGGTCCAATTTGAGCTAATTTTGACTGAATTTTTGGAAGATACATTTTTAATTGTAACCAGACAGTCATTGTGAATCTTAATATTGATTTTCTGTTAAAAAAAAAATCGAAGGCAAAATAGGAAGCACTTATGCAGTTCCCTCTAACAATAAGTTTCAATTGATCATCGAAACAAAATTATCAAACAGATGCAAATAAGGAACATCGTAGTGTATCCTCAACAATTTTAGATTAGCCCATACTTGTGTATTGTGATATTCATATGAAATTCACAGAATCATCGGTTGTCCCTATATACTAGATTTCGCTTTTAACTAGCGTCCTTCCAGTTATTACTCCAGCACCACATCAATATTTTTTTCTTTTGCTCTTCTTTCAAAAAACTTAAACCACACATTTTTTTTTACGATAAATTTTCATTGGATAGGTTTAAGTTTTTTATCCAATGAAAATTTATCGTAAAAAAAATGTGGGGTTTAAGTTTTTTGAAAGAAGAGCAAAAGAAAAAAATCTAAATTTTATGAAAATTAATCCAGCCAAAGAGGTGTTTGGTACCACCTTAAGTTAAATCTCAGTTTACTTGCGGAACATTTTATTCCTTAACTTAACCAAGTTGAATGCTCATGCCTTTTAATATATGCAGAGAGCTTCCATATGCTTTGAATAAAACACTCAAAAAGGAACGATTTGATGTAATTTTACACACGTACCGTCGACATGTCGGGCAATAACTCAAAAACGCTTTGACTGATTCGCATGCAACTTTGTTGATTGTTTAAATCTATTGACGTGAGCTCCCTTTTTTTTAATGGAGTAGGTCCATTAATTAAGGGTCGATTTTGGCCTCAAATTTCAGGTCCATCTGACGAAAGATTTTGGACACTTTTTAAACACTTGTGTCTATTTCAGTTGATTCGATTAGTTTATGTGAAAGATTTTATCTGAATTAGTCATTAAAACGCTCCGATTCAAGCTTAAATATAAAAAATCTATCAAATATGCAATAAAATGTCACTTTTCAGTTGATATTTTTTTCAAAAATGAAATTGGCCGCATCCGTGTTCATCCTCAACCTTTACAAATGTTATGTATTATCATCAACAACTTACATTTCAATATTAAGAATGAACACAAATGTGGCCACTTCCATTTACGACGGAAACCGACTAAAATTTAACTGAAATGCTAAAATTGTGAAAATTTCATTAATTTAGCATGACTTAATGATGCTAGTACCTGATATACTTATGTGCATTGTATTGTCAAAACAGCCCATATTAATGTAGGAGGAGCATTCTTCTTTCCAATAAATAACTAAAAGATTACATTTTAACAATTTTATAAAACTGCTATATTTTGGGGCCAAAAAGAGGTCATACTGGACCTACTCCTTTTAGATTTTAAGTTTCCGAGGTTGTTTTATTAATTTTTTGGGGTTTTTTTTTGGTGGTGGGGGGGGGGGGGGGGGGGTATTTCAATTTTTGTAATTTAAGATTTTACGTTTCCGAGTTCTGGGGTTTAATCATTAAAAAGTTTTTTTCAAGGTTTGGAACAATGCTTTTAGTAGTTGTCATGAAACTTTGGGGACTGGTTTATATCTATTTAGAAAACTTCACTTATAGTTTTTCACGAATTTCTGATACTTATTGAAATTTATTCTTTGAAATAGTGACAGCTCATGGCGCAGTTGTTTATTTTTGTGCTGATGCCCGATTTGCTTGTCCACAAGCATCAACGTTTCCGTGATACAATAGATGAAGGTATAAAAACAGCAGTAAGTTATCATACAGTTAACACTAAAATTAGATAGCGACTTTTTTACTGTCGATATTATGTCTCTGATTATATATAGATTGCATAGTCAGATACATGGCGATGAAGATTGCTGTTGACATCTTAGTGCGGATCTGCGAAACCCAGGGTACAAACTGTATTATATTTCGGTTGATATGATCTTTTTGTGAATTTCATGACCGAATATTCTGGACATGTTTTCAATACTTCGAAGAATTTCTTGGTTGTTTAGAAAAGAGGGACGAAAGATACCAGAGGGACATTCAAACTCATAGATCAAAAGCAAGCTGACAATATAAAAAAAAGATGTGGAATGATTGCCAATGAGACAACTCTCCACAAGAGACCAAAATGACACAGAAATCAGTGGCGGATCCAGAGGGGGGGTTCCGGGGGTCCGCACCCCCCTTTATTTTGGCCGATCAATGCATTTGAATCAGGACATATGTTTGCACCCCCCCTGCACCCCCCCCCCCCTTTGCCCTGGGCTAGCACCCCCCCTTTCGAAAATTCCTGCATCCGCCACTGGAAATTAACAACTATAATGCCATGATTACAGCATTTTTACACTACTAGAGCTGTTCAAGCTGAAATTTGTCGTTGTTGAAGTTGTTTTAATTGAGCCAAATCTTCAAATTGAACCAATTTATTTTGTTAGAAGCTTTCAGTGCTCTTTTTTGATACGATTTCTTCCTCTTTCATTTCCAGAACACCAGTATCAGATTTTGAACTTATGGCATTTGTGTAATATTTAAAACTCCCGCCAAATTTTATCAAGGAGGTTATACTAACAACCGCAAAACGTTCAGTTAACCGATTGATTTATTAAACACTTCTTAACTCAAATGATATCTAAATGTGATTTTTTTTCTTATTTTTAATGTTTGCGTTACATAAAATTTATTAGTGGGATATGAATTATTTTATTTTGTATTCGGAAAATCATGTCAATATGTAAATTTCAACACTTTATAATTGCTTAAAGTTAGCCTTAAAATATACACTTTATAATGAAAAGAGAAAGTGCAAGGATTTTCCCAAAGTAGACTAGGGAATTTGACAAGTTTGTCATTTCCATTTATGATCATTTATGACATAACAACCACGAAAGTAGTTTTAAAAACGTGTTCATATAATACCTGTAATTGTTTTAATCGCACTGATACAAAGCAATTCTTCAACGATTGATAAAGGGAAAGAGACAAAAGGAAAATTGTTTCTTTTTTGTACTTTTACTTTGTCACCTTTATGAATGAGTCATTTAGGAGACCTTACGTTTTTGTAACTATATAATTTATAAAGTCTGGAAGGAGTAGCTTCACTGAAGGTAATACAGTAAGTCCCTCCCCTAAATCTATAATACTAAAATTACGAGGTCCAATTTGTCAGCCGTCATCACGTAAAAACGACGAATCAAAGAATTCAACTTTATATACAACTAATATAGTACAAAGGTGTAGATTAAAAATTACACCACTCCAGGCCCTTTTGTTTTCCACGTAATTAATATCGCCAATAATTAGGAAGTTCCGGGTCGAGTCCGATATCGACACCAATTGTATAATCACCTATTACCTATTACCTTATCTGTACGTTCCGCATCTGACAGGCGCACCATCAAACGATGTATTCAGGATTAATATGCTATATAAACGGGTCATAATCACAGGGTTGACACTACTAAATTGTCAAATTGTTACCTATTGTAGTATTTTAATCCGTAAGACTTTCTAAGATAACAATACCGTACGAATACTAAAAATCTGGACTAAAAATAAGTTTCAATTTGTTAGCGGGCATGACATAAAACAGCGAATCAAAGAATTCAACTTTATTTATAACTAATATAGGACAATGCTGTTGATTAAAAAATACTCCATTCCAGGACCTTTTGTTTTCCAAATATTTAATATTACCAATAATTGATAAGTTCCAGTTCGACGGGTTCAAACAGAAAGATTTGAAAGCAGAGAAAATTGTGTATCTAATAATCGGCATGATTTTATCAGATGACAGTACTAATACTAAGATAAGGCTTGCGCATAGTTATATACTTTAATTCAGTCACGGACCCGAGATATCACGAGTGTGTTCTAGTATGTTTTAAAAAAAAAACTTGCCAGAATCATGAATGATACTGACAAACATATAAGATTTGCATGATTTGAATCAGATCACAGTCGCCTGATGATTTCAAAATTTAATTTCCCCCATTTTTTCGCTATAATTATGAAATCTTCAGGCGACTGTGATCAGATGTACCACATGAACATATTGAAAGGTTTTTCACTGTTTTAACTTCTTATACTCATGGACACACTTTTAAACTTATAGCCTCGATGTAACTCATCATTTCATTTAAGACATTTTTCCAACAATTATATAAACGATTGGAACAGTTTCCCAGAAAATGTTGTGTCTTTGAGGACGACAGTTTTTATATTCACAAATTTGTATGAAATTATGAACATTACCACATTCATATTAACAAGTCCGCATCTACGTCACGTGTTTTCACACGCTTTTTGACATGTCATGTCATGTCATGACATGATTTCCCATTGTCAGAGGTTGACATGTATGGGCCGACTTAGGCCGTTGATAACTTTAAATTCATCTTGATCATCATTGGGATGATTTTATGTATACTGCACAATGCTGCAGTTCTAGTGATCATTGTGATAAGTTAGACAATTATTTTTTATTGTCATATTCCAATATGATTGGATTGGCATAAAGAAAATTAAATACCAGTTCTAGTGAAGAAATTTGACTTCTTTAAATATTAACTATTTAAAATATGAATTATTCGTCAACCAAAAGTGACCCATAAAATGCAGGATTGTTATGAGTTTAGTTTTTATACGACCGCAAAAATTTTAATTTTTCGTCGTATATATTGCTATCACGTTGGCGTCGTCGTCGTCCAAATACTTTTAGTTTTCGCACTCTAACTTTAGTAAAAGTAAATAGAAATCTATGAAATTTTAACACAAGGTTTATAACCACAAAAGGAAGGTTGGGATTGATTTTGGGAGTTTTGAAAGGAAGGTTGGGATTGATTTTGGGAGTTTTAGTTCAAACAGTTTAGGAATTAGGGGTCAAAAAAAGGCCCAAATAAGCATTATTCTTGGTTTTCGCACAATAACTTTAGTATAAGTAAATAGAAATCAATGAAATTTAAACACAAGGTTTATGACCACAAAAGGAAGGTTGGGATTGATTTTGGGAGGTGAGGTCTGAACATTTTAGGAATGAGGGGCCAAAAAGGGGCCCAAGTAAGCATTATTCTTGGTTTTCGCACCATAACTTTAGTGTAAGTAAATAGAAATCTTTGAAATTTAAACACAAGGTTTATGACCATAAAAGGAAGGTTAAGGTTTGATTTTGGGAGTTTTGGTCCCAACAGGTTTTTAGGAATAAGGGGCCCAAAGGGTCCAAAATTGAACTTTGTTTGATTTCATCAAAAATTGAATAATTGGGGTTCTTTGATATGCCGGATCTAACTGTGTATGTAGATTCTTAATTTTTGGTCCCGTTTTCCAATTGGTCTACATTAAGGTCCAAAGGGTCCAAAATTAAACTTAGTTAGATTTTAACAAAAATTGAATCCTTAGGGTTCTTTGATATGCTGAATCTAAAAATGTACTTAGATTTTTTATTATTGGCCCAGTTTTCAAGTTGGTTTAAATCGGGGTCCAAAATTGAACTTTGTTTGATTTCATCAAAAATTGAATAATTGGGGTTCTTTGATATGCCAAATCTAACTGTGTATGTAGATTCTTAATTTTTAGTCCCGTTTTCAAATTGGTCTACATCAAATACCAAAGGGTCCAAAATTAAACTAAGTTTGATTTTAATAAAAATTGAATTCTTTGGCTTTTTTGATATGCTGAATTTAATCATGTACTTAGATTTTTGATTATGGGCCCAGTTTTCAAGTTGGTTCAAATGAGGATCCAAAATTATTATTTTAAGTATTGCGCAATAGCAAGAAATTTTCAATTGCACAGTATTCAGCAATAGCAAGAAATCTTCAATTGCACAGTATTGTGCAATAGCAAGAAATTTTCAATTGCACAGTATTGCGCAATAGCAAGAAATCTTCAATTGCACAGTATTGTGCAATAGCAAATATATTCAATTGCACAGTATTGGGCAATATCAAGAAATGTCTAATTGCACAATATTGTGCAATAGCAAGAAATTTTCAATTGATTGGAGTTATCTTTCTTTGTCCAGAATAGTAGTTGAATCATCTTAAATCATTGTTTTATACAATACACAATGTATATTCACTTTTACTACCAACTGATAAATTAAAACAATCGTTACCATTCAGTGATAACAAGCACTTTTTGTTACATTTTAATATTTTATGATGTATTTAAATGAGTAGTTATTGTTGCAAACTCCATTAGAAATTTGAATTGAGATCAGTTTTGAAAAAAGGGAAAGGGGGATGTGAAAAAAAAATGGTGTGGGGGGGGGGGGGGGGGGGGGGTTAAATTTTTCTCATTTCAGATTTCATAAATAAAAAGAAAATTTCTTCAAACATTTTTTTGAGAGGATTAATATTCAACAGCATAGTGATTGCTCAAAGACAAAAAAATTATTTTAAGTTCATTAGACCACATTCATTCTGTGTCCAAAACCTATGCTGTGTCAACTATTTAATCACAATCCAAATTTAGAGCTGAATCCAGCTTGAATGTTGTGTCCATACTTGCCCCAACCGTTCAGGGTTCAACCTCTGCGGTCGTATAAAGCTACGCCCTGCGGAGCATCTGGTTAGAACATGTACGAATTTTGGGTGGGCTAAAAAAGGATTGAGTTTCCTTACACATTAGCCCTTAAAAGATTATACAGGTATATTCTACAGGTTTGATATTTGACATGTTGATGTGGGCAGTATATTGAAGGTCCATTCTCATTGTAACAGACATGATTGTTTTGGAGAAAGGACAGACAGTTTACCTATGGTTATTTACATCTATGTGATTTTGCTTAGGTGGATACCACATCTCCATATTATATAACAATATTGCATAGATACATGATGAAGTTTACATCTGTGACTCTTGTGTCCAATAGACCAACAGCAACAGTCCATGCTCACTTGAAGTAAACCCGTTTAATTATTTAGACTATGAAAAGAAATAGAAGATGCAAAATAACATCATGTGACCAAGACTCTGTGAAAACAAACAAAATTCTGTCCATGAAAAAATGCACTTGTAATTTATAATTATAAATCTTTTAAACTTGTGTTAATGGAAATGTCTAATTTTTCTTAACCATATCCATAATTAAGGAGATGTGATATGATTGCCAATGAAACATATTACTATCAAGTTCAAATGAAATGGATGTAAGCAATTATAGGCAACCATACACCTTTCAACAATGAGAAAAAACCCATACTGTAGTGTTGCCTATAAACATAATAAAAGGCGCCTTACATGTACCTAAAATATTTAAAATGATTCATTTGAGAAAACTATACAACAGCCTAATTTGATAACAAAACACTTTAAGAAGAACAAACCTATAACAGACAGGAACCAACAGCAACCACTGAACTACAGGCTCTTGACTTGGGACCAGCATACATAGAATGCCGTGGGTTAAGCATGTTTAATTAATACATTAGAAATAATTACAGCTGTCTGACATGTCTGAGAATCAACAACCTATCAATTACAGACTTCTGATTATTTTCAGAATTCAAGTAAACTGTAAACAGAGAGCATGGGAAACTTTAACTGCAAAGGAAAAATATCAAAAGAAAGTAGAAGCCAGATGAGAGGGGAAGCTTATAGACCCAGTAAACCAGATCCTCAAGGAAAAGAGACAATACCTGTAGTGGATACACCAGTTAATGAGAATGGCAAAGTAGAGGATGCAGTAGTTACAAATACTGAGATACCATTTGTAACTCCAGAAACCCCAACTAAATCTGAGTCCGTAATGCAGGGCCCAAATACAAGTGTATCTGATACAAATGGATTAAAAGCAAATGATAGCATGGGGAAACAAGATAAAAAACAACATGAATCTGATGCTATTCCAGAAAAACCTGTTGAAAAAACAAATAAAGATGTACTATCTTCAGCGATTATTAAAAACAATAGTGGAGAAGAGACAAATTTGAAGGAGGCTCCACCAACAGGCATTACATTGAATAAAGTTCCTGGATCTAAGTCAGATGATGCAGAAGATGACCATTCTTATTGTGAGTAAACTAGTTTTACAGAATGTTTATTGGTATACTTTAAACAGTTGTGTCATTTAATTTTTATTAGCATGATAAGTGCAAAGTGAAATCAACCATTTTGATTTAAAACAAAATCAGTTTTTATTTAATTTTGCAGTTGTACTGTAAAACCTGCTTTAAAAGTCACCTGTATTATCATGATTATGCAAAACCTGTTCAATGTCAGGTCACCTCTTCTAGTCCTCCTGTAGTATAAATACTAATTCCCTTTGAATGTGTTGAACCTCAATTCAGAAGTGATCAATCTCTCTTATAATTGGTACTGAGATTAGCCTTTATTTACAGGACTGCATAAATTATAGGATAGCAATTTATACAACTGAAATGACCAAAGACTTCAACTTTTACATTCAAAATAACCGTGACAAATTGTAAGTTTGTTACTTTACTCAGAACCTGGTAGTCATTTGAAACAGACAAGAAAGTCTACTTATGTGTCACGGTAACTGTTGTCGTACTTTCAATATGAAAAAAAAGCAATCATTTTGGTACATCCTCTGTCTCTACATCCATTCATTTGTTCCTTCATCTCTCTGTCCATCTTTCCTTTCATTTGTTTGTTTGTTCTTTTGTCTGTCTGCCAGTCTGTCTGTCCTGCTTCAGGTTAATTTTTTAGTCTAGGTGGTTTTTGATGAAGTTGAAGTTTAACATCTATTTTATCAGCAATCAAAGACAGGCTTCAAAGTTATTGTGAAACTGCCTATTCTAGAGGTGGCGTGAATCAGATGTGGATACTTAAAAATTCCAAAGATCTTTTAGAGTACATACAATCTAACTCTCTTTCATCTTGTAACAGTATTAAAACATTTGACTTTTCTACTCTGTACACAAGTATTCCACATTCCAAACTAAAAGACAAATTGAAAGAGTTGGTATTACTTTGCTTCATAAAAAAGAATGGCCAACGTAGATACAAGTATCTTGTCTTAGGGAGGGATAAATCATACTTTGTAAAGAATCACTCTGATTCAAACAAAAAATTCTCTGAAACCGATATTATCAAGATGCTTGATTTCTTGATTGACAACATATTTGTAACGTTCGGAGGACGTGTTTTTCAACAGACTGTCGGCATCCCAATGGGAACAAATTGTGCCCCTCTACTTGCCGACTTGTTTCTTTATTATTATGAGGCTGACTTCATGCAGGAACTTCTTAGGAAGAAAGATAAGAAGTTAGCAATATCCTTTAACTCTACTTTCCGCTATATAGATGACGTTCTTTCACTAAACAAATCAAAATTTGGTGACTATGTGGAACGCATCTATCCCATCGAATTGGAGATAAAGGATACTACAGATACAGTTAAGTCGGCTTCATATCTTGACTTACATCTAGAAATTGACAATGAGGGTCGGTTGAAAACAAAACTTTACGACAAAAGAGATGATTTCAGCTTTCCAATTGTGAACTTTCCATTTCTAAGTAGCAACATTCCAGCAGCACCTGCATACGGGGTATATATCTCCCAATTAATACGATATTCCCGTGCTTGCATTTCCTATCATGATTTTCTTGATAGAGGGTTGCTGCTCACAAGGAAGCTATTAAACCAAGAGTTCCAAATGGTGAAGTTGAAATCATCCCTTCGTAAATTTTACGGACGCCATCACGAGTTGGTTGACCGTTATGGAATAACCGTTTCACAAATGATATCGGATATGTTCCTTACGTCGTAACTACAATCCCCTTCCCTTTCATGAATGTGACCTAACGAATTAGACTATTTACCGGATTTGTAATCACATAAGCAACACGACGGGTGCCACATGTGGAGCAGGATCTGCTTACCCTTCCGGAGCACCTGAGATCACCCCTAGTTTTTGGTGGGGTTCATGTTGTTTATTCTTTAGTTTTCTATGTTGTGTCATGTGTACTATTGTTTTTCTGTTTGTCTTTTTCATTTTTAGCCATGGCGTTGTCAGTTTGTTTTAGATTTATGAGTTTGACTGTCCCTTTGGTATCTTTCGTCCCTCTTTGATTAACATGAAACTAAGTACTCCTGATCCCTATGATATAATCTTTCTAATTTAAATGCCAAATTAGAGTTTTAACTCAATTTCATGGTCCACAGAACATGGAAAATGTTAGTGCTTGCTTCTCTTTAAAGTTTTTGGTCAAGATAGTTTTTGATGAAGTTGAAGTCCAATTGACTTGAAACTTAGTGCATAGGTTCCTTATGATATACTCTTTCAATCTTAATGGCAAATTAGAGTTTTGACACTAATTTCACAGTCCACTGAACATACAAAATGATAGTGAGAGTTTTGCATCCCTGTACCATTGACATGTACACTGTTTTTTTTAGTATTTGCTGCTGGAAGAAAAGAGGAAGAACCACAAATTGAAGACTCTGAATTTATCGACAAAAAAACTGGTAAAAGTGATGATTCAGCACACATGAAAGGTTAGTATGAGAAAAACTATACTTCAAAGTTATAGCACTTTCATGATTTTCTAATTGAGTCCTTTTATCAGATACTAATTACATAAGCAAACAGTCAACTATATCATGTATGGAATATTTGCAAGGTATAGGTATACAAGTCTGGCTTTTACCTAATTTATTATCATTTTTCATTGATCAATATTACGTTTTGGTGATTACCCCAGGTCTAAAATTGTCATACAATTACTGAGTAGTAGTTCAAAGTACATCTTGTTTTATCCTGTAATCAACCATTATATAAACCGTACTAAACTAAACTGTAACTAGCTAGCAAGGGCATAAATAAATAAATAAATACAACCTACTTAATTATTTTTAATATTGAGGGATAGCCCAACAAAACTGGTGGTCACTGAATTTATTTATATAACACAAGAGTATTTGTAATTATAAATACAACATATAATTCATAATTTCATAATCATTTATGTACATAAAAATCCAATTTAATTTTAATCCTGTATTTTCAAGAAATATTGGTTCTTCTTCTTCTTCCAATAATTTGCATACCACCTCTGGTGTATTATGGCAAATGACTTTTTACACATGCTTTGTCATTGTCTGTCATCAACAATCCTGCCAACCAGAAAAAAAAGCAGTTTAGTGGAAATTGTCGGAAATCTGTGCCAAGAACACAATTGTAGGAAGATAGTCTCAAAAGTTATATCTGAACAGTATGAAAAAATTTTATATTTTTTGTATGTATTTGATACATATGAAGTTACTATACATGCTAAAGAGGTAAATTAAATACCCTTTTGATAACACAATATATCTTTAATTATAAAAAAATATTGCCCCTTATATCAATCACTTTGTCAAGTCTGATGTTCGGCTAGAAGTGAGCAACAACTGGGAAAATATTCCCGCTTAATTTCAATATCTTGTGATATTAGATACATATACATGATGTAAATGGTATACTCATTTATTAAAAGTATTCACTACCGCTGTTATTATAGTAATTTCCCACTATCCTTCATTGTTATGGAACTGTGAATAATTATAGTTCTTTCAATTAAGGGTGTACAATGAAAGGGAGTGATTACATATAGATAGTATATACATTTATGGTCTCCTGGTGTCATGCTTCTGTTTTGATATACTGAAATTCTCCTTTTCAATTTGTTAACATCTTTCAGAATGGTATGCTTTGCAAAGCCCATATTTTAGCTTAAGACATATTAAAGATTTTATAATATTTGTATTTGAAGATGTAGTAATTAGCTCAAATGAAGCTAGTCCAACAGACAAAGCAACCAATGATTCATCAACCACAGAAACAAGCCCAATAAAGAAGGTTGACAGTTTACCAACAGACAACGCAGGTGGAAATGATTCAGAAACTATGAAAGGGGGTAGTGACAAAACAAAAGAAATTGAAAATACTTCAAACGGCAAACCCTCTGATAAGTCACAACCTGAAAATGCTCCATCAGATAACCAACAAAATAATGAAGATCCTACAGGTTATGAAGGCTCTAAGTTTTCAAAGCCTGGTGATGAGCAGGTACAAATTAAAATGAGTTTATTACACAGACCTTATTTGAAAGCATTTAATAAGAAACATGGAATATTCACCTTTTACCTGACATTCAAGTTTTGTTAGAGTTGTTTCCCTTTTGAAGGTATTCTCAAAGGATTTTCTCTCTGTATTGAATACCCATTGGTTGCTTTCATATATTTTCTGCTCTTTGGTCAGGTTGTTGTCTCTTTTACACATTCCCCATTTCCATTCTCATTTTTATCAATAGATAAAAGAGAGTTCTATATTTTGACTACCTAATGATGAACGGATACAAAATTTCATAATAGAAACCAAGTATTGTGATTTTAAAATTAACTTTAAAATTTTACTATCAAAACTGCATACATGAAAGACATACAATTAATTCTTTGTCTATCTATCTACCTGTATTATGAAACTTTGAAATGAATTTTAAAATGTGTTCATTTCAAAATTTATTTTTTTCTGATTTCACAGGATAGAGAAATTTCAGAAGAAATGAAAAGTGGAAAATTAAATGAAAAGAAAAAGAAAAAGAAAAACAAGAGAGACAAATATGGTATGTTCAAACCAATTGTAGTCTATGTTGTATTTTATTATGCTGACAGAATTTAATATTGAGCCACTTCTATTTTATGGAAATTTGTTTCTTCCTTATATGGTTATGTTTATGCTTTAAATGAATTGTTTATAATATGATAAAAAAAAAATGATTTTGACCCAAATTTATCAGTTAGGTTAACTTTACTGGGTAATAAAGTGTGAAATCACAGTGGCAGATCCCAGGGGTTTCTGGGGGGGGGGGGGGGGTGTCTTCAACCTATGCCAACATTTGATAAAAATATATTCAACCTATGCCTACAAACAAAATACAATAGGTGTTGTTGTAGCAATTAATAATTAATAAAAGGTAAAATACAGTCAGTATATTTAAGCATTAAAATATTACTCTTTGAAAATTCAGAAACAAAAATAAAGTATTTGGACAATTGTGTTGTCTTTAATATGAAACATAATTAAACAAGCAACAAAATATACAAACTTACCAAATTTCAACAGTTTTTTTTTTAAATCAAATTAATTTTTCAATATAAAACTTAAAAACATAAATATTAAATAGAATGATTTTTTGGTTCCTTTATAGGCAGAGACTTTCCAGTTCGACAGTGCAACCTCTATTTACTTTGTTTTAGTTTAAAACATTTAAGTACTCTGTGTTTGTTTTCATTTATTATATTGAGTTGTGAGATTTACAGTTACATTTTGTGTCTCTAATTTGGAACTCCATCATAATTAGATAATAATGAGATAATTTGCAAAACTACTAAAACAATGAGTGTAATTTATATAAACAAACTTGTGACTATCCTAAGACCATCATAAGAAACCGCTTGTGTAGTCCTTTCTTTGTGACCAACTTTAGAAAATGTCAAAATTTAGGACCACTTTGTGAAACCCACTAAAGACTAGAATATACCTTAAAATCATCCTATGACATGTCTTACTCCTGAGATATATTTGTGGAACTTGCCCAAGAGACCAAAGGATAACATGATACCAGTTGATTTTGCAGATGCAGCATCATATCTTATAGTGACAAGATGATTGCTTCTTTAATAAAAATCCATAAAATTCTTTTTTTTTTCTCATCATTTCATTATGTTAATAATTAACTAGTTCCTATATGAAATAGAGATCCTCAACACACACAATTTACCTACATTTTCACTTGTACTAGTAAAAACTTTATACTTTAACGGTAGGTTTAAACTGGTTGTAAATTGATTAGCCCCTGATTAATTTATGTTTTTATAACACTTAATCGGTAACAAATTATTCAACCTATGCCAACATTTTTTCCATACAATTTTATACCTAAATTTCAAAATGTTGGCATAGGTTGAATGAAGCAGGAGTTTGAACTCCCCTTTTTTTAGATGATCAATGCATTTGATTGGTGTCATATGATTGGAACCTCCCTTTATCCTAGGTTTGGAACCCCCTTTTGAGAATTGCTGGATCCGCCCCTGAATCAGTTCATGGAATGATTGCAAGGTGTACATGCCAGTCTGCCAGGGTTAATATGACATTGATCTCATTTTCATGGTTCATTGGTTAAATAAAATTAAGACCATTTCTCAGATAACGTAACGTAATGTAAGTAATTTGTGAACTGTATTTGATGTAAGTGGAATGATTGTAAGATGTATATGTCTGCATGTCTGTCAAGATTCATCTAACCTTGACCTTATTCATATGATTTTTGGTATCTTTAAGTTTTTGTGATACTTAAAATAAAACTTTTTTCTTTGGAGAATTTGAAAATAAATTCAAAAATGATAAGTAAAAAAGTTTGATGTTTCTGTGTGACACAGTGCACTGTCTAGTATTTGAGAATTTAAGAGCCAAATATTCTCTTTGTCTCGCCTTTGATGAATGTTGCAGAATGGGGATAGAAGGATTAAAATTCGGTGGTGTTGGGGACGGCATAGACTATTTGTACTTTATATTTCAGTGGTAAGAAGTCCTAGATGCTTCATCCTTTGTACGCAGATACCTTATGTTACAAATTTCCATCTGTCATATGTCCTCATTTTCATGGTTCAGTGAATGCTAAGTTTTTTGTCGTTTGAATTTCCCACTTATTTTGAGTATATTTTTTTAATTGGATAACTATATAGGATTCATTGCATAGTCTATAGACTCTGGGTTTATCCAACCCTGAACTCATTTCATGGATCAAGGTTAAGTCTGATTATAAGATACTATAAGCAATATGTGAACTTTATATGGTGGATGTAATGATGACAAGGCATACATATCTGACTGGCAGGTTTCATCTGACCCTGACCTATTTGTTATTGTTCATTAAACAATGCTTTGTTTTGGTGGGTTTTTTTTGTTGTTTGGTTTATTTCTTAGATACTATAAGTAATTGGGCCATTATATTTAGTGTATTGAAAGATTGAATGGTGTACATATATGTCTGGAAGGTTTCATATGACTTTGACCTCATGTTCATGGTTTATTTGTCAATGAGAAGTTTTAGAGGTTTGATCTGTTTCTCAGGTACTAAAATATAACCAATGTATTTTAAATCAATCAAGGACCATTACTCTTTATCAAGGAAAGTAAGAATAATTTTATATCATACTACCCCTTTATTTTACCATCTGTAAGAACATACTAGAAGTTGAAAAACACTGATAAATCCACTCTCGCACATGTACATGTGCAACCTATTATTGATAACTGGAATTTCGTAAGAAAATGTGGTTAAAATTGAGACTAAAAGAGGTCTTACACATTTGATATTGACTATTTGATTTTTTAGGACTACCTGCAAATACTGTTATTCATCAGTATTATGAATATGCAGAAACCGTAAACTTAGGAAATGATACTATCAATTACTATGGTGGAAAAGAAGAACCAAAGAAAGAAAAAGGTATTTATATGTGCTTAATAACACTCTTCTTCTGTAGTTGCAACCTTAGGTGTTATGATGAATAAAGAGAATTTAAAAATCCTATGACGGTACACAATATCCATTCAAAATAAAGAAATCTTTAGTTTCTTATTTAACAAAAAAAGGATAAATTATCTTTTGCCTTATATAATTAAAATATATAAAACATAACCTATCCAGAGGCATTTAAGAAGAGACTGACTGCAAACAATAGTGCATTATTTCTATTTGAAAGAAGTATTGTCATTTTTAAAAAATGAAAACAACATTTTTGTATCTTTTTCTCTATTAATCATCTGATGTTATAAAAACAACCTATCCTGATGTATAAAATGAGCATTCTTATTTAACTTAAACAAATGTTTTCAGGAGTTTATAGTTATACCAAATGTATTATAAAATTCTATAAAAATAATAACTTTTTCAGAAGCATTTGAAATGATACCAGGATTGCAAAAATATGCATTTTTTTTGGCAAAAGAAGAAATATTGGTATTTTTAAACAATGCAAACAAAATTTTACTATTTTTTCTCTCGGATATTCATCATATTTTATGAAAAACAACAATTCTGATGTACTGAAAGAACTAAAATCCTATTGCAGTTCATGATTTCTATTAGAATAAAGAAACAATTGCATTCTTATTCAACATAAAGATAAGTTTAAGTTTAATATTATGCATGTTGTATTATTTATTTATTAAATGTTATAAGAACTACTTATCCACAGGTATTAAAAATAACCTGATTGCAAACAACAGTGCATTATTTTTGAACCTTGTGAACAGTATTTTTGTATCCTTTCTCTGATGTTTGTCTGATCTGATTGTATTGCAGGAAATGACAATAATATTACACATCCTATTATATGATACCAAAAAAAATGGTTACTTTAATTCATGACATAAATAGATAATGTAGCAAAAAATGTTTTCTGAAAATTCATGTACAAAATGTACTATATAGAGATCAAGATTGAATTTTATCTTCTGTAAAATCATTTCTCCAATTCTCTGACAATTTATCCTTTTCTGCACCCATTGTGTAAAATATTTTAATTAGCATGTGGTCTCAGAAGATGATTGGATGAGTTTAAGTGTCATTACCTTTATCAGCTCACAGGATGAATGAAAATATACCTACATGGTTGCGTTCAGTATCATAACAGCTACATAGATCCACATAGGGCTAGGCAGTTTTTTTACTACTGAATGTGTAGCTAGCCTAGCTGCTAATTAGATCTAGACAGCAGCTAGTGGCTAGCTACACGTTCAGTTGTCTAAAACTATGTAGCCCTATGTAGCTGCTATGATATTGAACGTTACCCAGGTGTAAATGAAATGACAACTGTGTGGAATGTGGAATGAGGGAATTTTCGTTAAACAAAAAAATCATGACAGAAACCGATTCTTACAAAGTTACTCTCGATAGTTAAATTTTAAATTTTACTATCTCGATTGGATAAATTCGATAATCCACTCACATGAATGGTATCAATATAAGACTATATATTTCTTGCTTTATATAATGGAGACAAGATACACAAAATCACAGATGAAAATTGAAAAAAATGCTTTAATATTCATTATTGTGATGTCTGTTTTAGATGAATTCCAACAAACTTCTATAATAAGTGCTCTTAAGATGGAAATCCTCCTTGCAGTGTCAAAATCAGTGGGAATTTTTCATGGACCCAAGGCAAATGGGACATGTTGGAGAGTAGGTGAAGATAAAATCATAACTGCAGCCCATGTTGTTAATGTTAATATATGTGAGTATAATAGGTTTTCTCTAATTCTTTGTCAATTTATCCCTTTCTGCACCCATTGTATATAAAAAAAAATCATCAACGTGTGGTTCCTTTGATCTCTGTTCTTCATTGGTTAAAATCCGATTATGAAATCGAATTATCTTGCTTTCCTCTGAATTTCTAATTGTGATGGCATGAAAAAAGGCGACCATGCCTGATGAAGTCACATAGAAACAACACATCTTTTTCCAGATCATTTAAAAAGAAGGAATAAGTTTGCCTGCATATTGTTAGAAAATTGTAAGGGAAACAGATTACACCACAAAATCTTGTGTAATAAGATATTTACCCAATCTCAACAGTTTTAAATATTCAAAAAGTTAAAATTTTACTGCCTTGAGTGAATAAATATCGTATCACACAGGATGCAGTAGTAGAATATATATGTAACATACTTTCATTTGTCAAATGATTAATAAATCATTTGTAAACTTTCTTCAGAATTATTTTTTAATGCCCCCGCTAATAAGTGGAGGGCGCATTAAGTTTTACCCTTGTCAATCTGATCATCTGTTTGTTCCTCCATCTGCTGATACAATTTTCTCTGCTACTACTTCAATATTTGTTAGCAGCTTGAAAGAGATGCTGAATTGTATTGTAATAATTTAGGATGTGTTTTCAGATACTTTGAATTTTTGAAAATCATATATCGTATGAAGTTTATATTTCAAGTACACATTTACATGTTTTCTGCTCTTTTTTCAGGGTGTTGTCTCTTTGACACATTCCCCATTTCCATTCTCAATTTTATTCATTAACTAATGCACAAGATGACATCATATCAATCCTGTAGCTTAATCCAATGAATGCTTATGTACTATATTTTCTTTGCTTTCTTTTGTTTTTTCTTTTCTTTTCTTTCCTTATTAGTCCTCTACCAACAAAGTCAAAGGGTACTTTATGTTTGCACTCTGTCTGTTGTTTTTAGCTCACCTTTCCTAAAAGGAAATGTGAGTTTTTGCCATCACTTGGCGTCCGTCGTCGTCCGTCGTCGTCGTCCGTCCGTCGTCGTCGTAAACTATTTCAAAGATCTTCTCCTCTGAAACTACTGAACCAATTCAAACCAAACTTCATCTGATTGATTCCTAGGGTATCTAGAATAAAGTTTGTGTTTTAATTCCGATTTCATCAAAAAACATGGCCGCCATGGCTAAAAATAGAACATAGGGGTAAAATGCAGTTTTTGGCTTATAACTCAAAAACCAAAGCATTTAGAGCAAATCTGACATGGGGTAAAATTGTTTATCAGGTCAAGATCTAACTGCCCTGAAATTTTCAGATGAATCGGACAACCCGTTGTTAGGTTGCTGCCCCTGAATTGGTAATTTTAAGGAAATTTTTGCTATTTTTGGTTATTATCTTGAATATTATTATAGATAGAGATAAACTGTAAATAGAAAAAAATGTTCAGCAAAAGAAGATTTACAAATAAGTCAACAGGTCCAAAATGGTCAGTTGACCCCTTTAGGAGTTATTGCCCTTTATAGTCAATTTTTAACCATTTTTCGTAAATCTTAGTTATCTTTTACAAAAATCTTCTCCTCTGAAACTACTGGGCCAAATTTAACCAAATATGGCCAAAATCATAATTAGGTATCTATTTAAAAATTGTGTCCGGTGACCCGGCCAACCAACCAAGATGGCCGCCATGGCTAAAAATAGAACATAGGGGTAAAATGCAGTTTTTGGCTTATAACTCAAAAACCAAAGCAATTAGAGCAAATCTGACGGGGTAAAATTGTTTATTAGGTCAAGATCTAACTGCCCTGAAATTTTCAGATGAATCGGACAACCCGTTGTTAGGTTGCTGCCCCTGAATTGGTAATTTTAAGGAAATTTTTGCTATTTTTGGTTATTATCTTGAATATTATTATAGATAGAGATAAACTGTAAATAGAAAAAAATGTTCAGCAAAAGAAGATTTACAAATAAGTCAACAGGTCCAAAATGGTCAGTTGAACCCTTTAGGAGTTATTGCCCTTTATAGTCAATTTTTAACCATTTTTCGTAAATCTTAGTTATCTTTTACAAAAATCTTCTCCTCTGAAACTACTGGGCCAAATTTAACCAAATATGGCCAAAATCATAATTAGGTATCTATTTAAAAATTGTGTCCGGTGACCCGGCCAACCAACCAAGATGGCCGCCATGGCTAAAAATAGAACATAGGGGTAAAATGCAGTTTTTGGCTTATAACTCAAAAACCAAAGCAATTAGAGCAAATCTGACGGGGTAAAATTGTTTATTAGGTCAAGATCTAACTGCCCTGAAATTTTCAGATGAATCGGACAACCCGTTGTTAGGTTGCTGCCCCTGAATTGGTAATTTTAAGGAAATTTTTGCTATTTTTGGTTATTATCTTGAATATTATTATAGATAGAGATAAACTGTAAATAGAAAAAATGTTCAGCAAAGTAAGATTAACAAATAAGTCAACAGGTCCAAAATGGTCAGTTGACCCCTTTAGGAGTGATGGCCCTTTATAGTCAATTTTTAACCATTTTTCGTAAATCTTAGTTATCTTTTACAAAAATCTTCTCCTCTGAAACTACTGGGCCAAATAAAATCAAACTTGGCCACAATCATCATTGGGGTATCTAGTTTAAAATTTGTGTCCAGTGACCCGGCCAACCAACCAAGATGGCTGCCATGGCTAAAAATAGAACATAGGGGTAAAATGCAGTTTTTGGCTTATAACTCAAAAACCAAAGCAATTAGAGCAAATCTGACGGGGTAAAATTGTTTATTAGGTCAAGATCTAACTGCCCTGAAATTTTCAGATGAATTGGACAACCCGTTGTTAGGTTGCTGCCCCTGAATTGGTAATTTTAAGGAAATTTTTGCTATTTTTGGTTATTATCTTGAATATTATTATAGATAGAGATAAACTGTAAATAGAAAAAATGTTCAGCAAAAGAAGATTTACAAATAAGTCAACAGGTCCAAAATGGTCAGTTGACCCCTTTAGGAGTTATTGCCCTTTATAGTCAATTTTTAACCATTTTTCGTAAATCTTAGTTATCTTTTACAAAAATCTTCTCCTCTGAAACTACTGGGCCAAATTTAACCAAATATGGCCAAAATCATAATTAGGTATCTATTTAAAAATTGTGTCCGGTGACCCGGCCAACCAACCAAGATGGCCGCCATGGCTAAAAATAGAACATAGGGGTAAAATGCAGTTTTTGGCTTATAACTCAAAAACCAAAGCAATTAGAGCAAATCTGACGGGGTAAAATTGTTTATTAGGTCAAGATCTAACTGCCCTGAAATTTTCAGATGAATCGGACAACCCGTTGTTAGGTTGCTGCCCCTGAATTGGTAATTTTAAGGAAATTTTTGCTATTTTTGGTTATTATCTTGAATATTATTATAGATAGAGATAAACTGTAAATAGAAAAAAATGTTCAGCAAAAGAAGATTTACAAATAAGTCAACAGGTCCAAAATGGTCAGTTGAACCCTTTAGGAGTTATTGCCCTTTATAGTCAATTTTTAACCATTTTTCGTAAATCTTAGTTATCTTTTACAAAAATCTTCTCCTCTGAAACTACTGGGCCAAATTTAACCAAATATGGCCAAAATCATAATTAGGTATCTATTTAAAAATTGTGTCCGGTGACCCGGCCAACCAACCAAGATGGCCGCCATGGCTAAAAATAGAACATAGGGGTAAAATGCAGTTTTTGGCTTATAACTCAAAAACCAAAGCAATTAGAGCAAATCTGACGGGGTAAAATTGTTTATTAGGTCAAGATCTAACTGCCCTGAAATTTTCAGATGAATCGGACAACCCGTTGTTAGGTTGCTGCCCCTGAATTGGTAATTTTAAGGAAATTTTTGCTATTTTTGGTTATTATCTTGAATATTATTATAGATAGAGATAAACTGTAAATAGAAAAAATGTTCAGCAAAGTAAGATTAACAAATAAGTCAACAGGTCCAAAATGGTCAGTTGACCCCTTTAGGAGTGATGGCCCTTTATAGTCAATTTTTAACCATTTTTCGTAAATCTTAGTTATCTTTTACAAAAATCTTCTCCTCTGAAACTACTGGGCCAAATAAAATCAAACTTGGCCACAATCATCATTGGGGTATCTAGTTTAAAATTTGTGTCCAGTGACCCGGCCAACCAACCAAGATGGCTGCCATGGCTAAAAATAGAACATAGGGGTAAAATGCAGTTTTTGGCTTATAACTCAAAAACCAAAGCAATTAGAGCAAATCTGACGGGGTAAAATTGTTTATTAGGTCAAGATCTAACTGCCCTGAAATTTTCAGATGAATTGGACAACCCGTTGTTAGGTTGCTGCCCCTGAATTGGTAATTTTAAGGAAATTTTTGCTATTTTTGGTTATTATCTTGAATATTATTAGCTCACCTGGCCCGAAGGGCCAAGTGAGCTTTTCTCATCACTTGGCGTCCGGCGTCCGTCGTCCGTCGTCCGTCGTCCGTCGTCCGTCGTCGTCCGTCGTCTTCGTCCGTCGTCGTTAACTTTTACAAAAATCTTCTCCTCTGAAACTACTGGCCCAAATCAAACCAAACTTGGCCACAATCATCATTGGGGTATCTAGTTTAAAAAATGTGTGGCGTGACCCGGTCAACCAACCAAGATGGCCGCCACGGCTAAAAATAGAACATAGGGGTAAAATGCAGTTTTTGGCTTATAACTAAAAAACCAAAGCATTTAGAGCAAATCTGACATGGGGTAAATATGTTTATCAGGTCAAGATCTATCTGCCCTGAAATTTTCAGATGAATCGGTCAATCGGTTGTTGGGTTGCTGCCCCTGAATTGGTAATTTTGAGGAAATTTTGCTGTTTTTGGTTATTATCTTGAATATTATTATAGATAGAGATAAACTGTAAACAGCAATAATGTTCAGCAAAGTAAGATCTACAAATAAGTCAACATGACCAAAATGGTCAGTTGACCCGTTTAGGAGTTATTGCCCTTTATAGTCAATTTTTAACCATTTTTCGTTAATTAAAGTAATCTTTTACAAAAATCTTCTCCTCTGAAACTACTGGGCCAAATTAATCCAAACTTGGCCACAATCATCTTTGGGGTAGCTAGTTTAAAAAATGTGTGGCGTGACCTGGTCAACCAACCAAGATGGCCGCCACGGCTAAAAATAGAACAAAGGGGTAAAATGCAGTTTTTGGCTTATAACTCAAAAACCAAAGCATTTTGAGGAAATCTGACATGGGATAAAAATGTTAATCAGGTCAAGATCTATCTGCCCTGAAATTTTCAGATGAATCGGTCAATCGGTTGTTGGGTTGCTGCCCCTGAATTGGTAATTTTGAGGAAATTTTGGTGTTTTTGGTTATTATCTTGAATATTATTATAGATAGAGATAAACTGTAAACAGCAATAATGTTCAGCAAAGTAAGATCTACAAATAAGTCAACATGACCAAAATGGTCAGTTGACCCGTTTAGGAGTTATTGCCCTTTATAGTCAATTTTTAACCATTTTTCGTAAATTAAAGTAATCTTTTACAAAAATCTTCTCCTCTGAAACTACTGGGCCAAATTAATCCAAACTTGGCCACAATCATCTTTGGGGTATCTAGTTTAAAAAATGTGTGGCGTGACCTGGTCAACCAACCAAGATGGCCGCCACCGCTAAAAATAGAACATAGGGGTAAAATGCAGTTTTTGGCTTATAACTCAAAAACCAAAGCATTTTGAGGAAATCTGACATGGGATAAAAATGTTTATCAGGTCAAGATCTATCTGCCCTGAAATTTTCAGATGAATCGGTCAATCGGTTGTTGGGTTGCTGCCCCTGAATTGGTAATTTTGAGGAAATTTTGGTGTTTTTGGTTATTATCTTGAATATAATTATAGATAGAGATAAACTGTAAATAGCAATAATGTTCAACAAAGTAAGATCTACAAAAAAGTCAACATGACCAAAATGGTCAGTTGACCCCTTAAGGAGTTATTGCCCTTTATAGTCATTTTTTGTCAATTTTTCGTGAAGTTTTGTTATCTTGTACAAAAATCTTCTCCTCTGAAACTACTGAGACAAATTTAACCAAACTTGTCCACAATCATCATTAGGGTATCTAGTTTAAAAAATGTGTGGCGTGACCCGGCCAACCAACCAAGATGGCCACCACAGCTAAAAATAGAACATAGGGGTAAAATGAAGTTTTTGGCTTATGACTCAAAAACCAAAGCATTTAGAGCTAATCTGATATGGAATAAAATTGATTATCAGGTCAAGATCTATCCGCCCTGAAATTTTCAGATGAATCGGACAACCTGTTGTTGGGTTGCTGCCCCTGAATTGGTAATTTTAAGGAAATTTTGCTGTTTTTGGTTATTATCTTGAATATTATTATAGATAGAGATAAACTGTAAACAGCAATAATGTTGAGCAAAGTAAGATTTACAAATAAGTCAACATGATTGAAATGGTCAGTTGACCACTTTAGGAGTTATTGCCCTTTATAGTCAATTTTTAACCATTTTTCGTAAATCTTAGTTATCTTTTACAAAAATCTTCTCCTCTGAAACTACTGGGCCAAGTTCATTATAAATAGAGATAATTGTAAGCAGTAAGAATGTTCAGTAAAGTAAGATGTACAAACACATCACCATCACAGAAACACAATTTTGTCATGAATCCATCTGCGTCCTTTGTTTAATATTCACATAGACCAAGGTGAGCGACACAGGCTCTTTAGAGCCTCTAGTTATAGATAGAGATAAATTGTAAATAGAAAAAATGTTCAGCAAAGTAAGATTAACAAATAAGTCAACAGGTCCAAAATGGTCAGTTGACCCCTTTAGGAGTGATGGCCCTTTATAGTCAATTTTTAACCATTTTTCGTAAATCTTAGTTATCTTTTACAAAAATCTTCTCCTCTGAAACTACTGGGCCAAATAAAATCAAACTTGGCCACAATCATCATTGGGGTATCTAGTTTAAAATTTGTGTCCAGTGACCCGGCCAACCAACCAAGATGGCTGCCATGGCTAAAAATAGAACATAGGGGTAAAATGCAGTTTTTGGCTTATAACTCAAAAACCAAAGCAATTAGAGCAAATCTGACGGGGTAAAATTGTTTATTAGGTCAAGATCTAACTGCCCTGAAATTTTCAGATGAATCGGACAACCCGTTGTTAGGTTGCTGCCCCTGAATTGGTAATTTTAAGGAAATTTTTGCTATTTTTGGTTATTATCTTGAATATTATTATAGATAGAGATAAATTGTAAATAGAAAAAATGTTCAGCAAAGTAAGATTAACAAATAAGTCAACTGGTCCAAAATGGTCAGTTGACCCCTTTAGGAGTGATGGCCCTTTATAGTCAATTTTTAACCATTTTTCGTAAATCTTAGTTATCTTTTACAAAAATCTTCTCCTCTGAAACTACTGGGCCAAATAAAATCAAACTTGGCCACAATCATCATTGGGGTATCTAGTTTAAAATTTGTGTCCAGTGACCCGGCCAACCAACCAAGATGGCCGCCATGGCTAAAAATAGAACATAGGGGTAAAATGCAGTTTTTGGCTTATAACTCAAAAACCAAAGCAATTAGAGCAAATCTGACGGGGTAAAATTGTTTATTAGGTCAAGATCTAACTGCCCTGAAATTTTCAGATGAATCGGACAACCCGTTGTTAGGTTGCTGCCCCTGAATTGGTAATTTTAAGGAAATTTTTGCTATTTTTGGTTATTATCTTGAATATTATTATAGATAGAGATAAACTGTAAATAGAAAAAATGTTCAGCAAAGTAAGATTAACAAATAAGTCAACAGGTCCAAAATGGTCAGTTGACCCCTTTAGGAGTGATGGCCCTTTATAGTCAATTTTTAACCATTTTTCGTAAATCTTAGTTATCTTTTACAAAAATCTTCTCCTCTGAAACTACTGGGCCAAATAAAATCAAACTTGGCCACAATCATCATTGGGGTATCTAGTTTAAAATTTGTGTCCAGTGACCCGGCCAACCAACCAAGATGGCTGCCATGGCTAAAAATAGAACATAGGGGTAAAATGCAGTTTTTGGCTTATAACTCAAAAACCAAAGCAATTAGAGCAAATCTGACGGGGTAAAATTGTTTATTAGGTCAAGATCTAACTGCCCTGAAATTTTCAGATGAATCGGACAACCCGTTGTTAGGTTGCTGCCCCTGAATTGGTAATTTTAAGGAAATTTTACAGTTTTTGGTTATTATCTTGAATACTATTATAGATAGAGATAACCTGTAAACAGCAATAATGTTCAGAAAAGTAAGATTTACAAATAAGTCAACATGACTGAAATGGTCAATTGACCCCCTAAGGAGTTATTGTCCTTTATAGTCAATTTTTAAAAATTTTCATAAAATTTATAAATTTTTACTAACATTTTCCACTGAAACTACTTGGCGAAGTTCATTATAGATAGAGATAATTGTAAGCAGCAAGAATGTTCAGTAAAGTAAGATGTACAAACACATCACCATCACCAAAACACAATTTTGTCATGAATCTATCTGCGTCCTTTGTTTAATATTCACATATACCAAGGTGAGCGACACAGGCTCTTTAGAGCCTCTAGTTTCTTTTCTTTTCTATCCTTATTAGTCCTCTACCGACAAAGTCGAAGGGTACTTTATGTTTGCACTCTGTCTGTTTGTCTGTCTGTCTGTCCGTCCGCCTGTCCATCCGTCTGTCTGTCTGTCTGTCCAGCAATTCAGTTTTCCCCACTTTTTTTTCTTCATGCTGATGAAGATATTGATTGATATTTGGTGTATTGTTTTATAATGACAAGTTACAGATCCAGTTCAAATTTTGTTATATGGTCTGATGATTTTGTGCACAGTTATGTTCCTTGGACGTAGAAAATTCATTCAAATAATCAGTTTCAACACTTTTTTCGTTATGCTTGGTCTTTTGCGGATAGTTGTCTTATTGGTAATATACCACCGCAAAAATTAAAAAATTGGTCCTGCATTGGTATCACATCGTTCTCGTCGTTGTCAGCGTCGTTGTCGTCTGCATTGTCGTTAGCGTCATCGGAAGACAGATGGTTTCCAGATAATAACTTTAGTATAAGTAAATAGAAATCAATAAAATTTTAACACAATATTTATAACCACAAAAGGAAGGTTGGGATTGATTTTAGGGGTTATGATTCCAAAGGTTTAGGAATAAGGGCCAGAAAGGGGCCCAAATAATCATTTTTGTAGTTTCAAGTCAATAACTTTTGTTTAAGTGTATAAATCTCTCTGAAATTATTCCACAAGTTTCCATACTACAGGGATGGTTATGGAGGGTAACAAGGGTTTTCTGGTTAAAGGACAATTTAGACAATTTAAAATGTAAGGGAGGTAATCCAATTTACTTTAAAGAATACTGTTATACATATGTTTGATTACCTCCCTTTGTCTTGAGATGATAACTGTAAATTTATTTTTAGAAGTTACTATTAATTAATATAAATTTTAACCATGACTGTATGTCATTTTATATTTTGATATTTTATGATGTATTTAAATGAGTATAGTTATTGTTGCAAACTCCATAAGAAATTTGAATTGAGATTATTTTTGGAATAAGGGAAATGGGGAGGTGAAAAAAATTGGAAAAGGGGGGGGGGGGGGGGGGTTCAGAAACATTTCTTCAAATATTTTTTTTTAGGGGATTAATATTTAACAGCATAGTGCATTGCTCAAAAGCCAAAAAAAATTAATTTAAATTCTTCAGACCACATTTATTCTGTGTCAGAAACCTATGCTTTTTCAACTATTTAATCACAATCCAAATTCAGAGCTGTATCAAGCTTGAATGTTGTGTCCATACTTGCCCCAACTGTTCAGGGTTCGACTTCTGCAGTTGTATAAAGCTGTGCCCTGCGGAGCATCTGGTCTTTTTTATTTTGAAGATATTGCCTTGATAATTGTTATCTAATTTACACCATGACAATGTTTTAGATCAAGTTAGCATTGTGTTCCAGTACAATGAATTTTTAACTGGTAGGGGACTTATGTATTGCAATGCAATACTCTCAGAATGCTTGTTTATTTTGTTTTTTGTTTTCATTTTTTTTTGGTTGGAGTAAAGAGGGGGAACATTCTGCTAATGTATGCATCTTCAAGACACAAAGGATAACCATTGGTGTCTTACAGATGCAAAATTTCCATACTTTTCCTTTGAAAATCAATCTAATATAGATGTTACTAATTGTATATTATAAAAATTATATTTTAAAATTGTGTATGTGTATTTTTTTCATATAATTATTTATCATAACTGTTTTAAACAGGGAACAAAATGATTAACACAATGTATGAAAGCAGCCTTGACAAATGTTATGTGGATTTTAATTACGTTGACAAGAATAAAAGATCAAGTAATGCAGAGTCAGATTTAAATGTTTTCAAAATAGAACCACAAGTGATGTATAAGAATGAAGTTTTAGATGTTGCAGTTCTAAAACTAAAACGAGAAAAGAATAAAAACTTTCCACCTCCTTTAGATTTGTTTGACAGTCTGGATCCCGAAAAGGATGATGATAAAGAGATTTATTTAATTGGCCACAATAAAAGTGATGAAAAAAACTTTAATTTTGGGATTGGTCTTTGGACTCCTACAGAAACAAAAATGAAAGACATGGAGAAGTTTTGTCTGGAGTATGGAAAACCAAATGGATATATAGGGTTGGACAGAAAAGATAGATTAGTAATTAAGTGTGAATTTGTCAGCGGTGCTTCAGGGTGCCCTGGTGTTGTTATTTACAAAGACAAAGCTTATGTTGTGCTTGTTTATATTCGAGGATTTCCAGATTTTTATTATAGTAAACTATTCCCGAAAAGAAAAAGAGAAGAATTCCCAAAGGAAAGATTACTCCAACAAGGAGTTAACATCGGATCTGTTTTTAAAACTATGACCGAAAATACAATGCATTTAAGACTGAGAAATGAAATTTTTCCAATTGAGGCTAATCTAAAACAACAGGCAAGTGGTCAAAACCCATATGCAATTGGAGGTGCAAGTTCATTTCAAAATGAAAAGAATGTAAAGGAAAAGGAAACAGAAAAGAAATCTGGAAAAGGGACTACTTGCACAGAGGGACATTCTGAAACAGCAATACCAGACTCGGCCAAATATAATAGACAACCATCGTATGCTCTTGCAATTGACGACAGAGTAGACATAGCTTATCCTAATATGAAACCTCCTGGAGATGACACTGACATAACTTTACAACATGGTCACAGTCAGAATAACGCTGTTCCTAGAAATGATCAGAATTATACACAAGGTAAAAATATTGGTAAACAGTTGTTCAAATGATTGGACATTGGATTCATAATTTCTTAACTTGAAACATTCTATTTGACATTTTTTTTTTAAGATAAAAATTCCAATAATACTATACATAAACTCATCATAGTTACCAGGATTGAAAAAATGTATTTGTGCCAAATGCGAGATCATCTACAAAAAGATTCATCAGTAACACTGGAATACATTTTCATACGACCGCAAAATTTGAAAAATTTTTCGTCGTATATTGCTATCACGTTGGCGTCGTCGTCTGTGTCGTCGTCCGAATACTTTTAGTTTTCGCACTCTAACTTTAGTAAAAGTGAATGGAAATCTATGAAATTTTAACACAAGGTTTATGACCACAAAAGGAAGGTTGGTATTGATTTTGGGAGTTTTGGTCCCAACATTTTAGGAATTAGGGGCCAAAAAGGGCCCAAATAAGCATTTTCTTGGTTTTCGCACTAGAACTTTAGTTTAAGTTAATAGAAATCTATGAAATTTTGACACAAGGTTTATGACCACAAAAGAACAGTTGGCATTGATTTTGGGAGTTTTGGTTTCAACAGTTTAGGAATTAGGGGCCAAAAAAGGGCCCAAATAAGCATTATTCTTGGTTTTCGCACAATAACTTTAGTTAAGTAAATAGAAATCAATGAAATTTAAACACAATGTTAATGACTACAAAAGGAAGGTTGGTATTGATTTTGGGAGTTTAGGTCCCAACAGTTTAGGAATTAGGGGCCAAAAAGGGACCCAAATAAGCATTTTTCTTGGTTTTCGCACCATAACGTTAGTATAAGTAAATAGAAATCTATGAAATTTAAACACAAGGTTTATGACCATAAAAGGAAGGTTGGTATTGATTTTGGGAGTTTTGGTCCCAACAGAATAAGGGGCCCAAAGGGTCCAAAATTAAACTTTGTTTGATTTCATCAAAATTGAATAATTGGGGTTCTTTGATATGCCGAATCTAACTGTCATGACTGTGTATGTAGATTCTTAACTTTTGGTCCCGTTTTCAAATTGGTCTACATTAAGGTCCAAAGGGTCCAAAATTAAACTTAGTTTGATTTTGACAAAAAATGAATCAGTTAGGTTCTTTGATATGCTGAATCTAAAAATGTACTTAGATTCTTGATTATTGGCCCAGTTTTCAAGTTGGTCCAAATCGGGTTCCAAAATTAAACTTTGTTTGATTTCATCAAAAATTGAATAAATGGGGTTCTTTGATATACCAAATCTAACTGTGTATGTAGATTCTTCATTTTTGGTCCTGTTTTCAAATTGGTCTACACTAAAGTCCAAAGGGTCCAAAATTAAACTTAGTCTGATTTTAACAAAAATTGAAATCTTGGGGTTCTTTGATATGCTGAATCCAAAAATGTACTTAGATTTTTTTATTATGGGCCCAGTTTTCAAGTTGGTCCAAATCAGGATCTAAAATTATTATATTAAGTATTGTGCAATAGCAAGTCTTTTCAATTGCACAGTATTGCGCAATGGCAAGAAATATCTAATTGCACAATATTGTGAAATAGCAATTTTTTTTTTAATTAGAGTTATCTTTCTTTGTCCAGAATAGTAAGCAAGAAATATCTAATTGCAAAATATTGTGCAATAGCAAGATTTTTTTTTAATTGGAGTTATCTTTCTTTGTCCAGAATCAACTTAAATCTTTGTTATATACAATATACAATGTATATTCACTTTTTACTACCAACTGATAAATTAAAATAATCTTTACCATTCAGTGATAACAAGCAGTTTTTTTACATCTTAATATTTTATGATGTATTCAAATGAGTAGTTATTGTTGCAAACTCCATTAGAAATTTTAATTGAGATTAGTTTTGGAATAAGGGAAAGGGGGATGTGATTAAAAAAATTGGGTTCAATTTTTCTCATTTGAAATTTCATAAATAAAAGAGAAAATTTCTTCAAACATTTTTTTGAGAGGATTAATATTCAACAGCATAGTGAATTGCTCTAAGAGAAAACAAAAATTTTAAGTTCATTAGAACACATTCATTCTGTGTCAGAAACCTATGCTGTGTCAACTATTTAATCACAATCCAAATTTAGAGCTGAATCCAGCTTGAATGTTGTGTCCATACTTGCCCCAACCGTTCAGGGTTCAACCTCTGCGGTCGTATAAAGCTACGCCCTGCGGAGCATCTGGTTTTATAAAGGCAAAATAAAATATGAAATTGATTATAGATATTCCTAAAAGAAGATGTGGTATGATTGCCAATGAGACGACTTTCCATAAGAGACCAAAGGACACGGCAATTAACAACTATACATGTAGGTCACCATACTGCCTTCAACAATGAGCAAAGCCCATACTGCATAGTCAGCTATAAAAGGCCTAAAAATGACAATGTAAAACAATTCAAATGAGATGACTAACTGTAACGGCCTAATTTATGTACAAAAAATGAATGAAAATTAAATATGCGACAAATAAAAACCACAACCAAACGACAACCACAGAATTACAGGCTCAGAACTTGGGACATGCACATACATTCAGAATGTGACAGGTTAAACATGTTAGGGAGATCCGCTTCTTGGATACTATTATAAATTTGCTATATTTGGTTATAAAATAATTCTTCTGTGTACATGTTTGTCTGGTAGGATGTATTAGACCTTGACTATGTTTCAATTTCTGGACAGGGATATGATAAAATATATGCTTAACATTGTTTTGGATAAATTGATGTGCCCTTTCGCAAAACAACCATCATAATCATGATAATGTATTGTTTAGTTGATGCTGTATGATATCTATATTTATTGCTATTTTGTGCATTTTTCCTTTGATCTTTTTTTGTGATAATTTTCATATCATGCTAACTCGCTTGAGATGGAAAATTATCGCTAGAAACTAAGGAGGCATGTGCCGGGTGTTGGTAATGAAATTGACATGAAATTGACAACGTCGTGATAGGTAAAATAGCGATAAACAGATTAACATTGGTCATCTCAACTCGATTGCTTTTCTCGCTTTCGACATGTCGGCTCAAGCGAGAAAGACAATCTCGTTGAGATGATCTACGATAATCTATAAATATATCTAGGTTTATATTCAGAAAATACTTTAGTGAATACTTTCAATCTCATTTAAAAAAAAATTAAACCTTTTATTTGCAGAAACAAACTTAGATGTGAATAAAGATAGCCAGTCGAGAATGGAAAACGCTTCTTCAGAGATTCCTGATATGAGTCAAGATGAAAAATCAGTGCCTGATACAAACCCTGGGAAAACACAACCTGTCAAAGATCTAACTATTGGTAAGATTTATTACTGTAAATTCAGAAATTATTGCGTGTGTTTATTATTGCTATTTTGTCTAGACTTAAATGCGATTTTAATTTTTACGATTTTTAGTAAAATTCTGTTTAATTCAAATAAAATATTTCAAAATGCCAGTTTTAATTATTGCGTTTACAACTGTTGCATTTTTCTCGCAATAATATAAACCTTGCAATAAATTCTGAATTTACAGTATATAAAAACAAGAATTGTATACTGTAGATTCATTTATTATCCTTGTTACCAATTTTCCTGGAATGAGGAAAACCTGTGTCATTTTGGTCTCTTGTGGACAGTTGTCTCATTGGCAATCATACCACATCTTCTTTTTTATATTTTCAAGACATTTGATTAAGTGGTTTTGAAAAAAATGTATGCTACCTTACAATAAATTTGTAAGTATTTAGTCACAAAATTAAATTGCCGCAAATTGGGTAAGAAAAGGGCTTAAATGTGAAATAAAGTATCTGCGAAAATAACTTGGGTTACAGTATTGACAGTATTGAATCATTATGTATGCAACTGAAATTTATATGGCAAGTATGGTTTTAAAATGTACATGGGCATCAAAACTCCAAAAAAAAAAAAATTATTTCATTTTCCATCCCACTTGAAATAGGAATTTACCATAGCATGATTCAGCACACAATAACATTAAATTATAGATATCTTTTTTATTGGTCGAAAACCATTGACAATTTTATAATTTATTTTGTAGAAGAATGGATAGGAAATGACATGCAAGCATACAAAGAAAAACAATTAAAAGAATTAGACCTTTCAATCCTCAGTAAAGCTATAAATATTTCAAAGGCAAATAGTGTTGCATTACAACTTGGATTAAGTCAGTCTGATTTTGAACAATTAAGGCATCAAGGTCAAACAGACTTATGTTACCTCATTTTGTATAAATGGAGAAACAAGAACGGTAATGCAGCTACTCTTGAAAAACTCATTGGAATCCTGTTCCTAGCATGGGAATGTGATAGCGAGACTGTGTTTACTGAACAATTAAAGTCTGCAATTCTAAAAGTAATGAAATAATACTGAAAAGTTTAAAATATGCCTTTATGGGGGATACGGGAATGGTGATGTCATTCAGTCTGTCATTCTATGGAAGCTCACATATACATATATATCTCATCAAATTGTAATTATCATATGTCAAAATGGCACATCAGCAATATCTGAGTTGACTTAAAATCATAATTGATTATATTTGAAGGAGTTGCATGAGCCACTTAGAAGTATATTAAAGTGAAAATTCCAGTACATGGACTTGTTGATAAAGAAATTATTTTTATTACAATGTACATCATATCAACATCAAAAATATTAATGTCGTAGGTGCACCTAATTTGGCATATAGAAAATTTTCACTGTTTTTATTATCGTAAATATTGTTTTAATATTGCAATTTTATTTTGATATTGCAAAAATTAAGACTGGATAGCTTTTACAAAAATAAAAACACACATTTGAAATCATTATATTTAGGCAGCATTTCAGAATTTGTAATAACTATATCATATTTTTATACATTGCTCAAAAATCACATTAATTTTTTGAACCTAAGTATATCTGATTCAATGGACATGATGACATGTGCAAAACATTTAACATTTTAAATATGTTTTTCTAATAATAATTTTCTTTTATATAAGGTTTAAAACTCATCATATGTATGCATGTTTGTATAATGTAGCAATAATTTCTACATTCACAATCATAAACATCCAAAGCAAAGGAACATTGCTTTTATGCTGTTCTTTATTTTAAAACCAAAATCTTGATACTTGTTATTTTATTAATCTTCATTGTATAGAGAGCATCATATTAAACTGTATTTTAGGATTTTATAACAGTAGATTGTTTATTGTTCAATTTTAAATTTGTATTTGAATTGTATATAGCATAATTGTGTACATATGAATTGTACATGCAATTTCTGTGACATCCCTTGTAATTTTTTTGGTTCTTAGGCAGCAACCATTTGATTTTCTGGGGGGGGGGGGGGGGGGGGGGGGGGGGGCTATGGTTTTTTTTGGAAAAAAAAGTTTGTTTCCAGTTTTTGGAGAAAAAAATAATTTGTTTTTGATTCTGAGAAAAAAAATTGTTTGTTTCACCCTCAGCTGCCACTATATGTAATGCTAAAATTGAAAGAAAAAAATTGTTTTCGACTTGTTGCGAAAAAAAAAATTTGTCCAGAAAAAAAAACCATAGCCCCCCCCAGAAAATCAAATGGTTGCTGCCTTATTATAGATCTTATCGTTATGAGTTTTCCCCATATTTCAATATTAAATGTATTGGTTTGTATGTACATTACATTTGAGTGTTCCTCATGAAGGTAAATCCATAAAAGTGTTTCAGAGGCATCTAATTGATAAAGTGTTGTTTTCTTTTATTTATTTTTCATTAATGATCACATTTTAATTTTCCATTGTAATATCCTACTGTAGCATGTGCAGGTATCATATATTTATAATCAATCACACTTTATTATATTGTATTTCTGTAAAATACTGAATTTTCAGTTATTAATCATGAAAATATTTTGATATGATAAAAAAATATATATGTTCAGTTTTATATGATGTTAATTGTATATTTTCATGATTAGGTCAGTATAAGTATTTTTAAATTTTTCATCCATATAAATAAGAAATGTGCTTCGTTCCTTTTGCTAAAATTTGCTAATTTGTGATATTAATTGACAATCTATAAAGTATCCCAACAGGAAAATAAATTGTTGCAGATCAAAGATTTTAAAGTTATGATATATGTACCTGTATATAAATAAAGCAATCAAGATGTATTAGATTATATTTTGTTTCTGTCCATATGACAATTGATACACAAAGAACCATATATTGTCAAACAGTTACATGTATCACATTAAGACGTCCCATTGTGGTGAAGTCATTACCTAGGAAATAAGCCAATACAGAAACACGAGATAATGAAAAGTAAAAAAAACAAACTGTATGCAGATCTCATAATGTTTATGGTTTTATTATTCGGTCTTATTGATGTTAAACCACAACATTTTTTAAAACTGTATGCCTTTTCTAAAACCAATTTATTACTGTATAGCAGGTTACTTTTGGGGAGTGTTAATTTTTGCAGATAGAATTAAATCACCGAAATGAATTCCACAAAATTTTACAGTGCACTTCTAATGGAATTGTATAAATGTTTTGAATTACCAAAAATAATAACCGCCAAAACATTTTGTATACCTTATTTAATGAAAATTTATGAAATTCCTTTAATACACCTGTGAAAATAACCTGCCATACATTATCTATGAATCATCTTGTCCATTTGTCCTTGAATCTTGAAAGTTCATTCCTGAACAGCTGAATGGATTACAAGAAGAATTTGAAGATAATACAACATATGGTGATACATGTAGGTTATTTAAGGGCATACGATACAGTTTTGATCCCGTATTTACAGTTTGATGAAAATTTCCATATAGGCTATTTTTTGCCTGATTAAATCAAATATGGTATAAAAAATATACCTTCATGTGCTCTTTTTTGAGTTAAATGAGGTGGAAATTTTGTACATTTGCTCAAAATTTGGATTTGTGGCCGTATTTTCCCTTTCGAAAGAAAGCCATAACTTTTTTGTTTTAAAAGATAAACACAAATTGCTTTTTGTTAAATAATTTGTAATTTCTGTTTTTTATCATACAAAATTATTACTCATATTTATCAAATGGTTATGAATTGAGAAAAAAATGTAATTTTTTGCTGTATATGTATCAAAATTAAAAAAATTGCATTATTTACAGTTTTTTATAAAATTTGGTCCACATAATCTCCCTGCTAAATGAAACAAAATGTCGTTTTAAAAAATAGGGTCCATGCACTCGTTTTCAAATTAAATCAGTTTGAATGATAAAAATCAGTCGAAAAATGCATCTTTTCCCGATATGTCATAGTTTGACGTCGCGAAAATAACATTTGACGTTAGCAACGTCATTACCTCCTCTGTAACTGTATCGTATGCCCTTAATAAAAGGAAGATGTGTTAAGATTGCCAATGAGACACCTCTCCACAAGAGACCAAATGACACAGAATTATTTGTTTGTTTGTCAATGCTTAACATTGTTTTCACCAACCCTAAGTATATCATAAAGCTGTGACAATACTTGTCAATTAATATAAGAGTCAAACCCACCTTACCATGACATTGGTTCTCAGAGTTGACAAGCTAGCTGGTGATTACTGCAGATGACATGTTCATTTGTCTTGTAGCTCTATAAATTTTAATGATTCTTGAGAGGCAGACAATTGAATATACAGAACTATTAGCTATATTACTAAACCATCAAAAGGATTTCAATAAATCTTTACACAAGGGCAACAATACATAAATCAAATTAAAGGGAGATAACTATTCTTATATTTAAATTCATTATTTACTATTAATCTTGCAACTGTAACCAATAGATATCATATATAATCACAGCTAGTAACCACAACTTTAAATGGATTAAAAGGAAGCTTCAAACAAAGATAATACACAAAATGAAAATGTATATGTTTGAATTGTTTTACACTTGGCATTTTAAAGCCCTTTATAGCTTGAAGTTCACTGTGAGCCAAGGCTCGTAGTATGACCTATAATGGTTGACTTTTACAAATAGTGACTTGAATGGAGAGTTGTCTCATTGGCACTCATTCATCTTCTTATATCTATGGATCAAAATTTCTGGTTTAACAATATAATAGTCAATTGAAGCTGGGGATAGATAACATTTTCTTTAGTGTGATATAGTTTGAAGGAAAGAAGTTAAAACAAACTTATGCCAGCTTGCTACTTTATTTCAAATAAAAGAAATCCTAAAAATCTGGACCTCCAAATAAGACATGAGGCTTTCAAATGACTTGAGGTTATACAAGGTTTGACTAAGTATATAAGTAAAGCAACCAATGACCATGACTCCTGTCAAGCATAACTTAAAAGAAGTCAAAATCAAACATGGCCTCAATCTTTGTCATCAGAAACAATATATTTTTATCTTAAAAGTTGTTAAACAGTTCCCAAGTTATGGCATGGAAACGACACAAGGTGTAATTTTTCATCCAGTTAAGAACTAAAACTCCTGAATGGCAAAAGTGAACAATGTTTATATAAACTTCAACCCAATTTTGTCATGAAAAACAAATTAGAAGTTTAAAGGATTTGTTGAACCATTCTCAATTGACATAAAATGGTATTTTTGTACAGCTTGAAACTTCCTGTTGATGAAGCAAGACATATAAAATTTCATTCCATTATATCAGCTGCGTCAACTTTACCTTCAGTATGTGGTCAAATTTTTGTTGACACAAATGACTTTCTAGAAAGTTCATAATAGTTACTTTGCACAGTAAGAGAAGCCTCACAGCTATAGTCATCCTGCCTGCCAACTATACTATCACAAATTACATGTAACATACAGACTCTTTAAAGGGAGAGCCAAGATTTAAAATTGTGAGCATGCTCTGTGTTGATGACTTCACTGTGAGTTTGAGATGAAGGCCAGCAATAAAAGCGCTGTTTCTTTGCTTTTTGTTTCCTTTTTTGTTGTGTGTACTGATTTTTTGGTCATCAATGGTTATCCCATATCCTTTGATTTTCTACTTTATACCAACAACCTAACCTTCATGATAAAGACATACAAAATAAGAAAATTGGTCTTTTCAAATTAGAGTTATAATGAATCATTTGAAAAATCCTCTTTTTGTCACATGATTTTTTCTGCATCAATAAATTTTAACATACTGGGGTAATTTTATTACATGTAAATGTACATCATCCAACAAAAGTTCTTCATAATCAATAAAACAAAAAATGACTAAAAATTATACAAATATATAAATAAGATTAAGCAACATGTAATAAATACTATGCCGACTTTTTTCATCGAATCAAAAACTCACAGAAAAATTGACAAAATAAAACCAAAACCCACCGACCCTTTTCTTCTAATTTAGACAAATTTATGGTCAATTTGTAATTGCAGTGATTAATATTGAAAAGTTTTAACACGAGACATACTAACTATGTTGTCCATAATAAGTTCCATCCTTTACAGGTGTATAAAAAATAACAAATATCAAAAACAATATCAGGACTTTTGTTTACAGTATTTGTACATAATGTCTGTTATCTGTTTCAGTGTTGCATTTGTTCTGACACCATAGACATCTAAGTGTGTGCGGCTACATTTATATCCATCTTGTCTCAGGTACTCTAACAAACGACTGAATCTGAAATTATAAAAAAAAAATGTATATAATGCATTTTTTCTTGACTTATTCCACTTGTCTAGGAAACTGTATAAGTATCTTTTAAAGCAACAGTTAAAATTTATATTCCAAAAATGTTTTTTTTTATTTTTAAAAGTCTTTCTCCAAAAATATATATTTCAAAATTGTTCTTTCTTCCTAAGTTTTTATGTTTAACATGTCAAAAGACTAAGAGCATAAACTTTTTGGGCTGAGGACGTTTGCCTGTTTTTAACGTTTATCCATAATGAAAATTATAACTTTTAACAATTGCAAGCTTTATCTAACAGACAAATTAGAATACTGATCAATGAAAAAGACAATAGAAGGGAAGTCATAAGAAACAAATATTGAAAAGACCAAATGTCCTATGAAAGAGCCCAAATTTCCTATGAAAAAGCCCAAACGTCCTATCGCTATTACAACAAACCATAGGTGAGGGTCTGAGTGGAGTTTACAGAATATAGAATATCATTGACAGGGTTAACAGAATATATGACCCCAGAACACAGTTATTTCGTAGTGCAATTTTTTAGACAATAAATTGAAATTAAAAAAATCGCACCTGCTCTATCTCAAAAAGATTTTTTAAGTGTAATTCTACTACTATTGGGACAAATAATATCAAAATTATAGAAACTTCTACCAGCTCTTACTCAAAATATTGACAATTCTGTGATTAGGTGGTCTGAAATTTAGTTTAACAGCTACCGAAGAACTAAATTTTGACCTTTTTTTAACTGGACCAAATCACTCGTTAACATAAAGATTCAGCACACAAATTTTTTATGCCCAATTTATGAGCATTATGTTTTTCTGGTCTGTGCGTCCGTTCGTCTGTCCATTTGTCCGTCTGTCCGTTTGTCGGTCTGTCCTGTTTCAGGTCAAAGTTTTGGTTAAAGTTTTGGGTCGAGGTAGTTTCTGATGAAGTTGAAGTCCGATCAACTTCAAACTTAGTAAACATGTTCCCTATGATATAATCTTTCTAATTTTAATTCCAAATTAGAGATTTTATCCCATTTTCACAGTCCACTGAACATAGAAAATGATAGTGCGGATGGGGCATCTGTGTACTTGGGACACATTCTTTTTAACATGTAATTTCATCCCTTTACTTAATATTTCATGCATCAAATATGAAGAAATAAATTGGGAAAGTGTATCAAAAAAAAAAGGCAAGTTATACTAACTGTTCACACTAGGAACTATATTCGTAGACAAGGAAAACCAAAGGTCGATTTTCAGATAACTGTGTCCTTGGACCATAGAATAGCCTGGATAAGGTTTACAGAATAAAGAATAATGAGCAAAAAGTGCAGAATATGTGGCCAAAAAATAAAGAATAGAAAAAAAATTATAAAGAATAACAATAATTCTGGGTTCTCAAATATAGAGCTCAGAGATTATTGGGCTAGACAATTAAAGATTAAAAAATATTAGGCAAAACAAATAAAGAATACAGAATATTGAGCAAAACAAATAGAGAATAGGGAAAATGGTCTAAAAATGGTCTTAAATTAGGATAATAAAGAAATAAAGGACCCCCAATCCAAATTCTAATAGGTGTCGATAGGGGAAAAACATATTCAATGTTTGATGACATACTTTGGATGTTCAACAGATTTCAATTTCATGCCATGAAGATTATAGTAAAATGGTGGCATTGGTTCTTCAGGGGGAGATAACTTTGTCTTCTTCTTATCTGGTTCCTCACTGTTGTCTTCTGGCAGGGAACATTTTGGACACTTTGCTTCTTCCATTAAAGTTTCAATACTGAAACTATCTGAGAAATTCCAATCCATGTCTTTACAACCATGTAACATGGAGTCTAAAAAGGAAACATTGAAAAGTTTTCCAGACCTATAAAATAAAATAAAAACTGGTTTAATTTGTGTAAATAAAATTTAATGAGATTTCATTGATACACAATGTGGAATCATTATTTTACTTGGATGATAATGGAAATGTTTAACGACCTTGACTGGCTATACAGCACTCGCACGGTCGGTAATTTTTCTTGGATAACTAATTTTCATTGATTTTGTTGGTTAAGATCAACTCTAAATTGAAGTGTTCAAAGGAAATAGAAATTTCCTATAGGCTTGTATACAGAATCTAATTCGTATCTATGAAAATTGGTAACCAAGAAAATAAAAAATTCTACAAAAGTTGGTATTGGTTAATTTTTCATATGACAAATAGATTTTTAAAATAACATGAATATGTAAAACTTTGATCTTTCTTTATTATACAAAAATGTACTACATTATTTTAATAAGTATGTTAGAAAATCCTGAACATTTGATGTGCTGTGGTTATTTTTTATACCAGATATACCATCAATTTCACTGGGAAGGAATATCATGTGACATCAATGGAAGTGCTAATGGACATTTTCTTCTTTCTTATTGTTATCTAGTCTTCTAACATTTTTTTAATGAGATCTATGAAAACAAAAAAAGTTATAAATTTCCTACCAGGCAGGTCCTAAAATAACAGCAGTCTTCCCAGCATTATTCTTATTGCAGGAACATGGGAGCAAACTGTATGGGTCTTCTGAAATTTTTAGAAAATACCTAAAGCATGAAACATACAGGAATCTCAATCAACAAATGTTCTATTTGAATCTAATAAAGAGATGGGTATTAATCAATCTAATTAAAAACCAATCTCTCATCCCTCCTGTTTTCTGATATGTCGCGTGGGAGATCTAACAAAACCCGCTTTGAGGTCACATGTGAGTGACCTCGTAGGTCTGTCTTTTTCGACCAATGAAAATGAGTCTTCGACGATCTTGAAAGTTTATTGTAAGGTAAAGGGATGTAACTCATTTTATTTAAGAAGAAATCGTCAGTCCAAAGAATTCATAAACTTTTTTGATTGGCTTATTGATAGGTCGTCAACTCATTTGCATATCATTATAAATTCATAACTAATAGTTCACTCACATGTTGCCTCAAAGCGGGTTTCGTTAATAGATCTCCCACGTGAAATATCAGAAAATGGGAGCCATGAGAGATTGGTTTTTAATTAGATTGGGTATTAATTGCCAACTAGCATGAGGTCAATGATTGTTGAATTACCTTCATTTCAATTACCTAAATATTTTTAAAAAGGTATGTATCAAATTTAAATATAACATGTTTCAGAGTACAGTATACTGATTAAGAAAAATTTATAATCTTGGTTAATGTTTCATCCTATATGTTTATCTGTTTTATTATGACATGACTGATGAAAGTATCATGAAAATTTGAAAATCATGAGTTATAATCAGATAAAAATATAGTTTTATCATCCCTTTCAAATATTATAAACTATAAATGTATCATAAACTTATAAACAGACAAATTGTCACGCCAGGAACATATTTTGTGTTCATTTTTTTCACTTAAAAAATCAGTATGAGAAATAGTTTTCTATTATCAAATATTAATGTTTCTCGGGAAATTATTAATTACTTAATAAGAAAAATGTTCATGGTCATTTTATGATTCAAAAGGAAAAGTCCAGCTGACTTTAAATAATAACAGATCAAATGCTACCAATATACATGTATCTTCACAGTGGGTCTCGTTGGGGTCTAAGCATGACGCGGGATTGCCGATTTTTCATAAGCGTGACACGGGAAAGTCAAAATTATTGTGCCGTGAAAACGGGAATTAAGGTCTAGTGGGATACGGGAATTTACAAAAAAATGAGAATTGCTTAGGTACATAGTATAAGCGGGATACGGGAATCTGACAAAACAGTAAGCGGGATCCGGGATCAGAACCCCCAAGGAGACCCCCTTCACACTAGATTGAATAACCCAGATCTGAATAAATACAGTCTGGGTACACACTTCATTTACAACTCTTTGAAGTGTGTACCCAGACTGTATTTACAACTCTGTTCTACTTTTCTGTTCTGATTATTATTTCACCAACCAATGAAATTTGTATTTTGGAAATTTTTATGGGGTTTTATCTTTGCAACAAATATATAAATTTTTAACCTTATTAATGGGAGATAACTCAGATTTTTAACACAGTTCTAAGTTTAAATATTAAAAGTTGATTTTCTTTACACATCTACCAAATAAATTTTCCTTACAACTATTCTTAAATATTGCTCTTCCATGTTAGAAAAAGATACAAAAAAACTGCAAACAGATTTATAATGTATTTTTTTAGTGTTAAAATATAAATCCTGTGAAGATAACTTTTCACTAAAATACTGATTCCACAGTAGTTTGAATATCTAGTAGTGTGGAGTAATTTATTTTCGTGAATATCAATCTTTGTGGATTAAGGTAATTTTGCATTTTCAAGGATTTCTGATTTCATGGTTTGCCAAAGTCTATAGAATATTTTTTGTTTGTTGTTACTCTAAATTTGTTGTTTAAATTATACCCACACAGTGGTACATAAACATTTAACTCTAATTTTATTTTCTTCTGTATTTTTCTTGCTTCTTTTCTTTTCATATAAATAGAAACAAGAGTGCACATGCTGAAATGTCTCGCCTTCTATACTAATCATTGATATTATGTTGATAGTCTTAAGTATAAATCTAAGCTTTGTTACAACTGTCACATAAACTTTACATTAACCAAGATAACTAAACAAAGACCAATGAACCTTGAAAAAGAGGTCCAGGTCAGATGAACCATGCCAGGCAGACAGGTACAGCTAACAATGCTTCTATACAACATATATAGTTGACACATTACTTATAGTTTAAGAAAAATAGACCAAAACACAAAAACTTAACACTGTGCAATGAACCGTGAAAATGAGGTCACGGTTAAATAAAACCTGCTCGACTGACATAAAGATCATAAAATATTTCCATACACCAAATATAGTTGACCTATGGCATATAGCATTAGATAAAAAGACCAAAACTCAAAAACTTAACTTTGACCACTGAACCATGAAAATGAGGTCAAGGTCACATGACATCTGCCCGCTAGACATGTACACTTAACAATCATTCCATACAACAAATATAGTAGACCTATTGCATATGGTATGAGAAAAACAGACCAAAACACAAAAATTTAACTATAACCACTGAACCATGAAAATGAGGTCAAGGTCAGATGACACCTGCCAGTTGGGCATGTACACCTTACAGTCCTTCCATACACCGAATATACTAGCCATATTGCTTATAGTATCTGAGATATGGACTTGACCACCAAAACTTAACCTTGTTCACTGATCCATGAAATGAGGTCGAGGTCAAGTGAAAACTGTCTGACGGGCATGAGGACCTTGCAAGGTACGCACACATCAAATATAGTTATCCTATTACTTATAATAAGAGAGAATTCAACATTACAAAAAATTTGAACTTTTTTTTCAAGTGGTCACTGAACCATGAAAATGAGGTCAAGGACATTGGACATGTGACTGACGGAAACTTCGTAACATGAAGCATCTATATACAAAGTATGAAGCATCCAGGTCTTCCACCTTCTAAAATATAAAGCTTTTAAGAAGTGAGCTAACGCCGCCGCCGTAGCCGCCGCCGTTGCCGCCGCCGGATCACTATCCCTATGTCGAGCTTTCTGCAACAAAAGTTGCAGGCTCGACAAAAATGAATTTGCAACAATGTTTATTGTCATAAATAAATATATATTCAAATCTATCGCTAATATTACTGTATGTATGTTTGATGTGTTGTATTTGTTGTAAATCTTGAAAATAATAAAAATAAAAAAAATAAAAGTCTATGAAAATTGGAATCCTAAGAAAAATAATGAATCCACATTATCGTTTTGCGTAGTTTGTTATTGTGTTGCGACTTTACTCAACTGTCCCAGATTAGGAGGAGGGTTTGGTGCCAGTTTAAATGTGCCTGTAATTCAGTGGTTGTCGTTAGTTGCTTTGTTAAAAAATATTCCTTCATTATTTTGTACATAAGTTAGGCTGTTAGTTTTCATGTTTGAATTGTTTTACAATTGTCATTTTTGGGCTGTTTATAGCTTATTATGTGGTATATGTATAAGCCTTGCTCATTGATGAAGGCCATATGGTGACATATAGTTGTTAATTTCTGTATTGTTAGGTTTTGTCTCTTGTGGGAAGTTGTCTCATTGGTAATCATACCACATCTTCTTTTTTATATTCCAAACTGTTAATGTTACCTTGCGGAGACAATGTGTTGGGATGAAAGACTCTCTCTTCGCATATTTGACAGTGTAGAACTGGTACAATTTTATTTACGCAGCTATCCCCTTCTTTGGCCCCTCTTAAAATACGTACAACAATGAGGAAATTGTCATTTGCACACACTGATAATAACACATCTATTCCTTTGTTACATTTTGCACATGACCTGAAAATACAAAAGATCATATTATCATCAAGGAAATTAGAAAGTTGAGAGCCATCCATGTTCAATGTTAATTGATTAGGATTGTCAGTAGTGCTACCAAAAGTTTTTTGTCCTCTCCAGCTTCCTCCACCATTAAAAATTTACCTCCTCAATATAGCCAATAGTGCTGAAAATGGCTTTATGTCTTTGCTCATTGTTGAAGGTCGTACGGTGACCTATAGTTGTTAATGTCTGTGTCATTTTGGTCTTTTGTGGATAGTTGTCTCATTGGCAATCATACCACATCTTCTTTTTTATATTAACATGTTTAAATACCAACAATCAATCACTCAATCAATTAACATGATCAATGATTTAAATGTGTGTATAATTGAATTACTGGAACTTTTCATACACACACTAATGAAGTTGCATGAGAATTCCTAAAGCCAAACCATTTAGATCAAATACGGTACAACATTCCTCTATTTGTTTAATGAAAAAGGCCATTGTAATACAGCTACCAAAGGATCTGCCAGACCAGTGCTGAGAACAATAATTATAGTTATGCCCTTATGTGCCTCTTTTTTACATATTTGTTTGTTTTTATAGTGATTAAGATTATAACACAATGTTGACTGCTGTACCCTTATTTTTGACATTTTTATCTATTAATATGTCTGTTTGCTTTGATCACACATCATTAAATATAATGGAATTTGATGCAACTGTCATAAAATTGAGAGGTTTAGCTAGCTTTAAAGCTAGATTTAATCCACCATTTTCTACATCATAAGAAAATGCATGTACCAAGTCAGGAATATGACAGATGTTTTTCATTTGTTGGAAGTGTTTGAGCTTTTGATTTTGCCATTTGATTAGGGACTTTGCTTTTTGAATTTCCTTTGAGTTTGGTATTTTGGGGATTTTACTTTTTATATTAGAAGATGAAAATCACTTTCTCCTCTACTGTCAAATTAATAATGTTTTACGTATAAAACTTTTTAATGACATGGTAATAGATAATCCTATGTTTCCAAATCTATCTGATACTCAAAAACTAGTAGTCCTACTAAATCCTTCTAATATAAACCAAGTGAAAAAAACAGGTTCCTTTATAAAACAGTCTTTAGAGCTGAGGACAGGGGACTCTTAGTTAGTTTTACTTGTATATATATATAGATATGTGTGTGTTCAACTCAGTTATTTTATTGTTGTTGTTACTTTTGTTTATGTCACAAGTATAATGTTACTTATATGACAAATGATTATTATTATTATTATTATGATATTACCCAATGCTGATTTACATACCTGACTATATTTGGTATTTTGGGGATTTTACTTTTTATATTACCCAATGATGATTTACATACCTAAAATTGAGAATGAAAATGGGGAATGTGCCAAAGAGACAACAACCCGACTATATTTGGTATTTTGGGGATTTTACTTTTTATATTACCCAATGATGATTTACATACCTGACTATATTTGGTATTTTGGGGATTTTACTTTTTATATTACCCAATGATGATTTACATACCTGACTATATTTGGTATTTTGGGGATTTTACTTTTTATATTACCCAATGATGATTTACATACCTGACTATATTTGGTATTTTGGGGATTTTACTTTTTATATTACCCAATGATGATTTACATACCTGACTATATTTGGTATTTTGGGGATTTTACTTTTTATATTACCCAATGATGATTTACATACCTGACTATATTTGGTATTTTGGGGATTTTACTTTTTATATTACCCAATGCTGATTTACATACCTGACTATATTTGCTATAACAATTCTGAGAGCTAGTTCTTTCATATAACTTGTTTTGATAACACTTGCTCCATAATGTCTATGTATGACGTGAGCAGTTCTTGTAAATTTGGATGAAATGTCTGTAGATGAGACACACAATATTCCATTATGCTTTAGGTTCATTGCTGCTGAATCTAAAACATTGACTAAATGTTGGTTTGGATTCATGTTTCTGAAAAATATCATTCAAGATCAGTAAAATTTAAACGGCAAATAAACATTTTTAGTGGGCAGGAGCTGGCAGGGAGATTTATTTCACAATTTTTGTGTATAGAAACATGACAAGGTAACATTAGTAACAAATATGTAAAACTTGATTCTTCATTTATTCATACTTCAGGAGTATAAGAAAATTGTCAAAAAATTCCAAGCCCACTTGACTAGTAAAGGCTTTATAGTTAAAAGTTTTAAAATCATTGCATTGCATAATCTGAGCAAAAATGAACATTCTAAAGACATAAAATCATGTACAGTCATCAGGGGTAATTTTTTCGCTTGATATCTGAAGCCCAAGGAGTGAACAAATTTAGCTGTTGTTAATTATCCATAAAAACATGGTTTACAGTATTTGACCTGTGAATGCAAGGTTGGGTTTATTTATTATACGGACCATTTTCATCATTAGTCTAAAAATATATAACATCAAATGTATATAGATGGACAATATATGTGCATAGCTCTAATATACAAATTTTATACGCCTCAGAAAAATTATAAAAAGGCATTCTATCATCAAGTAGGGGTATTGTGCACAGACAAATATTAATGGTTGGGAAATAAAAAAAAATTGCCACTTTTTTCCACTTTGTGAACAATGGTCTTCAAGCGCATAAAAAATGCAAAAGAAAATAACAAATTTGTTGCACAAAATACCCTGTAAGTACTTACAATGACTTAGCAAATTTTAAAAGACAATGTTTTATTTTTTTAGTTTGAGATACTGTGGATGTTTTAAAACTGTTTGGGATTTATTATGGTAAAATTTTTAATAAAGTAAATATATATTTGTCATTAACTTATGTTGCTAAATTGATTTTGCAGTTGAAAACAAAATATTAATAAACTAACACAAAATCAAAGGCTTCCATATGTAGAACAACATTAGCTGAACATTTTGCAGTAAAAATTTCATTGACATGTTGTGGTTCCATAGGATCTCCAGGTATTCTATTTATATCTAATGGTAAATCCCGACTTTTCAGACTGTATGTGTCTAAATTAGACTTCAAAGAATCATCAATCTCCCTGTCTGCTATAGTCACATGGATTTGATCCTTCAAGACATTCTTCCATAAGGTTCCAGATTGACCTGTTAAAAGTAGATTAAAAAAAAACTTATACTGTTGATTCGTTATACATATTATAACTTGTTGGATACCAAAGTTTCGTGGAATTTGTAGGTAAAGGTGATCCACAAATTTTAATATTTGACAAATTGCAAGTTGTAATTATATATCCTGGCATTCAGACTTTATCAAAACCATGGAATCCAATATACTCAAAAATCAACTTTTCTTCAATCCACAAAAATTGATACATACGTAAAATAAATGATTTCACAGTACAGTCTCTTTTCAAAGTTTGTAATTGGTTTTGATTTTCAAACATTTTTTGTCTCAAGCATTACTCCCTACATTTTTAATCCAGCATCAGAATGATCAGTGATGAGTGTTTTATAGACAAAACACCTGTCTGGCATACAAAATTTTAATCCTGGTATTTATTAAGATATAAAAAAGAAGATGTGGTATGATTGCCAATTAGACAACTATCCACAAAAGACCAAAATGACACAGACATTAACAACTATAGGTCACTGTACGGCATTCAACAATGAGCAAAGCCCATACTGCATAGTCAGCTATAAAAGGCCCAGAAAAGACAATTGTAAAACACCTGTCTGGCATACAAAATTTTAATCCTGGTATTTATTAAGAATTCATTTACAACAGTCTGAAGACAAAGATACAGAAAGTAAGCCATGAGTTCACACATTAAATCATAACAGAAGCAATGATTGAAAATAATGTATTATTGAACTTTTTCTAATCAAAATGTCATCCGACTGCAGTGCGTTTATAAATTTCTACAGAGATCGCTATATCTGTCAGATTTTCTGTTTGACAGTAGTTTTGGTACATCTTAGACATATCATTGAGATTTACTGGACTTTATCAAAATATTCATAAATGAGATTTGCTAATAAAATAATATTAACTGATTCAGTGAATTTCAATCTTTTTAATATTTATATACAAACCAGATTTATCTAAAACATCCACACAATACAGTGGTTCATGACGCTGCCTGACCTCTGCTGATAGTACACATAATACCATGTTTCTGTAGAAAAAAAACAATTACAGATAAGGGTTCATAATAAAATTCATGTGTAATGAATAATTATAATTGAGAGTTTCTGAAAAAAAAAATGTATATAGGTACACAAATGTACATTGTGAAAGGGTTAGAAAGTATAAAAGTATAAAAATAATTAGATTTTATGCACTGCATTTTTGTAATGTAGACAGTCTAGAATTGATATTTAAGGCGAAGTGTACGTAATTGCACGCCTCTAGCGGAATATGGGATTAAACACGTTCGTCGTTAGTTACGCAAGTTATCTCCTTACTCCAGGAAAGGACACACGAAAGAGAAACTACTTTCTTAGTCCATCAGCTGGTAAGGTAAAATTTCAGTTCTGTGTTACACCCCAGGGTACCGCAATTTTTTTGTATAAATCTAAAGAGTAATTTCTAAAAAATATTTTAAGATGTGTTAGACTTTTGAAAAAGTGTCCAAAAGGGGTTAAAAGGGGTCTTATTTAAGAGTATATCAAAATCTTTGTTTAACCCATATATACAGAAAAAAGAAAATGTAACCAAGTATTCGGTACTATTTCTCTTATCAAATTGAACAAATCATATCTTATTAATACCGAGGCTAATTTTTATTTTATTTTTAAATCGTATAGGACCAAGAAAAAAAGGGGGAGGGTAATATCCAAAATTCATGATTTTGAATGAAACAAAGCAGAAATACTAGTTTTCTTGATAAAAAAAGGTATATTTTTTACATTGAAACATAGAGCATCAAGTAACTAAAGGCAGTTGAACAAAATTCAAAGGTAAGAAAGGGAAAAAACATGGAATCAATGACAAACACAAACATAAGCAATGTACATCACAGTCATTAAAAACACACATAGTACTAAAAAAATAAAAGAACTGTCAGGGTTTCAAGATCTATATTAAAGTTCGTTTAACAACAGAATCACCACATTTTAAGGTCATGAAGAAGGTCAATCCATAGAATCATCTTCATTTTCGTCATCTTCGTCGTCATCGTCAGCCATATCAACGATTTGGTTATTCTTGTTGCTACAAGCATTCGTATATTTTCAGCCATCTGTACAGGATAAACCTTGTCGAACACATGAACATCTTTTGGTGGCACAACCAGCTTTACATGAACAGCTTATCGGTATCAATAAAGCATCTAACACTGGCGGTTGGTCTAGCCAATTGATGCTGATCAAATGGTTCTTAACAATCTAACCATGGTTGTTTGGCGATGGAACACTGTTGTTTTGAAGAGCATATTTCCAAATCTTTGCCTGAAAGTTGGCTCGTTTGATGTGCTTTAACATTGCATCTTTTGTTGGGGGCAGTAGATAATAATTGTACATTTGTTAATCTGCATTTGTAGTAATAATATTAAAACTGATATAATTCTGAAAATAGCAGGCCAATACTTCCACATACCAATGGAATCGTAACCTTTGTCAGCTACGTGTTTTGCATGAAGAAACATCTTTGTGTCGGCTTCTTCCTGTATGCTCAGAAGCTCAATGCATTCTATACTTGTCACTATTTCATTTTCAACATATATTTTGTGGCACATACTTCCATATGATACAAATAAACTGGGACTATTATACTAATAGTATTAGTCCTTGTCTACCAACTGACAAAAAATTCTTCAATTAACGAGGACAAGATTGTTTTGATCTAGAAATTGTCGTTATGATTTGACCTCCCAAGGACCTGCGATCCCGTTCTAAATTTTTTATGGATATTGTGGGATACTGATTAGTGACAAAATCAATGCGGGGAGCTCTTTCTGAAACTAAAAGGGTGTTTTATTAAACAACAATTGCCAAATCAGAAAAAAGTACTTGATATCCTAGTAAAGGATTGAATAACTGCCATGCCATCAAATATCCACATGGTTTCCTCAGGAATGGCTTGCATTTGTTCAACGTCCTTTTCTTAAAGACCACCTAGGACAGATTTATTTGTCTTAAGGTGGTACCCAACACTTTCACTAAAATAAATTTGGCTCGTTTAATTTTCATAAAATTTTGACAAAGTATTTACTTTGACCCTTTAACAAAAATATAAAAATTTCAAAAATTTTGAACCAACCATTTTGTCAGAAAAATTACACTGGTTATATAGTAGTTTGACAAACACCAATTTTGATCATTGAGAAGCTTAATATTCCCTTTACAACACAACGTAATTAAAACGTTAAGCTGATTTTACAGAGTTATCTCCCTGTAGTGTTAGGTACCACCTTAACAGGTGTATCATCAACGTTTGCAAGAAACAATGGAAGAGGACATAATTCAAACTGGAGTACCTCTCGTATATCCAACTGTCTAGTCTGGGCTATGACATGCAGGCTACCAAAAAGATTTTTATCTGCTTTCAATATGATGCTGTTCTTATCACCCATTAACTGTTAACCTTTTATTCCCTTGTTGAAAATGTAAGCAATGATTGTCTTTTGATTAGTTTGAAGTTATTGGTTGACTTTTGAATAAGCCGTTCATTAATGACATTTTCTGATGCCGACTTTCCCTTTTCATACGCGTTTGGAAGGTCGCACCTTAATTCCGAAGAAGCAACAGTATCCGAGGAAAAGCCAGATAACTGCTTAGATGTTTCAAATGGATTTGTCCACCTTTGCAGTGTCTGAACCAATTTTAATAGTCAGTTTCTTCTCGCTTCATTTGAGTTTTTCAAGTTCTTTTTGTGCGAATGTTTCAGGGTTAACAATTCCTGCCAAATCTCGACATTTTGATGATATTGAAGCTCTTTCTTGTGCATTTAACAACCAACATTTAGTAAAACTTTGATTTTAACTGAAACCAACAATGCCACCTCTTGTTTTTGTATCTTTGTTCAATGTTTGCTCTATTGATTGGTCAACTGGAGATCTAGAAAATCTATGAGAGCTTCTCTAAACACAAAAACAACCAGATGAAAGATATTCATGCGCATCAGGATTGATATTTTGCATATGAAGCAAATAGACTGACATGTATCGGGAATAGTTTTGACGGTCATATGCAAAAAACTGAATGCAAACAAAGTAACAAAATCATTTGACAATATGTTCACAATTTAAAAAAACAAGACTAAATTCATTGAACAGTGAAGCAATATATCCAAGCAAGAAGGAAAAAAAATGGGGAAAAAACACTATCAAATGAGGAACAATGTTCACATTACGAAAAGCAAATAAATAGTAACCAGACGGTATGTCAAATCGACATAGTTTTGTGCCAAAGAAAGTAAAAAGTCTTAACAAGTTCCCCAACTGACTATTTGACCTTCTTTCAAAGCAATGTTTGTCGATTAAATGACTTAACAATCTTAACTCAATCAAGACATAGCTAAAACACAAAATGTAAACAAGCACACCTTTATTGAGGTCGATAGAGTGCACCCTTTCAGAACGCAAAAAATTACTTTTACTTGTCATTTTTTCATAAATATTTTTTTACACATTTACTTTATAAAATAATTTGTCTCACAAAAACAATAAACTCGTCAATTTAAAGTTGTTTTCAGTTGCAAATTAATAAGCTTAAAGTGCTTATGTATGCACTCAGGTATGAATATATTATCGACTGAATCGAAGACGGTAATGTGATGATTTCCGGTATTTCACGAGTATTTGCACGTACATATATTTTATTGAATAATTCATACTTTAGACGATATATAAATACTGCAAATAGTTTAAACATTGCATACCGGTCAATTTTGAATTTTAATTCACAAAAACGGATAATTGCATTACGAATTTCTTTATGAAATGAGAAAATATGCCTTAATTTTAACCCAAAAAATCGGATTGTTTGTAATGTAAATGAATATTTTTTTTTAAACAAAAAATCTTCAGAGTTACATTAAATATGATAGTTTTATATCTGTTTTAGTTGTTTAAACCTATAATTCAATTTTTTTTCATCGCTTTATATTTGAAAATTTTAATTAAAAATTACTTAGTCGTGATAGCTAAATTAGGGGACCATTAAAAGGGACGTTTTTAAACCTCTTTTGGACACTTTTATTTTAGTCTAACACCTTGTATTTTATCAATAAGATAATGAAGTTTAATTCTATCAAAAAAAATCGCGGTACCCTGGGGTGTAACACAAACTCCTTAACTAGTGCGATTTTGAAAACTAGCTGATGGACTATCTGCGGTCTATAATGAATCCAACAAGCACGCCTGTGCTGTCTTAAACCTCATAGAAATTATCTAAATAACTCAAATTAGAAATCACAGCATTCTGTACGTTGTTCTGTGTGCAGCCTGACTTTAAAACACTGTTGTTTTTTTTTTTGTTTTAGACGCGTAGGAGAAGGCATTTCGTGTTTATGATATCAACAGAAAAAAAAACGCCTCACAACAAAATTATAAACAAATAAACAAATAAACATGTAACAATTTTTCTTCTATTGATATCAAATTAATTAAAATGAAACCTGAATTGACCGAACAATATCGTTTTAAAAAGCCGTAGTCTTGAACGAAAAACACAGTACTCAACGTAAAGTTTTATAATAGGTTACAAATAATTAATGAAAGACGTGTGAATTTAATTGTTTAATTAAAAAGACGTTAAAATGTTCGTATTTTGTGCAATTGAAAATTTAAGGACATGATTTATATTCATATATATAAGAAATCAGACGATACCAAGAGAATAATTTGACCACCAGTGCAAAACACATGACATGAAATAAAGTCATTAGACACATGGGGAAAGTCGCACTACTTTTAAATCTACGATTTGTACGCTGTTTAAGTAGACAGAGTTGCCTTTCATACATCTCTGACACTTAATTCAACAATGACAACTGAAAAAGTTAAGATTTAAAGAAATGATGATACACATCACTATCAAACAAATAATTAACATAACTAATAATTTTTAGCCATACATTTTCCCCTAAAAGACACAGTTCACATTCATAAAACTGACAGGGACTATATTTATAGACAACCAATATACGAGTGACCAAACAGGTCGTTTTTGAAGAAAGAAAAAAAATCATTTCTTCTTTTTCTATTAAGTCCTTTGATCTTCTCTTCTGCATTTTCTCACTTTATTATACATGAAATAACACTTTAACTGTATGTTTGAAAATATGTAGTGTGCAACAAACAGAATGCAGGATAAACGTCAATGAGACAGCAACCTAGCGACAAAAATAAGCAAACGACATGTGCACGCTGAATATAGAAAAGGAGATGCGAGTTTCCCTCAATGAGACAGCATCCCAGCGACTACAGATATATATGAATGATATATTCACTTTGCTGATACTACCACTTGTTTCTTTTTTTTACTTTTCTACTGATAAAAAACTGTCCGCAATGAAAAATCCGGTAGTGATGAAAGTGGCATTAAACACTAAAAAAGCAATACAATCAATCATGGTTTATTTCAGACGTGTCCTACATCGTTTTTTTGGTTTGGGAAACAAGAACCTGTTGAACGGATTTTAAATTGACTGAAAGCAATGTTTTGCAACACATACATTTTACTCTCTTCTTGGATAATGACTGATATATTTGTCGCTGGACATGAATCAGCTACATCAAATACAAATATTTCATCAATGCCTTGTAGAATTGATTGATTTGTTGAGAAACATATTGCTAATGTCATTTATATGCTTGACAAGCACTAGTATATGACTAAAAAGTATAAGTAGACTTAAGAGAAGGTAGGAAGGGTTAAGCATGAGATATAGGACCTGCGTTAATAGGTCTTAGTGTCCATATCTATTTAATATGGAGACTTTTAACTTTAAACTTTATATTTAAAGTTTATAAAGGTAAAGTATGTTCCTTGTGTAACTTTAAGACGACGCCTTTATATATAGAATATTTTTTCTTACTACAAAAGGGTGTGGTTTATGTCCAAGGATTGCAAAATTCCTGAGAATATATCGCGCAGTCATTATTTGGATGCATCATTCGGTAGCTAAGTAGACATGTCGTTGAGAAGCACAAATGTACTACACTGACTGTGTCTGTAAAGATTTTATGTGCAAAAACGTAAAAGAGTTACGTCCCTGCTATACTGAAGTCTGTATGTTTCAGCTCTGGAGTTCCCAGTGAAGACATATTTTTGTATGTTTGCAAACACAGGCACATTTAAGATTAACAGTTACTAATAAAAATAAAACAAAAGTTGAAATCTGTAGTACATCTTGACACGAACTCGTGTGCTTACTTATTATATATAATGTCCTTTTAACCTAACAAATAAGGAGCTGCGACGTGAGTATGACATGATATTCCAATCCCATTTTTTTGCTCTTTTATGGATAAATATAAACAACTACTGCGAGCTTTCAAAAACAAAACAAATGCACACAGAAACAATCCCATTGAAACAATCATGAATAGTTTGGCACCATTAAGGCTACCTCAGGTTTAACGAAGTTTGCAGCCTTTATTTATGAACTAATAAAAAATCTATATTAACAGTCATTTGACAGTCCTAAGTGTGAAAAAGACAATGTTTGTTGGATTATGATGTGTATTTTATTCCTGCAGAAGGTGTAAAAATAAACTTAGTTGGGATACATCTTTAAGATGCTCCCATTCATGTAAAATTGTATTGTTTTGATTGTCTTGATTGACATGCCTGATGGACAAAAGACATAAAATCTACACAACTATCATGAATATTGATGAGTTAAAAAGCTGTAACTGAGTGGACATTATCAAATGCTGTTCAGGTGTTTGTTTATTTTTACATCTGAGATGCAGGAACGAAAAAAAAAATGCAAATCAAAATTAGCATGATTAGAATTTAAATAATAATGTCATAAAAGGATTTTATCTGTCTGAAACACCAAATCAAACATTCAAATACATTTAACTTTTATATATCTAGCGGATGTCAGACCTTATAACTATTCCAACTACACAGGTTAGTCTGTACTCAACATGCTCAAGAGTTGTTTTAGTTGTAAATACAGCCATTTGTTTAGTCCGAGATAACTCTGACATCCAACAGCTGTTTTGCCAGACAAGCTGAGACCTTGTGACAAGAACCTCATATTGATTTTATTCACCGAGCCTTTACAGTCCATAGGGTGTAGTGAACTGTAGAACAGATGTATTTCACCAGGGACTTTTTCTGGTGCGTTTTGTAGAAAAATAAACATTGAAACACAACAACATTTATAAATGACATCACCATTAATAGTAGACGTGACATCATGAACCCCTATGAAATTTACTTACCCCTACAGATCCATAGGGGGTCATCACCTGACAGGGTTTAACCAATCATCAATTGATAATTTACCCACAGAGTAATAATTGTTATGATGAACCTTAAATAGTATGAGGACTTGTGTCAGTTGTGAATTCTGAGGGGATAGCTTCCCTTGCATACTTTAGTTAGAAAAGAAGAAACTTCGTTAGGACAGACGTTAGGGAATTGACTGGAGGAATACTTCTTGAGCTCATACCTGCCAAGTTTTCAAAATGCCCATGGGGGTTTTGCATGCAAGATGGCTGCCATACGCCTAAAAAAAACTTCAAGGGGGCCTTCAAATACAGTGTAATGTTGTTTTTTGGCTTCTTCATACTTTTATAAGCCTCAATTCATTGTAAAATTAATTGTTTTGTAAAAATTGTGGACATAATTGCTCCTTAAAAAATTTAATTTGGGAGCCTCCATGGGGGAAATCCCCCGCAAATAGTGACAGTTGGCAGGTATGTGAGCTCAGTGGTTATAGCACTGATTTGTGACTCATATGTAGCAGTTCAATTCCCTAGCCTAAGGTTTCACATAAATGTACAACATGTACAGGGAAAACGGTAGTATTAAATTTTCCCAGCATTAGGTTGGCCTTTTGTATACCCAAGGCAGGTGAAGGAAGTCAAATTAGGAGCGCCGTGACTGGATGTAAGGGTACAATATATTTTTTTATTTATCTATGAATAACTGCAGTGTGTATATTTACAATATAAATTTTGAAACCAATTGAAATATTTTCTAGAGAAGTATTCGAAAAGACTTCCAAAATTTCATAAATTTAGTGCAAAATGACGGTGCGCATGGATAACATAAACAAGCTCCGTTGGAAGTTGGTCATGATACTATTTGGCTTTAATTTTTAAAACAGAATAATAAAGTACTAACACAACATATAACTGTTTTATCCAGGTTTTTATCTTAAAAAGTGGAAAATTTAGAAAATGTTACTATTGTTGCCTATGGCAGAATAAATAGTACCGTTTTCCCTACAACAGGTCAGGAATAACCACCAATTGGTGGATTATACCTCGATTGACGTATAATCCACCAATTGACATATATGGGTATAGACCAATTGACGTATAATGCAGGTTTTTTTATAATTCAATGCTAGTGTGAGATAGGAGCATGATTTTGCAACTTGCAATCTATTTTATGACCCTTATTGAGTCCTTTGAAAGTTTTAGTTTTGTCAAAGCCTGCTGCATCTCTTGAGAATGCATGTGTACAACAATTCTTTTGTTGAAACATTTGTACTATTGACCATGATTGACTTTTGATAATGAAAGTCAGGTATTAACAAAGAGCTCCATTCACCTGTGGAGTTGTACTCAGGATCACATGACCATGATGACTGCACACAGTATTGATGTCCATTGACAGGTGATTAGTGGTTAATTTACCAATCAAGAATTGACAAGATAACAATAGAAGAAACTGCAAATACAATTATTGATTAAATGCAATATGTTATGTGACTATACTAAACTAGGAATGTTTGACAAGTTTTCATACCATAATATGGTTTTAAGAAAACAATGCTCCATTTTGGTGAAATAATTTGCTTTGAAAAACAAAGAATTATACACCAATTGGTCTATATCATTATATGTCAATTGGTGGATTATACGTCAATTGAGGTATAATCCACCAATTGGTGGTTATTCCTGACTGTACAACATGCACAAGTTGAAATCATTATTTTGACTGGGTACATATGTGATTTATAATGCGTTTACCTGACGCTTTGAATTCTGTTGCTCTCGATACATGGTCGCTTTTGAACTGGTGTTGTCATATTGAATGATTATTTGACATGGGAACCTTTTCAAATATACCGGCTAAATATTTCTGCTTTCAGTTTCACTTTCGTAAAAAAAAATGCGTTTCCGGTATAACCTAGATTTAGGGTCAACATCGGTGATCCCATGCATGTATTACGACATTGTAAAACAACTTTAATTAGGTCCTTATCGTATATTATTCCCGGGTCTATAGTATAATACCACAGGTATTTGGGGCATGGACCCCCTAATTTGGGTCCCACTTTCAAAAAAAAAATCTTGTTTTTTTTTCTATATTTACAAAAAAAATAAAGGAAAATCACACTGTCTCCGAGGAAAATTCAAAACGGAATTTCCTCAAACAAATGGCAAAATCAAATGATAAAAACACATCAAACGAATGGAAAAAAACTGCCATATTCCTGACTTAGTACAGGCAATTTCAAAAGTAGAAAATGGTGGATTGAACCTGGTTTTATAGCGTTAAACCTCTCACTTGTGTGGCAGTCGTATCAAATTCCATTATATTTAAAACGATGTGTGAAAAAAAAGACATGATAGGTAAATAGTCACAATATGGGTACATCAGTCATCATTGTGTCACTATCTCAAAACAAACAAATATTTAACAAAAAAGCACAAAAAGCATCTTTCCAATTTAAAAAACCTCATGCATTGCTTCGCGTGAATGACGTCAGAAAATATAAACGTCACATAGGAAGAAAAAAAAAAATACAATTTTCTACAATGTATGACATGTATAGACATAGAACAAGTCTCAACAATCCATTACTTGTCGATTACAATACCTTTTTTAATATCCACACGAACCCCAAGTGCTCAGCAGTTATAGTGTAGTTATAAGTTCATTCATTATGCGGCATGATTTGGATTTGGGACAAAATTTTGCACAATTTGCTGTAGATTTTGTTTTAATTTATGCTTTATGTCTCTCAAACTATTAAGCTGAATAAAAAAAAAATATCCAGTCAAATATGATTTTTTTTGTCTATTTGATGAGTTAAGCCTTTTTCAACTGATTTTTATAGTTCGTTCTAATGTTGTACTGTTATACCACTGTCCCAGGTTAGGGGAGGGTTGGGACGCCGCTAACATGTTTAACCCCGCCACATTCTGTATGTTTTTGCCTGTCCCAAGTCAGGAGCCTGTAATTCAGTGGTTGTCGTTTGTTTATGTCATGGTTACATATTTGTTTTTCGTTCATTTTTTGTACATCAATAAGGCCGTTAGTTTTCTCGTTTGAATTGTTTTACATTGTCATTTCGGGACCTTTTAGAGCTGACTATGTGGTATGGGCTTTGTTCATCGTTGAAGGCCATACGGTGACCTAAAGTTGTTAATTTCTGTGTCATTTTGGTCTCTTGTGGATAGTTGTCTCAGTGGCAATCATATCACATCTTCTCTTTTTTTTATCAACATGGAAGAATTTTCATCGAATGGCCGCTATTAAAACTCTCTGCTTCAGATTTTTTTTGGAAACGGATGTAGTTGAGATGTAAAGAATGTTTATAATAAAACAAACAAGTTTTCCATGCCAAATCTAATGCTTTTGAAAAGTCAGATGAAAATAGAAATCAAGCAGACTCAGACACCTATGAAGCTCTTGAAATGCAAGGTATAGGAGATGAAGTCATTGGGTCTTCTAGAGATGAGTCTGGCCTGTTTGACTTAACACTTTCAATTAAGTTATCTTTTTATTATTGAAGGTTACGAAAGATGACCAATAGTTTATAACTTCTATGCATATTGCAGAAAGTTGTCTCATTAGCAATCGTGCCACAATCAATAAATATTTCAAACTGAGGGTGAAAATCAAAAAGCCAGTTAAGAAAATAAAGCAAAAAGTTGAAATGTTTGTTTTAAAGATTTTTTATAGCAAGCAGTTTATCATGCATTTACACTCAATCCTTAACATATTTATGAAATTGACCCATCTCATAGTACTATCAACGGTACACTGATTTGGACTGCTTCTGAATGCTTTCTGTGTATAATTTTCATCCACATTGTTGAAACCATTCACGACTTTGACAAATATATTTAAAATTATATGACAGAAAAGATGTATTTGATGTCTCATGGAAAAGGGAATTATAATATAATAAGAGAAAGTTATCACTTACTGCGTCACAACAAACATGTACAATGAAAACTGTCCGACAAATATTAGATGAAACGGATGATATTTGGAATTACTAGCTTCACTACGACTTTAATGGAGAGTTGTCTCATTGGAATCCATACCACATTGCCCTCCGTCCCGGTGGACACAAATATCTAATTAAAACAGTTTTGTATTGATGACAATATGTAGATTTTTTATCTTGCGCAGTGGCGCGAGATCCATGGGAGGGGATTCCAGGAGATGGAACCTCTTATTTTGAAGATCAATGCTTTTGAAAGGGGACATATGATAAGAACAACCCCCTCTTTGTCGTTAATTGAAACCCCCTTTAAAATGTCAGGATCCTTCCAGTTATTGCGTGCTTAATGTCAGTATTAATCCACATGGCTTATCATTCGACATAAATCATTAAACTGTTTCGATGAGAGACATATTTATCATTATACATAGAACATTTATACGTTATATCATCGTTTACAATATTCTAGTTTCTTTCATTGTCAAATCTTATTCCTCAATCAATATCTTGCAGGTACATGCACACGTGAATACAGCATAATAATCTGCTTTATCATATGCACATGCTAATTTCTTAAATGATTTCCCCCTAGAAACAGATTTGTTGCTTTAAATATTAGCTGGAAATTGATCATTACATAGTTAGTTAACACATAACAATCTCTTAAAATATCATAATTATTTGTCATTTAGAATAGGATCTTTAACGTAAATCATGTAGATATATCATAAAAATATAGAGATGTGGAATGATTGTCGATGAGACAACTATCAGCCAGAGTTCAAATAAAGCAAAAGTAAGCAATTATAGGCAACCGTTAAGTAATTATAGGCAACCGTTCGGCCTTCATCAATTAGTATTCCGGAACACATGAGATCGCACCAAGTTTTTGTAGGGGTTCGTGTTACTTAGTCTTTATTTTTCTATGTTGTGTCTTGTGAACTATTATTTGTCTGTTTGTCTTTTCTTTTTTTAGCCATGGCTTTAACGTTGTCAGTTTATTTTCGATCTATGAGTTTGAATGTTCCTCTGATATCTTTCGCCCCTCTTTTATGATAAGATCTTACCAAAAAAGATTCTATCTCCTGTTTTCTCTGCGACTTGATATTGTTTTTCAACTTCATTTGTGTAATTTCATGTTGCCTCATATTAAAAATAGGGGGATGAGGTATTATTGCCAACAAGACAACTACTTACCAGTGTCCTATTAACGTGGATGTAGTTTTGGCAACTACAGGTCACTTTTCGGCCTTCATGAATGAGTAAAACGGATATCAAATATTCAGGTAGAAAATGGACGATATATCATATGATAAATAGCTTAAACCGATGAACGAGGTACAAAATTGTATGAAATTAATTTCAAGATTATAGATATATACGTCACAAAAGTACTTCGCTGTTTGTGTAGTCCAGTGTTGTCGTTTATGGAATATGTTCGTTGTTATTCTGGGGTAACATGTTAGTAAACGTACGTACATTATTCCTGTCATCTTATATATATATATTTAAACATTGTCATATAAGTGGGAGGTTTGGCTATCAATAAAAACACGTTCCACCTATCATTTTTTCTCCAAATGTCCTTTACAAAGTCGGGAATATGGCAGTTGTTATAAAACTGTCCGTTTCTATGTATGTTTGCGTTTGTTCTTGTTGCTCTTCAATGTGTCTTGTTTTGAACAGCGGTTTACTACTGCTGTCTTTATTCATAAGGCGAATTTATGAATTTTTATAACATACTAGAACACACCCGCGAAATCGCGGGCATTCAGAGCGTAGTTTAAAGTATGTAAAGTGTTGTTTGAAGAATTTTGTGAAATATTGAATGACTGGAGAATTTCAGCAAAAGTATCATAAATCATAGGTTATTGGGGACAGGAAAATGTTTTTATTAATCCCTCCTCCTTTATTTCCAAAATTCCCAATTTGTGGTTTTCTATCAATTTCAATATGAATATACATTTAGTATGTTATGAACATTTAAGTAAGGAGCCTGTAATTCAGTGGTTGTCGTTTGTTTATGTGTTACATATTTGTTTTTCGTTCATTTTTTGTACATAAATAAGGCCGCTAGTTTTCTCGTTTGAATTGTTTTACATTGTGATTTCGGTGCCTTTTATAAAGCTGAGTATGCGGTATGGTCTTTGCTCGTTGTTGAAGGCCGTACGATGACCTATAGTTGTTAATTTCTGTGTCATTTTGGTCTCTTGTGGAGAGTTGTCAACATGGCAATCATACCACATCTTCTTTTTTTTGTAATCAATGAATTTTGTAAAAGATTTAATGACTGGAGATTTTCAGAAAAGGTATCAAAAGTGCACATGAATAATTTTAGCGCTTATCTGTATCTATATATAAATAAAGTGTATATACTTTCAATTCTAAGTTTTCTAATCGATCCATGGTGGTCATTGATATAGTATACAGACCCTCTCTATTTAATAAACTCTGTGACCACCGTGGATAGTAAACTTGAAAATGATAGCAGATAGAATTCTGAAAATACACTTTATTCGTAGTATATGTATGTTCAAAGTATACAGAAAAACGCAAACCGGAAGTATAATCTGACTTAAAATTTTGTCCAATGACGGGACAATATCCGGATGCCCCTTTTCTCGTTTTTCTCCCAAAATAACTCAATCTGAATAATCATATGAATGGATGACAAATGCGACTATGCACTGAACCTATAGGACACAGAGGCGTGTTGATTAATTTATTGTGGAAAGAAGAGAAGCGACACCCAAAATGAGGTCTTCTCGTTTAATAGTATAGATGTTGTTGGTATCTAAACTGTTATTTTGAGGAAGAAACAATTTTTGTTAATTATTACGCAAACATATTGGACGCAATAGTGATGAGTAACATCTACTTCAAAAATTAAGATTCCATTCATGTTTTATGTAAGGACAGTAATTCAGATTAGGAGGGTTCTCAATTTATGAAGTCCATAATCAATAAGTGCCTTCTCTTGGGGATTACTTATGTTAGTCACCTTCGGTAATGGATGAGGACAAGTTACATAAAAAAGAACCGAAAAGAGTAATGATCACTATTGTGTCATGCACACAGACATTAATATCATTACTTTTCACAAACTATGATGCAATACTGGTAAACACTTAGACGAATTTTATATTTGATGCGTTTCCCTCAGTTTTAGTTTGTTACCCGGATCTTTTTTTCTATCGATTTATGAGTTTCGAACAGCGGCATACTACTGTTGCCTTTATTTTGTTCCAGTTCATAAACTAGTCTTATAAGAATAAGGTTGCAATACTTTAAGATAGTGTCGATCAAGATTGTTATTCACTGTCAATAACTCTACTAGAAATATTTCGCTAAGATGTAATTGGATAATATTAAATAGATGGACGAATCGCAGCTGGAAGTACAGGTAGTCTAAAGACAAACTTATCTATGTAATTATTTAATAATAATTAGATACCTGTTAACCAATAATAGCAATGCAAGTAAGACAACTCTGGTTTACGACATTCAACTTGAACAAAAGATACAAGAAAAGTTTCTGATGAAATTAGATATTTCAGCTGTACAAATGAAATTTTTATTTTATTTCATCATTAGACAGTATAATTGACTAGAGAAATGCGTATCCCAATTTAAAAATATAAACTTTTGCAGTTTTTTTTTTGTCTGCACACTATTCAATCTGGTAGTGAGTTTAAAATAAGAAAAATACATAAGTTATTTACAAAAATCAAATTTGCACACCGTCCTGTGTATTCTCTAAGGGTCTATTTACAATTATTTTACACATAGGTTCTAAATATTGTACATCAAGGCATATACATAAACATGATCACCACCTGCTCTTTCCCAGAAACAACGATCCATACCGCTTGTTTCCTCCGGTCTGTGAAGTAAAAAGCCTTCCAAATCGCTTCCCAAACTTTGTACTAGATCTATACGGGTACCCATATCCATTAGAAAATACTCTTCCAAACCTCTTATTCATCCGATTTCCAAAGAGGAATGATCGACCAGGATAACCTCCTCCGACAAACATTTTACCATAACGCTTATCTTGTCGTCCTGGATACGACCAGCCTCCCATAAACATTCGACCATATCTCTTGTCTACTTCAGTCTCCTCAGAGGATCCATCATCTATGTATTCGTCGCTTGAGATACTTCTTGCATCTTCAAGACAACCGCTGGGATCTTTTGTACATATTTGACACACGGTGTATGCCTTTGGTTCTGTACAGCAATCAGTTATGCGAACGGCAATGTCTCGATTTATACGGGAACATGCAAGACACGTATTAGCCACTTCCATGTCTGTATCACAGGCTGTTCCTTCCCCCGTGTCACTCACCGAAATAGGATGTTCTTTAACGGCAAAAATTGTGGTGAACACGGTCATAATAAGCACGGAAGTATGAAAGGCTTTCATCTGAAAATAGAACAAATCAGTAAGAAGACAGAACAAATGTTATCGTATACTATCATTATTCGAAAGCTGTGATTTGTGAATTCATGTGACGATGTTTTGTGCTTATTGATTTATAATATGTTTAAAACGATCACCGTACATGAATTCAGAAATAGAAAACTAAGATTTCAAATCTTTGAGATACAGTTGGCAATATTTGACTTTAGCTATTCTTCTCAGGTTATTAATGGTCATAAATCTCCTTACGTTTCTATATGCCTGACTTTCAAATGTTTCTACATGCGTGAATGTCAAACACTTCTACATGCGTGACTTTAAAAGGTTTAGGTTTGAGCGTTCGTGAAGAGGATAGATAAAAAAAAATGACTCCGAACGTACGACTATATAAAATTATTATTTCCCTTCTTTGACTCGGTCTTTCTAAAATTAATATTTTAATCTTTATCTATGTTTCTAGAAATAGAAATCTCCGAATATTTACCATGCGTTTAAATGACCAAAATTCACTACAATTTCACTTTGACTGGACGCATAGAGCTAGGAGTAAGAAATTGACTTGGAAACTCGCAGAAAATACTTCCACTATATAAGTCAGTCGGGAAATCAAGATGAGAACAATGAAATAAGGCATGAAAGAGAAGCAACCAACCCCTTTATAAGGAATAGAAATGCTCATCAGGTGGTTTTGAAACAGTAGGCTCAAAATGTAGTACACCAGATGTACGGTACGTTAGACCCACCAAAAACCAAAATGTATAAAGACATTTTTTGTTTAAATCGGTTATTTGATTGTGCAATGATTTGCAATTATCAAATAGAAACGTATTATGAAGACCTGCCTTTATGTTCACATATGCTAGGTTACTTGATCTTAAAGTAAAGAAAGGAAACAATAGTATCCGCTGATCGAAAGTCATTAATCGATTGAGAGAAAACAAATCCGAGTTACAACTAAAACCGAGGGAAACACATCAACTATACGAGGAAAACAACCAAACAACAGAAACACTAATATGGAACAAAAAATCTAACGACAATGTAACACACACAGAAACGAACTTTAAGATAGCAACTGCCATTTTCGTGACTTGGTACATGGTAATTTTAAAAATGGTGGGTTTAACCTTATTTTGTGGCTAAGTAAACCTCGCGCTTGATGGCTATGTTTAATATAACACTAAAGGGACAAAATTACATGACAGGACTGCAGTACAAATAAATGCAAGACCATTCAGGACAGAGAAGTACACAAATAAACATTACAATAACACATTTCGACATGCTAATAGTTATCAAAGGTACCAAGCTTATAATTTAATACGCAAGACGCGCATTTCATCAATGACGCTCAGATCAAAATAGTCAGAATGACAAACAAGTATAAAGTTAAAGAGCATTGATGACAGATGGATAACCTTTGTAAAAAGTTAGTGAAATTCCATGATATTTAACACATTTGGCACAATGGCCTGATTTATAAAATTGGATTTGATTAGATAATGGTTACATACTGAGCCGAACATTTAACGTGTTTCTTACGTGACAGTCCATTTTCAGGAAGACATGTCATAATAATGCATTATAAACTCTTCATAGATATTAGGATTTAAATTTTATGCTAAAAAAAATATCCATGTGCATTTGAAAAAACACCAACAAATTATATCTGAGCTTTATAAAAAGGTATTTGCTTAGTCATAAAAGTATTCATGAACAAAAATAAAATGCAACGGCTCATTTGTTTGAGGTGTTTGAGCTTTTGATTTTGCCATTTGATTAGGGTCTTTCCGTTTTAAATTTTCTTCGGAGTTCAGTATTTTTGTGATTTTACTTTTAGCCTAGCATAGATCTGAAAAGATCTTATTGGCAGATTTTATATACTTTACAATATAACAATAAATGGGTTTTATTGTTTTGTTTCCTATGAAATTATGCATGGATAACATTCTGTTCTGTTGATTACATGTGTATTCCTTTGTATTCACAGTTGATTAACAATTAGTATCGTCTTGTAAAAGCAACTTTTTGAATTACTTCAAGAACGGAAACGCATTCGAAATTTGAATCCGAAAGTTGATGATCTTGTTAAAATGATGTTTATCAAACCTGGTTAACCGGAAGTTAAACAAGTAGTTCTACAATCAACAACAATTATCGGAATCCTTTATGTAGCTTAGTTCTATGGTAGGTCAATTAACCGTTTCTAAGTACAATGGACAATATTTGTTAAAACTGAAGGCATAATAGTTGGAAGAGGATTTCATAAAATTAATATGTCACTACCATTACTCAACTCGCCTCAAAGCAGTTTAAATTTCCCTAAAACATTATCAAATTTTATAAACTTTCACGAATTTTAACAAAACTAATTCGATTTAACATGCATCTGCATCTCTTTTTTAAGTTAATTTTGGAATTGTGTTGTAATGTCCTCAAACTAAAAAAAACTTTTTTGATGTAATAGTCATTTACTTGAAATATTTCTTTTCTTAATACGTATTTTTTTTTTGTCAAGGCAAAATCATTGGCAACGCATTCATAATTTGTTATATTATGTTGCAAGTGAAGAAATCAATATATAACTTTTATCAAAAACTCCACATTGAGGTGTAGTGTTATGTTTCTACTGTGTTGGCATCAATCTCTCTGAAATAAACATTAATTGGAAAAATACGCGTCGATTTGTTCCGATTATATTTAATAAATTCGCTACTGATGATGTTTATCCGTCCATAACATTATGTTATATTCTTCTTCTATCAATGATGATAAATTCAACATAATGTGTCTGATTGTAGACGGAAACGTGACAAAAGCACTATATTGGATTTTTTTTGGCAGACAACTGGATCCTTTTTTACGAAATGTTAAATTATTGATAGTTGATACTTTCCGGGACATTTGAGAGATATGCTTGAATACTACAGTTTTGACGGTTTTGTACGGTTTGATAAGGCATACACATCACATTTCGATAAGATATCTAAGATTTAGGCACTTTTATTTGTCTATAAAGCGGGTTTGCCTGTATTCATTTTTATTTTCTTTATTATCTTATTCGTTTAATTTAAGTCTGCTTAATATTCTAATTGATATATTTATTGAGGATTAAAGATATTGTTGATCAATATTATCAAACCATAATGGGACAAGGTATAAAAGAGTTAAGACTACAAAAGGAAATTATTAATTTAAAATGTTGACACTCGTTTAGAAATCTTATATATTGAGTCCAGAACCATTTGAAAAACAACAATTCCCACACTGATTACCAAACCAAAATAAAAAAACAGCATGAAATAAAACAAAAGCAAAACACCAGATAAAATAATAAGACGAAGAAGAAGTACAAAAACTTAAGAAAACTAAATAATAAAAACAAACCAGCAAAAAAAAAAAAAAATAGCACTAAAAGGGGGTCTCACTAGGGGGTTCCAATCCCGGATCCCGCTTACTGTTTTATCATATCCCGTTTACACTATGTAACTAATCACTTCTCATTTTTTTGTCATTTCCCGGGTCCCGCAAGACCTCATTTCCCGTTTTCACAACACAATAATTTGACTTTCACGCTTACAAAAGATCGGGAATCCCGCGTCACGCTTAGACCCCAATGAGACTCACCTAAAAAATGGTTAAACAGAAAAAAAGTAAAGTAATCAAAAATGAGTAAAATAGATATAATCTAGTAACTTTGTGTTTAAAGATTTTTATTTTTTATTGTCATTTTTTAGTTCATGCTTCCAGATTATTATAGATCTTTATCCCATCTGGTATTGTGTTACATAAATAGACTTTTCGGGCTTTCGCATCAGGGTCAGTGCTAAACCCTTAGACAAATTTCAAATTTTACGACCACGCAACTCCCTATCTTGGACAAGTCCCTGTTTATAACATACACTACGTAATGTCACTTTCTATGATAGAGATTTTCGTTAAATTACAAACACAGTTCTTTAAACACGAATCTAATATTAGTATGGAAAATATCAAATATAAGTCAATTTAAGTGTAAAATGTAAAATCCTTTTAAAGAAGTACATTCGATGTATACAATACCACTATTTGTTCAACAAAAACTGGTGAATCCAATGCACTGTCATTCTCAAAATCATATCTGATTTTATTAATATGGAAGGGTTAAAATTTTAATGAACTTCTATGTATCCTTATTTTACTTTAAATTGAAACGCATTTTACATTAATAGTTGTAAGCCTATTATCGAACTATCATATTATGATTCCACAACATTTTAAACGAAATTTAATATCTAATCACGTTTTAGAATCTGCTTGAAAGAATGAAATAATACAGAAAATTCACGGAAAAACAAAATTGCAATAAAGGGATTGCATCTATTCGATCCAATTAACAATGACTTTTCTGCAATATCCAGCATGTATAATAAGGACGTTCAACGTTGTTGGCTATATTGGTCTTGATGACCACCAGGAGATTTCAAAAAGTTATAAATATCTCCCACGCTTCGAAATAATAATTTGTTATACATACCAAAAATAACCCAGTTAAGTGCTTACTTGTCCAAGTTTTTGCAATAAACAATCTAACATATATATTTTCTTAACAGCAAACTGGTATATGATGCTTTAGTTATAACTATTCTATTTTTTTGTTTATCTACTTCATTTTCCATCTCTGAGCACCCATCAAAATCAAAGATACTCTAGTTTTTGTTTTTTCATACACGGGTTAAGCTTATTGAATAAAATTTCACATTAAAAAATAGTTTCAAGGTTTGGAAAATTCCAAAGAAGTTGTTTAGTGTTTATTACCAAAACTAATTCTTGTCTATACAGTCAAGATCAAGATATATCAGTACCAACAAACGTAAAACATGAAAATAACTTTAAAATGGAGCGTCTTACACACTTTCATGACGAAAGAAAGAATATGTTAAAACAATATGCCAGCATCACTAACACTGTTATCGTTGTACTTAAATAATAAAAAAATAGTTGATTTGATTTCTGTCAGTTTCTAATACAAACATGTATCTTTCTTCCACAAACTCATATTCATACATGTTTTGTAAGATGAATCAAAACTATCCTGAAACTGAGATCATTAAGATAACTCACAAAGGTATAAATCCTATCTCTTTTCAGTTCATTAAGAAAAAGAGTCAATTTTAGTATGAAAAGTACTAGTATGATTAAAAAATATGACTTTTTAACTTAATTTTTAATAAAAAAAAAAGTATAAGTGTAACAGATAAGTCTAAGACTAATGTACTGGAAAATATAACTTTTGTATTCTTTATACAACCGAATATGTGCATTTAGATAAATTACATGTTATTTTTTAAAGCTTTACTTGTATAAAGTGTGTGTTTCTTGCACCTACTAGGAGTATTGACCATACAAACTTGTAACTGCTCAAAACACTTTCTAAAAATAGATAGCGGAATGTTGGGAAGTTGTAAAAGCTGTCTTGATTAGCTGATTTGTTTACAATAAGTGTTATTTAACTTAAAGTCATATGAAACGAGTGAGTGGTGAAAAATAATTTTTATCCAATTCTTGAACTAATGCGTGTATATATCTTAAACTTAGTCCTCTGTGCACGAATTTATCATTTTTTACGCAAATATATCGTTTAATCGTCAATTTTTTTTTCTCTCTGTCTGTTATGATTTAACAAATATGGCTGCTCATTAAATGCCGTGTTTTGAAGCCGAAGTTTACCGATTGTCACCTTATAGTAAACAAATAACAAAAAGCATGGGTATTGAGCACGTGTTTAACATGTACAATCAGATAATTGTTTATTTTAATGACATATCCATGCGTATTGCGATCACCGGATTTTTACGAGGAGGGTTACGCTCAGGTCACTATGCACACGGAAATTATGTCAGCGAATTGCTTCCTGCAAGGAAGCAATTAAAAAGAAGAAAACTTCTTCTAAATGTGGACAAATTAAAGAATTTTCCTCAGAAAAAAGAATATGTACATAAGTTGTATAACGAAAACTATCTATTTAGTTATAAAAAAACATATGCATATTTTTTTTAATTTGAGGATTCTTATAACTTTAATAAACGCATTACATTACATATTATGTATTACTTTAACGTATTATTTCAAAGTGAGTTTAAACTTATTTTTTATTTTATTGGTAAATAGATCAGACACGCTTTTTACTTTTTATGTTCATATGAGTCGGAGTTACTTCAGACACTTGCTAAAAACAAGAAGATCAAAGAAGCCAGGTCATTTAATTTCACATTTAGATATGTTGATGATGTTCATTCCATTAACAATTCAAACTTTACTGATTGGTTTCCATTAATATATCACCCAGAACTATAAATTAAAAAAACAATAGACACGGCTTCCTCCGCCTCATTTTCAAACTTAAACCTTGAATTTGACAAACGAGACGATTTTCATTTTGAAATCATCAAACCCCCCTTTGGTAGCAATATACCAAGTTCACCTGCATATGGGATATATATTTCACAACTTATTCGCTATTCAAGGGCTTACAAGTTCATCAGAAGGTTCCACGACCTTGTTTATAAATATTCCGTATTACGTTTACAAATTATACACGATGGTCTTGAAGTACAGAGTCTTGGTACTGACGTTGTTTTAACGTGTTATAGTATTCTTTTATTTGTCTTTATGAATATTACTTTTACTATTCAGTCTGTTTTGGTGATATCCATTTGACGTGGCTCTTTACTTATACAGCTCGTCATTGTGTTATTGTGCTATGGTAACATTTTTATATTCTTGTTTTTCATTTTTGATATTGTGCTTTGCGTATTTGCCTTTTTGTGTTTCTTTGTTACATATGACGTGGCTCTTTACTCATGAACCCCGTCACTGTATTAATGTACTATGGTAAATTTTTGTACTCTTGTCTTTCCTTTTTACTAATGGGCTTTGTATTTACGCATTTTTGTGTTTCTTTGTTGCATACTTCAGTCTATGTTTTTATAGTGATTCAGATTGTACACAGTGTTGACGGCTGTAACTCAATTTTTTTTTAAACATTTTTACCTTTTAACTGTGTTTGTTTTGTTCACACATCGTTGTCAATATAATGGAAATGTATGCTATTGTCATACAAGTGAGATGTTTAGCTAGCTATAAAGCCAGGTTTTTATCCACCATTTTCTACATCAGAAAATGCTTGTACCAAGTTAGGAATATGACAGTTGGTATCCATTCGTTTGATGTGTTTGAACTTTTTATTTTGCCATTCGATAAGGGACTTTTCGATTTGAATTGTCCTTGGGGTTCGGTATATTTATGATTTTACTTTTAACAACTAATCAACTGTTCTAAATGCGTCTTAATTTTTCAAATGGGGATTTACTATTCAGAAGATCGAATATTTCTAACAGATCGAAAGAAAAAATATTGTCTATCATTGACATTTAATCTTGATTTGATAGAAATTGCAAAGACTAGTTCCGACGATAAGCTTTCAATTGGTTTATTTGACAGAGCTCTGTGTTAGGTCGGCGAATACAAAATCAAATATGATGCTTGACGTCCGCTCATAATTTTCCTAAAAACAGGAACACACAAATAGAGTAATATTAATTTTCATAATTGATCATATTCCCAACGTGCACGTGGTTCCCCTTCACAGACGTGCACATGCTTTGGCATTTGTAGACACGAAAAATCAGTACCAATTTTGGTAGATTCTACGTTCCCGAATATCATTCAAAACCATTGGTTTTTTTTTTTGCAATTATGTACAGCAGATTTAGTCTTGTGTTACATTACTTGTTGCATCTAGGGTACTGATAGCCAGTAATATTCTGTCTAATACAATTTCAAATAATCGACGTCTACTGATGAATGAAACAGCATTCCAAACTCTCGGTTATTACAGTTACAGTTATTTAAAAAGAGTAGACGACACTAAAGGGATTCTAAAAAAATTGCAAGTAAGCCAAAGAAAAAGAGACAATATCATGACACATCAAAAGACGTGAAATAGACAAAACGAAGTCATCACTACATAGAAAACAAATGACTGAGTAACACGAAGCCACCAACAAACCGGGATATTATTGCATTTCCTATCATGATTTTCTTGATAGAGGATTGCTGCTCACAAGGAAGCTATTAAACCAAGAGTTCCAAATGGTGAAGTTGAAATCATCCCTTCGTAAATTTTACGGACGCCATCACGAGTTGGTTGACCGTTATGGAATAACCGTTTTACAAATGATATCGGATATGTTCCTTACGTCGTAACTACAATCCCCTTCCCTTTCATGAATGTGACTATTTACCGGATTTGTTAACACATAAGCAACACGACGGGTGCCACATGTGGAGCAGGATCTACTTACCCTTCCGGAGCACCTGAGATCACCCCTAGTTTTTTGGTGGGGTTCGTGTTGTTTATTATTTAGTTTTCTATGTTGTGTCATGTGTGCTGTTGTTTGTCTTTTTTTCATTTTTAGCCATGACGTTGTCAGTTTGTTTTAGATTTATGAGTTTGACTGTCCCTAAGGTATCTTTCGTCCCTCTTTTATTAACATTTAACGTTACATTATACGTTATGCAGCAGAATATCAACTTTAGATGATTCGTCCTAGTATAATTTTTGCATGGTTACACAGTATTTCAGTTTTGTAATTAAGAATCTCTTGCTTTAAAAATCATTGATTAAATTATTGTGACAATGTAGAGATGATGCCTTTTAATTCCTGTCACAATCTAAATTTCTGTTCAATGAATTTTAAAATGAAGGATCAATATCATTAACATTGATCATTAATAATAAAAAATTAAGACAGCACTATGTAAATTGCATGCTCTTGAAGACCTCTTCTGTATTTATCATTATAAATGATCAAAGCCGAATATTTAAAAGCGAGGATGTATTAGAAAACTCTAAAAAAAAATTTGTCTAACAAGATTGTCTTATCAAAAGATTTTATTATTTTGTAATTACGCGCTGTGACTAAATTTTCAGCATGAAAACGTCTATGAAAGTCATTTCTAGACACAAAGAGTCTGTTGTCTAAAATAGATTTAATGAATTTAAAAAATAACCGCAGTTAAGAAGGATATAATACATAGAATTTCTTCCTATATTTTTGATGAGATTCCACTCCTTTTTAGTCACGCTCACAAAATAGAAGCGAAATATACCAAAGGGACATTCAAACTCGTAAGTCGAAAATAAAAATTGATAACACATCATGAAAAACTGAAGACTGAGCAACATGAACCCTGTCGAAAACAGGCGGGATGATCCGCAAGTGTCATAAATTTAATTCTAATACAATTTTGTTATTTCAAATGGAGCGGTAGATACCAAAGGTCTAAACCAAACGCATAAGTCCAAGCAAGACAGACACCAGATTGGCACAATAAAAAGCAAAAGAACAAAAGAACAAAAAAAAAAAAAAAAAAAAGTTGTCTGAAACACATGATACAAAGCAAAACAAAGGCATACAAAAAGCGGATATAATTAAAAAAAATCTTTCTACAATCACTGTCTGCGGACCATACAAAACAAGATTGGTTTTGAAAAAGTTATTTTGAAATCAAAAGACAAACTTTTTTCGAATAGTTTTAACCCATGTATTACATGAATAATCATGAATAATCATTTCTTTTCCAATGCTATGCTTTTAGCCAAAGAACTCCGGAAATTTTGAAGTTGTAACAAGTCAATTTATGATTTTTAAAATTTTTTTTTTATCAGAGAACATTTAAATTTTAATGGGACTTTTTTGTTTTTATTTCAATAAAATAATTTATCATAAAAACACATCTACATACATGTGACACACACCACTAATTAATTATCTATGATTTGTTAAAAAATTTGATTTATGAAACTGAAATTAAACGTTAGAACAAACAGGACTAATGGAGATTTGTGATAATAATTGGTTACTGCAGGGACATTAGAAACACATACCCATTAATCTGTGTTTAAATCTAGATTCTAATAAAAAATATCCTCGTTAGTTTAATTAACATTCGGGGCGGTTTTGTCAAAAGCTTTTCTAGAAATACAATATGACAACTGAAGAGTCATCAAATGAAACGGTATTGTAATATAATTGTTTTTAAACACCAGCTGAAGAATTGAATCAACAAAGTTAAGTGGACATTTGAGACATCGAATAGATTTATTGGGCTATTCAACAATTTTGTAAAGCTATTCAATCCAGAATATTGAATCATCCAATAAAAAGCTATTGTGGTGTATAAAAACATTGCAACGAGCGACAAGTGTCGTGTTTGTTAATAACTAAAATAAGATTTTATCTGTTGACATTCCCGAAGTACCGACTTGAGTGCCAGTTAGACATTTGCTCTAGAGTGATTAAACATTGTATTAAAAAATAAAAAGTAGCGATGGCTGAAATATATAACCCGTGTTTCCTTTAAAATGAAAACGTCGACACCTACAGTATATGTCCACCAGTGCATTTCTTAATCATTTAAGAATTGCATGCTTCTTTTTGTAAATTCATTGGGGTGTAAAAACGTTGACCGAAGCAGTTAGTTGTTTCACTTTAAAAATGTGCATGTGCACACAATCAAAGCTTTTACACTCCAATAAAATTGCTAAAAGAAGCATTCAATAATAGCACCTATTATTACATTTTTATTAGAATCATGAAATAAGATTTCTGTCAAGTTTGTCTTTTATTTACCTGTGCACTTTAATTTGGAAGCTCTTGGCATGATGAATGTTACATGTCATTTTGAAATTATTACATTTAAGTTTCATTATGATACGTTATTTTAATTGGCTTACAGCAATAGGTCCAAGGACACAGTTATCGTCCTTTGGTTTTCGTTATCTACGAATATAGTTCCTAGTGTAAATAGTGTATAACTTGCATGTTTTATTTGATACACTTTCCCAATTTATTTCTTGATATTAAATGCATGAAATATTAAGTAGGGGGATGTATTTACATGTTAAAAACATTTGGGTGCTGAATCTTTATGTTAAGTAGTGATTTGGTCCAGTTTAAAAAGGTCAAATTTTATCACGTCTGAAGCTGTTAAACTGAATTTTACACCCCCTTAACACAGAATTGTCAATATTTTGAGTTAGAGCTGGTAGAAGTTTCTATAATTTTGATATTATTTGTCTCACTGGTAGTACACTACACTGTAAAAATCTTTTTGAGAAAGAGCAGGTGCTATTTTTTTTAATTTGAATTTATTGTCTAAAAGAAATGCACTACGAAATAACTGTGTTCTCGGGTCAATAGCGCGTCATTCTGAAATTAGCCATAATTTAAAAATGAAATGTAACGTTCATGATGACACGTGCTTCCAAAAATAAAGTGCACAGTTAAATAAAAGAAAAAATTGATAGGTATCATGTTCGCATGATTCTAGCAGAGAAATGTTATATTAAAGATTGAATGTTTCTTTTAGTAATTTCATAGGGTTGACCATTCGACCATTTATTTAGTGACACGTCTTATCGCTTCATACAAAGTGTACTTTGATAAACGCTTTAACGTCCCAATAATTTTACAAACAGAAGTTAACAATTCTGAAATGAAGGTTTCAGAATGACGTGAAACATACATTATTACTAAGTTACTAAGTTAAGTTATAACTAGTGGTAGAAGTGATCCACATAGTTTCATAATTTGCTGTTCGTGCGGATGATGTTAGGCTGCATATTGTTTAAAATGCTCAATGCTCAATGTCCCGAACCCATATGGAGGTTGTGAACATAAATTATATAGTTATTATACATTTAACTTTTAAACTTTTAAACTTTTTGAAAATGTTTGTTTTGTTAAAATATCGAATTTATTCATTCCCTATAATCATCCCAGGTCAAATGTGTACATGTATATATACATGTACAAAAAGTACATACACAAAAATATATAGACACTTGTTTGTTCATTGTTCTATTCAGTCTTTTTCATGATAATCTATAACACAAAATTTAAACTTAACATGAAATAGAATTGCTTGAATTTTAATGGGATATTGACATTGCAACTACTGCGTAGAATATATTCAACCGTGTTTCATTTTGAGAACCACAAATTGAACGTTAAATGAAAATAATCTGCCGATTATGCATAGTTTGCTGGTTATATATTCTGTACAAGAAGAATTGGTTATAACTGTAATTACGCCGTTATTCCTTTAATAGCTAATTCCGATACAGATAAAGCGATAAGGTTTCATATTTCCGGCAAATTATGCTGTGAAATATTGTCTTATATTTTCCCACTAGTGAATAGATTGAGGAACCGACACAAATAAATAGCTGTTGACCTTATATTGTTTCTAATAGTTGCAATGATGTCCTAATTCATAGATTTTTAACCTTTTGCTGAAATGTTATCGTCTTTGTTAATTTTGGTGCATTGATTATTTCTGTACCATATCAAGCAATCATTTATAGATAGATTTTGATAGTTGATTGCTCGTGATGAAGTTAGTGATGATCATTTAACATGTAATCATTATTTCTTAGTATTGTGTACTATCGACAATTTGTTATTTTTTCCTTTTATCCTACTGCCTTACATTTTTTAGAATAAGAAGAGGGCATAATATTAAAAAAATAGCCGATAACACCACATGCACGTACAATTGTAGCAACGTCGTGCACAAAAGGGTGATGTCTCTTCTTTTATGAAGGTATACTGTACAGCTTTGACATCGCTGGTATAAGTCACATTTTTGGTATTTCAAATATATCAATTGGGGTCTATTTCGTTCAGGTAGTATATCAATTGGCAGTAATGGGTCATTCATGTTCCTCTTTTGTTTAGATGTATGTAAATTAAAGCTGTGCTCTAATTTCTGTTATATTTTATTTGAATCAAAGATCCGATGTGGTTAATGAGGCGTTTTTCAAAGGCAAGACGGACATCTGTTCCCAAATGTTTAGGTTTAGACTCTCGTGACGTCAAGTTTTCATAACACAACAATTTGTACCCGTTAAGCTAGTCTTACTAACTACTTCAAGTAATTTCAAATTCTAAACGAAAACACATATAGATAGAACATGTTGCATTAAAAGAAAAATGGCATTTTATTTTCGCACTAGCGGGTTCGCTTGGCATTCTTGCTGATAAATATCAAAAACCAAAACAACGTTATTCTTTAAATACCTGTTACTTTTTAGGCTCTACTGAATTGATTAGGTCAGTATCAATATAAAATACATTTTCGCTTACAAAATTCTCTTTTTTTTTAAACCGCTATTACTTTTTAGACTATTCTTAAACATTTCTGCTGAGCAACCAATTTATTCCTCTATTCATTTTACAAGAAATTTAAAACAAATTTTAAATAATTATTTTTTTCATATCAAATCATAGAAAAATATCTTATTTTCGAACACCTCATCTCAAACACAAGCACACATAATTATATTCTGTGTTGCATAGTATTGGTGTTTATGCTACGTAATGTACATTTTCTACTAGAACAGACAACATTTATGGAAACGATGTTATAATATTTGTAATGGGAACACAGTTTCGTTCGATATTTTGAGTGAAGCCAATCGCTACTGATTTTTACAGATTGGTCTAACGTTTTTCTATTACACCACTGAACCATGTTAGATAAGAGTTGATATGTTTAAAACCTCTACATTGTTATGCATGCTTGTCGATTAATATCTGTCATATTTGGTTTTCGTAAATATTTTTGCTATTAGTTAGTCGGTTTCTTCTCTTGATTATATTGTTTCGCACATTTATATCAAATACTCATTAGAATAGAACACAATAAAATTTGCATATTTGTAATTATCATTATCACTATAGTCAATGCATGTTGGTATTTGCCGATACAGTTTTAATTGCATTCAGTGCATGTTGGTATCCGCCAATATCGTTGAAATGGCATTCAGTGCATGTTGGTATGTGCCGATACCGTTGTAATTACATTCAGTGCATGTTGGTATTTGCCAATACCGTTGTTGCTGTATTAAGTGCATGTTTTGTATTTGCCTATACCATTGTTTCTGTATTCTGTCCATTTTATTTCAACGGTATATTTACTGATACCGTTGATGCTATACATAATCAGTGCATTTGTTGGATTTGCCAGTACTGTTTTTTGCTGTATTTGGGGCATGTTTTGCATTTGCAAATATAATTGTTGCTGTGTTCAGTGCTTGTTTGTATATCCCGATACCGTTGTTGGTGTAATCAGTGGATGTTTTTATTTGTCGATACCGTTGTTCCTGTAATCAGTCCATGTTTGTATTTGCAGATACAGTTGCTGATTTGTTTAGAGTATGTTTTACATTTGTCGGTACCTGTATGCTGTTATCGATGCATGTTTTATTGTATATGCCGATGTCATTGATAATGTATAAAGTGCATGTTTGATTTTGTCGCTACCGTTGTTGGTGTATTCACTCTTCAGTTGTGACAATTACAGTGAAACCATTAATTTATAAAACCATTGTCAGTATCTTCAAGTCATTAGCTGTCTCTTTTTATTTCATTTTTCCTCTTATAGTTTTAACATGTACATTGTTATATATTAATGATTGAAATTTGTTAGATATTTAACGAGCTATCTACTTTAAAATCGACATCTTCATTTGCAAATTTCTGTTATATGACGTATAAGAATTGATTTTACTTTGATTAATACCAATTTCGTCTCAACAGATAATTTCTGGCAAAGATTGTGTTAAAAATTACATACAAATTAAAAAAAAAAAAAATCGAAAATTAATACAATATTGAATTTGAAAATATGTTTCTGCGCTTTGATGAAAAATATGATAATCACTTAATTTCGAATAAATTTAGAAAGAAGAAGAAAACAGCAATCAATTCTGTAATGAATTCTGCTTTCTCATATTGAGATAGATTTTGTTTTTGTTTTTTATGTTTGAAGACGTGATTTGTGTAATTCGGTGATGAATAATAATTATAATTTAATGCAATAATACGCATTTATTGATTTTATTTGAAATTTCAAAATCAGGTCGGATGGCACAAAAAAGCATAAAATATGAAGATTATTGTATACTTAAAAACAGAGGTATGCTAATAAAAATAATAAGCAATAAAGCGAAAACAAATCAAAGATAACTTGCACGATTTATTGTGCAAAAATAGAATTGTTGGGTTTTTGCAAGATCAGTTATGAAAAAAAAAAGATCTGCCATCTATTTATTTCAGTTCCCTTTTGCCTTTAATGAGTTATGAAAATCGTCCCGTGAAATATTATGTTGATCCTTTCACTGATTAATAATTATCAAGTCAAAGAACAAAAAGTATATTTTCAGTTGATAAAAATTGCAAGGTCAATTTTTTTTTACTAGATAATCTGTTTAACAATTTTATCTGTGCACGGAAAAGCGAGAGTTTAAAGTGCTAACAAATTTATGTCATATCTTTATTTTTTTATGACACACATTGAAAGTCCGTTAAATTTAATAAATGGTTCATGAATATCCTGATATGTATTGTTAAAACACATGTTTATTTTTGAAAGCCATGAGACTTTATTTGGTTTTACAGCAGACGAATAATTTGATAGATTTTCTTTAATACATTTGTTATTCATTAGATGTTTCGTATATAAATGGGACTGTTGGTTTTCCCTTTGGTTTGAATTGATTAATATTTTGTCTTTCTGGATCCTTTTATAGCTTTTCTATTCGGTATGGGGTTTACTAATTGTTGAAGTCAATTCTTCTCAGGTGGACAGTTGGCAACCATATCATATACAAAATAAGTCTCGTTTGCATATGTTATATACAAATACAAATAGTTCTTACCCGTCGATAGACATTATATATTTGAATTTCTATTGACTTTTCTAATTTGTCAACTGTACTCAATCACCTTAAACATAAGGGAGGGTTGAGATCTCACAAAACATGTTTAATCCCACCGAATGTTTGCGTCTGTCCCAAGTCATGAGCCTCTGACCTTTGTTAATCTTGTATGTTTTATAATTTTAGTTCATTTATAGGTTTTGGAGTTTTGTATGATGTCAATTTCCACTGAACTAGAACACATTTTTATTTAGGGGTCAACTGAGGACCACCTCCGGTTACGAGATTGTCTCGCTGTGTTGAAGACCAATTGGTGGCCTTCTGCTGTTATCTGCTCTATGGTCGGGTTGTTATCCCTTTGACATATTCCCCATTTCCATTCTCAATTTTATAATTCTTAAAAAACACATGAACGAAAGATATTTCGAGGTTCATTGGAAAATCAAAAATTTTAAATACTGGGAATATCGCGAGTGTAAATGATAACAAATAATAGCTATTGTGTTCAAACACTCGCAAAATTGTAAGTACAAGATATCAAAGTTAGAAAATCAGTTTTTAAAGAGAAATATAAAGGAATCAAAAATGTCAAAAAAGACTTCTAGACCACTACTTTAATTGTACATGTAATATAAACATCATAAACTACATAAACATGTTTTTTCCAAACAAAAGAGTTTTTCGTTGACAATTGATAGTGACATTGATCCTTATTGATGTTATCAACTGTTACTGTACATCCTCGGCTTTCAAATAATTGGCTTGGAGTGTTCCTGATGAGGGTAATTTCAGAAAAAAAGCGCTTCAGATGCATGAAATTACAATTTGTTGTTTACATTTTTTTTATTTTCGAATTGTTCGATACACACTACACATTACGGATTTCAAATTTAGAGCATCGTGTTTATATGATTTAGGAAATTGAGTTACAATCAAATTCACACAAATATCAAGAAGCGTGAAATTAACAACTTATATTGCATTACCAATCTAAAACTGCTTCAAGTTATTTCCTGCTGCAATAATTGTACTGAAGGAGAATGACAAGCCAAAACAGACCTTGTAAATTATTGGCACAGTATTTTGCAAAACCATTTGACGCTGTTAATCGGAAAAAGGAGGGGGTCACTATATTTCTGTACTTTATAGCGCAACAATATACAAATCAGTTTGCTTGCAAAAACCTGTAGAGAATAGTCTGTCTTGCTCCAGAAAAGAGTAAAAACGCATTTGAATTATACATAGTAAACGACCTGAGATAACATTACTAAACAAAAGTTAAAACTTTCACTAAAAATATGGCTTCCGCATTTATCTCTCTATCCTGCATTCCAGGTTAATTTTTAAAAAGATGTAACGATGAAAAGTTGATGAAATAAAGGCAAAATATGTTGCCCTCTTGTGATCTTCTTCTTGGTTAAAAAAAAGTTATATAGTTGCTGTCTTATTAGTGCATCCCCGCTAAATATGTCAAAATTTAAAGAAAAAAGTATATACACTATTAACAATTCACTTTTTGGGACGTGAACATTAAAACAACATAAGAAACAAATTTTGAATTCTTTAGCTGTCCCCAAAAGTTTTTAAATTAGAACTGAAAAACAGAAATAAAAAATGTCCTCTTACCTTTATGGTCAGGTGCGTTGTATCAATGCAAGCACAGATTAGTATGGAAACATTCTCATAGGTAGTTTATATATCAAGAATCAAACCCACTCGGCGGGAAAATCAATGCAGCAGATCTAACGGAGCATTCCGCTACATCCGGTTTTGAGAAATGGTATTTATTTAAATATTTTCATTACATTAGCAAATAAAATCACTTAAATTGCATATTACAATAGTCATCGCTATTTCGTGTTTGAAAATAGATTTTAGAATTTTCTCACTGATTAATGAGATTTTAAACAACATGCGCTAATTGTGGGTCGTTAAATGACTCAAAAACTAATAAAATGTCAACAAACATGTAAATAGGAATGATTTTCTAATGGGACCTTTTGTAATTGGCACTTCCATCGATTCGATAAGTAAATGATACTTTTTATCTGATTTTAGCAATTTGTAAATGTTTTGACTACATATTGATCGACAGGTGCCCGAATTGATTATGATATATCAAAATGAAATAAACTAATTCAAATTAATAGTATAGGAGCTAGTCTAGAGCGAAACGAGTTTCTTTTTGAAAGTTTGAAGCAAAATGTTTAGAAATCAAAACTAAGTAAAAACGTAATTTGATAGATAAGTTGTTGATGTATTATTGACATGAATAATAATTATTTGATCACTTTTAATAAATTTCCTGTTGATAAAAAATTAATTTTTTAAAAATACTAAGCATTTTTTTTATTCAAGACATAGATTTCCTTAGCCGTATTTGGTACAATGTTTTGAAATTTTTGGTCCTCAATGCTCTTCAACTTTGTATTTGTTTGGCTTTTTTTTATCTGGGCGTCACTGATGAGTCTTATGTAGACGAAATGCGCGTCTGGCGTATTAAATTATACATGTTATAAGCTTGGTAACTTTGATAACTATTGTTATGTTTAATATGATTTCACTTCAATAAAACCTAAACATTTACTTGTTTGTGAACAAATTGCAGGAAAAGTGAGTGCTCTTATATTTTAATTGGACATTAGTTTTTACTACCAGTTTATTCTATCATTTTGCAACAATTTCAAAAGGCGCGATTTGCCTTAATGTTACATGACAGTATGTTTTTGAAAAAAATTGTATAAGACAGTGCAAATTGCAAACGAGAATGGGAATGCACGTTAACATTTTATTATTAACAATAACCACAATAAAAACCTATTTCTCGTATCAAACATAAACTAAAAGAACTAGCCAAGGAATTTGTTTTTGTCCCGGCCGATAAAGCTGATAATAATATTATTATTGTTTGACGTAAATTTTACATTGAGGTTCTGAAAAAAGAAATTACCAATTCACCAACATTCTCCATTTTCAGAAAACGACATCTGTAACAAACATAAACTTTTAGCTACCGCTTTACAAGCAGAACTAAATACAATGAAAGTCAAAACTATGTATTGGCTTCCGAAGCTACACAAAACACCTTACAAATAGAGATTTATTTCGTCTTCAAGCCATTGTTCCACTACTTAATTGTCTATTCTCCTACCAGTACACTTGGTACAATCAAAAACCTGATAATAAACTGTTCAAATAAGGCCTTCGAAAATAGTGGAATTAATTACGTTTGGAGTGTCAAGAACTCATTGGAAGTACTTGATAAATTGCATGCTTATATTGGTGATTTTGAATCTGTTCAAAGTTTTGATTTTTCTACCCTGTATTACACATTGCCTCACATTCTCATTAAGAAAAAATTCACACACCTAATCAAATGGGCATTTAAAAAGTCAGAATGTGAATATATATGTTCAAACTCTTTTAGGTCATTTTTTAGTAGCAATAAACAAAAAAACTATGTCAATTGGACATGCTTTGATACTATATATGCCCTTGAATTTTTACTAGATAATATTTTTGTTCGCTTTGGAATTTACGTATATCGTCAGGTTATCCAATGGGAACAAACTGTGCCCCTCTTCTTGCCGACTTGTTTCTTTATTATTATGAGGCTGACTTCATGCAGAAACTTCTTAGGAAAAGAAAGGTAAGAAGTTAGCAATATCCTTTAACTCTACTTTCCGCTATATAGTAGATGATGTTCTTTCACTAAATAATTCAAAATTTGGTGACTATGTGGAACGCATCTATCCCAAAGAGCTAGAGATAAAAAATACTACAGATACAGTTAAGTCGGCCTCATATCTTGACTTGCATCTAGAAATTGAAAATGAGGGTCGGTTGAAAACAAAAATTTACTACAAAAGAGATGATTTCAGCTTTCCAATTGTGAACTTTCCATTTCTAAGTAGCAACATTCCAGCAGGAACTGCATTCGGGGTATATATCTCCCAATTGATACGATATTCCCGTGCTTGCATTTCCTATCATGATTTTCTTGATAGAGGGTTGCTGCTCACAAGGAAGCTTTTAAGACAAGAGTTCCAAATGGTGAAGTTGAAATCATCCCTTCGTAAATTTTACAGACGCAACACGAGTTGGTTGACCGTTATGGAATAACCATTTCACAAATGATATCGGATATGTTCCTTACGTTGTAACTACCATCTCCTTCTCTTTCATGAATGTGACCTACCGAATTAGACTATTTACCGGATTTGTTATCACGTAAGCAACACGACGGGTGCCACATGTGGAGCAGTATCTGCTTACCCTTCCGGAGCACCTGAGATCACCCCTAGTTTTTTGGTAAGGTTCGTGTTGTTTATTCTTTAGTTTTTCTATGATGTGTCATGTGTGCTGTAGTTTGTTTGTCTTTTTTTCATTTTTACTCATGGCGTTGTCAGTTCGTTTTAGATTTATGAGTTTGACTGTCCTTTTGGTATCTTTTGTCCCTCTTTTATCGGAATTCCAATGGGGACTAACTGTGCACCACTTATTGCAAACATGTTTTTGTATTGCTATGAGTTACAATTTATGACAAAAATCAGCAAAGACCCAGTATTCACCTCAGAAATAGACTTTTGCCAGGTCATTAAAGATTGCATATTTTGGCGTTAATATTGATTCCCTTATAGGGTCTTTGCATCGGAAATAAACACATTTATTCAAAAACCAGTTATTGGCATGACACGGGTTATGTTCTTCTCATATATGTTATGATGGTATGATACTAAACCCCTAACGGGAAGGATTGTGCCTGATATTTATATAGTGAAATCATAATCTTTCAATCAGTTTAATTGTCTGGAGCTGGCATGTCAGTTAACTGCTAGTAGTCTGTTGTTATTTATGTATTATTGTCATTTTGTTTATTTTCTTTGGTTTCATCTTCTGACATCAGACTCGGACTTCTCTTGAACTGAATTTTAAATGTGCGTATTGGTATGCGTTTACTTTTCTACATTGGCTAGAGGTATAGGGGGAGGGTTGCGATCACATAATCATGTTTAACCCCGCCGCATTTTTGCGCCTGTCCCAAGTCAGGAGCCTCTGGACTTTCTTAGTCTTGTATTATTTTAATTTTAGTTTCTTGTGTACAATTTAGAAATTAGTATGGCGTTCATTATCACTGAACTAGTATATATTTGTTTAGGGACGCCTCCGGTTGCGGGAGTTTCTCGCTACATTGAAGACCTGTTGGTGACCTTCTGCTGTTGTTTTTTCTATGGTCGGGTTGTTGTCTCTTTGAAACATTTCCCCTTTCCATTCTCAATGTTACGTTTTTACAAACGCATGTTTTAAATAATTAGAAAAGTGAAACTAATTCTATAAAGTAATTTTTGTTTCTTTTTCTATTGTGGAAAAAAGGACTCAATTGCCAATGCACATCATTATGTCTTCATATAAAATGGATTAAAGACAGAATTTTATTGTTAATATGTAATAAAAAATAATATGTTGTAATAATGTAATGTCAATTGTCAAACTGAAAAAACAAGTTTGAAGAATAACACTATATAAATAAAGCAACAGTAGTATACCGCTGTTCAAAACTCATAAATCTATGGACAAAAAACAAAATCGGGGTAACAAACTAAAACTGAGGGTAACGCATTAGATATTAGAGGAGAACAACGACACAACATTAAAATGTAACACACACAGCAACGGACTAAGCATTAGACAAAATCCGATGAGAATAACCAATATAACATCAAAACAAAATACATGAATTTGGGATAGAAAAGTACCGTGACACGTCTTATAGTAATGTGAATTCACACTCAAATATTGGAGAAAACAAACGACACAACGTAAAAATGTTACACACACAGAAACAAGCTATGATATAACAATAGCCATTTTCCTGACTTGGGACAGGATATTTTACAGAAAAAAATCGTGGGTTGAACCTGGTTGTGTGGCATGCCAAACCTCGCACTTTGACGGCATTGTTAAATATAACATTAAAATTACAACATAATAATACAGGACTACAATACAAATAAATAGGAGAACGTATTAGGCAAAGAAACACATAAATAATAGATAACAAAAGGCATCAGGTTTAAAATTCAATACGTCAAAAACGCGCCTCGTCCACACAAGACTTACCAGTGACGCCCAGATATAAAAGTTCGAAAGTCAAAAAAAGGGGTACAAAGTTGTACAGCTCTGAGGATAAAAAGTTGAAAAAGGTTGTGCCAAATACAGCTAGGGTTTTCTGCTTGTGATGAGAACATCCTTATATATAGAACAATTTATGCTATTGCAAACAGTAAATTTTATCAAATGAGTATAAAAGATTTACATGATAAAACTGATGTCTTAATTAATTACAGAAAACAAAACCCGAATACATAATACATTGAAGACCAACACAGAAAATAGACACACCCAACTCAGTCCAGGCCTGAACGCAAAAAGTTATAACAATGACGTCACATACGAAGTGGTGAAAAGGCACAATATTACGTCAAGCAAACATTTGAATTTCTGAAACAGCACAAAAATGACGTCATATATGAAAGAGGAAAAAAGGATACAAAAGGGACTCATTTGATATGAAAAAAACACGAAAACGGAAAACAAATTACAAGATCATGAATATACAAAACTCAACATAGAAAATCAAAGAAGGACTAAAACGAAAACAACCAAAAGTCGAGGATTATATCAGGTACTCTAGATGAGTATAAGCATAAAATAATCGATCTACAAAGCTCACCTCTAAAAATAAAATCAGAAGGAAAGCTCAAGCACATCTCACGAATGGAAAACAATTGTCATATTTCTGACTAGAAATGACAATTCACCCACGACGTTACCGCCTCAGTTAAGTAGCAGTAATAAGAATTTAAGTGCAAATGACACTTGATTTTAAAATATCAAATAAGGTTAAAACTAATCAAAATGCATGTCATTGTTTTTATTGCTAAATTTCATTTTTTCTGTGAATTATGCAGTATTTCAGTCTCAAGATATTTTAACGTACCACTCAAATCAGACATTTTTCAGCATTTGAATTAATTCTCTGTGCACTTTATATTCTTGTATTAAAGATCATGAAAATTATACCTGAGAAATTTCTTGAATAACCGTATATTATCCGCTAGAGATTACACAAAGAAATACATAGTTTGTTTACTAAATTGGCCTGACAGATTAGACAAAACGTCAATGTCAACTTTGGATGCGGGTCTGGATGGGGATTACAGAAAAGAAAATTGTTGAAAATAAGTATGAATAAAGAACAATTACGCAAAAACATATAAAGAACCGAAAATAAATAGTTGCAAAAGAATAAAGAATAACTGTCGAAAATAAAAGAGTTAGGTAATAAATATATTCCACAGCATCAAACAATGTACAGAATAACACAAGCGTTTTATTACAGTGAAATTTGATAGCAAACTCGTGTTTATTAGAATCTTATTTTTTTATAAGTGTATTTCTTAAGAGAAATAATGCCTTAGTATTTTAAGAATACAGAAATAAAAGACCTCCAAACCAGGCCCTCTGCATTGGGAATTGTTAAACTAGTTTATGCACAATTACATAATTTATAAACTGAAAACTAATATAATACACGTAAGTCTCCAGAACTTTCATTGTGTCACTTTAATCCGACATTTTCAAAATATGAATTAATTCTTTGTGACTTTTACCTTTTTACATAGTGGATTATGGGAATGATTGCCGGCAAAATTTGTCATCAAAACCATATGTATCAAACACAGGCGTTCTGTCTGAGATGAGTAGTTTACATCTATAAAAATCAAGAAGTAATTAAGATTAAAAGTTCGTTTTTTAGTTGATAACACCAACCTTAATATTATTGTTTTATATTATATGTATATGCATTCATGTTTTTTTCAATCTGTCGATACATGTACCTGTAAATTGTCATTGCACACGGACATGATTTTATCTGACTGGTAGTGACGTCTTTACACTAACTCAATTGCATATTGGATGAGTTATGATGATATTTTAGTTTAAGACACATAATCTTTGTATTTATTTTTATTGGCTTTAAACTACCTGACGATAAATATTTTTTCATATTTTTCGTGCATGCCGGGGCTGATGTGCCCGGCTTTGTTGTATGGGCTTTGCCCCAAATTGAAGACTAAAGTTGCTTATATCCACTTCATATGAACTGAGGTGAAAAGTTGTCTCAATCGTTACATCACCTTATCAAAACTTAAAAATTGCAATATTGTATAAAAACTGTCTGCAAAAACTGCATTTTCATGTAAAAAGCACGCTTTTTAAAATCTTTAATATTCAAATGCCACCAGGATTTAACAAATCTGATTTTGACCATATTAGCTGAAAAACATTTACGGAAACCTGGCCCTACCTTTTTTATTGACCAATAATGTACGTATATCGTATATCAATACTAAGTTTCTGTTTTTCAATACAAATGACCATGATGATAATTGATCAATATGTCCCGTCAGATGAATTTTCATTTGGAATTAGTTTTGTTTGTTTATATATTTACGATATCACTTACCTGAACTAATATTGATAAAAGAATTGTGAAATCAGAACTTATTTTTGCTAATACATAACCGTATCATATATTGGGCGTTGGGGAGTTATCATTTCTGTATTTTTACATGGAGTAAAATTATCAAAGTGTTATATCTAATCCGATATACCAATGTAATATGTGTATATGTATATAATGGCACACAAGACATTGAATCCATTTCAATTCAAAACGCTCTATTGCATTTTGTATTTTTAACATTAACGGTACAAATTGTTTCTGCACCAGAAGCACTTTCCTACAAGAAAAGTATCTTCAGTGATGCTCGAGACCAAAAAAATTTGAAAAGAAAAGTTTATAAAAATAATATAGAGCTTATACATCCAAAAAGGACAAAATGTATAGCAAAACAAAATATAACTACAGTTGCAATTACAGTAAATGTGTCATTCTTCAAAGGCAAACGCTGCCTCGTGGTCATGATATATGATACTTGATGTTTATAATCACATCATCTTTATTTTTTTTTAGTGTTTTTTTTGTAATATAAAACATGAATGAGTAAATCATAGTAAATGATTTGAAACAATTTGGTAATTTGACAAAGGACAATTATTTAGCTTTTCATGTCATATCTTGTCCCAGGAATAGATTACCTTAGCCGTATTTGGCACAACTTTTTGGAATTTTGGATTCTCTATGCTCTTCAACTTTGTATTGTTTGGCTTTATAACTATTTTGATATGAGCGTCGCTGATGAGTCTTATGAAGACGAAACGCGCGTCTGGCGTACTATATTATAATCCTGGTACTTTTGATAGCTATTGATAGTAACTTTGACAGTTCTTTTCTTTTACTTCACCAGGTGAGCGTTTCAACAATGAATGTCCTCAGGGATGATCGAAACCAAAGCATTTGAAAGCGGTCTAAAATCTAATACATGCCAATACTATTTACAAATAAGGAAACGAGATATGATTGCCAATAAGACAACTATTCATCAAAGCTCATGAAAAGTGGATTTAAGGGGGTAGACCTTGGTTCAGGGAGATAACTCTTTAAATCAGTTAAGCGTTTGTAAAAGTCAAGTTCATCAATGTATTTTAAGCATTTACCTGAAACAGATTGAAAATAATCTATGTAAGCTAGAAGCTTAGAATATATTTTTGAAAATGGTTGACACAAACGTACTGATGATTTTAAGAGTTATTTTCCTTAACCTAGGTCTACCTCCTTAAGCAATTATATTAGATGATTTGTGAAATTGTTTATCTTCTTTTGATAGGACAACAGAATGAACAAGTTGTATTTGAAAATTGCAACATATAAATACCAAAAGATTTGTGTAGCTATAAAAAGTAATATGCATTGGCATATCAATTTTAATTCAATTTATGTAATACGATGAACTTATAAATCCGGGTATGCTATGAAATCCCTTCCGGAGAACGTATTTTTGTTATGGAAAAACCTCTCGTTTAACTTGTTTTCAGTGGTTCTGCTAATTTCCATTTAGCGATCTTTTAATTTTCACAAGGGGCTACTAAATTTAGACAAGACAACATCGATCATTATTGTATATACTAATAAAGTAAAGCATTTATCAGAAGTTTAAATAATTTAAAGGGAAAAAAATATATGAGACATTTTATTTTGATATAAAAATATTGTTTTCATGACAAATGAAATAGAGGGTTATGTTTATGAACTGATTTTATACATACTTAATAATTTTTATATTTTTCAATTACAAACCAATCTCAGTATTTCAATCTTTTTAAAAGAATATCATTATATAATTATGTCTCAAGTATTTTCAATGTTTAAAAATACTGGGTCATATCCGGATTTTTTCATCGAATTAATCAAAGTTATCCAAGATGGAGTTGTGTTATCGGGAACACGTGTATTCTTAGTCTTTGCTTGTTTGGTAGATGTTTCATGCTTTCCTCCTGTTTTCTTCACCATCAAATAAGCAATTACAGCAAGCAAAGCCCCAATACCTGCTACTCCTATAATTGCGGTTGTAATAATTCCAGCAGTTGCCGCTGATGACACTGGGCTTTTGTCTGTAATAATATTAAAACATAATATAGTGCCTTAACTTGCCAGAAATTTCTACACTGCAAAAATGTCTTATATCTCAAATTGCAATTTTTAAACGAAATTCATTCTAGGGCATGAGCGATATACTACAAGAGTGGTAAGATCATAAATTTGCATAGTGAAAGATGTCAATATATCATGATATTTATTCTGAAAAGATGCTTGCGAGTGTATTTTGAATTCAAGAAAAACAGACATCAGCATGACCGACAGAATAAAAAAAAACAATAGTCAACACATCAGTTTTCAACAGACTAAACAAAATATATAGCCAATTCATACGTTTAGGGCTGAAAACATTTTCTGCTTAACTTTAGGCACCACTGGTGTTGCTTATGACTTTTAAATCATTTCAAGAAGTCATATTAGGTAGCAAGTCCGGAAACGCGGACGATTGTTTTTTTCTTCGACAGATGTCACATTTTAATGGATACAGCTTTAACCCAGAAATTCCGTACTGTCACCAATGTTTTGTTGATCATTACAAATATGGACTTTTGGCTTCTTTATAAAAGACAACTCTATATCCATAGTGTCTTCATTGAAACAAAATCCAGGGCTGATATGCATAACATCACTTCAGTTGAGATGTCCACTCGTAGTACTAATTTATCTTAGGAAACAAGGGGCCTCGGTAGCCAGTTACCACTAAGGTTGTGAGTTCGAAGGTTTTCTCCGGATTGATCGACCTATAAAAAACTAGCCGCCACGAAATAGCCTAAATGCTGTGCCTAAAAGTGGCGTTGAAACACCAAAATTCAAACAAATCTTAGGACACAATAGCGTCCGTCCGTTCAGAACAAATCTTATTTTTTGTAGTTTTATACATTTCTCTCTGTCCATTGACATAGAGAAAAATATTCAACGAGTGACCGAACAACACATTAATTCCCGAATGCGCGTAGCGCACGAGTTAATTATCAGTGTTGTTCGGTCACGAGGCTTTATTAAATAGAAAGTTAATAGAGAAAATATTGGCCTCTTTTTATTCTTCACAGACCGTTAGTTAAAGATGGACATATATTCAATATTTAGTCTAAGAATGCAGCTTCACTATTCAAAGTGAGATAACTCCAAATTTCTGAGCTTTAATATTGCTAGGCCTAACCTATACGAATAGAAAATACAATTCTGCAGTCAAATAAAGTCTCATTTTAAGATTGAAAAAAAAACAGATATAAAATTAAGAACAACGAACATTATGTGAAATATACTGTCATATAGGTTTTTTGCAATAGTAGTGTTTATGTTTTTTAAATCTTTCTTGTGGCTAAATTATTTTTCTTTTTGTACTATTGATATTAGTTATTGTATCTATCATGTTTGGGATAAATATAAATTCAGTATTATGGATCAACACGAATCAAAATGTGGTACAAAGCTTTCACGTTTATAATTTGTCTGCGTTGTATTTTTGTCAAAATATATTTGTCTCCTTATCTATAATTTTTCTGTGTCTTTTTTGTCAAAATATATTTGTCTCCTTATCTATAATTTTTCTGTGTCGAATCGATGTACGTCCTTTTCTTCCTTTTCATACTACTGCTTGTGCAATTCAATTGAGCCAATTAATGTAAATTCATGTAATGTAAAACAAAATAAAACATTAAACCTGTCGGGAAAAACATAACAATATCATGATTTAAATAAAATATTACTTTCTACTTCCTGTTCAGTTGAAGTTGTAGTTGACTGATGTATATATCCATTTGTTGTTTCAAACGCGATAGTAGAAGATATGGACGAGGTTTCAGTTGTCATACCATCGATAGTCGTTGGAGAGGCTATGGTTGTACTTTGTGACCACGTCGATAAATCTGTAGTGTCCGTAGTTTGAGTAATTGTCAGCAAAGATGTGGTTCCTGTCGGTGTTGAAGAAAATTTGATATCTGAGGTCTTTGATTCTATACGAGTTGTTGAAAATAACGATGACGTTGAATCTTTAGTTGATGTTGATAGATCTGTAGTATTGATCGTAGATGGAAGCTCAGTTGTAGTTGTAAATAGTAAAGATGTGTTTTCCATTTTGGTTGATGATTCGGCAGTGGCAATGATTAGTGATGAGGTTGTTATAGACAGTGATGAAGTGCTTGCTGTTTGCGTCGATAAAATATCAGTGTCTGTTGTTTGTGTTTCAGTATTTTTTGTTGACAGCATCGATGAATTAAATGTTTGTGTCGATGATAAAGACGAATCAGATGACGTTTCATGGCTTATAATTGTTGTAAGCAAGAACGATGTACTTACTGGTTGCGTTGATGTGTTTTGTTCTTCGATATGTTCTGTGGTTTTTGGTTCTTTTATTAACATCATATACGAGAGCACAAACCCCCCTTTATTTACTTGATCGTCACTTTTAAATTTGATTGAAACAGAGTCATTGTATTCATATAATGATTCATCGTTCCATTCGTTATGTGCACAAAGTTGGCCAGAATCTGAAATGAGTCAAATTTGCTTATAAAGACATCAATACAAATTTGACAGATCAAGAACACAAGGGATAAACTTATTCTTTTGAATATTACTTTTTCATAAAGGACTTTAGATGTTTTATTATGCCGACATCATCTAATTTTAATATTTTGACATCATCGCGGAAAAAAAAGAATACATGTTTTTAAATGTAAGACTTTATGATATTTTCTAACTAGAAAGTTAACTTTGCTCCAGGAAATGTTATCCTTGTGGGAAATTAACGAAACTTGCAGTTGTGCTTTTTATAGTAATGCCTTTTATTTCTATGCTTTGATTGGATCACAAATGGATAAAAACAGATAGCCAATTGATCTTTGCGATCTCTTTTCCAACTATGGTAGTTGTTTGGACCTGTTTAAAACATATTAAAAAGTGACAACTGATTATCAAGTTTACATTTATAAACAGACCAATTATCAATATTAGGTACTATGATACCATTAAATATCAAAATCGACTCGTGACAAGAGTATATAAATGAGTATTGTATTTCGTTAATATTAAAAAGTAAAATAATTAAAATTCTGAACGAAAGTCCATAAGTAAATGGCAAAATAAAAAGATCAATCACATCAAAAGAATGGATAACAACGGACCTTTTCCTAACTTTGTACAGGCATTTTCTTATTTAGCAAATGGTGGGTTAAACCTGGTTTGAATACGTGTATTAAATAATAAAAAAAAAGAGTGAATGAATGGCAAGAATAATCAAAATAAATATGAAAGAGGTTTAAGTTTCAATTATAAACTTTCAATACTTACTTTCATGGACAATTATCTATAAATCAGAAATATCAAACCAAAATGCGCCGATCTCAATACATTTCAATGAATGAAATATATGTCAGTGCGGTCATGCATAACTTAAGTATATATTATATATAAAGTATTTACCACCGATTAGGAGATAATCATAACAAGAGTCAGTATCTTCTATTTCAACATCCATATACACCACGGATATTACTATGACTGAACTGTCCGTAGAAGATATATTCCATGAGCAATCGGTATCCCTAAAAAAAAAAGACTCAAAAGTTATACTTTTAAAATACTCTATAATTCATCTCTATAAATCGAGTATAACTTGTGAATTTACAGTGAGATTCTAGCATTAAGGTTAAAATGAAGCATTTTCATTTTATAACTCGTATATGATTACTTATAGCACAGATTTAGTGCTATTTAAAAGTAACACCGCAATATATGGCCAGTATTATTTTAATGTTATTTCCGTCTTTAATTAAACTTTAACTTAAAAAAAAATTGCAATTGCTTGACAAGGATGAGAAGTTCATTTTGTTTTCTGGAAAAGCCGAAAAATGCTTAAAAATATGGATAGGTAAGAAGGTGAGAACGATATTAAAATAAATATAATATAATATATCATTTTATTCCGTACATGACAAGCCATAAAATAGTGTTGTTACAATATTTAAAAAGATCGTCGCAGAAAATACGATCATTTGATTTTGTTATTTCTCTCACAAAACATTTCTCTCTCATTTTACAAAGAGATCTTCCGAACGAATGCTGCAGACACTTATCACAATTTACATATATGTGTGTCAAAATTATACAATAAATATAAAGTTTTGTATATTTTCCATAATAATATATTGTTTAACTTATTTCCTTTATTCTTTATTTTATTAAATACGTTGAAATGTCACACTTGCCTTTTTTGTGACGTTTTCGCCGTATTTGTTTAATGTCTAATGTATAACAATATGCATTTGCGTTATGCTTTTAGTTAGACAAGAAAATGTTTTTCAACGTGAAAAGATGTTTCTTTGTGTATGAAAACAATATATAGAAGTTAAAAGGGAAAATAATAAAAAGAAAATAAACACGATATGTTTGTTTGTTTCTAGTCAAAATGTCACAAAACGTCGTGTGTTTTCTAACATTTACATTCTTAATAAGAACAATACAATATTGCAGTTACGTTTTCAATGAAAACACACAAAACCGGAGTCCGAAACACATAATACAATATGCAATATGTTATCAAAAATTCAAAACAATTAATAAAGGATTACTGAATTGAAAAAAAAACCGTATAGAACACTATCTTGTCTACCATTTACTTTACGAAAGTGGAGTCAAGGTTCAAAACAAGTGCGCTGTGCTGTGAAGTAAAAAGATTAATCAAATACCACACATACCATCATTTTTTAATATCCATCACAAAAATAATAACCTTCGAGGAATTCAAAACGGAAAGTCGCTAATCAATTTGCAAAATCAAAAGAAAAAATGCATCAAACGAATGGATAATAACTATCATATTCCTGACTTGGTACAGGCATTTTCATATGTAGAAAGAGGTGGATTGAACCTTGTTTTATTGCTAACGAAATCTCTCACTTTTATGACAGTCACATCAAATTCCATTCAACTTATATCACATACGGTAGGAAAATTCTTAATTTTTATTTCTGTGGTGCTGTACCTCGGATTGTCTGAATCATATTCCTTCAATAATTCACATTGTAGATGCAGAAATATGCTATTTGAAAGATGACAAAAAATTCAAACTATTTGACAAATATAGGTATATTTGAAATGATTCTTTTTTATACATTGTTTATATTATCAGATAAACTTATGAATTATTAATGATATATAGCTAGGTTAATTCATTTTGAGAAACTGCAATTATAATCAATGTGAACGGATGTTTTTAAATTGTGTCTTAATGTTTAACAATACTCGTATGAATTTGGCAGAACCAAAAAGGTATATTCTTGTGCCATAAACGCGAAACTGAAGGGAAAAGAATATTTTAAATATGATTCCTGTTATTAATTGATAAACAAACTATAACAAAACTTACTCTTGGTAGTTAATTGGAAAATTTGGACTAGTAATGAATTTTGGTGAAGATTCGGCTTCCAGGACACTTGTTTTAGAACAATCTCTTCCTGCTGAAAAAAAATACAATTTAATATACATGTATATATTCTCTCAGTAATCTCTTTTAAAATAAACCATTCTAGTTGAATTAAACTACGCTCTTCTTGCCACAAATTTGAATATATTGGAATACTTGCTTATAAAATGATGAATCATAGAAGGTCTATGTAACCCTTTTGACTATGTTCTTTTTAAACAAATCAGTTAAAGGTATACTTAAAAGATGTCCATAGTACAGTAACAACAATGAAAAATTAAAAGAAACAATGTTATTTTTTTTCTTATGTTTTGTGTACAATTGTTTGTCTGTTTTTATTTTTTAGCCATGTTAAACAAAAATAGGATAAATTCTACAATCTTAAAAGATGTCAGCTGCAGGTTGAAATCTGGTTATATCAAAAGCACAAAATAATTGTAATATATTTTGTACATCAAAACCAACCATGTCATGTATTTTACTTTCTACAAATTAAATACTTTAGACTCAAAATTCATAAAAACATAAAAAATCATTGGAAAGTAATAATTTTGGTGGTAAACGTCATCATTTTGTTTGGTAATCATGCATCATTTGAAAATAATGTATTTATTAAAAATGTCAAACTCATTTCCATTCTCCAAATTCAATTGGCAAAAATAAACTAAGTTGAAGCAATGGAAATTTACTGACATTGTCTTGATTTGGAACATACACTATACTTCGAACGCAATTAATACTTTGAACATATATTATGGCTAATACGCTTTCACATGTGGTTGTCGGCCATTTTCAATTCCTAATAGCAGTGTAGCTATGCATCATGGAACAGTTCCACATTTAAAATTAGAAAGGACTATATTTGTATATAGGCATAATTTTCAAGATCTTCATTAGCATTTGGAGGAGATACACCCAAAATTGTTCACATTATGAAAATATGAAAAGTCTTTAAAGTAAAGTTAAAGATATATCATGCTGATAGTCATTACAAAACGCATGTCATGCAATACATCTCAAACAAATAACCACATAAAAAAGACTACTCATACAACTACATATCATGAAATATATACAAAAAGAGACTGATTTATATTGAAATAATGTTAATGCAAATAAATGATATATAAATATGTATGTGTAAACAAGTGATACATCTATGACCGATCCATCCATTGGATCACCAGTGAAGGTGATACACGGCTGAAAACATATATTCATAATCACTCTAAATATCATCACGACAATGTTAAATTTGCAAATTTGTGGTCTTCCTCGCGGGATTCGATCTTATACTGTTGAGATATTGAGATAACACAGCCTATACTATGTCCAGTGCTCTAGACCACTCAGCCATCTAGAATGAACTAAACAATTCAGCTTTCGGTTTCTTAGTGTTACCTTACCTCGTCAGTAGAATCTTGAATTGTAACACAGTAAATGAAATATTAAGCACACAATGAAATTAAATGCAGGTTAGCTAAATTATCTATCGTAAAGGATCGTAAGATACAGTCACCGAAATATTTATTTTGATAAGAACGTCTAAAAAAGTGATAACTCTACAACAGATCCATACATGGCTTTACTGATAATCCTTTTGTCTATTTCGGTAACTTAAAGGGACGACCTGTGTTGCATGTTCTTGATGAAATGTCTGGGTTTTTTTTCAGAACATACGTATCACTGTACAGGTGTATTTAATCTGTGAAATTGTAAAGGGTCGTCTCCCAATTCCAATTTCCCATTTCAACTGCAAAATAAGTTCTCACCTATTTATAGTTTACATATGTAAAGCATAGTTATGTTACTTCCTTAGATTTCTCTAGTGATAATATATACTTTTATAAAAAAAATACTTTCTGAATCTTTGATTGCCTATGACTATATTTTGCTACACACGATAACAAGTCCATTCAAAGATCAAATATTATAATTACAGAGGAAAAATCTTACACATATCAGAAGATTCAATGATATCTATTCTGAAGCCTTTTCCATTATTTGTTTGGTCATCATCTGAGGTGAACTGTACGTATAACCCTTCCACGCTAGCTGTCCCTGGAATAGTTTTATCTGGAGAATCGTTATTGGTGGTATCAATCAAGACCTTTCCCGTGTCATCTAAACCTGAATAGAAAAAATAAAACAAATACAGTCTACGTCATTTCCTTTCAAAATGATTCACTTCGATCACAGAAAGAAATAGTCCGGTCATAATATTAATAATAAAGTAATCACAAAAAGGCATGTTTTGAAACAATGTCGAAATAGTGAATTCTTAGCTAAAAACTTGACGAACATAACATAATGAAGACACATTGCCTAAACTACGTAGGATATGAAGTGTTTTGGCAACACGACCGCTTTAACTGTGATATATTCATGTGCCATATCCAGATATGGAATACCGAGGTTCCAAGAAAGTTGAACTTGAACGTAAAATACCAAATAGTTCAGATGAGACTTTTTCGGACATTTATTTAGTCTGTGAGCTGCAAGTAATCAGTCAGCTTTATTAACGAAAAATCATTTTAAACTTTCACTCAAATTAAAAACAAACCTTTCGACTTAAACGATATGTTTGGATTCTGTGCGTATTTTTACATGAAAGTAAACACCAGGACGCATGTTGACGATTTTAATAAAAGCTTACAGAGAATATGTTCTGCAAAGGACATGAAAATAAAGTGATATATTTCCTAATCTTAATTTTACTAAAACTACAGTCTAGAAAGTTGTATGGGCATATGCTTTTTGCAAACATTACCATATTATATTAATATTTTTGCACAAGTCACATATCGGAACTTGACCTATACGTGTAATAAATATTGTCTTTTAAGATTGTTAATAACCATGAAAACAACGCATTTATATTCTAGCTAAACATTTGAAACGTTTCATTGTAAAAGGGGAAAAGATCTAGTAAGGAAATCGAAAGAAATAGGTCAGATACTAGAAATAAAATAAAGACTAATATCTGACATTTTATATTTAGGCTTTTCAGAAAAACAATTTATTTGTTTAATTTCCATTCAAAAACACTGAAACAGATTAAGCTCTTTATGTGCATCACAGAACTATTTGGATAAATAAATGCAAAACAATTCAATTTTCCAATGACATTGCGTGGTGCATTCCTTCTGAATGAGATTTGATATGATTTAACTATGATGTTTATATATACCATATATACCGTTTTCATTTACCTTTTAGTTTATAAAGAAACAAGAATGTGTCCCAAGTACACGGATGCTCCATCCGCACTATCATTTTCTATGTTCAGTGAACCGTGAAAATGTGATAAAATCTCTAATTTGGCATTATATTAGAAAGATCATATCATAGGGAACATGTGAACTAAGTTTCAAGTTGATCGGACTTCAACTTCATCAAAAACTACCTCGACCAAAAAGTTTAACCAAAATTTTAACCTGAAACGGGACGAACAGACGAAAGAACGGACGGACGGAGGAAGAATGAACGAACAGAGGAACGAACGGACGGACGGATGCACAGACCAGAAAACATAATGCCCATAAATGGGGCATAAATATACATGCATCTATACGGACATGAAACGAAACTCTCGATTAGTTTCTGAATTATCATTTTATAAATACACATGAACTACTAAATTGAATATAAAGTTGATTCATTTCTCCATTGTCTAAGGTAAGGTTGATATATATCAAATTTGAATTGATTACGTCACTTGATGTCGTAGCTGTTATACTCTGTTGCAAATGACGTTGCTAATTTGATTGAAATGACGTTAAACGACAAATATCTTTAATCATATTGCATTACCTTTGAAGATCTTCAAAATATCGTTAGTGGGTACCTCTAATACATGACGAACCCTATAAAGAAGACTGCTTGTATTTGAAGAAGATATAACTCTCCAGGAGCAGTTAAGGTTCCTGAAATAGTACAAGAACAATCAAACAAACAAAATACATAATAATACAGCTCTTGTATCTGAATTAACAATTGTTAGTAAGGGTGCTTTTTAACTCCATTATTTTGTTCTACTTGTATGTTCCTCTTTTTTAACATTAGAAAAATCTGGTTCAACAACAGATACTTCGATAACAAGAATCTGACCAAGATCCGTTCTACTTTTGAATACTTATTCAAGATACTCGAGTTTGGTCATAATGGATGATAATATAGCGGGTATGTTAAAATTTTGAGGCAGAACAACGAATCCGCAGGAATTTGAATGCAGCGAATTGTCAATCTTTATTTCAATCAGAGTTATAAGACTGTTTCATGTAACCCCCTTATTTCTTGATTTTAAATGTATTTTCATTGCATATCATGCACAGTTATCACACTTCCAACAATGTTTTTTGTTTCCATTTATTTATCATTGGACACGCATCTTTATCCGGCGTCCTTGAAAATAACTCAATTTGATTTCGTTTATCTTCTTTTTAGAAGCATCCCACTGTTTTTATTTTAGCGCTATTTGTGACTATAATGAAGATCAAAAGAGCATCTGTGGTAATTAGAGGTATCAGTATTATACTACCGTTCAAGTTTCAAGTATCCAAGGTACAAAGCACAAAAACTAAGGGAATGACATTGACAGCAAAGAAATATGACCGGGTAAAATGAAAATTGCTTTCATGCATCACATGCCAACTAATCCACATTTAGTCAAAATATCGCAATCGTGAATGGAACACAATCAATAAAATAACATAAGAGACGATTATTATAGTATATAAAGATCTGAAACATCAAATACATTGGAGTTGAAACATAGGCCTTCGTGTAAATGAAACCTTTATAGTGTCTATTCTTGTGTGTTTCAGCATTTACTAGTATCAGCCTGTTTTTGAGAAGTTCTTGCATGAATTATTAGAATAAATGGATAAGACATTTTAGAAAGAAATATAATTGGATATCCGTTATACGTACTGTGAATAATTTCCTGATTGAAAATTTGGAGACTCGATATATATTTTTGTAAACATCTGTAACTCTATGACTAATGATGAACCTGAACACTGGCTGTACACTAAAATAACATTTTTAATAAAAACAAATAAATGAATCAATAAAGTGACAAAGATCTAGTGAAAACACATTTTTTTTATAGAATCTAAATAATTCATGGCAACCGTAGATTTATTTTCATTTAGCCACAAGTTTAGCACTCATATTCGGATACAAGTTTAAATGTTCTCAGACAGATATGAAGTTTCTACACTAAATCCATTGGCTGTGTTTTGATTGATTTTCCCGTCTGAAAAGAATAGTTTGTTTACTAGTTGTGATCGGCTTTGAACTAACTGTCAGTAACTGCAAGTAGTGTTAGGTCGTTCTTTTGTGACATTATAGATGCACTTGCCTCACGTGCTCTTATCTTTGTTGGTTAGATGTCTCATTGGCAATCATACCACATCTCTCCAATGTACAATTGATATGTATTTGGTGAGTGTTTATACTGATATATCTTTAATGAGTGGGTTTACTCATATCTGATGAGTTTTTTTCTGATTTCTTTGCTGATTTTCATACATATATATTTGATGAGATTTCTTAAGCTCATATTTTTTTTTTTAGTTTTCATACTGATGTCTTTGAGTTTCTCATGCTGATATCTTTGATTAGTTTTCATACATATTTCCTTGGTTGTTTTTTCATGCTGGTATCTTTGATAATTTTTAATACTGATATCTTTGATGAGTTTTTCATGGAAATATCTTTAACCAGTTTTTCATATTGATATCTTTGATGAGTTTTTCATGGAAATATCTTCAACCAGTTTTTCAGACTGATAGCTTTGATGAAATTTTATACTGATAGCCTTGATTTGTTTTTCATTGTCATATATTGATATGTTTTTGCACTGATATCGTTGATGAGCTTTTCACTAGTGAAAATGAATTTTAGTCTAAAGGTAGAAGGAGGTGTGAATTAGAATATATAGAACTTTTGATAAAAAGTATGGGTCAGAAGTCTTTTTTCACTCTACAGGTTGTGCAAAATTGTCAGATTGTGTATAGATTATGCTCAGAAAATCCAATTTTGTGTGATTAAAAGAAAACTACACAATATAGTTTAATGATAAAATATGAAAAAAAAGAATCATAGAGGTCACCAAACTTTTTTTCTACTTTATAAAAAAAAGTCAAATTCATAGCACATTCAATTACAAAAAGGTTCTTTATCTAAAATCAAAAAAATTCTGTTTTTTTCAATAAAGCCGTAAGTATGATAAAAAAAAAACTTAATTTTCTATATTAACAAGTCATACATATGAATTACATACTACTTTCGAAATTTGCCCATTGCATGAAAAGATCTAGACCAATTGATATTTGTTATTTCCTAATCCAAGATGTAGAAAGATTAAGGAATAAAGAGGGCATACTTGTCCTGTTCCTCAGATAAGAAATGCATGTTTTAATGCTATTTAACTTCCTGGAATGGAATAAGTGCGCTCTCATATGTTTTTCGAGGTCATTGAATGTTTCAGTACAATTCAGAATAAGGTATAGTTTTACGACTGCCACTTTACTTTGAACTTACAAGACAAAATAGGTATCAATGCTTGAAATTGCATAAATCAACATAGAAAGCAATGTTAATAGCACCAACTAAGCAATCTGAACATAGACTAATCAGATATTGATTGAATGCTAATTGTCTGAACAGGATTGAAATTACCGCAGTGGATAATTCTGAAAAAAACACAATTTATCTGTTCAGTTCAAAATGGCCGTCTCAGGTCAAAATTTGTTTACTTGTGTTTTTTACTGAAATCTTTGATGAGTCTTTGTTATATACATACCTTTAGGGAAACATATTGATAGCAGTATTAACCAATAAAACTTGTTCATGTCTAAATTCCACTTTTACAAATCATAGTGTCATGATGCTGTCTGAAATACCAATATAAAAAAAAAATATTAAGCGATCGATAAAAATTGACACCAGCTTACATCTAGGTAAAGGGATATGCCAATTACTTTCTATTATTCCTTTTTAGTGTTATTATTGTATTTCAAAGATATATAAACTTTAAGATCTTTTACAGTATTCTATACTTTTGACTGACAGAGCAATCATTCCAGTGCGATTATTTACTTCTGAATAAAATATAAAATCAAAGCACGTGCTCACTGGGACAAGATTTTTTTAACATAAAAGATGTAATTATATGATAATTTAACGCTTCTGCGGCTCATACCGAACGTGAGTCAAAGCTTTTACGTTGTTATAAAATTACAAAAAAATGGTATTTATACTTATATAAAACAAATGTATCCTATCTATGAAATTATTGAACCAATGCATGCATAGAGAATATATTCAAATAAGTCCCCTGCGTAAGTCTCCCTACCAAAACATTTATCACGAACCCTTGCAGTATAATCGACAAAACATTTCATCCTGTAGTTTTGGATAGAAAAATAAATTTCGGGTTTTGGCCCCAAAGTACAAAAAAGTCATTCGACAGAGCTGTATATATTTGGAAAGTCTATGTACACGTATTTTTTTTTATTTATAGTAAAACTTCGCATTAAACATGTTTAAGTATATAAAAAATACCTTTTTTTCAATTACTAATAAGTTTCAAGTATCGTATGACCTTGATTATGATATGAATGTTTCAATTTACATATTGCACAGGTGTATTCGTATCAAATTTTATTTTTCATTATAACACATATCACAATTAAATTACTGTTTTATAAGAAACCTTTTCTTGTCAAATTGTTATATAATTAAGTTATAATATATACGATGTAACACAATTGTACATGTATATACAATTTCATGTTTTAATTTGTAATTCGATGCACACACAGTCTATAATTTTAATTGGTTAGAGGTGTAGTGTTAAAACACAATACCAAGCATTCGTATTTTTTTTTAAAGAAACATCACCATTCCTTTCATTTTAATAAAAAAAATTGTTTAATCATTTAAGTAACTACTTTTAATTCAAGAGCATATTACATTACTCCCTGTTTTCGACTTTCCGTTTGATGTAATAAAGAAGACAGTGAACAAATTACATATGTTGATATTGTTTGCGGTTGAAATTCATATAATTACATTCTTCTTTTTTTCATGAAAAAAAATCAAAAAAAATCATACAGTTACATGCTCTTTAATGACGGTTGCAATCAACTAAAAGACAAATAAGTTTATGACGTTCTTTTTCTCTCTCACTATTATGGATAAATAAAGATATATTATGCATTGTAACTATTATTTTGTTCTTATTTCTTTAAGTCTAGACATTTGGAAAAACATAAGGATTGACAGGAAAATGTGTCTTTACATGATAGCCAAGTAAATGATTGATCGTTAACTTCCAAATTAAAAAACAAATGAAATTTCTTTTATCAAAAAAGCGAATCACTGTTATCCTGACTACTTCTACTTAATATGGCCATGAAATTATAAGTAGCAATCATGGTGAAATGATCTATTCGTCTTTATAGTTATTAAGCTTAGTCAGGTAAGTACTCAAATAATTTAGAAAAGGAAGTTTGTTCGTAAATGCTTTCTGTCATGTTCCGAAAATACATCAACGTATTTATTTCTGGAAATGATTAAAGCTGATAAAAACAAAATGTTTTAAATAACAGCAAAAAATTGAATAAAAAAAATATCAAATTTGACCTAAAACTGCGAACCTTTTGTGTCCGATTCTTTATTACACCTGAAAATTGAAATAAGAGTTTTGATAACAAACTATGCCCAGCAAAAAATCAAACAAAACACCAAACAAACAAACAAAAATAAACTAACCTAATCAAAAACGCAAAGAAACAAACAATAAAAAAATATTTCATATGCATACAATCCTCTTGCACACTTATTATGTCTGAGGTTAAATAAAGATTTTTGAATCTTTAAATCTTTACAATAAAATAATTTGACTGCTGTTTTAATTGTTCCTTCTTATACATGACTTATTTGTTTATTTATTTATTTTATAATTGCTTCCCTTCACCGTGGGAAGCTATTAGTTTCATTCGATATTCCTCAGGCAGAAATCCCATTTGAAATTACCCCCCCCCCCCCCAAAAAAAAATAATAAATAAACAACAATGGAATCTTTTGTTAGAGACCCCCACACACACATAGACAAAAATCGAACATTTTTTTAGAGAAGGTAATTACACATAAAAAATCCAATTTTGTAGGCACTTATGTTTTTTTATTACTTATAATGTCTGCCCATATGAAAAAAAAAATTCTGTGGGTTTCAAAAGCCAGTTTAATATAGGTGCATTATTTATTATTGTATGCATCTGATATTCGAGATATTTGTAAATCTTATAATTATAGACAAATTTTCGTAAAACAGTCGATTGTGGTAGGTGAAAACATTAACTTTTTTGTTTTGTTTGTTTGGGTGTATGACATTATTGATCTGTGGATTCCGATGTCTTGCTTAATTGCCAATGCCATATGTATAAAGTATGTTTTCTATCACTTTATTTTATTTATTTTTTATGTGAAAACATGTGATATTTTGTTTTGTACAATGTTTTTTATGACAATGTACTTTGAAGATAGGTTGGTGTATTTTTAATTAAATAAAATAACATATACGAATCTTCTTTTTTGCTTTTACAATTGTTAAGCATGGTTGCTATATTTCTAATTAAAAGTAATAAATAATATTAAAAAAGGGAAATACAAATCGCATTTAATTTACTGGGGAATATGATATTATAAACATAAAACGGAAACAAGTACAAGTTTATAGTTTCATTTCATCCAATTTTGACTTGACACATGTTTATATACAAAGATTTTTCATCCCCAATCAGACATTTTTAAACTAATGTAATTCCACTCATCCTTCTTTAAATTTTATAAATGAGGTACCAAAAGAAAGAAGAATGATTAATCTTTCAAATTGTGATAATTTCATTATGACATAATTATTACATAATTAATTGTTATGTAATTAGTTGCTATATTGTGATGTCCATACTTGAATGAATTTAACTTCTTTGTTATTCATAGCATCCCAAAATATTTTATAGATTCTTGCGCAACACAGTTTGACCTCCAAAACTGTGTCTCAGATTTTTCCTATTGTATTTCATTCTCTCATAAATCTTCAATGAAGTTTGCAACATCAATTCATAAGAGATCACTAAATTCAATTGGGTATAAAATTTGTTCTATTGATGTTTTTGGAAATCTGAGACACAGTGTTGGAGGTCAAGCTGTGTTGTACAAGAATCTATAAAATATTTTGGGATGCTGTGAAGAACAAAGACGCTAAATTCATTCAAGTGTGGACATCCCAATATAGCAACTAATTACATAACAACTGATTATGTAATAATTATGACATAATGAAATTATCACAATTTGAAAGATTAATCTTTCTTCTTTCTTTTGGTACCTCATTTATAAAATATAAAGAAGGATGAAATGAATTACATCAGTTTAAAGTTATCTGATTGGGAGTGAAAAAATCTTTGTATTGTGCTACCTTAAGTCCGGCTTTAAATCTATATAAAATATCCGAAGGACTTAGTGATCTCAAAAGTTATTGGGAATTATTTCAAATTTGCACATATTTTTTGGAAAGTCAAGGAGTAAAAGAATTTATAGAAAAAAAGGGACAAATTGCATTCGTGCAGTCTTCTATCCTTTTTTTTTCTCTCGTAAAAACATCGCATGCAGTGGGGCGCGCAGCCAGGAAGTGAGCAAGGAAACAACAAAATAGTTTTAGAGAAGTTTTCTGTCGTTCTAGAGCTATTGCGTCATTATCGCAAAATGGAAGTAATCGGGTACCAAAAGAGTCTTTGGGCAGGCCATTATGCATTTATACATAGATCTTTAATGTTTTGTCAGTTTAAAGTTCGTTGGATCAATGTCTTTGTAAGTCGTTTCGGTAGAAAGAGTACGATTTTTGACACACTGCAATAATACGGGTGGTTTAAAACAGATCACTGCTACTCGTTGTTAAACACTTTGACGTATTGTTTTTGACGGTCAATACAAAAAAAAAAACTGTATGTTGTTTCTAATCGTGGTATGTAAAAATATTTTGTTTGTACACTATAATTCTTTATTTAAGAAATATATTGACAAAATTCTTGACAGAAAGCTTTTAAATCACTAGAAAATTGTCCGAATAATATCGCACATCTTTTCTCATGGGAGACAACAGTTACTCTCAATTAATTATAGATTTAGGATGGTACTAGTATATATATATATTGAAAGAATACCGGGGGCATATAATATTTCGCAAAATGTCCGGAATAAAGTGGGGAAAATTAAGAATAGAATGAAATTCAAAACAGTGTGGCTGTGGCCAATGATTGACACATTGAATTCATCCATTGACTGGGACAATTTAGGTGAACGTTTGTTTGTAACGACCACTGCTCACTATGTACTTTTTAAAGACACTTAAACTATGGGGTCACCAAAGGTTCTCAACACCTTAATAAAGTAATTCGAAAAATTAATCAGAAATAACACGATGTTTTGATTTATATCAATTATATAAATCACAACATAAAGGTTATTCCTGATTAATTTTTCGAATTATTTTATAATTAAAGGCGTTAAGAAACCTTTGGTGACCCCACAGTTTAAATGTCTATCGTAGGTACGTCGTGAACAGTGGTCGTTACAGACAAACGTTCACGTAAATTGTCCCAGTCAATGGATGAATTTAATGTGTCAATCAATGGCCACAGCCACACTGTTTTGAATTTCATTCTAGAAACAAAATAGGCATAAATAATAAATACTAGACAATAATAGGCAAAATCAATAAAGGATGAAGAAAATGATGTGAAAATTAAAGAATAAAGAAATAAAGGAACCCATCTAGACACTCATGTGCTTACATTAACAATACAAACTTACATAAACTGTTTGAACATATCAATATGAGTTTGAAATTGATATATAATAGGAAGCATTTATATTCAGTTTTCGTATGAAAGGGAAACCATTTACTTTTGTCAAACATGGCTATTTTCATTATTTATTTGGAGGTAAAGTACAAAAAAGGGAGATTTATTTAAAATTAATGCAATACTAATTGACATTTTTCAAAGGAACTTTTGTTGAATACATACATCAATAAGATAAAAATATCGTATACTAAATTCATGTAGAAGGAACATCGTGACGCAGGCAGAAAAGTGCAAGCTTTATATGTGAATGATTCAAGTCGGAGATTTACTTAGACTTATCTTTCTTGTTCCCCTTCTTCAGAGTAAATAGAAGTACAATTAATTTTCATGTTATTTTTTTTCAAATAAAATATCAGCAAAGAAACTCAAACAAGCCATCTTAAGACTTTTGTCAAGTTTATTGCTTATATCCGTAAATGAACTGCCTATTTATTTCGGTTCAGACTCGTAATTATTATTAACGAAATATTTTTTCTTTTTCTTTTTTTCTTTTTCCTGGTCCTTCAAAATCCTTTGCAAAATTGGGTGTAACTGATAGAATTTATTACGTTTATTTAAACACACTCGCAGTAATTATTTATAAAAAACATGACAAAAATAATGATTGGTTTAGCTTACATTAATAAAGGTAAACATATTACTCTAGTAAAACATTTAAGAGGAGTTATGAGAGACAATCTTAAAAATGTATACACAATCTACAAAATAAACTCTAACAATAAAAAGTACATTTTCTTGTCATTAAAATTTTGCCTGTATAAAAGTTCATGATTTCCTCTGTAAATAACATCATAAAATCGTCACAAGAGCCCCCGCCCCCTTTATTTTGGACGATCAATGCATTTGAATGGGAGCATATAGTTGAACACGGTAAATCTTCATTCAATGTGCCATGTTTTTCGTCGTCAGTAATCAGTTTGCCTTTGTTCTTTTAATATATTAAACTGTGCCAGATATTCCCAAAAATTCATCAATATTAACAAAACACTGTTCATATCAACATCCTCAATTTATGCTTGCATGTGTAGTCTCTTTTTTAAGTTCACAGCATAGACACTTTTTATCTCCAACTCTATTTTTTTCGGTTGTTCGGTACATCTAAAAATCAGTTGAAAAGCATGACCATATGTCATATTTCTTAATCTTATAACAATCCAATACTAAAATATCAACTTTCTGTATTATATACAATACAGCGTTTTTAACAGCAAATTGTTTTTGATTTAAAAGTGTTCTAAGTGATTTCATTACGTAGGAATCAATTTACAGATGAAAAAAATAAATAAATTGTATTCTGCCACAATCTCTAATGACATTTTATGAAAATTTTATATTGTCAATTTAAATATTATTACTGATAATGTATATACATCGCTTAGCTTTACCATCATGGGTCTAACAGCTATTATAGAGATGGCTTCGTGCATGTGAATAAAGGGAAAGTAGAGGGACCAAACCCTGTTTTATACTATTATGTATTATATTTGAAATAACTTTTTTAGTAAGACTGTAAAATGATTAACCAGGCTAGATTTAGCTGACTTTGCCATTTGCCGTATATTTAATGCTAAAATTTGTGACGTAAAGAGAGATATTATTCGCCCGTATTGACGTTGAATATATTATTGATTATATTAAAGTCAAAACGATTCGCTACTGGGAGTTAATCAGTATGTCGAAAAAAGTCACTCTGTAGTTTTGAAATTCAAATTACAGTAATAGCACATTGCTAAAGCTGAGGATGGCAGATAACGACAAACGATGGAACAAGGACGTATTGACTTCTATTTCACAATTCCACCAAACAATATTTCTCGGTTGTAAACGGCATAAAAAGAGAAGTGCGTAAGTTCTCGTTCATAGCATAACTACAGATCTCACAATCGTAAAAACAAATAATTAAATTGAAAAGGCCTCCATCGGAAGATCAATGCAACAATTTTCCATGACAAAATGTCTTCTCCTGCAACAGAATTGTTACCATGATTGTTTGCAATTTTCATATTTTTACTAATCTTTGTGAATTTAATTAATTCATTTCTATAATTTTATTTTTAATTTACAGTAGTTTTATTTCACGACATATTAAAGTGTCATAAGAAATTTTTTAAGAGTACTTGATACCAACGTGCACGTGTTAGTTAGTTCCATTACCATAAATTCTAACTTGATATATACTTTCCATTATACAATTAAGTTTTACAATATTGCGTTAAATTACTGTTGTTAAAATTTGTATTCGTTCATTTTTTTTGTATGAGACACAAAGAAAAACCCACGGAGAAAAAAATAAAAGATAATAACAACCTTTAACTATATATAATTGGCTGTTAAGATTAGAAAGCAATAGAGTGTAAAATATTTATTTCATTTATTGAACTGAGTGACTTATGTTTATAATAAAATTGAGAATGGAAATGGGGAATGTGTCAAAGCGCCTACAACCCAACATTAGAGTAGACAACGGCAGAAGGCCATCAATGGGTCTTCAATGTAGCAAGAAACTCCCGTACCTGGAGGCGTCCTTCAGTTGGCCCCTAAACAAATATGATACTAGTTCAGTGATAATGGACGTCATACTAAACTCCGAATTATACACAAGAAACTAAAATTAAAAATCAGACCAGACTAACAGAGGCCAGAGGCTCCTGACTTGGGACAGGCGCAAAATTGCGGCGGGGTTAAACATGTTTTTTGAGATCTCAACCCTCCCCCTATAATTCTAGACAATGTAGAAAAAACAAATGCACAACGATACACACAGTTAAACTCAGGTTAAGAGAAGTCCGAGTCCGATGTCAGAATATGAAATAAAAGAAAATAAACAAAATGACAATAATACATAAATAAAAACAGACTACTAGCAGTTACTGACATGCCAGCTCCAGACCTTAATTAAACTGATTGAGAGATGATGTCTTCATCATATGAATATCAGGCACAACCCCTCCTGTTATGGGTATAGTATTATACCATCATGAAATTTATAAGAACATAACCCGTGTCATGCCAACAACTGGTTTTAGAATAAATGTGTTTAATTCCAATGCAAAGACCCTATAAGTGAATCAATATTAAAGCCAAAATATGCAATCTTTAATGACTCGACAACAGTATCGTAACTGTATCCTTTCTTAATAGGTTTGTTTAAAGGTTTTGTTAGCTTTTGAGGCGTATAATAACATTTTTGTGCTTTGTAAACAATATTACCATAAAAGATTGGATGTGAAATACCTGAACGTATAAGATGTCTGCATGTTGAGTTATATTTACGAATTATTTCCTTGTACCGATGATAAGATTTAGTGAACGTTTTGACTAGTTTGTGATATCGAAAACCCTGGTATAATAATTTTTCAGTAATAGATAAATTTCACTCGCTAAAATCTAGTACGTTGTTTTATTTACTAGCTATTATGAGGCTATTTCAGTGCCCAATAATATTCGAGCGTCACTGATGGCTCTTTTGTAGAAGAAACAAACGCGTGTCTGGCATAAATACAAAATCCAATTCTGGTATCTATGGTGAGTCCATATACACAAAGAATTCTTAAATTTGTACAAAGAGAATAGTTCGAAAAGTAAAAATTGAAGAATTATGATTTCCCGATATTTCTTCATTGTTTTGTCACCGCAATGCTTTAGTGGTATATACAACTGATATCTGCGGGATCCTCCTCTCCGACAGATATACTCATTCTAACAATGGTCATTAGATAGGCTGAGCTTGAAATATGAATGGTATTTAAAGGTTGAAATCGATGACTTGTGTAGGAGAGTTCAACTCTCTCTCTCTCTCTCTCTCTCTCTCTCTATATATATATATATGTTACAGTGAACTTGTATAATCAGTGAGGCCAGTTTAGGGATCATATATAATCACTAAAATTATCAGGGATTATGTATAATCACTAGAAAACATCAGCGATTATACATAATAACTGAATGAAGAAATAGTTTTATTTTATTTATAAAGACAACATTACACTGTATAAACATAAATTGTAAAAAGTTAAGTACAAAATATCAAAATGATAACCCTATTTTTTTTTTTTTTAAATATTAGGCACAGTATCTTAAAATGATAAACACAATATATTAAAATAATATGCTTCACATCTGTTTTACCACAATATCCAAATTTTAGAAAACATTTTCCTTCACATATCGAATCAGATTTTATGACCCGCCTAAGAGTAAACACATCTGTAGGTACCCCCAAAAAAGGAAAGTAGCAACCTTGAACTGGTTCGAGCAAGATACCATGTTATTTTTCGGCAATGCGATAGCGTTTTTCAGACTTTCAGTGAACAATTACAATTATGTTTTTTGGGATTCCCTTTCCTCTTTAGCCTGTGGAATTGCTATGAGAATATCACACCAAATACCAGCTTCCTCTACAGTTCTAATAGTCAACCCTTAATTTTTATACATTTAGATGAGTAAGTTCTCTTTGTTTGAATTTCTTGTTCATTTGAACAAAAAAAAAACAAACAAAAACAAAAAACAAAACAAAAAAAAAAAAAGATGTTTCATAATCTTCTTCACCGTTTGTTCTACATGTTCCACAACTAGCATGCTCTGTGGATTTACAAATAGAACATGAATATCCATATGACGTTGGTTTTATATAAACAAACAATACATGTAAAGTTATCACTTTAAAGTATTAATTTTGAAGTCTTCAACATTTTATTTCGAAACCCTGTGTTGGTTATATCTTTAAGATCATCCTTTGTGTTTAAAGCAAAATTATTTCATCTGGCAAGGAGTAGGAAAGTAAAAAATTATAATTTGTCTAACTTTATTATTATTATTTATTTTATTTTTATTAAACAAAGGATCCTTAAATTATTCATAATCCCTGAAATTATATAAGGGAATTTGTAGAATAATTATTAAAATGTTCAGTGATCATGTAAAATCACTGGTCATTTTCATGGACTATGTGTAATTACTAATGATTTTACTGATTCTTTATATTCCCTGAAAAATCAGAGATTCTACATAATCCCTGATTATACAAATTCACTGTAACATATATACGTTAAAGAAATTAAACTTTTGCAACAAACCTTTTAGGGGTCTGAATAGATAGCCTGTTGCAAGTCAATACCATAATTTGACAGTTGAAGATTAAATTACTAGAACCCACCAGTCGACCCATTTTGTCGAATCTACGTTTAGTTATGGCACATAAATATGTCATAAACAACTTTTTTCCTATGGTCTTTACGTGGATTAATAATCTATATAATACACAATGCAACTAACTACGTGACATAATAACTCCCATGATGTCCTACAAAATGCATTATAAAATACCTGCCAAATATCTGTCCGGGTATAAAAGGAAAATATATTTCATTCCTTTCATGTGCATTCATATATTGCACCTTATTGACAAAACTAATTATTTGACGCCTTACGTGAGATGTGCCATTTCACAAGATGTCAATTTCAGATGAAACTTTAATTGACAACTACTTAATATGATGAATTTTAATAAACCACATCAAAACCCAGGATAAGCATTCATTTTATAATTGATATGTTAAAATTTATGACAAGGCTAAATTATTATATAACGCATCGCATTTCTTTCTATCATAAAGATGGGGTGTTCTAGTATCAGAACGTTTTGATATGATAAATTCACTTAATCAAATTTAACTTTTTCCGGGTTACCAATCGATGCTAAATAAAGGCAGTTGAAAGCTAAAAATTCAAAGAAGTAGGACCAATTTACCGGCCTGTATTTGTTTTACTTCCAAATTTAAATTTGAAATTACTAAGACATATTACTGGTTTTAAAATCCGTCTTTAACAAAAATGGATTAATTTATTTTCGAAGGATACTATATATAGCTTAACTTCTCCCACGATTTGAGTTTTTGATTTTTGGTTTTGGTAAAGGATGTCCTCCGTTTGAGACGTTTTTATGTTTATGATCAAATAAAATTCAAAATGGCAGTTTTCATTAATCTTTGGTGATTTATTTGTGTGGGAACATTTTTGAGAAGACGCCAAAATATGGCTAGAACATAAAAGTACACATTTGGAATTAAAGTTGGTGAATAAAAGAATTACTTGAAGGACTTTTAGAAAATTGCCCTGTTTTAAATATTTTCAGGAGAAATAATTGGTTCCATCACTTTGTGTAGGCAGCACATCATATCGTCTAAAACTATTAACGAATAGGATTCACATTTTATAAACGGATTTCCGATTCTATAAAACTATTGCTGTGAAAGCAAATATGGTCAAAAACGTGTTAGGGAGGCGGGGTCTGATTAGAATATGTAAATTTAAATCTCAATCTCATCATTTAGATAATAGTCTGCAGAAATATATTTCCAGAGGTATTTTGAAATGAGTCAATATATTTATAAAAGTATATATACATGTTATTTCGTTTTACATAAGAGAACAAAATAATTTAAAAGTCGAAGATTGTCAACTATATATTTGTGTTCCTCGCATCAAATAGACAAGCGAGTAACAAATTCGAAAAAAAATTCACCGGAAAACATTTTAAGAAATCCGATCTTCCTTTCTAGGCACCGACCTAATCATTAATCTTTTTGTGCGTTATTTGTTTTTTTTTCTTGAGACAAACCATTTTCTCACGATTAGACCAATATCAAATTAGTTTAATATTTTTAAACTCAATGATTAACCACACTCCCAAATTCCCCTTACACGTTTATTGTTAATTGAACAGACTATTGTTTTTAATAACTTTCTAAAGAAATTATTCCTCCACCCAAAAACATCAAGGTTTTAAAGTAAAAAGGCACACACGTCCGGCGTTCGTCTGGTCACGCCTAGTCATAATAATGCGTTGCCCGATCTTTCACGATCAACTCTAATGAAAAATCAACAAAATTCAATGTTTTCAAGCACAAAATGAACGGTTTAGAAATATATATATATATATATATAAAACCCTTATTTTTAGTGTTGTCAAATTGAACAGTTTTGATTAACCAGTTACCCGGACAATCTTTCGACCGATTAACCGGTTAACCGATCGTTGAATTGATGTTTTAAAGGTCTTCGGTTTTAAAAGAAGATGAATTGAAGTTTATGGTTTGACATTATAAGGCTTGGCTTTGAGCAGTCTGATAAAATTTTATTTTTGATAATCCAATACTACCATATCTACAACGGCATCTGTAATAACTTCAGGATGTAAAGATGAAAATCGTCTTAATAATATCATCGGATTAACAATGTATATAACCGGTAATTATTTCTTTTTTCTCTGGTGTCACAGAAAAATTATGCTGTTGAGTGTTTCAATTTGAGTTCATTAAGCTTGTTACTAGTACCACACAGTATTATACATTGATTCCGGCATTCACATAATTTGCGTTTAACCATTTTTGAGTCCTCATTTCGTTTAAAGTATAACAAAGCATTAGAAGATAGAAGTGACATATTTTCATTATCTACGCGATATTAAATCAAAGTAAAATAATGAAGTTAATCATAAAATTTAAACAGCTACCAGCTGCTCACAATACATGTACGCTAATTATGTTTACTTTTAAATTAGATCGTGCCCCGAGCTGATTTAAAAGTTGTCTGTGTGTTAATTAATTTTGTAAAATTGGAGTGTAAACAATATAGTTATCAATATTTTGGACAATAGATCTGTCAAATTAATTAGCAGGACTATCATTTTAATAATTAATTAATCATTTTGACACGCAGATTCAGATTCAATATTTTATTAAAGTCTCACCACTTGTATAACATTATACATTCCAATAAACATATAAAACATGATTGCGTATAACATGAAATATTGGATAACATTTATAAAACATATTGTATATTAAAACTAACAGTAAAATATCATTAGCTTAAATACTAAAACATATACAAGTGCCATTCTATTAAGAATTATGAGAGACTAATATTAAAGGATTAATTATATACAAAATTTATACAATTTTAAAACTACACATATCTCAAATCTATTAACATAGAAAAAAGGGTCTGGTTAATCGGTTTGAATTTTCGGTATTCAGGCGATATTCGGTCCTTTCGACGGTTAACCGATTAACCGATTAATCGTTAACAACACTACTTATTTTAGTGCACTGCCCGAAACACCAAAAAGATTCAGTTTTAAATATAATTATATATTGGAATGTGACCATTATAGATACAAAACGGTGTTTTTTTTTTCAGTGAGTCCAATAAACTTGTTTTGCGCCTTTTGTGTTTTCTTATTTTTCATAAAGCACTGCGTCTTTTCTTTATCTTATTGCGCAATATTATTGAGAAAGTTAAACCGGCGTTTTGCATTTGCGCCGATCTGCATTTCATTTGCGCCAATTTTTTCTTTCATTTGCGCCGATTTTTATTTTCATTTGCGCCGATTTTTTTAACAGGTGAATTACAGGTAAATTACAGGTGAATAGATAAAAGAAGATGTGGTATGAGTGCCAATGAGACAACTCTCCATCCAAGTCATTTTATTTTTCATTTATCATTATAGACCTCTTCCGTTAGCCACTTGTACAAATGTAATGAATTGTCAATTATAACATGTATATAACTGTTGTCCCCTGCTCACCACGGGCAGGTGGAAGAAAGCCAACAAGATACATCTCCAGACTTTTTCCTTGGCCGTACCCGTAGTTCTTTAGCCTCTGTCTTTCGGTCAACTGCTACATGGTTGTGCTCGTTCTGTGTTTTGACAATAGTCAGACCATCAGCTGAATCCGTGGTGACTCTGGCTTTTAACGATTTTATGGTACTTTGTAAGATATGTTGTTATGTTTCAGGACACTGACCTTCCGATATGTATAGCCATCGATGATCAAAGAATTGACTCCTTGGCTCGTTTCAGTGTGCAATATGTCAATAATGTTACAACGAAGTTTCAGAACAATATGAATCAAAATTAACTTAAAAAAGTGAACAACATTTATAACCAGATTTTACCAATGGTATAGTACACGTACAAGTATTAACTTACCTGTAAATCTAATAAGAAGCAAATATAAAATCGGCGCAAATGAAAAAATGAAATCGGCGCAAATGAAAGAATGAACATTTTTAAAATCGGCGCAAATGTCATACGCCCAGTTAAACCATTATAACAAACACAATTTGTCAGTATTACGTTTTGAAAATACAGCAGATTTTTCACAAATTTTGAAGTAAAATTACATTCACGGTCCGATGAAAATGCTTGACCAACGTTTGGTATTCTTTTACAATAATTTTCTAGATATACCGAATAACAGCCGTGCATATGAAATAACAAAACGAGGAAAGTGCAACTAAACAACTAAATGTCCAATATTACGTTTTAATCTGTAGCTTAAGCGACGGAACAAGATCGGGGTGGAAAAGGGAGGCTATAAACGATTTTGTCTATAATTGTCGCCTGTTCCTGTCAAAACTCAGCTAAAATTAGTTAAAAGTCATTGAAAACTTAACATGCCATATGTTTACCGTAAAAATCCGTAAACTACAATTGTATCAAGCTTATTAAAAGATGGCACTATAAAAACGGCAGTTCTTTCGCATTTTTTTCAAACATGACTGCCATTTTTTGTCATTTTTTTAAAGAACGGGGTTAAGGTAAAAGGAACGAGGGGAACATATGACAACGTATCTCCCATGTTTCCCTACAGTTAAAAACCCACTATCTTCATAAACCCAACTGAGGTTATAAATCCAGATTTAACATATCATAGATTTTTTTTTTGTGTTTTTTAATTTAATCCTTTTTTCAAATCTTTAATATTCTTATATGCTTACCTTAATTTAGTAATGCACTTGTGCTAATCCAAAAATCGTGTTCTAGATATATATTTTAATGTCATGTGTACTGCAAAGAAAATTTTAACATGTTATTGGTTATAGCGTTTTTATCCATTAAACTTCGTTGCTTTTCTAACAAGTCCTTTTAAGTCCTAATTTTCCAATTTTTCGCGTCAGCTATAATTACGATTCTGGTATGTTGTTATAAAATTTCTTCCCTTAAATTTGTGCAAGATTGCGTTGCATACAAACTAGTTCATGCCCACTAAATAGTTGCATTGTGGGTTTTATTAACTTAATGGGGCATGCTTGAGTTGTAGATGGATTGGTTTTTAAACGACTGAATCACAGCAATTTTAGAGTATATTTAAGTAGTTAGAGATGATTATTTTTCTTTCATTTATAAAGTATGACACCTGTGTGTTTAAGGGTAGTGACACTTGAAGTATTGACAACATATAATTTATTCAGTCACATATTTTTATTTATTTTCATGAAAGAAATACTCTCGAGACCCTCCATGACATCGTTACATGTTAAGTGTGTATAGTTTCAAATTGTCTTGTTTTGCCTTCATAATTGTGACAATTAACTATTTGATCAAGTCAATGTTTGTTTTGAACACAAAAGGCTTTTGTAAAGCGATGATAGTTTAGTAAACAAAAGCTCCAACGTTACATTACTCTTACAATTGACCCCATTTTTAACCTCAGTCATGGCTTTTCGTTTTTATTTACTATTATTGTTTATCCGTCCGTTTGTTCCTTCGTCAGAATTTCCACACCATACACCCTTAAACTCTTCCAAAACAAAAGAATATGTTCAGATACAATTTTAAGATAATCGCTATTACCGGGTACCTGTCTTTACATTTTTATCCTGCAATCATCCAATTATTAAGAGTACATATAACTATTACAAAAATACATAAAAGTCTCCTGTTGAGCCGCTTCCAGGTTGAGCAAGATGTTATGTGACAAGAAATTACCTCGACCTGGCTCGTTTTTCGTCATGTTTCTAAACTGAGAAGAAACAGAAAATTCCCGACAACGCACATATACTTGTACATATGTATATGCCTCTTTTTTTTTGCCATAATATTTTCAGACTGAATCTCTCTTCGACTTATGCGTTTTGAATATCCCTTTGATATTTTCCGCCTCGTTTTATATGCATTTTTTTTATAGTCACTTGTGATATCAAGTTACATGGAATATGAATTCCTTATTGTGATAAAATACGGCTGAACGCTGCTTGTCTATAATTTATAAGTTCTCAAAGTCCGCTGGTAAGTTATCAACGAATTGATAAATGTACGTACTTTCCCATCATCGGCCAAGATTAAATTTATTTACATACCAGCCTTCGATATTGGACTGATTTAAGTATAATGTCCGCCATATTGTATTTTACTGGAAGTATTTCCTGCCTATCTGAAATCAAAGAGTAATACTAGAGAAGCTTTGTGCCAAATTTCATGCTTGAAGCAGGATGTGCATAATTCTTCTGAAATATGCATGCAGCCGATGCAATAATTGTATCATCCCTTTGCGTTAAACATCAATTTGTATTTCTCTTTTTTTTTAAATAAGGAAACGAGATATGACTGCCCATGACACAGCTCTCCACCAGAGACCATATTACATAGACGTTAACTACTATAATAATCAATGCACGGGTTCAAGAAGGAGCAAAACCCGTACCGCACAGTTAGCTATAAAAGACACCGAAATAACGGCCTGATTCATGTACAAAACAATAAATGAAAACTAAAAATGATCTACAGCAACACACGACAACCACTGACTTACATGTTCCCAACTTGGGACAGGCACATTCGACAGATGTAAGGTACGTTTTTTTCTTGTTTGATTGGTCGACAGTTTGTTGCTAAAAGTCAAATGACAGTACCAGGTGTACATCAAGATCGTAACAGAAGTATATTTAGATCAAACACAGAAGGATGTAAGGAGCTAAAAACCTTCATCTAAATCTAATAAAAAAAAAAAGTCAATGAAGGCCCCTACTCGGGACAACAATTGGTTCATTTTGGATTTTTCTGATTATCGAACACTTCTAACATGTCCAATGATTGTAAGCTTGAGGGGATATAGGATCCTATAGCAAAAATGAGGGTGGTTCCCTGGTGACACCAATGAGATAACTGACAGTGATAGCAATGCACAGACTGACAGACAGGTCGGTTTTATTGCGTTGTAAAGGGTATAAAATGTGTCTCTTCAATGACTTAATGATAATTATTGGTACATTTGTACATGATGGTGAAAACGCAATTTACCATCAAACGTTGACGCCATGTATTTGCATCTTTACAATTTATTCGTGAATTCTTTTAAACTAATTATTTAGTTACTTAACATTAGGCTCATTATTCTTTTAATATGATTCGTCATATTTGGTTGAAATGATGTGTAACCCATGCAATTAAAATAAACATGGGGCGATCAAAGTAAGCGTAATATAACGACTGTAATATAAAGGTCCAGTAAAGAAATGATAACATTAATGATTATATGAATGGAAAGGGAACGACGTATACAAAGCTGCATGCATTACTAGTTTAAAATTGAACAGTTATTTGCTGCGCATGATAATTTAATGGCATTCATGAGAATGTTTTATAAAAATTGCACTTTAAAGAGGTGATTAAATGTTTTATAGCTCACTTAAGTCTGTAAAAGATCTGTTTAAATACCAAACAATAAAGGTAATGTATCTTTAAAATCTACATATATACGTGGAACAGGTAAAGTAACATTGTATGTTATAGAGTCACGTAGATTTGTTAAAAGATATATATAATATATTAAAAACAAGTCTAAATTGAAAACAACGTTCAATCCTATGATTGCGTTGGATAGAAATCGCACTGAGTTGTTATACGTGTGCATGCAAAACAAATTGCTATATTAATACAGCACAAACAACATATTCGAAAAGACTAAGATAGTGAGAGAAAAAAATATTTGAGCAAAGCATTAGATTAGCCTGTCGAAAAACGGATGTTTTTAAACAATTCTAACTGACATGGCGATTGTCAAATAAACGAATTACCAGATGAAACAAAATGAATCTCTTAATTATATATTTAATACCACAAAGAAAACAATAAATAAAAGATGGTATATCGCAAATATGAGGTGCAAACATTAGTACACCATATCCGACAATTAATGTGTCTTCAGTGATGTTCATATATATGTTTCGGACCATATGAGTATTTGGACCATATGAGTATATACTCGTAAGGTTATTGACGGGCCGGACCATATGAGTATTTTGACCATATAGATATTTTTAGCTCACCTGGCCTAAAAGGCCATGTGAGCTTTTCTCATCACTTGGCGTCCGTCGTCGTCGTCGTCGTCGTCTGTCGTCGTTAACAATTTTTCAAACATCTTCTCCTCTGAAACTACTGAATAGATTTGAATGAAACTTAAAATGATTGTTCCTTAGATTATCCTGCACAAAGTGTGTGCTTCGATTTTTGATCCGTCAAAAAACATGGCCGCCGTTACTTAAAATAGAACATAGGGGTCAAATGCAGTTTTTGGCTTATATCTCAAAAACGGAAGCATTTAGAGCAAATCTGAAATGGGGTAAAAATGTTCATTAGGTCAAGATCTATCAGCCCAGAAATTTTCAGATGAATCAAACAAACCATTGTTGGGTTGCTGCCACTTAATTGGTAATTTTAAGGAAATTTTACAGTTTTTGGTCATTATCTTGAATATTATTATAAATGAAGATAAACTGTAAACAGCAAAAATGATCAGCAAAGTAAGATCTACAAATAGGTTAATATGACCAAAATTGTCAATTGACCCCTTAAGGGGTAAATGTCCTTTAATGACAATTTTTCACAATTTGTTCATCATATTTGCTAACTTTAAAAAATCTTCTCCTCTGAAACTACTGAATGGATTTGGATGAAACTTAGCATGATAGTTCCTTAGATTATCCTGCACAAAGTGTGTGCTTCGATTTTTGATCCGTCAAAAAACATGGCCGCCCTTACTTTAAATAGAACATAGGGGTCAAATGCAGTTTTTGGCTTATATCTCAAAAACGAAAGCATTTAGAGCAAATCTGACGGGGTAAAAATGTTCATTAGGTCAAGATCTATCAGCCCTGAAATTTTCAGACGAATCAAACAAACCATTGTTGGGTTGCTGCCACTTAATTGGTAATTTTAAGGAAATTTTGCAGTTTTTGGTCATTATCTTGAATATCATTATAGATAAAGATAAACTGTAAACAGCAAAAATGATCAGCAAAGTAAGATCTACAAATAACTTAAATATGACCAAAATTGTCAATTGACCCCTTAAGGGGTTATTGTCCTTTAATGACAATTTTTTCACAATTTGTTCATCATATTTGCTAACTTTAAAAAATCTTCTCCTCTAAAACTACTCAACCAAATTCAACCAAACTTCAACTGAATGATCAGTAGGGTGTATAAAATAAAGTTTGTGTTTTATTTTCTATTTTGTCTAAAAACATGGCCGTCATGGCTAAAAATAGAACACAGGGTAAAATGCAGTTTTTGGCTTATATCTAAAAAAACTCCAGCATTTAGAGCAAATAAGACTAGAAGTTAAAATATTTATTAGGTCAAGGTCTACCTGTCCTGAAATTTTCAATTTGCAATTTGCAAAAAAAATAATTTGTTGTGCTACTTCCAAAAAATAGAAAATATTCTGACCAGAAAAAAACCATGCCCCCCTACAAGTTAAATGGTCCATGCCTAACTGTTATCAATGAAATCATTTAACTGTTTTGCTGTTATTGGAGCCCCTTTCCCCTTCTCAGCAGTGGAATAAATCCAAATCATGAATGAAGAAATTCGAAAGAATAACAATTTAATAATGTAACAATAACAATTTTATTGTTAAAATTCTTTTATTGTAACTATAATGTAATAAAAATAACGTCCTGCCGCTCTTCTTGTATGCATATTATATTAGAAGGAAACGTGTATACATGGTAGAACTTGTATTTCTCTCCGGCGCTCTCGGACGCGTCCGGGTTGTTTTTAGTGTGACCGACCGGAAACAGTCTTTCCGTAACTTGATGGTAAGAAATATTACTGCATTCAGCCTTTTGAAAATATTTTCCTTAATATTAGTAAATCTTAGTGTTGTTGTTCATCCAGCATTGTTGGTATTGTTTCTCCATCGATCTATAAAGACTTTTTGTTTCGATTTTCACCGCTAGTTCTCTTATATTCAGGAAAAATAATTAAAACATTGGAAGCACGCGTGTACGTTATTTTTTTTATATCTCTGTCAGATGTCATTTGGTTTGCATTTCCTGGACAAGACGTTCGCAAATATTATTTTATTAAGAACAATAATTGTTCTTGATAAAATAAGCGTACTCAAGCTCATGAAACAAGTGCTCAGACTATACAGTAATTGGACAAGATTGAGTTCCCAACAGTCTCCGGGACAAGTTTGCAATTCCGCTGAGTGCAAAAGTTGTCACCTTAATTTTTGGAGTTAAGTCAAAACAAAGTTGATAACTTGGTTGGTATTGGTTCCCTGATATTTGTCCTAAAATTTTTTGGATCTAGCACCACTGTTGAAAAAGTTATGCCCCTTTTTTCAACAATTTCCTCAGAGGAAAAGTACTTTTCCTCAAGGGAAATCAAATTTCCCTGAAGGAAAAAGATTTTTCCTCAAGGGAAATTGTTTTTTCCTCAAGGGAAAAAGATTTCCCTTAGGGAATTTGCTGCATAATTATTTCCTTTGAGGAAATTCTATTTCCTTAGAGGAAATTCTTTTTCCTTAGAGGAAATTCTTTTTCCTTTGAGGAAATTTGCAGCTTCAAATTTTCCTTGGAGGAAATACTTTTTCCTGTGAGGAAATTTGTAGCTTCAAATTTTCCTTGGAGGAAATACTTTTTCCTGTGAGGAAATTTTTGACAAACACTTTTCCTTGGAGGAAAATTCAAGACAACAAATTTCCTCAAGGGAAATCATTGATCTTCAAATTTCCTCTAAGGAAATTTCTGAAGATCAAATTTCCCTTAAGGAAATGTTTTCCCTTATTTTTACTTGTTGAACATTTCTTCACTACACCATGTATACAAACAGTATGAATATAATAATAACAAGACTGTATAATTGATGCAAATGATATTTAAAACTTTAATAAATGTTTGACTCAACATTTTAATGACATTGAAAATAATACAGTCTGACTGTTTAGATCTAGGTATTGTTTATACTTTTTTTATAAATTTAACTTTGATTTATAATTTTTTTTGGAGCAAATGCTTCTATTTTCTTTGTAATTGTTTCAATGCGATACATTAATAAGCAACCAATTTGAATGTCATACCATTTGTGGTGTTCTAAAGAATTTGTTTATATATTTGCAGATTAAATAATAAAATAAACACTTTTCGTGTTATTTTAAATTAGAATTTCTTCTGTTTCAGCTTGTGTACAGTTATTCAATCCACTACGTAAGAATTCAGTGAATACATTATTCCATTCACTAAACAATTCCCTTCAATTCTAAGAGAAATCATTTTTGCAAATTGTTCTTCAATGATCTTCTTCTGTATATTTGATATGAGGGAGCGATGTAAATGAGTGGATAAAACTGGTGTTCCTTTTTTCAACAACAAAATAGTATTTGTTCAGCATTCTCCTTTCTTTTGATTAAGATATGTTGTTGCTTTTATGCAATAGTGTTTTTGTGTATCTATGATAGAACTCCATTTTGTTTATGGTCATTATCATGTGATAATGTTGAAATTTCCTATTTCTTTTTTGCAGGAAAGCACACATTCCATTTCAAATTAATCCAATTATGCACTATGTAAATAAATTTCAACTATAAGTTTCCTCTTCAGTAATGACCTATTGATCATGAAAACCAAGATGTCTGATCACCTATAAATACACAAAATAAACAAATAAAATGTTATAAATGGAGAGAGAAACAGCAATAAATGTTTTTCATGTGTATCTTTCCTTATTAAAATACATTAAGTAAACTTGAACTCGAGAAAAATAAATAACTGCGATGTAGACTAGAAAGTATAAAATGCCAAATAAAGTATTCACGAAAAATTAGTTGATTTACAGAAGTCAAGTCCCTGTTTGCAGGAAATTTACATCATTGGTTGTCTGGTGGAGAGTTGTCTTATGGGCAATCATACCACATCTTATTTTTATATAACCTTGCCATATTCCTATTGTGCCTGTCCAAAGTTCAGAGCCTGTAGCTTTTGTCAGTTTAGTCTGACACTAAAATTAAGTGGTTGTTGTTGTTGTTGTTTCATACCGGTCATATTTATTTTTTGTAATTTATTTTGTTATAAACTAGGCAATTACCATGATTAGTTTTACAGTTTGGATTGTTTCAATGTTTCATCTTTAGGTCTTTTATAGCTGCCTACTTTGACTATAGTATAGGGTATGGATTTTCTCATTATTGAAGGTCGTAACAGGCCTACAATTGCTTTCTCAAAGCCATGATAGTTTTCATATTTAATATACCACATCTTTTAATTTTTATAGTAATCATGATACTAGTAATCATCTTTCAAGTTCAATAACTTTTTTAAAATTAAAAGGTGCCTTACCATTTAGGTTTAGTTGGCTTCTGCAAATTTTACATTGCCTATCATTTCTGCTGTATATAATTTCTCTGTATCTTCTATAGTTCTTGTCCTATACATAAAAGAGTAAAAGTTGAATGACATCTTGCATCAATATTTTTTTCTGTTTAATGTACATTATGTATATTAATGTGTGTTTAATAAAAATCTAAACCATGAGTGCTTGATAAGCTTCTTGCCCTTATAGCTGGTCTTTAAGCTTTAAATGAATTTTAATGATCGACTAAAAAACTATGAGCACTGTGCAAATAAGACCCCTGCCCTCCAAAAAAAACAAAACATGCACAAACAGTGGTATTTATTGACATAAAACATGTATATAATTTGGCTCCATTTATAGATATATATCTCAAGTGACTATAAGTTTAAGGCTGTGATTCTTTTTAACAAATCCATAAATTTCTAAAACCTTTCAAAGTTTTTGAAAATGGACAATTTTAAAATAACTTTGCAACAACTAAAGTTCCTTAACTCTGCATCTTATAAAAAAAATATACATGATAAATAGGGAATGATACTCCAGCTTGCATATTATTCAAAGTTTTAAAAGAACGGTAAAAGTTTTACTACCAAAATTTGAAATTGATCTGATTAAAATTGTGATAAAAAGTATTTTTTTAAAGTTTAATAAAATTTGGTTGAGGGAAACTTAAGTTAGAAGGCCGAAACATTTTTTTTCCATTTTTAAAGAACATAACTATAGAATTTAGTAAAAGAGACACTACCAAAATTCAAACTTAATCTGTATTTTGTGATGATAAGCATTGTGTATTGATTTCATAACATTTGGTTGAGACAAACTAAATTTTAGAGAACAGGAAACCAAAAATTCAGCATATTTTCCCCATTTCTAAAGGGGCATAACTCTGATACTCTAGTACAGTAACACTGACATCACTAAAATTCAAACTTGATATGAGAATTGTGATAACAAGCTTTTGTAAAAGTTTAATTGAATTTGGTTGAGGCAAACTAAAGTACTGTAAGAGAACAAAAAACAACTTTGGGACAGACGGACAAACGATCTGACAAGTGTTAAACATTATGCCCCCTCCACTTTGGGTCATAACAATAAAAAGGGAGTTTGTCAAGATATAAAAACAATTCACCAAAGTTTCATAAAAATTTGTGAAAGCATTCTTGAGACTATCCTAATCCCAAGTCATGATAGCACAATGACATAAATCAGATTTTTTTTTTAAATTAAAAGGAAAATTATCATGTTTATGTTATACAAAAATAATTCACCAAGTTTCATGAAAATTGCTCAAAGCATTATTAATAGTATACGTACTGGAAAAATCCCCGCTTTTATGAATAAAATCCCTAACTTTAAATTAAAAATTTAAAATCCCTAAAAATTAAAAAGGAGCTTAATTATCATGATTATATCAATAGATAATTCACCAAAGTATTATGAAAATTTTATGATTAATGTATTCTTATTCCAAGACTATCTAAGACATGGTTTGTTTGAATTAAAAAAGTTAGAATAAAGTACCTGCTAGAATTCAGGAGAATTAGACCAAATCAGGCTATCTTCTAGATTATCAGACAATTGACTGTACATAGAAAAGGAATTTTCTTTTTTCTTATTTAGCTATTTGTTATCTCTGTCCTTAATATATACTGAACTAAGCCATTTTTTCACATGTTTTTTTTGTTTTTTCTCTCTTGTGACTTGTTATTTAACATAACAAAAAAAACCAAAGGCAATGAAAGAGAAACTGACAATGCCAAGGCAAAACATAAGATGCAGAAAAGAAAAACAAAACAAAACACTAAGCAACACCAACATCACCAAAAAACTAGTGTTGAATTCATGTGCTCAGTCAGTCAGTGAGAGTTCGCAGATCCTGACCTACTATATCTATGCTTAAAAACCTAAAAATCATATAGTTTTAACATATTTTGTAAATTTATACTTGATTAAAATGTTGTCATAAATAGCATAGACACCTCTGAGTTTTGAGAACCACATGTGTTAATTGTGCGAGTATAATCATTGATAATCATGCACAAGATTGACTTTTAAAAGCCTATATATTGAAATTTTCTGAAAATATTGCATGCATTTATTAATATGACCAATTTCAAGAAATGCACAAAGATGTGAGATGATTTATATAATTGTAATTTCAGGAATTTACAGTAAAGGCTTTTATCCTCACTGCATTTTGCACTTTTCCTAATTCAGGAGCCAGAAGTTATGGCCTTTGTGACCTTTGTATGATTTTTATTTTAGTTTCTTTTTTTTATATTGAAGAGTTAAGTATGACGTCCATTATCACTCAACTAGTATACATTTTTGTTTAATGGCAAGCTAAAGCATGCCTCACAGGCACGGATCCAGGGGGGGGGGGGCTGAAGGTTGGACATGTTGGAACCCCCTTTCTTTATTGGACGATCAATGCATTTGAATGGGTACATGTAGTTGGACACCCCCCCCAAAAAAAAAAAAAAATTGTCCTGGGTTAGGAACCCCTCCTTTATATGACTAGATCAACCCCAGTCTCAGGTTGCGGGATTTTCTCGTTGCAATGAAGACCCATCGGTGACCTATGGCTGTTATCTGCTCTTTGGTCATGTTGTTATCTCTTTGATACATTCCCCATTTCCTTTTCCATTTTCTTTTCGGTTCTATTATAAATATTAGAAACGAGTTTGGCGCCTTTACAAAAATATAATTGTCTGTGCTGATAGGGGAGTATGTGTGCATACCAATATTTAAATTTTCTAGGCCTTCTTTTTGAATATTTTGTGCATTTCTTGGTAAAATACTGTCAGACCTCGAGTGCTGTTGTTTTACAAAAACGGTCAAGTAATGTAGGGGAAAGAAACTAACTAAAAAGACCAAAATAAGCCACAACTAATGGGGGTCTCATTGGGGGTTCTGTTCACGGATCCCGCTTAGTTACTACTTATTTTTTTAGATTCTCGCATGATGCCATCCCGCGTACACTATGTAAGTGAACAATTCTGCTATTTTTGTAATTTCCCATGTCCCGCTAAACTTCATTTCGCGTTTTCACGGCACAATAATTTGAGGGAGGATAGGACCTTTATCGGGACTGCGGGATCGGGTGTTTTTAAGCTCTGGATTTCGGGATTGACCCTTTCGGGATACGATAATTCTTTTTTCGAATTTCGGGACCTCTGGATTTCGTGTTTTTTAGGCTCGGGATTTCGTGTTTTTAAGCTCGGGATTTCGGGATCAGTACCCCTCCTACCCTCCCTCATAATTTGACTTTCATGTGTCACGTTTACAAAAAATACGCCTCGACAATCCCGAGTCCCGCTCAGACCCCCCTTATAGGTACATAATGAATAGTTTACTATGTAGTCAGTAGTCGGGTCAAATACACATGTATACACTTTAAGACGACCTTAGATTCATTTCACAGCGAAAATACTCATTTATATTGAACATTTTAGATCACTTTACATTTAGATTTTATAACTTTTAAAATAAAGACCATATAGATTTAAGATCATTTAATGTCTTTAATCGAAAGATTATAATTTGTCAATGCGCAACTGTAACCAGGTACTGAATTTTTTTTTTGCATGCGTTAAGTTAAAAGTGCCGGGAATAGAAAAGCAAGTTAAACTTCTCATCTGGACTTTTTAATAAGTCTGTATACCGGACCTCTTCTCTATTTTGGGATTGAAAAAAAATCTAAAGTTAAAAATGCGGTTTTGAGCCTATTTCTTCTATTTAATTTGGTAACACGTTAAGCCATTAGTGACACTAATATGGTATATTACCAATAATAAGGCCATATATTTCGGTGTGTAGAAATACCGCAAAAGACTTCTTAGTGCACTAAGAAGAAAGTTTTTGCATTAAGGACACTAAAACGATGTTTTAAGATCACAGCGAACATGAATATAAGAGGATATGATTAAATACCTCAAATCTATAAAGTTAGGTATCAATAGATTTTGTAATTTTGAAGTTAAATGACTTTTTAATCAACGCCTGCCACTCGCCACGTGACCAACGGTTTATTGCAGATTCCCGAATCATCATGTTCAATCAACCTAATCCAATAAACAATTGTCTTTTGATCGTTACTTATTGATTAATCAATGGTTGTTAACCTAACGGTTTAACGTGGTATAAATTCAAGTTTATGAAAGAAAAATAAAAAATAAATTTTGTGTTTTAAAACTTTGCCTTTGTTATATATATTTAGTTTTTAAGGAAATTGCTATGCAAGCTTTTTTTTTATTTAAAGAACCCTATTTTGAGATAAAAATTGAGAAACAAATGCTTTTGATATTTCATTTCCTTACTAACAACACAAGAGTTTACATACTATCATTATTCCTTGAAAGACATTTGAGAGTATGTGGTGTCCATGGGGTTCTTCAAAATCCGATTACAGAAGTAACATATAGAAAAACTCCAAGAGGTAAAATTATATTACGTTTTAAAAAGAGAATTATAGAATAAAGCATAACTGTCTTCTATGAACGATAACTTTAAACTGGTGTCAATGCTTTTTTTTTAACAATTCATCTTTATTTCAACAATTGAAGATGAATACCATTTTATTTTATAATGTAATAAGCACTATGGGCAGGCGCGGATCCAGAGCTTGAAGTGGGGGTTTGGGGGAGGGGTTATGTGAGAAATGTTTAAAACACTAGAGAAGTTTTCATGTTATACCAAACCATATGTTTTTCAATAAATGGCACACTTTTTGTTCATCCGGCATATGGTTACTCTAAATAAAATTTTAAGTATTAATTTTATAAGGTTAATTATTTGATTACAGATCGTATCTACCCGTTTTGCAATTGTTGTATCACTCTAAGGGAGGCTAATAAAGATATATATAATAAAATATAGAGATAGCCTTGGATTGTCTTAATTAAATCCTTTGGTCCTCTAATTATCAAGTTACCCTCTGGCCAATGTTATTATGACTTGTGTATATTTAAAGAAGTGTAGCGACAACGTGTCACCCTATTCAGTGCTAGATATTCAAATTATAGTAAAGATAACATTAAAACAAGAAATGAACAGTCTCCGGGACAAGTTTGCAATTCCGCTGAGTGCAAAAGTTGTCACCTTATTTTTTGGAGTTAAGTCAAAACAAAGTTGATAACTTGGTTGGTATTGGTTCCCTGATATTTGTCCTAAATTTTTTTGGATCTAGCACCACTGTTGAAAAAGTTATGCCCCTTTTTTCAACAATTTCCTCAGAGGAAAAGTACTTTTCCTCAAGGGAAATCAAATTTCCCTGAAGGAAAAAGATTTTTCCTCAAGGGAAATTGTTTTTTCCTCAAGGGAAAAAGATTTCCCTTAGGGAATTTGCTGCATAATTATTTCCTTTGAGGAAATTCTATTTCCTTTGAGGAAATTCTATTTCCTTAGAGGAAATTCTTTTTCCTTTGAGGAAATTTGCAGCTTCAAATTTTCCTTGGAGGAAATACTTTTTCCTGTGAGGAAATTTGTAGCTTCAAATTTTCCTTGGAGGAAATACTTTTTCCTGTGAGGAAATTTTTGACAAACACTTTTCCTTGGAGGAAAATTCAAGACAACAAATTTCCTCTAAGGAAATCATTGATCTTCAAATTTCCTCTAGGGAAATTTCTGAACATCAAATTTCCCTTAAGGAAATGTTTTTCTTCTATGGAAATTTCATAACAGTACAAACAGTATTAATATATTTTCTCCTAGACTGAATTATTGATACAAAAGATAATTAAAACTTTAATACTGTAATACAAATTTTCATGGTGAGTATTAAACATACAAAAACAAAAGGCTGACTGTTTAGCATGTTTAAGACAATACAATAATAAGCAAAATGCTATGAATATCATACCATTTGTGATGTTATTAATATTGTGCTCATATTTGCATATTAAATAAAATAAACACTTTTCACATGTTTCATGTCAAATTAACTTGTCTTCTGTTTCAGCTGCTGTGTATTCGACCCCCTACATAACAGTTCAGTGCATAAATAATTCAATCCACAAGACATCTTCCTTCAATTGGTTGAATAAATTTTGGCAACGTATGTTCTTCAAACATCTTCTTTGTATATTTGATATGATGGAGCCATGTACATGAATTGATAAAGCAGGTGTTTATTTCGACAACAAACATGACAAAGATACTATTTTTTTTCTTAATTTCTCCATAATCCATCAGTTAATATGAATGTAGGTTGTTACATTTTACACAATTGTGTTCTTTGATAGTACTCCATTTTGTTTATAGCAATTTTGTAGGATTTTTTCTATTTCTTTTTCCAGAAAAACACACAGTTGAGTTCATTTCACATTAATAATCCAATTAGCACATTATGTAGAAAAGTATTAACAATTAAGTTTCCTCTTCAGTATAGACCTGCAGGACCTGTTGATGATCATAAAAACCAAGATATCTGACCTATAAATACACAAAATAAAAACAAAATGTTATAAATGGAGAAAAAACAGCAATATAAATAAGCTTATTTTATCATGTTTTAATGAACATTTTGAGAAACTTTCATTTGATATTCTTACTTGTCATGCTTATGAGTTCTCTTATTTCAGTGCTTTGTGTCCCAAGATTTAATATTCGTTGTTTAGTGCCTTGCAGTGATATTTAAAGTTGAGCCACTTGCAATAGTTGTTATAGAATGTTCATATGTTGTGTTAATATTTGAACCACTGTCCTATATTATGGTCAGGTTGAGTGCTCACAGACATGAGGCCTAAATTAATATATTGTTTGTTTCCCTAATCCCTATTCTAACAAGCCAGGTGTGGGTAGGTAGGTAGGTAAATAATTTTATTTTTCCCAAAAGCCTGAATATTATCGGATGATCCGGCAAGCCCGAAAATCAGAAATGAATAAAATAATATTTGGCTTAGTTTTGACAATAAAATTTTATGAGTAGGGCCATTTTTTGCAGGGTCGGTCAGGATTGAAGAAACAAACAATATTTTATATTAGGCATGATTTTTTTTTTATTAATTGTTATTGACTTTGAACATGTTGAACTAAATTGGATTGTTTAAATCTTTATATGTTGAGATCTTTAATGGATGACCTATAAAGGAAGTGTTTTCTCATTATTGAAGGCAGGCCCATGATTGGCCTTTAATTTCTTGCATCCGCTTCATTGAACTCTGGTGGATAAGTCACTCATTTACCATACCACATTTTCTTATTTTTATATGAGTCATCATTCAAAGGCAATTTCTTTTATTACTGTAATTCAGAAATTATCGAAACTTTTTAGTAATGCGAATAATGTGACTGGGTGAGTATCGCAAAAATAAGAAATCATATTTTGATAACAGAAACATATATATATATATATATATCATGTAACTATATAGATCTTTATGCAGATTTTTTTTGTAATCACAATAAGTTGTCCCTTCCCTGAAAAATCTGAATTTACAGTATATAGAAGTGGTCTTACCATTTAGGCCTTGTTGTATTCTGTTTATCTTGTTTTGCGCTCATTTCTATTGTAACTGTTTATATTTTTCATCATTTTTCTATATTTCTTGTCCTATAAAACATAAAAAGGGTAAAAACTATTATAAAACATCAGTTTGTGTTTTTCTTTATATTCAGTTATATTTAAAAAGAATGGAATATTTGTGCTATTTCATTTCACAAACTTTTTGCCAGTCATGACTTTCAAAGACTTTCGCCCTGGTCAATAGTTTAAAAAACAAACATTCCCATACTTTTTCTTTGTGTTTGTACTAATTTTTCATTTGACAACAAAGACATGATTCAACTATTCTTCTAAAATTTGTTTCGCTTGACTACGTTAAACTCTGAAATATTGTTAACAGTATAATCTGTATGTGTCTCACTTGTCAAAATTTCAAATTAATATATAAATCAGATAAAAATGCTATGCATGGCTCAGCTTGATACAAACGTACAGGTTGAACCCAGAACAGTTGGGGCAAGTATGGACACAACATTCAAGCTCAATACAACTCTGAATTTTAAATTTGGATTGTGATTCAATAGTTGATGCAGCATAGGTTTCTGACACAGAATGAATGCGGTCCAAGTACTTAAAAATTTTAAATTGACAATTAACCTCTAAAATGGTCCAATATTCAAAATCTCAATACATGGTTAGATGCAGCATATCAACATGATCAAAGAACCCCAATAATTCATTTTTTTAGTGAAATCAAATAAAGTTAAATTTTGGACCTTTTAGAACTCAATGTGGACCAATTTGATAATGGGTCAAAATATCAAAAATCTTAATGAATGGTTAGATTCAGCATATCAAAGAGCCCCATATAATCAATTTTTGTTGAAATCAAACAAAGTAAAATTTTGGACCCCGATTTGGATCAACTTGAATTTGGGCCCATAATAAAAAAAATCTAAGTAAATATTCAGATTCAGCATATTAATCTGAACACCAAGGATTTAAATATTGTTAAAATCAAAATAAGTTTAATTTTGGACCCTTTGGACCTTAAGGTAGACCAATTTAAACAGGACCAAAAAACTAGGAATCTAAATACACAGTTAGATTTGGCATATCAAAGAACTCCAATAATTCAATTTTCTATAAAATCAAACAAAGTTTAATATTGGCCCCTATTGGCCCCTAATTCATGTAATTCCTAAACTCTGAACAAAACTCTGGTCACAAACCTTGTGTTTGAATTTCATAGATTTCTATTACTTGTACTAAAGTTATTAAGCGAAAACTAAATGTCCTGGGACAACGACGACTACATGATAAAATTGAGAATGGAAAAAGGGAATGTGTCAAAGAGACAACAACCTGACCATAGATTTGAGGGTTGGAATCCTTTTCTTTTACCGAGCAATGCATTTGAATGGGAGATATAGTTGGAACCCCTCTTTGCTCTTGGTTGGGACCCCCCTTTTAAAATGGGTGGATCCGCCCCTGAGAAGCATTATAGAAAAATCTATAAGCTTTAACTCAAAATAAGGATAATTTTATTTTTAAAGGGCAGGCACAGATCCAGAGGGGGGTTCAAGGGATTGGAACCCCCCTTTTTTTGGATAATCAATGCATTTGAATAGGGACATGTAATTGGACCCCCCCCTTCCCCTTTTGTCCTGGGTTAGAATCCCACCCCAACCCCTTTTTAAAATGACTGGATCCGCCCCTTAAGGGTCTATAATTAAGTTTGACAACATCAGACGACATACTACTTTATCAAAAAAAAAATGCCACATTTCATCCAATTTAATTTCATCCCTTACTTGCTACATGTATTTCATCCATAATATTTAAAGAAATAAATTTGGGAGGAGTATGATTTTAATTCATTTGTAATTTGCAAGTTATTAACTATCCAAACTAGAGACCTAATAGAGTAGATATACTTGACTAATTTAAATCAAACTTGGGGTGACTGGGAACAAAGATTTAAGGGAATAGATGACAGTTTACCTACAATGACCTAGTTTCATAGCAATAGCATACATTAATAAAGACTACATGGTCATTCTTATGTTTAAACGTGGTTTAAACTTTGGGTGTTCATTTTTTAATGTTTAACATGTTTAAAGCTAACAATTTCAACTACATACATGTATCAAGATTTGATCCTACATTATTTAAATATTGAAAAAAATAGCTTTTTAAATTTGGATCTATATATAATTGTGAATGTCACATGGATGTATTTTAATGTAAAGCATCTGAAAAATCATTAGCCGTCTCATATTTATTTCAGTTCTTCAAAAGGCAAATTTATATGAGCTTATGCTGAAAATAGAGATTTCTTATTAAGGAGAAATCCCTGCCCCCCTTTTTGTGTGAAAAATTTTGTTGATTATATAGGGAATCACAGAAACATGACTGAGGCAAGCATCCCCCATCTGAACCCCCCCCCCCCCCCCCCCATGAATATGTTTTTTAGCTTGTGTAGGTGTAAGTCAGTAAGGAGGCAACCATTTGATTTGTAGGCCGGGTGAAAAATGTGATTAATCTTGCTTTGTAAACTTGTGCTATAAATAAAAATTACCAATCCATTAAAATATCCGTGAGCCCAATCTCATCCAGTGAAATAGATTATAGTCTGTTTTCGAAGTTATATGGAAGTAAGTTAGTAGTCCAGATAATTATGACGCATTGCAAGGCATTTTTTCTAAGGAGAAGTGTAGAATGGGGGAATGGAACCAATAAATTGATCGGATCCGAAATGTTCTTCCCAGTAAAGGAGCACCTATTATTTTGTAGGTAATTATTATTAGTGTCGGTGGTCTCACAAGTAAATCAGAGTGAATATTGCATGCACATTAAAATTAGCAGAGAAGAGACAATTATCAACTTGTGTATTATTCATTTTCTCGCAGTTATTTACGGTAAATCAGCTATATAGACATAGGAAGATGTGGTGTATGTATATATATATATATCCGAAATTAGGTGTTCGGTTCTAGTACTATAGTGGCTATAGTATATGACTTTTAAATAACAATTATCAATTATATCTGTATTCTGTGGCGGGTCGAAGGGGATGGAATCCGGGGTTGGCCTCCCCTAGCATTTTGTGAGCAATCATTGCATAAATGATAATCTCGGGAATCCTCTCAAGTTCCTATATACAAGGTGATATAGGACGTTCCGTTGGAATAGGTTACCTGTGCATCAGGAAAAGTTTTAAGGCATAGCGTGAAAAGGTAACCTATTCCAACGGAACCGAACGTCCTATCACCTTGTATATAGGAACCTTAAAAATATGTGAATAGGTCGGGAAAAACTCTCTTTTGACACTTAGGTATTGCACTGCATGTTGCATTACACACCAATCAAAACGCAAACAATATGGGAAAAGATAACATTTTAACCTACACAATATATGAATAAGGTATACACTTTTGAAATCTAAATTATATGAAAAGGGTGGGGTAACCGTAGAAAACCAGCGGCAACGACACCCCTTATTTAATGGAGACATGTAGTTGGAACCCCCTTTATCATGGCTGGATCCGCCCATGATTTTACATGTAAATCACTGAAGCCCCGGGTATTTGTTGGCATAACGGTAACCACGAAAGGGGGGGGGGCTAATTAAAAGCACGAGGAATTATAAATATACAATTCAACAGGGGTAGAGTGCATCGAGGAATGGGAATTAAAATTGTCTCTTCACGATGATCGAAAAAAGTATCTTGCACGTTATTTTCATCATCTTGTCTGAAACACTCTGAATAATGAGCTTCAAGGCGAAAACAAGGCATGTGAAATACTAATAACATACACTTCTTTTTTTATACGTTGTATGGACAAACCCATAAATCCCTCAACAAAAATTGCTTGATTCATGTCATATCAAATAAATTACAGCGCGGAAAGGTAACTTTAATTTAATATCAAAACTAAATTTTTGTTATATTTTTCAATAAATTTATAAATCTTAATTAGGCATGCGTTGCGTGAGTTCCATTTCATGAGACCTACACAGATTTCTATAAAACAAATCAAAAATTATAAATACAGTTTTTCAATTCTTTCCGGCATAGATAAAAAAAATATGTATATAATCTATATACGATTTGGTTGAATTATTTCACTTCATTTTAATGATAAATCCTTTATATCAATTTTTTAATTAAAATGAATTTATCATTTTGATATCTAACGATAAACTTTTTAAATTGAAGTGACATGGTCAGTAACCTAATTAGTTGCATGGCTGATTACCATCTTACAGGTGACCCAGTAATTTTCCATATGACAGTAGCGTGTACCCTCGGGGTTATATCGGGGTGTGTATAACTTATTTTCTGGGGAACATCCTGTCCACGTGTAGTACTTAGCATATATTGCAACAGATGACATTAAACAAATTTTCTTTGTAGCATCGGAGGCAATTTCATGTTCGACCACACAAAATATTTCACAAAAAAGATATGATAAAATCAAAAGAAAAAGATAAAGAAATATTAACAAACAAAGGTGGAATTGAGTAAACGGGGATTCGTGTTTTTATGAGCTTATTTTCAGTGGACAACAACAAATGGAAGTTTTTAACGACCTTGTGTGACCTATAGTTGTTAATGTTTGTGTCATTTTGGTCTTTTGTGGATAGTTGTCTCATTGGCAATCATACCACATCTTTTTGACTGGCTATATACATGATATAATATATATATAGCACTTACACGGTCGGTCCAGTGGACATATTTCATACTAGATAACTTATACAGTAATTCTTTTTATATATATGAAAATTATTGTCCGATCTGATACACGTACCTATAATGTACAGAATTTTGAACAGCTTCAAATATATGGGGTCCGTAGAAACACCGTAAAGGACCTCCTTAGTGCACTAAGAACAAAAATGTGCACTAAGGACCTACTCCTTTCATAATTTTAAATTATATTTTTTCTAATGTTTTCTCGACACGTGCCTCAAAAAGTTGATTGTCACCTTTAGTATAATCGATAGCAATTCATGTTCGCTCAACATTGGCCCGTGAATAATCTACTAGTATACTGATTAAACATGTATATGGTATTTCAAATTGTTCTCTATTTTTTTTTTCATTTGTTTGTTTTTGCCGTATTTATTCTGTCTGCTATATTTTTTACTTCTAAATTAATAGCGTATTTTCAACTCTTTTCAGTTTGGGATTTTTCATCCTTTTAATTTTAAAAAAGACAAATAATTGTGAACACTTCACGGAAAAGTGAGGATTGATATTTGGTTGCTTAACGTCCAGTTGCCAATACTTCATTCATTTTTCTAATGTTAAGAACTATGCCATTTATCAATATTTCGATTTGAGCGTTACTGATGAGTCTTGTGTAGACGAAACGCGCGTCTGGCGTACTAAATTATAATCCTGGTACTTTTGATAACTATCACAGCAATGTTTTTAAACATGTTTAGGAAAGGAACATATTTCTGATTCGATGTTTATATACAAATGCATTACAAGTATAAATATGTATAGGTTGATGTTTAGTCCCTTCGATGTTTTAGACTGTAAATAAATTATGACCAATTTATTTCTGACATCTTCTTCATTTTTAACTTTTGTGGATAGGTGTTTCATTGACAGCCGTACCACATCTCCTTTCGCTTATTTTTGTTGTATATATTTTTTAATTCACTTTCCTTGTCTTTTAAAATATAAAGTAAGTAAGTAAATTGTTTATTATAGTGACATGTGTAAATCAGCATAAATTTGTACAAAATATAATTACATATATAATACACCCGGCCCAATGGACCAATAAGTCACCTTTTACTGTTAGTTCAATATAAATGTTCTAATATCACGTGTCAATTGCCAATTTAAATTTAAATACAGATAATTATAGATTAAGAATTAACGATTGTAAAAGTTCATATATTATTCAACTAATGTTTGTGAAAAAGTTTAAGAATGTTAACTAGAGTAAACTGTTTGTTTTCTACGGAAAAGTGACGCTGCTAAGTATTTAGCTATTTTCCTTGGATGGTTCACCATTAGAAATGTTAATTTTCCCTGCTCATCTAGTTGCGTAAAGTCAGGCACCATTAATATCTCGCTAAAAACAGTTTTTTCTGATATCATTATAAAATGTGCAGTTTATAAGAAAATGTAGCTCACTTTCAACATTTTGAGAATTACAAAATCGGCATAGTCTGTTTTCTACTGGTTCCCCAATATATCTACCAGTCTCAATTCTGATCGGTAATAATCCGCATCTAAACTGGGCTAGCACAGATCGCTCGTGTTTCGTAAGATTTAGTTTTACATAGTGCTCTAGTTCGAAGTATGTTTTAAAGTTTAAGTAAGATCGTAGCTTTGGTTTATTTATCAAGGACTCTCTCCATATATCACTGTAATAAGTTCGTACAATTTGTTCAAAAGATTTTAAATCCACCATTGTTCTACTTTCGTAATAATGTAACATATTAAGTTTAGTGAAAATATCTTTAGTGTCACTACACCAATTGTTTGTGCAACGATCATAATCCGTATTGAACACCACTTTCGTTAATCGGTCGTCTTCAAACGATAAAAGCCTATTCCAGTATCGAATAATGTTCACCCAATGCCGAAACTGACTTGGTATCCATCCAGTATCCCCATACAGTGCTAGAATTGGTGCAAATCTGTGAACGCCTAAGTAATATCGAATTGCTCTGTTCTGTACGTTGTCTATTGATTGGAACTTCCTATATATTTATTCCATTATTTTTATTTGATGCCGAAAATAAGAATACGAAGTTAAATGCTATAAATAAGCGAAGTAAAACAACCGTTAATAATTATGTATATGAGCATTATATCTATTTATAAAATATTTTAAATACAAGCAGACATACCATTTGTGACACCAATTTCATTTATTTCCAAATCTTAAAATCATACATTTCCGTTCTTTAGCGTTTCTTAATAATGGCAGAACGGGCTTAAGAGTCATATGATTAAGTTAACTAAATAATTTAGTTTTCCCACATCATTAGCGGATTTAGGGGGTTAAAGCGAGCCCCCCCCCCCCCCCCCCCAACCCCCCACCCCCGGTTGAAAATCTTAAAATATTTTTTGTATTAACCATTTCTTGTTTTAATGTTATCTTTACTATAATTTGAATATCTAGCACTGAATAGGGTGACACGTTGTCGCTACACTTCTTTAAATATACACAAGTCATAATAACATTGGCCAGAGGGTAACTTGATAATTAGAGGACCAAAGGATTTAATTAAGACAATCCAAGGCTATCTCTATATTTTATTATATATATCTTTATTAGCCTCCCTTAGAGTGATACAACAATTGCAAAACGGGTAGATACGATCTGTAATCAAATAATTAACCTTATAAAATTAATACTTAAAATTTTATTTAGAGTAACCATATGCCGGATGAACAAAAAGTGTGCCATTTATTGAAAAACATATGGTTTGGTATAACATGAAAACTTCTCTAGTGTTTTAAACATTTCTCACATAACCCCTCCCCCAAACCCCCACTTCAAGCTCTGGATCCGCGCCTGCCCATAGTGCTTATTACATTATAAAATAAAATGGTATTCATCTTCAATTGTTGAAATAAAGATGAATTGTTAAAAAAAAGCATTGACACCAGTTTAAAGTTATCGTTCATAGAAGACAGTTATGCTTTATTCTATAATTCTCTTTTTAAAACGTAATATAATTTTACCTCTTGGAGTTTTTCTATATGTTACTTCTGTAATCGGATTTTGAAGAACCCCATGGACACCACATACTCTCAAATGTCTTTCAAGGAATAATGATAGTATGTAAACTCTTGTGTTGTTAGTAAGGAAATGAAATATCAAAAGCATTTGTTTCTCAATTTTTATCTCAAAATAGGGTTCTTTAAATAAAAAAAAGCTTGCATAGCAATTTCCTTAAAAACTAAATATATATAACAAAGGCAAAGTTTTAAAACACAAAATTTATTTTTTATTTTTCTTTCATAAACTTGAATTTATACCACGTTAAACCGTTAGGTTAACAACCATTGATTAATCAATAAGTAACGATCAAAAGACAATTGTTTATTGGATTAGGTTGATTGAACATGATGATTCGGGAATCTGCAATAAACCGTTGGTCACGTGGCGAGTGGCAGGCGTTGATTAAAAAGTCATTTAACTTCAAAATTACAAAATCTATTGATACCTAACTTTATAGATTTGAGGTATTTAATCATATCCTCTTATATTCATGTTCGCTGTGATCTTAAAACATCGTTTTAGTGTCCTTAATGCAAAAACTTTCTTCTTAGTGCACTAAGAAGTCTTTTGCGGTATTTCTACACACCGAAATATATGGCCTTATTATTGGTAATATACCATATTAGTGTCACTAATGGCTTAACGTGTTACCAAATTAAAAAGAAGAAATAGGCTCAAAACCGCATTTTTAACTTTAGATTTTTTTTCAATCCCAAAATAGAGAAGAGGTCCGGTATACAGACTTATTAAAAAGTCCAGATGAGAAGTTTAACTTGCTTTTCTATTCCCGGCACTTTTAACTTAACGCATGCAAAAAAAAAATTCAGTACCTGGTTACAGTTGCGCATTGACAAATTATAATCTTTCGATTAAAGACATTAAATGATCTTAAATCTATATGGTCTTTATTTTAAAAGTTATAAAATCTAAATGTAAAGTGATCTAAAATGTTCAATATAAATGAGTATTTTCGCTGTGAAATGAATCTAAGGTCGTCTTAAAGTGTATACATGTGTATTTGACCCGACTACTGACTACATAGTAAACTATTCATTATGTACCTATAAGGGGGGTCTGAGCGGGACTCGGGATTGTCGAGGCGTATTTTTTGTAAACGTGACACATGAAAGTCAAATTATGAGGGAGGGTAGGAGGGGTACTGATCCCGAAATCCCGAGCTTAAAAACACGAAATCCCGAGCCTAAAAAACACGAAATCCAGAGGTCCCGAAATTCGAAAAAAGAATTATCGTATCCCGAAAGGGTCAATCCCGAAATCCAGAGCTTAAAAACACCCGATCCCGCAGTCCCGATAAAGGTCCTATCCTCCCTCAAATTATTGTGCCGTGAAAACGCGAAATGAAGTTTAGCGGGACATGGGAAATTACAAAAATAGCAGAATTGTTCACTTACATAGTGTACGCGGGATGGCATCATGCGAGAATCTAAAAAAATAAGTAGTAACTAAGCGGGATCCGTGAACAGAACCCCCAATGAGACCCCCATTAGTTGTGGCTTATTTTGGTCTTTTTAGTTAGTTTCTTTCCCCTACATTACTTGACCGTTTTTGTAAAACAACAGCATTCGAGGTCTGACAGTATTTTACCAAGAAATGCACAAAATATTCAAAAAGAAGGCCTAGAAAATTTAAATATTGGTATGCACACATACTCCCCTATCAGCACAGACAATTATATTTTTGTAAAGGCGCCAAACTCGTTTCTAATATTTATAATAGAACCAAAAAGAAAATGGAAAAGGAAATGGGGAATGTATCAAAGAGATAACAACATGACCAAAGAGCAGATAACAGCCATAGGTCACCGATGGGTCTTCATTGCAACGAGAAAATCCCGCAACCTGAGACTGGGGTTGATCTAGTCATATAAAGGAGGGGTTCCTAACCCAGGACAATTTTTTTTTTTGGGGGGGGGGGGGGGGGTGTCCAACTACATGTACCCATTCAAATGCATTGATCGTCCAATAAAGAAAGGGGGTTCCAACATGTCCAACCTTCAGCCCCCCCCCCCCTGGATCCGTGCCTGTGAGGCATGCTTTAGCTTGCCATTAAACAAAAATGTATACTAGTTGAGTGATAATGGACGTCATACTTAACTCTTCAATATAAAAAAAAGAAACTAAAATAAAAATCATACAAAGGTCACAAAGGCCATAACTTCTGGCTCCTGAATTAGGAAAAGTGCAAAATGCAGTGAGGATAAAAGCCTTTACTGTAAATTCCTGAAATTACAATTATATAAATCATCTCACATCTTTGTGCATTTCTTGAAATTGGTCATATTAATAAATGCATGCAATATTTTCAGAAAATTTCAATATATAGGCTTTTAAAAGTCAATCTTGTGCATGATTATCAATGATTATACTCGCACAATTAACACATGTGGTTCTCAAAACTCAGAGGTGTCTATGCTATTTATGACAACATTTTAATCAAGTATAAATTTACAAAATATGTTAAAACTATATGATTTTTAGGTTTTTAAGCATAGATATAGTAGGTCAGGATCTGCGAACTCTCACTGACTGACTGAGCACATGAATTCAACACTAGTTTTTTATTGATGTTGGTGTTGCTTAGTGTTTTGTTTTGTTTTTCTTTTCTGCATCTTATGTTTTGCCTTGGCATTGTCAGTTTCTCTTTCATTGCCTTTGGTTTTTTTTGTTATGTTAAATAACAAGTCACAAGAGAGAAAAAACAAAAAAAATATGTGAAAAAATGGCTTAGTTCAGTATATATTAAGGACAGAGATAACAAATAGCTAAATAAGAAAAAAGAAAATTCCTTTTCTATGTACAGTCAATTGTCTGATAATCTAGAAGATAGCCTGATTTGGTCTAATTCTCCTGAATTCTAGCAGGTACTTTATTCCAACTTTTTTAATTCAAACAAACCATGTCTTAGATAGTCTTGGAATAAGAATACATTAATCATAAAATTTTCATAATACTTTGGTGAATTATCTATTGATATAATCATGATAATTAAGCTCCTTTTTAATTTTTAGGGATTTTAAATTTTTAATTTAAAGTTAGGGATTTTATTCATAAAAGCGGGGATTTTTCCAGTACGTATACTATTAATAATGCTTTGAGCAATTTTCATGAAACTTGGTGAATTATTTTTGTATAACATAAACATGATAATTTTCCTTTTAATTTAAAAAAAAAATCTGATTTATGTCATTGTGCTATCATGACTTGGGATTAGGATAGTCTCAAGAATGCTTTCACAAATTTTTATGAAACTTTGGTGAATTGTTTTTATATCTTGACAAACTCCCTTTTTATTGTTATGACCCAAAGTGGAGGGGGCATAATGTTTAACACTTGTCAGATCGTTTGTCCGTCTGTCCCAAAGTTGTTTTTTGTTCTCTTACAGTACTTTAGTTTGCCTCAACCAAATTCAATTAAACTTTTACAAAAGCTTGTTATCACAATTCTCATATCAAGTTTGAATTTTAGTGATGTCAGTGTTACTGTACTAGAGTATCAGAGTTATGCCCCTTTAGAAATGGGGAAAATATGCTGAATTTTTGGTTTCCTGTTCTCTAAAATTTAGTTTGTCTCAACCAAATGTTATGAAATCAATACACAATGCTTATCATCACAAAATACAGATTAAGTTTGAATTTTGGTAGTGTCTCTTTTACTAAATTCTATAGTTATGTTCTTTAAAAATGGAAAAAAAAAATGTTTCGGCCTTCTAACTTAAGTTTCCCTCAACCAAATTTTATTAAACTTTAAAAAAATACTTTTTATCACAATTTTAATCAGATCAATTTCAAATTTTGGTAGTAAAACTTTTACCGTTCTTTTAAAACTTTGAATAATATGCAAGCTGGAGTATCATTCCCTATTTATCATGTATATTTTTTTATAAGATGCAGAGTTAAGGAACTTTAGTTGTTGCAAAGTTATTTTAAAATTGTCCATTTTCAAAAACTTTGAAAGGTTTTAGAAATTTATGGATTTGTTAAAAAGAATCACAGCCTTAAACTTATAGTCACTTGAGATATATATCTATAAATGGAGCCAAATTATATACATGTTTTATGTCAATAAATACCACTGTTTGTGCATGTTTTGTTTTTTTTTGGAGGGCAGGGGTCTTATTTGCACAGTGCTCATAGTTTTTTAGTCGATCATTAAAATTCATTTAAAGCTTAAAGACCAGCTATAAGGGCAAGAAGCTTATCAAGCACTCATGGTTTAGATTTTTATTAAACACACATTAATATACATAATGTACATTAAACAGAAAAAAAATATTGATGCAAGATGTCATTCAACTTTTACTCTTTTATGTATAGGACAAGAACTATAGAAGATACAGAGAAATTATATACAGCAGAAATGATAGGCAATGTAAAATTTGCAGAAGCCAACTAAACCTAAATGGTAAGGCACCTTTTAATTTTAAAAAAGTTATTGAACTTGAAAGATGATTACTAGTATCATGATTACTATAAAAATTAAAAGATGTGGTATATTAAATATGAAAACTATCATGGCTTTGAGAAAGCAATTGTAGGCCTGTTACGACCTTCAATAATGAGAAAATCCATACCCTATACTATAGTCAAAGTAGGCAGCTATAAAAGACCTAAAGATGAAACATTGAAACAATCCAAACTGTAAAACTAATCATGGTAATTGCCTAGTTTATAACAAAATAAATTACAAAAAATAAATATGACCGGTATGAAACAACAACAACAACAACCACTTAATTTTAGTGTCAGACTAAACTGACAAAAGCTACAGGCTCTGAACTTTGGACAGGCACAATAGGAATATGGCAAGGTTATATAAAAATAAGATGTGGTATGATTGCCCATAAGACAACTCTCCACCAGACAACCAATGATGTAAATTTCCTGCAAACAGGGACTTGACTTCTGTAAATCAACTAATTTTTCGTGAATACTTTATTTGGCATTTTATACTTTCTAGTCTACATCGCAGTTATTTATTTTTCTCGAGTTCAAGTTTACTTAATGTATTTTAATAAGGAAAGATACACATGAAAAACATTTATTGCTGTTTCTCTCTCCATTTATAACATTTTATTTGTTTATTTTGTGTATTTATAGGTGATCAGACATCTTGGTTTTCATGATCAATAGGTCATTACTGAAGAGGAAACTTATAGTTGAAATTTATTTACATAGTGCATAATTGGATTAATTTGAAATGGAATGTGTGCTTTCCTGCAAAAAAGAAATAGGAAATTTCAACATTATCACATGATAATGACCATAAACAAAATGGAGTTCTATCATAGATACACAAAAACACTATTGCATAAAAGCAACATCATATCTTAATCAAAAGAAAGGAGAATGCTGAACAAATACTATTTTGTTGTTGAAAAAAGGAACACCAGTTTTATCCACTCATTTACATCGCTCCCTCATATCAAATATACAGAAGAAGATCATTGAAGAACAATTTGCAAAAATGATTTCTCTTAGAATTGAAGGGAATTGTTTAGTGAATGGAATAATGTATTCACTGAATTCTTACGTAGTGGATTGAATAACTGTACACAAGCTGAAACAGAAGAAATTCTAATTTAAAATAACACGAAAAGTGTTTATTTTATTATTTAATCTGCAAATATATAAACAAATTCTTTAGAACACCACAAATGGTATGACATTCAAATTGGTTGCTTATTAATGTATCGCATTGAAACAATTACAAAGAAAATAGAAGCATTTGCTCCAAAAAAAATTATAAATCAAAGTTAAATTTATAAAAAAAGTATAAACAATACCTAGATCTAAACAGTCAGACTGTATTATTTTCAATGTCATTAAAATGTTGAGTCAAACATTTATTAAAGTTTTAAATATCATTTGCATCAATTATACAGTCTTGTTATTATTATATTCATACTGTTTGTATACATGGTGTAGTGAAGAAATGTTCAACAAGTAAAAATAAGGGAAAACATTTCCTTAAGGGAAATTTGATCTTCAGAAATTTCCTTAGAGGAAATTTGAAGATCAATGATTTCCCTAGAGGAAATTTGTTGTCTTGAATTTTCCTCCAAGGAAAAGTGTTTGTCAAAAATTTCCTCACAGGAAAAAGTATTTCCTCCAAGGAAAATTTGAAGCTACAAATTTCCTCACAGGAAAAAGTATTTCCTCCAAGGAAAATTTGAAGCTGCAAATTTCCTCAAAGGAAAAAGAATTTCCTCTAAGGAAAAAGAATTTCCTCTAAGGAAATAGAATTTCCTCAAAGGAAATAATTATGCAGCAAATTCCCTAAGGGAAATCTTTTTCCCTTGAGGAAAAAACAATTTCCCTTGAGGAAAAATCTTTTTCCTTCAGGGAAATTTGATTTCCCTTGAGGAAAAGTACTTTTCCTCTGAGGAAATTGTTGAAAAAAGGGGCATAACTTTTTCAACAGTGGTGCTAGATCCATTTAGGACAAATATCAGGGAACCAATACCAACCAAGTTATCAACTTTGTTTTGACTTAACTCCAAAAATTAAGGTGACAACTTTTGCACTCAGCGGAATTGCAAACTTGTCCCGGAGACTGTTAATGGTTAATACAAAAAATATTTTAAGATTTTGAACCGGGGGTGGGGGGTTGGGGGGGGGGGGGGGCTCGCTTTAACCCCCTAAATCCGCTAATGATGTGGGAAAACTAAATTATTTAGTTAACTTAATCATATGACTCTTAAGCCCGTTCTGCCATTATTAAGAAACGCTAAAGAACGGAAATGTATGATTTTAAGATTTGGAAATAAATGAAATTGGTGTCACAAATGGTATGTCTGCTTGTATTTAAAATATTTTATAAATAGATATAATGCTCATATACATAATTATTAACGGTTGTTTTACTTCGCTTATTTATAGCATTTAACTTCGTATTCTTATTTTCGGCATCAAATAAAAATAATGGAATAAATATATAGGAAGTTCCAATCAATAGACAACGTACAGAACAGAGCAATTCGATATTACTTAGGCGTTCACAGATTTGCACAAATTCTAGCACTGTATGGGGATACTGGATGGATACCAAGTCAGTTTCGGCATTGGGTGAACATTATTCGATACTGGAATAGGCTTTTATCGTTTGAAGACGACCGATTAACGAAAGTGGTGTTCAATACGGATTATGATCGTTGCACAAACAATTGGTGTAGTGACACTAAAGATATTTTCACTAAACTTAATATGTTACATTATTACGAAAGTAGAACAATGGTGGATTTAAAATCTTTTGAACAAATTGTACGAACTTATTACAGTGATATATGGAGAGAGTCCTTGATAAATAAACCAAAGCTACGATCTTACTTAAACTTTAAAACATACTTCGAACTAGAGCACTATGTAAAACTAAATCTTACGAAACACGAGCGATCTGTGCTAGCCCAGTTTAGATGCGGATTATTACCGATCAGAATTGAGACTGGTAGATATATTGGGGAACCAGTAGAAAACAGACTATGCCGATTTTGTAATTCTCAAAATGTTGAAAGTGAGCTACATTTTCTTATAAACTGCACATTTTATAATGATATCAGAAAAACTGTTTTTAGCGAGATATTAATGGTGCCTGACTTTACGCAACTAGATGAGCAGGGAAAATTAACATTTCTAATGGTGAACCATCCAAGGAAAATAGCTAAATACTTAGCAGCGTCACTTTTCCGTAGAAAACAAACAGTTTACTCTAGTTAACATTCTTAAACTTTTTCACAAACATTAGTTGAATAATATATGAACTTTTACAATCGTTAATTCTTAATCTATAATTATCTGTATTTAAATTTGAATTGGCAATTGACACGTGATATTAGAACATTTATATTGAACTAACAGTAAAAGGTGACTTATTGGTCCATTGGGCCGGGTGTATTATATATGTAATTATATTTTGTACAAATTTATGCTGATTTACACATGTCACTATAATAAACAATTTACTTACTTACTTTATATTTTAAAAGACAAGGAAAGTGAATTAAAAAATATATACAACAAAAATAAGCGAAAGGAGATGTGGTACGGCTGTCAATGAAACACCTATCCACAAAAGTTAAAAATGAAGAAGATGTCAGAAATAAATTGGTCATAATTTATTTACAGTCTAAAACATCGAAGGGACTAAACATCAACCTATACATATTTATACTTGTAATGCATTTGTATATAAACATCGAATCAGAAATATGTTCCTTTCCTAAACATGTTTAAAAACATTGCTGTGATAGTTATCAAAAGTACCAGGATTATAATTTAGTACGCCAGACGCGCGTTTCGTCTACACAAGACTCATCAGTAACGCTCAAATCGAAATATTGATAAATGGCATAGTTCTTAACATTAGAAAAATGAATGAAGTATTGGCAACTGGACGTTAAGCAACCAAATATCAATCCTCACTTTTCCGTGAAGTGTTCACAATTATTTGTCTTTTTAAAATTAAAAGGATGAAAAATCCCAAACTGAAAAGAGTTGAAAATACGCTATTAATTTAGAAGTAAAAAATATAGCAGACAGAATAAATACGGCAAAAACAAACAAATGAAAAAAAAATAGAGAACAATTTGAAATACCATATACATGTTTAATCAGTATACTAGTAGATTATTCACGGGCCAAGGTTGAGCGAACATGAATTGCTATCGATTATACTAAAGGTGACAATCAACTTTTTGAGGCACGTGTCGAGAAAACATTAGAAAAAATATAATTTAAAATTATGAAAGGAGTAGGTCCTTAGTGCACATTTTTGTTCTTAGTGCACTAAGGAGGTCCTTTACGGTGTTTCTACGGACCCCATATATTTGAAGCTGTTCAAAATTCTGTACATTATAGGTACGTGTATCAGATCGGACAATAATTTTCATATATATAAAAAGAATTACTGTATAAGTTATCTAGTATGAAATATGTCCACTGGACCGACCGTGTAAGTGCTATATATATATTATATCATGTATATAGCCAGTCAAAAAGATGTGGTATGATTGCCAATGAGACAACTATCCACAAAAGACCAAAATGACACAAACATTAACAACTATAGGTCACACAAGGTCGTTAAAAACTTCCATTTGTTGTTGTCCACTGAAAATAAGCTCATAAAAACACGAATCCCCGTTTACTCAATTCCACCTTTGTTTGTTAATATTTCTTTATCTTTTTCTTTTGATTTTATCATATCTTTTTTGTGAAATATTTTGTGTGGTCGAACATGAAATTGCCTCCGATGCTACAAAGAAAATTTGTTTAATGTCATCTGTTGCAATATATGCTAAGTACTACACGTGGACAGGATGTTCCCCAGAAAATAAGTTATACACACCCCGATATAACCCCGAGGGTACACGCTACTGTCATATGGAAAATTACTGGGTCACCTGTAAGATGGTAATCAGCCATGCAACTAATTAGGTTACTGACCATGTCACTTCAATTTAAAAAGTTTATCGTTAGATATCAAAATGATAAATTCATTTTAATTAAAAAATTGATATAAAGGATTTATCATTAAAATGAAGTGAAATAATTCAACCAAATCGTATATAGATTATATACATATTTTTTTTATCTATGCCGGAAAGAATTGAAAAACTGTATTTATAATTTTTGATTTGTTTTATAGAAATCTGTGTAGGTCTCATGAAATGGAACTCACGCAACGCATGCCTAATTAAGATTTATAAATTTATTGAAAAATATAACAAAAATTTAGTTTTGATATTAAATTAAAGTTACCTTTCCGCGCTGTAATTTATTTGATATGACATGAATCAAGCAATTTTTGTTGAGGGATTTATGGGTTTGTCCATACAACGTATAAAAAAAGAAGTGTATGTTATTAGTATTTCACATGCCTTGTTTTCGCCTTGAAGCTCATTATTCAGAGTGTTTCAGACAAGATGATGAAAATAACGTGCAAGATACTTTTTTCGATCATCGTGAAGAGACAATTTTAATTCCCATTCCTCGATGCACTCTACCCCTGTTGAATTGTATATTTATAATTCCTCGTGCTTTTAATTAGCCCCCCCCCCCCCTTTCGTGGTTACCGTTATGCCAACAAATACCCGGGGCTTCAGTGATTTACATGTAAAATCATGGGCGGATCCAGCCATGATAAAGGGGGTTCCAACTACATGTCTCCATTAAATAAGGGGTGTCGTTGCCGCTGGTTTTCTACGGTTACCCCACCCTTTTCATATAATTTAGATTTCAAAAGTGTATACCTTATTCATATATTGTGTAGGTTAAAATGTTATCTTTTCCCATATTGTTTGCGTTTTGATTGGTGTGTAATGCAACATGCAGTGCAATACCTAAGTGTCAAAAGAGAGTTTTTCCCGACCTATTCACATATTTTTAAGGTTCCTATATACAAGGTGATAGGACGTTCGGTTCCGTTGGAATAGGTTACCTTTTCACGCTATGCCTTAAAACTTTTCCTGATGCACAGGTAACCTATTCCAACGGAACGTCCTATATCACCTTGTATATAGGAACTTGAGAGGATTCCCGAGATTATCATTTATGCAATGATTGCTCACAAAATGCTAGGGGAGGCCAACCCCGGATTCCATCCCCTTCGACCCGCCACAGAATACAGATATAATTGATAATTGTTATTTAAAAGTCATATACTATAGCCACTATAGTACTAGAACCGAACACCTGTTTTCGGATATATATATATATATATATACATACACCACATCTTCCTATGTCTATATAGCTGATTTACCGTAAATAACTGCGAGAAAATGATAATACACAAGTTGATAATTGTCTCTTCTCTGCTAATTTTAATGTGCATGCAATATTCACTCTGATTTACTTGTGAGACCACCGACACTAATAATAATTACCTACAAAATAATAGGTGCTCCTTTACTGGGAAGAACATTTCGGATCCGATCAATTTATTGGTTCCATTCCCCCATTCTACACTTCTCCTTAGAAAAAATGCCTTGCAATGCGTCATAATTATCTGGACTACTAACTTACTTCCATATAACTTCGAAAACAGACTATAATCTATTTCACTGGATGAGATTGGGCTCACGGATATTTTAATGGATTGGTAATTTTTATTTATAGCACAAGTTTACAAAGCAAGATTAATCACATTTTTCACCCGGCCTACAAATCAAATGGTTGCCTCCTTACTGACTTACACCTACACAAGTTAAAAAACATATTCATGGGGGGGGGTTCAGATGGGGATGCTTGCCTCAGTCATGTTTCTGTGATTCCCTATATAATCAACAAAATTTTTCACACAAAAAGGGGGGCAAGGATTTCTCCTTAATAAGAAATCTCTATTTTCAGCATAAGCTCATATAAATTTGCCTTTTGAAGAACTGAAATAAATATGAGACGGCTAATGATTTTTCAGATGCTTTACATTAAAATACATCCATGTGACATTCACAATTATATATAGATCCAAATTTAAAAAGCTATTTTTTTCAATATTTAAATAATGTAGGATCAAATCTTGATACATGTATGTAGTTGAAATTGTTAGCTTTAAACATGTTAAACATTAAAAAATGAACACCCAAAGTTTAAACCACGTTTAAACATAAGAATGACCATGTAGTCTTTATTAATGTATGCTATTGCTATGAAACTAGGTCATTGTAGGTAAACTGTCATCTATTCCCTTAAATCTTTGTTCCCAGTCACCCCAAGTTTGATTTAAATTAGTCAAGTATATCTACTCTATTAGGTCTCTAGTTTGGATAGTTAATAACTTGCAAATTACAAATGAATTAAATTCATACTCCTCCCAAATTTATTTCTTTAAATATTATGGATGAAATACATGTAGCAAGTAAGGGATGAAATTAAATTGGATGAAATGTGGCATTTTTTTTTTGATAAAGCAGTATGTCGTCTGATGTTGTCAAACTTAATTATAGACCCTTAAGGGGCGGATCCAGTCATTTTAAAAAGGGGTTGGGGTGGGATTCTAACCCAGGACAAAAGGGGAAGGGGGGGGGGTCCAATTACATGTCCCTATTCAAATGCATTGATTATCCAAAAAAAGGGGGGTTCCAATCCCTTGAACCCCCCTCTGGATCTGTGCCTGCCCTTTAAAAATAAAATTATCCTTATTTTGAGTTAAAGCTTATAGATTTTTCTATAATGCTTCTCAGGGGCGGATCCAGCCATTTTAAAAGGGGGGTCCCAACCAAGAGCAAAGAGGGGTTCCAACTATATCTCCCATTCAAATGCATTGCTCGGTAAAAGAAAAGGATTCCAACCCTCAAATCTATGGTCAGGTTGTTGTCTCTTTGACACATTCCCTTTTTCCATTCTCAATTTTATCATGTAGTCGTCGTTGTCCCAGGACATTTAGTTTCCGCTTAATAACTTTAGTACAAGTAATAGAAATCTATGAAATTCAAACACAAGGTTTGTGACCAGAGTTTTGTTCAGAGTTTAGGAATTACATGAATTAGGGGCCAATAGGGGCCAATATTAAACTTTGTTTGATTTTATAGAAAATTGAATTATTGGAGTTCTTTGATATGCCAAATCTAACTGTGTATTTAGATTCCTAGTTTTTTGGTCCTGTTTAAATTGGTCTACCTTAAGGTCCAAAGGGTCCAAAATTAAACTTATTTTGATTTTAACAATATTTAAATCCTTGGTGTTCAGATTAATATGCTGAATCTGAATATTTACTTAGATTTTTTTATTATGGGCCCAAATTCAAGTTGATCCAAATCGGGGTCCAAAATTTTACTTTGTTTGATTTCAACAAAAATTGATTATATGGGGCTCTTTGATATGCTGAATCTAACCATTCATTAAGATTTTTGATATTTTGACCCATTATCAAATTGGTCCACATTGAGTTCTAAAAGGTCCAAAATTTAACTTTATTTGATTTCACTAAAAAAATGAATTATTGGGGTTCTTTGATCATGTTGATATGCTGCATCTAACCATGTATTGAGATTTTGAATATTGGACCATTTTAGAGGTTAATTGTCAATTTAAAATTTTTAAGTACTTGGACCGCATTCATTCTGTGTCAGAAACCTATGCTGCATCAACTATTGAATCACAATCCAAATTTAAAATTCAGAGTTGTATTGAGCTTGAATGTTGTGTCCATACTTGCCCCAACTGTTCTGGGTTCAACCTGTACGTTTGTATCAAGCTGAGCCATGCATAGCATTTTTATCTGATTTATATATTAATTTGAAATTTTGACAAGTGAGACACATACAGATTATACTGTTAACAATATTTCAGAGTTTAACGTAGTCAAGCGAAACAAATTTTAGAAGAATAGTTGAATCATGTCTTTGTTGTCAAATGAAAAATTAGTACAAACACAAAGAAAAAGTATGGGAATGTTTGTTTTTTAAACTATTGACCAGGGCGAAAGTCTTTGAAAGTCATGACTGGCAAAAAGTTTGTGAAATGAAATAGCACAAATATTCCATTCTTTTTAAATATAACTGAATATAAAGAAAAACACAAACTGATGTTTTATAATAGTTTTTACCCTTTTTATGTTTTATAGGACAAGAAATATAGAAAAATGATGAAAAATATAAACAGTTACAATAGAAATGAGCGCAAAACAAGATAAACAGAATACAACAAGGCCTAAATGGTAAGACCACTTCTATATACTGTAAATTCAGATTTTTCAGGGAAGGGACAACTTATTGTGATTACAAAAAAAATCTGCATAAAGATCTATATAGTTACATGATATATATATATATATATATATATGTTTCTGTTATCAAAATATGATTTCTTATTTTTGCGATACTCACCCAGTCACATTATTCGCATTACTAAAAAGTTTCGATAATTTCTGAATTACAGTAATAAAAGAAATTGCCTTTGAATGATGACTCATATAAAAATAAGAAAATGTGGTATGGTAAATGAGTGACTTATCCACCAGAGTTCAATGAAGCGGATGCAAGAAATTAAAGGCCAATCATGGGCCTGCCTTCAATAATGAGAAAACACTTCCTTTATAGGTCATCCATTAAAGATCTCAACATATAAAGATTTAAACAATCCAATTTAGTTCAACATGTTCAAAGTCAATAACAATTAATAAAAAAAAAATCATGCCTAATATAAAATATTGTTTGTTTCTTCAATCCTGACCGACCCTGCAAAAAATGGCCCTACTCATAAAATTTTATTGTCAAAACTAAGCCAAATATTATTTTATTCATTTCTGATTTTCGGGCTTGCCGGATCATCCGATAATATTCAGGCTTTTGGGAAAAATAAAATTATTTACCTACCTACCTACCCACACCTGGCTTGTTAGAATAGGGATTAGGGAAACAAACAATATATTAATTTAGGCCTCATGTCTGTGAGCACTCAACCTGACCATAATATAGGACAGTGGTTCAAATATTAACACAACATATGAACATTCTATAACAACTATTGCAAGTGGCTCAACTTTAAATATCACTGCAAGGCACTAAACAACGAATATTAAATCTTGGGACACAAAGCACTGAAATAAGAGAACTCATAAGCATGACAAGTAAGAATATCAAATGAAAGTTTCTCAAAATGTTCATTAAAACATGATAAAATAAGCTTATTTATATTGCTGTTTTTTCTCCATTTATAACATTTTGTTTTTATTTTGTGTATTTATAGGTCAGATATCTTGGTTTTTATGATCATCAACAGGTCCTGCAGGTCTATACTGAAGAGGAAACTTAATTGTTAATACTTTTCTACATAATGTGCTAATTGGATTATTAATGTGAAATGAACTCAACTGTGTGTTTTTCTGGAAAAAGAAATAGAAAAAATCCTACAAAATTGCTATAAACAAAATGGAGTACTATCAAAGAACACAATTGTGTAAAATGTAACAACCTACATTCATATTAACTGATGGATTATGGAGAAATTAAGAAAAAAAATAGTACCTTTGTCATGTTTGTTGTCGAAATAAACACCTGCTTTATCAATTCATGTACATGGCTCCATCATATCAAATATACAAAGAAGATGTTTGAGGAACATACGTTGCCAAAATTTATTCAACCAATTGAAGGAAGATGTCTTGTGGATTGAATTATTTATGCACTGAACTGTTATGTAGGGGGTCGAATACACAGCAGCTGAAACAGAAGACAAGTTAATTTGACATGAAACATGTGAAAAGTGTTTATTTTATTTAATATGCAAATATGAGCACAATATTAATAACATCACAAATGGTATGATATTCATAGCATTTTGCTTATTATTGTATTGTCTTAAACATGCTAAACAGTCAGCCTTTTGTTTTTGTATGTTTAATACTCACCATGAAAATTTGTATTACAGTATTAAAGTTTTAATTATCTTTTGTATCAATAATTCAGTCTAGGAGAAAATATATTAATACTGTTTGTACTGTTATGAAATTTCCATAGAGGAAAAACATTTCCTTAAGGGAAATTTGATGTTCAGAAATTTCCCTAGAGGAAATTTGAAGATCAATGATTTCCTTAGAGGAAATTTGTTGTCTTGAATTTTCCTCCAAGGAAAAGTGTTTGTCAAAAATTTCCTCACAGGAAAAAGTATTTCCTCCAAGGAAAATTTGAAGCTACAAATTTCCTCACAGGAAAAAGTATTTCCTCCAAGGAAAATTTGAAGCTGCAAATTTCCTCAAAGGAAAAAGAATTTCCTCAAAGGAAAAAGAATTTCCTCAAAAAAGGGGCATAACTTTTTCAACAGTGGTGCTAGATCCAAAAAATTTTAGGACAAATATCAGGGAACCAATACCAACCAAGTTATCAACTTTGTTTTGACTTAACTCCAAAAAATAAGGTGACAACTTTTGCACTCAGCGGAATTGCAAACTTGTCCCGGAGACTGTTTCCCACTCAAAAAATGTCCTATCATTTCAACCAAAATCGATGTTTTTAAAAAAAATATTGCCAAGTAACTACAAGACCGATTTTTAGCTCACCTGGCCTAAAAGGCCATGTGAGCTTTTCTCATCACTTGTCGTCCGTCGTCGTCGTCGTCGTTAACAATTTTTCAAACATCTTCTCCTCTGAAACTACTGAATGGATTTGAATGAAACTTAAAATGATTGTTTCTTAGATTATCCTGCACAAAGTGTGTGCTTCGATTTTTGATCCGTCAAAAAACATGGCCGCCGTTACTTAAAATAGAAGATAGGGGTCAAATGCAGTTTTTGGCTTATATCTCAAAAACGGAAGCATTTAGAGCAAATCTGACATGGGGTAAAAATGTTCATTAGGTCAAGATCTATCAGCCCAGAAATTTTCAGACGAATCAAACAACCCATTGTTGGGTTGCTGCCACTTAATTGGTAATTTTAAGGAAATTTTGCAGTTTTTGGTCATTATCTTGAATATAATTATAGATGAAGATAAACTGTAAACAGCAAAAATGATCAGCAAAGTAAGATCTACAAATAGGTTAATATGACCAAAATTGTCAATTGACCCCTTAAGGGGTAAATGTCCTTTAATGACAATTTTTCACAATTTGTTCATCATATTTGCTAACTTTAAAAAATCTTCTCCTCTGAAACTACTGAATGGATTTGGATGAAACTTAGCATGATAGTTCCTTAGATTATCCTGCACAAAGTGTGTGCTTCGATTTTTGATCCGTCAAAAAACATGGCCGCCCTTACTTTAAATAGAACATAGGGGTCAAATGCAGTTTTTGGCTTATATCTCAAAAACGAAAGCATTTAGAGCAAATCTGACATGGGGTAAAAATGTTCATTAGGTCAAGATCTATCAGCCCTGAAATTTTCAGACGAATCAAACAAACCATTGTTGGGTTGCTGCCACTTAATTGGTAATTTTAAGGAAATTTTGCAGTTTTTGGTCAGGTTTTATTTGAACTTGACCTCATTTTCACAGTCCATTGCTAAGTTTTAAGTGTTTGTGTTTTGGTCTCATTTTCTTTATTTATAAACAGTAAGTCATATATATTTGTAATATTGAAGAATTGTTAGCTGTACATGTTTGCCTGGCATGCTTCAATATGTTCAATAAGGCATTGTTTACCAGGTGAGCGATTCAGGCTCTTGAGAGCCTCTTGTTTCAAAACGTTTCAATAATACAATAAACTTAATCTAAAAAAAATACAATGATGGTACATGTAACATGACAATGTATTAATTTAAAGGCTACGTTAAAATTAAATATTGATGCCAAAGTTAATTTTCATCGCTTATTACATTCTTGCATGTAGGCTTATGGTGCCATTTACTTCCACACGGCAGCATAACTTTTTTTCGCATTTGCACGTCATCCTTTTCAGTTACACTATTTGCTTGCCAGTGAAAAGATGCGTGCAGTGATGCCGGGGTTTTGGGTTATTCCGATGTGTCTACGGTGTTTAGGAAGCTCTAGATTTCAAATATCGTAATATGACTACAGTACATCATATTCACAAAACAACTTAAATAAAATATGTTCCTTGCCAGTGACTTCTTGTGTAACATTTTATTGAGAAATTTTTGGAAGTTATCTTTTCAAGACGACATATTGCTATTCACTCGTAATAGCAAATCGGTAATGGACATCGGTATAAAATGTGTTTATTATAGTTTTGACTAGGTAGTAAAATTAACTACTGTAAATTATTTTTTTTTTAAATTAATCTCTTTACTATAATATGATAATAAAATGACCTTTATGATAGCGCAATTTTAAGGAACGGTCATACCATATGAAGAGTTTAGAAATATTCAAAGTAAACTGTAACAAAGTATTAATTACCCCGTCCATACGCGTACGGTCGGACCATACGCGTATGGTCGGACCATATGAGTATATACCCATATGGTCATGACCATACGCGTATGGTCCAAATACTCGTATGGTCCGGAACATATATATATCGTCCAGATGAACATACTCCCATGAATCCAATAAAGTAAAATTTAAAAAAAATCGAATATTTCAAGTCCTTGAAAAATATCGTGCCGTTAGGGATTGAGACCTTTTTTTCTATATTGATGAACATGCTGGAGGTCTCTCTACAACGCATACACATGTATCATACATTTCATACAAGTTTAACCTTTTAAAAAGGTACGGAGTGCTTTTGCAGTATCCTAAATTACGTCAACACGAAGCCATAATTGTTGAATACCAATGCTATAATTTAATATTGTCTCCAGGGTGGGACATGTTCGTAATTCTGTATCTCATTCTAGCCAATCAAATATTTTCCACATCATACGACAACCAGTTGAACCGATATTTTTTGATTAATGATTTTAAGATGACGGGAATATCGAATGAAACTAATAGCTTCGAGCCGTGATACCAAGAAAATGGTACTACTGAAGAGCAAAACGGGAGGAGTTACCTTAATTTAGCGTTTCAGAATATAATCTTAATCATTATTGAGCATTGGCGTATTCTAAATGTTTTATTCGTTTGCAAAAACCACAACAATGTGTATCCAACCAAGAGCAAAACTTTATTTTTATCCAGTCGGCCTTATGAAAGTAACATTTAAAAAACTTTTCGCACCATTAATTCATAATCATCCAAAACCTTTTTTACTTTCAGAATTTTGGTTTAACTATAATACTAGTACTAGTTTTGAAGTGTTTTATTCATGGATCTACAATCTCTCTATACCTGTATCTTGACATTGCACAACTGTCATGTTTTTGTCTGACTGTTTATGGCGTCTTTACTTTAAATTCATTGGATGTTGGGTGTGTACGAAATGATAATTTAGTCTTATGTACATTCTGTATATACGTCTCGTATAAACATCATCCCAACAATGTTAGATCTGTAAATTTGCTTTCGCAATTTTTTTGTTCTTCCCCGCCGGGATTCGAACTCATGCTACTGAGATAACGTGACACCAAATCGCCTCCACAATCCGGCGTGCTAGACCATTCCACCACCTGGGCTTCACAACATAATAAAGCTTTCGGTGGCCGGCTGTTACCTTTCCTCATCAGTTTTAATCTTGTGTCGTAATACAGTACATGATATATAAAGCATGAAGATGGTATCGTTACAGATCAGCTGAATTATCTATAGTTAAGGATCCTTCAAATTAATGCAAGATACACTCACAGAAATAATTATATTTATAGGTACGCCTAAACCAGTGACAACCCTGCAACAGATCACCAGCAGTGATGGTGATACATGGATGTGTATATTCTGTATATACAACTCGTCTTAACATCAACCCAACAATGTTAGATCTGTGAATAGCTTTCGCAATTTCTTTTATTCCTCCCCGTCGGGATTCGAACTCATGCTACTGAGATATCGTGACACCAAATCGCCTGCACTGTATCCGGCGTGCTAGACCACTCGACCTCCTGGGCTTCACAATAATTAGCCTTTCGGTTGCCGGGTGTTACCTTTCCTCGTCAGTTTTAATCTTGTGTCGTAATACAGTTCATGATATATAAGGCATGAAGATGGTATCGTTACAGATCAGCTGAATTATCTATAGTTAAGGATCCTTCAAATTAATGCAAGATACACTCACAGAAATAATTATATTTATAAGTACTTCTGAACCAGTGACAGCTCTACAACAGATTTATCCACTGGTTCAGACGTACTTTTAAATATATTCATTTCTGTGACTGTATCTTGCATTCATTTGAAGGATCCTTTACTATAGATAATTCAGCTGATCTGTAACAATACCATATTCATGCCTTATATATCATGAACTGTATTACGACAGATTTAAACTGACGAGGAAAGGTAACACCCGGCCACCGAAAGCTTTATTATTGTGAATCCAAGGTGGTCGAGTGGTCTAGCGCGTCGAATACAGTGCAGGCGATTTGGTGTCACAATATCTCAGAAGCAAGATTTCGAATCCCGGCGAAGGAAGAACAGAAAATTTGCGAAGGCAAATTTACAGATTTAACATTTTTGACTTGTATATACAGAATATACACATCCATGTATCACCATCACTGCTGGTGATCCGATGGATAAATCTGTTGTAGAGTTGTCACTGGTTCAGACGTACTTATATATATATAAATTCACATCTGCTCGTTGGTCTAGTACACGACAGGGTTTAGTCATGAACAATGCATAACTTCAGCCTTATACATATAGAATGATATTCAAAACAGTGTGGCTGTGGCCATTGCTTGACACATTAAATTCATCCATTGACTGGGACAATTTAGGTGAACGTTTGTATGTAACGACCACTGCTCACTATGTATTTTTAAAGACACTTAAACTATGGTGTCACCAAAGGTTCTCAACACCTTAATAAAGTAATTCGAAAAATTAATCAGAAATAACACGATGTTTTGATTTATATCAATAATATAAATCAAAACATAAAGGTTATTCCTGATTATTTTTTCGAATTATTTTATAATTAAAGGCGTTAAGAAACCTTTGGTAACCCCACAGTGTAAATGTCTATCGTAGGTATGTCGTGAACAGTGGTCGTTATAGACAAACGTTCACGTAAATTGTCCCAGTCAATGGATGAATTTTATGTGTCAATCAACGGCCACAGCCACACTGTTTTGAATTTCATTCTATGCATATAATATTTACGAAGGAACGTTTAGCACTAAATAATCATCAGTAAACTTCCAATTTTTTTTCATGTGACTAAAACACGCTTTTTTTGTAGATTCACGACCACTTGGTTACAAATATATAAAATTATCTGCCAACAACTTCATAAGTATACTTTTCTACAAAGCTGATGCATTAAGCTAAAACAAGGTAGTTTTCACGAATATTAGACATTGATTGGTTAACAATTAATACATCAGATATTATTATTTTATATTAATTGTGTTGAAATATATATTTGGTTTTATTTCTTTATATAACGTCTGAATAATAGCCAACGATTTTTCAACGAGGGCGCTGGATCGTTACGAGTAACGATACATGTACACAATAAATAGATTAAGAATGTACACAACAACACGAATAACAAAAAAAAGGAAACTATAAATGTAATTATCTATAACTATTTCGGATAACAGATATCCTTTATCAGTGAGATTATCATCTTTCAGTCTTCTTAGATTAAACTACAACAATCTTGAAATTTAAACAATAAAAAAGTCAAACCGAAAATCAGGTAAGACGCTTGCACCATTCTAAATATTTAGTAAATAAAGGCAACAGTAGTATACCACTGTTCAAAACTCATAAATCTATGGACAAAAAAACAAAATCGGGGTAACAAACTAAGACTGAGGGAAACGCATTAAATATTAGAGATGAACAACGACAAAACATTAAAATGTAACACACACAGCAACGGACTAAGCATTAGACAAAATCCGATGAGAATAACTAATATAACATCAAAACCAAATACATGAATTTGGGATAGAAAAGTACCGTGACACGTCTTGTAGTAATGTGAATTCACACGCAAATATAGGAGAAAACAAACGACACGACGGAAACATAACGTAAAAATGTTACACACACAGAAACGGACTATGATATAACAATGACCATTTTCCTGACTTAGTACAGGACATTTTTAAAGAAAAAAATGGTGGGTTTAACCTGGTTTTGTGGCATGCCAAACCTGGCACTTTGATGGCATTGTTAAATATAACATTAAAATGACAATATAATAATACAGGACTACAATACAAATAAATAGGAGAACGTATAGGAAACACGACATAGGTTGTATGGCTAATTACAATTTGATGCGACTGTCATACAAGTGAGAGGTTTAGCTAGCTATAAAACCAGGTTCAATCCACCATTTTCTACATTTGAAAATGCCTGTACCAAGTCAGGAATATGACAGTTCTTGTCCATTCATTTTTGATGCGTTTTGTTATTTGATTTTGCCATGTGATTATGGACTTTCCGAATTGATTTTCCTCTGAGTTCAGTATTTTTGTGATTTTACTTTTTACAACAGAATTTTCAAATATTTGCTTTAAATAAAAATAATAATTGGCGATATGAACTCGTACAATTCTAAAACCTTAACGGTGACGACAGTTATGATGTAACAAGAACTATAACGTCAATAAAAATTCCAGATAGACAGCACTGAACGATCTAAATTTATAAATATTTCAAATTGAAAACAACGTTCAAACCTATGATTTTGTAGGATAAAAACCACAATTCGTATACGTATATAACATGTTTTATACAATTATAGCCTTTGTATGAGGTCGATACAAGGATATATTGACCTGAAAGAAGTATATTGACTGAGGACGAAGTCCGAGGTCGATATACTTCGTTGGGTCGATAATTAAATAGGCTATGATTGTTATATTATCAATTTGCCGACCATATTTGTATCAAAATAGTCAAATGATTTTCATGGAATTTTATAGATATCATATTGTCTCCTAGAAAATATCAACATATTAGTTGTTATTTCATTTACTTTTTTTTTATACACATCTTATGTATTTAAAGATTTTTTTCTTCTTCAAATAATCGATTATAGATATTTTTTATAAAACTTTTAACAATATCATGAAATTCATTACATGACGTCACAAAGTCTATCGGTTTTTAGATATTCTAAAAATAACCGTGCAATATGCTTTTTGCTGTGCAATATGCTTTTTGCTATCCGTTTTCTTTAATTTCTACCTTCGAAAATATAGTTTAACATGTGACTATCACTAAACGAATCAAATTATTAAAAACATTCGAATTAATAATATTTTTAATATAGCAATTTTTATAAACATATATAATAAGGATATGATTTTATTTTTTAAATCGATTAAATCAGTATTCTATATTCTAGGAGCGTTAATGTTCATATGTGAATAAATGTGATATTGTTTTGTACCTTTTTCGTTGACATTTTTCTACATTATTTTTCTCAGTCGATAGTAGCGCAGAAGCGTGTTAACTTTCAGAAAAGTACTAGTAGGTCGTTAGTTCGATCCATGATTAAATGTGATTTTATAAATTCACATCTGGTCGTTGGTCGAGTACACGACAGGGTTTAGTCATAAACAATGCATAACTTCGGCCTTATACATATATGCATATAATATTTACCAAGGAACGTTTAGCACCAAATATTCATCAGTAACCTTCCATTGTTTTTTCATGTGACTAAAAAACGCTTGTTTTGTAGATTCACGACCACTTGGTTACAAATCTATAAAACCATGTTTGTGTCTGTCTTGTTCTCTGCCAACAACATTTATGATAATACTTTACTACAAAGCTGATGCATTAAGCTAAAACAAGGTAGTTTTCACGAATATTAGACATTGATTGGTAAACAAATAATACATGAGATACATATTATTATTTTATATTAATTGTGTTGAAATATATATTTGGTTTTATTTCTTTTAACAATAGGTGTGCACGTGATATGGACCATACTATGATACCATGTCAACTAATTAATGTATATAATTTGTTGACTTTTACAAACATATCTCTATACTAGATTAAACATCATTAATATTGATGTAACTATGTATTTGTGTGAAAGTGGCAGATTTGAGAGATGGATGACTGAGACCACGTGTTTGTATGATACAGACACAGAAAAGAAAGGTGGGAGAGATGAATGACTGAGACCACGTGTTTGTAGGATGTAGATACGGAAAAGAGGGTGTTATGAGTGTTAGTGTAAGAGAGAAGAACCTGATAGGGTTACAGAGAAAGAATGAAGAACTAAGAGAGATCGAAATGAGGATAGCCGTCTTTCAAACACTGAGATTGTATAATGTAAGAAATATATACCAAATAGATATTCCAACTCATGAGTCGAAACAAACTGAATATGCCTTGGCCTGTCTTAAGTATTACGGAGACAGTGTTAGCGAGTGCACGTTTGTAAGAGACTACTAGAGGTAATGTGAGAGAGTGTATGTCAATATGAAAAGAGAGACAGTGTAAAAAAGTGTTTGTAGATATGAGAAGAGAGACAGTGTGAGAGAGTATATGTAAATATGAGAAGGGAGACAATGTGAGAGATTGTATGTAGATACGAGAAGGGAGACAATGTGAGGGAGTGTACGTATATAATGAGGAGGAGACAATGTGAGAGAGCGTATGTTAATATGAGAAGGGATGCAATGTCATAGAGTGTATGTTAATATGAGAAGGGAGATTATGTGTGTGAGCGAAATGCACCACCTTAAATGTTCCTAGCTTGTTGCGGCGTTCCCATTGATATTTTCTCAAATATGACGGATTTGTTTTGTATATCTCGACCATTTTTAAATTCTAAAACAGTAGGGATGGAGTGACCCTCAGCGAATCTTCCTATATTTCATTTGATTTTTCATATTGTCACAAACATGAACATATATGGTTAAGGGATGTGGATCTCTAAATCCACATAAAAGAAAACCATAGAACCCTATTTTTTCGGAAAGATTTTCTTTGGTCTGATTCAATTATTTTACATGAAAGTTTATTCTTGTATCGACCTTTCACATTGAGTTTTTTTTTTTATTCATTTACCTTTTTCCTTAAAAAAAATGTGATTCTAATTTAAGGAAAACCTACATTTAAGTTGATGAAGACACTTTTTGAAGAAAGAAAAGATTGCGAAAAAGGGAAAAAATAAATATGCGCATATCTTAGCCATGTAAGCGATTCGGCCTATGCTGAGGTTTTATTTAGTTATCCATATATAATCACACTATCAAAAACAAAAAAGTAAGTATCTAACACCAGCCTTTTTATGTACCTATGTGTCATTTTTTAAACTTCCTTGTTCACAAATCTTAGAAAAATAAATTACTCTTTAAGGTAAAGAACCACTAATTCAAAAGACATACAAAAAAGTAGTATATATTTAGATAAAATAGTTCCTTTGCATAGCTGTATCTTTGTCAATAGTGGGTATATTTGGGTAGTTTTGGTATCAAATGAAAGCTTGTGGACTTAGGATCACTGGAGAATCCTTTTCAAAGATGTATTTGAATAAAAAAGAAGCTTATGAAATTTTGATACAAGGGCATATTTTGCCTGTTGTTCAGATCAGAAATTCCTGTTTTCGTATCATCAAACTTCCGGAAACCAGTATGCTCTTATATTTAATTAAAGGTATTTTGATTTTTTTCAGCAAAAGTCAGGATAAGGTACAGTTTTGACATGAAATAACTACCACTTTATTTGAAATTAAGACAAAGAAGCCACTAATGGTTGAAATTGCAGAATTGAACATAGAAAGCAATGGGGCTATGAATTAGTGGTATTTTACCTTAACTCAATGTTTTGAAACGATCTGAAAATGAGAAAATTTCAAACCAAAAGGAAAAATGTCATTGTGTGAAAAGGTTGTTGAAAAAAATTAAATACATTTTTGATATTTCATTTATTGGAAAGTATACATATGAAATAAACACATTGTCACTATAATTATCAGAATTGAAATTGTGTACGCCAGACGCAGTACGTATTTAAAGGGCATCGTGTATTTTTGTTATTGTGTCTGAATCAAGTAAGTGTCCTTAAACTTAGTATTCTGTATTAATTAATTTTGTGCCATAGATCTTTACGTATTACATGTAAAAGATGATTAAAAGTTTAGCCAATTTAATCAAGAGAGGCATGTCATACGTCAATGTAGTATATAAATATATAAAATAATGATGCATATGATTATAGTTCGAATTAGAGCAACAAGTGGCTGTGTAGAACATTAATCACTCCAAACCTACACCCGGTTCAAAAACTATAATTCATGGATACTTGGAAATTTGTTTATGGTTTTTCAATCTGCTTTTTAAGCATAATAACCAATGGATATGCTATTCACATTCTCAGTACTACAAAACAATTGAAAAAATCCAGATTCCATTTTCTGGTTTTGCTCCTAAGTATAAGTGATTTGAGTGTTGTGTCTTTATATACTGTTCATCACTTTGTTAACTATTTCAACACAGGAGCAGATATGTATCTCTATGGTTGTATGATATTGAAGCATTCTGTCGGAGGAAGTATTGGTTTTTCACAAATTCAAACTTTAATGATCTGCATTGAAAGATTACACGCAACGTTTTCTGTAAACGTGAAATTTCTGAAGTACATCACAACAAACATTGCTATCTCGGTAGCCTTCTTGATGTCACAATTGTACACTTTTATACCAGCAATTATAGAGATTGTAAATGGACCACAGCCTTGTACTGTTGAGTACACAGCCAGATACATGTATGTTTTAACACTTGATGTTCCACTACTTTTTTCCACCTTGTCAATCATTGCCCTGTACATTATTGTCATACGTAGAATTTGCAAGCAGCAAATAATGATAATCGATCAGTTAAAGCCAATAGAACTTTGTAAAAGAAACAATGCTTTGAAGAGGAAAAAAATGAACATTATCACTCTTGGAATAATAGTTCTAGTGACGTCAATTGCAATTATTCCAAGGGAACTCATAGCATTTTATTCTATAATTGTCGAACAAACTGAATCGGTTCTACAGTTAGTACTGATTGGAAACCATCTTACTCTAATTAACCCGTTAATAGACCCTATAATTTACGTCTTAAGATTCAAAGAAGTCCGAGATAGAATCATCTGTAGAAAGACATCTGCTTCTATGAAAATCACTCGGATTACTGTGGTACCATCCTCTTCTTTAAACACAATCTCGTCAGTTCTAGATAAAAGAGATTGGAGAAATAATCATATATAGAAAAGCATCATTTTCTATCTGCTACAACCAGTAATATGCACATTCATTAACAGCCTTATCAAGTTGAGAGAAAGGGGGTACTAGTATCAGATAGAACTACTTGTATAAGCTTCTGTGACAGTCAAATAGATCCACCTGTTACTTTCCAACAAACGTTGTATCCTGATCAACAAAACATCATTATTTCTAAAATTTGTTGTATTCTGTGAGAGTTAAATGAATTATAGCATCACTATTTAACAGTTCTTCACCTTTATGTGATCTTTCTAAAGCAGTTTAAGATGAGGAAAGAAATTTAAACAGAACTGAGGCATTTTATTTGCAACATTTGATTGTTTCATTTTATAAATATTTCACCGTATTTTAATGCAGTCTGTATTTTATCACATTTTATATAAAAAAAAATGTTTCTTTTCATTCTGTCTATAGTTTTGTTTTCTTGATAATACAAAATGGTTCATTGTAGTCTGTATCTTATAATACATGTATCTCATTTAAGTTTCAATGTATTATGTGCTGCCTATGTTTTTTTATATTTAAAAAACATTTCCAAGTGCTCATTTTAGTCTGCAATTTATTATATTTCATAGACATTTCATTATCTATTTCCATTTCAGTCTTTCTTTTATTTAGTTTTACGAACATATTTAAGTGTTTCATTGTAATTTGTATTTTGTTACATTTCATAAATATTTTAAAATGTTTCTTTGTTGTCAGTCTTTCAATATGTGTTAAATATATTTAAAATAGAAAACAATGCTAACTTCATTTAGTCAAAGTTTTAGACCAAAAGTTCAAAATCAAATACAGTACATAAAACATTGCACAACAACAAAGCTTGGAAGGGTCTTAAGGTGGTACCTAACACTACAGGGAGATAACTCTGTAAAATCAGCAGAACGTTTTAATGACGTTGTGTTGTTAAGGGAATATTAAGCTTCTCAATGATCAAAATAAGTTTTTGTCAAACTGCTATATAACCAGTGTAATTTTTTCTGATTAAACGGTTGGTTCAATTTTTTTGAAATTTTTATATTTTTGTCCAAGGGTCAAAGTAAATACTTTGTCAAAATTTTAAGAAAATTAAACGAGCCAAATTAATTTTAGTTAAAGTCTTAGGTACCACCTTAAATATATTTCATAGAAGTTTTTAGTGTTTCATTGATGTCTTACTTTTATTATGTTTTATAAACATTTCAAGTTGTTTCATTTCAGCTTGGATTTTTTTGTTTTTGTATTTTATAAAGAAAAATCATCATCACATTTCTTTTCTTCACATGTTGCAATCATTTAGATGACTTTATCATTATCAAGTTATTACCAAACATGCATCTTTAGCAATACGACGGGTTCCATATGTAGAGCAGGATCTGCTTACCCTTCCAGAGCACCTGAGATCACCCCTAGTTTTTTGGTGGGGTTCGTGTTGTTTATTCTTTAGTTTTCTATGTTGTGTCACGTGTGCTGTTGTTTGTTTGTCTTTTTTTCATTTTTAGCCATCGCGTTGTCAGTTTGTTTTAGATTTATGAGTTTGACTGTCCCTTTGGTATCTTTCGTCCCTCTTTTTTTAAACAAAAACACTATCACATAATAATGATAAAACAACTAGTCGAATGACTGAAATAAAGAAAAAATACTAAACGAGTGACCCAACAACACATTTCAAGATTCAATATTCTATAAAAGTCTCGCCACATACAATTGCATATACATTTTTATTTACACAAATATTATTCATACAGGTATATAAAACATACATAAATTAGACCGTTAGTTTTCTCGTTTGAATTGTTTTACATTGTCATTTCGGGGCTTTTCATAGCTGACTATGAGGTATGAGCTTTGCTCATTGTTGAAGGCCGTATGATAACCTATAGTTGTTAATTTTGGTCTAGTGTGGAGAGCTGTCTCATTTGCAATCATACCGCATCTTCGTTATTCTATTGATACATATTGAAAATAAAACATTGTATGTGGCAATCCTTTATGAGTAAGAGAGACTGTATAAGCAACATTTAAATCCAAGTTTGATAAAGATCGGTTAGAGCTGTTTATTGGGAATGTATTCCTACGACATCTTAACTGTCGTCATTTGGGGATTCTAGAGTTGTGTTAGTTCATTATCTCAAATTACCATTTTTATTTCAGGCATGCCTTTGAGCCGTTCTTTGGAAAAAGTAAAACCACAAAAATACTAAACTCCGAGGATTTGTATTATTTGTATTCATCATGCATAAAGCTACCAAGTTAATGAAGCCCTCGGGGAATAATCCACCAGCAGTAAAGCTTCTTCTAGGGAGAAACTTGACATCGACTTGGTTGTAGTAAATAGTAAAATCACAAAAGTTCCGGGCTTTGTATTATTTGTATTCATCATGCATAAAGCTACCAAGTTAATGCTGCCCTCGGGGAATAATCCACCAGCAGTAAAGCTTCTTCTAGGAAATTTCAAAATTGTACTAGCGTCTCCTATGATGTTCGATTGAAACTGTTTAACTTTTTTTATTGTACAGAATTCAAGATTGCTATAGTTTATTTCTCAGAATAGATTGATATGATTCATTTCATTTTATGTTGTGTCACGTGTGCTATTTTGTCTTTTTCATTTTTAGCCATGGCATTATCAGTTTGTTTTGGATTTATGAGTTTGACTGTCCCTATGGTATATTTCGTCCCTCTTCTACATATTACATATAATAAACATATTTGTTCAAGAATGTAATTAAAATACAGTATAATCAATTATATAAAAAAAAATCTTCTGATTAAAATGTTGAAGCAGGTTATTACAACACTTTCAAAAGCTTTATCGTAATTTTCATTAATTTACGAATGCGCGTAGCTAATGATTTAATTATTAGTATTGTTCGGATACGAGTTGAAAAGTTTTTTTTTATTTGAATTCTTTGATTAGTAATTCTTCTTTTTTTTACATTGACAACTGGATTTTTATTTGCATTAAAGTAGAAAATGTATGGAACTATATCATTGTTTACGCATTCACATTCAAACTCATAGATCAAAAATAAAACTGACAACACCATGGCTTAAAACGACTAAGCAACACGAACCCCACCATAATAAAAAAAAAAAAAAAAAACAAAACTGGGTGATCTCAGGTGCTCCGGCGGTGTAAGGTGTCAGACCACCAATTAAAAATCCTTATCTGTTCAACCAGATTTTGCAATTTTCACAGCTTTCTAAATATTTTACCTTAAGTTTAACTTCATAGAAACCAGGTATATCCTTAATTGCACATGTGTCAGCTTTCTAAATGCCAATTTTTACCATACCTTTAAAGCCTTCTAACAAAATAACTGACCTTCAAACAGAGGTACTCCAAAAAAAAAAAAAAAAAAATACCTGGTTTTCTGGAAATCTAAAATTAGTATACTATGGAGCGCATTAATCCTCAATTTTTAATGCAAATTCATAAACAAGTAAATTTTGGCTCAAAATGATCTAGATATATTTCTCTTTCACTAAAAGTTTCATTTCTGCAAATTTGTTGGTCAGTTGAAGTAAACAAGGACTTCAAAAGCACTATTTTGTGTCAGAGTAGAGCTACTTTTACATAAGTTCTAAATTGGAGGGAGTAATTGGTGGTCTGACACCTGTAAGCAGATCCTGCTCCACATATGACAATGTCGTGGTGTTCATGTTATTACAAACCCGTGAAATAGTCCAATTCGGTAGGTGACATTTTTGAATGATTTATCTAATGAGAATACAAACTAAATATACATGTATTTTGTTACCTGTATTAAACCAAGCCACAGCTACTAGGAAACGAAAACTAAAGTAAAGTAAACGTTTTGTTTGCTTTGTAAATCTAGATATAAGTGTTGCCTAATGAAACATATGCCTTAATAGTTAATCCGATAATCTTTCGATCAATTAAACGGTTTACCGGTATAAAAATAATCATTTCGAAGAAAATGTTTGAATTTTCAAATTTCCATAACAACAAATCAATTAAAGAATCAATGAAAAATAAATGCCTGTAGTATCGCGGATAATAATATAATATGATGAAGTCATAAGAAACCTCAAATTAAAAAAAAAAAAATAATGCATATGTTTTTTATAACTCAATGGATAGTTTTCTTTATAAAACTTATGTACATATACTTTTTTCTGAAGAAAATTCTTTACTTTGTTCATATTTAGAACATGTAGAAGAAGTTTACTTTATTTTAATTGCTTGCTTCCAGGAAGCAATTCCCTGACAAATTTTCCGTATGCAAAGTTACCTCAGTGTGACTCATCTCGTAAAAATTCGCTGATCGCAATACGCATGGATGTCCTTAAAATAAACTATTATCTGATTGTACATGTTGAACACGTGCTCAATATCCATGCTTTTGTTAATTGCTGAAAAACAGGTGACAATAGTTAAACTTCGGCTTCAAAACACGAACTTTAATTACCTGCCATATTTTCACAACAACACTGACCAATTGAGAAAAAAAATCGACGATTATACGAAATTTAAGCGAAAAAATGATAAAATCGTGCCCAGATTGCTGAGAAGAATAAATTAATGATGTTTGTATGCTTTTGTTCAAGAGTTGGAATAACATTATTTTTCACCGGTCACTCGTTTCATATGACTTTAAGTTTATCGTCACAGCTTTTCCTATAACATTCTAATTAGTTCATGTCTTGGGACAACCGTATTCTTCCTTTGGTACATACTTTTTTTATACAAATTGGTTATCTTAAATGAGGATTTGATTTAGCTTTGTGATGTTTAAACACCACTTTTAAGCTCTGCTATTTTGTGGTGGCCAGTTTTTATTGGTGAAGGAAGCCGGAGTGCCCGGAGAAAACCACCGACCTAGGATAGGAAAGCTGACAATACTGGTCAATAGATAAAAAATCAAATAAAGTCACAGGCTTTTCAACAATTCCACAGACTTGATAACAGATATATCCGTTTTGAAAAATTAAACATAGACTACTCAATTGTTTTCCATGATCTGCCAGGGTTTATTGTCCCGTGCTGAGCTTCAAAAGTCAAGCTTACCTTAGAAGGTGTTCTTGAACGATATTGGGCTGATTTTTAATGTGTTACAGATCGAGTTTAAGTGTCGTTCAGCTTTGCTGATTTTTGGCGAAATTACGGTTTTAAACTTTGATTTTTTTTTTGAAAATCAGTTACTTTCAGTTTCTAACCCGGATTTTTTTTTTTCTCAATCGATTTATGAATTTAGACAGCTGTATGCTACTGTTGCTTTATTTATACGGATTATTTAAAAAAAAAAAAAAAAAAAAAACGCCTTAAAAATTTAGCTTATTTTTTGGTATGTGAGTTAACAATGATGAGTTACAAATCGAGTTGAAATTTCGTTCCGCTCTGCTAATTTCCCCCGAAGTAACGGGCTTTAAATTTTAATGAATTGTTGAACATCACAGTTATATGGATATTTTTTCTGAGTGAGTTAATAGTTATCAAAGGTACCAGGATTATAATTTAGTACGCCAGACGCGAGTTTCGTCTACATAAGACTCATCAGTTACGCTCATATCAAAATGTTTATAAAACCAAACAAGTACAAAGTTAAAGAACATTGTGGATCCAAAATTCCCAAAAATGTGCCAAATACGGCTAATGTAATATATGCTTGGGATAAGAAAATCCTTAGTTTTATCATAAGATGCTTTAGTGACGCTGAAATCAAAATATTTAGAAACAAAACAATTACAAAGTTGAAAAGCATTTAGTAAATGACCCAAAATTCCAAACAGTTATGCAAAATGCGACTAAGGTTATATATGCCTTGGATAAGAAAATCCTTATTATTTCGATAATTCATATCTTTACAAACAGTAAGTTTATAAAAATGACCACATAATTGATATCCATGTCAACACCGAAGTGCCAAGTACTGTGTTGGTAATAGTTACCCTCGTATCAATGGTGAGTTAACAATGATGAGATACCAATTGAATTTAATTTGTTCTGTTGTTTTTTGGTGCGGGCTTTGGACTTTAATGAATTGGTGAATATCCATGTTATACGGATATTTTTTTTCTAAACACCTTCAGATATTGGACTGATTTGTTGATACTAGTATGTAAATTAACCATGATGTGTTACAGAACGAGTTTAAGTTTCATTCGGCTCTTCTGAAATTCGCATAAATAACGACTTTTGGATTTTGATAAATTGTTGATCTGCAGTTCATCCATTTCAATTTTGAAATTAAACTTCTCATTGATCAATGAAATTTTTCATCAGACTAATATTGATCTTGAGAGCTGGGGCCGTGTCAACGAAGCTGTCCTAGGACTAAGACATTATTTTTAATTTGTAGACATTTGATCTTTAAAATACTTCCAGATATTCAGTTTGAGTTTTTTGAATTATAAACACATTTCAAGAACTTTGTGTGGGTGTGCTAGAACTAACTTGATGCACATATCTAAATACATTGACATATTGCGGATTCATTTGAGGAAGTGCTTTACTATAAACTAAAATTGCATTTCTTTATACAAATCATAAATGAAATGGACATCAATAGTAACTCTCCAAACAGTATGTGTGACGATGTCACAGTGTTACGCTGAAATAGAGTGGTGCCGTCCTTTTTGCTTAAACAATACCACGGTGGGTATGGTTGTCCTGCGAGAGAACGTTCTGTGCTGGTGATTCGGTCCTGACGGGTGCTGGTGATCAATGAAAAAATGTGAACAAAGACGAAAATGATGATTTTTGACGTTTTCACTCATAACAAATGGAAGAAAACAGTTCAGATTTTTCAATTTTGTTTCTTATGGGTTCATATGTAAACCATTAAAAAGTTGACCCTCTAAACTGTTTCAGTAAGCGTAACACAAAAGTGCTCATTTTCAGAAAATCTAGAACTGAAAAAATAAAACAAAAATGCTCATAGAGTCCGCTTTCCATACCGCAATCCACACGGCAAAACTATTTTGTGAAAAAACATTGCAATTTATTAAAATTTAGCATTTTCTCAATTTATTCATGTCCTGATACTGTGCTGGTGGGTCCTGTCATTGTGCTGGTGGGTCCTGATACGGTGCTGGTGATTTTGGAAAGAAGTTGGTCATATTTGTAACAAATGTTACAAAATCAATAAAATTGGGCAGATAATTGTTGTCAATAGGATCTATGACTCTTATTTTAGCTCTTGTGCATCCATTTGGCTGTTTAATATGTGTTTTCAAATGATCGTAACTTGTATTACATAATTACATAAAAGGGCAACATCTTTCGTCCAATATCAGATAACAATATATAGTATCTAAAATAAGAATAGTTTTATTAAGATATCAAATGCCCCTTACATTGATGCTTCAACAATGATCAAAGCCCATGCCGCATAGACATGTTTGTTAGCGCTCCGCATACCCCTCCCCACTTCCACCCAACCAACCCTCCTCATTTCCTCCTTCATTGTTACAGTGGTGTACCAACACAACAATTTATCACATAAAATAATAACACAAAGACACACATTATTGAACAACGAATGCTCGCAGGTACTGAAAGCTAGTTCAAAGCCGCATTTTCAACTAATAGATAAACCATGTTCTCATATACAAAAATTCCAATCGTGTCATTAAAAAAGTCTCAAAACTTAAGTTCACATTTTAATGTTTGATGAAGCAGAACTTTAAAAGTGTGCAGTAAATCTTGTGCTCACAACAGTTATTGTCATAATTATGTATACATAAGACTTATAAAGGAATTAAGAAGGTACCAAGAAATATTTTACAGTTCAATTTAATGATCATGAATGGAAGGAAATAGTACGGAAGTTTACATAGGACAAAAAGAAATTGATAGTATTTTTTGGCGAAAGACTTAAACGCTTCTTTGCATTATATAGTACAGCTCTTCTATAAAAGCATGCAAAAAAAAAACTTTGATTCACTTGCTTGCTATGTTTGCTTGGATGTTTTGAGGTAGGCGGAGTTTCAATACATACTGGGATTTAATTGGACAAATACAAACTGACAGGAATTATAGTTAATGCTTATTGTCCAAACAAATTCTAGTATATAGTAAACAGACTACTTACCTGTCGTTTACAAACATCCAAACAATCATAGCAAGCAATTTGATCAATGGTTTGCTTTGCATATATTTATAGAAGAGCTGTAAATTCTAAAACAAAATTCTTGTTGTCGTAGATGGTTAAATCCTCAACAAAATCTCAATAACTTTGTTGGAACGAATAAAGGTTTTAAATCAAATTTTCGTGGACTTTTTAGCTTCCACCCTGACGAGGCATGTTAGCTGTTCGTATGCTGTTGCACCTGACGCACGGAAACTTTCACATTTCCATCTTCTTTTCTGAAATACTTTTCCCAGCTCATACTTGACAGGATTGTTATCCTAGTAAAAGGTGTAACCAATGAATTGAACACAAGTTAAAAATTCCACAATACTATATAATTCATTTTATGTGTCAATTTGTTCGAAAAAAGTCGAAAAGAAGAGAGTTTTTTTAATGTCATGATTATCTGTCGCTTTCTAGATCTATGCTTAGCATTTATTTCAGATGATATGGACTCCTCACCCTGGTGACCCTGCTGCCTTTCATAACTTTATCCGTATACATATATTAATAGATAAACAAAAGGCTGCAACTGGTATTTTTGTATTTAAAATGATTCGTTGTAACGAGAATATTTGTGGTGAATGGAAACTGTGAGAGTCAAAATCTTAAATTGCTTATAAATGTTGCTGGACCCAGTTTCGTTATCTGATCTGAATTTTCTGAAATGTGCAAGGTAGATAGACATTATCCTTTTGATTTTTTTTACTCGGTAAGTTTTGCCCTAATTGCTTGAACTTTTGCAATGTTAAAGCCGATTTCAATGAGTGTGTAGACAAAGGGAATATCTTTGGTTATCTTGCTTGCTGAACAGAAAAGTCATTGTTAGGTTATGTAAACTACCCTACTTTAGGAGAAGACTAGTCCGACAAATGACACATCTTTCTGTCTGTAGGACCAGGCTACTTCGAAAGGAGGGTAGTATACCTTACCTAACAATGACTTCACGGTTTAGCTAACAAGCAAGCTAACCAAAGATATTACCTTTGCCTACATACTCAATGGAATCGGCTGTAACTAAAAACTCGAATACATTTTAACAGACAGTGGTCATGTTTGTTGATGAATATTGTTTTTCCTAGATTTACTCTTGAAAAATCATTTGGTAACATTTGGTCAAGTAATTTCAGAAAAGATCTTTTTGTAATTGCGGACGCCAAGACAATACATGAACCTCACACGACCCCTCGACACAGGTGAGCTTATATATCAATGTATATGATCTTATAGCGATTCGGGTTGATAACCAGTTGAAATTAAGCCAGTTTTTTTGTGTGTGTAGATTTATATTGTTTTAAACTGTTACTAGAACACACCCGCGAAATCGCGGGCACATACAGCTTGTGAACTGTTGTAGAATTATTTTTTAAAAAGATATTATGTATGAAGAATTTCATAAAAGGTATCAAAAGCCCTCTCCCTTTTACCAAAGTCCGATATTTGTTTCCTTTCTGTTAAATTCAATTATTTTTGTGTTTCTGGCCTCAGACCACAATTATTCGTCTCTTTTGCTACAATGCTTCTTTTGGTAAAAGTCAAATCAAATTAAAAATTTGCACAAGTTTCAAACATCAAATAAATGTAACTGCTTATATATAGTCCATTATAAGTCTAATAAAATATGCTTCAAGGACAATCCATCAGTGCTTTTTCTTTTGAGAGTCTTACTAACATGCCAATGGTAGGATATGAATCTTGTATAAATGAATAAGACCGACTAAGGCTAATTGGAGGGGTGGTCGGAGGGGTCCTGATCCCGAAATCCCGAGATGCAGAATTTAAAGAAATTCATATCCCGAAATCCCGAAATCGAAAAATTTATATTCCCGGATCCCGTAAGGATCAATCCCCAAATCCCGAGTTTCAAAACACCCGATCCCGACGCCCCGAAAAAGGCCCTGCCTCCTCTAATCTGTACGGCTTACTTTCATTTTTGCCAAATCACTATTTTCACTTTCAACAATAAATTGTTATGCCCCATCTTGTCTGTGCATCCGTGCGTTCGTTCGGTCGGTCGTCCGTCAGTCCCGCTTCAGGTGAAAGTTTTTGGTCGAGGAAGTTTAAGATGAAGTTAAGCATGTTTCACTTATTTTAATATATATGCAAGTGGTATGCCCCCTTAAATAGTAAACATTTCAAAGAAAACAGTAGACAGAATCAGGGACTTTCTATAATAACATAGAAAGTCCCTGACAGAATACAGAGAGTCTCTATATTTTAAAGTAGTATAATCGTAGATAAACGCGAACAATAGTTGTCCTCTTTAAGGAGGTATAATAGTTGTGGTTCTTGCGATCTTTACACCATGAAATGAAACGCAAAAAAATAATTGTCCTCTCTAAGGAGGTATAATAGTTGTTATTTTTGCTATCTAAACACCATGATATGGAGAACGCTCTGAATGGCTTATTTATTTCTCATTTTTGTTATCTATCATACGATTGGTTTTTTTAAAATGTGTCACATGTTTTACTTATTTTAATATATATGCAACTGGTATGACCCCTTAAATAGTAAACAATTGAAAGAAAAACAGTAGACAGAATACAGAGAGTCTCTATATATTAAAGTAGTATAATCATAGTTTACATGTAGATAAACGTGAAAAATAATTGTCCTCTATAAGGAGGTATAATAGTTGTGGTTCTTGCGATCTAAACACCATGACATGGAGAACGATTTGATAGGCTTATTTATTTTTCATTTTTTGTTATCTATGTGTTTGTGCATGTTTCAAACCGGAAGTCTTATCTATGACTAAAAGTCAGTCTGATGACGGAATCATATCCGGACTCCTTTTTTGTCGTTTTTCTCCCAAAATAACTCAATCTGAATAATCATACGAATGGATGACAAATGCGACTATGCATGTTACCTATAGGACACAGAGGCATGATGATTGATTTATTGTGGAAAGAAGAGAAGCGACACCCAAAATGAGGTCTTCTCGTTTAATAGTATAGATGACCTTTTAAAGTTAAATGTAGGTGTTTAATCTAAGAATTTCTTTTTTAAACTTATATACTTGTTTTATACTCAATTGGTAGTATGAAGCTAGGAGATATTTTAATTTTTGAGATTGAAGGCACAATTAACAAAGCAAACGGTAGTTTCAAATACTTTTAAATAGATCTTTAAGGATAATGTACCCTTGTGTTGATCCCATGCTAAACATAACAAAAATCTCTGTACAAAGGTTATCTCGTCTTCATTCTCTGACATATTCTAGTCTGCCCTTTCATAAAATAGTGAATTTTTTTTTAGTGTTCTATCGAACTTTCGAAAAAATATACCTGATAACCGTTCAGACAAAAAAATTATGTTGAAAAAATCTTACAGATACAGCAAGTGATTCTTAATAGCTTTAAGATACATTTTTCTTTTAAAATACAACTTTTAAATCTTACGAGAAACTATGCCAAGCTTAAAACTTTCACTGTAATCTCGCTCTAACTTATCCCCCATCCACCCCTCCCCCCCCCCAAAAAAAAAACAAAAACAAACAAACAAACCCGCAATACTATTGTCATTTTTATAGTCAGCACTAAATTGTTCACAAACAAATGTGTTTTAAGCTGCTAAAGACATATGGTTCAAACGCTCAGAAAGTCCTTTGTTCTATATTTTTGCTCTCCATTTTTATGCAAAACCTTTTACATTTTTATTTTATGGGTTATTGTTGAAGGTCGTACGATGACGTATGATTGTTAACACATACTTCCTTTGGTTTCGTATGGAAATTTGTCCATTGACAACAAACATACCACATCATCTACTTTATATAAGTATTGTATAATTTACAACGTATTTTGGTGATCTTGCAAAATGATCGTAATCCCGAAAATCGTAAACATATTTTCTTATCTTAAAAGGGTGCAAGAAGAGTTCTATTAACAGGCCAATAAATAAGATTACAGTTAATTTAAAAAAAAATAAAAATATAGGGGTATTTTTTCTCTCATAATAACAGTAAACAGATTCACAACAATGTCAATTTAAAGAAAGCAGACAACAGTTAATTAGCCAATAACAGTACAGCATCAATGATCTTGAATATATGCCACTTTTAACTAAAATATAAAGGCACAGAACCAGGACATAGGAGCACAGAACCAGGACCGTTTTTCTTATCACCAGCACAGCGTCAGGACAATTCCGTTTAACGAACTTGCACGACTTTTGCAATATAATATTGTTGTAATATACTTTGCATGGTACTTATGACGCAACAGAGAAAAAATAAGCAACAAAACAGTCGTTTTATTGCCGTTCTGATACAATGTAAACAAACCCACCAGCACAGAATCAGGACCCACCAGCACCTGACAGGACCAAATCACCAGCACAGAACGTTCTCTCGCAGGACAACCATACCCACCGTGAATACTTTTTGCACCTAAGCGAACGGTCCAATGTTAATTCAAAAGTGGAAAAAGTTGACAATAATTAATCCTTATTCAATACTTGTAATGTAATCAAGTGGACCCAAAGACAAAACTTATTTACATACCAACATTAAATTGCAGCACGAATATTGCATTGTTGTGTGACTATTCAGTTTTGTTGTCGTATGAAATTCATTTTATATTATTTTATCAAGTATAATAACGGAACTACTATAGTATTCCGTTAAAAGTTTTTTTTTTATTTTGCGTAAATTGTTTTCTATAAAAGAGTCATCCTCCCTCCCTTTAAACATAAAGTGAAATACAATAAAATGTATGCCATTGAATTCACAATTTTTTTCAATTAAATGAATGTGTTAGGATGGTCATAGGACCATCGTAGTTAGGACTGTCCTAAGATAGCTATGTTTTACACCCTACGACATGTCTCAGACACGCCCTAAGACCATCCTAAATAATGCCTAAGACCTATCTTAGGACATATCCTAGGATACTTTCATTGACACTGCCCCTGGATACTATCCATGCATGTTTGTCTCCACATTTGCTGTCGAATTGCAGAATCTTTTTAGACGGACTATGCGTGTCCTTCATTCACATCTAGTTATACCGTTTTAATTAATATCTTTATTTATATAATCATCTATCTATTACATGTATTAAACATACTAAAATGGATATCCAAATATTATCCAATATTAAAAAGGCTAAATTAAACAATTTACGATACATAAAATCAAAGTTTTTTTATCAGCATTCCGTGTGTATTTTAGTCTATACGCCATCTAATTAACCATCGGGGTGACATTCCTAAGAATGCAGACGGTCATATAACCTGTTGTCAACATAAACATAGAAATAGATAGAAAACGAACTCGTGCAATTGGATTTTCTATTTCTGTTTGATTTCATATTATTGGTTAAACAATATGTTAATAATTGTGTTAACCTGTATGAAAAAAACAATTTTTGGAGATCAAATGGTGTACCCTTTTTCACTTTCAATGTTGACATTCTTTTCTGTTCCCTGATCACGCCGAGTTCATGTGTAAACAATATCTAACTAAGAGGTTCAATTGAAGTTCGCATGAATACGGATTTAATGAGGTCGAATTATTGACTTGCAAGTCAATATGTTATTAGTAATAATTCCATGCGTATTTTGGCAAAAATGAACCATTCTGGTTGCGTAGCGCGATTTTTTACTTCACTTTTTCACTTAAATAAATGATTGAACAAAACAAAATCATATTTTATTTTATTTTTCTATACCTCGTAGCTAGTGTCCCTTTAAACTGTATATATACAACTCGTTCAAACATCAACCCCACAATGTTAGTTCTGTAAATTTAATTTCGCAAAGCTTTTGTTCTTCCCTCGCCGGGATTCGAGATATCGCGACACTAAATCGCCTGCACTCTAACCGTTGCGCTAGACCACACGACCACCTGGGCTCCAAAATGAAGCTTTCGGTGGCCGGGTGTTACCTTTCCATGTCAGTTTTAATCTATCGTCGTACTGCAGTACATGATATATAAGGCATGAAAATGTTATTTTTACAGATCAGCTAAATTATCTATAGTAAAGGATCCTACAAAAAAGTCGCAGAAATAATTATATTTATAAGCACGTCTGAACCAGTGACAAAATACCAAACTCGAAGGGAAATGCTAAACGGAAAGTCTTTTAATGATAGTACCTCAGTACTCGTTTATATTATTATGACTACAATATTTACCTAATGTGTTGATCAGTGGCAATGTAATTTGCAGATAGATAAAGCTTGAATTACTAAAGGTTGTGACCAACTAAGAACATATAATTTATATAACAACAGTTTTGAGACTGAAACATATTGTTAAATTCCAATGCCATTTACACAAACGGGTTCCTTTGTCAAATTTTGATGTAGAGTTGCACCATTTGGAATAGAAGCAGAAAGATTTGAACAATAAGTTTTAGAGGAGCGAGTCTGTGATGATCGTTAAAATATTTTATAAGATTCCTTATGTTACTTTATCGTGTACAGTTTATGACGATTTTAGAAGAAGACAAATAGTAGTAACAAATTGATGACCTATAGTTGTTAATGTCTGTGTCGTTTTGGTCTCTTGTGGACAGTTAATTGTCTCATTGGCAATCATACCACATCTTCTTTTTTATATGATGATAAACTAAAAATATTTATTATTATTCACAGACATTTCGAAGTTGTGTCAAAGTCTGTATCACCAGCCCAGTAGTCAGCACTTCTGTGTTGAAATGTATTATTATTTATAAGGTCATAACATGAATTAATTGTTTACAAAACTTGGAATTGTTTAAATACTAAGGCTTTTCAACCTCGAAAATAGATTACCTTAGCTGTATTTGGCAAATCTTTTTGGAATTGTTGGTCCTCAATGCTCTTAATTTCGTATTTTGTTTGGCTATGATGAGTTTATTAATATCTTATTATAAATAGGCGTATAAAAGTTTTATACTGTAAAAAATGTATCAATAGATATGATTCATAATTGAAAAATTTTCTTTAATGTTTTAATGTTTTAGTCTCTTATAATTCTGTGCTTTACGGCTTTCTAATAAATATATATATTTTCCACTTTATTTTAACTTGTATTATACATTGTTATATATTATTGAGAGATGATACTTGAATAAAATATCAAATTGAAGATATGAATAATCCCGAAGTCCCATAATTAGCTAAATGTTATAGAATGTAACTAATTATCTCATAAAATCTGATTTTAATTGTATGTAGCCAATTGTTTCTATCAGTATTTATGTAATTGATGATTAAACTAGCAATTAGTAAAATCTTTACATAGGCAGCTACAGATATAAATACTATTAATCCAGGATTAACAGAATCACCTTGAAAAACACGATTATTGAATATTAAGCAGCTAACTGTTCCATTTCTTAAAAAGTCGATTGTACTTAACGATGTACTCGCGACGCATCACTTCCTTTGTTTAGTATGAAAGTGCACGTATGATTTAACGTTAAACGTTTATAAAATTAAGAATTAAAAAGAAATGGAAACCGACACATTGCAAAAACAAAAGGGATACAATATTTGAACAGAATCAATGCAGGCTCTGGATAGTCCTTCTTTTTGAAAGCAAATGAAATTTACTGATAAGTTAATCTGGTCTACCAACCTCCAAATTTTGAGCATATAAACCTTTTTTGTAAATCTTACTTTGTTGAACATTTTGTTTACAGTTTATCTTTATCTTCAATAATATTTAAGATAATAACCAAAAAATGTCAAATTTCCTTCAAATAACCAATTTCGTGGCAGCAACCCAACAATGGGTTGTTCAATTCGACTGAACATTTGGAGGTTGGTAGACCAGATTAACTTATCAGTAAATTTCATTTGCTTTCAAAAAGAAGGACTATCCAGAGCCTGCATTGATTCTGTTCAAATATTGTATCCCTTTTGTTTTTGCAATGTGTCGGTTTCCATTTCTTTTTAATTCTTAATTTTATAAACGTTTAACGTTAAATCATACGTGCACTTTCATACTAAACAAAGGAAGTGATGCGTCGCGAGTACATCGTTAAGTACTGCCACGAAATTGGTTATTTGAAGGAAATTTGACATTTTTTGGTTATTATCTTAAATATTATTGAAGATAAAGATAAACTGTAAACAAAATGTTCAACAAAGTAAGATTTACAAAAAAGGTTTATATGCTCAAAATTGTCAATTGACCCCTTAAAAAGTTAATGCCGTTTGATAACAATTTTACACAAGGTGTGTTAAAAATCTTCTCAAATGAATGTAGTATACATTTTGTATTTTATTTCCTTAAACGTCGCGAAACATAGACTCTATGGCAAAAATGGAACGTATGGGTAAAATGCATTTATTTGCTTTTGAAGAAATATTTGAATATGACAGATACAATGAACATTTAAATGGCATTTTTAAGCCACTGATTAATATATATTGAAAGCAGAAATAATCATTGATGAAAGATTTAAGCAAAAAAAGGTGAACGATTTAGACTTTTGAGAGCATCTTGTTCATGAAAATGTCACTTTACGTGAGATATAGTGGTGAGAACAAAACAAAAACTTGGGCCAATCTTTTCGCATTTCAATATTAAAGCTCTTTCAATCTAGCTTTTAATGTCCCAATTTATAAAGTATAAATGCTAGTTTTCAAAAAGCCTATTCGAGCTCTACGTAAAGTTGTTGTCCTTCGTCTATCATAGTAAGTGATCATTAAATATTTTGTCATTTGTTTTCCTTTCTTTAAAAAGCTATCACCAAAAGGATCTACAAATAAATAAGTAAGTAAACACGGTCCAAATTATAAGTCGTCACTTTAAATGAGTTTGTGCCCTAACACTTTACCCTTTTTGGATTTTTTGTGAAAACAATACATATATGAGATATAGAAGAACTGTCGACTTAAAACAAATATTAGCAAAATGATATCTATATAATATTATGAAAAATAAGCAAACAAGTTAGTTGAATCCATATTGAACTTTTAGAAGTCAATTATCTGATATTCTTTTTTTTATCATATACTTATATATTATACATAATGGTATAATTTTACCCCATGATAAAACTAATTTTGACATTTATTTATTCATTTAATTAAAGAATTGCTTCAGTCCTGTGATATGAGTTTTGTTATCAACAGTTACTACTTCTGGTTTATATCAACTGCTTCCGTTTTATATCAACTGCTTCCGGTTATTATCGCATGACATTTCGACGTCATTCTGCAAATCCGAAAATACACCTCAATGGTACATTTGTTGTGTAAACATAACAAAGTTGGATAAAAAAATAATATTAGGATTCAGGAAAATATATTATTAAAAAATGCAAAACAAATATTACAACAAATCCATTTTTTTCAAAGTTTTAAAAACATTTTTGTCTGTATGTCTTCTGTTAAGTATATGATAAAAAGAACATAACATGCCATTTTTCATATCAGACCCCTTCCATAAATGTATCAGCCCATGGTCAAAATCATCCCTCGAGCCTATCGGCTCTCGGGCTGATATCATGACCTGGGGCTGCATGATAAGGGGTCTGATATGAAAAATGCCATGTTATAAACTATATTCATCATAGTGTTTTAACATTATATCTATCGTTAAATCTATAACAGAAAGGCAAAAACTTTTTACAGGAAAACAATGTATGCTAAGCAACACAAGATCTACAAAAAAGGTTAAATGGATGAAATTGTCAATCGATTCAATTTGCATTTCTGCTGATTACATAGAAACTATATATAATAAAAAAAAATTCATTAAATATTCGTATTACATTGTACAGTTTGGAAGCCTAACTGCTAAGTGGGCGAAACGGTCTCCTTGAAAGCTGCAGTTTCAAACTTATCGTCATTTTAATTTCAAGTACTCGTTTGTTTTTGAAATATTGAAATACCCCGAAAAACTTAGCAGACTATTTTCAACAGTAAATAGGCCTGAAACAAATTATACATCTCGACTGAAACATGTAATACAATGGCTCTTTCGATAGATATCATGGCAATATTTTCAAATGGACTATGAACTTAAAACAAAAACGGAAGCCATTTCCAATAAATTAAGGTCTGCTTTCAAAGTATATAACATATGTCTGTACGAAGTCAGGAATGTTGCAGTTGTTTTTCGCTTTTTCCGTTGATGGACTTCTTGATTCGATAAATCAAAAAGTTGATCCTTTCCTGACCTTCATTTATTCTAAATTAATAACTGTATCATAACTAATCATTTACACAGACGTCACACGAATTTGTGTTACCATAATATTGATTAATATCTTCTTTCATAACTACAAAATGTTTATGCAGTTCTTCGTGTTTTTGATCACAGCAACAACAACAAATAATTTATTAGAGTCTCAAGTCTTTAAAACATTTGATATTTAACACCATGTAATATTAACAGATCAATTAATAAAAGAACCACTCTAAATGGAGTTATGAGAGACTGTAAAACACACATAAAAATACATTTATATTATGTCATGGATGTGAAGTTAGCATCCGGTTCGTTATTCGATATTCGATATTCAATATCCAATATCTAGCAGTCGGTTGGATATTCAAATTTATTTGAAAATCATAAAAAAATACAATATTTGATAACATTAAAAGCATGATTTTCATAGTTCAAAGGATCGAAAAGATACGTAGGAAATTGTTTTATGACCCCATCAAGTTGTAAACCCTTTTCAATGCTTTTGCCTTATGTAAGTTGCATATTTGTCTTTATGATATATAGGTTTTTATCAATAAAACGAAATCAAAAAATTACATTTCTTAAAACAAAAACAAAACCCGAAGACTCTTGAAACATTTAGAAATATAAATAGAAATAAATATGGAAAGCCCAAGAAACAGAAATATATAGTGTAAACCTAACTGAGACCGCTTAAATGACGGTCAGACCCCCTTGTTCTTTCAATGTACATAAAACTGGACGAATTCATAGACTCTGTATATATAAAGATTGTATCAAAAGGATTTCCGAGAATAATGTCATCTTCGATATCTACGGAGGGCTTAGATTGTCACTTTTCAGCTAAAAATTGTCAAAATTTCAGGACAAAGGGCACATGGCAATGGTGAGAGCCTCCTGATCTCTCAATCTGCGTAATATTAAGCAGACAGTTAGTGAATATGTAGATACAAACGAAACTAAAAGGAATTTGGGTACACTTTCTGTCTTCTATGTTTACGGAGGGCACAAAGTGCCAGTTGGATATTCAAAATATATAGCGAAAACCTACATGGGACCGCTTAAATGACGGTCAGACTCCCTTGTTCTTTCAATGTACATAAAACTGGACGAATTCATAGACTCTGTATATATAAAGATTGTATCAAAAGGATTTCTGAGAATAATGTCATCTTCGATATCTACGGAGGGATTAAATTGTCACTTTTCAGCTAAACATTGTCAAAGTTTCCGGACAAAGGCACATGGCAATGGTGAGAGCCTCCTGATCTCTCACTCTGCGTAATATTAAGCAGACAGTTAGTGAATAGGTAGATACAAACGAAACTAAAAGGAATTTGGGTACACTTTCTGTCTTCTATGTTTACGGAGGGCACAAAGTGCCAGTTGGATATTCAAAATATATAGCGAAAACCTACATGAGACCGCTTAAATGACGGTCAGACTCCCTTGTTCTTTCAATGTACATAAAACTGGACGAATTCATAGACTCTGTATATATACAGATTGTATCAAAAGGATTTATGAGAATAATGTCATCTTCGATATCTACGGAGGGCTTAGATTGTCACTTTTCAGCTAAACATTGTCAAAATTTCAGGACAAAGGGCACAGGGCAATGGTGAGAGCCTCCTGATCTCTCAATCTGCGTAATAATAAGCAGACAGTTAGTGAATAGGTACAGCCCGTAACAGAGTAGTGATCGAATTCGCGTTTCTTTACCGTCAGAATAAGTTACGTTATCGACAAACTTATTGTAGAAGTGACATAATTTAATTTCCTTCATCGACAAAATATTTCATGTCCAACGTGTAAGTTTTCATTGTTTAAGTCGAAGTTTTTTTAACACAGTAAAACATTTTTTATAATCAACCTCTTTCATTGGCATTTTCATTTTAACAGTAAAGGATCAAATACGGGATCTCCGAAATTTCTATCATTTGTTACGAGGAAATCATTATTCAATCGAACATATGTCTTTTGTTCATGATCCATATCTGACAGAGAAGAAATATTCATAATTCTCAGAAAGTTTTCATAAATATTGTTAGATACCACTAATCGTTCCAACAATCAAGACAACAGAGACAAACAGGGAAAACAATATGAAAATGAAAAGATATGACTTAAGTGTTAGCATGTTCAGGGAGACGGCACTCAATTTACAAAAAAATAATTGTTTTAAGGAACTGTAGAGGTCTCCACAGGTTTTCATTAAGGGTAGAATTCAAAACCTTTAATATGAAAGCCTCGAAATCCATGATACTTTTTCTGTGCGGTAGTTATATCTACAAAATCCAATCATGTATACGACATATACTACATGTATATTCATACATGTATATTTACATATTGGGAATTTATTTTTGTTTCCAAACAGAATTATAAGGTTATGTATAAGTGCCTCCGTTCACTGCACAATTGTAAATTGTCTTCCTAAAGACCAGCAAAAATAAATGGCACAAGTTCACGTAGTCATAAAAAAAGTCGTATAATTTACGTTATCGAACAAAAAATCAGAAATACGGAATATTATTTGTGAATGGTTAGGAAATCCGTTTCCCCTACATGTTTTAAAAGTCAAAGAAAAATGTTTTCCCTGATACAAACGTTTTAAGAACCAGCTTTGTGTAACCTATAGACAAATTCGACTGGATATAAGGAAGTTAATATGTTTACTCTGATTTGAAATTATCTTTTAGAACTTTTTTTAGTAATTGAGAACCTATGTTGTTTATGGGTAATAGGTGAAATGTTGCATGATCCCTCAAAATGACAACAAGCGCAGTTTTCCGGACGATTTTCATTTGTACACTGCTAAAAACTGTCAGGTCCTGGCCATGGTATATTTTGGAGAATTTTTTTTTTTACTGATTTTTACTAAAAAAATATTCTCTGTATGTGCCATTGCAAGAAATAGTTTTGCTCGTTATTTTGTCATATTAAAAAAAATTCTCAACAAAATTTTCTCGTTTAAACTGTACTAGAAAAAAGTTTGGCATGTGAAACGGATGAAGACATATTCTAACAGAAGTACAAATACCAGTCCTCCCTTTTGTGTATACATATGAGAAAACATTTCAAAGAATCTACGGAGGGCTTAGATTGTCACTTTTCAGTTAAAAATTGTCAAAATTTCAGGACAAAGGGCACAGGGCAATGGCGAGAGCCTCCTGATCTCTCAATCTGCGTAATATTAAGCAGACAGTTAGTGAATAGGTAGATACAAAAGAAACTAAAAGGAATTTGGGTATACTCTCTGTCTTCTATGTTTACGGAGGGCCCAAAGTGCCAGTTGGATATTCAAAATCTATAGCGAAAACCTACCTGAGACCGCTTAAATGACGGTCAGACCCCCTGTTCTTTCAACGTACATCAAACTGGACGAATTCATAGACTGTATATATAAAGATTGTTTCAAAAGAATTTCCGAGAATAATGTCATCTTCGATATCTACGGAGGGCTTAGATTGTCACTTATCAGCTAAAAATAATCAAAATTTCAGAACAAAGGGCACAGGGCAATGGTGAGAGCCTCCTGATCTCTCAATCTGCCTAATATTAAGCAGACAGTTAGTGAATAGATAGATACAAACGTGACTAAAAGAAATTTGGGTACACTTCCTGTCTTTCATATTAACGGAGCGCCAAAAGTGCCAGTTGGATATTCAAAATATATAGCGAAAACCTACCTGAGACCGCTTAAATGAAGGTGAGACACCCCTGGTCATTCAATGTCCATAAAATTTAATTAAATCATAGACTCTGTATATATAAAAGTTGTATTAGAAGGATTTCCCAGAATAATGTCATCTTCGATATCTATGGAGGACATATATTGTCACTTTTCAGCTAAAAATTATCAAAATTTTAGGACAAAAGGCACAGGGCAATGGTGAGAGCCCCCTGGTCTCTCAATCTTTCTAATATTATGCAGACATTTAGTCAATAGGTAGTTACAAACGTCACTAAAAGGAATTAGGGTACACTTCCTGTTTTTCATATTTACGGAGCGCCCAAAGTGCCAGTTGGATATTCAAAATATAGAGCGAAAACCTACCTGACACCGCTTAAATGAAGACGAGACCCCCTGGTCATTCAATGTCCATAAAATTTAATTAAATCATAGACTCTGTATATATAAAGGTTGTATTAGAAGGATTTCCCGGAATAATGTCAGATTCGATTTGGACAGTTAGTGAATAGGTAGATACAAACGAAACTAAAAGGAATTTGGGTACACTTCCTGTCTTCTATGTTTACATAGGGCCCAAAGTGCCTGTTGGATATTCAAAATATATAACAAAAACCTACCTGGGATCGCTTAAATGACCGTCAGACCCCTGTTTTTTTCAATGTACATAAAACTGGACTAATTCATAGACTCTGTATATATAAAGATTGTATCAAAAGGATTTCCGAGAATAATGTCATCTTCGATATCTACGGAGGGCTAAGATTGTCACTTTTCAGCTAAATATTGTCAAAATTTCAGGACAAAGGGCAAAGGGCAATGGTGAGAGCCTCCTTTGTTCTAAAATTTTGATAATTTTTAGCTGAAAAGTGACAATATATGCCCTCCATAGATATCGAATCTGACAAAACTCTGGGAAATTCTTCTAATACAACCTTTATATATACAGAGTCTATGATTTAATTAAATTTTATGGACATTGAATGACCAGGGGGGGGGTCTCGCCTTCATTTAAGCGGTGTCAGGTAGGTTTTCGCTCTATATTTTGAATATCCAAATGGCACTTTGGATGCTCCGTAAACATGAAAGACAGAAAGTGTACCCAAATTTCTTTTAGTGACGTTTGTATCTACCTATGGACTAAATGTCTGCATAATATTAGAAAGATTGAGAGATCAGGGGGCTCTCACCATTGCCCTGTGCCCTTTGTCCTAAAATTTTGATAATTTTTAGCTGAAAAGTGACAATATATGCCCTCCATAGATATCGAAGATGACATTATTCTGGGAAATCCTTCTAATACAAGCTTTATATATACAGAGTCTATGATTTAATTAAATTTTATGGACATTGAATGACCAGGGGGTCTCGCCTTCATTTAAGCGGTCTCAGGTAGGTTTTCGCTCTATATTTTGAATATCCAACTGGCACTTTGGGCGCTCCGTAAACATGAAAGACAGGAAGTGTACCCTTATTCCTTTTAGTGACGTTTGTATATACCTATTGACTAAATGTCTGCATAATATTAGAAAGATTGAGAGATCAGGGGCTCTCACCATTGCCCTGTGCCCTTTGTCCTAAAATTTTGATAATTTTTAGCTGAAAAGTGACAATATATGCCCTCCATAGATATCGAAGATGACATTATTTTGGGAAATCCTTCTAATACAACCTTTATATATACAGAGTCTATGACTTAATCAAATTTTATGGACATTGAATGACCAGGGGGTCTTGCCTTCATTTAAGCGGTCTCAGGTAGGTTTTCGCTCTATATTTTGAATATCCAACTTGCACTTTGGGCGCTCCGTAAACATAAAAGACAGGAAGTGTACCCAAATTCCTTTTAGTGACGTTTGTATCTACCTATTGACTAAATGTCTGCATAATATTAGAAAGATCGTGAGATCAGGGGGCTCTCACCATTGCCCTGTACCCTTTGTCCTAAAATTTTGATAATTTTTAGCTGAAAGTGACAATATATGCCCTCCATAGATATCGAATCTGACATTATTCTGGGAAATCCTTCTAATGCAACCTTTATATATACAGAGTCTATGATTTAATTAAATTTTATGGACATTGAATGACCAGGGGGTCCTGCATTCATTTAAGCGGTCTCAGGTAAGTTTTCGCTCTATAGATATTTTGAATATCCAACTGGCACTTTGGGCGCTCTGTAAACATGAAAGACAGAAAGTGTACCAAAATTCCTTTTAGTGACGTTTGTATCTACCTATTGACTAAATGTCTGCATAATATTAGAAAGATTGATAGATCAGGGGGCTCTCACCATTGCCCTGTGCCCTTTGTCCTAAAATTTTGATAATGTTTAGCTGAAAAGTGACAATATATGCTCGCCATAGATATCGAATCTGACATTATTCTGGGAAATCCTTCTAATACAACCTTTATATATACAGAATCTATAATTTAATTAAATTTTATGGACATTGAATGACCAGGGGGGTCTCGCCTTTATTTAAGCGGTCTCAGGTAGGTTTTCACTATATATTTCTTTTTGCGCTTTCCATAAATATTTCTATTTATATTCTTAAATGTTTTCTAGAGTTTTTGGTTTTTCTTTTTGTTTTAAGAAATATCATGTATAAAAGTACATCTTTAAAATTTTTTTATTGACAACAATCTATTACATAAAGGCAAATATGCAAGTTAGAAAAGGGTTTATATTCGAGAGTGCAACGAGAAATTATGACAGCTTGAAGAGGTCATGAAACAATTTCCTACATATCTCATCAGTCCTCTTAACTATGAAAATATGCTTTTAATGTTATTAAGTTTTTTTTTTTCTTATGATTTCAACTTAATTTTGAATATCCAACCGACTGCTAGCAGCCGGTTGGATATTGAATATCGAATATTGAATAACGAACCGGCTGCTACCTATACCTTTTTGGATTTTTTTTTCATATTTTGTACCTTTTGCGCATGCTTAAAACAGATGTTAAGGTAGCACGATAGTATTTGCATTCCAGAATTTAGGTTGCTCTTTTGCGGCCTATTCTAGAGTTTTTGGTTTTTCTTTTTGTTTTAAGAAATATCATGTATAAAAGTACATCTTTAAAATTTTTTTATTGACAACAATCTATTATATAAAGGCAAATATGCAAGTTAGAAAAGGGTTTATATTCGCGAGTGCAACGAGAAATTACGACAGCTTGAAGAGGTCATGAAACAATTTCCTACATATCTCATCAGTCCTCTTAACTATGAAAATATGCTTTTAATGTTATTAAGTTTTTTTTTTCTTATGATTTCAACTTAATTTTGAATATCGAATATTGAATAACGAACCGGCTGCTACCTATACCTTTTTGGATTTTTTTTTTTTTCATATTTTGTACCTTTTGCGCATGCTTAAAACAGATGTTAAGGTAGCACGATAGTATTTGCATTTCAGAATTAAGGTTGCTCTTTTGCGGCCTAAGTCAATGTATCTGAACAGTGTGATTGGACAAAAAATACAGTATCATGTTTCAACGTACTTCCAAAACTGAGGGATGAATCAGGTGTAGAAAAATATGAAATAATTTTACATACAGTAACAGATGAAAATGAATTTTTGAGATTTTTTTTTTAAATTTTGTATTTACTGTGGCCTTACGATTTAAAAAAAAAAGCAAAAAAAAAAAGAAAACGGTCATGATACACATTCAAATTCCTTTCTGTAGAAAAAGTAAAATTTTTGGCAGTGTTAGAAAGTTGTGAAAATTCCAAAAAGGCTATCATTATCCCTTATGGGCCAGGAAATACTACCGTGCCACGTTAAACCATGTCCACCCGATTACAAAACGTAGATGGTAATTAAGGAACCAGCTACGAAACTTTATCTGGGGTTTGATCAAGCTATGCTAATCAAAGCAACTACTATATGAAGTTATAAAGTACATTACATACACGTGTTGAAGACCGTACGTACGTTGATCTATAATGATTTACTTTTATAAATTGTAATAAAGGTACGCTTTAATCAAAGCACATTCTATATGAAGTTATAAAGTACATAACATACACGTGTTGAAGACCGTACTTGGTCGACCGATAGCGGGCTACCACGGGTCTCGACCGCGGGTACAGGTACGTGGCCTGGCCTGTCAGCGGGCATTTTTGTGCTTTGTAAAGAATAATGCCATACATGTAAAATATTGGATGTGAAATACCTGAACGTATAAGATGTCTGCATGTCGAGTTATATTTACGAATGATTTCCTTATACCGATGATAAGAAAATAAAGGAGTAAACAAAGACTCACAAAACCAAAGGACATTTACATCAACAGTTATAAATAATAATTAAGAAACAACACAAACTCCACTAAAACCGGGAGTGAAATCATGTGCTCCGGAAGGGTAAGCATTTCCTGCACCGTATACGGCACCTGTCGTGTTATTTGTTTGTTCAGGTCGGTAATGATGGAAGGTTATCATGACTGAGGAAGAATATCAAATATGATTTCTGACACACTTTTGTCATAATGGCCAATCAGCTCATGATGGCGACCGTAAAATTTCTTGAGTGATGACCTCAATTTGATTGGTTCATAGCCCTGTCTTAGCAACTTTTGAGAAAGCAGTATTCCTCGTTCAACAAAATCAACGTACTTTGAGCTAGCTCTAGAGTAACGTATCAATTGAGACACATATACTCCATATGCTGGTGCCGCTGGGATGTTGCTACACAGAAATGGAAAGTTGACTATAGGAAAATTAAAATCATCGCGTTTGTCATAAATTTTGGTATTCAACCTATCATCAGTAGTCATTTCGAGAAAAAGGTCTAAATATGAAGCAGATTTATCTGTGTCGGTAGTATCTTTAATTTCAAGTTCACTTGGATATATTAAAAGTAAGTGATCACTGAATCTATTATTATTAAGAGACAGTACATGATCAATAGACCGAAAAGTGAAATTAAAAGACTGGGCTAATTTCTTTTCTCCTTTCTGTACAAGCCCTTGGATAAATTCTGCTTCATAGGAATATAAAAACAAATCTGCAAGTAAAGGAGCGCAATTGGTGCCCATTGGGATTCCAATAGTCTGTTGGAAGACCAAACCTCCAAATTCAACAAATATGTTGTCAATTAAAAAGTCCAGCATGGCAGTGATATCCTCGTCGGTATATTTTTTCCTTGACTCTGTATGATTTTTCACTAAGTAAGTTGAATTCCGGCCCAAAACTAGATATTTAAAACGTCTAGTGCCCTTTTTGTTAAAGAAACATAAGCTGACGAGTTCTTTCAGTCGAGCTTTAAGTTTAGTATGTGGAATAGTGGTATAAAGAGTTGCAAAACCAAAGGTTTTAATGTTGGTACAATGTTTTACTGATTGAGATTGTAAATTCACCAATAACTCTTTTGATTTTTCAGTATCCACATCTGATTAACACCACTTCTTGAATATGCCGTTTCGGAATATTTCTGAAGTCCTTCTTTGACTGCATTGAGTATGGCAGTAAGAACTTTATAAAGGGGTTTAGTGGAACACTTGGAAGAACCTGCAATATACCTTTCCTTATAAGGATTTTTGTGAAGCTTAGGAATCCAATATAAAGATGGAAGATCCTGGTCTTCATCCTTTGGATTAACACCAAAGGAGAATAGAACCGAATTGTGGTTTTCCAGGATCTCATGCTTCGTAAGCGTACTTAGTGTATATGTAGGATTTCCAAGTGTGTTATTTATCCCCAGTTCCTTAATCAGGCAGTCAATGTAGTGTTTCTTGCAAACAAAAACAATATTGTTTGAGGCTTTGTCAGCTGGAACGACAACATATTTGTCATAGAGGTAAGACAACTCCTCTATGACATGAGAGTCTTTAAAGATGAAAGGAGCTTTGGTGCTTATTGACCCTTTAAGCTTACTTACTCTTATCTGAATCAATGACCTCACTGATTTTACCCACTCCGAAAGAGTGTCAACATCAACCTTTTCTCTTTTTGCCCAGTCTTTTGCATAGCCCTCATCAGAATCCATTAGAAGTCTGAAGTTCTGCTTCCAATTGATTGGCTGTGGCTCTCTGTATTTCGGACCCTTGTACAAAAGTTGTCTCAACTTGTAGTTATTGAAAAATTTAGTAAATGTTTTGACTAGTTTGTGATATCGAAAACCCTGGTGTTATAATTATTCAGTAGTACATAAGTTTCTCTCGCTAAAATCTAATACGTTGTTGCATACACGAGCGAATCGTACACGTTGAGATATATATACTCCATAAAATGGTGACAAGGGAAATATCTAAAGTAAAGTATATATTATATAAGAACCATTTGATTCCTGGAAGTTTGTTACTACAAACACAAGTACTGTACTTTCGATCTGAACAACAGGGCAAATGTGCCCTCTTATTATAATTTCTTATTTTTTATTATTCAAAATAATCCTTCAACAATGGTTATACAGTGACCCAAGTCCTTAAGCTTTCATTTTCTTTCAAATTTACCCAAATTATTCACAAAGTTACGGATTTACAGTTTAAAATATATACTACATATGTGTAATTTTTTTTACCGTGCTTCAATTGTTGTTTCTATCGGTATAATATCTATTAACTATTAAAGGAGAAATCAAATCAATTCGAGTTAAGGGCCAGTCTATTTCTCCTTTTGCCTTGCATTTTTATTATTTCTTTATCAATCTAGAACAATTGTAGAAAATATGACAATGTAAAAAGTAGTAATATGTGTATTTATAATCTGCAATTTCATACAAATAACAGATAATTAAACAGTAATACTATCTTTATCTGTCTTTATACTTCCAGTCACAAAACTTGATATTATAGATACCATCTAGTCGAAACAATTTTTTCCGGGGTAGATTTAAGACACAGTGTAATGGGGTAGGTTTAAGACACAGTGTAATAGACTGATTAACAGGTTATTTTACGAATTTTACTTTTAGGACTGATATCTATCTTTTTAGTAATTTAACATAATTTTATAGCTAAACCATACTAAAATATGGGTTTTGTTATTTGTTGAAGTCTGTACGATTAATTCCTATGTTCTCTTGTCTCTGGTGGAAAGTTTTCTGACTTGGTAATCTACCACATGATATTTTTAAATATAAATATAAATATAAATAAAAATTAAATCAAATTATAATTTACTATAATTATTTCTTTTTATTTTCATAATACATATGACTATCAATTATTAATTTTGAAAATATTTGTTTATTCAAATTATATATTGTTCATATTGAATTCTAAAACAAAGTATAAAATAATCATGATAAACCTGTTATAGCTTAAATCACACATGCTTATGTATCTTCATTGCGAATATTTCAGAGTAAATAGTGTTTCCACGAATAGTGATCGCGTTTAAAATTAGTAAATAATTTAGTTAGATTGTAAAGTTACACCAAGGCACAAACATGGAGTTTCGTTTGTCTGAAACAAATCGAGGAAAACAATCATTAATATACGATGGATTTACTTTCCGTATTGATAGAACACTGGAGTCTGGGGATATACCTTAATGCGCGCGCGCAAACGTAATGCACCGATATTTTTATATTTGATATATATGATATATTATTGTTCGATCTGTACATGTGGTTTTTTATTAATTTACTTTATTGTCGGTTTACTGGTATCATACAGATAACTGCTTATTCAGGACTGATTTTTATTGTTTTCAATGTATTTTTATCTACGTATCTCTATTGCTATTCCATGCAATGACTGATATTTAAAAAGGTTGAACTACATATAAGAGCTTTTTGCAAGTAGACAACGGATTACATACATGTAAACCTTTATGGTGATTTATTACTTAGTATTATACTATTGAAAAGGCCACATGTTTCGTTTAGTTTAGAATTTTTGATAAATTTTGGAAGACCAATGCCGTTTGTAGTTTTTGGTCGCAATCATTAACGACCTGGATGTTGCTCTAAAGTGATCATATAACCTACTTTTCAGATGACATAAACCAAATAGTATGTTGACATCTTTATACCAATATCTCCACGCAAGAGTTAGTGCTATAACTATTTGACGATAATTGTTTTATCAACTATACTAATCAACGAAAGTTTTGCAACACTTCCGATGAGGTTAAGAAGGACAAAACTGTGAGGATAGTAAATGCTCTGGTCTGATATTAACAGTACTCGTATTTCAAAAGGCTGTTGGGATGATTAAAGAAGAAAACAAAAACAGTATGATAACAATGTGAGCGAAAAAAAAAAATGAAAGATAAATCGAAATTTTGTTTGTTTTACATTTTCAATCAAAAGTTGTGTTGCTTAACTTGTTTCGAGTAGTATATTTTAACATATGAAAGCAATAAAAACGGAACCGAATAACTACCTACTCTGAGAATCAAGAATACTTATATTAATCATGGTATGTATATTTTTATCTTCTTTACTTTTTTACAACAAAAATGGATTGCTATAAACAACAACGTCAGAATAATAATAATAATTTTATACAAAATTTTGATAATAAAACAACTATTTTTAAAAAGAGCCATACATGTACGTGTGGCTAATTCATAGCAAGAAAACAATTAATTTGATTACGTCCGTGCTTCAATAGAATGTGTCTTATACGCATATTACTTTAATACAAGTAATAAATAGAAATACATAAGACTTCAAAGATTAATTTTACTGATTTTTTTTCTTCTTTTTTTGCATATTTCTCAGTCTTAAAAACTACAAGAAAGTATTCCATGCATATTCCGGAAGAACAGTTGAATGTGTTTAGGTTATTGGCACGCCGAGATGTTTTACCAAACGTGCACAGCTCACAAGGTTATATCCCATAGGATGTCATGTCGCCATACCCAATTTTGTTTTCTATTCTTATATCCTGCATTCCAAGGATGGAAAAGTTATTTTTTACGACCATGGAGATAATGCACTCGGACACTCAAGAACACCAAAGTATCTACATGTAAACTTTAAAAGTGACATACTTGTGTTGAAGAAAACAGTTTACCGTGAAAAAAATATATATATATTTTGGTTAAGGTGTCCTTATTCGGTTTTACAATAATTAGTTAATTATTAAAAAAATATCAAAATATCATTACAAAATTTATTTTTTTACAGACAAAACGAATAGCCGTGATCGGTGCCGGAGCCAGCGGACTTCCTGCTATTAAATGTTGTCTTGATGAGGGGCTGATCCCAGTCTGTTTTGAAATATCAGAGAGCATAGGTTTGTTATAAATTTCATTTTTTTTTATCAAATGTAGTTGTAGGTCAACAATGAACAAGCGCTTTTTTCATTCAGCCAATTCCGACTATTTTCTACAGTTTGTTCTTATATTATATCAACTCATCACAGTCTATATGTGCCTCTCCTAAGTTGTCTTTAGTTTTTAGGAGAATGAGAAAATGTGGTATGAGGGCCAATGAGTCAACTCTCCATCGTTGTCACAGTAAGTAAAAAGTAAACAATTATAGGTAAAAGTACCGCCTTCAACACAGAGCCTCGGCTCACATCGAACAGCAAGCTACATGTACAATGTATAAAACTCCCAAAATGACTGGTTTATAAACAATTCAACAGTAAACTCAACGGTCTTATCTATGTAAAACACGATAAACGATAAACACTTCTGAACCACATCAACAAACGACAACCACTGAACACCAGGTTCCTGACTTAGTAGTTGTCTACCATAACTGTTTATTGAGTAAAACTCTGGACGTTGGTATTCTCTTCATAATGTGAATAAATTTCATTATCCGGAACACGCTCCGGTTTTGTTTTGTGTTGCTAAGCATAAGTTGTCTAGTGTGTTTTGTATACAGTTGTTTGTATCTGGTCGTTTTTCGTTTTTGCCATGGCGTTGTTAGTTTGTCTTCATGTTATGCCATTGAGTAAGGATATGCCTTTGGGATATTCTGTCTGTAAATTCTGAGCAATGGAATATACTTGCTGAACCTTCTAAAGAAAAATATGAATGAATCTGCAATTGACAAAATCACTGTCACAATAGACATTTTATCCTGCAGTTCGACATTTTTTAAAAGGTGGTAACCAACACTTTCACTAAAATAAATTTGGCTAGTTTAATTTTCCTAAAAAATTTTCAAAGTATTTACTTTAACCCTTTAACAAAAATATAAAAATTTCAAAAATTTTGAACCAACCATTTTTATCAGAAAAATTACACCGGTTATACAGCAGTTTGACAAACACCAATTTTGATCACTGAGAATCTTAATATTCCATTTACAACACAACGTAATCAAAACGTTTAGATGACGTTACAGAGTTATCTCCCTGTAGTGTTAGGTACCACCTTAATATACAAATGAAGGTTCACGAATACATTTCATGTTAAAACCGTATACTATATAAATATGCTACTCAGGTTTCCTGCTGCTATTCCGAGCAAAGCAAACGGATATATCCAGCTTACTGTTTTTTTCACATTAATGCCTCGTTCACACGTACATTTAATTCGAATTGAATTCGAATCGAATGCGAATCGAATTCGCTAATCGCGTTATTTTTTTTTTTTTTTTTAATTCGAATTAATTGGTTAATTCGAATTATCCAATTCGCGAATACGCTGTTAATACGAACTAAAAGTTAACGTCGTTTGGACAGTAAAGCGAATTTGACGCGCATTGTAATTCGAATTAGAATATGACGTTAGGACGTAAAACGTTTTGAATGCGAGTTAAACTTATTCGAATTAGTTAATGCGAATCGAATTCGGATTACGTGTGAACTCAGCATGAAGGTTGGTGTCTGATGCTGAGTTCACACGTAATTCGAAGTCTCATGCAAACAAGACCGGAAAAGGAAGAAGATTTCTGCGCGAATGCGGGGAAAATCGAAACAGGAAGTAGATCTGAACGATTTTGAGTTCATTAGTATGCAATATAAGCAAAGAAACGCTATCATCAGGTAACGTTTTTTCATATAAAAAAATATTAAAAATGAAATTGGTATTGCGTCCCTTCCTATTTTATACTAGACTGATAAATATAAATTTTACTCAAAGTTTCATACAAACGAGACCGGAAAAAGGAAGTACATTGTAGAGTTCTGCGCAGATACGGGAATTCAAAACATGACATCAAAAAAATTAAACGATTTTGAGTTCATTAGTACAATGAAAATGTCGGGAAAATTTTCCCGTTTTTTGTTTTTGTTTTTTTTGTTTTTTTTTTTTTATTGATTTTTCTACTGTTATTGGGGACTTTGTCCCCATATTAAGTTCATTGAAATGCATGTATATGGCATGTCTTAACTAATCTAATGTCTAACAAATGAAAAATATATTAAATTTAGGTGGATTATGGAATTATACTCCCGAAGCACGAGATGGACGAGGTACGGTTATGAAATCTACGGTCATCAATGTCAGCAAGGAACTTATGGCTTTCAGCGACTTCCCTATTCCGAAAGAATTCCCAATGTTTATGCACAATACCTTCGTTCAGAAATACCTGGAAATGTATGCTGAACAGTTCAATCTTCTACGACACGTGCAGTTTCAAAAGGAGGTACTGTGACATGGTTAAGAATACTTTTACGATCTAGAAACGATAGCTTGTTAAATTAAATGACTTAGTTAGCAAGTTCCATGTATATGAATATGGGTTAGGCCTATTATGTGTGATCAATAAAAATGAGACAGCAGACAAACACAGATTATATGCTACCAAAAAGTTAACATATTTTCTGAGAAGCAACTGTTCAGTGTTGTGTTTACTGTACCGTTGTATATACAGAAAGAGCAAAGTCTCTCTTTAATGTTTATAACAGGAAATTACAACTTAATTCCAACACTTAAAATTTATTAACCTTCTGCATGAAGACTTTTTAAATATGGGTTCTTTTTCGTATTGGTGGCTACTTCGGTGGGAACCTTCTCTTCAGGTTTAGTAGATAGTGTGGTAATATTTTTTTTTTATTCATTATTGATAATTAGTTTGATGTGAATCTTTTCTTCCTTTATGATAGTTAATTTGGTGTGAACCTTTTCTTCCTTCATGATAGTTAATTTGGTGTGAACCTTTTCTTCCTTCATGATAGTTAGTTTGGTGTGAACCTTTTCTTCCTTCATGATAGTTAATTTGGTGTGAACCTTTTCTTCCTTCATGATAGTTATTTTGGTGTGAACCTTTTCTTCCTTCATGATAGTTAATTTGGTGTGAACCTTTTCTTCCTTCATGATAGTTAATTTAGTGTGAACCTTTTCTTCCTTCATGATAGTTATTTTGGTGTGAGCCTTTTCTTCCTTCATGATAGTTAGTTTGTTGTGAGCCTTTTCTTCCTTCATAATAGTTAATTTGGTGTGAACCTTTTCTTCCTTCATGATAGTTAATTTGGTGTGAACCTTTTCTTCCTTCATGATAGTTAATTTAGTGTGAACCTTTTCTTCGTTAATGGTAGTTAATTTGGTGTGAACCTTTTCTCTATTATATATAGGTAGTATGTTGTGAACAAACTGTTGATTTTGAGAAAACAGGAAAATGGACACTTAAAATAAAAGACATAAAAAGCGGAAAAATCACCAACGAAATATTTGATGGTGTTATGGCGGCTACGGGTCACCATGCAGTGCCATTTTTGCCAGCTTTTGATGGTCAGGATACATTTAAAGGTAGAACTCTACATACCGTGCAGTACAGAGACTCGTTAGAATTTTCCGGAAAACGTGTACTTATCATTGGTATAGGAAATTCTGGTGCCGATATTGCATGTGAACTCAGTCGTGTTAGTTCAAAGGTAATAACTTCAACCGAACATTGATTATAGTAATCTTTTTCACTTTGTTGGTCTCAAACAGGAACCAGAATCGGTTATGCTCTTTTACAAACGAAATAGGTTTTCTTTATTTTCTACATGTCCTAGGAAACTGCAAAAATACGGTATTTCAATAGGGCGTTGAAAGACTTTATATATTATAAGATATAATACAAATTTCGTGCATCCGAAACGCTTTTCTGGATTTATTGTCACCAGGAACGCTCAAAGTCGAATATTTGAAATTCAAAATTAGATGTCCCAAAACAGTTGAAGAGCTATATGTCCAAAAGAACCTAAAAAATGGCAAATCCGTCTACGGTCAACTTTGCCTGAGGGAGTTTAACCCCAAGTTTCGTTTAATTTCCAAATTTATAAACGAATAATTTAGAAAGGCTTTCTTGTAAACTCGATCAATCATGTCAAAACTTTCTTATAAGGCCAAATAAAAATATATGTGTGGTTCCAGTTACCCTACCGTCCCTACTTTTTTGTCTTAAAAATAGCCTACCCTAAAGATTTTATTGTCATTTTTCATTAAGCACTGTTGAAGTCAGAATGTTGCTCCCATAGACTCAATGTAAAAAAAAAAAAAAAACATAAAAAATTAAAAAAAATCCCTACCTACCTACCCTAACTTTTTTCAGATGTAACTGGAACCACACATACTATTTTATTTGGCCTAACCTTCAATACTTAGTCTTTACTTACTCCACAAAAGATTAACATAAAACGAACTATATTCAATGATAAAAGATCATCTGTGGGCATCGGTGGAATTGCTACACCTCGTTTACAATAAATACAATATTTTTAGCGCGTTTCTACTGCTTATTCATATTCTGATCATTATTTTTTTTTTTTATGATTTTGTTTTTTTGTTCAGTGTTCTAAATTAAAATCATTCCGAGGCTTACGTCAATGGCAATTGATCATAAATAAGCAATGAAGTTTATAGTAGACTATACTGCATGTTGTCTAAAATATGTTTTTTTCTAATCATCTTTAAATTTTTCAAAAAATTTAAATTTGCATTTTCATAGGTCGTTCTAAGTACTAGAAGTGGAAGTTGGGTTATTCAGAGGATAGGAGATAAAGGGATGCCATTTGATATGCTTGGGACAACAAGAGCAGTTCAGTACTTCCAAAAATGTTTGCCTCTCTTATTATTGAACAGCTTAACAGAGAGGCAGATTAACGCACGATTTGATCATGAGAAATATGGGATAAAGCCAAATTATCCTCCAAGAGCACAGGACCCCTTAATTAGTGATGAATTTCATTTGAAAATAGCAAATGGGCTAGTTCAGATAAGACCAAATGTTAAACATTTCATGAAAACTAGTGTCGTCTTTGTTGACGGATCGGTGTATGATGATATAGACGTTGTAATATTTGCGACTGGATATAAAATAGGATTTCCTTATGTTGACAAAAAAGTTACGGAATCTAGAGATAACGTAGTGGACCTGTATAAATTTATTTTCCCGCCAAATTTAACTAAACCAACTTTCTCTGTTATTGGATGTGTCCAGCCGTTGGGATCAATTACTCCAGTATCCGAACTACAGAGCAGGGTTGCTACACGTGTTTTAAAGGTAAAACTACTTTACTCCTCTCAAATATTATGAAACATAACTACCATGTCGGAAAAATATGATGTGATGCTTAAAAAAAGGCCGGGATTTGTTACAAATGCGGTAAATTTACAATGTAGTAAAACAAACTTCAACAAAAGCATATAAATATAGATTATAAAATTTGGTAAATGTCACACCTATGTTTTAGTTGCTATTCAGTGGCGCAGAACTTCTGAAAACAACAAATAAAAAGTTGAACAAAAAACTCGTTGCGAAAGTCTTATAGTATAAATAGTTTGTTAGTTTTATCTTTCATTTCCTCTTTTATTTCCATTAACAAATCTTTCATTTCCTCTTAATTTCTAACAAATCTTTTATTTCCTCTTTTATTTCCATTAACAAATTACCACAAAAATTTGGTTGGCGCACGAAAATGTCCCCTTTCCCCTTCCCTACGTCCCTATGTCGTTTTTCATTTGATTTGCCGTATTATTTGGATGTTAAACATGTTCCTTGCAGTTAATTATTCAAAGGTACCTTTTCATGTAAATGGTCATTGTCTTTTTGTTCTGGTATTCGTCCTCGCCAGGTTTATAGGCAACAAACATATTGATTGGTGCTCAGATGTTAAAATTCCTTTGCTTTGTTTGATAAAAAGCAAATTTCATCACGTACGCCTCGGATGAGTTAGAAACAGATTTGATCATGACCGTTAACCCAAAGGACAAAGTAAAAAAAATGCATAGTTTTGTAGAGAAATCAGGCTGTTATATATTAGTTTCCTCGTTAGAATTGTTTTTACATTTTGTATTTTGGGGTCTTTTATAGTTTTATATGCGGTATGGGTTTTTCACTGAGTTTAAGGCCGTACGGTGACCTATAATTGATAACTTGCATGTAATTTGGTCTCTGGTGGAGAGTTTTCTTATCGCCAACCAAAGTAATTTACCACATCTTATTTTTATATGGTGTACATTATAGGGAGAAGTGCAATTGCCGACAAGCAAGCAGATGTGGGATGAAATCTACCAGAAAAGACAGGCACTAGCCAAGAATTATACTTATTCATTACGTCACACTGTCATGGTGGAATTTATTGATTATCTTGATGAATTAGCAGAAATTATAGGTTGCAAACCTCGACTGTGTAAGTTTAGTTTTAATTATTAAAGTAAAAGATTGCACTTTCATGACGAATTTTGATTGAAAGATCCTTCTACGCAGTTAAAAACAGGAAAAAATTCTGAAGATAGTTTTTGAATTATGAAATTCGTCAATCTAAAATTGAGAATGAAATGGGGAATGTGTCAAAGAGCAACAACCCGACAAAAGAGCAGAAAACAACACAGCAGGGTCTACAACACATCAAGTAAATCTTGCACCCGGAGGCGGGTTTCAGCTGCCGCTTAACAAAATGTTTACTTGTTCACTGAACAAGGACGTCACAGCAGACTCCAAAACATATAACAGTGAACTAATTAAAAATTTAAGCAAAAATTCAAGACTATAAACAAACTTTAAGGCTAGCGGCTCGTTAGAGGCTCCTGAATTGGGACAGGTGCAAAGATGCGGCGGGGTTAAACATGTTTCGAGAGAGATCAACTCTTCACCTTTAATTTTGTTTACATCTTCCTATTTCAAGTGTTGTTATAAATGTAGTAAGTCAAAAATTGGAAAAAAAAAAGAATAAATATTTCAATATCAAGTTGTTTTCAAGATTTTACAAAATTGCCCGAAACCTTTTAAATTACAAATCAAATGCATTGTTTTGTTGGCACTGATAAACATATTTTATATTTCAAGGTAAATTGTGGCTCACAGACCCCAGTTTGGCCTATGCCTGCACCTTTTATCCGTGTGCAGCTTACCAGTATCGTCTAATGGGACCACTTCCATGGAAAGGAGCAAGAGACGCCATCTTTACACAATGGGAGAGAACCCTTTTTCCATTGAAACACCGAACCATTAAAGATGAAAATGAAACGCATTCAAGATATCATTATTTTGTAGTATTATGTGTCTCTGTTTTTGCTTTTCTGACATACATACTATTTGTAGGACATATGTAATCCTTTTGTTTGATAGAAAACAAATGCTTAATATGCTTTCATTTTGATGATCTAATACGTTACGATACTTTTTTATTTATCTAGAATTATAGATGATATAAATAAAAATAGGCAAATGTAAGTAAAGATATTCTTAAAAAAACAAAAGATGGCTGGGTGCGCGCACATTGGAGGTAAATGTTCATGTTTAAGAGATGAAATAAAACACCTACTTATTATAATAATTAACCTTTTTCTTATTTAGTCATTCACTATGACTATGAATTATCATACTGGTTCGTTGGTTTTTCGTGCCTCAGTTTTACAATTCCATATTTAGATATCACGTTAAATTGTAACATTAAGGATGACACGAACTTCTATAATAAAGTGCACAGGTTAATAAAAGAAAAACTTGCTAGAAATCATGTGTTCATGATTCTTGCAAAAAAATGTAATTGTAAGTACTGAAAGCCTCTTTTGGTTATTTTAAAGGGTTGTAAAAGAGTTGACCATTTTCAAATTTTTAGAATTAAGTGCTACGGCGCTTCATACAAAATGTTTTTCGGTCAACGAATTTACACCTCAAAAAATTTACCAAAAATATTCAATTCTCAATTACAGTATCCAGGACAATTCATTTCGTTTCGTTTCTGACATATAAAACTACGAAATTTCTTTCAATAACATAACGGGATATTTCTAATCCGTATCTTTTTATTCGGCCGTCATAGACGGGATGTGCTACATTGTATGTGGTTTACAGTTGTCTTTCTGTCCATCCACACGTCTGTCTGTTCGTTATAAAAAAAAAAGAGCAAGAGAAGACATTGATAGATTCCATGACACTTGTATATATGGGTGGAACAAAGTTTTTATTTTTTTATTTTAAGATTTTTTTTATCTTTCTCAGATAACTTGAACATAACCGTCAGCTTTTGTGCATTTTTTCCTCATGTTGCACACATTACTCGAAATTTAGGCTGTTGATTGGGTTAAAAAATGTAATCTCACTTTTTATTCCAATTTTGAAAATTTTGTAATATGTTTCTCCAGTTTTGTGACTTTAACCATCAAATGACATGTCACATATTACCTTAAGTAGTATCTAAATTGTGCTTGATAGAATAGGCAAAAATAAGTCTTTGAAATAGAAAGTTTTTTTCGATAAGTCATTCCCGAGTTATTGGACTTTTAACCGTATAAGTTACGACAAACTTTATTAAGATGTCCTCTGACCTTTCCAGCAGGACCCTTCTATTGACTTCAGAGTTTGTGTCTCATTCAAAATAACTTTACTCGTTATAAACTGCAATATGCACATTAAAGACGGACGAATCACGTGCTACTGTCACAGCTGAATGATAAAACCGGAAGTACATGTGGCTTTCAAACATTCGAAGCACTGGGGAATTTTATTCATTAACGACATAAGATGTATATTAAAATCTTATAATTACATTAGATGTATGTTTCATGATAATACTTTATCCTGGTTGGCTAACTGCACATCACGTGTTATTCCGTAAGCAGTTGCATTGCTCAATACAACTTTTCATTCATGATAACACGTGGTCCAACAATAAAGTGCACAGGTGAATTAAATAAAAAAATATATAAAAACATGTGTTTTCATGATCATAGCTAAAAAATGTAATTATAAGTATTGAATGCTTCTTTTTGTAACTTTATAGGGTTGTAAAAGCGTTGACCGTGCGCACATTTTTAGAATGAAGCGCTTCCGCGCTTCATACAAAATGTACTTCGGTCAATGCTTTTACACCCCAATAAAGTTACAAAAAGAAGCATTCAAGTCTTAAATAATAACTTTTTAAACTATGGTACGATTACTTCTGCATGTTCTGCGAAACTTCCCGTAATTATGAAGATATATTCTTAATGTGTTAAGCATGTTAAGCATAGATGTTCTTTTAATAATAATTGTCGTTATTTTTATCTTTTCTATTGGTGTTTAATTAATTTAAATATATCCGTGTTCATTGACATTAGTTTTACAAAAGTAATTAATTAAATATATAAATTCTTGGAAATGGAGACTAATTATAACAAATATATCGTACCATTATTTGTTGCAACATGTTAACATTTCTGAAAATATAAAAACGATAATTAAACAAACATGATGTTGTTTTCATGTTATTTACGGAAGTCATAGTCCACACATCTACAAACAATTAATAAAAGTACGATAGTTTATGCGACAGATGCGAGAATGAAAACATGTACACCATAGAATACAATTTAAAGAATGCGTTCACGTTGCTGAGTTTATTAGAACAACGTTCTCTATTTTTCTTCAAAATCCTTCGTAATAAGAAAAGACAACTCACCATGTACTTGTATAATTACAGTCACTATTCTGTTGTAATTCGACAATAACCTTTTCTTGTGAGTATATTAACCTCTCTTGCAAGATCTTGAAACATATATTATATTCAAACAAAATACATTTTCCCACACAAAACAAGTTTGCTTACAGTTACAATAATTAGTAAAGTATACAAGATAAAAGATGAACTCGCGTTATCTTAACTTTATATCACGAGATTTCTAAAACAATCATATTCTTTTGTTTCTCCTTTGTATATAAAAATGTAGCTTGTCATCTTGTTACAAAATATTCTTTTATACTGCATCTTGTTTGCAGGAAAGGTGTCTGTAAGGGCGTCAACAATTAGTTTTCTTTTCTTTCGTGCACTTTTATGTGTTACTTTCAAGATTTTCGTGTGAACGAAGCTGTTCTTTTTTTGCTCAGCGTCGTAAGTATTAAGTTTGGTTGGTTTTTATATGTTTTTTGGGGTGTTTTTTTTTATTTTGCCATTTGTTTTTGTAACATATTTTTATTATGCTTTTCATTATAACGTGAATAATTATAATTATTACTTTCCATTTAAAAAACAAATTCACAAGTTCACATAATACAATGATGTATATGATTATCTATTTTGTTATAATTGGGAACAATTGTTAAAAGACCAGTAGGAATTTACAATACGCAGTTGACAATTTGATGAAGTTATATCATAATCAATATTTTTTAAACTATCAAATTGTCGACTCAAATCTAAATGAATGATAAGTTCAAATAAAAATAAACTAGAAAATCAGTGCAATGGCATAATTCCCGAAAATGTATCGGATTAATAATGTAACAGGAGAACCTAACGATTCCAAGAAAGTTTCTTTAAAATTAGGTTATTGTTATTATTAGGATTTTGTTAATAAAAGAGGTTTACCTTCTGTTTTCCGTATATGCAAACTTTTAAATTTAATTCTTGAAAAAGAAAAGAAAGAGAAATCTATTGAATTTAATTGTACTGCTCTTCAAGTTACTTTTCATTTTCATAATTAGGTCTTCGAACAAAGGCCTTTTTAACTTTTATTCGAAAGTCACCGCCAAGTTCCTTCGAAGACGAAGAGCACGTAGCGAACATAAATTGCAATGTTTATTTACATGCTATTTTGTTTTAAATCATATTTCAGATTTAACTGACATTGTTCTGGAAGATGATTTCAAAATATTTCAAACCAGTTATCAACTACAGTAGTTGGGCCGACAGATTTAGCAGTATATGGACATTTCTTGCCTTTATAATAATTGCGCTTGTTGCAGCATGGCGTCACCACGTCGGACCAAATGTGTCATGCTACTTACCATATGGACTGAGATACCAGCCGAATTTTACATCAGAAATGTCCAAGTATATACACGATAGATGTTGGTCCGCTCGACAATTGACAGTATACTATCCAGAACACCGATACGAGTACGCCGTTGTTTCTGACGAATATTATAATCGAAGGAAAGATAGCAGACGTACACTTTACCAGTGGTTACCTGTCATAATTGCTTGCCAGGCCTTGTTCTTTAGGTTACCAGATGTGCTTTTGCGAGTATTTGATTCACTGTTTGGATATGGCTCCTCAAAGATAGTAGGACTTGTACGTGGATATAAATCCTTGTCCGCCATTGACAGGACAGCGTTGGCAAGAGAATTGGCAAATTATTTTAACGTTATCTTTGCATCACGGACATTAAAGAAGATTGGGATATTAGCTGTTGTAATCATTTTTGTGAAAATTTTGTTTTTTGCCAATGCCTTAACTCAGCTTATTCTTCTCGACGAATATTTATCTCCCACGAATGAATCTTCTTATGGACAGCATATTGTTGATGGCATTATCAGCAGGAACTATTCCGAAATAGATCCCTCACCAGCGTTTCCACGTGAAGTTTATTGCTATGTCAATCTCCATCGGTTCATTCCCAACTTGAACCATACGTTGCAATGTTCAGTACCTGTCAATGAATTCAATGAGCAAATATGTTTCTTCATGTGGGTCTGGTTACTGGTAGTTTGTGTAGCAGCTGCTCTCAGTCTTGTTGTCTTTATTATCAAGGGATTCGTACCTATTTTCAGAGAACGGTAAGAAGTTTATAAATATATTTATTGCTTTTTGACACAGTGACTATCTGTATATGTGTTTAAATTTCTTTATATGTATACTGTATGACTGTGTAGTAAGCTTGTTCAAGTATTTCAGCGATTTAAATTCAACAATAGCTGCAAATTGTTCTGCCATTTTGACGTCCTGAAAATAACGACCATGTTTGATGACTAAAACAGAGAAAAAAGCTGAACGGGTCCATGTAACACTTATCAATTCAAAACGGTTTGCCTAATATATATCTTATTTCAAATATAACAATGTTAAAGCTGCAACTCGAATGTAAAACCTTTTAAAGAAAATTTTCAATGAACAAATAAGGTTAATGCAACAATAATATATTGAGTTAGTTCCCTTTGTATATTTGTAGTTTTAGTTGAAGAGTTATCATGCAAAAGAAAACCTAGAACCCTACTTGCAACGTCTGATTTTATCCAAATTTGGATTGCTGTTGAAAATTATAGTGGTATTTTTTATAACATTGGCCAAGGTCTAGCTTATTTCGGAAATTAAATACGATCGAAATACGAAAATATTTCAGAAATTCATGTTTTACCGATTATGGCTTATTTGAATACACTCGAAACGGTCAAATAAAAATCATCACCTGCTTTTTACGTTTCGGATTGTCCATAAAATCATTTTGCTTTCAAATAATATTAAAAATGCAGTTATGGTTTGAGTCTTATAAATCAGTTGTTAAAAGATGAGTTTTTTTTATTAAAGTATATCTGTTTATTTGGTCAAAGTTTTTTTTCGCTGCTGATAATTTTACAATTTAATTTGTTTGAAATATATTGTAAATTTCTGAGCCAAAAATATTACTTTTGTTCAGAGCACCAGAAAACGAAAACTCTCCACAACAAAATTACAATAAAATAAAAAGAAATAAACATGACTTTGACTATTTTTCTGTTGATTAAATCCAACCAGAAACGACCTCCACAATATGTTTTCAGTTTCATATGAAATATTTAGTGAAAAATCAAAAGTTTACTTCGGCTAGTATGCACTGTGAAGATATACTTGTTAACCTGTTTCTGTCCTCCCGGTCCCTCAGGAATATGTTTGTACATAATTTATTTAAAATACAAGCAGCGAATAAATAAATGGACAAAAACTCAAAGTATATCATGTATGTTTACAAGCCAGATAGCATTGATGAATGTTTGCATGTCATTGTTTAGTGTTTAAACACGATGTTAAAGTCATAAGAAACTTCAAATTAAAAAAAAATATGCATATGTTTTTTTTATAATTAAATGGATAGTTTTCATTATACAACTTATGTACATATACTTTTTTTCTGAGGAAAATTCTTTAATTTGTCCACATTTAAAAGAAGTTTACTTATTTTTAATTACTTCCTTTCAATTCGCCGACATATTTTCCGTATGCATAGTGACCTGAGCGTAACCCTCCTCGTAAAAATCCTGTGGTCGCAGTACGCATGGATCTGTCATTAAAATAAACAATTCTCTGATTGTACATGTTAAACACGTGCTCAATACCCTTGCTTTTTGTTATTTGTTTACTATAAGGTGACAATCGGTAAACTTCGGCTTCAAAACACGGCATTTAATGAGCAGCCATATTTGTTAAATCATAACAGACAGAGAGAAAAAAAAATTGACGATTATACGTTCTATTTGCGTAAAAAATGAGAAAATCGCGCACAGAGGACTAAGTTTATGATATATACATGCATTGGTAAAAGAATTGGATAAACATTTTTTTCACCACTCACTCGTTTCATATGACTTTAACATAATGTTTGCCTGTACAGTTTTCTGGAAAATCATTAGAAATAACAAATGCGAAGGAACTTTTTTGTTTTAATATGTTCTACTTTCAAGTATGTTCTTTTTTGACCGGGCCCGATTACGTGATGCTACGTCTTGCAAAGTCATACAAAGTCTGACTACCCAAATTATTTTGCAAAGAATTCCGCTCAAGCCAGTACTAGTACGTCTTAAACGTGCAGTGAGGTGAGAATTTTGTAGCTCCGTGATGATAGCCGCCTGACTCGGATTTTGAGCAATAAAAGCGCTGTTTTTTTGCTTTTTTTGTTGCTGTGCATGTATTGATTTTGTGTCAATCATATATTACCACATACCCTTTGTTTTTCTATCAATTTAAAACCATATATCATCTGATCGTCATTTTCCCTCTCTCGAAATTAAATTGTTATCGAGAGAGGCTTTCGTCTAAAAACTGGAAAATCTTAACATCTCGAATGAAAAATCTCTGATTCTGCTTGATGCGATGGTTCAATCTTTGTTTGTTTGATTGTATTGAAGCACAGCATACATACATGTATATATAAATATACATTTGGGCATATTTTATCATGTTTGTTTATCGTGTCAACATTAAGATTTTATCTACTTTATTTCAGATTCATACTTAAATACCTGAAGATGGCCAGTCTTGCACCAACTAAGACTCAAACGGCAACATTCACCAATTCAGTCATTGGACAAGATGGAATCCTTCTTTTAAAACTGATCAGGGAAGTCTCGTCTGATATTCTCGTACGAGACATAGTTGTCAAAATCTGGTACCTTCATTATATAGAACCTAGGAGCAAGGATCAGAGTGTTCAATATCCTGATAAATCTACCGGTTACAAAGTTTAAACGAGATTTGAGTTGGCGTCATTGATTTGACTGGAAGTGCTTACTTTGCTTTATGTATTTTTCATTGTATAGTGTGTTTGTGTATGTGTAGGATTTTATTTTTAGAGAAAACTGTTGTTACATAAAACGTAAATGCCATTATAATAAGTTTGCTGTTGCTTGATTAAAATAATAAAAAATAAAGTACTCTTACTTTTTCGGGAGATTTCTCTATTCCCTATGAATAAATGCTTGCGAATATTTGGGAAGGTTTATCAAATAAATTTGAAAGGAAAAAGATGACACAAATTTTATACAATATAAAAATATATGTTAAAGATTGATAACATAGGGGAGTAGCAATCCAACCAAAGAGGAATTAAACGATTTAAATTGAAATAAATGTTCCAAAAGGTCTATTTCAGTATGCAGGTAATAAGGTAGATCATAAGTATGTATTTTTTGAGACAGAATTTTCTTATAATTTGCTAAAAGGAAGATTTTACTATGTTCTTTTCAAAAATTTAATAAAAAGTATGGGTCACCGTGCTATTTTTCAAGCTATGAGTCGTTGAAAATTGCCAAAATTTGGTAAGTTTGTTCATGACAAAAACACATTAGTGTGCATACAAAAAATTCTATGAGATAGAATTTTGAAATAAATTGTGGGAAGGTAGGTTTCATAATATGTTTTCAGAAAATAAAAAGAAAACATGGTGTCATCGAACTTGTTTTCTTGCTACAAGAAAAAAAATAAAAAAATCTCCTATTAGTCCAGTATAAATTTTGTACTAAAAGAGTTATCTCCCCTTAAATGGCTCATTTGAAAAAAATGTTTCCAAAACCAAAAAAATGATATTTGTTAAAACATTTTGTATAATACAATGAATTAACAAGTTTTCTTTATATGGAAACAAAACAGTCTAACCATGAAATTGCAAATCTGTCTCCAAATTTGCAGATTTAAGCAAATAACTAGACCGATTTTGTACTGTGATTGTACAATCCAAGATGGCGTTATACCATGTATCTACCTTATGTAAGTATAACCGGAAGAAAAGTGACTTTAGGAACTTTTACAATATTTCGCAAAGTGCTTTACATGAACTCTGGTTTTGAATTGAATATTTATATGAACTCTCGTTTTGAGTTTCTATTTCTATGAACTCTCGTTTTATTTTAAATTGAATATTTCTCATTTTAGTTTTAGTTAAATATTCTTGTTTTAAAGGTTCCTGTTTTCTTAAATATAATGTTTCTTATTTCAAATATCCAAAGAGATTATAGATTTACTATTTTACAACTTAATCCGATGGCTGTCAACAGTGTGAGAGATAATACATTTATCTAACACTCGAACTACAAAAAGCAATTATCGCTATTTTATAAAGTTAAGCCGGAGGACAATGATCAGCTTATTATTACATAAGATTGGACAATTACATTTATATTTAATGAACCTTTTATAATGTTTTAATACCCTTATCTTGGACTTAATTTATATGTTTTGTAAACTGTTGCTGGGGCAGTCTTCCCCTAGCTTTCGAACTAAACTTGTGTTAATAAATTTGTATATATTTTATACGGTCTTGCGTTTAAAACAGCCATATTGTCAATTATAGACCTACAAACTTTAGTGTAACCCGTGCCGAAGTTCACGGAGTTAGACCGGAATTTCACGGGGTTATATAAGCTTTACGAGGTCTTAGGGATAGTTAAAACAATTGAAAAGAAAGTAAGACCAATACTGGGTCTTGTACAAAGAGAGTTGTAACATTTCATACTATCCGGGCGAACATTAATTGGCTGTACGACATATTTCAAAATAAGCTTACACGCGACACTTCTACATCATAAAGCACCAGACCAAATATTAACGATAATCCATTTCAACAGAAGCCTATAAAACTTTCCGTACACGGTGAGTGTCGTAAAATTTCAAACTATCAGGAAAAAAAGGAAGTGGCTTACGACAGATGTACAAATTGCTTAAACTCTACAACAAGCTGCAGACCAAATATTTAAGATGATTCTATTCAATAAAAGCCAGAAAAAATAAAATTGCTCATGTACGATGAGTCGTAAAATTTTAAACTACCATAAAAACAAGAAGTGTCTTCACGACAGATTTACATATTGCTTACACGCTACAACTCAACAGAGTCGATCTCTGGACGGAATAAAATTATTCGCTTCCGCAGAAGTCAAGAAAAGTGTGACGAATATTTTCCGTGTATAATGAGTGTCGTAAAATTTCAAATTATATAAAAAAAAAAAACAGAGAAACTCAGCGGTGAAAATTTCAAACAATTGACTAACAGGAAGTATCTGTCATGTTCTTTTGAAAGGACTAATGGACGGACAGTTCTAGTACATTGATGTAAACGTGTTTCTTACTTACCTTTTTTCTTTTTAAACTAATATACAATTGTAACTGATTGATAATTTGTTTAATATTTTTCTGAAAATCAAATTGTCATAGTATTTACAAAAACAACAGAACAATACCACTGTAACAATAATAAAAACTTTATTCGTAAGCAATACAGCTCATAGAATATATATATTTAACAAACATTCACAGCGCAATAGCAACAGTGTCCAATTAATAATACTGCCCAAACAACATGAAATCGCAAAGACAGAAAATATACAATACAGAAACCATTTACATATCTTTTCAGCAAGATATAAATATTTTCATTAAATACTCAATTGTTTTATATTATAGATAGACATCAGTTATAAAAGTTTGGATAGTCATGTCCAATAATAAATTTTAGTATACATTTTTCTTAAAATGGCATATTTTCACACAATAAAATAAAATGACATAAACGCATATATCAATCAATGTTAAGAGATCAGCTATGAGAAGATAAACGGTATTTACAAATGAATGATTTATACATGCATATGATTTACATAACGATAAAAATAGCAACCATTTGGACCATAAATAAATCTATAAAAATGACATTTCGATGATTTTCAAAATACATTTATGCAATGTATTTATTTTTAAGATATTGAAAATTAATTTCAATGACTAGATTAAATAAAAAAAATCGTTTCTTTTAAAAATTTAACAAATAAAACTTCTTCAAATGTTTAGAATCTGGTGTTTTCCTTTTCCTTTACGATTTCTTTTTCTGTACACTGCAAAACTATTTCTGGGTAGGCAGTCTTTTTGCAATCATTGGATTTCTCTTCCTCTGTCATCTTCCTGCTGCACATGTTGCCGAATAAATATTCAAGTAAACAAAGTAAGAAGGCAGCCCCACTTAGGAAACCATTAAAACGGAACGACATATCCCAGTTACCCGTTATGTCCTCCAACCAACCTGTAATTCAAATAACATAGTGAGACCTTTTAAACTTAATAGGACGTCGACAAGGAGGGCGGTTTTTAAAGACCTTGGCTATCAATGGTTCTTGCACGGACTGCCCTGGCTTGCGCCTATTTGGACAGTAACATAATGTATGATTTACCAGGTGGTAATTGTCGTAATTTAGAGTGATCTTAATGTCTGTTTATATATATAAAAAAAAAAAGATGTGGTATGATTGCCTATGAAACAACTGTCCACAACAGACCAAAATGATACAGACATTAACAGCTATAATAGGTCAGCATACGGCCTTCAACAATGAGCAAAGCCCATACCACATAATCAGCTATAAAAGGTCCCGATATGACAATGTAAAACAATTCAAATGAGAAAACTAACTAAAAAAATATTTAACACATAAACAAATGACAACCACTGAATTATAGGCTCCTATAAATATCGACGTCGTGTGTGATTTCATATTTTAATTGTCTCTACCAATCACCTGTTGGTAGAGACATCAAGGCAGATGCCTAAATTATTAACGATATAATACTTTGCTTTTTTCAAACACCCGATCAAAATTAGGGGGCTCAGAGCTTTTTTTAAAGCCCAGCTTGCGCTAAATTGTCACACATTTAAGAAAGAAACTCGGGATAATAAGATATAAGAAGATGTGGTATAAGTGCCACTGAGACAACTCTCCATCGAAGTCATTATTTGTAAAAGTAAACCATTATAGGTCAAAGTACGGTCTTCAACACGGAGCCTTGGGTCACACCGAACAGCAAGATAAAAAGGGCAAAAGGACATTTGCGTGAAAATAAAGTCTTAGAGTACTTAACGACTTTCCAATTGAAAAATAAAATAATAGAAGATTGATCGAATAATGTAAATAATTATATTATAAGTATATAAAACCTAAGGTTACTACAACTTCTTGAAACTTATATGATTCCATTATTTCAACCAGTGTTAAAAATAGTCGAAAATAAAGTTACATTCGGTATCCGTAGTGATCAAAACAACAATAGAACGCTAAAAACTTGCGCTAGTAAGTGAAGTGTCATGGCGTCACTCTCGAACGATACCGATCAGGCAAGTCTGATGACTGTCTTAATCGATAATACTTAAACTGTTAGATCATTGACACGATCTGCTTACCCTTCCGGAGCACCTGAGATCACCCATGGTTTTTGATGGGGTTCGTGTTGCTCAGCCTAAAGTTTTCTATGGTGTGTTTTGTGTAATCTTGTTTGTCTGTTGGTAGTTTTTTTCGTTTTGTACCAGGACATTTTCAGTTTGCTTTCGACTTAGTATGACTTAGAATATTCCATTGGTATCTTTCGCCTCTCTTCTAGAATACTGTATCACAGTTAAGATATCATTGTCCGATGTCATTCTTTTAAATTAATTTTTATAAAATATTTTCACAAAACTTATCTTGTTTTTTAGTTCTTACCTGCAAGAGGTTGGGTTAACAATGTTGATACAGCAACACCCATGTATACAAGTCCAAAACCAGGTGAAAAGTCATTAAGTCCTACACAGTCTATCACAATTACTCCAACTAAACTCCATGCAGATCCAGAAAACAAAGCCACAAGTACTGCATACACAAATAACGACTCCTGGCATAATACAAACGGAATGCAAATGGCAGACACACAACTGCCTAAAGAACATATCATTAGTATCGTAGTTCGTTTCATGATGTTCAGGTCGCCTACCCACCCTAAAAATATTCTGCATACAATTTCTGATGCACCAACTAATGAAACAGAAAGTGCAACTGTTTCTTTTCCCAACTGAAGCGATCGCACTTGTCCCGGAAGTGCAACAAGATTTCCACCAAAATTGGCAAGTTGAAAACATACCGCCATAAGGTAAATAGTAAACCTTTTGTTTTCGAATAGTCCAACCTTGACAATTCTTTTTCTGTCTTCCGCTGACATATTGATCAACGATTCTCTTCTTTTTTCTCTTACTCTCTTTCTTTGTGTCAGCATTGGTGGTTGGCGCAAACACGAGCTTGCAGCACATGTATTAAAGAATATAGCACCAATTATCAATAAGGCACCATGTAAACTAAAGTTATCAAATAAGAATCGGTAAAGATATGGAAATCCCATACCACAAAATCCACTGCTGCCTACCATTACACCATTAGCAAAACTTCTTTTCTCTTTAAAATAAAAATTCATAACGGTTGCACTGGGAGCCATTATCAGTGAATATCCAGTCCCTGTAAAAAAAAAAACAAATATTTGTTTTGAACAACGCATAGTCTTATAAATCAAGATAAATATATGCAACTCTATTTCATCGATGTTTTAATCTCATACATCGATTAAGATATAGATCAAGGTGAGGGGATCGCATGAACTCAAAAAGGAGTAAGACAGGTGTATCTACAATGTAAACGTCTTCTGCTATGTAAGTATTCTCGCCTTACATATCCATACTCACCAATTTCACAATCTGGATAAAGGTTACTGTTGATAAAACTTCATATGACGACCTTACTGGTCTAACCTAATACGTATACATAATCCCTGGGGTGTTTAAAGCTTGTGATTTGTATATCAGCTAACATTTTTTCAGAATATCAAAGTCGGTCATGATAAATAAACTACACAGTAAATATTTATTAAAGGCGCCAGGCTTATAATTTGATTTCACTTCCGGTTTTTAGTGGAGTTCGTGTTGTTTCTATTTATTATTTATAACTGTTGATGTAAATGTCTTTTGGTTTTGTGAGTCATTGTTTACTCCTTAGTTTTAATTGTTATTGTCTTTATACGCCAGACGCGCGCCGGTTTCGTCTACATATGAGCTCATCCCGCCAATTCCGGGATTCGCGATACTCATTGTCACCTTTAGCTTTTATGTGTATTGTTTTTTTTTACCGTTGTTTGTCTTTTTTCTTCGACTAATATTGTTTGATTGCTGATTTGCTGAGGTGAATGTTATTATATTTTTCGATTTAGACAAATTGCTTATTAGTTGTCTCTTCAGAAATCAGAATACGCAAATCGGAGCAACGATATTATAAATAACTATAAACTATTATAATTATCAAACTGCCAGAGTCTGACCGGAGGTGCATTTCTGTAAAACGTACAGTTTTTGTTGCCATGCAGGATATTGTGAAACCAATAGTGAAGTCACCGTTGGTAATTTTCTTTTATTTCGGGGTTTTTTTTTTTGTGGGGTGGCGTGGGTTGTGGTTTATTGTCATGGATTTATGGGTTTTAAAGAGTAATTACTTAAAATTGGCATATTGAAACTAAATAAATATTTCTATACATAAAATGGTTGACCACAACGATGTATTTGTATTAGTCTTACCTGTAACTATCCCATATGTAAAATAGAGCCATTCTATATTAGGCACAAAAGCACTTGAAGTGTGACCTATCAAAATGAGACAGCTCCCAGTAATCATAACTGCTCTATACGTATATCTCTCTCCAAAAAAGTTTGCAAATGGTGCTGAAAATGATAATTAAAAAAAAACCTAAATGAGTTTAAATGATTGAAGCCAGCCTCTGGATGCGGAAATTTCTCGCTTTGTTGAAGACCCATTACTGGTCCAAAACCGTTTTGGACTTTTTGTTCTTTGGTCGGGTTGTTGACTTTTTGACACATTCCTCATTTCAATTGTCAATTTTGATATGATTAACGTAAACAATACCAATTCGAGTAGAAAACTTTTGTAATAAAAGAAATTTTGCATCTAACTTAAAAGTTCGTTTATCAATTATCTTCGTTTTTTTGTCTAAATACTCAAGATAAAATTGAATTGCATAACACCTGATAATGAATGAACTTCATTCATGGGATCGTTTCATAAATTACAAAATACAAACAATACATTATATTATTACGGAAGCCGATAAGGGCCATTCAAAAAAAATATTTTATGTCGTAATTACGACATAGCATGTCGTAATTTCGACATAACATGTCGTTATTACGACATCGCTATGTCTTAATTTCGACATAACATGTCGTTATAACGACATCGCTATGTCGTAATTTCGACATATCATGTCGTAATAACGACATCACTATGTCGTTAAAACGACATAGCTATGTCGTAATAACGACATCGCTATATATAAAAGAATATGTATTATGATTGCCAAGAGACTAAATGACACAGAAATTAACAACTATAGGTCATCATAATGCCCCCAATAATTAGAAAAGTCCCCGATTAGTCAGCTATAAAAGAGGGAGGAAAGATACCAAAGGGAGAGTCCCCGAAATGCTGTGTGGCAGACAGTGTTATTAATTAATTATTAGCTCCCTTGGTAAAACTCCAAATTTCATATTTAATGTATTTCATTGTTAAATAATTTACATGAAGCTTAATAAGTATATATTTGTTAATTGCATAGCTTTTGCTATTTGAATTCATTGGTTAAAGATTGTTTATTTATATTGTAAAGTTCAATATTTGCATCGTCGCAAAATCTTTGGTTACCTTCTTTGGATACCTTCAGTGAGAAACTTATATATTTTTAAAATCCCGTCTGAGATTTATAAGTTACATGCTGTGGAAGGGCTGTATAGCCAGACAAGTTAGAAGTAAACAAATAAGACGTGGAAATATATGAGGAGTGACATTGCATGCCAAGCATTACATCTCCCTTTATATAAGCGCAAGCTACATGGCTTCTTGTAATAAGGGTGAATTGAAGTATTGATAGCTCTATTTCTACTTTCAAACGTTGGGCACGACATTCCTACAGCACGACGTTACACTTTAACATGCGGCGTCGAAGAGGGTTTTTGACTTCGTTTAATTTTTGCAAGTTTTATTCGGTTTTTTATATTGTTGGTTGATTCTGGTTCTGTTCGTTTTGTGATGTCATTTTATCAAAAATTACCTCGAGTTGTGGAAATCGATTTAATAATGTTTACCCTTTAAAGTTATTTCAACTAAAAATGCAGTACTGTCGCAAGTAATGTAGGAAGGAAAGATGGGACGGAAGTACATGTATACGGTTTTCCATATTTTTGTTTTATCATAGGATGTTTAACTTTCAAGGTGCATATCATCTGTCATTGTAAAATTTCTATATCTTAATTCAACCAATACAAATATATCTGACACTCTGCAAGTAAATCGAACATTTTTACCCTTGGTTAAATTTGAATAGAATTGTATTTTCCCTGGCACATAAGTTGTCGAAATACACCCCTTCAATTACTTGAACCTTGGCTTGAGAATTATTTCCCAAGTCATCTATAGCGTTTAACTTCTGATATCCATTCTAAAATATAGTAATCTACTCCTGGATCGTCCGCGAAAACGGCAAATATAATCCCGGGTTTTTATTAATTCGATGAAACGGTTTTCGTTGCTGTTTGGGATTCGTCTTTCAATTACCTCCATTTCATGCACAAGTTTATATTGACTAAAAGTTCCGGCTTCGCTAGTACAGGAATTATTTTCATCACGACCGTTATAACATGAATAGCAGGACAAATCGCGAAGTAAAACATTCCGTGAACTGGTATTAAGTCTTTTAATATTGGTGATTGCACCTTACTGAAGTGACGACTTTAAATGATCTATTTCGGAGTACTTCCGTAACATAAATTTCAATTCGCATTTTACATTTAGAGGACTGTCTTGGTGTCTCCAATTTGTCTTTGCAAAAGTTGGACGAAGTTCATGTAATGGGATGTTTTCCCCATTTCCCAATTCTTTTAAATAAATCGTGAAAAGCTATAAACGATTAATAAAAATTGCAAAATTTAACCTGTGTCGAACCTATGTCCCCGGGCGGAGTCTATAGCAACATGCACTATTCTTTTTTTTCGGCAGCAATCATCAACCTCTTTTTCCAAATTTCATAACACGATTTGTTTTAATTATCATGAACATTTAATTGAAACTTTAGCACATGTATCGTCGGAAATTAGCGTCTTTAGGATTTTAGACGTTTTCAGACGTTTGGACAAATTGGCTACCGTTTTGTAATGTGTGGAAGCATTTTTATTCCTATAAGACCAAAATATGTAGGTAATAAGAAAAGAATCTTGGCATTTTTTACTCTTCGTGTATCTAACTTTTGTTTTTATCAATTATAAAAAATACGCGTTAACTGCTTTGAAAAATGAAATATCAACTTGGACAAAATGGCTACCGTTTGAAAAACGACTGCGTAGAGAAGATTTTATTGAATCAGCAATATTTGAACTCACATGAGGCAAATATTTGTACTTTTGTTAGATATTATTATTGTCTTACTCTTTTTATTCATTTTCTGCTATATCTACTTATAAAATTCACTTTCACTCGTTGAGTTAATGAAAAACGTCGTTGGACATTTTTCTTATTCCAGCTTAATATGCAGCCACCGAGTCAAATGAAATTTGGCAAAATAACGGCTTTAACGGCACAGAGAACCAACACATGTCGTTGTTCCTGCCAAGAATCAAGAAGATCAGAGAATAAGAAATAGGATCACTATACATAAGAGTTAAAACAGTTTTTCATAAATGTAACGTTGGACATCCGTTTTTTTCACATAGCTTTCTTATTTTAATCCTCAAATAAACTAGATATTACTTAGTATATGATCAAGAGCTGTAAAAACATAATTTAAAACATATACTGAATTTGTTACAATATTGTTTCGTGTTTTCTAACATTTTTATTTTTATTTTGTTTTGCGGATGAAATTTCTGTTTTAAATCCTAGGTGTTGTAGGAACATCGTGTCCTACGTTTGAAAGCAGAAATAGAGCAATTAATACTTCAATTCAACCCTATTACAAAAGCCTTGAAGTTTGCACTAGATTATTTTTAGGGAGATGGATAGATTGACTTGCTTTGGTAGGAATGTATGTCAGACCTAACATACACGGTCGGTACAATTACATGGGATCTATAAAATATATAAGTTTCTCACTGAATCTATTCAAAGAAGGTAACCAAAGATTTTGCGACGATGCAAATATTAAACTTTACAATATAAATAAATATCTTTAACCAATGAATTCAAATAGAAAAGTCTATGCAATTAACAAATATGTACTTATTAAGCTTCATGTAAATTATTTAACAATGAAATACATTAAATATGAAATTTGGAGTTTTACCAAGGGAGCTAATAATTAATTAATAACACTGTCTTCCACACAGCATTTCGGGGGCTCTCCCTCTGGTATCTTTCCGCCCTCTTTTATAGCTGACTATGTGGGGCTTTTCTAATTATTGGGGGCATTATGATGACCTATAGTTGTTAATTTCTGTGTCATTTAGTCTCTTGGCAATCATAATACATATTCTTTTATATATAGCGATGTCGTTATAACGACATGATATGTCGAAATTACGACATAGCGATGTCGTTGTAACGACATGTTATGTCGAAATTACGACATAGAGATGTCGTAATAACGACATGTTATGTCGAAATTACGACATGCTATGTCGTAATTATGACATGCTATGTCGTAATTACGACATAATTTTTTTTTTTGAATGGCCCTTATCGGCTTCCGTATATTATACAAATGATATGATTAATTCAACAAATATTGTCAATGTAGGTTTGACAAATAATACACATTAATCATAAGACAGAGAGATAGATGTGTGTGTTTAACATCTTTTTCGTGAATGGAATTATCTCAATTAATAGATTGTTTACGTCTGTGCGTATGAAGTTAGATTAATTAAGTAGTATAAAGACAAACGGGGAAAACAACGTGGAAATCGTACGATTTTTACACTAAAACGAAACAATGTGCGTCCTAAATGCTCTTTAGTTTCGTACTTTATTTGACCTTTTCAACTATTATGGATTCGAGCGTCACTGATGATCCTTTTGTAGACGAAACGCACGTCTGACGCATTTCCAAAAATGTCAATCCTGGTATCTATGGTGCGTTTACAAAGAAAAGACAAAACAGCTTAATCTAAAACTAAAACAAAAAGGTAATGTCGCCAGTAACAAATACATCGACAGTAGTTTCTATTTACAAGCATTAGCCTTTCAAAAAGGGCTACGGTCGACTCTTAGCTGATGAAAATGGAAAGTGCTCTCGCTTTGTAGATTTATTCATTTACTAGAATAGCCACGTGCATCAATCAACAAATTTTACCACATACGTGAGGTCACATGTTATGAAGTAATATATATGGTTTAACGTTGTTGTTTACGAAACTCCAGAAGATTCGACTATTTATAGATAAAAGTTACCAATGTGTACCAATATCATGAATATGCATGATTAATGACCAGGCAAAATTTAATTGCTAAAATAGAGAGGACAAATCCGATACTATACGGGATTGAAGGACATTTACTAGGTTTGGATTGTCCTAACCAATCAATAAACTTTGATTATTCACGTCTCGTAATATCTTCCAATCAGGAAGCAAGAAAAATTCACGCACTGACTGTCCATCGTTCAATTCTTAATATCGACTCCTAGGAGTCGATAATAACTTTACATGTTAAGTAACTCACCTAGTGCAAGAGCAACAAATATATTAACTCCGGATATCCAAGCTGTATTCCCAGTGCCAGCGTCGTAATAATCTAACAATTCTGTATATAGAACTCCAATAGACTTCATAGCGCCAGCAACAATTGAATAATTGATTGTGCAAACTGCAAAGAAAAAAGAATTAATGTTGCACTATATTTAATACCGTTAATATGTACATTAATCATGATTATTTGATTGATAAATTGATGTTTAACGCTACGTAAAGAGCCATTTCGTGGCGGTCAGCCTTGGTTGGTTTAGGAAGTTGGATTGATCGCAGAGAAACACAGATTTAAAATTGGAATCGATCGCACTCACCACGTTTGGGATTTGAACCCTTAAAACATACTAGTAGTTGCATGGCTAGTGAAACAGTAGTTCGAATACTTCCACCACTCGGCCACTGAGCCCCCATTACAATATTAAAAGTTTTGGCATATTTATTATAGAATAGAAGAACCTTGAAATGGTTAACACTATAGCTACAAATGAAATTTTAAAAATACACGTAGCTGTGATTAAATTAAGATTTTTTTTTTACCTTTATATGATATCTATTTAAGGAATGACTGTGATATTTGTTCTGTCTATGAAGAAATAACATAAAAAATTTGGTGCACACTGAATAGCGCGCGTAGCGGGTTATTTAACAGTGTGCATCACATTTTTTATGTTATTTCGAATAGACAGAAAAAATATTACAGTCCTTTCTTATAATTTAATTCTAAATTCCATTTTAAACCGTAGAAAACCATGAAAAAACGTTGATGACGTCACGGTCACATGGCTGAATTATGTCTATGGGCTCATAACAAAATAACGTCAGCCAATCAGAAGACGCGTTACATCCAAAATTAAATTATATTTGTATATTTGTATATCCAAGTCAATATTAAGGTTAAGGAACATAAAATGTTTACAAGTCATACTCTACCTTGATTAGAAATTGTTCTTAATATATCATGTACATTTTTATCAACGTTTTTCTCCGAAACATTGAATTGAACCTTTAACTTGTTTTCTTAGTCTTATAATATAAAAAAGAAGATGTTGTATGATTGTCATTGAGACAACTCTCCACAAGAGACCAAAGTGACCCCCCCCCCTCGCGAACCTGGTACAGTAATGTAACATTACAACATAAGAACGAAATATAAAAATTAGTTGAAAAAGGCTTAAGTCATCAGATATATTTGAAGAATTGTCATTGTTTATAAATTTTATAGGTAAATACATTATCTAAACTGATGGAAAAAGTGTGTGTGTTTACCTTAGAAATTTTGTAATGGACATGAAACAAAAAAAAAGGAGAAAGATTATCATAAAATGTAGGTTAAGCCGAGTCAATTTAGCTTTCAAACAGGAGAATCAAATTAACTGACATGGAAGAATTTTGAATTTTGAATGAAATGATATTCAATTGTTGTGTTTTTATAATCTAAAAAAACAACAATACCGTGTAGTCAGCTATAAAGGACCCCGAAACATGGTTAGAAGAAAAAAGATGAGAAGATACCAAAAGAGCTGTGCAAAATACGCAGAAAAAACTGACTAAACTATGAACGTCAAAACATAAGAACAGGAACAAACAGACACAGAAAAATATGATTTGACCATCCCGAACCTAAACAAAAAGGGGGTTGGTTTATGTACTCTCGAAGAGTTAGATCTTTTATAACCCGTTGTTATGCTTATAACAACCAAAATTGTATTCGGTAATATCACATTCTAGTAAAAAAACCTCCGAGACGGGATGGTGGGTGGAAAATACCCAGGGTCAGTAGTGATACAGATACTCCATTGAACAAAAAAAAAATTCAGAAAGAAGTCATTTTTATATATTTGAAATATACGTCTTCTCGAGAAGCCCTACATGCACTCAGACTCGTACGAATACGGAAATAAGTCGACGAGAAGAGGAGAATAGTTGGTTCCTATATGAACACCGATTGTGCTCGTCTAAACAACGTTACAAATATGTTGTCGACCAAACAATCAAGCATCTCAATGATGACAATTTTAGAGATTTATTTGATTGAATCAGAGCTGTTGAAATATTTTTCTTTCGAATAATGATAAATTCCTTCTTACAACAGAAATATCTTTATCCACGTTGGCACTTCTTTTTAGGAAACAATGAAAATAAATATTAGATTGAAAACGAAGTTGAACAGCGCAGTTCATTGCATTTTGGAAAACTGCCGAGCAAGTTTGGACTCATAATTTCAATCTGCTTAGTTAATATAAATAAGAAGATGTGGTATAAGTGCCAATGAGACACCTCTCCATACAGGTCACAATGTATAAACAGATAATAAATAACGGCTATCAACACGGAGCCTTGGCTCACATCTAACAGCAATATATCATGAAAGGACACCAACATGACTAGTATAAAACAATTCAAACAGGAAAACCGAAATAAAAATGTGAAACACACCAACAAACGACAATAACTGAACAACAGGCTTCTGACAAGTGCATTATATTGCAGGACGATTTAAACGTTTTACTCGACGCCAACCTTCACCCTAACATGAGACAGGTCGGGTTAAATTTAAAATGAGGAATATTGATGTATACGACGAAGAAGTTTTATGTTGTAATATTATTGCACAAGGAGATAGAGGGACTTGTTTTTAGTACTATGCATTTCAAATTTTGATCTTTAACTCATTCGGACGGTATCTACATCTTCTTTTTCACGATCGTCCTGAATATGCATCAAATATTTGCCACTGGACGTTAAGCAACCAACAATCAATCAATCTTTTTCACGTTTATGTCTTTGCTGTCTTTTCTTTAATTATATTTATTGAAAATAGGAGCACAACCCCTTATCGCTATCATCTCTTGCATCTTGTCTTCTTCGTTTCCTCTTTGATTACATCTTAACGTGATTTAAGTTTGTACACGTTTAAAACGCCTTACTTCACCTGACAACATAGACGGAAAATCTTAATGCACTAAATCATAACAGATACACATTTGTAGTCCATACGTACTTGTAAACATGTTTTATTTTTGACCGTTTACAAAATTGATGTGTACTTATTGACAGAAGTAAGGCCTTGTCAGTTCAATCACTTTTTTGTGTCATTTACATTGTCAAAAAGTATGTCACATATTATCAAAAGTGACAAAATAATAGTGCAAAATCTGTAAACGTTACACCCTATTACCGGAGACAAAATTCTTTGTATAATTTTGAGATATTCTTTTTTAATAAACTTCTATGCAGATAATTACCATAATAATATATCTTAATGAATTCAAAGTTAAGAACATATTTACTAAATTCACCATATATGGAAATTTAAATTTAGCGTGTCGCAAACCAGAAAGCTTATTTGAGAATAGGTCAGACTAGACATTACTTTGATTTAAGGACTCAATGCAGGTGTTGGACGAACTTTTACATTTAAAAGAAGAAAACATTAACGGCAGTAATAACATTTTTTTTATAACTGGTAGACTGCTATGGTTAAATATGATCAGATGTCATTAAAAAGATCGCCTTTTATTTGAAAAAAAATGGTATTGAAAAAGAGGGGACGAAAGATACCAGAGGGGCAGTCAAACTCATAAATCGAAAATAAACTGACAACGCCATGGCTAAAAATGAAAAAAAGACAAACAATAGTACACATTACACAATATAGAAAACTGAAGAATAAGCAATACGAACCCCACCAAAAACTAGGGGTGATCTCAGGTGCTTCGGAAGGGTAAGCAGATCCTGCTCCACATGTGACACCCGTCGTGGTGTGGCTTATGTAATAACAAATTCGGTAAAAAGTATAATTCGGTAGGTCACATTCATGAAAGGGAAGGGGATTGTAGTTACGACGTAAGGAACATATCCGATATCATTTGTGAAACGGTTATTCCATAACAGTCAACCAACTCGTGATGGCGTCCGTAAAATTTACGAAGGGATGATTTCAACTTCACCATTTGGAGCTCTTGGTTTAATAGTTTCCTTGTGAGCAGCAACCCTCTATATATATATATATCAAGAAAATCATGATAGGAAATGCAAGCGCGGGAATTTCTTATCAATTGGGTGATATATACCCCGTATGCAGGTTGGAATGATGCTACTTAGAAATGGAAAATTCAAATGCACTCAAACTGGTCAAAAATACATTTGTGACCCAATATTGCCTTGAACATGTTGCAGACATGTATATATTTTCTGTAAATTGAAAGCTTTTTTTTTTATTATTATTGAATTAATAGACATAAGTATTTGCATGCTTGATATAAGTTAAGTATTGAAATTAAAAGAAAATGTCCATTGGTAAAATTGAAAAGGGATGATCAAGTTTCTTTCGCCCAATTCGCACAAATTAAGCGCCAGCCAATGAACAATAATCTGGCATTAACGTTTAAGCAGGAGTTCGCTTAAAATACATTTGTTTGCAAATAAATTCGGTTACTAAGGCTAGTTCGTCATGGAATAACGACGGTATGGAAACAATTTTGACAATAAAAATGATGTGAAGCCAAATGATCAATCTATACAAAATTCAGATCTTTCGTAACTCGCGCTCTCATACATTTATATGCGATCTTTATTTTAACTAGATTACCAGAAGAACACAGTCTATTGTATATAACCTTTAAATTTTCAAGGCTATATACTATTTCTATGCTTATAAAATATACAAAATAGTAACTTGCAATATAAATAGTTCTATACATGTCACCATGAAATAAAAATCACGCTGTAAAAATGGATTATTTTCCTTTATAACAAAAAAGCCTACATAAATTGTTTAAGGAATAATTGATGCAAGCTATACTTTATTGAAGTTTTAACATGGGTAGGCATTATATTCGTGATTATTTTTGCCCGAGCGATAGTGAGGGCTAACATAACACGAATATAATGCCTACCCATGTTAAAACTACAATAAAGTGCACGTGTAGCTTGCATCAATTATTTCGACTCTGAATAGGACAATTAAGGTAATGTCTTTGTCCGATTAGTATAAATGTAAAAGCGTTTGTGTAGGCTCTTCCATGAACCTCCCTTTTTTATTTGTAAAGAAGCAAACGGCTGGCACTGTGATTTTTCAGAGGGAGGAGTTTGAACAGCCAGCACGAACGGTTGTCGTATCTAATTTAAATATGTCAATTTCGGAATGTAACACATAACAGTCATAATAAATGAATAAGTAACACCATGTGCATCATTTAAGAGTTTTAAAGCGTTTTAAAGTTATGCATGATAATTTGATAAAATTCATTATTCTGTAGAAGTCAATATACGCATGTGCAAACACATTTTATTGGATTTAGAGCAAAAAAAGCAATTTAATCAAAATGGCAATCATTTATTGATTGAAAAAATGATTCTTTTTGTACATTGTAGACATTTACTTTATGAGAAGAAGAAAAGTATTTGTATGAAAAGCATGTGTTCGTTGTTTTTATAAATTACCCAATCATTTCCTTACATTAATTGAGAAAAACGAAATATCTCTTTGTCAATTTGTTTTCAGATAACCTTTTGTAGCATTATAATGTGGTCTGTAGAAAACTTAAACAAATGACTTGGCTTTTTGGTGTGTGTGTTTTTTGTTAATTAAATACAATCTTAACTTTTGCGCAGGCATTGTAATTATGTTTTTTTTGTTCTATTTTCGTTGCTTTTCAATTTAATATATATATAAATATTATGTTTTAAACAAGCAAATCATGTTAATGACATGAACATGTTTACAGAAGACATATATCATTTAATGCGAACTCTTATGTCTCATAAACACTCAGAAGTGTAGCATATATTTGAATCTTAAGTGAACAGTTTTTACTACATTTCTATGTTTTATTTTTTATTTTCATTATATTAAAACAGTAAAACAGTCTTTGGTTAAACAATTTGCCAATGTCATAGCAATTGTTGCCGTATAGTTTATATGCAATAAAAAAAAGTCAACATAAAATAAAGAATATATTGAGAATCAGGCAATAGTTAATTTGTAGATATAACTTTAAAAATATGGAGGTGCTGAATGATTTTCCAGCTGTAATGGTCCTAGGATGATACAACGGGGAAACATAAAAACAAAAAAATAAATTGCCTAATAATAATATCTAATCTAATGACATTAAAGAGGGTCTGGACAGGATTCACTGAAAATAACATAATTGGCAAACAGGCAGAATATAAGAGGTAAAACAAATAATGAATAGAGTATTATTGGATGCTCAAATATTATAAATAGGGAATTATGGGCCAAAAACAAACCCAGACACAAATGGCATTAATATTAAAGACTAACGACATGAAGTATAGAACATTTCCCTGATCAAGACCGAAAAATAGCAATTTTATACACGTAGTTTATCTGAAATGAATATTGTGCTCTTGATTTTTTAAAACTCCAAATTATTATACATTTATACGGTGTTTATTATTGCTTCAGGCGACTCAATGGTAAGTTTGGAATATCAAAATTTTCTGATTGTGATTCAAGTGCATATTTATGAGTGATATCAACTTCAACTTGAACTTAGTATGAGGGATCATGAATTATTAATTAATTGCATTGGGCTGTGAACAAGCTCGCATTAACTGCGAATTCTCTAATCTCGGTAGTTTTTGTTTTCTTCAATTTCGTCGTATTGTATGTTTCGTACCAATCTATTGCGCTAAGTCATTCAAACTGATTATTCTACTTGTTCTTATGTTGTGTAGGTACATTGTTCATATGTATCGTCTATCCATGTTCCTGTTCAAAGTTTTGAGCCTGCAAAATTATTTTATACCTTTGTGTTATAATTAGTTCGTCGCTTTTCTAGTTTCCATTATTCCGTATTTGGTAACGTCAGAACCCTTAATAGCTGACTATAAGGTATAAGTGTAACCTCATTGTTGAAGGCCGTATACTTGCTGACATCTACGTCTGTCGTTTGGAATAAAATCATTTCATATTTCTTAGTTTATATTGAAGACGTTTTATAAGACATTTCATATAAAAATGGTCAACGGGATTTTTGAAAAAGGCTACATGCATGGATGATTTTATTCATCCATTAATATAGAAGCCATGATAAAGATGGATGTCGGTTTGACTGTGTATGATATGTAGTCATGTCCCGTTGGAATTAGATAACTTTTCTTGGGTGACATGTTGCACAACATCCAAAATGTCTGCCCTATCCAGCATACCCTCAGTTTCTAGTGGCAGTTCTCATTCTATTTTTTTTTTTAAATCCTTTCTTTCATTTTCATTGTTTATTTGTTTATGTCCTGCATGCCTATAATATTATATACTACTTAATATAATATTTTATACTAGCTAATTTATAAATGAGGCATACTTGTTTGAAAAATAATGCATGGTACAAATTATAAGACGTTCGCGTTTTTATTACAGTACTGCAATTTATGAACTTGAAATAAAGGTTTGTCTAAATTTCCTTGCACGCAGGAATTATGCGCTCATTATATCAGTAGTCGGTCCCTTAGTTAACTACCTGACGGAAAGCTGACCTTAGGTGACTTTGCCTATTTCTATTTTTTTTTATTTTGGTAATAACAAGGCAATTATGCAACTGTGGAATTTTTATTATAGCAATTTGTGTCCGCTTAAACATATTTTACCAGGACTTATCTATCACTTACACATGTAACATCTACAAATGTATGGTTAAATAGTTGCGAAACGACGTTAATGCTTTTCTTTGACCTCAGCGATGAGAAAAAGTTGACAATTCAAAAAATATATTAAAAATGAAAAAAAAAACATACAAAATAACGATTAAAGTTGTGCTTACAAATGTTGTCATTCGATATCAGACAGAAGACAAATAAACAAATGTTGAAACAAGTATTATTGTTTTACATTGTCTTATCGGGGCCTTTTATAGCTCACTATGCGGTATGGGCTTTGCTCATTGTTGAAGGCCGTACGGTGACCTATAGTTGTTAATGTCTGTGTCATTTTGGTCTTTTGTGGATAGTTGTCTAATTGGCAATCATACCACATCTTCTTTTTTATATTAGGCATTGTTGTTATCTTTTATTAATAATTTTACCAGTGTTCAAATTGTTTAATAGTATTTGTTTTTGAATCTTCACACTTAACCTGAGAACTTTAGGTTCTTAAACTATTGGCGTCATAAGTTTCAAACACTTATTCTAATGGTCGATAGACATTTTATGTAACGTCAAATTTTATTGGAATTTTATATGATGTCCTGTAATTGTGGAGTTACATGATTTGTATGATAAATGCATAGACTTTTTACAAGTATCATGCCAAAAATTGCATGCCAGCCCCGTCCCTATTCAAAATCCTAGAACCGCACCTGGGTATGGTTTAAATGTATTGATTAATTTTTTAACACTAACATATTTGAGTGTTGGAATAAGGTAACCCACCTGCTGATTATTGAGTAACGCTAACAGTAGCTCAAAAATACGATATGACGAATGACAGTAAATCTGCGTAGGCTCTATTATAGTTTCACAATAATAGCCATTCTTACTGAAATACTATTTGATTTTCGATGATCAGGTTGTAGATGAATATCCTGGTCTGGGATGAGAATACAAAATGTAAATGAATATTATACAACACAAAATGCAGGGCATAGTTTTGTACAAAAGTAAATATTGATATTCGCACAAGGAAACCTCGGATAAACTGTTACCATGCTTAGCAATAGATAAAATAATCAGTTAATCCGCAAAACAGAACATCATTAGCATATCGAATGGTCGTCCCTTTACAGTATAATGTATCTCTAGCAATACGAGAAATACATGTTATGGCTCTCTTTCATCTCGAATACTTATAGAAGCCCTTCAGCGACAAATACACTTATTAGTAACTATTACAAATGATTTAAAGATGTATCTATATATGCAGCAGTAATCAATTATTGTTTGTGTTGACAATTATTATTGATTTATAGTCTGAAGCTGTTACAATTGCCTTATTGTTACAGCTTTCAGAAACAAGGTACACAGATATATATTACTATCGTTAAGAGCAATTTGTTATTCACAAGAGAGGTGTTGGAAAATACTTTAACAGTTTCAATTCATTGTCAATCTTTTACAAGAAAATTTTACAAATATCAAATTGACAATGATAGCAATTTATTCATCTTGAATGTGTTGTCCTTATTTTGATTTAGACTATAATTTGCATGTTGTAGGAGGGCTTATTACTAACTGTGTTTGAAAAGCTAAGTAAATGATGAATGATACCGTAGTTTCACTAATAGAAAAAAAATATGAATGTAATACTACAAACATTTAAGGTGAAAAATTGATAGTTCATGTCGCAATATTTTCTTCAAAATCATGGTTGCGTACCATTAGATTAGAAGGGGAGCATAGTTGGTTCCTTTAAGAATTTTGACGTTCTATTAAAAACTACGTCCGCCAGAGGTTACAAATATGTCTGAAACTAAACAATTTATCATCTTGACAATAGCAGTTTCAGAAAACCATTTGTTTGATTTAGAGTTTTCTTTCTTTAAGTTATGACTCGTCTCTTCCTAAAACAAGATATTTTGATCCACGTTGGCACTTCATTTTATGAAACATGCTTGAACGAATTATTTCCATTTTTTAAAGTAAATTAAGAATGACAACATTGGTGAAAATAACCCATACGTTGAAATGCTATTGCACAAGGAGAAAAACTGAGATTTTTTTTTAACTCAAACATTTTTGGAGCTTATCAACGTCTTGTTTATCTTTCTCAATGTAACAATTGCTTGCATAACCCACGACATATTTGATGAAACTTTCAATCTTAACTTTCGTTATTCTCGTTCATCTTGATTTCCATTCCCTCTTTATTACCTTTTACCTTCAGTAAACACGTGATTAAAATACCTTACTACTACATCTGACAACAAAGACAGGAAAATCAATAAAACAAAATGTTTTTGTGTCATTTACCGTGTCAAAAGGTATGTCACATATCAATGAGGTGACAAAATAATAGTGCAACAAAATCTATAAACGTCAAAGCTTGTTACCGAAGACATAATTCTCTCTATTATTATGAGATTTTTGTTCAATTGAATTATATGCAGATAACAGAAATATATCCAAATGATTTAAAGTAAATAATATATTTACTATATTCCACATACATGAGAAAAAATAAATAAGACAACTTAACAGGCCTTAAATAAAAAGCAGACTTTCAGAACAGTTTAGATAAGACATTTTTTTTTATTTGAAGACTGCAAAATAACTGAGAAGATAGTTTACATACAAAATCAAACATTAAGTGCAACAGATCGAAGATTATTGCTGACATGTTGACTTACTAAATCATATACGTTTTAGGTTTTAGCCAATTGATCGCATTTATCAATTTTTGTTTCCTTCTAAACGCAGGTATAAAATAACTTGATTCTAATCCAAAACCAAATGTGACTCGTGAAGTTAGACAAAACAGCCAATCAGTTGTCAGTTAGTAGTTTTTGTAATGTGGGAGTCATGCGTATGTTCATGCTTGTGTGGTCAAAAATATTGGAAAAAATACTATTTCAATGAAAAATAAAGAATATTTTTTTTCCGTATCATTCACATGAAATCGTAAGCCAGTGATGAGAAGAGAAACAAATCTTCGACCGAACAATTAAAACCTAAGTGGGCTGAAAAAACAATTTAATAATATTAATAATAAATTTCATACTTTTATTGATTAATCCGAAGGAGACAATTAACTCTAACCAATGGCTCAACGGAATTGTCACTCTTGCGTGCAGACAAATCAAAGGTCAATTAATTTGAGGACAATGATATGAATTTGCAAAAAAACATTTTTAGAGACAGTACTCAAGGGCTACGTTTCTACCCCAGACATTTTTTTATCTACTGTTAACAGAAAAAAAAACCATTCTGCTTCACTTGTTGTTTTTCTAATTTCTTTAACGTTGTTATGTACATGAAACAACTTGCATTATATATACATTTGTGTCACTTTTAAAGAAAAACATTTTTTTAAATGGATTTTTTTTTTATATTTGGTTCTTGCTGTTTTCCTGCTGAATACACCCTGAATGAATCAATCTATATTTAGCTACATCAGAATCGTACCAAAAGTTGTAATGCTTTTAAATATAAAACCCTAATATAACATGTTATGTAAATCGTTAGTCAACACCAATTAAAGCAATTTCACTTAAAAAGCACTCATTTATTAAATGTTTAGTAGACGTTTGCTGCATATAGTATTTGAGAAGAACAAAACATATTTGTATGAAAAGCATGTATCCAATGTCGTATCCTTTACTGTTACATTTCCTTACATTAAATGAGGAAATAAAATAACTGTTCTTCAAAGCTGACCTTTTGTAGCGTTATGATGTGATCTGTGGGATATTTAAACACATGTGTTGGCTTTGCGGTCTTTTTTGTTATCCATTCATCTTTTTACGCAGGCGTTTAGAATGTGTCCTTCTTAGAATTGTTCTCTTTTCCTTGATTTAAAGTTTAATTCTGACCTATAAATACCAAGAGTCACAGCAAGCAAATCCTGGTCATGACATTAAAATTTTTACAAAAGACATATATCATTTTATTCGTCCTCTTATGTCTCATAAAACATACAGAAGCATACAATAAAATCTTAAGTGAATAGATTCTAAATCATTTCTGTGTTTTATTTCATTTTTATTTTCATGATATTCGAACAGTCAAACAGTCTTTGGTTATAGATTTGCCAGTGTCAATGCAATTGTTGTTGTATATTTCATATATAACGGTGGATGGGGGTTAAAATGAATATCATTGTCTGGAAAGAGCTGCATTTTAATCAAATTTTAATCAGCATTTTGACTCATGTACACTAAAACCAAAGACGATGACCGCTCTCATATTATAATATAAATTTGGAACAAAACAGGCAAAGAGATACTAAGGGAGCAATAACAAAAACGTTTAATAATAAATGGACAACACCATGATGTCAAGTAGAACATAAAACGACCTTTTATAGCGTTGTAATGTGGTTTGTGGAAAATTTAAACAAATGCTTTTTGGTCTGTGTGGTTTATTCATTTTACTTCTAACACAGGCGTTACATGGTTATTAATGTGTACTTTTTAAAATTGTTCTATTTTCCTTGATTTACGGTTTAATATACATAAATATTTGGTGTTAAGCAAGCAAATCATGTTAATGACATGGAAATGTCTACAAAAGGCATTAATCATTTAACCGTACTCTTATTTCTCATAAAACGTTTAGAACTTTTAGCATACGATACAATCTGAAGTCTACAGATTTAAGAATATTTCATTTTGTATTTTCTTGATTTTAGATCAGTAAAACAGTCTTTGTTGTTCGAAGTGAGCCAAGGCTCCGTCGTGTTGAAGGCCGTACCTTGACCTATAATGTTTACTTTAATAAATTGGTATTTTGATGGAGAGTTGTCTCATTGGCACTCATACCACATCTTCCTATACCTATTTGGTTAAAGAATTGGCCAGTTTCATAGAAATGTTGTCGTGTATTTATATACAACATAAAGAATATATTGAGATTTGGAAATAGTTAATTTGTTAATAACTTTTATAGACCTGTAAGAATATAAAGATGCTGTATGATAGTCACAGGGACAATTATACAGATATCAAGGTCAAGGGATAACACAATGGATAAAAAACATTAAAAAGTGAAAATAGATTGCCTGATTTAATGTTATGCCAGTTAAGAGGGTCTTGATTCGGTTTATTGAATAGAGAATAATTAGCATCATCGAAATTAAGGATAAAACGAATAATAGATAGAGAAATCATGGGTTATCAAATATATTGAATAGATAATACTGAGTGAAAAAAGAGAAAATTTGTATAAAAGACTTGGAAAACACAACCACTCCCTAATCAGGACCACCAAATAAAAAGACACATAATTTAAAGTAATACGTGGAAATATCTAAAATGAATATTGTACTTTTGGTTTTCTATAAATCTCCAAGTTATTATACAATTATACTTTGTTTATTATCGCTTCAGGCGACTCAATGAGAAGTTTACAATATTAAAATTTGTTTGTAGAATTTTCTGTCTAATAAATTGCAACTCAAAATCACATAATGAGTGATATGAACTTCAACTTGAGCTAAGTCAGAAAGAACACGAATTATGAATTAGTTATAGTTAGTCGTATGTTGCGTTTGTACTAATTTATTGCGTCAAGCCATTCAAACTGATTTTCCAGCTTGTTCCTTTCATATTGTTACACCATTGTGATTGGTTCTTTACTGCTTGCATAAAGTCGGGAGCCTGCAGATGATTTGGTAACTTTATGTCATAACTATATTGTCCTTTTTTGTCGTTTTAATTCTTTCATAATAGCGGTATATATAGATGTTGCTCATCGTCGGAGGCAGTACGGTGACCTATAGTTGTTTACATCATCATCCGTCATTTGGAGCCCGTGGAGTATTATCTCATTGGCAATCATACTACATCTCCTTAGTTTACATTGAATAAGTTTTTTTAGACAGTCCTTATAACATATTTAGAAATAGTTACTTGGATTGTGCATCCTTTAGTAAAACCCATGCTAAAGAATGACGTCTGTTTAACTGTGCATGATAAAGATGCAATCATGTGGAATTTTCGATGTTAAACTAGACTTATCGTAAGGAAAGAACACCCCTCTCTTGTTGTTAAAGACACATCGAAACAACTCCTCTTTAAAGTGGTTTGTTGCAAGATAAAATGTCTCCCCCTATCTACCATACCCGCAATTTCAAATGGCAGTCAAAATTTTCATCAATTAATCAGATCGTTCTAATTGACAGAACGTTTCTATCAGATTCATTGCTTATTTGCTCTTGTCCGGTATAATCCCTCCGTTTTTTAACCATATCAGTTTCTCAAATATGCATGATTAAAATATTTTATACTCGGTGGATATATTAGTCTGTACTCATCAACATATAAAGAATATTTGGTTTTACACCTTCATAGACAAGACAGCTGTATGATGCAAACTAGTGTTGTCAAATCGTAAATTTTTGCCTAACCGGTTACTCGTATAATCGTTCGACCGATTAACCGGTTAACCGGTAGTTTAAGTTAATGTTTGATTGATTGATTGTTGGTTGCTTAACGTCCAGTGGCAAATATTTCATGCCTATTCAGGACGAAGTTAATGTTTGAAGGCCTTATCTAAAGTACCCTACACATCGATGTAAGAAGATGTGGTATGAGTGTCAATGTGACTACATTCCATCCAAGTCATACATTTACGTTTTTATAATACGATGAATGGAAGTTTGGACTTTGGTTTTATAATGCTTGTCTGTGAAGATTCCTGTCGAAGTTTGACTTTTAATAATCAAAAACACGGTATCAATTATGGCGTTTGTACTGGCGTTTGTACTAACTTCAAATTGAAAAATTTATAAAGAAAACGTCTTGATCTTGAAATTGGTTAATCCTGATACATTGATTACATCATAGATGTCATCATAGATGTAATACATCTATGATTACATTCACGTTGGTTTGCTTTTTACAGTTTTTGATTTAGTATTTAGTTATGACAAAGACCTGCACGACGCACATTCAGATGTAGGTCTACACAATATGAGATCAAAAGTGAAATAATGAAGTAAATCGTAAAATTTAATCGTATTACTGATTAAAAATTATTGTTAAAAAAACATGAAACTAATCATGTTTCCTTAAGATCTTGCCCCGAGCTGAGAGACAAGTTTTAATTAATTTTATATTTTTGGATTAACAATACCACTCAGTATACTGGACAGTTGATCCGTCAAATTAATTACCACAACATTTTTTAAAGAAAACACAACTATTTAATGATTTCAATAAACATTTATATGAAATCTATTTCAATTGAAAAAAAAAATCCGGTTAACCGGTTAGCTTTTTTGGTATTCGGTATTCGATCGTTCGAACGGTTAACCGGTTAACCGGTTAACCGTTGACAACACTAATGCAAACTAAAGAACCTTTGCGTTTTTATGAGATTTCTGCAATTTGATAATTTCATATAAAAGTTCACCAAAAACTCCTTGCCGAGAGAAAAATATTATCATTATCTCAGCAGTCAGTTTTCATGCCAACTATTTGAGTGAAAGCTGACTTTGGTTGACTTTGGCTATTACTTCTTTGTCCCGTTGGGTAATTACAAGTAAATTATGTAACAATGGACTTCTTATACTTAGTCTACCAATTTGTGTCGACCAGACATAATTTACCTGGCCTAATTTATCGCTTACATTTATACTAAAAAGTTACCAGGACTAATTTATCGCTTACATATATGCTTAAATACTGAAGGAACAACGTTACAGCTTTTCTTTCACCTAAGCGACGAGAACATGTACAAAAATAATTAACATGCGTTTATAAAGATATGTGAAAAAAATATATAAAATAGACAAATGTAGTTTAAGTTAACGAATGAAGTTTTTCACAAGACAATGAAACAAATGGTGGAACAATTATTAGACAATTTTGTAATCTTTAGTGATTATTTCAGGAATGGTAATATTATTTTGATAGTCCTTATTTCAGGTAATTGTAGTGTAACATGTATGATTAATGCATAGACTTTTTACAAACATCACTTCAACCGTTGCCCTGCCAGACCCTCTGCTACCTGCACCTTGGTATTTGGCAAATATATTGAATACAATCTACATATAGGATTATCGGAATGGGGTTCCCCACATACATGTTGTACCAATTTACATTAAAAAGAAAAGCTACTCAGTGTGACGCCAACTCCAATATAGTATATGATGAATGTCAATAACCGTGTTTAGGCTCAATAATCGTTTAATGACGAAAACCGTTTTTAACGAAATACTATTATTTTGATAAACATACTGTCATGGTAAGATAATATAGGGTGAAAGTGAATATTCTGCAACACAAAATGACAAAATGCAGAAAACAGTGGTGTACGCAAGTAAAATTGAGCATGCTTGGCAATAGATGAAATAAAATCGTCAATCTGCAAAAATATCTGCCCTCCCCCTTTTCCTATCCTTTTCACCAACTTGGAATATCGAATGGTCGTCCCTTTACCGTTTAATTCATCACTAGAATAAAGATAAAATATCTTTTATTTTCTTTTTCACCTTGAATATTTATGAAAGACCTTCAGCAATAAATAAACTCATTGGTAACTATAAAAAAATATTTAAAGATGTATCTATATATGTAGCATTAATCATTTATGTATAAACAAGAAAGGTAATGGAAGTTATTGAGCAATCGGTAAATGATTGAAAAAAGTATACATTGTCTTGTCATTCATTGTTACAGGTCACTGTCAATCATTAAGAAAAGTTAACATATAACAAATTAGGAATGGAAAGGGGAATGTTAACGGAAATATTTAACAATCAATCTCTTATTCTTCTATATCTGCCTTTGATGTAAAAACTTCTCATTTAACTTTCATGTCAAAATTATTATTGTAATATAATCACCTTGAATTGTTTGTCTTTGTTTTGAATTTGAAAATAATTTGCATGTTGTATATGGCATATTTTGTGTTTTAAAATACTTTGTAACTGATCAATGATATATAAATAAAGGCAACAGAAGTATACCGATGGTCAAAATTCATAAATCGGATAGAGAAAAAACAAATCCGGGTTACAAACTAAAACTGAGGGAAACGTATCAAAATAAGAGAACTACGACACATCAGAGACACAACAATCGTTTCAATACTAGAACAACAAAAAAACAAGAATGTAATACTTCAAACATTACAGGTGAGCAATAGATAGGTTGAGTCACAGTTTTTTTGCAATTTTTAAGTTTGCGTATTACTTTGGTTCGTTAAAACTGATCAAATCATCGGGTAAGATACATGTATCTTTTTAATCTTTTTAAACATGATTGTATAAATCCTTTGAATTAAATGTATAATTGCATTGAAATTAAAATAAGTACTTATAATTTGTTTTAACTTGTCTTACAATTACCAAATATCTTATAACAATTCAGAGGTCTTTTAAACAATTACATGTTATTGCTAGTAGATATACATTTCCATTTGATTGATAAACCATCCTTGATATAACATACTCATTGGGCCATATATCCAACAAAGTACCAATGTTCTAGTAGTGAAATACGTCGAAACGTTATGTTTTATAGCTTTAATCGAACAAGGTCACGTTTATTATCGATGTTCCATGGTATTTCCTTTTTTTTTTACTAAGAGGAACACGTGGTCTCATGGGTATCCTAAAACAACAAAGACGATGACCTATCTCATTATCCAATTTAGGTCGGGGAAATAGACACAGAGAAGAAAATAAGGGAGCCATATTAACTTCAATTTGAAAAACTTAGAACACCATGATGACTGACGACAAAAAGACGAACAGACGAAAAACAGTCCATAAAAATATTATACAGAAAACAATATAATTAAAAAGTCCGAAACCCAAACAGATAGAATCGCTTGATGTACCCCAAAAGTGTTGGCAGGCCCGTTATATTGGTTATACCCGTTATGTTGCTATGACAAGTAAAAATATTCGGGATTCCGTAAATAAACAATTGGGTGAAGGAAAACAGGATAATTCTGCCAAGTGGAGAATATTCATGACTAGAAAACTTTTATATAAAAAGTGTTCAAATCCCTTCGCACTATTATATCGTGTATCTTAAAATGTGTTCTCTCTTCTATATCTCTTTATGTAATTTTCATTTACGCGTGTTAAGAAAGCCTTATTCAACATTTAAGAATTGAATACTTCTCTTTGGTAAACTCGTTGACGGAAGAACATTTTGTATTAAGCGCAGCAGCCCTGCATTCTAAAAATGAGACCACGGGCAATGCTTTTACAACCCTATGAAATTTCTAAAAGAAGCGTTTAATACTTATAATTACATTTTGTCATTGTAATTACTATCATGTTTTTTTTTCTTTTATTTACCAGTGCACTTTATTGTGATAATGTGTGTCATCATAAATGTTAAAATTCATTTCGAAATGAATACCAATTTCAGAATGACGCGAGATTGCTGTTAGCCAATAAACATATCGTATTATAATGAAACATATATTTAATGTGATTATTATAACATGGACTGAAAATCTTCCAACTGCACTAAGTCATATTATATACGTATCTAATGCATACTATATTAGCTTAAAATTGTTTTATTTTACCGTTTACAAATGTGCACCTATTGACAAAAGTCAAACTATGTCAGTTCAATAACTGTTTTTTGTGTCATGTCCCTTGTCAAATATGAATGTCGCATATCAATGTAGGTGGCAAAATAATAATGCAAAATCTATAAACGTCAAACATTGTTACCACAGACACAATTCTCTGTGTAATTGAGAGATTTTCTTTTTTCAACTTTTATACAAAAAAAGACATATATCTAAATGAATTCAATGGTAAGAAAATAACATATAAATTACTTGTACACGTATAAAAACGGACAACACAACATGTTTTAAATCAAATAGAGGACTTTTTGAATAGCACATATTAGACATTTACAAATGTATTTGATTTTAAGACTGAAAATTAATTTATAAAGTAGTTTTCGTATAAATCAAGAAAAGCATTAAGTGCAACAAAGCGAAGGTTTTATTTTGAATTACTGAATTATATTATAAATATGTTTTTAGGATTTAGCCAATCGATTTTCTTGATCAAAAAACTTTTTGTTCAAAACGCATTTTCAAAATGAATTGATATTGATTTCACAACCAAATGTGACAAAAGAAGTTAGACAAAGCTACGGACAAGGTTGTCATTTAATAGTTTGTTACATTAAAAGCAAATGTTTTTAGAATCGGTTTCTTGTTGTTCTCCTTCAATACAACATGTATGAATCAAACTATGCTTCGCTCCCTCGGAATCGAAACAAAATTTCTAAAACTTTACGACAACCCACATATAACTTTGATGTAATTTGTTTTTCAGCACAAATTTAAGCAATTCTAGTCAAAATGGCAATCATTTATTGATTGATCAAATTAAGTATGTGGTAGATTGTAGACATTTACTGAATATAGTAATTAGAGAAACAAAACATATTATTAATTTTTGTATGAAAGCATGTATAGCAATGTTTTATCATTTACTGTAACATTTCTAAATATTAAATGAGAAAATGAAAAAAACACTTTGTCAAAATGTTTGTCAGCTAACCGTTTATAGCTTTATTATGTGGTCTGTTAAAAATATAGACAGATGTGATTTTTATTTATGTAATAAATTCAACTTTTTAAGCAGGCGTTAATGATGTGGTCTGTGGAAAATTTAAACAGATGTGTTGGCTTTTTTTTAATACATTCAACTTTGTAAGAGGCTTTGTAAACTTTGTATAACTTGTACTTCTTACAATTGTTCTATTTTCGTTGATTCATAGTTAAATATACATTAATATTATGTGTTAAACAAGCAAATCATGTTCATGACATGAAAATGTTTACAAAAGACATCTATCATTTAATTCGTACTTTTATTTTTCATAAAATATTCAGACGTTTTAGCTTACAATGCAATCTACAGTAAACCGCTTTTAAATCATTTTGAAGTTGAATATTTTATTTTTATGTTATTAGAACAATAAAACAGTTTTTGATTAAAGCATTTTTCAGTGTTATAGCAATTGTTAATATATGTTTTATAAACAACATTAAAAGAATATATTGATATTAGAAAATATGTTTACACTTGTACATAGCTTACGTTAGATATAAACATATTGAGGTGTATGATTACCAAAGGGACAAATATACACCAAAGACGAACATAGCAATGATGGATGTATATACGTGTACAGGCTTCAAGAAATAGTACAAATAAAGTGTATAGTAAGATAGAAAAGGCCAAGGATAGCACAATGAAAAACATGAATAAGAAATAAACAAATTGTCTGATTTGATTTTATGCCATTAAAAAGTCTCTGGTTGGGGTGTACAAAAAAGAGAATAATGGGCATGATAGAGAATAAAGGGTAAGATAGAATAGAGAATAAAGGGTAAAATAGAATAGACAATAAAGGGTAAAATAGAATAGAGAATACTGGGATGCTAAACTATAATAAATAGAAGAATAATAGGTCAAACAATAAAAATAAAAAATTGCCAGTCATCGATGACAAGAATGTTAGATGGAAAACCCATAATTATATGTCTATACAGTTGGTTAATTTTAGGTATATATTCTAATTTTGATTGGGTTTTTGTTAAATCTCCAATTAATAATACAGTTATGTTTTGTTTATTATCGCTCCAGGCGACACATGATAAGTTTAGAATGTTAAAATCTGTTCAAAGAACTCACTCACTAATAAATTAATTGTGATTCAAGTTGATTTGTATGTGTGACATGCACTTTAATTTGAACTAAGTCTTTAAGAACATGATTAATTTATCAGCTTTAATCCACTTTGAACAAACTTAAGTAGCTGCGAGTACTCTAAGATCGATACTCAGGGTCTTTTTATGTTAGTGTGTTGTGCTTCGTATCAATTTGTTACGTCAGGCCATTTCAAATTTGGTCTTTTTCAGTTTTATCAAATGTTGTGTTGTTGCAAAGATTTGTTTTTTCGTTAAACTGATGTCATCATTGGGTTGGTTTTCTCGTTTTAAAATTTCATACTTTGTCATGTCATGGAATTTGGTTGCTAATATTACGATAAGGGTGTTGATCATTGTTGTAGGAAGGAAGAAATACGCAGTCATGTCGGGTAGTAATTGTGAAGTACAACTCGACGCTTCGTAAAGGAGTCAAACTCTTTTGAAACTCCTATTTGATGGGTTCTATTTTGGCATGTTACAAGGCAAAATATGTGTCATTATCCAACAACATACCCTCAGTTTTCACTGGCAGGTATCATTTCCACCCCTTATTTTACTACAGAACCTACCAATCAGATGTATTGTTTATTTGTTTTGTTTTGTTCTGCAAACTCCCCTGATGCATTTTTTTTTAAATCAATTTGAAAGATTTTCTTGGATATTTATATAAAGTAAATTAAAAAAAAAATGACGGAATTATCTAATATTTCAAGTTTGGATATTAAAATCTTCACGTGAAGCAAATTTGTACCTATAATAAAATTGAGAATGGAAATGGGGAATGTGCCCAAGAGACAACAACCCGATCATAGAAAAAAAACAACAGCAGAAGGTCACCAACAGGTCTTCAATGCAGCGAGAAATTCCCGCACCCGGAGGCGTCCTTCAGCTGTCCCCTAAACAAATATATACTAGTTCAGTGACAATGAACGCCATACTAATTTCCAAATTGTACACAAGAAACTAAAATTAAAATAATACAAGACTAACAATGGCCAGAGGCTCCTGACTTGGGACAGGCGCAAAAATGCGGCGGGGTTAAACATGTTTGTGAGATCTCAACCCTCCCCTGTTAATGATTTTTCTTTTAAGAATATTTTTTTTACAAAATTTTGCATAAGATTTCATGTTAATGAAATAGAAAATAGTTGTAACATGTAAGTTTCTCGAGCACAAAGACTTGCAAAACCAGCAGTCATCGAAGAGGAATCTCATTTTATTCTGAATTGTAAGGAAAACAGGTTATCAGACAAAATCCATGTAATGATATATAATTAGATGATGTACATTTCATTCATTTCCTTGATGAACAGACATTATTGTATATGTTAAACCCCGCTTCCTTTATACAGATCATCAGAATTGTTGACTTTTTAAAAGGTAATTAGAACTAAGATCAAGACGGAGGGTAGGGATCACATAGTGAAATGGTTATTGAATATTGTAAAAAAAATCTATTTCTTATCTTCTTTGTATTTTTTGTTTGTTTTTATTTTGCTGTTTATTGTTTGTTTAAATTTGTTTTACCACATACCTACTGTAAATATCTAATGACAACAAAATTGATTTGATCGGTTAATATATTACATTGAATTTAAATAGGATTATTTGGTTTTACACTGTCATAGAAAACGTTATGGGGAAAATTACAATACTTTTGCGTTTTTATGACATTACTGCAATCTATTAATTTGATACAAAAGTTTCAAATAAAGACCTATAACAATTGGAAGATGTGGTATGATTGTCAATGACATCCCTCCATCAAAGACCATATAACGGAGAGGTTAACAACTATAGATCACCGTACGGCCTTCAACATACTCACTGGACCGATATCTCTACTGGTGGACTGCTATGCCTGAGGGTGTAAGTATTTCAAAAGGCAGTTATGTGGCACTGACATGATTTAATATAACGTATCATTTATTTAAATTTCAAATGATAAATTTACATTTTAGAAAGGTTCCAACTAAATAACACAAAAGCTGACCTCAGATGGTTATTATGCTTATATCTGTTTGGGTAATTAAAAGTAATTCATGTAACATGCAATGGACTTTTTATACTAGTAGTTAGTGTATGTCCAGACATACTTTACCAGGTCTTATTTATCGCATACTTATGTTCTTGAATACTTAGGGAACAACATTATTGCTTTTTTTTTACCTCAGCTTTGAGAACAAGCAAAAAATTTAACATGCGTTTTAAACTTATGTTCTTGAATACTTAGGGAACAACATTATTGCTTTTTTTTTACCTCAGCTTTGAGAACAAGCAAAAAATTTAACATGCGTTTTAAAGATATATGACGAAGAAATATATAAGATGAAGAACGAAATTATCTTATAAATGCTGTCATTAAATACCTAACAAAAGACAAATGAACTACCCTACAAATTGTTGAAAATGTTTATTATCTTAAGCAAATCATAACATGATTGTTAACATTTTGATAGTCCTTATTTTGAGAATGTTAGACACTTGACATGAGAACTTGTGGTACGATTCGTACAATTGACGACATACTACACAAGCAAATTTCATTCACACCAATTTCACGTAAATTTAAATTCATGTGAATCTCACGTAAAATTCACGTGAATTTCACCTCAAACGAGCTTATACGTGAAACTCACGTGAAATTTGTGCATGTGAGTTTCACATGAATTTTATGTGAAATTCACATGAAAATCACATGAATTTTTGAAATAAAGTAATTCAAACAACATCTAAATTTTCAAATTTAAGTAAAATCAAGATAAATATCAATTTTTTTGTTGAAAAATCATGTGAAATTAATGTGAAAATTTTCACATGAAAATCACGGGAATCTCAATTCACGTGAAATTCACATACAAATTTTCACGTGATTTTCATGTATAAACTCGTTTGAGGTGAATCTCACGTGAAATTTTTCATGTGAATTTCATGTGAAATTCATGTGAAATTCACGTGAGCAAATTTTGCCTGTGTACAAGCGTCTTTTCTTGTTGTAGTCAAACAGGCGTTTATGTTGTAACATCAAATTTTATTGGAACGTTTATGATTTCTAGAAATTGTAGAGTAACATACATGATAAACTGAATAGACTTTTTACATGTTTCAAAACATTGGCTTGATAGCACCCACTCTCCTTTTTCAAAATCCTAGATTTGCACCTGGGTAGATAGTGAATGTATTGAATACTATTACATAGTTGGGGCTGGGAAAAGCATACTTCACTTTTCATTTAAAGATAAAATATAGAATGTACTGCGTTTGACGCTAATGGTAGCTCAATAATACAGCATGACGAATGACAATATTTTTAAGGCGCACTTATCGTTTAATGATAAAGGTTAACCACACTTAAGGGAAAAGCCATTTTATTTTCTGGGGTTGGGGTTGGGAATGAATATCTAGGCCTGGTAAGAGCTGAAAATGAATAAAATTGAATAATACAGGATGGAAATGAATATTCTGCAACACAAACTGCTGGAAACTGTGTTAATTTTTGCGCAGGGAACTCCTGATAAGAAAATAAGCATACGGAGCATCAGATGGAAATGAATTGTAAATCCGCAAAAACTCCTCCTCTTGAAATAAAATAAGACATTGTCATACTTAAAACGATATAAGTCAGTCCTTAAATATCAAATTAGGACTGAAAAGGGGAATGTTTAAGACAATAAATAACAATCGTTATCTTGTTCTCCTTTGTGACCTTTTGGTAAGGATACTACTCATTTCATGTCAAAATTATGATTGTTATGTAGTCACCTTGAATTGTGTGTCCTTGTTTTGTTTTTGATGATTAGTTGCATGTTGTAGGTGGTTTATTACTAATAGTTTATGAAAATATTTTGTAACTGATGAATGATACAATAGTTTCACTAGTCTACTAGAAAAGGAAATATAGGAATGTCACGTAAATACTACAAACGTTAACAATAGATGGGTCATATCTCAGATTTTTATAAGATCATGGTGCGTACAACTACCGGACGTAAAACTTGAACCAAAAATGGGGATCATGTATCTCTTTTATTTTATTAAATAGTGTTGCATGAATCCTTTAAATTAAGTATATTATTGCGTAGAATTTAAAATTTGTGTTAATAGATATAGAAAGATGTGGTGTGAGTGCCAATGAGACAACTCTCCATCCAAATAACAATTTTAAAAATTAAAGTAAACCATATTTGTTTTGAAGTTGTCTTAAAATTATCAAATCTCCATTAACATTTCATATATTGACATAAAGCTGCTAGACGATACGAATATCTTCTCCTCGACATAACACAATCACGTGGTGTCCAATTTCGCTTATTTTGTGTGTCAACTAAAGCATCACCTTGTTCGGTAAAATAAGTTTAAAAAAAATATGTTTACAGCTTCATCGTTACCAGGTCACGTTTATTTCTATGTTTCATAGTACTTTGGTATTTTGTGCGTACGTAATACAGCATTTTGACCCTAAAATCCGAAGACGATGACAGATATCATAACTAATTTACAAAACAAAGCAGAAATTCATCTGGCAGCAACATATAGATTTTTAAAAAAATTCTATGATAGACTAAGTTCTGAGAAAGGTTTAAAACTTGCAGTCTAAACAAAGTAACACCATTCTAAGGATATCAATTCATTGATATTTAAGCGAACTCTTTTTCCTCCTATCTATTTAGATCTTCATAAACTGACACCAACATAAATCATAATTTGCATTAATAATACTAAGTCTTAAAGGTCATAATAAAGTCTTACATAATTTTTGTGACACAAACAATTATAAACAATAAAAATAAATGGATATGAATACATACATATATAGATATACATAGACATAATAGGTGATCTGAAAGGTATATCATTTACTTATACATCATGTACTGTGTTACAATCCGAGAAAGCCGACGAAGAAAGGCATTACTCGAAAAGCGAATGATTTTGTTTAAAACCTATCTGGTCGAGTTGTTTAGGGCACGGTTCAGGCAGTGTTGCCACGATGTCACACATGCAAGTGTTGGAATACCGCTGAGAAATGAACAAAAATTGCTAACCAAAATTTAAAGATCTTGCATTGTTTGGCTAAATTTGAGGCGAATTATAAATCCAATTCTGTATAGTAATCTCATTAATATGTTAATAATATTTTCATGTCCTAAATAACATAAATATTATTTTAATAGAAAAGAAAACGGAAACGTGGAATGTGTCATGAAAACAACAATAACCCGACCAAAGACCAATGGGTCTTCAACGCTGTGAAAAATCTCTTACCCATAAGGAGGCTTCATTTGTTTCTAAGATAAATAATGGATATAAGTTTGATAAGAGAAATGGACGCCAATTAAAAATCCGAAACATACAAATTAGAAAAAAACCCACACAAGTCTACACAAAGCGAGATGTTCATTACTTGGGACAGTCGCAAAATTGCTGCATGAAAAACATGCCGTAAAAGTCATTTGCAATTGGCCCAACTCAAACGATCAGTACGAGGACCTTAATCTGATAATCGTTTAACAGTTGGGTAATAATGTCCGTGAAAATATTATTATATGTTAAAATTGAATCTAAATAAGAGGATAACGTACTGTAGAACTGCTGGAATATAAGGCTCAGTGGTTAATATTTTTTTTAAATGTTATCCTCTCATGTTTATATCCTATAGAAGACTGCCAAATAAAAATCTATAATCTGTATGATCCTTCAATAATGAATTAAATAACACATGACTGAAAGTATGATAGAGCAGAGTGTTACCCCAAGAAAAACATTGTGAAAGTCTTGTCTATCCTTTTATACTATAATTACAATAACTCATTTTACTTACAAAACAGTATTACCCAAGAATATCCCTGGTCTATATCAGTTAATTTCATCGTGAAAAAAAATGAAAAAACACAGTCCTGCTCTTGTACGGTAGTAGTTACAACTGCAATGTGAGGAATACGTGAAGAGTATAGTAGTATGTGGTTATACATATGCTAATCATGTATTATCCTTGAGGCCTCGACACAACATATAATTAATTTAGATTTGGCATTTAACCACTTTGTCTCAATAAATATTAAAACAGATATGGAATTGTTTTATACATCTTTTAAATAGAGGAAATTCCAAATATAAATCACATGTCACGGCAATAGTCATCGACTCCTGGTAATGGTTAAAGAAACACGTGTTATAACTTAAATGTGGCTTGTATAGTTAAAAAAAATCCCCGGAAAGATTTATTGTTGATAATATTATATAATCGTTTTAAAATAGTTAACATCAAAATTTCCAATTAACATTATTTACTCCTAGTTCGGTACACTGTGGTTTCTGTCTTTATGTAGGTTGTTTTTGTTCAACGTGCTGATCATGCTGATCAAATGAGTCAAGCCATTCCCAAATAAATATCTTCCTATGGTGTATTGTTAACTATATCACCGATCCGGGTCAGGGACAGTTTGGCACTCATATTTATGCTTGAACCTAACAAGTTTCGTGTGTTCCTGTCCTTGTTCGGGAACCTGCTGTAATGAGGTTGTCGTAACAGGCGCTTTTGGGATGCCTCCCTCTTTTTTCATGTGTAAATTAAGAATAGAAGGGTATCATATATAAACTGCAGTTTTTGTAATATCGTATGGATAAAAGCAATAACACATTAATGAGGCGAAATAAGTTATGATATCGGAAACTATTTACTAGCTAAAATTAAAACACATTTTTTTTTAAGGAAAAGGGGGTGTTCTCCATCAAAGTGCCTGTTGTTGTCGTTTATTGTTGTCTGGCATACCCCCACCTCCCCCCAAATTGATTGTTGTGTCATAGATTAGGCCGTTGTTTTCTTCGTTTGAATTTTCCCAATTTTTGTCATGATGTCTCAATCTTTTATAGATTAAGTTAAAAAAAATCTATATGGTATGGTATTGCTCATTGTTGAAGACCGACATAAAACCTATAGTTGCTTAAACCCGCCTATTCTAGATTTTGTCGTATAGTTGTCACATTGAAAAACAGATCAAAGATCCCAATTTTTTGTCAACGAATGCAATCAGCATGTTTAACACATACTTGAGCTTGTGCCCAATGTATTGTGAGTTGTGAGCTGTTTGGTTATCGTTTAAGACTCTCTGGTAGTGTTTCATCTAACCACAGGTGGTGCACTATTTTCTTTGTTGATTTAAGTTCAATTTTTCATTTAAGTGTGGCTTCAAAGTATATCGTCCGTCTTCTCCGATCAAATTATATCAAAAGTGAGATACTATAGGTACAGAAGCTACTATATTTACCCTTCCGGAGCACCTGAGATCACACCCGGTATTTGGTGGTTTCTCAGTCCTTGAGTTTCTATGGTGGGTTTTTTTTTTTGTAGATCGTTGTTGTTTTTTGTTTTTTGTTGTTGTACTGTTGTCATGTCGTTTTCGATTTATGAGTTTGAATATCCATTTGGTATATTCCGTTTCTCTATAAGCGGGAATACAAAATGACAAATGAATAAAAGGCACAAATAACGAAAAAAAGTGTGGATATTGTGTCATAATTGTTGACACACTGCGATCCTTCTTTTCATTACATTGATAGTATTTTTTCCCCGAGCTTTATGGGGGTGGTCGTGTTATACTTAAAGTTTCTTGTCCTAAAGATATATCAATGTGTTATCATGTTTTGCACTTGTGGCATATTTCTTCTCGAGATAAATTTATTTTCTATTTTCTTTTTTCCCTGTTGCATTTGGTCTGTCTGTTTATTGAAATTAGTATGATAATAAAAAGACGTGGTATGATTGTCAATGACTTTGGTGGTATGAAACAATGGGTCACTGTACAACTTTCAATACTGCGCAAAACCCATACCGCAAAGAAAGCTCTCAAAAAAAGTTCCTGAAATGACCATGTCAAACTATTCAAACGTGAAAATTGATTTATGTTAAAATAATGTACGAAAAACAAATATGATAAACAGCAACAAATGACATCCTGTAAATTACTGGAGAAATTTGTTATCAATTCATTTTTTTCTCATTTTTTTATTTCTTGTGTTTTTCCTGGATGTATGTATTTTTTATTACGTATTTGGAGATTCAGGATTTTTTTAAATACAGTCACAGTTCTGCGATGTGGAAGAAAGCACAGTGACTGTTTAGGTAGCAATACACAGTTAGGAAAAAATATTCAAATTTGCCCTTATAAGTTTTCCCATCCCCTTTTCATTGCTTTCTTGCAATATTAAGCTTACTGATCTAATTAAAAACCAATCTCTCATCGCTCCCGTTTTCTGATATGTCGCGATGAGAGATCGGTTTTTAATTAAATTGACTGTTTGTGTCATATGTGTGCATATATGTATGTAATCAGAATCTTCCATAGATTTAATATCCAGCATATAATTAAAAATGGTAAAATATAATATCTTTTGGGTGTATCCATGGCAACAATCTTCATGTATTTGTTATAAAATATTGCAAACAGGGGGTGGGGGGGGGGGGGGGGAAGATGTCGCATATTTCCTCAAAATTTGGCTAAAAGTAGGTTTTCAATCGCTTGAAGTAATACCTTTTCAGAAACTGTGTACAAATATCATTCAGCAAATCTAATGAAAATCATATGTCTTTCATCTCATTTTTTTTTTGTAAAATTGCGTCAAAAACTTCGTGTAGAAAAGTGTTTGTAAACATTACATTAATTTCTGGGCCGATGGCCGGTCTACCTATGAAAATACGGATTGTCAAACAGAAAATAGCCCATAAAACATGTAAAAAATAATCTTGATGCTCTTATAAACCATTTTTGAAGGCTAAATTAGCACTCAGCTGTCTAAAAATTAATTTTATTACACAATAACTTTCCTATTTGAAAAATCCACCGTGCCAAAATGCGTCACAAAACTCCTAACTGAGTATTGCTACCTTAACAGTGATTAAAGGCGGCTGATGCACCAACGAGACAAATATTATCATGTTAAAAACGTATTACGTCAAAACCAAAACCCACACTTCCCCATTTCCGCAAATATTAACATGATAACAGCATATTTTCCGGGAAATGTACAAATAGCTTGAAGTTGCCTTCCTTGATTAATTGGTTACATGTGTAAATTATGTTACACGTTATAATAATATGTTTTAGCATCATATGCTGTAGTAGCCGATAGGGTGAAATATCAACCTATATAAACGACTCTGTTTAATTAAATGACAAATATCATGTGTCTGCATAGTTTCACTCATTGGACTATATTTTGTTTCGGACATCATTTTCAAATAAAAAATGTGCTAACGTGCCTAACAATAAAGGAAACACGTAGTCTGCATGATTCCTGAAATAAACATCATTTTCAAATTAAAAATGTACTTAAATGTCTAGCAATATTTTGCAAGGTCGATGAACACGTCCTTGAAATGATAAAATTAACTTTAAGTCATCTCGATCATTTCTTTGTCTCCTATCCTTTAATTCTTTAAAACGGAATAATAACAGCTTAATATAGGCGTATTGCATTTCCGCTAACTCTTCAAAGTTCCAACACTACGTTTAAAATTAGATAGATGATACCATAGGAAACATTTATATTATGTTTAAAGTTGATTCGGCTTCAACTTCATCAATACCTACCTTGACCAAAATCATTACAGCTGTTAAAGGTTTTCTTTGCTTGCTTGCTTTGTTTATATAAAAATTTACTTAAGTATTGTAACTAACATTGACATGTGCAAACAATATAAGTAGGCGGATCACAAACTGTATATTATCATAAAAGATTAATTTGATTATTTGATAACGTCTAATCAAATTTAAATATAATGTATAAAAGTTAGACTTTTTATATGGTTTGCAGATCCCGTCTTAATGCAGTCTTAATTACAATGCTTGAACAAACAAGAATGTGTCTATACTACCTGGATGACCCATTCACGCTACCATTTTTTATGTTCAGTGGACCGTGAAATTGGAGACAAAACTAAATTTGGCATTAAAATTAGAAACATCATATCATAGGGAACATGTATACTAAGTTTTAAGTTGATTGAATTTCAACTTCATCAAAAACTACCTTGACCAAAAACTTTAACCTGAAACGTGCACTATCATTTTCTATGTTCAGTAGACAGTGAAATTGGGATAAAAAAAATCTAATTTGGAATTTAAATTAGAAAGATCATATCATAGGGAACATGCATGTGTACACAGTTTCAAATTGATTGGACTTCAACTTCATCAAAAACTACATTGACTAAAAACTTTAACCTGAAACCCCTACTTACTATCATTTACTATTTTCAATGTACCGTGAAATTGGGGTCAAAAATCGTATTTGTTATTAAGATTAGAAATATCATATAATAGGAATTATGTGTACTAAGTTTGAAGTTGATTGGGCTTCATCAAAAATTCCTTTGACAAAAAACTTTTACCAACAGCTTTAACCCGAAGCGGGGCAGACAGACAGTCGAACGAAAAAAATAACGTCCCTAGATGGAGCATGAAAAAGCAGCGGTAAATGTGTATATATATGTTCAGATCTAGAGTTGCATTCCCTCTCTTCATTAACCAGAATAATCCAGTCGTGATATATCTCTTACTACGATTACCACAGACGGAAAGAGAATCAGAGATGGTACGGGCTTGAATTATTAGGTAATGTCTTCGTAAACCATTATTTTTACGTTATATAATTTCACATTGTCTGATATAATACGGGCAGCACAAATTTAGTCATATAAACAGGAAAGGTAAAAAAATTACTAGCAAAAATGTACATGTCCACAAAGACCCCGCTGGTGAATTGTGTGAGGCTCGGTAGCAAATAATTTATATTTATGCAAACAAAACAAGTCGTCATGTACATTTGTTAGATCTTTTGCTGCTACAAGAAAGTATGATACAAATTATACGTCTTTCAGCAGAATATTGGCATAGTCTATTTAAAGTGCATAGTTATAATTAACAGCACCATTTATCATGGTCCGGATATATTATACACATTAAAGGCAAGAGTCACCAACAATTTCAACCTTAGTCCTTGTCCTATTTTCAAGCAAAGGATACGCATAGCCAAATTACTGTGCACAATAAAATTATGATACAAAATGTTTTTATAATTGATGAGCTGAATTGCAACAAAATAAAAATATGCAAATTACATATTATGGCAACATTGGGAAATTGTATGGTACTTCTTCCTATACATTTGTATTTTTTTTTTCTACGAAACTGGTTGACGGGCAGACGGAGAGATGGAAACAAATGAAAACTATAGGGCTCCTGCGTCAAATTTAATTACGCAACTAAAGATTACTAGTGAATAGCAATGACTAGTACATATTATGATAAGAGTTAGGGATAAATTGGGTAGGAAGAAAATGACAGATTTTAATACAATTATTGTAATTGCAAATGCAAATGCGGCATTCACACATTGCCGATTATTGCTCCCGTTTGAGCTCAGACAGCGATAAGACACGAAAAGTGAAAAAAGTCGGATTACTATCCTCAATTATCGGGAATGTCCTATCATTGTCTGAACGCAGTCGTTTAAGTTCGTAACAGATTCCTACGGGGTCCGGATAGTTCGGCTAAGCACTCCAACAGTTAGGTGCGTCCCGTAACATTCGGGGAAACTAGGTCGATTTTGTCTAGTCAGATTACAAGCGTGACTATATTGTGACAGATTCTTCTGTATCGGATAAAAATCCTAAAAATGTTATGTGTTTTCTTGACGGTGTCCTGTCCGAATGGAAGGATCTGGAGACATTTTTCATTGCTGTTTTTCTGCCGATTGAGTCCAGATTGCATTCACATCTTGTCGAATACGAACCGTCTATGCCGAAACCGTTCCAGAACAATCTCGATATTAATACGAAATTCATCAATGATACCCACGCCAGAGTTTCGACAATAACAGAACACAAGACGACTGAGACCGGACAAAGCCGTTTGCAATGCGGTAGAGCGGACCCTGTTAGGATTACTTTCCGACAGTTCCTGAGAATCCCGAATATGCCGACAGTTTTCTAACGGATAACTTCCGTCAGCCTCGGTTCACTGTTGTCGTGTTAATTTTTTTTTTCTCATTTTGAATTTTCTTGGTCAAAATTTTGACAATTTTTAATCGGGAATGGTCCTGTCAAGGATGGCAGTAAAAATCGTGGATGTGTGACCCCAGCTTAAGCCCCAAACCCACTAGACCACGATCGCACCAAGCTCACTGCGATCTTAAATTAATTCAGATCATGGTGTTGTCACGGTATCAGCGGCATGGTTTTTTTTTTATTTTCGTTGTTTTCACGATGATACTACGTCCTCATTACGATTCTACAACGATCCTGCTACGATTAAACCACGTTCTCACCACGCTTTTACTACGATAAGCATGATCTTACTACGCTCATCACGCCAAATAAAAATCGAAAAATACGTTGCTTATTCATTTTTTTCTTTCGTATCTTTATTTTTCCCTTCTTTTTTTATAAATTACGCCCGTTTACGAGACGTATTATGGTATACCGTTGTCCGTCTGTCCGTCCGTTTGTACCAATTTGCATGGAACTTTGGTAAATCTATTGATGTGTGCTTCCTTTTAATCTTTATAAATTTCGGATTTTACGTTTCTGAGTTATTGGATTTTATTCATAAAATGAGGGTGATTTTTCCAGTTTGCAGACTTGTCTAAAAGTGCTTTCAGCAGTTTTCATTAAACTTTAATGACTGATTTATATCTATCAAGGCAGCTTCCTTTCGTTTTGTGCACATTTCTTATATGAAATTGAAGAGTTATTGAACTTTATTCTTTGAAAACGCGACGGGCGTATCATGCGCTCATGGCGCAGCTGTTTATTTTATTAAATGTGTGTATTCTTTTATTACTTGTTTGGAGCGTATTCAGGTTTCATGAAACTAAAACCACAGTCCTACAATGTCAAAGAAAGCACAGTGACTGTACATGTTTAACAGTTACTTCAGGCGGCCGATGCACCAACGAGAAAAATATTATCATGTTAAAAACGTATTACGTCAAAAACAAAACCCACACTTCCCCATTTCCGCAAATATTAACAGCATATTCTTCTGGAAATCTACAAAAAGCTTCCTTGATTTATTTGTACATGTGTAAATTTGAAATATTTAACACGTTATATATGTTTTTTATGACACAGCCAATAGGATGAGATATCAACCTATAACAACTCGGTTCAACTAAATGAAAAATATTGTTCTGCATAATTTCCCTCAATGGACAATTTTTGTACATCATTTTCAAATTAAAAATGTACTATAGTGTCTAATAATGAACAAATGATGAACGAAACAAATTTTCTGCATGATTTCTAAAATTAACATCTTTTTCAAATTAAAACTGTTCTTTAATGTCTGGCAATATTTTGCAAGGTCGATGAACGTGTCCTTGAAATGATAAAATTGACTTTTTCCTAAGGTAAATAAATAGGCATATGGATCATTTCTTTGTCTTCGATAACTCTTTTCTTTAAAACGAAATACTTAAAGCTTTTAAATACGACTGAAAATCAAAGAGTTTAGACACAGACAATTTTTAGCCTGGCGTATATATAATCAAGCGTTATATATATTTCAAAATTTTCTTCAAAATAATAACATTTTCAATTGATGAAAACACTTGATCTGTATCAAGTTTCTCAAATTTCTGAAGAATTCTCAACTTTGGTATTAAAAAAATCACAATTATACAACAATTATGTTAAAGAGTAAGAACCGCATAATCGCACCTTTCGTGAATACCTTTTGTTTCATTGATAAAAATTACATGAATCCGCCAAGTGTCCAGCTTGATGGTAAACAAAAGTACTATTCAAATGTATAAAAAGAAATACAAATTAACTTTGTTTCAGACATTACATATTATAATCGTATTTTAAAAGCTTTGAGGATTAGGATCTTCAAACAAAGTTAAATATGACATATTAAGTCGAAGGATTTGATGGGGTCTTCATTTATCTCTTCATTATTTACTGGGCCATTATTCCGGAGTCTGTTACCCTATCAAATCCTCAAGTGTAAGATTTTGTTATCAAATGTATAAACAAGAATGTGTCCATAGTACAAGGATACCCCACTCGCACTATCAATTTCTATGTTCAGAGGACCCTGAAATTGGGGTCAAACTTTAATTTGGCATTAAAATTAGACAGATAATATCATAAGGAACCTGTGTATAATGTTTTAAGTTGATTGGGCTTCATCTTCATCCATAACTACCTTGACAAAATCGTTACAGCTGTTATCAAGTTAAAGGTTTAGTTTCTTTGCTTGTTTAGTTTATATCAATTTTACTAAAGTGATTGTAACTAAGATTGAAATTTGAAAACAATCTAAGTATTTTTATTATTTTGAGCAACACACACTATTTCGAATTGACCCCCCCCCCCCCACTTTCCGAAAAAAAAATCTGAAATGAAAAAAATTGTCTCCCCCTCCGATATCTTCTATCTCCTCCCTTTCCCTTATTCCAAAAAATAATTCCTTTCCTCAAGGTATGTTCAGTCTCTCAATCATAATTACCCATTTAAATACATCATAAATGTTTTAAAATATAACATGACATGCTTAGTCCTGGCTAAAATTAATATTACTTAAAAGTAACTGCTAAAAATGAATCGACAGCTAATCACCTCAAGACAATCATCATTTATTAATGTTCCAGACCGTATGAGTATTTGGACCGTACGCGTACGGTCTGGACCGTATGCGTACATTTTCAAAATACGCATACGGTCGGACCGTACGCGTACGGTCTGACTAATATTAAGAAGTTGGTCACGTTTATCAGATACAAATGTATATAACAGATCAACATAACTTATATCTCAAATTAATGTAAAAACTACAATAGTAATTGAAATAAAAAAAAATATATTATAACTATTTAAAAAAATCACGTTTATTTAATCTGTTAATCTCCTGTATTTAGCATGTCAGTAATTCATAAATTGAAGCCAAGTATGCTCATTGGAATTGAAGTTATCGGAAGTAAACTTAGAGTGGGAGGACAATCGTTTTAGAATATTTAGGAACTTTACAAAAAAAAAATGCAAAGGAACGTGCATGAACAAATTATGTTACTATAAAAAAAAATATGACGTTCTTTGTGGAAGTCAGCGTCACCTTGAGTACCAAAATAGGATTCACGGATATACAAATAAACACACATTTAATTTCAATTGTTCGCTTAATCATTTTATCCATATACATGTAATAATAACAATTTGTATAACTAAAAATAAAGATTTTGTTAAATGTTTGTTTAAATTTAACCCATATGATCCCAAAACATCAGCTGGACCGTACGCGTATACTCATACGGTCCGACCGTACGCGTATGGTCGGACCGTACGAGTATACGTATACGGTCCGGACCGTACGCGTACGGTCCAAATACTCATATGGTCTGGAACATGAATACATAATTTAGAAGCAGTGAAAGGGAGGTAATCAAACATTATTCTTTAAATTGATTTGAATTACCTCCCTCAAACCACTTTTAAATTGTCTCAATTGTCCGTTAACCAGTAAAAACCCTTGTTTTCCACTTTCTTGCACCTAATTCCTAAATGGTTTGAGCCATAAACCCCCAAAGTTAATCCTAACCATTCCTTTGTAGTATGGAAACTTGTGGTATAATTTCATAGAGATTCATACTCTTTAACACAAGTTATTGTCAGGAAAATATAAAAATTAACATTTCGGCCCCCTTTTTGGCCCTAATTCCTAAACAGTTGGGACAATAACCCCTTCAATCAATCCTAACCTTCCTTCAGTGGTTATAAATCTTGTTTTAAAATTTTATTGATTTCTATTTACTTATACTAAAGTTATCCAGAAACAATCTGTCTTCGGACGACGCTGACGACGACGACGACGACGACGACAACGTGATAACAATATACGACCAAAACAATTTGAATTTTTGTGGTCGAATAAAAATAATACAAGCAAAGCTAAACTTTAACTTACTAGCATTAGGATAACAGCTTAAGTGGTTACTATAATTTTCTATGTTCAATGTACCGTGAAATGGGGTCAAAATTCTTATTTTTTATTTAAATCAGAAAGATCATAACAAAAAATATCATAGGAAACATGGGTACTAAGTTTCAGATTGATTGGGTTTCAACTTCATCAAAAACTACGGTTGACAAAAACTTAAACCAAAAACTGTAATCTGAAGCGGGACAGACGAACAGTCAAGCAAACGGACGCACAGTTCTAAAAACATAATGCCCCTAGATGGGGCATAAAAAAGCAATAAGAAATATGTAATCTCTTCTTCATTGACCAGAATAATCCAGTCGTGATATATATCTTACTGCGATTACCAAAGGCGGAAAGATAATCAGATATGGTACGGGCTTGAATTATTAGGTAATGTCTTCATAAACAATTATTCTGACATAATATGCGCAGCACAAATTTAAACAAATGTCATGTAAACAGTAAAAGGTGAAACAATTACTATAAAAAACGACATGTCAGCGATGGGCCCGCTGGTTTATTAATGAGACAGAGTAGCAAATAATTAAGGTATGCTGATACAACCAAATCAAGTTGCCATGCACTCTCTTTTGACCTTTTTAGAAAATATTCAACATAGCATATGTCTTCCAGCAAAGGATTGGCATAGCCAAGTTATAGTGCATAGTTATAATTACCATCACCATGTATCATGGTCCAGATATATTGAACCAACTATTAAGTCAAGAGTCACTAACAGTTTCAACCTTGTCCTATTTACAAGCAAAGGATAGACATAGCCAAGTAACTGTGCATAGCAAACAAATGTTAATTATTTTCACAAACGGATGGTTCGAATATCAACAAATTGAAATATGCATATATCTACATATTTATTATTATTAATATGCATGTAACAACTTTATTGGCCTCATACCTATCTATAATTTTGAATTTTTGAGTCTATGAAAATTGTTGACAGACAAACAGAAAGACAAGAGATAACAAGAATGTGTCCAAAGTACACGGATGCCCCACTCGCACTATCATTTTTCAAGTTCCATAAACCGTAAAATTGGGTAAAAATGTAATTTAGCTTTAACATGAAACTCCCACTTTCATTTTCTATGTTCAGTGGACAGTGAAATTGGGGTCAAAAGTCTAATTTGACTTTACAATTAAAAAGATCATATCATAAGCAACAAGTGTACTAAGTTTCAAGTTGATTGGACTTCAGCTTCATCAAAAACTACCTTGACCAAAAACTTTAACCTGAAGTGGGACGAACGGACGCACGGACGAACGAACGAACGAACGGAGCCACAGACCAGAATACATAATGCCCCTCTACTATCGTAGGTTGGGCATAAAAACGAAAACTATGCTGAGCTCCCGCATCAATTCTAAATGCGAATTTAGGAATTCGATAACAATGACCGGTCCATATCAAAATGAGTGTCAGGGGTTAATTATATAGGGTGAAAATGACAGATTTTGATATAATTTCTTGTAATTACGTCTTAATAAACACTCATCACTTAATTTTTTTGTTAGAAAGTTCATAAGTCTGTATTTGAATAGTTTTTCAATCTCAAATTAGCGTATTTACACGTAAATGTATCAACACGGAACGGAATTTAACCCGTTCTCTGAGCAAATGCCGGATATGGCCTTTGATTACCTATAATTGTTTTTCATAGTTCTGACTTTTGAAAATAATTAGAGCAAAAAAAAAGTGCAAAAAGGGTTTGATTTATAAGTTCTTTTGCATACTTATATGAAATAATATATCTTTGAAAAGTACTCCAACAATACGGTTTAAATTATATTTCATTAAAAAAGGAGGTATTTGACGTGTGAGTAAAGAAAGGTAACTCAAAAACATCATGGAGAAAGGATAAAATCGGATAGTATTCCTTTCACAAGATACATTTAATATGGCGAGAGAACTTCCCGTTACATGCAGGGACGGATAAAGTTGATAAATATGCACAAAACCAACACATTTACTTGTGAAAGACTTTTTTCTTGATCGTGTTGTATTTAATTTGCTGATTCCTCCAAATTTTTATTGAAATGATAGCAGTTGAATCATCTAGTATATAGACGATTTTCTCTCACTAAATAATTAAAAATTCGTTGACTATATGCTGAACGCATCTTTCCCGTTGAAATTGAGACAAAGGATACAACAGATACAGTTTTAAAGTCTGTCCCATATCTTAACTTACATCTAGGAACTGATAATTAGGGTCGGTTGAAAACAAAACTTGTCACGACTGTCACAAAAGAAATGATTTCAGCTTCAATTTGAACTTTCCATTTCTATGTAGCAACAATCCAGCATCGCCTGCATACGGAGTATGTACCTCCAAATTGATACGATATTCCCGGGATTATATTTACTATCATGATTTCCATGATAGATGGTTTCTGCTTACAAAGAAACTATTAAACCTAGAGTTCCGAATGGTGAAGTTGAAATCATCTCGTCGTAAATGTACCTAATGTCGTAACTACCATAAGCTTTACACGAATGTGAACTACCGTATAAGACTTATAACAATGGTTGTACTAATATGAGCAACACTACAGAGCACCTGAGATCACCCCCGTTTTTGGTGGGCTTCGTGTTGCTTGGTCTTCAATTTTCCATGTTGTGTTTAGTGTACTATCATATGGTTTGTCTGTTTTTCTTTTTTTTTCTTATGAGGCATGACGTTGTCAGTTTATTTTGACTTATGAGTTTCAATATATATCTTTCGCAACAGTGAGCAATTGAAATCTTTTGGCATTAAAATGATCACAAGCGTTCACATGGTACAACTGATCACTAGTAAGTTGCTAACAGAATATGAAGTTACCCTGTTATATAGTACTTTCGAAAAATGTGATGAAAAATTTAAGTTTGTTTAACAAAGTTAAAGATTGATTCAAAGCATCAACCACGAGAAAGAAGATGTCTGAAAGATTGAAAAAAGAGGTCAAATATTACAACAAATCAAGGTCAAACTTCTGACCAAATATGAAGTCATTCTGTACAACATGAGAAAAGGGTGTCTGAAACAAATTTTTGAACGAACAGACGGACAAGATGAATGCAATATATCCCTACTGTTGTTAATCTTATTGTTGTTTTCTGTTGTTTCTTTTTTGCAATGGCATGGTCAGTCTGTTTTTGACATGTGAGTTTGAAAACCCTTTTCGGTATCTTTCTATCTCCTCTACCTCAATCTGCTCCCTTTTAGTCGATCAGTTTGATGACAAAAGGTTACATCAAAGAACACAAGGTTTGCAAAAAAACATTAATGCTAGAAAAGTATTTAGGGAGAATTGAATGAACACAAAACTTATATTAAACATTTAGTATCATACCCGTATGAAAATAATCTTAGATAATATGATTCAACAACAACAATTGCTAACGAAGTATAAAAGCATAAAAATTATATTTAAATAAGTGTTCTACTATTTAATCAACTTCTTCTATCGTAGGCCCACCGGAAGTATTCTGACTTCTATTTTGTCCGTTTGATTCATTATGAGCACCTCCATGAAGTTTTGTCATAATAGGGGTACATATTTTCTGAAGTTCTTTCATTTTGTCCTCATATTCCTCTTTTTCTGCTAGTAAATTCTGATCCAACCATTTAAGCAATTCTTCACAAGCTTTTGATACGTCGTCTTTGTCCTGTGTTGACAGCTTGTCACCCGAGTCTCCAAAAGACTGTTTAACACTGAATATATAGTTTTCCAGTTGATTTCTTGCTGTGATACGCTCCTTTTGTTTTTCATCTTCGTCTTTATATTTCTCAGCATCAGAAACCATTCGGTCAATATCTTCTTTACTTAGCCTTCCTCTATCGTTTGTGATTGTTATTTTCTTTGAATTTCCTGTGCTTTTGTCGTGAGTTGATACATTCAAAAGTCCATTTGCATCAATATCAAATTCAACTTCAATCTGAGGCACACCACGGGGAGCTGGTGGTATACCTGTCAGATCGAATTGTCCAAGATGATTATTGTCTTTGGTCATTGCTCTTTCACCTTCAAAAACCTGAATACTAACTGCTGGTTGGTTGTCTGACTACGTTGAAAATATTTGCGAGGCTTTTGTAGGGATCCTTGTATTCCTGTCGATAACTTTTGCCTTTACGCCACCTGCAGTTTCAATACCAAGGGAAAGTGGAGCTACGTCAACTAAAAGTACATCTTTGATGGTGTCGCTACGATCGCCCGACAGGATAGCTGCTTGAACGGCTGCCCCATAGGCTACAGCTTCGTCTGGGTTAACGGATTTGTTCAGTTCTTTTCCATGCATAAACTCTTACAGCATTTTCTGTATTTTAGGTATTCTTGTTGAACCTCCAACAAGAACTATCTCCTGAATACTACTTTTATCAAGTTTAGCGTCTCTTAAAGCCTTTTCAACTGGTTCAAGTGTTGTTCTGAACAAATCTGAACACAGTTCTTCAAATCGTGCTCTAGTTACCTTTGTGTAAAAGTCAATACTCTCAAATAAGGAATCAATTTCTACACTTGCCTCTGTGCTGCTTGATAATGTTCTCTTTGCTTTTTCACATGCAGTTCTCAGTCTTCTGATTGCACGATTATTGCCAGTAATGTCCTTTCAACACTTTCTCTTGAATTCATTCACAAGATGATTGACCATTCTATTGTCAAAGTCTTCGCCTCAAAGGTGAGTATCTCCAGCTGTGGAGCGAACTTCAAATAAAGAACCCTCATCTATCGTAAGAATTGAAACGTTGAATGTTCCTCCTCCCAAATCAAATATTAAAACGTTTTTCTCGCCTGATAAATTTTTCTCAAGACCGTAAGCTAAAGCAGCAGCCGTTGGCTCGTTTATTATTCTCAAAACATTAAGTCCTGCAATAATGCCAGCATCTTTAGTTGCTAATCTTTGAGAATCATTGAAGTATGCAGGAACTGTGATGACTGCATCTGCAACTGTTTTTCCAATATAGGCTTCAGCTGTTTCTTTCATTTTTACCAATATCATTGAACTTATTTCTTCTGGGGTAAATGTTTTGGTTTCTCCCTTGTATTCTGCTTGTAGTTTTGGTTTACCTCCATTGTTGATTACTGAGAATGGCCAATGGTTTATATCTGACTGAACTGTTGAATCACTAAAGTGTCTCCCAATCAGTCGCTTGGCATCGTAAATTGTATTTTTTAGGGTTCAGTATGACTTGGTTTTTAGCTGCATCCCCAACAAGCCTTTCAGTGTCCGTAAAAGCCACATAACTTGGAGTTGTTCTGTTTCCTTGGTCATTGGCAATAATGTCTACTTTCCCGTGTTGGAATACACCAACACAAGAATAAGTTGTTCCAAGATCAATTCCAATTGCTGGACCTTTTCCTGCCATTTTTTGTTTCACTGTTGTCTACGTTTATTAATCTGCAAAAAATCAAAAATTATTTTAGTTATATATTTACACAGTAAGTTACAAAATATATAAACCATCAACACAAACTGCACGTCTCCTGTTTGTGTATAAAAACAAAAAGAAAAGACACAAACTCTATCATTTGGTTTTTATTTTAACCTTAGTAGGAACATATATATCATGTATATCTGTCATACAATTTATTTTCTATTAACATATATATCTTAATTCCCCCCCCCCCCCCCCTCCTTGGATTTTCGGGTTTTTTCTTAATTTTTTTGTAGCCCCATACCAGCCTTGTAGTAACAGTAATGGCGCATATTATGGAAAAGAATTTGAAAAATGATAATCATAATAAGCTTAGTAACTACATATGTCTTGAAAATGAGTTGATGTTGATCATGGTGATCCGGAGTACTCTAGCTCGTACATGTTGTATGTATTTATCAATTTTAATCAACGGAAAAGTACAAATGAATATTTTATGAAGTTTGGGTGGGGTTGTTTTTTTAATGAAAGTTGTATACTAATAATATAACTGTTTAGGAAGACGAAAAAATCCTATAAGTCAACTATATTCATTGTGAAAAAAAAATAATCTTGAAATAAATTACTTACCACAAATAAAATTATGGGTTTCCTTTCGGATTTGTAAAAAAACTTTGCTGTAACTCTCGATCAGTATCTTTCTTGTAACTTTATTGTTTCTCAATTAATTCCCTTCTAATTAGCAGTACAGCCTTTAGGTACCAGTCTTGTATTACAACTCCAGTTTCCGAACATGGAGGGAAACAAAATAGTGCATTTTTTCTGAATTTTTTTCTGCTTGATTATAGGTTTACGCTGAATTGAAGCATATATATAGACTTTTAAACAATCTTGCATCTTTTGGAGGATATCAATCCAGGAAAGTGGAAGGATATCATGTTTACTGGAAGTGGTGTGGCCTAGTAAAAACGGCAAACAGAAAGTAGAAAAAGAAATGTTTTCACTTCAGGATGATATCCTTCCAATCTTCGTGGCAAGACCCACTTTTTTTTCGATTATTTAAAATCACAATTTCACATTAGTACATATATGATATGTGCATGAAAAAAATTTCTATGTAGCGTTTTTTATTTTTTTATTTTCAAAGATTAGCTGTTTTGCATGTAAGCCTATGGAGCAGTCAATTACAAGACTGCAACCTTTATATACTCAAAACGAAAGTTCGCGATCATTCAGGAAAACGCTTAAAATTAGAAAATATTTTAGTTCGATATCCTCTAGAATTACCTTTACTAATTTATGATAAAACAATTTTATCGAATGAAACTGGAATGTTATTTCTATTTTTAGGATAGATGAATAACTTATAGAATATGATCGAAAGTTGTATAGCATGTATAGTATATATAATGATTAAGGATTTAAAAATAGACCCGTATATATCTACTAGAATACAATATTGCAACATCTTAAAAGGAAAGGAACATGCCAAAGAAAATATTTTAAATTTAATATACATGATAGGTTTCTCATGTTTTAATAAAATAAAGTATGAATTCTAGCTGTGTTAAATTCCCTGTTTACATGCATATGGTTTATCATGTTTATTGGTACCAATGATATAGATCCAGAACATTGGGCTTTTTTTCTTTTCCATGCGTATAAAATGATATATTAATTAATTAAATATATAAGTTTCCGCTTCTAAAACTTATTTCATGTACGAATTATCTCAACAGACTAAATTTTTAAGTTGAAAATAAATATCACGACATTTCATGCACAGAGCCATTTCTAAAAATTAATTGTGCTTTAATCATTTAGCATAATTTGTTCATGAATTATTGAAATTATTTTCACTTAGTTGGTGTGCTCCTGCTCTTATCGTTACAGTAACAACATGCTGTCTATTTTCAGCCAAAGTAACCATGTTAGTTCAATTGTTTTAAGCTGGAACAAAAGTAAAGACGTTCTACTAAAACCCATAAACAGGATTTTACCAAGGCGTATACAGCATGTACAGATAAATAGATGCTTAAAAAAAACAGGGTTTACGACGACAGACACAAAGTGGTAATATGAACGATTGTGCCTGGTGAAAAAAATGCTTACAATCTGTATAAGAGAACTGTAAAATTGGCTTTTATAGAACTAAGAAAATATTTTTTCCTAACCCCGACCCTACCATGCAACCATTAATTTATTTGGGCCTCGACTAAGTAGGCATACAAATTTCAAATGTCACTCGAATCAGTTCCAGTGTATGTAAAGTGCGGATCCTAAAATATCATTTTTACTGTATATGCCATAAATGTCTAATGTAGAATGATAAATAAACAGACGAACTTTTTTTTACTTTCGAAGAAAATGAAGAAAATTAGTTAAAATGTATATGTTCAGAAATACATAATACTAATAAAACAAAGTAAGAGATGCGAGCGGGGTTTTATCGCGCCTAAAGCCATCCAGCTTTGAAATATATACCAAAATAGGTGAATATTTATGACATTTCACGAACAGATCGTGCAGGTGCTTTTAACTAACAGGTAAGATGTTGTTGCAGTACAAAATATTCATTTTAATACAATTAATAAAGTTGTATAACGTAGAATATGTTTTGTTATTCAGTTTCTTCATATTTAACTAAATTCCACTATGATGATTTCGTAATGCTAGTCATGTTTACTGTCGAATAATGATACTATTCTTTCATTTTTACTGTGGAGCGAATCATTAGTACTGTATATGCGGTGCATTTTCACTGTATAATTTTTTATTTATTTTTTTATCTATTACAGCTCATTTCTTTAAGCATGTAGAGCAAGACTTTAGTTGACTTGCTTGTTTTTCTTTTATTGGATAATCGTTATGATAACACCCAATTTAATTCAAATATTAAAAATACAGGTTAAACTATCATATGCCTAATCATATTGTTTAAAAATGTCAATCTTATTCACAAAGTTTGTATAAACAATTAAACAAACAAAGCAAGCAAGCCAACCAAAGTTTTGCTTTGCATGCATTATGAAATTAGCTGTAAGGCCTTAATTTAGCCGACTTGCTCAAACAATAGATAAAGTAAGAGAAAGATTTGATAAAATTTAACTTACGGAGGAAAGTTTGGTTTTAAAACACTCTAATAAATTCAATAGAAATAACATTTATTTCAAATGTATTCCATTTAGTTTCTTATAAAGCGTATAGGGATCTTTATCCTTATTTTTTTTTATCCATTTCCATGACACTTCACCACTAATTACGTACATCTTGATATAGATTGAATCTTTGTTTTCCCGTTTAAAAGGTTTTATACTGGAGCCATTTATAACTTGCTGTTCGGTGTGAGCCAAGACTCCATGTTGAAGACCGTATGTTTACGTATAATGGTCTACTTTTATAAATTGTGACTCGGATGGAGAGTTGTCTCATTGTCACATACGACATCTATATATGGCTCAAAAACGAAACGAGACGGGATAAAAAGGTATAAAAAAATCCACACTACCTTTTTAATATATGTATAATATGTATAATATGATTCAGAATAGAGTAAAATAGTGGGTCGCATTTGGGTATAAGCGTGACGCCGGATTGCCGATTTTTTGCAAGCGTGACAGGTGAAAGTCAAATGATTGTGTCGTGAAAAACGAGAAATGAAGTCTAGCGGGACACAGGAATCTGCCAAAACAATAAGCGGAATACGGGAATCTGCCAAAACAGTAAGAGGGATCCGGGATCAGAACCCCCCCCCCCCCCCACCTTCCCCAATGAGACCTCCAGAATAAGATATTTGTGTATATCAATCCTATTGTTACAGTCATGCCTTCAATAACAAATGTATCCGATGCATGCATTTTTTTTATATTTTTGGTCCCTTTTTCAATTTTGAGGGATCCAAATTTAAAGACAAAAGTCCTTTAATATAGATATTTGGGATTCGTTGACATGCTGAATCTAACCGTGTATCTAGTTTGGGGATTTTTTGTCTAGTTGCTGAAACAGCCCACATAGAGTTCCAAAGGGTCTAAAATCAACAAAAATGAATTGTAGCAATCATTTCGTGTACAATAACCCAAATGTGTATGGTTTTACCTCTGCGGTAGTATCCATTCGCGGATCTAGAATTTTTCATTTTGAGAATCGCTTTTGTTACAAGTTTGAAAAGCTATATATTTGATGAAGAATGAATGAGGAGTTTGTATTTCAATTTGAAAATACATGTATCATAAATCCTAAAGTCATCAACTAAGTTTTTTCGTTTGTTGCAAGTGCATTTATCACATAATTCTACAATAAAAATTCCTCGCATCTTTGAAAATTCTACATTAATAATGACTGCACTAACAGTGATAATTCATCGCATCTATAGCTAAAATGGATCGCTTTCAATAATCGATATGCTATATTATGATGCTTTCATAACACTTATTTGAACTTTAATGCTATGTTTGTATATTATAAAGACATATCACAATGAAAATATGTTAAAACTTATCTTCAAATCACTTAACTTGATATTTTCAAAACATAAACAAATACAGTTTTCCCATGATCCTTTATTCTACAATAGACATACCCGCATATAACAGTAAAAATGAACTAGCTGGATTCGCACTTTATATACACTGAGTTCAGTATTAGTAAATCTATTTGTTTTTCTTTCAAAGATTTCTCTTTACTGATTACCATTAATCCAAAACTATAAGACTGAAGGTTTCAAAAAGCCTTCAATTTTACTTTATCATAACTTCAATTGACGTTTGGCGGTTTATTATACTTTATAAGAAATAAGCAAGAAAACAAAGATTTGTCAAATATCGTAATTTACGAGGGTTGTCCCTCAAGTCTGACGACAATCTCAATAAAAATTTTAATTACCTGTCCGAAATAAATAAAACAAGTATAAAACTAATTTCAAGAATTACTGATTAAGTGTACAAAATTTCAGTACCTGCTTATATAATCGTATTTTCATCAATTAAAAAATCATAAGAAACTCTCACCCGGAACACCTAAAAAAAATATTTACGACGTTCCGACGTTCGACAACGTTCAACATTTTAACTTTTCTCAACGTAGTCTCTTTTCAAAACAACACATTTTTACATCTTTTAAACCAGTCCTCAAATACTTTCTCAAACTGTTTTGTTTTCATTTGAAAGATTATATTCATTACTTCCCGTCTTAGTTCAGGTCAATCGTCGAATCATTGTCCACGGAGAAAATGTTTGATATGCGGGAATATCGCAAAATCCATTGACGCTAAGTCAGGGCTTTACGGAGGTTGTTTGAGACATCCGAATCAATAAAAATCAATTTCTAAATGAGTTTTTAGAAAAGTGTGGGCCGGTCCATTGTCGTGTTGACTGTTGTTTAGTATTTTGTTCGTAGTAATGAAACCAAGCTTACATCTGTTGTAATTGTTCTGTCTAGAAATCGTATGCAACCACGAGAAACCTTTTTTTAATAAATTGATTTGACAATTAATTTCATTCTTTAAGTTAAATGTTCTGCTGTAACAAGTCGAGGTATCCATCTAGCACATACTCGATTCATATTTAAATCATTTACTCAAATGTGGTGCGCTGTAGTTTTAGAAATGTCATATTTGTCTGCAACTTCACGAACTGTTAGTCGCCGGTCACTGTTGATAACGTTCAGAACTTCATCTGTTATCGTATCTGGTTCCCTGAAAGATGGCCTACCTTCCCGGTCATCGTCTTCCAAACTGTATCTTCTATTCGTAAACCTTTTGTGTCACTTGAATACCAACGAACGAGTTACTTTACTATGTTTCTCAGACTGTTTTAAGAATTTGTGTGTTTTTGTTGGTGTTTTTCCGAAGTGTACACAAAACTTTATAACTGCCCACTGCTCCACCTTTTTGATAAATGTCCCTTTTTCGGTGATGCCGATTCTGGATTCAATGCTTCAAATCGAGATTTCTCCACCGTTTCGAAATTTTGACCATTCAAATTTAGCAGGTTTAACGTGTTTCAGAATGTAGGTTTCATGTATTTTTTGGCGTATTTTGAAACTTTAAATAACAAAAATATAAAAACACCAGCCTGCATGTTATATGATATTTTCATCATGCTCTGAGTCATTATTGCTTATATTTATATGAAGTAAGTGTTATTATCATTTATCATATATTTAGTACAAAATACAGCAATTTTGTATATCTGATAAAGGTACTTTTTTCTAGTCTGTATCACCTACCCTGTATCGCATACCCCGTATCGCATGGCTAAACCCGTATAGCATACCCCATATCGCATACCTGGTGTGACGTCATAATTAGAATGACGTCAACATTTGATCTATGACGTCCAGTATTTCCTGACATGGGGAAAAATGAATTCCCCCCAAAAAATAAGATGTAGAAATATTTTAAGTTATACATAACGGTTTATTTGGTTATAATTTTCGTGAAGTTTGTTTTCATTACCTGATAAATTAAATACAAATACAAAATGTTCACGATTTTAATTTGGTAACAATAGATAGCAAACTTTTCAAGAAATTTTTTCTTGCTGTTCACTTTGTCAGACAATAGAAATGATCATGAATAATATAATCGCCTAAAAAACAACAAAACTTTAAACATTTCTACATCTTATGATATGTATTTGATAGATATTAATTTTAGTTGAAATAAAAGGACAGTTTCGTTAGTGTTGCATTTTAATACATGGTCTAACGTATATTGAGAATGTAATAAGGTTATAGGGGACAATGTTCTTTTCTAGCTTTTTATTTCAGACGATTAAAAAAAGGACATACCAAGAATCCTATTGTATTAAAATATATGATAAACAGAATATTACATGGCAAAATCCGTATCGCATGCTGTATCACCACTCGACCAATATCAGCCCTCGGGACCTTCGGCCCTCGGGACTGATATTGGTTTCTCGTGGTGATACAGCATGCGATACGGATTTTGCCATGTATTATTCTATATATACTAAGACAAAATAACATATAAATTTTACCGTATGATAATAGCATTAAATTGACGTAAATTCCATATTTTTCGAATTGGTGCTTAGCGGGCTGATATGAAAAGTTTATCACATGCTTCGATTGTTATCACATGCCTTTCCGTAACGTTATCACATGGCATTCCGGTATTACTCGGCTAACTCCGGAAAATACACCCTAATGCTACGTTTTCAGTGAAAAACATTACAAAGTAGTGTACAAAACAATTATTTGAATACTGGAAAGTATATTGTTTAAATAAAAAAAAAAATAAAAAAAACAAAACAAAACAAACAATTATTTAATAAATGCATTTTTTAAGTTTTTATTGAAACATAATTTAGTAAGTTTCTTTAAAAAGTTGAGTTTTCCAAACAATGATCATTATGTATATTGTTGAATTATTTTTTTGTCGATTCGTCCATATTAAAATGGTTTTTTTTTCTCTCTCTCTGTTGAGGCATATGATAGAAAGATTTTCAAATTTTATGTATCAAATTTTTGGCCCGACGGCCGTGAACTTTTTTACTTTTTAAACTTCGGGAACCACGTAAAAGGATCAATATATGAATCTGTTATTTTTCTCTACTGTTGAAGCATATGATAAAAAGATCATAACATGTCATTTTTCATATCGCATGTATTATCAGCCCTCGAGCCATGCGGCTCTTGGGCTGATATTGAACCTAGGGCTGATAATACATGCGATATGAAAAATGCCATGTAATAATCTGATACTATTTCGTATTTAGAAGTAGACAAATATTGATATAACCGAACTAAAATATAGTTCAAGATATGCAAAAAGAATTTACCTGAATTGCTATTTTTACGCAGAGTTCAGCTTGTCCACGAACTTTAAGGACAACCCTATTGGACTTTTTAACACCAGAGCATCGTTTAGACGTCTTTAACGAAGGATTTTCCTATCTTAAATACTGTAGACTGTAAATACTTTTGAATTCAAAATATTTAGTGACATTAATTCTATTATCTAATTTCAAAACTTTGTAATTGTACATAATTTATATATGCATTTTGTCAATCTCCTTTAGGAGGAAATAAAGTATGATGAGTAAACAATATATTAGAACGCAGGCTAAAACAATTGAACAAACTTGAAAAAAGTCCCAATTAAGTCAGGAATTAATTGGTTGTCGTTTTATTTGTTGCTGTATGTCATATTTGTTTTTGTTCTTTACTTTGTACATAAACTAAGCCGTTTGTTTTCTCCTTAGAATTGTTTTACATTTATCATTTCGGGGCCTTTTATGACTGATAATGCGGTATGTGCTTAGCTCATTGTTGTTTGCCGTAAGGTGACCTATAATTATAACTAATTTCTGTGTTATTTGGTCTCTTGTGTTGATTCGTTATCGCATGTGCATCCTGCAGTTGTTTTTTTTTTTCCAGTAATTATTTTTTTGGAAGAACAAGCACCAACATCGTAAATTACTTTTTATTTGCAAATGTTACTAAAATAATACCAAACCATTGTCTTCATATTTCTTTGATGAACACAATTTTAGAAAATTTAGTATTTTGTATTAACAAGGAATTTGCATAGTACGTAACAAGTCATACAAATCGAATTTTTTAAATGAAATTGCACTTCTATTGAATAAAAACGAGTAATATCTTCAATTAATATTCTTTAATATTGTTAAAAGTAATATAACACCATAAAAAGTATTTTTCTCGGGATATATCAGTTTATTTTTGGGATATAATGTTTTTCTTGTGTTTCTCGGGAAATCGTGGTACCGCAAATCTTCTTGTTTACATTAGATACGTGTCCTGGATGGAACCTAACATACTAACAGTCAAGCGTCATCATTTGAAGCCAATAACTACTACTGAGGATCATTTGACGATTTCTGCCAGGTTAACTTAATTGTAGATCTGATTGTTCTGACCATTTTTACATTATATTTTTTCTTTATCTGTAATACTTTCAAGAAAACAATCAAAAATGCAATATTTGCAAAACATTTACATTTTAGGGGCAATAACTCCAAAATGAATTGTCCTAAAAATTAAGCAGGAAATAGAACTTGACCTGCTGATCAGTTTAAAAATAATCAAAGGAGTAGGTTCATTAAGACCCCTTTTTGGCCCCAAAATATAACAGTTTTACAAAATTGTTAAAATGTAAACTTTTAGTTATTTATTTGATAGTAGAATGCTTCTGCTACATAAATATGGACTGGTTTTGAAAATACAATGCACATATATCGGATACTAGCACCATTAAGTCGTGCTAAATTACTAAAATCCTCCTAATTCTAGTATTTTAGTTAAATTTTAGACGGTTTTCGTGTAAAACGAAAGTGGCCGCATTCGTGTTCATCCTTAATATTGAATGTAAGTTGTATTTTATGATAACACATAACATATATAAAGGTTGAGGATGAACATGGATGCGGCCACTTTCATTTTTGACAAAAACCATCTGAAAAGTGTCATTTTTTGGCATATTTGGTAGATTTTTCAAATTTGAGATTGAATCGGATCGTTTTTCATGACTAAATCAGTTAAAATCGTTCACATAAAATAATTGATTCAAATGAAATAGACACTTAAGTGTTTAAAAAGTGGTAAAAATCTTTCGTCAGATGAACCTGAAATTTGAGGCCAAAATCGTCCCTTACCGGACCTACTCCTTTGCTCTAACGATTTCAGGTTTTGATATATGAGGCAGAAACTTTATTTTATCCCCATGTTCTATTTAGCAACAGCAGCCATGTTTGTTGGTAGATCATGTCCTTATATGTTTGTTATACAACATACGTAACATTCAGGTAATGTTTGGTAACATCTAACCAAGTAACTATAAATCATGATGTGTCTTCTTCAGAGGCGGATTTAGGGGGGTCAGGGGGTCCCCCCCCCCCCTTTTTGAGAAAAAAATTGGTTGCTTATATAGGTAATCATTGAAGCGTGACTGGAAAATGTCCCCTCTTAAGTCAGTCAGTGGGCCCCACTTATGAAAATTTCTGGATCCGCCACAGTTCTTGTACATCTTTTAAGTATTTCATTTGTAATTACTCAACAAATCCTCTTAAAAGATTCAGGCTAGTATTGATAAATCTCACTGGGCTGGGCAACACTCCTACTAAAGCCTGTTATTGCCAACCCTCTTAAGGCATGTTATTGCCAACCCTACAAATGGGTGATACCTCCTCTGAGTAATAATGATGCCGAAGTTTTTGAAAAGGAGGCCTAAACTAGTTGGACATGTTAAAGTCAATGCATGTATAATAAAAGACCATATATGTAGCAGTGAAGTCAATTAAAGTTGGATATCTCATCTTGCTTTTGAAATTTCTATTCAACAACTGTACTATTCAATATAATTCTATAAATTCAGAAACTAATTTTGAAAACTGCGTCAGGGTTATAATTTAAACTAGCATTTTCAACTTTTTTATATAAAAGAAATAAACAGGAAATTTTTCAATATCGTAAAAATTAAAATCCAATTTTAGTCATATATAGTTCGAAATAGAAATAATAAATGCACGCAATAATTTCTGAATTTACAGTAGGTCAAATGTAGCAAATGGGAACACTTAAAGTCCAATAACTAGATTTGACATTATATTTTATTTATGTAGTCCATTATGTAAAATTGAGAAAGTAGTAGTCTTGTCTTGGTGATAGTTATTCAGGGGTGGATCCAGCCATTTTAAAAGGGGGAGTTCCAATTATATGTCCCCATTCAATTGCATTGATCGACAAAAAAAGGGGGATTTCCAACACCAGAATGCCCCCCCCCCCCCCTAGGACCCACCAATGGCTATTTGTGTTGCAAGCATAACTCGACAACCAGGACTATGATGGATAGTGATGACAATTGATAACCTACCAATGTTGGCAAAAAGTGCTATTTCTCTCAAAATATATATGTCTGATTTTAATAAATTTGCCTTTTTAAAAATTCTTGACCTTAATCCAAATAAAACATTTCAGTCAAGGACCTTTTATAAGAAATTGTCTTTATGTATAAATATCTTTTCTGGACCCTTGGTACAATTAAGATATTAAACTATGCACTGTATAAAAAAAAGATATAAGATATGATTGCAAATGAGACAAATTTTCACCAGAGTTCAAATAACAAGATAAATGCAATTATAAAATGTTGGAGGTATTTGTAATATATATATTTTTCATGTTCACTTGATTAATGAAAGAATACTTCAAAACTGATGTCACAAAAAAACATTATATTTTTTTATTTTACCATACTAATAATTCCAATGTTAAAACTGCTCTGCATATGACAGCTTCCACTGCCGCCTAAAAAATAAACAACATAATTTTGTTATTGTTTATTTTCGAATAATGTTTAATGAAATCTTATATTTATATTCATACACAATACAAGAAAAAAAAACAAATATTATTTCATAATAAAAAACATTATTCATAAATATTGACATATTATCATGATGAACATATGTGTATTTCATACAAAATAACCACTTATATTTTTAAAACATAATCTATCAATAAAAATGTTTTAAGGTGGTATGGGTGTCTTCCTCCATCTTGGATTGTAAAAAACAGAGAATCAAAGGTCCAGATTTTCCATCAAGTTAGCAAAATTTGATGCAGGAATGCAGATGTTTAATGTACATTTTCATTTAAAAGTACCAATTTATAAGAATATAATTTCTAAATATTGATATTTTTGCAAATGTTAATTATTTTTGGTTGTTTTTATTTTTTTTTTTTAAATTGGCATTTTAAGGGGAGGTAACTCTAAAAAAGTGCATTTTCTGAAGGATTCTGTATGGAATTTTCCTATTTTGTATTTTAGCCGGAAAAAACGTACGGTGACCCTATCTTTTCTTTTGATATTCTCAAAGCAGTGTCTGAAAGCTATCTTTTCCTGAAGTATTTAACTATTCTATCATTTTGTTTAGTTTCTAATCACAAAATGGTGTTTTTTCCTGTATAATCCATACAAAATTTGTCATTTCGTCCCGTCCTGTAGCTTGAGAAAATGTGCGGTGGGTGACCTATCATTTTTATTATATTTTTCAACATGTATCAATAGATACGTTTTGGCAAAGTATGAACAAATTCTATCATTTTTATTTAAGACTCCCATACCACCTTAACAAATCTATATACTAAATAAATATTAAGTAATTCATGCTCAAGCTTTATACTGACATTCTGAAACAGTAAAAAACTTGTGATTCATTTCTCTAGCAGATTGAAGAATCTGTCATGGAGACTTGTGTGTGGTTTTGATAACTTTTGCACAACTGTCTATGAAAAATTGCTTTTTTTGTGAATAATGAAATGTGTGCTTCACCTATAACCCAAATTCAATCATATTAGTTAATAATGAGGCGTCAGCTTTTGCAAAGGGAGATAATTCATTCCCCTCATCATGCTTGAAATCAATTTAACAAAATGACTTAATTCGAGCTAAAACTTAGTTTTACATTGTACCTATCCTCACAAGTGTTTTCATATCTTTCAAGTACAAAACATACTAATAAAACAAACAATATTTACATATATAAATCTACATGCTTAATTTTGTATATTTTGAGCAACAGAAAATGTTACCTGTAATGCAGTGCAAGAACACAATACTAAAGCATTGTAAACAGTTTACTCATTGTTGAAGGTTGTACAGTGACCTATAGTTGCCAAATTCTAAGTCATTTGGTCTCTGGTGTAGGAATTTCTGATAGGCAATCATACCAGATATTCTTATTTTTATGCATCCACATTTGAGTTCAAATCTAGTATAGCATATTGGTTCTAGAAAGAAGGGAAATAAACTTGGATTTCTGTACAAAAATCTCTAACAGTCTACTGGATTTCCTGAAAATGTTTAGACAATTATGATTGATAAAATTATTTTTTTTATGGTTCTTTATTGAATGGGGTATCCAAAAAGACATTTTCAAGGTGTCATAGTAAAAATAATAAATCTATTTCAAAAACAATTTTGAATAAGTTTTTAACCTGCTGAAGAGTTTTTTTCAATTTAAAATCCTTGTAAAAATTCTCATGTTTAAAAAAAAACATACAGAACAGTTATTTTTGTCATTGATTTTATTGTATTGCACAGTATCTTAAAATCTTATCATGATAAAGACAAATTTTCAAAATTTTGTGAATGATAACATTTACCATTTGCATGCATTAAACATATTTGAATTGACCCACTATAAACATATAACAGATTCAGAAAGTAAACAAATAAAACTTTCAGTTACATACATAAAATAATGAATGGCCAAAAAAAAAAATCTTTTGACCAATTAAGCCTAGCCATTTAACAGCTATACAAAATCAATATGTAACACAGATCTAAAAATTTAATATATGAAAAAGGCAATAACTTCAATGTTTGAAATGAATGCTTCATGAAAATATGGTTTCTGTTGCAAATACTCCATAGTCTCTTTCCTGACTAATATAAACCATTTTAAGGATGTTCGCTGCTCTGTTTAAAAATAACAAGCTTTTTAAAGGGCTGTTATTAATTGATAGCATATAAATAAAGAAACTAAAAAAGCAGGAAAAAAATTTGGGTCTGTGTGCTTGTTTTCGAAATATATGCAATTGAAAATTTGGCGGGAAATAATTCTCTCTAGATTTTTCATATATTTAACATTGGCACTTTTTTTTTGTTTCAAAAACAATGTAAAAATAACAAAGGATTTGATAAGATTTTGAAATTTGTCTTTTTACGCAATATGTAATAAAATTATGAAAAGAAAAATAGGGGTTAGTGGGCAAAGTTTGTTAATGGCAATACATTGATAAAACCAGAGGATTCCGAAAATCTGGCAAAAAATAGAAAATTAGAGGAGCAAACATCCTTAAATAGGCATCAATCAAATTTTCTAAAAATCTTTAATTAGACTCATGTATACTGTGGATTCATTTATTTCCAAGAAATACCAATTTTCAAATATTGAGGAAAAATTGTATTTTCAGGGATAATTGATTTCATGATTTGGCCAACATCTGAGTACAAGCCTTTTTTTCTGCCATTTGGTCAGGTTGTTGTCTTTTTGACACATTCCCCATTCCCATTCTCCATTTTATTTTAAATTTATACTTATTTGAACCATTTAAATGTGTATTTTACTTTTACCCACATAATCCATAAAAAAAAGTTTCTTTATTTTAAAACAAACAAAATTAATTTAAGACATTGTAAGTAATCCTTTTTTTTTAAAAAAAAAAGAGACTATCGAAAGTTAACATTTTTAATCACAAATTATTTCCCCCAATTTATTATTAAGCAAAGCATATGACAGGCGCGTAGCTACATTTACGTCAAAACGCCTGGGCATACACTTGAATTTTGATAAAAAGAAATTATATCTAAATAAAAAAAAAAAGAACTTGTAAAAGCACATAAAGCCATGAATTTTCTTTTTCAACCATATTAGATAAATAACCTTTGCATTTAGTACATTTTCTATTTGAAATATCTACATATACTTTGATAACTTAAATGTTAGTGTTTGTAAGGTATTGCCACTTTTTCTTTAATATCCTAAATAATGTTTACAGCTGACCATTAGATATTAATGAATTATAAATTAATAAATAATATCTTGGGTTTTCGGTAGCTTCATTTTTAAGATAATTCTACTATTTTTTTGTTTAAGCAAGTTTGTTTACTTAAATACTTGATAAATTCCATGCCCTAGAAGCTCTTTTCAGGATACTATTAACCTATTAAAATTAATTAGATACTATTCAAGGGAGATAATTCAAATTAAAATCTGTCAATTGCTGTCTTCCATTTGAAAATATTTTTTGGGAAGTTTAATCAAATCTACATACAAGTCTCATTAGTTAACTTAGTTAGTTCTAATGTTTGACATGCTAGCTTACAATAGGCAGAAAGATTAAAGAGAGATTTAGTGTACAAGACAAGAATATCATTAAAATTTTCAACTAAGATTATAATAAATACTTTTTCTAAAAATTTCTATTTCTAATGTTTGTACTAGAAAGTTATGATGATATCTAATACTGACTTCATCTTTTTTTTTAAACCATTGCTTGTTTTCTGAAACTGAAAATCAAATTTGAACAAGTGTTACTTAAATAAAGGGCTGCGCTTAGGCGCATGATACGCCCGTTGCTCTTTTACATTGTCTTTTATGCTTTAAATGAATTTATATGATCAACTAGAAATAGTGTGAGCCCTGTCAAATACAAATAATAAATAAAAATGCACAAAAAAATTGGCACTATTAAGGGTACCTCAAATTTAACCAAGTTTGTTTTCTTAATTTTTCATCCATACATAAAATTTTGTGAAAGTGTTAGTTATAGTCCCAAAATTGGAAAAATCCCCCCTTTTTTAAGCATAAAAATTCATAACACGGAAATGTAAAATCTGAAATTTATAAAAATTGAAAGGGAGCTTACATTAATAGATATAAACAATTCACCAAAGTTTCATGGACATTGGTGAAAGCCTTTTTGAGTTATTGTCCGAAGTATTAAAAATCACCCTTTTTTTTATGAATAAAGCCCCGTAAATCCAAAACTTAAAATCTGAAATTTATAAAAATTGAAAGGGAGCTTACATCAATAGATATAAACAATTCACCAAAGTTTCATGGACATTGGTGAAAGCCTTTTTGGGTTATTGTCCTAAGTGTTAAAAATCACCCTTTTTTTATGAATAAAGCCCCATAAATCCAAAACTTAAAATCTGAAATTTATAAAAATTGAAAGGGAGCTTACATCAATAGATATAAACAATTCACCAAAGTTTCATGGACATTGGTGAAAGCCTTTTTGAGTAATTGTCCGAAGTGTTAAAAATCCCCCTTTATTTATGTATAAAGCCCCATAAATCCAAAACTTAAAATCTGAAATTAAAAAAAAACGAAAGGGAGCTTACATCAATAGATATAAACAATTCACCAAAGTTTCATGGACATTGGTGAAAGCCTTTTTGAGTTATTGTCCGAAGTGTTGAAAATCCCCCCTTTTTTATGAATAAAGCCCCATAAATCCAAAACTTAAAATCTAAAATTAAAAAAAAACGAAAGGGAGCTTATGTCAATAGATATAAACAATTCACCAAAGTTTCATGGACATTGGTGAAAGCCTTTTTGAGTTATTGTCCGAAGTGTTGAAAATTCCCCCTTTTTTGATGAATAAAGCCCCATAAATCAAAAACTTAAAATCTGAAATAAAAAAAAAACGAAAGGGAGCTTACGTCAATAGATATAAACAATTCACTTAAGTTTCATGGAAATTGATGAAGGTGTTTTTGAGTTATTGTCCGAAGTGTGGACAACGGACGGACAGACGGACGGACAACGGTATACCATAATACGTCCCGTCCCGGGCGTATAAAAATTCTTATTTTTAAGCACTATTATCTTATCTTATTTTTAGAACAGACTAATTATGGACATTTGAACAAATGTAAATTAAGGAAAGGAAAATGTCAGGAACAGAATGCATAAATTGTGCCTCAGCAACTACTGAGACAGGTGAAACTAGTAGAACTGACATTTTTCATAATGTAATGTAAACTTTAACCTTGACCCATAATTACAACTATTCACAATTATGGCACATGCATGTAATCATTTACTCAAATTCTATTCCATGATTCAACGAATGTAACATTTGATAGTACATATGATTCAGATACATGAACATAAACAAATATGAAAACATAGAAAGTGAAACAAGAAATCTTTTTATAGAAGTGTTGCTAGCTTTCTTCCTTAGCTGCTCCATCTCCTTTGAGAAGTTCGAACAAAAGTCCACAGGATTGAAATCCAGGGGGCATCAATGTGTTCAGTAATTCTTTCCCGATACTACTAACACGTGTGATCTCTGGTAGTCTGAGCAACATTTCACCAAACTTGTCAGGGTTCTGAGGATAATGTGAAATAGTATATTTATATAGAGCATCACTTATTAACTCTTGCTGTTCTCTTGCCTTGTAATTTTCTTTCATTCCTTTCACATCTAAAAAAGAAACCATATGTTTTAGACATTAACTTTGAAAGTCTACTTAGTATCTTCCTAATGGTTTGCATCTAATTTGTGTACACCAGTATGTTCAAAGAGAAATTTCTTTTGTACATACCTGTGCACATTGTCAGTGTTATTGACGTTCAAATATTTTTGCTGATTTTGCTATTGTCAAATTCCGCCTTGTTATATTTTCAAAAAAAAAAAAAAAAAATGCAGTTTAAATTTGATTCCGTCATTGTGTATTTGAATGCAATGTTTCCTGAATTCAAAATAATTAATCTTTCATTTGTGTCCATTTTCAGCAATCTAAGCAATAAATTCACACAAAAATTAACAAATTTTTAATATTCTCATTGATTGGATAATGCCACAAATTTAATTTTCATGTCAGTTATTAAAGATTTGATTGTAAAATTCAAGCAAGCCTGAATCTCATGTGAATGATTTAAAAAACTAATTTTGAGGGGAAAAAACTCATTGTCGGTTGAAAGTATGCATTCCCTGGCTTTATAATCAATCTTGATGCATATTTGGACTAGCCATTTAAAAATGACGATTCCATATAGATTTTCAAAAGTCAATTCATTCATGGACATCCCTATGGCAGAATCTGAATGCTGGTGTAATCAGATTAAATATCTAGTTGCCATAAACATGATAAATCTAGCATGCCTAAATTTAGGCCAAATAAAAAAATATTTGTGTTTCCTATTTTCCTACCTATCCTATGATTTAAGCTTAGAAAACATGGAAAAAGTCTATCTTATCTTTTTTTCAATAAGCACTGTTAAAAGTCAGAATTTCTCTCCCATAGACTCAATGTAAAAAAAGAAATTGTAAAATTTTAAAAAAATCCCTATCTTAGTACCTACCCAATTATTTTCAAAGATGTAATAAGAAACACACATATTATTTTATTTGGCCTTACCTGGTGTGATGAGTACAAGAACTTTCATTGCCACATATTCATACTGATCAACGTTCAGTCTACGTAATTGATCAGTCAAATCTAACATTCGTTGAACAATGTCTTCACATCCTTCACTGATGCTACGAGCTTTCTCCAGATCAACAGTTTTACCAAGTGGTAGGAAGATTTCTGTTCTACTTTCAACAGATCTCATACAACAGTTGAATATGAGAAGTTCTGCCCAACCATTTTGCAACAGTAATATCTGGTCATCTGTCTAATGAAATAAAATAAAAAATATTAACATACATGTGTGAATTGTATAATTCCAACACTAACGACTTGGCACGGTGGATCTAGGATTTGATATACCTTATACATGTATACGGTGAAACTCTGGTATATAACAATATGACTAAAGTTGTAAATAAGAGTGTCGTCCCCTTCAATCACAAATAATCTTCTTGTGATTCACACAACCTGAGTCAGAGCAATTTCCACGATCAGTGTCACATGCATATGTCATGCATGTGAAGCAGGATCTTTTTACCCTTCCAGGGCACCAGTGTTCAACTTGTTATTGGTGGGATTTGTGTTGCTAAGTCTGCAGTTTTCTATGTTGTGTTTGTGTACTATTGTGTGTCTGTTTGTCTTTTTCTTTTTTAGCCATGGCATTGTCAATTTGCTTTTAAACTTATGAGTTTGATTATCCCTTTGGTATTTTTTCAACTCTCTTTTTGAAACTGAATCGCCTTGTGTGTACTATAAGATACACCTGTAGAATATAAATGTATAGAGGGGGTCTCATTGGGGGATCCTGATCCTGGATCCTGCTTACTGTTTTGTCAGATTCCCATATCCCGCTTACACTGTGTATGTAAGCAATTCTCATTTTTTTGTCATTTAACGGGTCCCGCAAGACCTCATTTCCCGTTTTCACGACACAATAATTTGAAGTGTCACGCTTACAAAAATTCGGCAATCCTGCGTCAATCTTATACCCCAATGAGACCCACTATAGAGAGTCAGAGATATAGTTAAAAGAGTAAGTACTATGGTACTACTTGTACAAGTAATCTTATTTACTTGAAGAAATAAATAATAATATACAATCCCTAAAATTCTCAAGTTTGAGATGTAAATACATGCCTTTAACATTTTTCTCAGGTTAGCTCATAATTTTTTATTAGTGTGCAATGTTTCATCTCATTATTTTTATTATTCAACAGAGAAACTAACTGTGCAAAAATCTTAAGTAATTGCACTTGCACAAGGACTTCACAAATTCCCTTAGGGTTTTAATTTAATTAGCAGCGTTCTGAAGATAACAGACAAATGTGGTTTTAATTGCCCATGAAATTAATAACACCTTATATTAATGATCAGTAAAGACATTTGAAAAGAATAGACAATTAAAAATTCTATTAGAGCAAAGAAGGCCTGAGAAATTCAAGAAAAGAAAATACAATGTACTAGTATGACTTTTTTACTTGTAAAAGTAAAAAAATCTGAATGTTTAATTAAGGGACATTACTTAGCCAATAAAATAATTTACCCATACCAGTAAATAAAATAAATATGTATAACAGTCAGGGGACTTACTGAAATAGGTGATTTTTAAATCACTTATTTGAGTAGCAAAATCGTGGTTTTGTCACAAATTGGAATTTTGTATTTTTTTCCAAATTTTAAACACATAGGTTTAAATAATATCTTTTAATTAGTAAAATTTAAAAAAAAATAAACTTTTTGCTTCTTTTAAGTAGAAAGGTTTCTGCCTTTGATGCTATCATTTAGCTGAAAATTCTATTTTAGTTGAAAAAATGCTATAATAATGGCTTTACATAATGAACTGATACTTTCTTAAAAGATTTTTCCCAGCAGTGGGAGTATTTTTCCTGTGAAGTTCAAGGTTTCATCTTTCAGATTATGTAATAAAATTCTACTGTTCGCGATAAAAATCTCACTGTTCGGGGGTGTTGAAATTAGTAGGGATTATTAAAAGAATGATACTTAAAGAAGTGATTTTTGGGAAGGAAATTGAGGTCTGATACCTAAACAAGTGATTTTTATGTCATTATCCTAGATTCAGTACAAGGTCATCACCTGAAATGACCTGGTCATCCTAGACAACACAGATGTTGGTTCTGATAAGTTTAGAAACATAATTAGTCCCTGGATCATTAGTATTCTATATTTAAAGCTACAGTAAAATTAAATCACTTCTTCTAGTGATTAATTTGTACTTCTTAAATAGGTGATTATTAAAGAAAGACAACTCTAACTTCCAACCTTTATGGAAATAATGTTACTTAAATCAGTGATTTAGAAAATCACTTATTTAAGTAAGTCCCCTGACTGTATAAGTATGTTACAAATATGAAAGTATATTAATATTTACTTCTTCAAGTAAATAAACAAGTATATACTCACTGATATTGCACTAAACTGTGGAAGATTCCTAGCCCATCGCACCAATTTATATAATCGAACTTCAGCAATTTGCAAAAATGTCAAGAAAAAGTTTTGATCCCCTTCGCCAAACTTTTCTGGAATTTCTGAGCTACTCTCGTCTTCTGACAACAGAGATTCCATGCTCATTATTTCTGTTAACACTGGGGGAACAACTGGGGTAACAACTGGAGTTTGTTTTACAGGTGTCTTTTGTAACAAGTTCATTAAATGACTTCCAGAGATGCTTTCTCCCGACGGCAGCTTCAGTTCCATGGTTTGTAAATGTTTCATATAGTCTGGTTGCATTTTTTTAGGTTTTGGGGTCATCTTCTTGTCCAAGAATGTTTTATTTGGACGGCCATGAGGTGAACATCCATCATAACAGCTCCTCCCTCCACGTGTTCTATCTAATCTAACAGCTGTAAAAGAAACAGGCCATCGATTTTTTTTAAACAACTCAAGTATATATAACATTATATGGGAGATACATGTAAACATCGCAGGAGAACAATATAACTATATATAGGGTATAAAATACAATGGGAGATGCATGTATACTTCAGAGGAGGAAAATAGCTGTATAGATATGTAATACAGAATTAATAATTTAAATAAAATAGTACTTTTCCATGGAAAAACAGGATGTATATTTTCAGACTATGAAATTGAAGTGTTCCAATCTTTTCAGAAATTATCTCGCCTTAATATAATTACTTTTCAGCATTTTGTGAGTTCATCATATAAATTCTAAAATGATGAATATTGTATATGCTTCAAGGAGTTATCTTCCCTTTGAAGAACAATTATTTTTTGTGTAATTTTTCTTTTTATACAATTAAACATTTTAAAATTGAATCAAGATTTACATTACATTTGCATACATGTATGTTGGTAAAAATACATTTATACCTTGTAAGTATACATTTGTATATACATTTGCATGCGAAAAACATCTGCAGATTGTATAAAAAGAGTGTTGAACTTTTCCCTACTAAATTGCCATTTTTTCGAATTCCTTTTTCTTAATATATGTAATCATGATAATGGGGATTTTTGTTCTTGGTTACTCTCAAACCTAGGCATGTTCCCCTATTTCACTAATATTACATACTTACATATTTATTGTGTGCAGTGTACATGTGGTATGAACATGTACAGGTAACCTATCATGCATATACATGTGTTTATTCTTGATATTCTTACCTTCAATTTTCATTCCAGCAGACATACACTTTGCAAACCTACATGCAGGACATTTCTTTCTGTTACCCCTCATCACATCACAGTCACTATTCCTGTGACACTGGAACACTTTTTTATTCTGAACTGTTCGTTTGAAAAATCCTTTGCAACTTTCACATGTAAAAATCCCATAATGGTAACCTGAAATTACATGAATGAGCAAACCTTATAATCATGATAATATGCATATTGTAAACAGGAATCTATAAATGTTATAAATAAAAACAATAATACACATCTATAGTTGTACATTTTGTACATGTAGGAGTACCTAAAAATATTAGGCAGCAGGAGTCGATTTCACAAAAATACTTACGACTAAGATTGATCATAAGTATACTGAATTGTTCATAACTTACGACCAATCTTAGTCATGTTAGTCGTAAGTTTTTTTTGTGAAATCGACTCCAGATCTAGAACACTAACAGACCAGATTAAGCACCAGGCATTTCCTCTGAACATGATGGGAAAAAGAATTGAACAAATAAATCTAACACTAACAACTGGTCCTGATACTTTTTTTGTCAACTTCTAGACATATGGTTATGATGGTTGCTAGTGGTCATGGAGAGTTGTCTCATTGGCACTCATATATGCATACCAAACATGTCCTTTTTTTTATATTTATCATGTATATACATTGTACATGTACATATATACATGTACATGTACATACAAATGTATATATACATGTACAATGTATGAAACTTTTATACATGTATATTGTACAAGTACCTGAAACTTGATCTCCACACACTGGACAAGGGTCTGTCACAACTGTTGTTGGATGTGTTGTGTGTAAACGAGACTCCAGGGACACTGAGAGATCTACACTTTCAGACTTTTCAGAAGCACTATCCACGGGCATGTCAGAAATTACCAATTCTCCTTTCTCATTATATCTAGCTTGCCTAATTAAATGTTCATTCACTTTTGCCTGATCGACATGCAAGTCTGTGTCTTGCATAAGATATCTTTGACCAGTTTGGTCGATAACAACATTAACTGCAGATCCTGCTTCGGACACAACAATATCGTTAGACGGAGAGGGTGCAGTTGTGTTGGAGTTCTGGTTGTTGTTATAACACATGAAGACTTGATTTGAATTTGAAGAACCTTGCACATTTGGTTCATTCTCATAATTTCTCACGTTTGAACTATTGGTTATATTACTATTGTTAATGTTGCTTTCAGCTGTTGACTTTGTCTGAGTTGCAGCGACATTTGATAAAAAATTCATCATGGATGTGTCGGTTGTTGTGTTGGGTTGATTAACGGCAAAAGAATTCTGTCCGTCACTATTCTGAGAAATTTGCTGTTGAGCTTGTTGTGCAAGTTTCAAGCTAATCAACTGACGAATGTCATCAGCAGTTATTGTTCTGTTGGATCCTTCCATAGAAATTCTCTGCTGAACAGAATTCACAATGTCCGGAAGAATCTGACTCACATCTTGGTTCATAATTGGGTCACATGATGCCTCATTTTGAGACACATTATCATGGTTGTCAATCATTTCCTGTTTGATAAATGTTGGATCCATTTTTGAATCTTTTGAAGATATTTTTTCACTTATAGCTTGTAACAAGACTGGGGAAATACCCAGCTCACTTGACATATTCATTCCTGGAAATTTAAAAAAAAATTAGTGTGTTATCATAATTATCATTCATTAAACTTTAACATGTTAAACCAGACTCAACAGAACAATAAATGGTTGTAAATTTCATAAAACCAACCCATACAACAAAGTTTATTATAAAGGATTTTTTTTATTTTAAATGATTTTTTTTCAAAAATAAGAATAGTCCTCATCTATCGAACCTAATGGCCAACATTTTAATCCTGTTGACTGTGTGTTATTTTATAAGTTTTATAGAAATCCCCATGAAAAATATGATGCCTTTAATGCTCAGACAATACTTTGTACAGTATTCATTGATATTGTATAGCCAATGATGAATTTCATCAGGGTTCTCGTTAAGGATTTTTGAAGGCGAGTCCCTCGTCATTTTTGGCCATGGTGAGTCCAACAGCAAGGAGCTTTTGCTATAAAATGATGATATTTGTATTTAACTGTGTTTAGTTTATACAAAATATTTCTATCTTGATGCATCTGTAGACTCACTTGTTTTGAAAATTATGAGTCCAAACAGATTTTGATGAGTCCAGGACTCATGGACTCGCCTTAGTGAGAACCCTGTAAATTCATGTTACATTTCTGCACATTTTTTTAAAGAGGAAATTGGATAATTACAGAAGAGTTTGATCATCAGATCATTTTAATTTAAACATGTTTTAGTAGGATAAATTGATTGGTCCTTGTATAATTTAAATTTTCAAGTTACATGTGCATTTGTATTTAAAACAATATGAAGAAATTTGGAATTTATATTCTAATATCTATTGTCATGATAACTATGTTACAGACATGCATTCTCAATTTTGCGTACAATAATTATTTATGAAAAAGACAGAGAATCCCAAAAGGAAGTCACATGACAAGCTAGCAAATTTGGGGAACACTAGTTGAAGACATTGAACTTGCAAGGTAAAATCTGCTTGCAAATTTGGCATGTAAGAAAAAAAAGGGAACATAACTCTCATCAGTTATCTAGAAAAGTTCCTAAATTAAAGGTTGATGCCTTTTATGATTAATCTTTTGCACTGTGTTATAATATGTGTTGCCTTTTTAAATATGATTAATCATTTACACTATGTAATTTTTTTCTCTAAAATAAAAACTGTAATATTTAGATAATCCTATTTGGGATATTTTATTCATAACAATTTACTATAACCCATTTTGACAACTGGTACCAAGCTGTTTAGATTATAATTTTTTTTTTTCGTGGTCAACATAACTTTTACATGTTTTACATTCATGCATTTTCCTAGTGCCTATAATCATGTCTTCATCATAGGAAGGCGTCCCAGATATAATAAAATAGCCTCGCCAGACGTCATAATTATTTGAACTAGCATTTTTTTCCTGTACATTTTATGTATCAACATGGCGATGCTATTATTTGGTAAATTCTGAATCAATTATTCAATTCCTGTATTAAAACCATCATTACACATTCATATAAACAGATAAAAAGAACTTGAAAATGTCTATGTCTATTTGGCTTGGTCCTTCAGTAAGTTAAGAATACCATGCTTACTGCAACTGCTTGAAATTATACTGGACCTTTATTAAGTACAGTACCCCCAAAACAGATGCAAATATCATTCAAACTTTATTATGTCAATGTTAAATAAAATTTCCATTTTTAACATATGATAATACAGATATATAAATCAATTGTCACTTGATATGTTTGTTTACATTTTCGCTCTTTGTTGTTGTACCGATAAATGTATAAAAAAAATTATGCGCTCCCCAACTTGTGCTATTCTGTTTCAAACTTGCGTTAGATTTATAAAAAAAATAATGTCAACTGGTTTGCAATGACTGTTTTGAAAAAAAACTTTCGAAAAGGCATACTTAATGCAATGAATAAAATGTCTGCAGCACGCTAAATCATTAGATCTGTCAAGTTCTGCTTTCAGTTTTAGTGGGGATGCTCGTTTCATTGATCTGGCCATGACCTTGGTCTTGCAAAACGTCCTTCACTGTTCTCTTCTTTCCACCACGCCCCTTTCTGTTGACTCAATCTTTTTCTTAGCAGAAAACGATTTGAAAGAGGTGTTATAAGGCTTTATTATGGCAGATATTTAACAGTTGTATGAACTGAAATTCACAATGGCTGCCACTGACCCGTACACATAGAAAAGAGGTTTGTGTTAGAGATTATTTTGTCCGCGAAGCGTGTTGAGTGCTTTCCCTTTATTTTATAGAGATTGCAATGCAAACATTACAAATCTTATTGCTATTTGGTCTAGGAGGTGTTTCCCGGCTGAAATTCTTGACAATAATATTTGTATATTCCGTAGGCATACTGAATGTTTTACGGAGGGGACCAACCTAAACTCAATTGTACGTCATTGTTTTGATTTACCAAGGAATTATATTGTACAAAAGAAAGAATATTGTGTAAAGTTTAAGGTGCAGAATAAAAGTAACAAATACAAAGAAAACAGAAAAATATGGCAAAAAAAATGATGATGATAAATTAAATGGGGGTGTTCAAATCTGGGACTATTATAAAAGTTAGTATAGTCCAAATCTAGAATTTCAATTTTGTATAGTATACACTGACAGGCAGAGAACATAATGAGTGCCTGGATACAGGTCCTTACGGTTACGGTATTCTTAAATTTTTTAGCGAATATCTCTTTATCTTTTAAAATAATGTTTATTCTGTAAAATTTTTATATTTTTTCAGGTTAAGATTCATACGATTTTATTATTCTCAAGTTACATCTTACATTCCTGTAATCAGTATTTTATTTCTCGGTTCTTTCATTTCCCAAACTGACGGGTATTCTTTATACTTTTGCACCCTTATTCTCCATTCTTCAGTTATTTTTGTGGCTTATCTTTATTTTAGGCTGAATTTTTACACTATTCTGTCAAGGATTTATTACTCAGATACATCCAATATACGTCCTTGATTCATCAGAAAAGGAATATTTTATAACGTCAATGTAAAATTATTCTCATCAGTTTTTCAAATATAAAATATTTAATAAGTGGATTAATAGCCGTAGGCTTTACTGCACTTTATTTAGATGCTTATCATCTACACTCGCTAAACCAAATAATATCAAAATAGTGATATGTGACTTGTTTCCCCTACCTTCCCCAACTGTTTACATTACTCTGTTTTTTTTCGGACTTATTCTACCGCCTTTGATATCACCATATCAGAACAGTATATTTATATTAATTTTAGTTACTATTTCACACATTCTGATATACATAATTACGCATGATTGCTTTTATTAATATTCTAGAAACCTGGAAATGGAAATCTTGAAATTTTCATTTGCAATCAACTCAGTATGACTTATATATGATAAATCATTATGTCAGTTCAAAAGTACCAGCTGTCACTATGTACATAATTTTTTTTTCTTCATTTGTACTCATTTATTAAATGATAAAAAATTTAAAACCGTTATTAGAAAAACAATTGTCTCGTTGGCACTCATACCACATCTTCTTGTATCTATAGCTTAGATTGTTAGAATGGGAATGAATTGTATCTAAATTTTAGAAAAATACATTTTCCATATATTGCATACGTATGTTATAGTTCAGCTGGTCCATAAACAAAACTTGTTTAAATGGCACTTGATTTGAACTCAATGAAGATAACTAGTAATTGTTGTATTAAGAGCATTAATAAATTAAACAACACAAAAACTGGGGGGTGATCTCAGGTGCTCCCGAAGGGTAAGCAGATCCTGCTCCACATGTGGCACCCATCGTGTTTTGTCAAAGTAACATTTTACTATTGAATTATTTGTTTTTCTATCTTGGTCATAAATGTAATATATATATGTCTAACAAACTTTGTCATATTTTTCTTCTTCAATATCTCTTCAAATTGCTCTAGATTATTTAACTGTGATTTTAGTTTTTAATTGTACGTGGTTTTATTTATTTTTTTTTTTTTTACTAAGACGGTAAGATTTGATTTCTTTACCCCTAACTAGCTATCTGAAAACTGAACTTTGTTTTAGATACAAAACTATTAATATGAGGACACTTGGAACTTACGAGCGAACAAAATATCCAAATTTTCAAACATGTTCAAAATTTCATAAAAATGTCAAACAGATTTCTTATGCCTTGATAGAGCGTTATTATTACTGGCACGGAACGTCATCGTCGTCATCAATACACAAGTCATCGTCACACAATTATACGACTTTTCAAACTTTCTTTTTCTCTTTTTACTTTCTCTCCTCTTTTTTTCACCTATGAAAGCTAGTATTATATTGTATAAACTGTTTGCTTTATATGCATGTCCATTATATTATACTATTATTGTAACTTTATATTGTATTATGGAGAAGACTTCATAAGTATGATTTACTAATCCATTTTGCTTTAATTCGGCAAATAAAATATGTTTAAACTAATTTGATATCTTGTTTTGGGAATTCGAAACGCCTACAAATATTTAACAGCAGTGTATCTTACTAGACACAATTTTATTAACTATACATTATATCTAACACTACTTACCATTTCTAAAATCAAATACATACAATACAATTGACACATGTCTTATATGTCTATAGCAAAAGGCAATGTTAGAATTGTATTGAAATTGAACGTCAAGTGGACTTTGCAGAAATTAATTCCATTTACGTTCCAATATATTGCTATGATGTAATTTTATATATATCTATAGAAAAAAATCTGAACGTGTTATTTATAATTAACTTAACATTATCTCCCCTTACCGAAGCAAAATATTAAAAAAATCATTGAAATGATAAAAAAATATATATGTCTATATACTATTACTTGTTACAATTCGAAACAAATCTCACAGTTACTCTCAGATTACAAATAACCAATGATTGTAACAATTCTTAAGTGCAAGCGTCAAAAATGTTTTCGCTTTATTTAATTTTCGTCTCTGATGACCCAAGTCGGAACAATTTAGTCTGATTGGTGATGATCCTGACTTTCATCCAGACTGTTCTCTTGAGAATCCAGGTCTCTGATTGGCTGATCTGTGTAATATCCCATGTAAGGAATCGTAAAATATTGTTTATACATGTAAAACTATGTGTCGCTTTATGTTGCATTGATTGCCTTTCCATGCTTGATCTGCCAGATGGTTTGTTATTAATATTTAAAGCTAATAGAGACGGCAATGAAGATATATAATGTTCATACAATCATTAAAAGACATCCGGCTCAATCTGAGTCTGATTTTTATTTAATATTAACAAATCGTGAATAAAAAATAGATTTTGGACTATCAAAAGTTTATTGTTAACAAAATTTGAAATAGAAATTTGAATTGTTATAAAAAAAAAAATAATTAAAAGAAGGACTAATATAATATATATACAATATATATATAAGTGAAAATGCCACGTTCATTCATGGTCAAGCACGTGAAAAGGCGCTATGTAAAGAGTAAACCAAAAGCTTCGACATCAGGTAAACTATGCACCTTTGGCATGTACACAGATCGTTTTTATTATTTTAAAGTTGCACGATTCTACAGCATGTAATCGGTCCATTATAATACTTCTTTTACTTTTTATATATTACTGTAAAATACTTTTTTCGGAGAGCATTGACCAGGAGCTTAAATCTTTTTTCTTAAATTAAAATTGGATCTTCATATAAATATTTCGATTTTGCTTTTTGTCACAATTCCTTTTGACTGTAACACAAGCAAATTGTATTTGTTTGCTCGCATTGCATCTTTATGTCTAATTTGTTAAGCTCCTAATTTAAAAACTGCATACGTTATGCATTTTAGAACAAGTCCTTTTACCGTCGCATATTTTCCGGTGTTACGTTTAGGTTAATAATTTTAATAAGTAAACATCGCTTATTCAGAAATACAGGTAACACTGTACTTCAGAGAAAAAGTAAAACAATTATCCAAAAAATATGTAAACTTATTAGTATTATTATTATTTAAGTAGCAGTAGTATTTGTGTTTGATTGACACATTGCTTATTATATCATACATGTGCTATTTTTCTTCTACTGTAATTTCTCCTTTTGTGTTGATATACATATACCTGATTTAAAAAGGCTACATTTGTTAGTCTTGTAAGATTTTTAATTTTAATTCATTTATATATTTCGGAGTTTAGTATGACGTCCATTATTACTGAACAAGTACACATTTTAGTTAAGGGACCAGCTGAAGCACGGGTGCGGGATGTTCTCGCTGTATTGAAGACTCATTGGTGGCCTTCGTCTGTTTTCTGCTCTTTCGTCTGGTTGTTGTCCCTTTGCGGATACATTCTCCATTTCCATTCTCAATTTTATTTAATATGTATTCTGACTGTATGTAACTATTGGTTATTTCTTTGCCTTTTCATATCTTTTACATTATATAGGCACCAAAAAATAAATTCTTTACTTATACTGGATTTATAATAGGGGTATAGTTGGGCACCCGCAAACATGTTTAACCCGCGTTTATCTTATGTGACGTAATTCAGTGTTTGTCGTTTGTTGCTGTGTGTCATATTTCTGTGTTTTCTTCTGTTGTAGTTTTCCCTGATTTCCACTTGTTTTTGTCGAGGCGGGGGCCTCGGTGTCGGGTGCGATGGTCTAAGTAGTTCTACTGTACCAATAACCTGTCAACACTGAAATTGTTAGTTTAAACCCGTACGTGGCAGCTGCGTTCGACTTCAGTTGTCTTACCGAAGATCTATGGTTATCTCCGTGTACATTACCGCATCAACATAGCAAATATAATATCGCAATTGGAGTTTAACACACATAAAAAAAAAACAGACAATCAATCAAATTTTGGTCTTTTATTATAGATGACTATATGGTGTGGGTTTTACTAATTGTTGAATGCAGTAAATGTTATACTATATTTGCTTACCTTTTTGTCATTTAAATTCTGATGGATAGTTGTATCGAGGCAACCATACCGCACATCCTTATTTTTATGATTAGAGAAAAAAAAAACATTTAAGAAAGCTTGTATGTCAATTACTGCACTGGATGTTCATTGAAAGAGCTTTAAAATAAAAGTACTGGCTTATAAATAAACAGTTTTAAAGTTCAGACATTATTCTAGAAGGTCCTAAAACCATTACAGGACATCTTAATCCAACTAATTTTACAGATAAAAGTTTCGATGAAATGGAATTGATTTTTTTCTACGACTTCAGTGTCTTCTGATACTTTTGTGACAATTAAAATTCCTTAAGGAATATCAACACTAATTCATTCTTTAATTGCATATTAGAGCGCACTGGTACCAGGAAGTTCAAAACAGTTGTGAGCTCTGATCTTAGCAACAGGATAAAAAAAAGTCCTCCTATTTTAATTTTACATATGATTAATTATTCTAAACAAACTTTTAACAAGGGATCTTCAGTGATCTCAAGGCCTTAAGCATTTATTTGATTTTTCTTTTGTAAATACAATGGATTTTTTTGCAACTGTCATACAAGTGAGAAGTTTTGCTAGCAATAAAACCAGGTTTAATCCGCACTTTTACGCATAAGGAAAAGAATGTACAAAGTCAGGAATATGAAAATTGTTTTCACTTGCTTTGATGAGTTTTAGGTTTTGATTTTGCCATTTTTAAGGGACTTCCCGTTCCTCGGAGATAGGTAACTTTGTAATTTACTTTTTGATAAAAACATTTCCAAAGTGGTTTACTCATTTCTAGATGTAGGATTTTTTTTTTGTTTAAATACGTACTACTTGCTTCTATGTTTCTTTTTCACATGGTACGATTTCTGAAGACATTGTTTTAAAAATATCAAATTTCGAAATTTTAAAATAATACAAACGTTGTTCGGATTTTACTTTGTAATTACGTTCAAGATTGCCTTAGTAATGATACGATAACTGTTATCCAAAATATTTCTTGATAATTGTATATGTAACAGTGAATTTGTATAATCAGTGATTATGTAGAATCCCTGAAATTTTCAGGGATTATGTTGAATCACTGGCTAGTTTAGGGATACTATGTAATCACTAAAATTTTCAGGGATTATGTATAATCACTAGAAAAAACGTCAGGGATTATACATAATAACTGAAATGAAGAAATAGTTTTATTTATAAAGAAAATGAATAAAAGTCAAATAATGTATTATATAAGATCATTATAAAACATCATTATAAACAGTAATTGAAAAATGTTAAGCACAATATATCAAAATGACAACCCATATTTTTTTTTTATTTTAGGCACAATATATTAAAATATTAATTATGCTTCACATCTGTTTTTACAACAATATCCACATTTAAAAAAAAACCCTTTTTCTTCACATATTGAATCAGATTTTACGACATGCCTAAGAGAAGTAAAGTGTTCAGTAAAAACATCTGAAGGTACCCCCCAAAAAAGGAAATTAGCAAACCCAAACTGGTTTCAGCAAGATACCATGTTTTGTGGCCAGGCACAGAACAATTGCTATTATTTTTTTGGGGTTTCCCTTTCCTTTTTTACTGTATGGCATTGCTATGAGAATATTACACCAAATGCCAGCTTCCTCTAAGATTTTGTTCTATTTGTCAATCTTTAGTTCTGCCTGTTTTTCAGTTTGAAGTTCATGTGCATTTGAACAAAAATAGAAATAATGAAAACCCACATGTTGGTTATATCTTTTAAATCATCCTCTGTGTTTAAAAGCAAAACTATTTTATCTGGCAAAGAATATGAAAGAAAAAAAATGATAACTTGTCTATAATAAAAAAAATATCAAATAAAGGATCCTTAAATTATTGATAATCCCTGAAATTATAGTAGGGGATTTGTAGAATAATTATTAAAATGTTCAGTGATTATGTAAAATCACTGGTCATTTCAGGGATTATATATAATTACTAATGATTTTAGTGATTCTACATACTCCCTGAAAAATCAGGGATTCTACATAACCACTGATTATACAAATTCACTGTAACAGATATATACTGTTCCTTTTATATATATATATATATATATATATATATATATATATATATATATATATATATATATTATTATTAGTTGTTTTGTACACATTTAGGCGTGTATAGTTTATTCATTCTTTAAGCTTTGCAGTATTTATGTTATAACAATAAAATTTTGCACAGCTAATATATTGTTGAAATCTTAATTTAAAAGTACTGCATCTATTGAAATACAAATTTCGGCAGATGGTACTGTAGGTATGGGCGGTGTAGAGGGTCAAAGTAAATTTTTAAAGTTTTTAATGAAATCAATTATATAGGCCAGTAGTATAGATCAGTATTACTGAAATTCGAATAAATCAAAATCGACTATGCATGGTCATGATTGAAAATTGGATTTGAAATATAACTGCATTCAACTTCTTTTGGATACTTCGAGTTTACTATCATATTGGTGACACTCAAAGACTGAAAAAAACAAATCTTAATGTTAAATTCATTACTATTAAGTATCATAACAATACAATATTCTTTCGTTGAAATCGACAAACGTTTTATCGGCGTTTTATAACATGGGGAAAACCGTCATTAATATTTATAATTTATCAAATAAACTGCAAGAAAATGCGATGGTACTATTTTTGAAAATAAAAAGATGTGGCATGATTGGAATTGGCAGGGTATTTATACATCTCCACAACAAAAAGACACTAAGTACAACTGATATTACTCACAGTTAGTGCAAAGCCAATAACAACTAATTAAACAAATCATGTATTTAAAACTAAAATTGACCTCAAATGATATGTTTGTCTCATGTAATATTATTTGTTATCAAATACCATGAAATAAATAAATAATATCTGTATGAATTAAAAGTCATAGAAATTTATTGGAATTCCCTGCCTTTTTATCACAATTTCAGCAGCATGATTTAAATTATTTAAAGCTGAAATCTATAGACTTCAATATCTATGGTGTAATTTTGACATTTTTTAATATGAATTATTCTGTGTACAAAGACCGAATCAGATGGGATCACTGACGAATTAGAAATTAAAAAAAAATGATAACATTTTGTTTTCTCTCTGTGAGCAAAACACACAGGAAGCGGCCATCGATTTTGAACCAGGTCAACTGAGGCGTCTGCATATTATGTTTTCTTTTAATTTCACAAACACGGATTCTGTTTTGAACTGGTTAAGCCAATGTAATTGAAAATTAAATATTTAAATTTAAATGCATTGTAATAACACTTAAATATGACATTCATCTGATTTCCTTATATGATTAGATTCGATTTGTCCGACATCCACATCTTGGAGAATTTATTTCATCACACCAATAGCAGATTTTTCTAATAGATTGACAGGCTATTACACGGCCGACACTCGGCTAACCGAGAGATTGGTCGGTTAATCTATATTGAGTATGTGGCTATATGGGCGATTGGTCTGTTAATCGGGTTGGTTATACGTCTGTTAAGAGTAAAACGCTTAATTTTATGTTAAACTCTATTAAATATACAGATTTTTGGCATGTTATAAGAACCAAATCAAAAAAAGAAAAGTGTCTGACAAAATGATATCTATCATAGAACATTTTGCACTTGTAAAAACATTTCTTAGTGTGCGCAGTTTTCAGTAAAACTAAAAGGCGTCGCGCAAGTATGTAGTATTTATGCTTATACGCATAGCAATTTTTTTAATAAAAGGCGAAACAAACAAATTTAGATATCATTTAAAGGACAAAAAATAGTACTGTAGTTCTAAAAAATAAATTAACATTAGTAAATATTTCATAATTGTAAAATAACGTGATTAATACCACGTTTTAGTGAAAATTATGGGAATAAAGTCTGTTAATGGGTTGGACAATTGAAATTGTGTCAGTTAAGAGTTATTTAGCCACGACAATATTTTTGCTACCTTTATATTTTCCCCTTGAAAAATTTAAGAATGAGATGTTCCTGAGTAAACAAAAATGACAATACGGTGCCACAGTATCCTAGAAAGAGCATTTTTATTTTGACTTTCTTTGCATTTTATAGAAGGTTGTGTCACTTCATTATAGCGTGATATGGATTGGCCTCTGGAATATGCATGATTTTTTATTGACGTTTTCAATCAGCCTTAATTTTTGTGTCTGTTCGACGTAGCACGTTCTCAATTCCGACTGAAAGTGTCTTTCTAATACAACACAGGGTACATACAACTTGTTCTCGTTTACATATGAACATGATATTTGTCACTGGACGTTAAACCCTAATTCGTCAGCATCATCCAATTGGTTCTTTTCTTCTATCACTTAATCATGTGTTGTTTACAAATCACTCTAAAGAAGTAAACGGAAAGGAGCGAATGCAGCTACATTTGGTTATTTTAAGTTTCAATTCATTTTATTCCGTTTAGTTCCTTTCTACATAAGTGCAGAGGAGAACTACAGTTGTCTATGGTGGCCGGTGAAGTCCATTTCGCGTTTTCGCGATTTCGCCTTTCATATTCTATAGGGCGAAAAGGCGAAATCGCGAAGTCGAAAACGTTTTCGACTTTGCAATTTCGCGTTTTCCCCATATAGAATATGTTAGGCGAAAACGCAAAATGCAAAATGGCATTAACCTGCCACCATAGTTGTCCGCATGTAAACTTCTAGAATTTGTCACCAATATAAGTACATCGCAATCCGTTACTGTTTCAACAGCCATCGGTGTTTCATATGTGTATACTTAAACACGTATTATTTTTCTCTCGTTTTTAGCAATGTATCACTCTCTACTGTTCTTATATATTATTCTATATTCTGCGTTTCCCTACAGATTCTCGTGTATACCATGAGGGTCCGGATTGTATTCTTTAAATTGTTATGTAATTTTTTTCTACATTTTATTTATCTTACTCATTATTCTTTCTTTATTTTTCATATTTTGTCATCCCAATATATTTTACTTACTGATGTTTGGTTACATTACGACGTTTATCTCTGAGTTATATACTGGTTACAAATGTAGATGACAAATTTGTGTCATTTATGACAATTAAACAGAATCAACATGATATATGCGATCATTCTTGGATGATATTAATATAACTTTAATATTTTACTTTTTGAAACAATTTTTATCGATTTTCAATTTCATGTGTTGTTTCCGTATATATAAAAAAGAAGATGTGGTATGATTGCCAATGAGACAACTATCCACAAAAGAACAAAATTACACAGACATTAACAACTATGTTAAGTTTCATTGCTCATGTGTTGTTTTCTTATATTTTAGCCGCTCGTCTTGAGTCTACTCATTTGATCCGATAACACCCTATAGCAATAAAATTATACTTTTATTGCCATTCATAACTCTTAACAGACCAATTAACAGACCGGGTTTTATACATCCGACCCATTAACAGACCAGGTTTTAAATAAAGATTGATTTATGTCACCAAAATACAGATTTTCGTGTAGATTTTTCACACAATGATATCAATATGGTTAACAAACATAATGCCTTTCTTTTTTCGATGTTCAAAATATTGAATGCAAGTAAATTTAACCAATGTGTCATTTTGTGTACATTTTATGTGTGTAAAATGTGTATAAATTTATTGATGAGTAACCCGCCTTTTCATTTTATAGATCGTACATCGAAGCTAGAAAAATAATAATTACACCACTGAATTCAGTACAATGAATTGTTTTGTTAGACATGAATATTTTTTATGATGAAAATATATTTAGAAAGTTATACAATGAAACATGCTGAACTTTCAATGATTTTCTCGATAACACCTGATTAACAGACTTTAGCCAACCCGATTAACAGACCAACCGCCAATATAGCCGCATACTCAATATAGATTAACCGACCAATCTCTCGGTTAGCCGAGTGTCGGACGTGTATTATTTAGGGATATTTTAAACGTTTTACCGATTCCTCCGTTATTGATGTTAAATCCTTCGTGATCGATGTTAAAAGATGGTAATTTTAATTATAGGAATCAACAAGCGTTTTATCAACCATACTTTTATTTCATTGGTTTTTACACAAATGTAAAGCTGTTCAGCTTTAAAGCATTATTTTGATTGTGTGAAACAAGCAATACTTGATTTACTGATTTTTTTCAATGAAATATAAATCCTTACTCTTTCCAATTGCAAACAAGCACATATTCTAATGCGCAGATAAATACTGGCCATTTGAAACCTAAGGCAGCTACATTAGCCTTTATTAAATTTTGTTATTGAAGTTAACAGAAACTTATCAAAGATACGATACAAAAGATTTACGACTTTTATAGGTCTACATTGTTTGTATATAAGATGTGAGCTGCTCGTATCTGAAGGGCGTCAGTCCGAAGGTATGGTAGGGTTACATCTGTTTTACATAGAAGTAATATACAAAAATATCTTGTCTCTTTTTCTTAGTTTTGATATACCCAACAGGAAAAGTATCATTATCTCAAATTTGCCAGATGCAGAAACACTTTGTTGTTTGTTTATGGTTAATTGCAACTGTTTTTCTGATATCAAATTGATACATTGTGTTTCAATATTTCAATATGCAGCGCTTTACTTTCTTGTCTCTTCTGTTTTAATTGATTATTATTTGCGGTTCGTTTAAAAAAATATCTGAACATATAATCTAATTTGAAGGATGCGTTTTATAATTACTTCTTGAATATTTAAAATAATCATACAAGCATAAACATATATAATTTAATTTTGGATGTAACGCGTCTTCTGATTGGCTGACGTTATTTTGTTATTAGCCCATAGACATAATTTAGTCATGTGACCGTGACGTCATCAACGTTTTTTCATGGTTTTCTACGGTTTAAAATGGAATTTAGAATTAAATTATAAGAAATGACTGTAATATTTTTTTCTGTCTATTCGAAATAACATAAAAAATGTGGTGCACACTGTTAAATAACCCGCTACGCGAGTTATTCAGTGTGCACCAAATTTTTAATGTTATTTCTTCATAGACAGAAAAAAATATTACAGTCATTCCTTAAATATATAAGACTTGTTTTACGTTATCTTCCCTTTTCTCTGGTGAATAGTAACTGTTGTTGAATTGGCAACTATTCTAATTTTTATATAATAAATTAATTTATTTTCAGAACCAACGATTTTGAAAATCCCTAATGTTCTTTCAAATGACAAACAAACCTGTTTTAAAAAAAAAAACCCTGCTTTCTATTAATAGTAATTTAATGCACCGTATTATACCATAAATTATCTATTTTTTATAATAACTTGACTTTCATTGTATGGTACACAGCTACTTTTGCATAGGTACTATTTCTGTACCAAAAATCTGTAGTACTGGAAATCTACTTTTAATATTCAGTACTATTTTGTTACTTTAAAATTATTGTAATATTTAGGTACCTGTATTTTACAATACTTGATTTGTACTTTAAATTTAAGTACTACAGATTTTTGGTTACACGGTTACATTTTCAGCATTTTGAAAGTTTGTCTTTTTCAAATCTCTTAAAGTTATGATGTTAAACATGGAATACTGTGATCATTGTTGGTATAATTTTTGTGCCAATATTCTAAGTACAAATCAAGTACTGAAAAATACAAGTACCTAAATATTACAACAATTTTAAAGTAAAGAAATAGTACTAAATATTAAAAGTAAATTTCCAGTACTACAGATTTTAAGTACAGAAATAGTATCTATGCAAAAGTAGCCGTGTAATACTTTATTATTGTATGGTAATACTTTATTATTGTATGGTAATACTTTATTATTGTATGGTAATACTTTATTACAACGATTGTAAAGATTTATTAGAGATACAATAGATAAGGAACTAACGTCTGTAGAGTGGTCATTATGGAGTGTAAAACTAGAGGCCCTAAAGAGCATTTATCCTAATATGACAAAATTAACCAATTCTTTTCATTTGTGTCTATTAATAGAATTATTTGAAAACTATAATGTATTGAGAGGAACTATAAGAATCCAACATGATCAGCAGGAAAAGATCTACAAAGTTAATGATTCAATGTTTAACCTCGTTAGACTCCTTTTTGAAGTTATTACCCTTTATTGACACTTTCTACCATTTGGCGGTTTTTCAAATATATTACAACAATTATAGATAAACAAACACTTAAAATGTCAAAATTATGAACAAGACAGGATCTACAAATGTGTATAATAACAAAAATGCTCAATCGACTCTTTATTGGAGTTATTGCTCTTTAATAAAGATTTTTTATCAACTTTGAGAGATTTGTCTATTACTTGTATCTTGAAAACTATAAAAGTCAGATAAAAAATCATAAAAGACAAGATCTACAAATACGTCTTATTTTACTAAAATAGTATATTCTTCATATTGGTAATTAGTCTTAAATAACGATCTTCTTAATGCACAAAAAAATTAAGAAAATAGAGAAATCTTGTAAAAAGAAAAAGAAATAGATAACAGCAATGGCCCATGATCAACAAAAAGAGATTTATGTCTTGAATGGTGTTCTAGTCCACTGTAGCGTCCCTGTGTTGGAGATACGCATAGACCTAGGTACCCGACACATACCCTTTAGCGCCTCTAGATTTACACTCCATTACTGTTTGAAATTTCAATCCGATCTTTAAAATCCTTGTCAAAATTATTGCCATAAAATTTAGTTCAGGTTATTAAAATAAATGACATGATATTTAGAATTAAATTATTTTTATGGAAATCAGCGCTTTTTGAAAATAAAATATGTGTGTTCCGCAATGGAAATTTTGAGAAAAGTTGATTCTAAACATTATTTATTTATATAACAATAAGCAGTTGTTGTTTGATTGTCAATTTCACAAATAGTCAGAAAAGAAAAAAGGCAGAGAATGTAATATTATCATGTTTATCCATGTATGATTTATTTAATTATTCAAGAGCTAATATTAAGACGAATCCTTCAAATTAAGTTATATGTTAAGATTTGTTTCAAACACGGAAATAAAGAATACAAAACAATGCAAAAATATACGATAAAAGAAAAGAAGCAATCGGATACAAAGGTGTACACACACACATACATACAGATCATCGATTAAAACGGTACTAAAGTAATCTGAAAAGGAATAAGTTACGAACTTACAGGGTCTTGTAATTATCTACCTCATCTATACATTTGTATCTACATAGAAGTGTTAACATCTATCAGCAAAAGGTTCAAATGTTGTCAATTTAAAAAAAAAAAAGACAAGAAAGTACAACGCTGCATATAACAATACTGAAGCAGTGATAATGTCTCAGTTTGATGACAGTAAAATTGTGCAAAAAAAAAAAAGATTCATATTACCATACTAAATCAGTTATAAGGTATTTATTAATTTGGTGACCAAAAAATACTCAATTAAGATTTCATTCCAAATACATAAATACAAACTATCTCCTGAGAGTGTTTGAAAGTTTGAGATAATGACACTTTTTCTATTTTATCAAAACTTATTGCTCTTTTAAGAACAAGAGAAAATAAATCATTTTTCTTTACTTCTGTGTAAATCAGATGAAGTCGTGTCATATCTTCGGGGCTAACGCCCCTCAAATCACATCTTATACATACAAACGTAGAGCTTTTTATCTCTTCACTCAAAGTATATTTTCCCCCTCCTGTTTGAAAGTAAATGTATCCATGCAAATTTAAAGAAATGATTTGGTGAAGATGATTTAATGTTCGTTTATCTATTTCTATAGAACTGTCTACGACAGAAAATCTTTCAATCACAGATTACAAAGAAAAACAAGAAAATATACAGAAAGACTATCATGGTAAGAATAGTTTTTTTTTTTGTTTGCTGTCATGAATAACAATATGTTTTAAACGTAAATATATTCAACTCTCCATAGCAGTAAATTCAATAGCCGCGCAACCGTATCTTTTACGTCCTTATGATATTTCTTTTTACAATTTGTGGACCAGAACCATAGCTCTTAGGTCCTTATAATATTTTCTTTGACAGTTTGAGGACCAAAGATCTATGGTCCAAATAATATCATAGAGACATAAAAGCTATGGTTCCAAAGAAGTAATTTAAATGTTCCATTATTATACATATCTTGTGTAACTTTTTCTTTTTCATAAAAGTTTTTTCAAGTCTCTATGCTTGTTTTTGTTGTAAAGAAGATGGATTGTGTAAAGTTTTTATTTATAGCGCAAAAACAGAATGTGTGATCTGTTATGCAAACTTATTAGATTAAAACCTTATAATTTCAGGAATTAATTTCAGAAGATAAAATTCTTTTACCCCTCTTTATTTAATCCTGAAAAATGATAAACTTGCAAATTGAAAAAAAAAAAAAATGAATTCGACTTAATTTTAGTTTTGCTAAAAAGCTATTTGCTCCTCCTATTGCAATTATTCGTCTTTATTAAGCTAGGTCATCCTAAATTAAAGTCCGCGCTGACTTTTTTCTTCACTACGGTAAGATATGCTAGATTGCAAACTGTCACATAAACAAATAGTGAATAAGACACTCTAGAAATAATGACTTTTTACGACTAATATATGAGTATATAAACGAATATATCTACTTCCAGACGTTGTTTTATAGCACAAAATACAATTAATACATTTGTCCATGTGAAATACTGGTAAAAGATTTTTCTGCTCTTTTGGATTTTGTCTGTGTTTTATATTTGATTTGACTGAATCTGTTGTACATAATAGGGTTTTATTTATTTGTTTGAAGACGTCATCAATGAGGCTAGCAAAGAGTGATTTTCCATAGTACGAGGTTGATTTGACTCTTGTATCAGCATACAATTTTTCATTGTGTTGACTTTAAACAAATATAATTAATAAGCCAATTTATATTTATCTTTATAAATATACTCTATGCGTCTTCTTCTTTTTGATTAAATATTCTAATCATTTAGCCTTCAGCTTCAAGTCAAAAAATAATTTCACTCTATCGAATTGCGGTTTTGAATATCATCTACATTTTTTTGCTATATACTTCTAATCTCAATGAATTGAGGTAACACTGGTAGTCCAAAATGTACATTAAAAACAGGGCTATATGCAGACTTATATGGGACCACTTATATTCTGTGTAATGCCTCACCAAAAACGAAATGTGTAAATGAGTGAGTAAAACGTTGTTTATTCTCTTAAAAGTAAGGAGAGTTATGACTTTGATAACAAGCTATATACTCGTCATATGTTACTCCCGTTAAACAACATATTTTATTAAAAATAAGGAGAATGTTTTATTTTTACATTCCGATAAATTTTGCACAACAAATAAAAAGTGTTAAAGACTATGACCAAAGCAAAGTATTAGTATACTTTACAATATTTTGTGCTTTCAGGTTAGGAAAGTAAGGAATTAAAAAAAAAAATTGTGAACGCATTATTATCAGACCTCCCGTTAAGAGCCTTATAAACCTGATTGATGTGATTTGTCTTTGTTGTTACATAATTTATTTTTTGGTATCCAGAGGGACCTTTTAAAGTCTTACATTTCTTGTTAATATGTTTTCCTATCGCGTTAAGCAACATCACTTTACATGAGGCGATATCAATCGGTAGAAAAACATCACGGAATAAGTTACTGCTCAAATGTGGTTCACCAATATTTTAACATTCAACATTATGGCATTTATTGTAATTACCCGAAATCACTCGAATAGATTTCCATCCAGATCACGACATGCGCGTCAGTGATTGGGTATTCTTGGTTCCGGCGGGAGTTTTCATGAGATTGATTTACATTTAATGACGTAACTTAATGCTACTCCTATCTTGTAAAAATTGGGATAATAATCAAATCAAACCAATATAACAAAGACTTTGGTTTACAGATGTTGGTCTCTCGCGATCAAGATGTTACTAATTACAGTATAAGAAGTTATTGTGATAAAGCAAATTTGTCAGAGATAGATGCATACACGCAATACTGTATTTAACCGTACCTCGCGTTTATAATGAGAATACGATGTTTTATTTTTGTCGTTTGAGGATTGTAAAATACATTGAGTGATTTCATACAATTCATTTAGCATAATATTTATAAGATTCATTTTGACTTGATTATTAGAAAATTTCGATATGCGTTTACGGGTTTATGTAGTCAGAATTTACAACTCACTGATTTTGCAGTCCATCTCATTTTAGTATTGAATCGTGCTTTATGTCAATAAAAGTTTAAATACTAAAACAACATTGATTCAACATGGCACTAAAGAAAAATCCCTATTTTATCACTAGAACCGTTCATAATCATTATTGTCAAAATAACCTTTGCAAGGAATATTATAGGAGTCATCTTCCGACCTTACAATGTTCACCGTTCTGTAGTCAATACATATTCTTTTTTAAGACAGACAGCTAGATACCATAAACATAGACTTGCTACATGTCCCTTCCTAATTATGTTCTTTCTTTTTTTCAATTTTGCCCCTTTAATAATTTTATTGCTATAACCAGGAGATTACAATTATACTGATATCTGCAGCCAAGGGCAATCAGTAGGCTGGCACTTATCAGTAAACATATCAATTAGTAAGAGAGAAATAATAGAAAGGGAATTGTAGGAAGTCTACCATAAACATAGTTTGTATACACAGGCCAGAGTCTGAGCTTGATTTGCTATATTATATAAAAACTAAACTGACGAAAAAAGATCATTTATTCAAAATCATAAAATGCAAAAAAAAATTTTGCAAATAAAACATTTGAAATAAAAGTTCATACTTAATATGAAATGATAATACATAATTGATACGAAATTACATCAACTAATATCATATCAATTGAATAAATGACAAAGAATGGCAATGATGGGGAGAAAAATCTGCCCCATGAATAAACATATATACTTCAAAAGATAACATTAAGGGAGGTATGTGGGTGGGAATTTTTAACAAATTGTTTGATAAGAATCACAAGTTAACACATCAAATGCCGATGATAAAAGGAAGTGACCACAATGCACTTACACGTGAACTCGTTCTGACCCGCAAGATCATTGACCAATGAGAAAGATGAAATTCAATCATGCATTGGTCATAAGTGAAATTTCTCTGCACGTGAAAACATATTATCTAATTTCAAACATTTATTGTTAAATTAAGTAGGACACTTTGACCCTTTGACCAGACTAGAGACAGCATAAATTTACAGTCTAAATGGCTCACTCTTTAATTAAGTCGGTTAGTAATAACCAATTAAAAAGAATTATCTTCCCTGCTGTCTTAAATTATTTTATTCAGCTTAATTTTCAATTAGTAAATGAAATTAGTTTTAAGACAGACAGCTAGATACCATAAACATAGACTTGCTACATGTCCCTTCCTTATTATGTTTTTTTTTTTCAATTTTGCCCCTTCAATAATTTTATTGCTATAACTAGGAGATTACAATTATACTTTTATTACAATATGTTTTGTGAATTCACATTACTATAAGACGTGTCACGGTACTTTTCTATCCCAAATTCATGTATTTGGTTTTGATGTTATATTGGTTATTCTCATCGGATGTTGTCTAATGCTTAGTCCGTTGCTGTGTGTGTAACATTTTAATGTTGTGTCGTTGTTCTCCTCTAATATTTAATGCGTTTCCCTCAGTTTTAGTTTGTTACCCCGATTTTGTTTTTTGTCCATAGATTTATGAGTTTTGAACAGCGGTATACTACTGTTGCCTTTATTTATGCTTTTCTCGTTGATAACTTCCCCATTCGTTAATATTTTAAATGCAATTCTTGAATTAACTAGACTTTCTTCTGCTGAATCAACAGATAATACCACAGCGTTTTCAATGGATATGTAAAGGAAGACAAACGTCTTTTTGGTCCTTGGCGTTTGTTAGGTTTATTTGTTTAAACGATATTTAATTGTCGATAACATGATATTAATCTTCCTTATTTTTAACATTCTAAATGACCAAACCCGGAGTAAAAAAAAATGTTATAGATATTAGTTTTCATTAATAATAATCAAAATCAAATGTTTAAGAATATTCTGCATGGTATAGATATTTTGTTAACCAAAATGACTTAAGAAATTATGAGGCAGACTTGTTACTAAGTCCCTCCAAAAACTATTCTTGCCTTTTTTTTTTTAATTCTCTTGAATATTATACCTTACTCATTTCTTTCTTTTGTTCCTCTATTTAGGACTTAATTCAACCTTAACCCCAGCTGAGGATATGAAACGCATGAAAAGTTTTTATGACCGATACCAACCATTATTCGACAGATCGACAACGATGAGAGAAGATACTCTGAATGCTGTTTATTATAATGGCTACAGATACCTGGAGAGAGACCACAAACTTCTTAGATACAACTGTGATTGTTTTGATTGCAAGCCATGGCTGAAACCCTACTTTTCACGGTCTGACGATTTGTTGGATCATCCAAATGTCTCACCATCAAGCACTGGGTCATTCAGCGAAAAGAAGGATCTTGAATTGAATGACAACGGTTCATCTCAAAGGGCGTTCAGATGTAAGGAATGCGGAAAGGGTTTTAAAAGGTCATCGACCTTAAATACACACATGCTGATCCACAGTGACACACGACCATACCCTTGCAATTTTTGTGGGAAAAGGTTTCACCAGAAGTCTGACATGAAGAAGCACACGTACATACACACAGGTCAGTAACACATGTGAACCAATATAACCAAAAGGAGATTTTAGAGAAGGTCACTAAGACAACACACCAAACAGTGAAAATCTTAAAGAACATATTAAGTAGTAAACAACTCATCAAAGATACCAGACTTAAATTTTTTACTCCAAACTCTTGTTTCTTCTTCTTAAGACTACTACAGGCACGCGAATAAAAAAGTGTCTATAATATTTGAAAGCAGCTTCGAAAAGGGTCTAATTTAATGCGACAGTAGTTTACTCTGAGAAGTTCAGGGCTGTGGGACATATTTTCAACGTTTATATGCCCTGAACTTCTCAGAGTTTAAACAAACACTAATTTTCTTAACTACCCCTACCTCTAATGAAAGGTTACCACATATTTCAATGTAAACAATATGCACATGTTTATTTACTGGTAACATTCCCAAGTTATGTCTCTGTGAGACGGTACACAGAGCATCACTGGGAACCAGTATGTAAACAAAATTAATTTTCTATGAATATTCAAGATCTCCCCAAAAGAGGCGTGTTTTGAGAAACAGCTGTATTTACAAAGTGCAACCTATACAGACATTTATTCAAATAGAAAACTCTCTAAAATCAGTTTTTCTCACATTAATACTCATTTATCAGAATTATAGTCTTAAAGAAATCACTGTGTATACTCTACGTTTTTCTTTACTATACATTTTATACCCCTTCCCCTGTTTCAATTTTTTAAAGAATTTGAAAACAAGACTTTAATTATTGCCAGCTTACCCTATTTGAATTTTTTCTGATAAAACATGACTAGTACCTGTTTAAAACTGTTTTGATAACATATTGAAAGCATATCAGAATACTATAAATGTAATGTTTGGCAGTCAATCATTACAACATTCAAGATTATATAAAGTATCCTATCCAGCTTCTGTCTCTAGTCCACATCTTACTGTATGCCTATTTGTCAATTAAAGAACACATTTTCTGCCTCAAATGGTCAATTTAGAATTCTTGTCACAACAGTATTATCTGTAACCTTATATCTGACACAATTTAGCTAATATAGATACAAGAAGTGTTCAAACAAAGCCATATTTGCAATAGTTGTATGTATGCAGATACCAGTCTGAGATATAAATACACTTAAAATGTTGTAGAGATGACTTCAACATCTTATTTTTGCATAACTTCCAAGCATAGTTAATGTTTTCTATATCAAGAACTTTAAAATCATAAAATCAAAGCATTTACAAGTTAAATTATTTGTTTTATGACAGAGGGGGTAGGCAATTTTCTATGTTTTTGCTCCTGGGGCCTCAAATTTACTAAATCCTTCTGCTGATTCTAGCAATTTGGAATCTTTAGTACATATTCAGGACAGAACACACTATTGTTACTTTTCTTGAGATATTTTTGGTTTTCTAGCTTGTATTTATTATGCCGTGGTGACAAAAAAGCAGATTTAGGTGTTGCGGCTTACTTTTGGGTTATCGAAAGGACACACATACCCCATAAATAATATTCAGGAAGGATCTATGAGTTTCAATGACTGCGAAGAGTAAACATAAGCACTTCTTAACAATTTAACTTACACATATGCAAATATTATGAATTAATTTTGTATCCAGGACTTTAAGCAAACTATGCATACTGTAAACTGTGAATTTATGCTGAGTCATCATATTTCAGGCCCAGGATTCTACCAGTCTTCATTCAATATTTATGAAACTTCATATTTGAGTTAATTTCTTTACAATCGGTGAAATAAAGCAAATTTGGTTAAATTCTGAATGTTCCCCTTTTTCGGCCTATATAGGTTGCATTTCTGTAAATATTGACAATGCAATTTCCCATAGGAACTCCTTTTACGGCTAAAACAGTACCACTTTTACTATGAAGTTTTGAAAAAAAATCTTATCCTAGAATTGAAAGTTCATATGCACCACAATTTTTTTCAAAGGTCAAAATATAGGGCTGTGCGGCATATTTTCAACGTGTATATGCCCTGAACTTCTCAGAGTTTAAACTATCACTATAGTGTGTGATAACATTTTGTGAGGGAATTCGATGTTTGCTATACCACTGTTCATTTCAACGCACTTTATGACGATACCACTTTATCAATATGAATGATTTTTTTTGCAGTGTTTTAAGAAATAATTTTACTTTAAAATAACGTACCATTTGTGAACTATTAAATGTTTTACGAGGACGAATTTTCTGTATAAAGTCAATAATTGTGTGAACTTTTGTAGCTCAAACTTTTTATAGCTTTAAATACGCCATTGAAAGGTCCGAAAACTATACCAATACAGAACGATATATTTTTGAAATTGTGGCAAAACTTTTGGTCGACAAATTTTAATTCGTTATTGCATAAATATCAACTTGAAATATCTGTCATGTTCTCCCTATCCAGTTTACCCCTATTACTTAATATAATGTGGAATGGACATTGTTATTGAATCTTATACAATTTGATTGGATTAAGTTCTTTTTGATTACCTTCAAACTGTTCATCCTTTTCGTACGAGTATATTGATTAAATCAGACCGTGCGTGAATGTGTACAGTAAATTAAATGACCTGCATACTGGACACTGGACTAGTCCATATTACGTTTTATCAATGAAACTTAAGGTATGAAAGGTAACAATTGCCACTGTTTTATATTTTCACATAATTTTCCGAATTCACATTAGATAAAATATTTTTGAAAGTCTATTGCGGAGAAAAAAGGGAAAGTTTACTGTTTTTTTACGTTCTTTTCCATTAAAAACGCCATTTGTCGAAGATAATTGCAGAAAAACATTTTACGCACGGCTACGCCAGGTAAAATTGTTGTTTATCCTAACAAAAAAATACATTTTTCAGTTTCATTCGTATATTATAATAATGATAAATCCCAAATTTATGTAGTCATTAGATAAAGTCCTTATATGTACGATCTGCCTATTTTTGGACATCAAAAGACAATACGATCGTTTTAAGGTCAATTTCGTCTACCTCACACAATCTTGTTAGGCACTATAATTTTCTTAACTACCCCTACCTCGAATGAAAGGTTACCACATATTTCAATGTAAACAATATACACATGTTTATTTACTGGTAACATTCCAAAGTTATGTCTCTGTGAGATGGAACACAGAGAGCATCACTGGGAACCAGTATGTAAACAAAATTAATTTTCTATGAATATTCAAGATCTCCCCGAAAGAGGCGTGTTTTGAGAAACAGCTGTATTTACAAAGTGCAACCTAAAGCAACCGGATCCTGTTTTTGTTTTGTTCATTATTTTAAAGTAAAACTTTGTAAAGGATCATACGATTGCACGACAATTTGTTTATCATGTAGTCGAAAAGAACGCATTTAGACTACCCTCATTTAGTAAAGTTTCTCAATGATGTGTGCATTTTGCATCACTGTTATGTAAAGATTTCTATGAATTGTATAAACTACTTTTCCATTAGTTAATTCGAGCTCGTTTTGGCCAATGCTCTTATTTTAAGAATGCACTATATGGATACGTCTTTCCTTGTTCCACACACCGTTTCATTGCAGCTGCTTAAGTTATCGTTTTGGTTTAACTGAAATATAAAATGGCGAGAGTATACTTGTATATATCTCTTGTTTCTAAAATGTAGGTTAATAAAAAAAAAGTAATTTCTAACATCAGCACTTTTGTTCTTTTCAGGAGAAAAACCACATAAATGTCTAGTTTGCGGTAAAGCCTTCAGTCAGTCATCTAACTTAATCACCCATACCAGGAAACATACAGGATTTAAACCATTTACATGTGATAGATGTGGACGATCATTCCAACGTAAAGTTGACCTGAGACGTCATCATGAAACAACTCATTAAATTAAACAACTCATCTGAATTAAATGTATAGTACGTTATCTAGAGATTTATAACTCTCATTTACTCAGTTGGGTTAATTCTTATGCCTTAATATGAACATCCTGCTCCATCACGCATAATTCTATAGGTTACTATGTACTGAAAAAGTAGGCTTCTTGGAGAATTGTGCACTTAAAATGGAGGTGTGCATTATTAAACACTATCCGTTGCTAAAATTACACACTGTCGACATCAAAATACCTTTTTATTATCACCGATTAAAAGTGCTCTTACATTAGTTACTGCGTAGAAATTTAAGTAAATTATGTATCATACAATTTTTATGTTGAGATATTAAAAGATAACTTATGGAATGAATGTTCAACTATCCATTATCATATTATTATGAATTCGTCAGATGTCTTCATGTAAATAGAATTATTTATGGGTACTGATTCGGACGTTTCATTAAAGTGAAGCGAGGTTTATTTATTTCTAGGTAACCTGCATAACAATTTTGACGTATTGTTACAGACTTTGTTTTTTTAGTCTTATATAGTTCTATTTATTTATGTAATAAGAGAATGTATGTTGTTGTTACTTTAAGAGGAATAAAAAGATGTTATTGTTTTTCTTTTGTTAAAGTTTATTGTAAAACAGTATTTTGAAAATGAAATGGGAAGTTAAACCGATCTTTATAGCTAGCTCAATCTCCCATTTGTATGACAGTTTCGTTATATTGACATATTGGATGAGAATGTGTACTACGAAAGCAATTCCATTACCAGGAAAATAAATTATCCACAATTTAAGAGGATTATTCATGATAGATATAATTGTATTGAATTTCATTTTCTTTTTAAAAACTACTACGAAACCTGGCGTAACTAGTTTGAAGTCTGGTATCATTGATGATCATGGGTTTTTAAATGGTCCATGGTTCGACACATGCCAGAATTCATTAAGTACATTTGAAAAAATTATACCCAATGAATTTATGCAAAAATTTTTCCTAAAGTGTTTTGGTTTTATAGTTAGGTCCATTTGTTCATATAGTTTGATTTATAGTGATACGTCTTTGGTAGTCCGTACTTTTGCCTCTTGGAGCTATATCAGGTTAATCGTAAATCAACCATTATTTGGACTTTATCAAATATGGTTCCACCGGAAAAAAAGGATTAAAACCATTTTTTAATTGTTGCACCAAATATATACATTGGCAAAGATCAATAACTTTTGCTTAAAATTTGGTGACCAAATTTAGAAAACTACATATTCTTCAGCTACTCTCCCGAGTAAAGTTGTAATTTTTATACACGAATATAAATCAGATGTATCAACATATCTAGAAAATACTTTACCCGACAAATGATCTTGCGTTACATAAAAGTTGTAGTCCTTCACACAAAGTCTTTACATTACATTATCGATACTACAATTTAATTAAGTTTTAATTTGTTAGTGGTTTGCATGGGCAGGCCTGTGCTAGAATATAGATAAATGAGGTTATGGATTAACTGTATGGATTTGATCTAACATTTCTCCAGAACTCTCAGAATAATCTGTCATATATCTGTTTTAAACTAAAGTATGGATATCCTACACTGTTCCAAAAAGCTCATGTCTTAAGCTGATATAGGATATAACTGTCAGATTATGTTCTTATATAGAACTGGACTAAAATGTTCTAGGTTGAAACTTAAAAACTGCTAAGCATAAAACAGCTTCTGTAAGAAACTGATCTACTTTTGAGTGTGTTCGTGTTCCCTGCTCTAAATTATCAGGATAACTCTCTAACAGATCGTGACAGCTTTCAGGAAAAGCAAACTGTTCTCAACAGTTCAATAATATAGCATTCCAGAGAAAAACTACAAAAACTTCATTGACAAATTAATGATTATTAATTGTATCATTACTCAAGGCCACATGACACATTGAAAAGCCTCATTGATAGACGACTCGAAAATCCCCTCGCTTCTCTAGAATTAAGAGGGGAAATTTTTTACTGATATTGCATCTTGTTTTGGGGTTAATGATAGGTTGAGATTCAGAGCTTTCAGTATATTTTTCTCTGTACATGTGTAATCTATCAAATAATATGAATGTCAATATACGTGGATTCATTATAAAATTCAAAATAACAAAGCTACCGATATGCAAGGGAATTCAAAACGGAAAGTCCTTACACAAACGGTAAGATCAAAAGCTAAAGCACATCTAACGATTGGAAGACACCTGTCATATTCCTTACTTGGTACAGGCATTTCCTTATGTACGAATCATTGGATACAATTTTTTTGTGGATTTTGTTGAAAGATGCAAACCATAGATTTAAATGTTCAAAGTATGAACTGCATAAGAATTTTTTGTATGCAAATCCATGAAATAAAATTGCCACAGAAAGACGATTTTTATTCAACCAACGAAAATAAATGAATCCACAGTATTCAATGTTACTAGAACACACCCGCTAAATCGCGGGCATTCAGAGCGTAGTTTAAAGTATGTAAAGTGTTGTTAGAAGAATGTTGTAAAATACTGAATGACTGGAGAATTTCAGCAAAAGTATCATAAGTCACGGGTTATTGGGGACAGGAATTTTTTTTTATCCCTCCACCTTTATTTCCAAAGTTCCCAATTTTTGGTTTTCTATCAATTTCAATTTGAACATACATTTAGTATAATATGAAAATTTAAGTAAGGAGCCTGTAATTCAGTGGTTGTCGTTTGTTTATGTGTTACATATTCGTTTTTCGTTCATTTTTGTACATAAATAAGGCCGCTAATTTTCTCGTTTGAATTGTTTTACATTGTCATTTCGGGGCCTTTTAAAGCTGAGTATGCGGTATGGGCTTTGCTCGTTTTTGAAGGCTGTACGGTGACCTATAGTTGTTAATGTCTGGTCTCTTGTGGAGAGTTGTCTCATACCATATCTTCTTTTTTTTTTTTGTAATCAATGAATTTTGTAAAAGATTTAATGACTGGAGAATTTCAGAAAAGGTATCAAAAGTTCACATGAATAATTTACGCGCTTATCTGTCTATTATGAATATTCATTACTATATAAATAAAGTTTATTTACTTTCAATTCTAAGTTTACTAATCGATCCATGGTGGTCATTGATATAGTATACAGACCCCTCTATTTAATAAACTCTGTGACCGCCGTGGACAGTAAACTTGAAAATGATAGCAGATAAAATTCTGAAAATACACTTTATTCGTAGTATGTGTTTGTTCAAAGTATACAGAAAAACGCAAACCGGAAGTCTAATCTGACTTAAAATTTCGTCCAATGACGGGACAATATCCGGATGCCTATTTTCTCGTTTTTCTCCAAAAATGACTCAATCTGAATAATCATATGAATGGATGACAAATGGGACTATGCACTGTACCTATAGGACACATAGGCGTGTTGGTTAATTTATTGTGGAAAGAAGAGAAGCGACACACAAAATGAGGTCTTCTCGTTTAATAGTATATAAAATATTGCTTGACCTGCCAAAAGCCTGCAAAAATACTTACACGTATTTTTTAGCATGTATCACAGCAGGGCTTTTGATTTAAAGAAAATATGCATTCTTAAGTTGCGGTTTAAGTTAGATATGGACACTAAAACACGTAAGAGACTATTTAAAAAGGGAAAGTCCGTAAATTTCAGTGATAAAACTCATCAATGATACCATGTATATAAATTGAAAATAGATATACATAACAAACAAGACAAAAAGACAAACAACAGTCCACAACACACTACACAATGAATTCATAATTGCGCAACACTATCAAAACACGTGAAAAGGGATGCAAACTTACAGTACATGAGTATGAGTAAGACTGTGTTGAGTAGTTACAATGTTAATCCATTTCATCATGCATTAGAATAAACATGTTTCATCAAATGTACCCTTAAACACAAGTTTTTCATCATATAGTGTAATCAAGATAGAAGAACTAGTTTAATAGAGAAAGAAAAGTTATAGCGTATCTATCCATTATACATAATTAGTATATGCACAGAAGAAAAAAACACAATTTGCAAAGGAACAGCGCTCAAAGTCTCGCCTCACATCAAGTTTAAGACGGCGCCGAACACCGGTTTATGCTTTGTTTTTTTTTTAAGATAAAATTACCAAAGTAGAAACAAATATTAGGTATTAGGTATTAACACATCACATTTAAAGAAACCACTAGGATTTTAACAAAGTGTCATCAGAGACCATAGTCAAAGGTTTAAATGTTTGATAAGCGTGTCTTTAATTGTAAAGATTTTTGACCAACAGGAAGGAAAGAAAAAAACTATCGATATTCAGAAATATAAAGTCAAAGAATTCTGGGTGGTATTCGGTTTGTTTGTTCTTCATTTTTAGTACAATAATAATGTAAATTAAACAAGAAAATTTAAAGGATTTATTGACGTAACATCATAGTTAATATTTTATAAATTTTGATTCAGACTTTAACAATTACAATGACATACACAGAGCCTCATTATATCATGAAAGTTTCCCTAGTTTTTTATCCCTATTATCAAAAGCCTATTGTTACGTTTGCATACTAGTAATTGTTTTATTCCATGTTTGGCGACAAAGTGGAATTGTAGTTTAGATATCAACAACGTATCATCTGCTCAATGTTGCACATTGTTTATTGATACAACTTTGTCGTTCACAACTATAAAGATAATATCCATCCGAATGCGCTTCAGATATGTGTTGTGTTTTAATTAGATTAAACACATATGTATGCATATGATGTATCATTTTTACAACACATTTTCGTAATTCTTATTATATAGGTACATAAAACTAGTTGTCTTACAAAGTATTGAAAAAAAAAACCACAAAATGCATCAACTATAATTTGTACAATTTTGTGAATTGTTTAAAATAGAAATATACATCAACTGAAGAAATGAAAACCATCCATCAAACACTGAATACTTATTTTGAAGAGCTTTTGAGGTCAGTGGCTAAAATTCCGACATTTGATCATTAGCAATGCCAACGAGGGAAATAGTAGAAACAATGGAGTATATTATTCTTTTAAATAATTTATATCGTTAGATATGATTTATTCGGTTACAGATTTTTGACACAGGCGGAAATTAGACGGTCATCCGGGAATCGAATAATTCAAAGTCGACAAAACGTTTAATGGATTATGATGATTACTAACGTGCATTAATGAGACAGAAAATGCATAGCGTAAAACGATGATATATTTTAACTGGATTAATTGTCTGGGTGTCATAGTGGAGTCCTGTTGGGAGATTTGGACAATATCGGAGTTCAGGATAAATTGTCTAACTGATTTTACGTTAATGCCGATTTGAAGCTGCCAGATTTCATTACGTGTATAAAAATTATGATTATTTATTACATTGTCTCACAAGTTTATTTTTTTTTTATATCTTATCGCCTTGAATTCTAAGAAGATATGGGTCAGTATTTGGCGATATTAGAGTATAGATCCAATAAGTAATAAGTAAAATCACAAAAATACCGAACTCCGAGGAAAATTCAAAACGGAAAGTCCGTAATCAAATGGCAAAATCAAAAGCTCAAACACATTAAACGAATGGATAACAACGTCATTACCCTGACTTGGTTCATTCATTTTCATATGTAAAAAAAGTTGGATTAAACTTTGTTTTATTTCTAGCTAAATAGCTCACTTGTATGGAAGTCGCATCAAATTCCATTATATTGACAACGATCTGTGAACAAATAAAACAAGCACAACAGGCTAAAATGTCAAAAATAAGGGTACAGTAGTCAACACGGTGTAAATAATCTATTTCACCATAAAAACAAAATAAAATAAGTTACAAAGAAGAACAGAATGGCATATAGACAAAACACATTGGCAAAAATGAAAGACAAGGTTGCAAACATTCAGTAAATGCAGATTAAAAATTAGATTCATCTTCATTTTAAAACTAATGTCATCAATTTTAGAAATGTTTATCAAACATGACGAGTAACAAGCACAATCGTATTTTATTATTTTACTTTTTAAATCGTAGGAAAAATGCAGATAAAAGTTCGTAGTTATTTCAAGTTAAATTCTAAATGCATAACAACCGTTTTACCTTGTAACTTTACTAATTTACTCAAAATAAAGGGTTTAAGTCTCTTATCAAGTGCAAACTTTTTCTCCGAATATTGTTATAAATTGTAAATGACATTAAATGCGAATTGAATTAACAGTATACACTTTTGAAAACTGTACCACAGATATAATCCTACATGACCACATGCCCTACGATATTTTATTGATAATGTTAAAGTATGAAAATTAAAATAAGTTTAAATCTAAACATCCTAAAAAGAATCATAAAAAATATGAAAATAAATCTTACACAATTTTATCACGAAAGATTAAGATTTGTATCAGAATTACACTATAAAATAAGTCTCACTACCCAACTCCCACCCCTCATTATATGACTTCTGTTAATTTTCATTAGACTTTCTGGTTCAATCTATATTTTATGTTTCTTTTAAACATTTTCACCATATCAGGGTAATTTTCTGAAAATTAAAAGAAAACAGAAGAAATATGTCAATGTCGAATTTTAATAATAGTAATGATAAAATGAGAAAGATGGAACCATATTAAGGTACATAATAACACTCAAAATATCTGAGGAAAAACATGGGTATTGTCTCTGGTTATATCCGACTTGTTTCGATCACGTTTGCATATAACCAGTAGAAACTGGTTACCTTCATTGATGCATCGGCAGATATCAATATATTCTAAATGATCTCTTTTTACGCGATAAATATGTTTAAATTGAAAGAAATCTATTTTAAGGGTAAACAAATAATTAAACCAAAGTTCGGCGTATTTTAAAATAATTGATACTAAAATTTTAATGATTTTAATGAATAAAATAAAAAAATAAAAATTGATAAATTGAGGCAATGAAATGCTTTCAAATTTTAAGGAGGCTCGCGGGTATACAATTTTCAGAAAAAAATTAAACAATTATTTTTGATTACAAATTTTATTTATTACCTTTAGTAGTTGTTACTTTATCATATGGTACAAAAATCTTTCCAAAAAATCAATTCGTGTTGACCCCAAGTGACTTTTAAAATGAAGATTGAAAAAGCTCCAAATTATCTCCCTATGGTGCAAAAATGACATTTTTTGGAATTAAAATTGAAATATTTTTTTAACTCATCGGTGACCTATATTTTTTATTGCAGTTTTCGAATAAGCTGTACATAAATTAAATAATTCTAAAATTTAAGCGATTTCTGTAATTTAGTTCTTTTTTTTAATTCGATATTACCTCTATTGCTCTTATAAGTTCAACAGAAAAAAGGACATTAACAAACATGTATGCTTCTTTCGATGGCAGATTGTGAGCGTAAATGAACGGTAACCCCATTTTTTTATTTCATTTTTCTATTAAGTATAAAATTAAGTTTATTTATAGAAAAATATAGCGAAATCCTATATTAAACAATAAATAAGATTGCTAAAACTTTTTGGTGCGCCAATAGTTCTAGAGAGTGATTTAGACGCATGCATTTCTTATCCCGCAATTGACAGCATCAAACATGTGTCATCTTTCTCAATTGTATTCTCTCGACGAGGGTCTTATTGGTGGGTTTACAGAGCAGAGAATAATTGACTAAAATTTAAAGAATAGAGAAAAATGGACAAACACATAAAGAATAGAGAATAATGAGTAAAATATATAAAGAATACAGCAAAATAGCCTAAAAAATAAAATAAAGAAATAAAGGACCCCCATCCATACCCTAGTTTATGTTATATTGATTGATACCGATAGTTAAATATCCTTATTTCTAGAATACATGTTTAAACTACTGTGATACAAGAGGAATGATTAGCTAGATATACAACCATTTTTCTTCGGAAAATGCATGTTCCATTTTTCCTCATTCCGTTGGTTAATAACACTTGGATTTGTCAGTTTTTATGGACAACCATTTTTAATTTACCTTGGAGTTGTTTTTTTTTCTGATACTAATTTGTAACTTTTGAGCAATAATAAAGAAATGATTGTTAATGGCATGTGCTATTATCCTTTAATATTGGTAGGCATTATTATAGTAAGAGGAAAACAGAACTGTAGTTGGAGAGTTGTTTCTGTCAATCAGGGATGTGATGTTCTCAAATCAAATGCAGTTTTATTTTCGATGCATAGCAAGATCAAATTTCATGTAAAGAATACCTATACATGACCGATGGTTTGCATGTGAGGAGATGTTAATTTAAGGTTCATATGAGAGCAAATAACCAATCTGTTATATTGAGTGCTGCCAATTCCTTGATATTGTTATCAACGTTTTTCCTAGAAGTTACACACGGATGACACAGTGTAACAGAATACTTGTTTCCGGAGTACTTGGCTTCGCCCCGGTTTAAGAGGGCTCGTGTTGTTTAGTCTTCATATTTATATGTCTTGTTTTGTAGACTGAGGAATATGACAATTATTGTCCTTTCGTTTGATGTGCTTTATCATTTGATTCTGCCATTGGATTATGGACATTCCGTTTGGAATTTTCCTTGGAGTTCAGTATTTTTGTGATTTTACTTTTTGCTCTTCTAAATTCGTTTTCTTTTTTTTACCATGTCACTGTCATATTGTTTACAAATTATATGTTTGACTTTTCTTTGGTTATCTTCTGTCTCACTATGTTCGTAATCAATCACAAACGAAGATGTGATCAATACATAAACATAATACTAACAAAACGAATTTTACTTTGTAAGCAATGGAAATGAGCGTTAATTGTTATTCTTGGTTTTATATGATTTCTGGGGTGCAAATATCAATAATCAATAGTTTTTTTTTCTTTTCATGTGAACAGCGTTATATATTTAATTTTTAAATCATATGCGGAAGCATCATACAAAAAAAATTATATATAAAAAAAATCGTTTCGCGCAAAGAAAATAAAAATAACCCTTTATGAATTTCATGCTTCAGACGCGGTTTTTTAATTACTTTTATTAAGAACGCAAAAGTCCAATCTATCGGTAAATTTCCAAGACCCTCCCCCCCCCCCCTCCCCCTTAACTCCATAGATCTGAAATAATTTTAGCTAGTTATATTAAAGGTAGTCTAAAATGCTAAACATCTTTAAAACTTTTAACGCCTACATTAAAAGACAATTTTTTTTTTTCTTACAGAGAAGGGTTTTAAAACATTACGTAATTCTTATTGGGTTACCAAGAGGGTTTGGATGGGGGGGGGGGGGGGGTGTTGGTGGGGTAAATGATTAAAGAATAATGCCCTTAAAAAATGAAGATTAGAGAATAACGAGCAATTAAATGAAGATAAGAGAAAAAAGGGGTTAATTTTTTAAAGATTAGAGAAAAAAGGGGTGAAAATTAAATGTTAACAGAATAACAGACCCCCCCCCCCCCATCCAGACCCTCTACCAAGCGCACAATAAAATAGAATTTGATTACCCTGATCGTTCTACTGTCAAACGAACTGTTCGTTGAACAAGTCATGTCAGTGTAATGAATGAAAATTACATTTCAAACTTGAATGCGACAATAAAAATCATATGTCTGTAATCATAAAATATTCATCAAAATCAATGTTTTTCGTTAAAGTAAAAATCAAAGAGTCACTATATTCACAAAGCGCGAAGATCTCTCACAACAAAAAGTTCGCTTCATGAACATTGCTATGAAAAATTGATGAATTCCATTTGAGGTTACTAACTGTATGCTTTTTGGTAATTGTTCGATTCGGTTGACAGTGATTGAAACCGTATCATTCACATTTGAAATGCATTACACCACGGTATGAGCTATGTCATTAGCATATAAATTATGCATGCTTTATTAACAATTTTGTTGCAGGTTTGCGATAGAAAAACGTTCCGCACAAATAGAGACAAAATAAAATGTAATAATCTTGAATTAAAAGAGCACTTAGAAGTTCTAACTATTTTAAGTATTCACAGTTTGGGAGTTATAATCTCAAACGTTCCATAGCTGTTGAGGAACGTTGCGTGATTTATTTTCTACGAGTTATAAATTTTCATGATAATATCGACAGGATATTTATGTTATATTGCTTTTACATTATAATGATATTAACTAATATTGTAAATATGATATATGATATTTCATAGCGAAACACCAATTAACATTAGGAACAATATAGGATAGAATAATGTGTTTCGTTTCTTTTTTTTATCATTATTTATTCATTAAAAAAGGTGCAAATTAGTAGTACTTAATTATGCGTGTCACTTGATAAATAGAACGTGGAGATGACGTCGATTCTGTATAGGGGAGCTTCTGTTGTATTCTTTTTATTTTTAATTTTCATCCCATTGTTGTTTGTTCTTTTTTCATTATTTTTAATTTTCATACCATTGTTCTTTGCTCTTTTTTCATTATTTTTAATTTTCACACCCTTGTTCTTTGTTCTTTGTTCTTTATTTTTTATTTTTTATTTTCATACCATTGTTCTTTGTTCTTTATATTTATACAATGGTTCTTTATTTTTTTTGTTCTTTCTTGCCCATTACTGGCATTAGAAAGTCACTAAAAAGCTATATGTACCTTCATTTTTCTCTTCGGATGAATAATTTGGGTACTACGTATTTAATTCTTCCTTTTTGACATTATCCAACGGTAACTCTTTTTTAACGCTAATTATGGTCGGATTACGTAACGAATTCGAGGACATATATTTTGGAGATAACTGTATTGTATTTTGAGCTACGACGGCATCAATTAGTGAATTGATAGTCGCAAATTAGGTTTACTGGCGTGTAAACACAGACGCCATTTTAATGATTTCAAATGGCACGATTCAGCAAGGCAATTATCTGTTTACTGGACCCTTTGATACGTCTGACGTCCCGCGTCGAGACCGGGAGATACGAGAATCTACGATGGCTAGAGCGAACTTGCTTTTGCTGTCCTGACTCCATTGAAAACGAAGAACATGTACTTTTATTTTGCCCACTGTATGATGATATTAGGGACAGTTGTTTTAATACTTTAAATATTAATGGTTTTGATAATTTTTCTAGTCAAGATAAGCTATCTGTGATTCTAGGTGGTGTAAACAATATACGTTTGTGTGCCAAAACCTGCAGAGACATTTTAGATAGGAGACGTAGATTTTTATATACATGTAGATAGTTTTGTGCTTGTTTTCCTTTTTTTTTTTAATATATATATATATTTTTTTTTTTATGTTTTAAGCGATGTGAAATTTGTTTCTAATGTGTAAATAATCGTCTCTCATAATTCTATATGAATGGCTTTTACATATGTGTAATTTGTTTTAATCTATGTGTTATGTATTGCTTTGTAAAAGGTGAGACGTTAATAAAATATTGTATTGTAATTACCATCAAATTCCTTATTGATGCCAGGTAATCTTCAAATAGTTTTATTATCCCGTAATATTAAAGTGAGAGAGTACAACATTTTATACAAAGCAGTTGTATGTTATATCGTCGACTTTTCTTGGTATATTTTGTGGAGAATTACAATGGTTATTCTAGAAAGCACACGAACACAGGCAACTGTAGTCCCAAACTCTTAGATATATGTTCGAATCTTAGGTAGGCCATTTCTGAAACAGTTTTGTCTCGTAGCGCCTATTGTCCCCCCTTTTTTAAAAAAGATAAAATTGAGAATGAAAGCTTTTCAAGTGGATTTGATTATTTATTGGACAAGATTATTGAATAATCTTTTAGGATTATAAATGTACTCAATCTTACAATGCTCTTGACGGAACGGTCAACATACACATGTTAAATTGGTCATACCTCTTTCTATTATAAATCAATTATGATACGACAGTGAAATCGGGCCCAAGTGTCGAGCGTCCAGTACCGTCAATAAAGGAAGGCAACAGTAGTATACCGCTGTTCAAAGCTCATAAATTGATTTAAAGAAAACAAATCCCGATTACAAACTGAAACCGAGGAAAACACATCAACTATAAGAGGAAATCAACGACACAACATAACACGGAAGTGCACCGAAAAAACAAACGACAATGCAACATACATAGAAACGAACTATTAGATAACAACTGCAAAACTGCTGACTTGTTACAGAAAAATAAAGGGGATTGAACCTGTTTTTGTGGCTAGCCAAACCTCGCGCATTAAGGCAATGTTAAATACACCACTCAAATGACAACATTACATGACGGAAATACAGTACATATGAATACAAGAACATCCAAGACAGTAAAATACATAAATACATGATATGATAGTACATTTCGACATGTTAACCACAGAATAACAACGAATATTTAAAATTAATTGAGGACAGTACATAAAATCAGCTTAATCGAATTTCGAGCTGTGTGTCGGTCACACGAATGTATATCAACGCCACAAAAAGTAACGTCACAGGTAAATTTCTGAAAATTGTATATATATATCAATATTAGCTTTCTAAATATGTTATTTGATGTATTTTATATCAATTACAAAACTATTGATATAGAATTGTGTTAGTAATTGTGTCATCCTTTTCTTCCTAATCATACTGTGTAAAACAAATAACTCCTGTGCTTTAAACTAAAATCGTACAAATGAACTGGGTGATTAGTTATCTTTCCTTTTACATACAAATAGAAAATAAAAAAATAGAATCACAACTACAAACGATAAGACACAAAATTATATACGATCAGAATTACAAACAAAACTTCGTAACTAAATACATGAACGATGGATAAACAAATACCGATACACGTCTTATAAAGCAATGCGAATTCACACTCAGCAAAACAGTCATATTCGGAAATAGGGCACGCGTTTGGTACTTAAAAAAAGACCATACGACGTAAATGGTACCACAATCCAAGACGTGGAAAACATGTCTTTAGTTAGTTTAGACACAGACACATCGTATGGATCAACCAATTCGTGATTGTGTCTGTTGCGCCTCTGTTGACAATATTTTTCTCAGGACAACAAGTGCTTGTCCATCCTCTCAGTAATATGTTATGTGTGATATTAAAAGTCAGTGTTGAAAAAAAAATGTAGGTATACTAAGGACGTGTATTAGGGCTACACATTTGTTTTTAATATATCTTCTTATGTATGCGTCATTTAACACATATTTTTGCGAAATAACACACACCTATGCATTAAAGGTCTTGCTCATTTTTTTTTTGAGAAATAACCTAAATCTATACGTTTTTATGCCTAACAGAAACCTGTGTGCGCAAACCTTTGTGAAATAACCCAAACATTATATAAAATATAAAAAAAAAAATATATGGTTGACGCTAATACGCTTCCGTAGTTTACAGTACATCATAAAGATGTTTTATCTCTTTTATGTCCATAGTAATCAGTAATGTGAACTAACTAAACCTCTTTTTCTGTCTATGGAAGAAGCGAATCGATATAAACTTTTCTTATATCAATGAGCGATATTGTCTCATATCAACGAGTTGCATTGTGGGAAATTTCAGACGAATGTTAGCATTTGTACGAGGAAAGGCAGATTACTCAGTATAAAGTAATGACTCTTTTCTTAAAACAGGGTGACATTTAACACGACAAACGTCTGCTGTATAATTTCCATGAATTATTTTATATGATAACAGGCAAGGTGTATCTATACGAGAAAACTGAATTTTTGAATGAATGAAACATAAATTCACGATTTATCATTTGTAGCTGTACACATTCAATAAATATCATGTAGTAAATCCAGTGGAATGCAATTGAGATGAATTCAATTGTTTCCTGAGCCAAAATCACCTATAAGTCAAAGATACTGCTATATTTTATTAAATCAATGCGGTGTTTGTCTTATATAATAGCGATGTGTTTTTAATATCAAAAATTTATGAATGCGATACTTTTCTAATATAACTGCTATAGTTTTGTAATATAAAATGAATACAATAACACGTCGCAATGCATGTCAAGAAAACCGCAAACGTAATTCATAAACTTAGTTCATGACCGGTTTGATGTTTGAGGATCAATATCACTAAATTTTAGTATCTGTAAAAAAATTAACGCTTACATGAACTTATTATTTCGAAAATGTTACATTATATAGATTAATATATAACAAAAAAAACAAAAAAAAAACAGAGCATTCTGATTTGTATCACTATACAATGTAATAGTTATTACGACGAGGTTGAATTGACTGTCATTTATTCACCATTTACACTCGGAAAATATATATCTCGATACATTAACCTCACTTTCAGGTAATATATGGTTATTTTCTAAGACAAGTGCTTGTGACCACCCACAAGAACTTACGGTCACTCTGTGTTCAGTACTCTAGTATATTTTTCCATTCTCAATTTTATTCATTTTTCATAGGCCTTGTAAATAAACTTCTTCCTTTTGGCCCGAGAACACAGTTATTTCGTAGTGCATTTCTTTCAAACAATAAATTCAAATTAAAAAAATCGCACATGCTCCATCTCAAAAAGATTTTTACAGTGTAGTGTACTACTGGTGGAACAAATAATATCAAAATTATAGAAACTTCTACCAGATCTTAACTCAAAATACTGAAAATTCTGTGTTAAGGGAGTGTAAAATTCAGTTTGACAGCTTCAGACGTAATAAAATTTGACCTTTTTTGACTGGAGCAAATCACTACTTAACTTAAAGATTCACGTTTTTTGGAGGACTGGAAAGCAGTTATTTATAAGGGGATATTTTAAGGATTTATAGATATAATAAGATGGTGTATGAGTTCGAATGAGATAACTTTCCATCAAAGTAATAATGTGTTTACAGCAAACCATTATAGCTCAAAGTACGGCCTTAAACACGGAGCCTTGGCTCACAGCGAACACCACGCTATAAAGAAACAAAACAAAAAAAATACTTGTGTTTACTAAACCATTCCAACAGGAAAACCAACGGTCCAATTTGTATAAAAAACAAAAAATTCAAAAAAAAACAGGTCAGATTTTGTCGTATCAATCTGAACGAGGACAGTATGATTCATCTATGGCACAACTTAGTTTCATTGTAACCAAAAAAGAAAGTTTGCCATGCGTGCGTTGGGAGAATATCGGATATATATATATATATATATATATATATATATATATATATATATATATATATATATATATATATATATATATATATATATATATATATATATATATATATATATATATATATATATATATATATATATATATATCATTTCGGTGCGTTCATTATAAAATTTGCTAGATGTTATACATGTGAACAATAATTTTGATACTTAGCCATTTTATTACGACATTGTTTATAAAACCCTTATTTGATTATTTTTGCTTCAAAACACCAATTCAGAAATTTGAAAGATGTTACCAAAACAATTTGAAATTAAGCAATGGTCTTACAACTGCTTATTTACATACAATACTACTGAGAAGTAAAATCACAAAAATAATGAATTCCGAGGAAAATTCAAAACAGAAAGTCCCTAATCAAACGGCAAAATCAAAATTTAATGATAAAACACACCAAACGAAAGGACAACAACTCTCATAATTCTGACTTGGTACTGATATTTTCAAATTTTTGAAAATGGTGGATTGAACATGGTTTTATAGCGCTTACGTGTATGACAGTCTCATCAAATTCTGTTATATTTACAACGATGCGTGAACAAAACAGACATAATAGGTACTGTGTTCTTCTTATATATGTTATGATGGTATGATACTAAACCCTTAACGGGAGGGATTTTGTCTGATATTCATATGATGAAGACATAATCTTTTCATCAGTGCAATTGAAGTCTGGAGCTGGCATGTCAGTTAACTGCTAGTAGCCTGTTGTTATTTATGTATTTTTGTCATTTTGTTTAGTTTTTTTTGTTACATCTTTTGACATCAGACTCGGACTTCTCTTGAACTGAATTTTAATGTGCGTACTTTATGCGTTTTCTTTTCTACATTGGCTAGAAGTATTAAGGGGGTTGAGATCTCATAAACCTGTTTAACCCCGCCGTTATTTTATGCCTGTCCCAAGTCAGGAGCCTCTGGCCTTTGTTAGTCTTGTATTATTTTTAACTTTAGTTTCTTGTGTATAATATGGAGTTTAGTAGGGCGTTCATTACCACGGAACAAGTATGTATATTTATTTAGGGGCCAACTGAAAGACGCCTCCGGGTGCGGGAATTTCTCGCTGCATTTAAGGCCTATTGGTGACCTTCTGCTGTTGTCTGTTATATGGTCGGGTCGTTGTCTCTTTGACACATTCCCCATTTCCATTCTCAATTTTATAATAGGTAAAATTGTCAAAAAAAAAATGTGAGTACAGCAGTCTTATATTAATACTAATAACTACTAATATTGATATAACAAAAACACTGCTATGGTATTCAAAAGTATCGCATTGATATTAAAATTAATAGCATTTGTTTTTTTATGTATATAAGAAAAATACCGCACATCAAATTTTACACGGACATAAACTTTTGCTTTTATCTAACTTCTGAATGCATATTTAGACTCAATTGTTGTTTATATTTGGACAGTAAGTTTTAAAGTTCGTATTTTCTTAATTTTTCGTTGCTGAAAACAACATAATCTTTTCCACATGGAATGTCTGCATATTTACAATTGATATTAGACAATATCGCTGTGTGATATACGAAACGTTTTTATCGATTCGCTTCTTCCATAGACTGTTTTGACTGGTTTACTTTGAAAAACACTTTAAAAATGACTGACACAATAACTAACCATTTCATCTACTCATGAAAACACCAATCTTAGTTGGAATATTTTCATTACAACTTGCTTGAATAAACAGGCAATAAAGTAATTTTTACAAGTGATTGGTTCTAATTATTTCTAAACAATTTAATGGCATTATTCATACATTTGTATTTCATTTTTACTAAAAAAATAAAAATACAATTATAAAATTTTACTTGAATTAGAGCCAATTATAGCAACAAAAAATAATTATTTGCGTAACTTGGACATTTATTCACGTTTAACCAGAACGTGACCTAAGATCAAACGGAATACAAATAAAACAACGATGATGTCAGATTCTTATTGTATTAAATAACAGGTTAAGGATAACAAACTGTCAAGGGGGAATTATAATATCGAACCCGAAGGACCCTCGACAAATAGTACAAATCAAAGGCAAGGATAACATCATATTCATATTTTTGTTGAACATTATAGCTAATAATTAACTAACATTCTGTCATGCGTAGACTAGTTCCTTCGGGAATTGGTCAGACAGTTGTATGTTAGCACCGACCAAGATTTTTACAATATATTTGGTATAAACAAAAACAAGAAATTCTTAACCCGTAATTAGAACTTTTCCAGCTGTCTGTGACTAAATAAAGCATTCATTAACATTTACAGAATGAACCCATATCGGAGAACGTTTAATTTCCTGGTATCTTTTTGGTATATTCATATATTTAGAATAGACATGTGCCGAAGAGACAACAACCCGACAAAGAGCAGATAACTCCACATAGCCACATTTATTCAGTCGGCTTTCTTTACTTTATAATTTAAATTTATTGGTTTGTATTTATGTGTGTAATTTCAGTAATATTCTATGATACATAATTATACTAATAAATAAATGTTATTGGAAACTTTAAATAATACTCATTTATAACGCGAGTATGGCAAATCACTCACAAACATCAAAAAGACAAAAAGACTACAATCAATTGTCTAAACTTTTTAAATTATTTATTTTATTTCAGGGTTTCAATTAAAACACAAAAAATCTCCCAACTTGTCACAGAGGCTCCTGATAAATGAAATAAAAACGAAATGTACGTTTTTATAACGCAAAAGGAAAGTTGGTTTTCAGTGCTATTTCAGATCTTTAGTTAACAAACCAACATCTGGCTCACATTTTGCGTTGAAACCTTAACGAAAATATCTTTTTAAATATAAGTTCTCTTTTTTTTCGTATGTCGGTTTTAGCTATTTGCGCAATTGATAAATTTGGCCCGATTCGGGCTATTTCAAAAATTTTTTTTTTATCAATCTTACTAAACAAATCCTTGCTTACCGCATTCAAAACTGCTTACAAGTTTGTTTTTTTTCTTTTTAATTAAATTTGTACAAACAACTATGAAGAACATAAAAAGACAATAATAGTGCATTGACTTGACATATCAACGATATAAGGATAAGGCTTAGAAACGGGGAAATGCGAAGTTCTGCCGAGCTTTTTTCCCGTTTCGGGCCGAATCCTTATATCGTTGATATGTCAAGTCAATGCACTATTATTGTCTTTATACTGCAATCTAAAAAACACATTTTCTATTGTTATTTAATGTGTTAATGTCATCATTGATTTAAATATTGAGAAACTTCCCCCTTTTATAAAAAGGCCTCATATCATGCAGGCGGAGAAATATACAACACGATGAAATGTGCATTTACCTGTTGAAATTCGCAATCGATGGTGAACAAATTTGTTTAAGAATGAACTAAAATATCAACAATAAGCATATTAAATACAATGATTTATAGTATGCAGACCAAACATACTAACAAGTGAAATATGTGTTTTTTTTTGTTTTTTTTTTAATAAAAATTGCAAAAGAAATAAGTTTGATCAAGTTTGAGTCGTTGTATACATTGAAAACAAGAACAGGTTGAATAGGTCGTATGAATAAGTAATTATAATCTCGGGCCGGCAATTTCTATTTAAGGTGGTACCTAACACTACAGGGAGATAACTCTGTAAAATCAGCAGAACGTTTTAATGACGTTAAGGCAATATTAAGCTTCTTAATGATCGAAATTAGTGTTTGTCCTACTGCTATATAACCAGTGTAATTTTTCTGATTAAACGGTTGGTTCATTTTTTTTAATTTTTTTTCATATTTTTGTCAAAGGGTCAAAGTAAATACTTTGACAAAATTTTAAGAAAATTAAACGAGCCAAATTAATTTTAGTTCAGGTGTTAAGTACCACCTTAAATATTTATGAGGAAAAGTGATATACTGACAGTGACTGTATATGACATAGAAATATACGGTCAACGCAATTTGACTGCTCAAATAGAACGAGTGCAATATAAATGCAGATATTAACATAGACAAAACAACAAATATTTACAATCAATTTTGTCATAACAACATTAGGGTATTGAATATCTTAGTTCCTGAATTTAATATTCTTCTTGTTGTGTACGGTATATGTATTGCAGGACGAGGTACATTTTGGATGATACGATTATACGAACTTACATTGAAAGAATTGAATGGTCAGACTGATTGAAATGTCATTGCAAGTGTTGTTTAATTCTGATCTATGACCATACATTCATTTGTAACTTTCGTTTCGCCGAAGTTTACCAACCAAGGCTGCTGCTGATTAATAATAATGACTGGGAATATATTTAATCTTTTTTTTTCGGGTCAGTTTGTCAGCTCATCAGTTTCTTAATTGCAAGATGTTAAACAATCTGAAGTTAACATACGGATCAAAATGCAATATAAAAATAAGAAGATGTGGTTTGATTACAAATAAGACAAGAGAACAAATGACACCGAAATTAACAACTGTTGGTCACCGTACGGCCTTCAACAATGAGCTTCAACATAAAAAGTGAAGCAAACGAGAAATCTATTGTCAATGTTTTTACTAAAAGAAATATGACAAAGATAAACCAACGACAATTAACCAATAAATTCTTCCAAATAAAGGTAACCAAGACGTAGGATCATGAGTACTCTTAACTGTACTTACAAAAAATGTATACAGAAATATTTTTTTAGTTATGTTTGAATTTTTCAAAAAAAAAAAAAAAAAAACACAGTATATTGTACAAATATTGTTCGAACGATTTCTCTCCCTCTCCTCTCAATTTCCAAACTTTCGATAACATAATCGTTGTCTGATTTGTAAATATAAAGATTGGGTCTTTTTCTAAGTTAAGACATTTTGACTGAGTATAGATTTGCGTGGTAGGTAAGGCATGCAGATCGGTAGACTATCGACGTAATTGGTTTCGCTCCTTTTGGAGTGTTGATTCGCCCATTTTTTGTCTGTAACCCTGATTTGTATCTTCTTAATCAACATATGAGCTTGTAACACAAGTCAACTATTGTTTCATTAATTTAACCTATAATTGAAAAAAAAACCTAGTTTATCAGAAACATATAGTTTTTAAAACCCCTAACCTGGGACAATTATACTAGTCCAAACCGATGATTTTTTTTTCTTCAAAGCTGAGACTACTATAACACATAGTAGTCTCAGTTCAAAGAAATCGATTAAACTTAAGAGCGGACCACGAAGAGGATTTCAAGGTAGAATTTATGCAAACATAAACAAATTCTAAACACAAATACTAATATTAATACTAATCTTTCCATAATCATAGGCCTCATATCCATCAAGTTAAAGACGATTCAATATGATTATGCGCGAAGAACATGTTAAAGAGATGATAAAGAAGGTAGTAATTTAAAGACTAACATACTCAAAGAGAGACAACTCTAGCGCTACCTCGAAAATATTTTCAATATTCTTCACTTTTGCTATTGAAAAATAAATCGTCAATATAACCACACCATTCTGAACAACTTGCAAGTTCTCGCTTGACATTATTCATTTTGTTTTAAATTTTAATTCAATTTTAAATGTAAAAAGTTGTTGATAAAGCTTCATAGCATAACGGATTTTTTTAAAGAGGAATGTTGATGCCACATATGATCTTTATTTGAAATAACGATGATTCTACTTAATGGTTGCTATCTTTGGAAAATTATTTACTACTTCAAGATATTATATGAAGTAACTTAAACAGTTTTGGTATTCAAATACCATTTATATTATTAAGGCATTTTTATCAATGGATATATAATTGGTAATAAGCCACTTCACGATTATTTTGTCCATATTGAATAGGGACCGGATACTTTTTTTGAGGTAAGAGATTATAAGACATAGTATGATAGTACGGGAGAATCTGTTCATGTTCCTAAGCAACTGCTCTGTTTTCTTATATTTTCCGACCATTTTTACCTCCATTATGTAAATCTGCACCTTATTCAATATACTCAATTTTATAAGTGTTTTTTTTTTTTTGTAAGTAAAATAAGGTTTAAGAAATAAAATTGAGAATGGAAATGGGGAATGTGCCAAAGAGACAACAACCCGACCATAGAGCAGACAACAGCAGAAGGTCACCAACAGGTCTTCAATGAAACGAGAAACTCCCACACACGGAGGCGCCCTTCAGCTGGCCCCTAAACAAATATATACTAGTTCAGTGATAATGAACGCCATACTAAACTCCAAATTGTACACAAGAAACTAAAAGTTAAAATAATACAAGACTAACAAAGGCCAGACGCTCCTGACTTGGGACAGGCGCAAAAATGCGGCGGGGTTAAACATGTTTGTGAGATCTCAACCCTCCCCCTATACCTCTAGCCAATGTAGAAAAGTAAACGCATAACAATACGCACATTAAAATTCAATTCAAGAGAAGTCCGAGTCTGATGTCAGAAGATGTAACCAAAGAAAATAAACAAAATGACAATAATACATAAATAACATCAGACTACTAGCAGTTAACTGACATGCCAGCTCCAGACTTCCATTAAACTGATTGAAAAATTATGTCTTCATCATATGAATATCAGGCACAATCCTCCCCGTGAGGGGTTTAGTATCATACCATCATAACATATATGAGAAGAACATAACCCGTGTCATGCCAACAACTGGTTTATTAATAATAAATGTGTTTAGTTCCGATGCAAAGACCCTATAAGTGAATCAATATTAACGCCAAAATATGTAATCTTTAATGACCTGACACCAGTATCGTAACAATATCCCTTCTTAATAAGTCTATTTAAAGGTTTTGTTACCTTCTGAGGTGAATACTGACATTTTTGTGCTTTATAAAGAATATTTCCATAAAATATTGGATGTGAAATACCTGAACGTATAAGAAGTCTGCATGATGAGCTATATTTCCGAATGATGTCCTTATACCGATGATAAAATTTAGTAAGTGTTTTGACTAGTTTGTGATATCGAAGACCCTGGTGTAATAATTTTTCAGTAATATCATAAATTTCTCTCGTTAAAATCTAAAACATTGTTACATACACGAGCGAATCGTACAAGTTGAGATATATAAACACCGTAAGATGGTGACAAGGGAACGTCACTATCTAAAAATGGATAATTAACGATAGGAAATGAGAAATCATCTCTTTTATCATAAATTTTAGTATCAAGCTTTCCGTTAATGATATATATATCCAGATCTAGGAAAGGGCAGTGATCATTGTTAGTATTAGCTTTATTTAAAGTAAGTTCAACAGAATAAATTTCTTTAGTATACATACTGACGTCGTCATTATTGAGAGCCAAAATATTATCCAAATATCTAAAAGTGTTATTAAATTTGTGTATCAGATGTTGTTTCGATGGGTCTTTGCTGATTTTTGTCATAAATTGTAACTCATAGCAATACAAAAACAGATCCGCAATAAGTGGTGCGCAGTTAGTCCCCATTGGAATTCCGATAACCTGACGATAAACGGAATCTCCAAAGCGAACAAAAATGTTATCTAGTAAAAATTCAAGGGCAGATATAGTATCAAAGCATGTCCAATTGACATATTTTTTTTGTTTATTGCTACTAAAAAATGACCTAAAAGTGTTTGAACATATATATTTACATTTTGACTTTTTAAATGCCCATTTAATTAGGTGTGTGAATTTTTTCTTAATGAGAATGTGAGGCAATGTGGTATATAGGGTAGAAAAATCAAAACTTTGAACAGATTCAAAATCACCAATATAAGCATGCAATTTATCAAGTACTTCCAACGAGTTTTTGACACTCCAAAAGTAATTAATTCCACTATTTTCGAAGGCCTTATTTGAACAATTTATTATCAGGTTTTTGATTGTACCAAGTGTACTGGTAAGAAGAATAGATAATTTAGTAGTGGAACAATGGCTTGAAGACGAAATAAATCTATATTTGTAAGGTGTTTTGTGTAGTTTCGGAAACAAATACATAGTTGGGACTTTCATTGTTTTTGGTTCTGCTTGTAAAGCGGTAGCTTAAAGTTTATGTTTGTTACAGATGTCGTTTTCTGAAAATGGAGTCAGTTGGAATGTTGGTGAATTGGTGATATCTTTTTGTAGAACCTCAATGTAAAATTTACGTCAAACAATAATAATATTATTAGAAGCTTTATCGACCGGGACAAAAACAAATTCCTTGGCTAGTTCTTTTAGTTTATGTTTGATACGAGAACTAGGTTTATTGTGGTTATTGTTAAGAGTAAAATGTTCTTTAAAATGTTGAATACGTATATCAACTATGTTCATTACTGAATTAAAAAAAAGAGTCCAAAGATTTTTTGTTAGCTTTTTCCCGTTTTATCCATTTCAAACAGTAAGTACGGAGTGAGTCGTTGATGATATCACGACAATCAATCCAATTAACTCTCGGTCTTGAGCGATGTTAAGATCTCCTGTTATAACTTGTAATATTGTGGTACATTTTTTTGTTATTTTTCCTTAATGCAGGAGAACTTCTTATTTTATTACTTATGTTTCATGATAATGTCACTGTACTATAATCAAACAAAATGTCAGACTTATTAACATGAACGATTATTTAACTGAATATCTAACTCGAACAATTCAAGCCCTTTCCGTGTCCGATTTTCTCCCACACGAGGTTATGTAGCCTTCGTAGATCAGCGGAAAATAACGACTGAATTATTCGGGTTACTGAATATCATATTATTATAAAATGTCAATCAATAAATAATGCGAGGCATATACATGTACTCATATGACTTATCTATGACTCATAAGATACCAAACAAAGACATGCAGAACATACTACACTAACTCCATGGATGAATTGAGGTTCCAATTTTTGTCGACAGTCAGTCTCCAGTAACTATGCAGTATACAAAGAATGGCTCACAATAACCAACTTTACACATGTATTTACAAAACACGCTTACATTTGTGTTCTGCTTTTCACAAATTATTTTACAAAATGAAACAAGTGTGGACACAGATCAGTGTGGATAGTATGTTTGGATGTTTGACAGTGTTTTCTGACAAAAGGAGGTTTCTGTTTTTTCCCATATGGTTCTATATTATTTACTGTGTTGCACAATGACAGCCAACCTGATAGAATGTGTTCCACATCTTTGATTTTGAATACATTTTGAGGCCATAGACAATTTAAAATGCATACCGTAAATTGTTGATCAAAGCTAATTATAAATACTAAGAACTCAGTATATTGACCTTAAAACATTGTTTTCTGAATTCCAAGTGTGAATTAACACATTAGACGCTAATGTGGCCGCACTTGTTCGCAGATCATTTAATAGTTACGATTATATATATATATGCACTGTACAAATGAAAAGCCGTTTATTGAATTACTGTTGCTGCTAACATCTTATGGGCAATGACGCTATCATTAAATTTCTTAGGGAGTGCTTGCTACATTTAGTGAATGCTAGATGATATTTATCTTTAGCATATAATTCACTGAGTTTTGTCAAATTGAAAATCAAGCACACAAAAAAAATCTTCTCTCACTTTACATGAAACAGTCGAAATACGCACATCATTACATGCATATAAGCACAATTTGCAGCGAAAATACTGTGCCTGAGCTAGCAGCATATCTTTGTGTCACTGAGGAATAAAATACTGTGCCTGAGTTAGCAGCATATCTCTGTGTCACTGATGAGTAAAATACTGTGCCTGAGCTAGCAGCATATCTTTGTGTCACTGAGGAATAAAATACTGTGCCTGAGCTAGCAGCATATCTTTGTGTCACTGAGGAATACGTCACCATAATAGTACGTCTATGATCAATAATGGGGCATGATGTCGAGTGAAGAGAGGCGGAAATATTTCTACCGTTTTCAATATCAATAAATAATTTAGTTTTTATGAAGGCGCTTAACACACTACACACCTTCATTGCACCTTGGCTTTCAAAATTGTCGAACAATCCTTGAAGACAGTTGATTGAACTTTCAAATACAATCTAACATTATGATGACGTTTGCGCATGTGTACAATCGATGATGTCGATGTGAGTTGAATGCTCAAAGTGTCCATTTTACCCTGGTTATTTAATTTAAAGTCTAGAACATACTAAATAAAATATCGGTGACCTTTTAAAGTAATGATATTCATCAAGAAAAACGAGTATAGTATCTCAGAGTACAGAAAATAATAAGATTTTACTTCTCAGCTACTGGGCTGGTGATACCCTCGGGGACTAATAGTCCACCAGCAGAGGCATCGACCCAGTGGTAGTAATACAATTAACGGTACCAATTTTCTTGCACCAGATGCGTATGTCGACAATACATGTCTCTTCAGTGATGATCGTGGCCAAAATATTTGAAATCCAAAGCTTATATAAAAGATGAAGAGCTATAATCCAAAAGGTCCAAAAAGTATAGCCAAATCCGTGAAAGGAATCAGAGCTTTGCATGAGGGAGATACATTCCTTAATTTATAATAATTTCTATCATTTTGTAACAGCAAATTTTAATAACACAATAAATCCGTATTTTCATGCCAGTACCGAAGTACTGGCTACTGGGCTGGTGATACGTATCAATTTATATAGTATAGAATGAAATTCAAAACAGTGTGGCTGTGGCCATTGATTGACACATTAAATTCATCCTTTGATTGGGACAATTTACATGAACGTTTGTCTGTAACGACCACTGTTCACGACGTACCTACGATAGACATTTAAACTGTGGGGTCACCAAAGGTTTCGTAACGCTTTTAATAATAAAATAATTCAAAAAAATAATCAGGAATAACCTTTATGTTTTGATTCATATAATTGATATAAATCAAAACATCGTGTTATTTCTGATTAGTTTTTCGAATTACTTTATTAAGGTGTTGAGAAACCTTTGGTGACCCCATTGTTTAAGTGGCTTTAAAAAGTACATAGTTAGCAGTGGTCGTTACATACAAACGTTCACCTAAATTGTCCCAGTCAATGGATGCATTTAATGTGTCAATCAATGGCCACAGCCACACTGTTTTGAATTTCATTCTAAAAGCGCAGCACGATGGAGTAGAGGGTATGTTACTGCTAAGAAATTGGAAAGTTGAAATCATACTGTTTGTTACAGTTTCTTGTTTGCAGGCCTCGACAATAACGCTTGTCCGATTGTCCGGTACCAGAGGGAAAAAAGGTCGGACAAGTAAAAGCTGTATCAAGCTTGTCCGTCGGGACAAGTTCAATTATTCTGCAGAAAATAAATTTCATCCAACTTTGATGAACAAAGTATAATTATAAACAAAAAACAACAAAAAACAAATATTAATTTGACATGTTTCTGTATTCTGTTTATTCAAATGCAAAACCTTTTTCTTCAACATGTTTACTTGCAATCTATAATTTTTAACTGGTTCTTTGTCAGGTACTTTTTAACAGGTTAAAGGTATACTAATCTCGGAAACCAGTCTTACTGATCCGAATCAATGCTGAGCTTTGTAGATAAGGTAACTTTACAGGACATTTGGTCACCTCGACAGGTTTAGTCCAAAGTTTAATAGACAGTTTGGCACCATAGGAGACATATTTAGTAGACATGATTGATAGACAGTTCGGCAAGGCAGGAGACATTTCGGGACCAGGACAAATCAGTACCTCATTTTCTTACCTTATTCTGTTCTTTATAATATAAAATACCCTACCGGTAATTTTTTCACAATTTTTTTTTTAATTAACATAATTTCATAAAATTCACAAAATCATATTTGATCATAAGTAGAAAAAAAAACAATACTTGCAATATGCAAAATGATATGGTAACCTATAGTTGTTAATTTCTGTGTCATTTGGTCTCTTGTAGAGAATTGTCTCATTGGCAATCATAACGTTTATCTTCTTCTTTTTATTGATTACATTTGAGTAAACTTTTTTCAACTTAAAAAAAATTCCAGGATACAAATCGAATGAGTGTACAGGCCTTTCAGATGGTGCCTTATGTTTAGAGTCTGATGAGACTGGCATTGATGAAAAAAAGAACCTAAGTTCTGTGATATGACTAGATTCAGTTGTACTTGACTCATATTTTTGAAAAGTATTTCAAAAGAAATACATCAAATTCTGTACTATTGCTTAAATTCGTTTTGTTTCTTTAATCAACTTAAAATGTAAAAAGGTTATTTTCAATTAAAAATATTTGGACAAGTAACAATTTCATTCGGACAAGTAAGTTTTGGTATGTACTTGTCCTACTGGACAAGTTGAAAAAAAAGTTATTGTAGAGGCCTGAGTTTGAAGTCGCTCATTTCTGCTAATGTCGAGAAAGAAAATATGAAGCAACAATCAAGATCGGTAGTATCCTTGATTTCAAGTTTAATGGGATATATAAGATGAAGCATTCACTGATATGTGGGTTGTTGTGTTACGGTCTATCATCAATTTGTCTCAAATTACATTTTTAAAAGTTTTTTGTTTTGTGTGTCTTTAAGTTTTGTATGCACTTTGCATTATATAAATACATTAAGAAATCGTTCAGTAGGGGTGCACAATTATTACCCATTAGATTATTGACTATCGTTGACGACGTCTCAATCCACATAACTATAAAAACAAATATGTTGTCGATTAAAAAGGTTCTGCATTCAAGATAACAATATTAGTCTACTGGACACGTGGCAAACAAAATGTCATCTTGTTGTTTAAATAGAAAACGTGTACATAGTCACCTGTCATAGCATTTAAAATATTATTTAACCTTAAAATGTTTTAATCTAAATACATATACATAACTACATATACTTGAGCAAACGAGATAAAACTGGATACAAAATATGAAGGAGTTGAGTTGAACTATGGGTTTAGTTTTTAAGCTTACCATATTGTAAGGACATTCGTTTTCCTGTCTTTTAGATTCCCACAGACCTGATTTAATTTAAATTAATATGTTTATTCATTTCCAATAGGCCGTAATAATAACATTTACGTCATTTATCTACACCTAATATTTCATTAGTCAGCTCTTCAACGGTATTGGTTTTTTTTTTTATACATCTTTGGCTTATAGGGAAAACGGTACTATTTATTCTGCCATAGGCGACAATATTAACATTTTCTAAATTTACCACTTTTTAAGATAAAAACCTGAATAAAACAGTTATATGTTGTGTTAGTACTTTATTATTGTGTTTTAAAAATTAAAGCCAAATAGTATCATGACCAACTTCCAACGGAGCTTGTTTATGTTATCCATGCCCACCGTCATTTTGCACCAAATTTATGAAATTTTGCAAGTCTTTTCGAATAATTCTCTAGAAAATATTTCAATAGGTTTCAAAATTTATATTGTAAATATACACACTGCAGTTATTCATAGATAAATAGAAAATATATTGTACCCTTACATCCAATCACAGCGCTCCTAATTTGACTTCCTTCGCCTGCCTTGGGTACACAAAAGGCCAACTTGATGCTGGGAAAATTAAATACTACCGTTTTCCCTATACTGTGACATAAAGATATAAAGAATTCTTATGACATTATTAATGCAATGCTGGGCTATTGTGAAAACCTTGGCTATAATTAATACTTGTATGTCCCCAGTACTTAAAGAAACATAGATCATTTTATGTCCCCACCCCTACATGCTGGTTTACCTCATTCTTTACTTTTTTCAGAAAAGCCTTAATAAACAACCTGTATCTAATCAAATCTTATCTTATTTAAAAAGAATGATAAATAGTTTCATTTAAACAGATAAAGTGGACAGTTCTTTTCAATTTGTATGCATTTTATCAAAAATTTACCACAAATGCACAAATTCAAGATTTTTCATACTAATCTCCATTCCATGCTTTAGTATATATGCCATATTGTGGTTAAAAATTTCAGAGCTTGTTATAAAATCTATTATTCTGTCTTGAGATGATGAAAACAAAGATATTAGACCCTTTAAACATTAAATATGCAAGATACTCAGCTGTAAAGTTGCCTTTGTTGCCTGTACTAATCAATGAAAAAGCTGAATTATGTCCCTTGGGAGTATTAATTTCCAACAAAAGTCCTTTCAAACAGTAGGAAATGAAAAATTATTTATGTCTGATATAATAAAAGAAAGAAACTACAAAATGAAGCACTTTTGAAATATTTGCTGCATGAATTATCAAGAATGTGAACAATTCTTTACACAGGAGAGTATAAATTCTATGTAAATTTAGCCTCAAGTGGACCTCTTTTTTCTTAGATGAACAATTCCAACGCTGAAATGCTTCCAATGTGACCAAATATTGCCTAATTCCATAAACAGTACAAACTAAACCAGACAATTTCCCATTTTAATAGATTATGTTTACAGAAATACCCAAGTCATACATTTAGGGAATTACGCAGCAAAAAAGGCAAACATTTCAGTAAATTCTGGTGTTTCCAATTGAAAAAATCATTGCGAAAGGTGAAATCAAATACAAAAGAACTATAATATGGTGCATTTTACACAATATAGTTAGCATTGATATCCTATAATAAAGTTTTATGTCATTACCAATCAATTTGACCTATTGTGATGACTCAGCACTTTTCTCAACACAGTATTGTTCTCAGTGAAAAATTTCTGTTCTTTGTGATAAAAATCAAATGTACTAATCAAAAGCTTCAAAATAGTATAACAGAATTGAAGTCTGAGTGACTTTGATTTCCCTTGCTATCTTCAGTATAGGGAAAACGGTACTATTTATTCTGCCATAGGCGACAATATTAACATTTTCTAAATTTACCACTTTTTAAGATAAAAACCTGGATAAAACAGTTATATGTTGTGTTAGTACTTTATTATTGTGTTTTAAAAATTAAAGCCAAATAGTATCATGACCAACTTCCAACGGAGCTTGTTTATGTTATCCATGCCCACCGTCATTTTGCACCAAATTTATGAAATTTTGCAAGTCTTTTCGAATAATTCTCTTGAAAATATTTCAATAGGTTTCAAAATTTATATTGTAAATATACACACTGCAGTTATTCATAGATAAATAAAAAATATATTGTACCCTTACATCCAATCACAGCGCTCCTAATTTGACTTCCTTCGCCTGCCTTTGGTACACAAAAGGCCAACTTAATGCTGGGAAAATTAAATACTACCGTTTTCCCTTCAAGTATATGGCTTTGAGCGGTCCTGATGAAAAAAGTGCTTCAGACGCAGAAACAAAGGAATCAATTAAAAGAGTAAAATTGTAAAACAAGAACAGGTGGAAAATGGAGTTAGTTAACAAATTAAGATTTCAGAATCTCGAGACATTGAACACAATATGACCTACCGTATAAGATTTATTACTAGACTTGTACTAACATGAGCAATATGACGGGTGCCATCTTTTGAGGCACGATCTGTGTGCAACAAGAGCAACATGATATAGTATATAACATAATAAATTGGTCAATAAATATGACAAAGAAAACAAAACGCAGCCTCTTTATCACTACGGGTGAAAAAGAGGTTTTCAAATAACACACCCTTTTTCTCTTACACAGCTACTTTTGCATAGGTACTATTTCTGTACAAAAAATCTGTAGTACTGGAAATCTACTTTTAATATTCAGTACTATTTTGTTACTTTGTAATATTTAGGTACCTGTATTTTACAGTACTTGATTTGTACTTGAAATTTAGGTACTACAGATTTTGGATTACTACAGTTACATTTTCAGCATTTTGAAAGTTTTTCTATTTCAAATCTCTTAAAATTATGATTTTCAAACATGGAATACTGTATAATTTCTGTACCAAAATATTTAGTACAAATCAAGTACTGTAAAATACAAGTACCTAAATATTACAATAATTTTAAAGTAAAAAGATAGTACTAAATATTAAAAGTAAATTTTCAGTACTACATATTTTAGTACAGAAATAGTACCAATGCAAAAGTAGCTGTGTACATTCAATTGATTCTATGCTATTGCTTATCAGTTAAATAAATGCATGGATTAGTGTTATGGGCCTCAACCCTTTTTCTGGGGAACTATAAGATTGAAGTCACGCTTATATCTATCAACTTTTTTCTACTGCCATTTCCGAAACCACATATAAAGCAGACGACCTAACTGTTCGCCGCCGAAAAGAAAGACCACCACAAGAAGGGTAAACAGTCCCATACAAAAGCATAACACAGAATAAATTATGTCTTCAATTTGCAATTGCCAGATATGCCAAATAGAGGCATATAACACTAGTTAGATCGATATGTTACTTCGTGGTTTTTGAGTGTGACAAGCTTGAAAATTAAAATCAAAATCAAGAATTGATTACTCCATTTTCAAGCAGAAACGTCGTGTTCAATGTTTTATATTATTCATGTATAGATTATTGATTCCTCTATGTTCACGAAGGATTTTCATGCCAAAAAAAAAATAAGATCACAAAAATACTGAACTAAGAGGAAAATCAATTCGGAAAATTAACGCAGAAACGTCGTGTGCAACGTTTTATTCTATTTATGTATTGATTGTTGATTACTCCATGATGACACAAAAAACTTCACGTCGAACGTTTATTAATGTATGCAAAAGATCAGATTTACATGTATGTATACAATGTCAAAGAGCGCTTATTCTTGAACACTTGTAATGACTTATTTCTCCATTTGGGGACGACTTAAAAATCCTTTTTTTGTAGACTTTCCATAACAAATTCATAATTTCTTCTGCAGTCACAGAATGGAATATGTTGTACCAATATATCCGTAGTATAGAGTCAATTTCTTAATTTAAGAATTGCCTACTTGTAAAATTCTCATTTTGACGCAATTAAGATGTGGTGATTTATTCCTTCATAACAGTTTGTCTTTACATGAATATTGTAGTATTCCCAGCTTATATTTGTTGACAAAAAAAGTAAAATTACAAAAATACTGAACTCCGAGAAAATTCAAAAAAGGAAAGTCTCTAACCAAATGACAAAATCAAAAGCTCAAACACATCAGACGAATGGATAACAACTGGCCTATGCTTGACTTGGCACAGGTATTTTCTTTAGTAGAAAATAGTGGATTAACATCTCACATTAGTATGACAGATGCATACCATTTCCATTTTTTACTGTAGTTAGCCCAGTAGTCCGCACTTCGGTGTTGACATGAATATCAATTATATGGTCATTTTTTTTTTTAAACATTTTGTTTACAAAAGTATTATTTTTTTCGAAATACTTCGGATTTCTTATCCTAGACATAGATTACCTTAGCTGTATTTGGCACAATTTTTTGAATTTTGGATCCCCATTGCTCTTCAACTTTGTACTTGTTTGGCTTCATAACTACTTTGATCTGTGCGTCACAATGAGTGTTATGTAGACGAAACGCGCGTCTGGAATATTAAATTATAAGCCTTGTACCTTTGATAACTATTTACACCACTGGGTCGATGCAACTGCTGGTTGACGTTTTGTCCTCGATGGCATCACCAGCCTAGTAGTCAGCACTCCGGTGTTGACCTGAGTATCAATTATATGGTCAATTTGGTTTTTTTTTTTTAACTTTCCTGTTTACCAAAGTATGATTTTTTTTTAAAACTAAGAATTTCTTATCCCAAGTATAAATTTCCTTTATTTGTTCGACTCTTTCAAACCCACAAACGAGGCTTTTTACATAATCAACAAAGTCTTATCATCTACTTCGTTTTAATTTATAATTTGCGTCGGTGCATGCTAAAGTAAATGTAGTATTGTTCTAATTTTGAATAAAGTAGAAGACTCAAGAAGTTTGTAAAACTTCTGTTTAATCCCATTTAAGGTGGAGTCAGGTACCAAAACTACTTGATTAAAATTAAATGTTTTTTTTTTTTCATTTTCAATCTTTTTTTTTTTTACAAAATATTTATTCTGACTCTTTGTCGAAAAATGTCATTGGATATATCACTAATTTTGATCATTGAGAAGCTTAATATTTCCTTAACAATAGACTAAGATTTTAACGTTCATTTGATTCGTACAGAGTTATCTACCAGCTTCAATCATTGATCAAATAAAATAACTATAATTCTTATTGAAGGTATAACCACGCCAAAATATGGTAGTATCAAACAAAATTGTGATCGCTAAATTCTCCAATATAACAACAACATAAGAACAAAAATCAGTTGGAAATGGCTCGATTCATCCAATTGGCAAAAAACACACTAATAACAACCACTCACAGTACCTATTCGATAGTACGCACAGGGAGGGACTGCTAGATAAACGTCAATAACAGTTTAAAGAGAAAAAAGGGGCGAAAGAAACCAGAGAGACATTCAAACTCATAGATTAAAAATACTCTGACAACGCCACGTCTAAAAAAGAAGAAAAACAGACAAACAATAGTACACAAGAAACAACATATTCATTTTTTTTACATAAATAAGGCCGTTAGTTTCCTCGTTTGAATTGTTTTACATTGTCTTATCGGGGCCTTTTATAGCTGACTATGCGGTATGGGCTTAGCTCATTGTTGAAGGCCGTACGGTGACCTATAGTTGTTAATGTCTGTGTCATTTTGGTCTTTTGTGGATAGTTGTCTCATTGGCAATCATACCGCATCTTCTTTTTTATATAGTAAACTAAAGACTAATCAACACGAACCCCACCAAAAAACTGGGGGTGATGTCAAGTATTCCAGAAGGGTAAGCAGGCCCTGCTCCACATGTGACACCCGACGTGTTGCTCATGTTATTACAAACCTGGTAAATAGTCTAATTCGGTAGGTCACATTAATGAAAAGGGAAGGGGATTGTAGTTACGACATAAGGAGCATATCCGATATCATCTGTGAAACGATTATTCCATAACGGTCAACCAACTCGTGAATATCGCATCAATTAGGAGATATATACTCCGTTTGCAGGTGCTGCTGGAATGTTGCTACATAATATATGGTCTCCTACACCGAGGTTGCTCTTTGACAAATTAAACCTGAAAAGTAATCAAATATTCCATGTGGTGGAATTGCAATGACCTCGCGCAAAGGGAAACAACGTAGATTTTACAAAGGTGTTTTCTGACATTCTTGGAAATTAAATGTAAAATGAAAAACTGTTAGTCCTGTCCATGATTGCTCATTTGGAAAACATATTGTGTCATTAGTTATAGGAAATGAGATTTAATATTAGTTCATGTGTCAAAATTTATCACTTTTAAATTATTTCTTTCACACTGACTTGAATGGCCTTTTGTGACATTCAGTACCTTACAAGTTTGAACATTTGAAGATCTTTATTTGATTAATTTCTATGTAACTGTTGCTGCACGTTAAAATAAAGGGCCATAATTGACAGTTTTGATCATTTTATCTTTTTTATTCATTTCAAACTTTCGAGTTTAAATTAACAAGCACACAAATTTGTATCTCCTGTCCAGTCAAAAATGTCAAAATATTACCTGCATCAAATTGCATGCATCAAATTGCATGCATCAAATTGTTTATGTTTCGTCGCGCAAAGTATTGTTTAGCATGATGCAAATATTGTCCACTATATTTGTTTTCCTTCTCCCTGATCAAAATACTTTTGACATTTGCGAATCAGAATAAATCATAGACCGAAAAGAACATTAGTTACTTTTATATATAGTATGTACTAATATAGGAGTCAAAAGATGTGGTATAATTGCCAATTGCAATTAGACATCTATCCAGCTGGGTCATAATGACATGAATGCAATGCGCTTAAAGTGACCGCACAATACAAGTACAACATACAACGATAAGCAAAATTCACACTGTTTAGTATGGTATAGATACGACCAAACATAACAAAATCATTGAAAATGTGAAACAATTCAAACCAGTAAAAAAAGCCAGAAATCATGACAAAATAATAACAGAAAAACAAAAATTACAGACAGCATGCAATGACCACTGAATAACAGACTCCTGACTAGGGACAAGACCACACAATGCATCAAGTCACACTTTCATGTTTGTAGTATAATTATTGTGTGTGTATTTTAAGAATAGAAATCCCGATCAGGTTAACTACACATAATTTTCTCCAAGGAAATTCTTCTGATTTTAATATGTTGAAAATAAGAATTTCAAAAAGGCAACTATCAGGGAAGCGAGCCCCATAATTTAGATATGACACCTGTACATTATGGTTGAAATATTTTGAACAAAAATCTTTGACGGACATTTAACGGTTAGAACCCAACATGTCATACAAAAATGTACATGTACTCAGTATGTCACTCATTTGGGTTTTCTTCTTTGCATACATATATATCGTTGAGTGATAAAATATTCCCATACTGTTGCGTTTATAATTTCAAACTGTTTGATATAAGGTAAGGGGCTTTATTTGAAGTTCTTATATGACGTGCTTCTTTCGTTGAGGAAAAACTCATGCTCGAAATCCAATAAAATTTGTTTGCACATGCTTATATTGACCACTGCAGAAAACAGAATTTTACAAAATTGGCATAAATTTCATAACTTAAACGCTTTCAAAATCTTAAATGATGCACATGTGTTTCGATTGGTAACTGACATATTTGACCTAGATACGGCAATGTTCATATTGGCTGTTCAAAACCCCTCCCTCTAAAAAGCACATTGCACGTGCTTGCTTGTTTACAAAAATAAAAGGGAAGTTCATGGAAGAGCCTACACAAACGCGCTACACTTGTACACATCGGACATAGAAATTACTGTTATTGTCCTAATCAGAATCGAAATGATTGATGCAAGCTATTCTTTATTTAAAGAATAATACGACAAATGTAAATGAACATGTAATTTTATGATTCGATGTAGACTGTTTTTTGTCACAGTTTATGAAATATTTAATCTTATGAACTTTGAAAGTTCTACACTTATAACTTTAGACAATCAATAGTTCTAATGCTTTCTATGTAATATAAGTGACGTCATTTTCGTTTGGTGTACAAACAAAGAAATTACTAAAAATCCTGAAGATTCTGAAACGGCCATTTGTAGCTTGAGAAACAGATTATTCGATTGAATGTTTGACGTCAACTGAAATTCCAGAAACTAATAAGTAATAAACATCTTAAACTTGAAGTTATTTTTATCAGATTTTTGAGTTTGTCTTTAATATATGAAGTTAATGATATTTTAATGTTATAATTCTTTTTATTAACAATTAGCTAAAACAACAAATGTACAATACTCTTCAAACTTTTGAGTCTTTTCCCGGTATGTCACAGTTTGAAGTCGCGAAAATAACATTTTACGTTAGCAACGTCATTACCTCCCCTGTAACTGTATAATATGCCCAGTGTATTAATAATTCAATAATTTGATTTTTTCAGTGTTGATGATTTTGTACATGTATATTGTTAGTTGATTGATTTATGGTGTTGAACATCACATTTAATAGCACTTGGTTATATCAAGGCTGCCAATTTTCGGAAGCCTGAGTACTAAGAGAAGAATAGATACCTTTTAGGCGGGAAATCTTACGATACCAAGATTGGAGTCGACTGATCCTGCAATGAGAAGGTTTTAAAATCAATATTTCAAGCTTCATAATATATTATAAGGTTAAAATATTCAAATTGATTATATATATAATATAAATATCTAAAATATTTAGTAATTTTAAAGATGCAAATCAATCCACACTCGTAAATGCATTTTATATTTAACAAATCATTTTTTCTCCATGAAAAAGTGTAACAAAGCTTTAGGTCTATTTATTAAATATTCAAAACATACCGAAATGTTGAGGTACTGTACTTCAACCTGCTCAAACACTAAAATAGAACCCCCCCCCCCCCCCTTTTTCCTCTTCTCACCACCATTATGTTTCAAATAACATTTGAAATCATATACAGTACTTTTAAATTAACTTTTTTATTTACTTTGCATATTTTGTGCTAGAATCCTATTTATATTAATATACTTGTTTTTCTTATTAATTCAGTATTTACTCATGCCCAAACCTTAAAGGCATACGATACAGTTTTGATCCCGTATTTACAGTTTGATGAAAATTTGCATATAGGCTATTTTTTGCCTGATTAAAACAAATATGTAATAAAAAATATACCTTCATGTGCTTTTTTTTAGTTAAATGAGGTCGAAATTTTGTATATTTGCTCAAAATTCAGATTAATGGCCGTATTTTCCCCTTCGAAAGAAAGCCATAACTTTTTTGTTTTAAAAAATAAACACAAATTATTTTTTGTTAAATAAATTGTAATTTCTGTATTTTATAAGTATCCTAAAAACTTATGCATTTTTTATTCAGAAAAAAACTCATATTTATCAAATGGTCATGAATTGAGAAAAAAAAACGTATTTTTTTGCTGTATATTTATCAACATTAAAAAAATTGCACTATTTATAGTTTTAAAAAAAATGGTTTACATAATCTCCCTGCAGAATGAAACAAAATGTCGTTTCAAAAAATAGGTGTCCATGCACTCGTTTTCAAATTGAATTAGTTTGAATGATAAAAATTAGTCGAAAAATGCATCTTTTCCCGGTATGTCACAGTTTGAAGTCGCGAAAATAACATTTTACGTTAGCAACGTCATTACCTCCCCTGTAACTGTATAATATGCCCTTAATGATGGGTCCCATTGCATATAACGACACAGAGCCCAAATTGCACCTTATTTTTCAGCAATAAAGTCTATGTGGGTATTACCAGCCGAGTAGTCAGCACTTTGGTGTTGACATGAAAAAAAAAAAACAAATAATTGTCAATAGTTAGAACACAAACAATTGTACTCTTCATTATGCCGAAAGTCTCTACATTTATCACCCTCTAAAACAAATCAAGATTTTAAAAACTACTTCTATTAATTGAGAAATAAAAATAACATTAAATATTGCTTGCTTGTGTCTTTCGACATTAATTATCCATATTTAATGAGATGCATAAACAACCTGAATGATCAAATAGATATGATTTCAAGCAGTTTCCTTCTTTTTAATTCTTAAGAAATTTGGCCTAAATTATAATATAAGATTTATTGCATTAAAAAAATCTACTTTAATCATGTTTTAATCGTATCCTGTTTTGGTTTCTTGGCACAACAGTCGTATTGAACACCTATCATTACCTTTGATAAAGAAAATGCAGTAATATAACTTTTATATATCATCTAAAAATAACAGCAAATGCTTCAGTAGTTTGTTACTTACTTACTTACGTAGAAATGATTCGTCCAACAAAAACACTTATATATATCCAAAAAACACTTCCTTATTAAAAGCAATCATGCAGTTTTTCATGTACATACCAAGTCGTTTAATTTCAGATATTATGATGCTGCAATAAGTCGACTTGAAAATAAGGGATCATGGTATTATTAAAAATTTCCTATTTAGTGATACAATGGATATGGGTTATTTCTACAACACAAAGTAAGTAATCCCGATTCTAATTACGTAATAATAACGACAGATTCCTTTGCTGTGTTTTTGTTCATTCGTATGATGTGTTTGAGCTTTCGATTTTGTCATTTGATTAGGAACCTTCCGTTTTGATTTCTCCTCAGAGTTCAGTATTTTTGTGATTTTACTTTTTGCGGCAATGAACACATTAAGGCGTTATACTAAAATCAATAGTTAAGCGGTTAAATCCAAAGCCATAAGATTAATGTTTAACGTGTGTTTAACAGCAAGTTAAACGAAAACCTTTGTAAACAAGTTGCATGGCACAAACTTCGTGGATATAATTTTCAAAGATTCGATACTAGTGAGCTTCAGAAATACATTCATATTATTTCAATAAGCAAACTTATTGTCAAAGGTCCTTGTCTCACTCTCCAGTAAGCATGGTGACTGATGAGTTAGGGTGTCTGTGGTATTTGTTTTTACGGGACTATATATCAACACGTCAATTTACGTACGCTTTAAGTTACTGGGTTGTTGTTTTTTTTTTAAATTCAGTTCATAGGTTAAATTGTGCAAAATCCTTTGCAAATTTGAAAAATATACTAACCATAAAATATGAATTATAACTTGTTCGATTCATTCGTTTTTAAACAAACTGAATTTGAGATCAAAACTATGAAATTTGTCAGTTACATTAACAAAGATGTTATATCATGCAACTTTGTTAATACAGTTAAGTTGATTGTTAATTCTAACGACAAAACAATAAAGCATGAATGTATGATTGGGGATAATTTTACTAGGTATCCCTAATGATAACGATACATAAAGGCAACAGTAGTATACCGCTGTTCAAAACTCGTAAATCTATGGACAAAAAACGAAATCGGGATAACAAACCAAAACTGAGGGAAACGCAGTAAATATAAGAGGAGAACAACGACACAACATTAAAATGTAACACACACAGAAACAGCCTAGGCAGTAGACAAAATCCGATGAGAATAACAAATATAACATCAAAACATTATGGACCGTCCGTGAATGCGACAGAATTGCGAAGTATATCAGGTTTCCACATTATTTCTAAATTTAACAATACCATATGTGGAATATCGTTACAAAGATTTTGATTATGCATTAATCGAAATTAATCCTAAGTCTTGTTAGTACGTTACCCTTTTATGTTCTCCAATATGATGAAATTTTAAATTTTCTAAATGTATGGTATAATGGTTAATAAGATCAAAAGCCTAACTGAAATCTAAAAACACAGTATCAACTATTTCTCCATTTAAACGTAATATCAAAATATTTTAACTATTCATCAATTAGTTTAGTCAGCGCTGTTTGACATAAATGACCTCGCTTGAAACCTAACCGAGTTATATGAAACAATGTTTTATAATTAAAGAGTTCATATAACTGTGTACATACATGTGTCTCAAAATGTTCATATATGGTATTTAAAATAGAAATCGGACGATAATTGGAGAAAACCTCTGTTTAATTATGTATACCTATAGCAGTTACTCTTGCATGTTTTAATTTTTGAGGGAAACGATTCAATGTTATACATTTGTTTATCAGGAAAGGTAGTGATGGCGATATTATCTCTGCACTTAGCTTTAAAAATTTGGAACCAATTCCATATAAACCTGCTGATTTATTAAGATGTTGTATTACTCAATTTATTTCAATTGACTTGGCGGAGTTTAACCGGTTCGCCCATAATTAACCAGTCCATCTATAAATCTAGGTGTTTTAGAATAAACTCATCAATGAAATGTCCAGTCATTCTTTTGTAAATTCTTTTGATGACACTGATAGGTGATTAGAAATCAGATATAATTATAACGGCAATCATCCTTATCACACACATCTTCAAATAGACTGTCCTTATGCAAATTAAAACGTAAGCTCCGCCCGATCAGTTGAAATAACATTGGTAATACTCACCTCTCCAACAGACATGAGGTGTAATTACTAGTAAAGTTTTGCAGCATAGAAAAATTCCATATCTGAAGTATTATTTCCAAAACGTTTTTCAGCTACCGAAGAAAATGAATATTTAATGTATTAACAATATCGGGGGGGGGGGGGGGGGTATAAACAGTTTGATTTTCATACTGCATATGTACACATCTATCACAAGTTGTGGAACTGTTAACAAAGAAAATTAATTTATCCAATTAAAAAAATAAGGAAATAATGATGTGAGCAAAAAATCAGTTCAAACCAGCTGTACTAGTGAAGTGTACAAATTTGCAAAAGAATATTATAGTTTTTCTATAGAATCTCTCCCTTTTTTATTTGGATACAATCACCTTTTTTTAAAATTAATATTTTGTGCTAAATTTTGTGATATTCAGAAAAATCCTGTCTGATTCATATAAAAAAAAATCAAAATGCGAGTTTTAATTATTGCGACGATAACCCAGTTTTCAACACGATCAAAGTCAAATGTTTAGAACCCCATTTTAATACTAATTGACTTGAAACTTTTATTCTGTACTTTTTATTATTAATTATCACATCTGTTCGACAATTTACATCTCTTTTTAACAATTGGCAAGGCGTTTACTATAAGTAAAAGTTTTAAATTTACTTCAATGTTCACGATTCATTACTCCATAATTATACAAATGTACTTTTATGTTTGCAGTGCCGTTAATGATGCTAAAAATGTTTAAATTGACTGAATGGTGGTTATAGAAGTTCGTGACTATTTTTTTTTAAATTGATATATATGATGTTAATTATATCATTTTAATATGATTTTATCGTCGTTACAAATATCAATTACATCAACTACCAAAGTAGCACTGTAGAAAAGGGTGAATTTAACTCATCCAATCATCTTGTGAGATCACTCGCAACCACACGTTGATTATTTTTTATACAATGGGTTCAGAAAGGGTTTAATAGTCATAGAATTAGAGAGACTGGTATATCTAAATCTGAAATATATATATATATATATGATTGATATTATATATTATAAATGTCTATTTTCGCCTTTCATAATTTAAGCTAAAACTAAGAGAAAATAAGGAAATACTATAATGTTTTCTAAATTGTCCTTAATGAGGAATTTTTCGAATTTTCAAAAAAAAATAACGTTATAACGGGTGAAAAAAAAATCATAAAAAATACGTAAAAATTACAACAAAAAAGGGTCACTCAATTCCCTTATTAAAATAAATGTTAAAATTTACCAAAAGGAAATAAATGAGTGCTCATTACACCAGGATAATACGGTTTATCCCTTTCATAAGATAAACCAATTTAATTAAAGAGAAATGATTACTGCAGCATTCGGATCCGGTTCTCGTTTCTCGCCAATCAACGTCACATGACTGCGTCAGCATTACATTGCACTAGCCACTCTTGTAGCCAGATATGTAAAAGTTTCAAAAATGTAATCGTGAAAAATCATTGACATCCGCATATCATATTCCAATATTTAAATATGAAACTATCGAAGAGACAAGGTAATTCTACAATAAAGGATTTTCATTTGAAAGGACCAGCAAATGACGAAATTAAAAGGTAAACCGAACTGTCACCACACGATCCGATGACATCAACACGAGGAACAACTCCATGCAGCTTCTTTCGACATGTTTGGATGTGTAAAGATCATTGAACAATTCAATTAATGAACCCTCGCCATAAAACTTATACTTATACACGAATGACAGACAGCTTCCAATTTGTAAGTCACAGTGGCTCATTGACCGGTGATCAATTTAATGGCAGAACAAAATCTTCACACCAGGAGCCCCAATTTATAATTCCACACGGCACAAGATGCACAAGGAAAACACGATTCAAAAGAAGGAGAATAATTCCTTACCTGGTTCCAGCGGTTTGCAGATTTCGTCACACATTAATCTTGGTATGTTTAATTTATAATAAAAAAGTTGATGATTATTCTAATTGATATTTATCTCATAATGAATATTAAAGATTAATATGATAGTGATAAAGATGAGATTCACTGAAAGGATTATTTTATTATTATAATTTGATGTCATATATTTAATTTGAATTTCACATAAGCAATATGATCGCACTGTGGTCTTTTTAATTGTCTCTGCTTTAATGTACAATATCTTATATAACCACACCTAGCGCTATTACACACAAGATACACACGAGGGCAATAAGTGCAAATTCGTCAACCTTATCTCAATAACATTATACCACTAATTATACACAATTATACACTATGTGTTAGATGACTCAGCTGACGTGTAAATGAACTACACTATATGAGAGTTCGAAGACAAATGACAAATTTTGTGGCGGATGACGCTATATATAGCTTTAGAATAAATCCAATCAGAGTCGATGGCTTCGATTAAAGTAATTACACGTGCAAAATATTTGAACAGTCTTAAATATTTCCTAACACTGTTCGATACACTTTAATCGGCATTACTATAAATAAAAATGTACATGATAATTTATGCCTACAGTTTTCTCGTTTGACTTGTTTAAAAATGTTTTATAATTCTTTTGGGGTTTTTAATTACTCACTAATGCGGTATTGGCTATGCTCATTGTTGAAGGCAGTACAATGACTTATTGTTATTTATGCAGTATGGGCCCTGCTCATTATTGAAGGCAGTAAAGTGACTTATTTATATTCATGCGGCATGGGCTCTGCTCATTGTTGAAGGCAGTAAAAAGATTTATTGTTTTTTAATGCGGTATGGGCCCTGCTCATTGTTGAAGGCAGTAAAAAGACTTATTGTTGTAAATGCGGTATGGGCCCTGCTCATTGTTGAAGGCAGTACGATGACTTATTGTTAATGATCTCTTTGCCTTTTGGTCTACTTAAAGAGTTGTCTCATTGATTCATACCAATTCTTTTTTAAATGAGTTAGTTACTCAGTTACATATATATAATTATACTTTTCAATTTGCGTTTCTATTCTTGTTAGCTTGCTGGCTTTAATTTATGCATGTTTCACTTTGCCTAGCTATTAACATTATGCATGTGTTCTTGTTGTGTAATATGCTTATAATTTGATTTTGATTTTTGCATTAAATATCAAGCCAGTTGAACTTGAGAGATCTACAGAACTCATGTTTACGTTGTTGAAACATACATATCATGCCCGACCCTAAATTGTCTGACTTGTACAAAGTAGAGTTAATATAGTTTTACAAGCATATATAGTTATACAAGCAAAGCTGAGTTGATATTTTCAACCTCAACATTGATCTGTTATTACTATTGGTATAGGTTATTCAGATAGCTCACTAAAGCTCATGGCTAGGACTATTAGTTTACCAACAAGTCAACTTAGAGCAAATAAGCGAATTATGTGCACTTTTGACACAGTTATCAAATTACTTTGTAAACTCACGAAGCAGCAGACAGAGCATGGCACACAATATCCTCTATATTGTTATTGTATATACTATACATGTATGGTCATGTATTGTTTATAATATTTTGATTGTCATCATCATCTAACACGGATATATGTGAACATTGAGGATACCTTTGTATTTTACCATCACATTTCTTTTACATGTATCACATGTCAGCACGAACTATGGGCTTTCCCACAACTATTTTTAGAGACAAAACAAATATGTGGTATGTACTTTTAAGGACTTTTACAGACAAACACGCATATTATCCAGATGGGAGACTCCATGAATTATTATATTAATTTCAAATACTCTTGATCTATTTCCTTCTTTTAAAAGGAACATTTAGCATTCTTATCTATATACAGAGCTGATGGACACACTCTTTTTAATTCTAGTCGGAATTAATCAACTATGCATCTATATACACCCGAATGGAATTTCACTCTAGCACCTAGTTCTTTTAGGTCACAAAATATATTCGACGTAAAACTATTCAAGTTTGAACTTTCCAAACAGCTGCACAGATTGCTAAGCTGTATCCGAATTTTAAGTTTTCTAGGAATGCATGTGGTTGCCGACTTAGTACAGGAAGTGTGCTACTTTCTATATGTATTGATTGATTGATTATTTTTTTAAAAAGTGTACGTTATACACCCTTGTTTTTAAAATATTGGTCACGTTACTTGTTGGAAATAAAAATATATACAAACGTACTCGACTTCGAAGGGGTGCCTAGAATAGCATAAATTATATATACAGGTAATGTGTTTTCGTAAACTTTGTAGAGGATAATAAAATTGAGAATGGAAAACTAATATTAGTGCGTATTACAGATTAAAAAAGCAATTAGGTAGATTCATGGTACCGTATACCACCATCTTGCATTGTACTTTTGCAGTGACCAATCAGTCTAGTTGTTACCCAAATCTCGGAATTAGTACACAGATGTTCAATTCTATTGATAAGAATGTTTATCTCTATGAAGAAAACTTCCTGATTTATCGCATTATATATTATTAAAAATATTTTAACAAGTACAAACACGTGTGCTTTAGAATAAATTTGTCTAACTAAGCCAGTTAAGGCGAGATAACTCTTTTAGTAAACATTGATAATTCATGAGCGGTTTATCAGTGGATGTATTACTGCTAAAATATTGCGTTTTTATGATGATTTCAATATACATATAACATGAATAATACAACAAAAGATGTGACAGGGTCCAAAACAAATCTTGCTGAGGGAATATCATGGAAGGATAACAGCCCCATGATAACAAAACTATTACAAAAGGGGAAATATGATTGTCCAAGATTCAAACGTATTAACCAAGACTAATGCCTTTTTAGCTAGTTCACTTAATTGTGGAAAAGGGGGGGGGGGATTTTGATGAGTGTGTATAGACACACTCAAGTGGCAAGATTAAGGGGTTATGATCGTTTCCCGTAATTGTACGTCGGATCATATTAGGTTTTTACTTTCCTGCGGTACCGCAGGAAGTTCTGTTGAGACCATCTCATGTTTACCCTGAGTGGCCGGTTCTGAATTGGTACCAGTTCGAGCTTGACTGTTTTATGATACATAGTATGGCCTATGTATTCAGCGTGCATATAGAGTTTTCTGATATAGAAACTGTTAATCTTTACTCCCCTGAAACCAGGGGGTGATGCGAATAAGACCCGACGTATTTGGGGATCATAACCCTCGTTCTCTTTAGGCTGAACCTTGAGGAACTTGAGCATCCATTGCTACCAATGGTGCACAGATTTGTCAGTTAAATCAATCATGTCGGCATTCTGTAATCATGTCAGACCTCGTCATTCTAAGTGAACTGTGGCCGTTATTTCCACATTAGCTATTTGTTTGTTATGTTTTTGCCTGAAACTTGATTCTTTGATTAATACGGTTTATCCCTTTCATAAGATAAACCAATTTAATTAAAGAGAAATGATTACTGCAGCATTCGGATCCGGTTCTCGTTTCTCGCCAATCAACGTCACATGACTGCGTCAGCATTACATTGCACTAGCCACTCTTGTAGCCAGATATGTAAAAGTTTCAAAAACCCACCCACCTCCCCTTGCAATCTCCCATCTAATAACAATACTTGTGTCTGCTGCTGTTTTATTTATCTTTTCAGAATGACCAGAACAGGCCGGATCTATATGTTTTTTGGACAAAAAGAGGAGACAAACAAGCCGATGGATTTGCTAGCTGAATCATACGTTCAAGAACTATATATGTCAATGCTAATTTTCATGAATGGCTACCATCTTTATCTAAGTATTCAGACACCAGTAGTGTCAGAATGGAATTATCAATACCTGCTATTAGTTCTTCGCCTGGAATGCATTTAACTTTTGACTTTATTTGGATACAGATCATGCAGCATTTTTCTTGATCACTTGATTCTAATTGTTCATTTATATTTAGTAATAAAATTTTTCGTCACAGTCAAAAAGGATGTCGGGATCTGCCAAGATTAAGGGGTTATGATCGTTTCCCGTAATTGTACGTCGGATCATATTAGGTTTTTACTTTCCTGCGGTACCGCAGGAAGTTCTGTTGAGACCATCTCATGTCTACCCTGAGTGGCCGGTTCTGAATTGGTACCAGTTCGAGCTTGACTGTTTTATGATACATAGTATGGCCTATGTATTCAGCGTGCATATAGAGTTTTCTGATATAGAAACTGTCAATCTTTACTCCCCTGAAACCAGGGGGTGATGCGAATAAGACCCGACGTATTTGGGGATCATAACCCTCGTTCTCTTTAGGCTGAACCTTGAGGAACTTGAGCATCCATTGCTACCAATAGTGCACAGATTTGTCAGTTAAATCAATCATGTCGGCATTCTGTAATCATGTCAGACCTCGTCATTCTAAGTGAACTGTGGCCGTTATTTCCACATTAGCTATTTGTTTGTTATGTTTTTGCCTGAAACTTGATTCTTTGATTAAATTGAAGTATTCTATAAATATACTTATTATTGCAAAGAAACTAACATTTACATTCATAGTAAAAAATAAAAATACAAATGTAAGGTAGAGACAGTAGAGTGGAAACCCTGGAGATTCTAGGTATTAAAAATAATTCGTGTAAAAATAAGTTATACATATCAAAAGTTAAAAGGGTTGTTAGTATTAATAAGATTTAGATTTTTTTCCAATATTTGGCCTGTTAACATTATGGTGCTTCTAATGCGTTTGTCTACTTTTGGGTGTTGCCAAACTTTTTATAATATATCGAAACAAATCTCCAATATTGTCGAAAATACTTAAAGAACGAATACAATTTTCCCTCTAAATAGTTTCAAAAACTCCCTTACTTGATAGCATGCCCAAGTCGACTGATAGCTTCAAACAGAGATAAACACTGGGATATTGTAAAAATACAAACATACTCTCCTATTAATGAAGGAAAGTTGACCTGCACAATAGTTGAGATTTAAAGAGCTGAACTTCCTTTATGTCTTTAAGAAATAAAAGAAAGCCTGATTAAAATCAACATAGAGACATGACCAAATGGTTTTTTTTTAATCGAATGTTGTTAATACGTTTGTTCCCTTCAAAATAGTGGCTATTTGAGGATATTTTTAAAACATATGTTTTTGAAACTCAAAGTTCAATAATTATTATTTTGTTACTATTTCAGGCACTTTAGCTAGATGTGAAACACAAACATGTATGGTTTGTTGTCATACCATAAACTCTGTTAATATAAATGGTACAAACAACGAAATAAACCACAACCACGACTGCATTTGTTGTCCTATATCTTATGAAGTGTCAACCCAAAAGTTAACCAACGAAAGTGACGGATGGAAATATGGATATTTGCAAGATTGCAAAAGTGATGAATGGACATACGGATATTTGCAAGAGTGCGAAAGTCCTAGTAATTACACAGATAGGAACGACATCACATGGATATATGGATATCTAAATGGTTTTAACTACTCGACAAACGAATCCAGTAAACAGATCCTTGACAATTGTTTATTTGAAGATTGTTGGTCTAATCAACTAAATACAAGTGTAGATGCAACAGCTTTTGTTACGACGGATGATGATGATGGTTGGATTTACACGTATTCCAACTTTAGTTCTTATGAATGTCTCAGTCAATGTAACATTAGCCTAAATTGTTCCAAACATAGTTGTGGTTATTGTGTTGGCTGCTGCACGTTGATTCAATGCTGCGAATGTGACAAGGTCGATACCACACCAGAGTCTTCGACCACTGAAGACTTTAGCACAATTCTAACAACAGAGCAAAGCATAGCATCAACGTCGTCGTCAATCACAACAGAAAGGTCGACAGTAACTCATTCTGAACCAACATCGACAGAAACTTCTATTCAAACGACACAAACCCCAATTCCAGCTACAAAAACCACAAGTACGATAACACAAACTACAACTGATCAAAGTACAACAGAAACTGCGCCTAAAGAAACAACGACAGTCACTCCCTCAGAACCATCAATTACAGAAACTACAACTGATCAAAGTACATTAGAAACTTCGCCCACAGAAACAACGACAGTAACTCATTCTGTGCCAACATCGACAGAAACCTCAATTCCATCAACGCAAACCACATTGTCAACCACACAAACTACAACTGATCAAAGTACAACAGAAACTTTGCCGACAGAAACAACGACAGTAACTCATTCTGTGCCAACATCGACAGAAACTACAGTTCTAACGACGGAAACCTCAATTTCATCAACTCAAACCACATTGTCAACCACACAAACTACAACTGATCAAAGTACAACAGAAACTTCGCAGATAGAAACAACGACGGTAACTCCATCAGAACCATCAACGACAGAAACATCGGTTGGAACAACAATAACCTCCATTCAAACAACAGAAACCACAATTACAGCAACACAAACTACAACTGATCAAAGTACAACGGAAACTTCGCCAAAGGAAACAACGACGTTTAATACTTCACAGACAACTATGACAGACATAGCATCATCAACAGCAATGGAACCTACAACTTCAACCATGACTACTAAGCCTACTGATCCATCAAATTGTCTACATTTTGCGTGCAGCTGTTGTTGCTGTCCATGTGCTATTGACAATCATACATTTGAAACTGACTATAATAAGGACAAGCCCGAGGGTTACATATACAACCAAGTGTGTTGCAAAAGAACAAAACAAAACGCTACAAATGACGATGATGACTGGGTATATGGATATACGAACCAAAGCTTATGTCAGATAAATGGGACAATCGATGGCGATCTAGATATGTTGAAGTATGGTTATATCAGTGCTAAGAACTGTTCTTCTTTTTCTTGTATATCATGTTGCAATAATGGTACCAACAGCTATCAGATGAATAGCACATTTGACAGTTCTTGTCACTTTTGCAGTAACGTTTGCAACTGCTGTGGTTATTCGAACAGTACTGATAATAAGATGGTGTCTGTTAACTGGTCACATCGATGCTGTTCATCATGTTGTTTTCATTGTAATGTTGAAAACTCTACAAATATGTCTTCTTCTGACGATGACTGGATATATTCGAACAACAGCGGTCACGAATGTTTCAATCCATGTAATACGACCATTCAAAGCAACGAACACTATTCTGATATCAATTGTTCATGCTGTTTATGGATTTGCTGCTACGAATGTCAAAATGAAACAATCACTTCTGATTCACCAACAATTGATCAAACTACTTCACTTCAATCAACGACAGACATCATAACGGAAGCGACTACGGAGACATCAGTCCAAACAATAGAGTCTACGCTATTGTCAACCACTATGAAAACTACACAACCCAGAACAACAGAAACTTCAGTTCAAACGACCGAAACTACCACCGATCAACGTTCAACAGAAACTTCGCCCACAGAAACAACGACAGTAACTCATTATGTGCCAACATCGACAGAAACTACAGTTCAAACGACAGAAACCTCAATTCCATCAACTCAAACCACATTGTCAACCACACAAACTACAACTGATCAAAGTACAACAGAAACTTCGCCCACAGAAACAACGACAATAAATCACTCTGTGCCAACATCGACAGAAACTACAGTTCAAACGACAGAAACCTCAATTCCATCAACTCAAACCACATTGTCAACCACACAAACTACAACTGATCAAAGTACAACAGAAACTTTGCCGACAGAAACAACGACAGTAACTCATTCTGTGCCAACATCGACAGAAACTACAGTTCAAACGACAGAAACCTCAATTCCATCAACTCAAACCACAGTGTCAACCACACAAACTACAACTGATCAAAGTACAACAGAAACTTTGCCGACAGAAACAACGACAGTAACTCATTCTGTGCCAACATCGACAGAAACTACAGTTCTTACGACGGAAACCTCAATGCCATCAACTCAAACCACATTGTCAACCACACAAACTACAACTGATCAAAGTACAACAGAAACTTCCCAGATAAAAACAACGACGGTAACTCCATCAGAACCATCAACAACAGAAACATCGGTTGGAACAACAATAATCTCCATTCAAACAACAGAAACCACAATTACAGCAACACAAACTACAACTGATCAAAGTACAACGGAAACTTCGCCAAAGGAAACAACGACGTTTAATACTTCACAGACAACTATGACAGACATAGCATCATCAACAGCAATGGAACCTACAACTTCAACCATGACTACTAAGCCTACTGATCCATCAAATTGTCTACATTTTGCGTGCAGCTGTTGTTGCTGTCCATGTGCTATTGACAATCATACATTTGAAACTGACTATAATAAGGACAAGCCCGAGGGTTACATATACAACCAAGTGTGTTGCATAAGAACAAAACAAAACGTTACAAATGACGATGGTCATTGGGTATATGGATATACGAACCAAAGTTTATGTCAGATAAATGGGACAATCGATGGCGATCTAGATCTGTGGAAGTATGGTTATATCAGTGCTAAGAACTGTTCTTCTTTTTCTTGTATATCATGTTGCAATAATGGTACCAACAGCTATCAGATGAATAGCACATTTGCCAGTTCTTGTCACTTTTGCAGTAACGTTTGCAACTGCTGTGGTTATTCAAACAGTACTGATGATAAAATGGTGTCTGTTAACTGGTCACACAGATGCTGTTCATCATGTTGTTTTCATTGTAATGTTGAAAACTCTACAAATATGTCTTCTTCTGACGATGACTGGATATATTCGAACAACAGCGGTCACGAATGTTTCAATCCATGTAATACGACCATACAAAGCAAAGAACACTATTCTCATATCAATTGTTCATGCTGTTTATGGATTTGCTGCTACGAATGTCAAAATGAAACAATCACTACTGATTCACCAACAACTGATCAAACTACTTCACTTCAATCAACGACAGACATCATAACGGAAGCGACTACGGAGACATCAGTCCAAACAACAGAGTCTACGCTATTGTCAACCAGCATGAAGACTACACAACCCAGAACAACAGAAACTTCAGTTCAAACGACCGAAACTACCACCGATCAAAGTACAACAGAAACTTCGCCCACAGAAACAACGACAGTAACTCATTATGTGCCAACATCGACAGAAACTACAGTTCAAACGACAGAAACCTCAATTCCATCAACTCAAACCACATTGTCAACCACACAAACTACAACTGATCAAAGTACAACAGAAACTTCGTCCACAGAAACAACGACAGTAACTCATTCTGTGCCAACATCGACAGAAACTACAGTTCAAACGACAGAAACCTCAATTCCATCAACTCAAACCACATTGTCAACCACACAAACTACAACTGATCAAAGTACAACAGAAACTTTGCCGACAGAAACAACGACAGTAACTCATTCTGTGCCAACATCGACAGAAACTACAGTTCTAACGACGGAAACCTCAATTCCATCAACTCAAACCACATTGTCAACCACACAAACTACAACTGATCAAAGTACAACAGAAACTTCACAGATAGAAACAACGACGGTAACTCCCTCAGAACCATCAACGACAGAAACATCGGTTGGAACAACAATAACCTCCATTCAAACAACAGAAACCACAATTACAGCAACACAAACTACAACTGATCAAAGTACAACGGAAATTTCGCCAAAGGAAACAACGACGTTTAATACTTCACAGACAACTATGACAGACATAGCATCATCAACAGCAATGGACACTACAACTTCAACCATGACTACTAAGCCTACTGATCCATCAAATTGTCTACATTTTGTGTGCAGCTGTTGTTGCTGTCCATGTGCTATTGACAATCATACATTTGAAACTGATTATAATAAGGACAAGCCCGAGGGTTACATATACAACCAAGTGTGTTGCAAAAGAACAAAACAAAACGCTATAAATGACGATGATGACTGGGTATATGGATATACGAACCAAAGCTTATGTCAGATAAATGGGACAATCGATGGCGATCTAGATCTGTGGAAGTATGGTTATATCAGTGCTAAGAACTGTTCTTCTTTTTCTTGTATATCATGTTGCAATAATGGTACCAACAGCTATCAGATGAATAGCACATTTGACAGTTCTTGTCACTTTTGCAGTAACGTTTGCAACTGCTGTGGTTATTCGAACAGTACTGATGATAACATGGTGTCTGTTAACTGGTCACATCGATGCTGTTCATCATGTTGTTTTCATTGTAATGTTGAAAACTCTACAAATATGTCTTCTTCTGACGATGACTGGATATATTCGAACAACAGCGGTCACGAATGTTTCAATCCATGTAATACGACCATACAAAGCAACGAACACTATTCTGATATCAATTGTTCATGCTGTTTATGGATTTGCTGCTACGAATGTCAAAATGAAACAATCACTTCTGATTCACCAACAATTGATCAAACTACTTCACTTCAATCAACGACAGACATCATAACGGAAGCGACTACGGAGACATCAGTCCAAACAACAGAGTCTACGCTATTGTCAACCACTATGAAAACTACACAACCCAGAACAACAGAAACTTCAGTTCAAACGAACGAAACTACCACCGATCAACGTTCAACAGAAACTTCGCCAACAGAAACAACGACAGTAACTTATTATGTGCCAACATCGACAGAAACTACAGTTCAAACGACAGAAACCTCAATTCCATCAACTCAAACCACATTGTCAACCACACAAACTACAACTGATCAAAGTACAACAGAAACTTCGCCCACAGAAACAACGACAGTAACTCATTCTGTGCCAACATCGACAGAAACTACAGTTCAAACGACAGAAACCTCAATTCCATCAACTCAAACCACAGTGTCAACCACACAAACTACAACTGATCAAAGTACAACAGAAACTTTGCCGACAGACACAACGACAGTAACTCATTCTGTGCCAACATCGACAGAAACTACAGTTCTAAGGACGGAAACCTCAATTCCATCAACTCAAACCACATTGTCTACCACACAAACTACAACTGATCAAAGTACAACAGAAACTTCCCAGATAGAAACAACGACGGTAACTCCCTCAGAACCATCAACGACAGAAACATCGGTTGGAACAACAATAATCTCCATTCAAACAACAGAAACCACAATTACAGCAACACAAACTACAACTGATCAAAGTACAACGGAAACTTCGCCAAAGGAAACAACGACGTTTAATACTTCACAGACAACTATGACAGACATAGCATCATCAACAGCAATGGACACTACAACTTCAACCATGACTACTAAGCCTACTGATCCATCAAATTGTCTACATTTTGCGTGCAGCTGTTGTTGCTGTCCATGTGCTATTGACAATCATACATTTGAAACTGACTATAATAAGGACAAGCCCGAGGGTTACATATACAACCAAGTGTGTTGCAAAAGAACAAAACAAAACGCTATAAATGACGATGATGACTGGGTATATGGATATACGAACCAAAGCTTATGTCAGATAAATGGGACAATCGATGGCGATCTAGATCTGTGGAAGTATGGTTATATCAGTGCTAAGAACTGTTCTTCTTTTTCTTGTATATCATGTTGCAATAATGGTACCAACAGCTATCAGATGAATAGCACATTTGACAGTTCTTGTCACTTTTGCAGTAACGTTTGCAACTGCTGTGGTTATTCGAACAGTACTGATGATAACATGGTGTCTGTTAACTGGTCACATCGATGCTGTTCATCATGTTGTTTTCATTGTAATGTTGAAAACTCTACAAATATGTCTTCTTCTGACGATGACTGGATATATTCGAACAACAGCGGTCACGAATGTTTCAATCCATGTAATACGACCATACAAAGCAACGAACACTATTCTGATATCAATTGTTCATGCTGTTTATGGATTTGCTGCTACGAATGTCAAAATGAAACAATCACTTCTGATTCACCAACAATTGATCAAACTACTTCACTTCAATCAACGACAGACATCATAACGGAAGCGACTACGGAGACATCAGTCCAAACAACAGAGTCTACGCTATTGTCAACCACTATGAAAACTACACAACCCAGAACAACAGAAACTTCAGTTCAAACGAACGAAACTACCACCGATCAACGTTCAACAGAAACTTCGCCAACAGAAACAACGACAGTAACTTATTATGTGCCAACATCGACAGAAACTACAGTTCAAACGACAGAAACCTCAATTCCATCAACTCAAACCACATTGTCAACCACACAAACTACAACTGATCAAAGTACAACAGAAACTTCGCCCACAGAAACAACGACAGTAACTCATTCTGTGCCAACATCGACAGAAACTACAGTTCAAACGACAGAAACCTCAATTCCATCAACTCAAACCACAGTGTCAACCACACAAACTACAACTGATCAAAGTACAACAGAAACTTTGCCGACAGAAACAACGACAGTAACTCATTCTGTGCCAACATCGACAGAAACTACAGTTCTAAGGACGGAAACCTCAATTCCATCAACTCAAACCACATTGTCTACCACACAAACTACAACTGATCAAAGTACAACAGAAACTTCCCAGATAGAAACAACGACGGTAACTCCCTCAGAACCATCAACGACAGAAACATCGGTTGGAACAACAATAATCTCCATTCAAACAACAGAAACCACAATTACAGCAACACAAACTACAACTGATCAAAGTACAACGGAAACTTCGCCAAAGGAAACAACGACGTTTGATACTTCACAGACAACTATGACAGACATAGCATCATCAACAGCAATGGACACTACAACTTCAGCCATGACTACTAAGCCTACTGATCCATCAAATTGTCTACATTTTGCGTGCAGCTGTTGTTGCTGTCCATGTGCTATTGACAATCATACATTTGAAACTGACTATAATAAGGACAAGCCCGAGGGTTACATATACAACCAAGTGTGTTGCAAAAGAACAAAACAAAACGTTACAAATGACGATGGTGATTGGGTATATGGATATAAGAAACAAAGCTTATGTCAGATAAATGGGACAATCGATGGCGATCTAGATCTGTGGAAGTATGGTTATATCAGTGCTAAGAACTGTTCTTCTTTTTCTTGTATATCATGTTGTAATAATGGTACCAACAGCTATCAGATGAATAGCACATTTGACAGTTCTTGTCACTTTTGCAGTAACGTTTGCAACTGCTGTGGTTATTCAAACAGTACTGATGATAAAATGGTGTCTGTTAACTGGTCACACCGATGCTGTTCATCATGTTGTTTTCATTGTAATGTTGAAAACTCTACAAATATGTCTTCTACTGACGATGACTGGATATATTCGAACAACAGCGGTCACGAATGTTTCAATCCATGTAATACGACCATACAAAGCAAAGAACACTATTCTCATATCAATTGTTCATGCTGTTTATGGATTTGCTGCTACGAATGTCAAAATGAAACAATCACTACTGATTCACCAACAACTGATCAAACTACTTCACTTCAATCAACGACAGACATCATAACGGAAGCGACTACGGAGACATCAGTCCAAACAACAGAGTCTACGCTATTGTCAACCACCATGAAAACTACACAACCCAGAACAACAGAAACTTCAGTTCAAACGACCGAAACTACCACCGATCAAAGTACAACAGAAACTTCGCCAATAGAAACAACGACAGTAACTCATTATGTGCCAACATCGACAGAAACTACAGTTCAAACGACAGAAACCTCAATTCCATCAACTCAAACCACAGTGTCAACTACCCAAACTACAACTGATCAAAGTACAACAGAAACTTCGCCCACAGAAACAACGACAGTAACTCATTCTGTGCCAACATCGACAGAATCTACAGTTCAAACGACAGAAACCTCAATTCCATCAACTCAAACCACATTGTCAACCAACCAAACTACAACTGATCAAAGTACAACAGAAACTTCGCCCACAGAAACAACGAAAGTAACTCATTCTGTGCCAACATCGACAGAAACTGCAGTTCAAACGACAGAAACCTCAATTCCAACAACTCAAACCACATTGTCAACCACACACACTACAACTGATAAAAGTACAACAGAAAATTCGCCCACAGAAACAACGACAGTTACTCATTCTGAGCCAACATCATCAGAAACATCCGGTCGAACGACAGAAACTTCAATTCCAGCAACAGACACCACAATTACAACATCACAAACTACAACTGATCGAAGTACAACAGGAACTTTGTCGAAAGAATTTACGACAATAACTCATTCTGAACCAACAACGACAGAAACTTCAGTTCGAACAACAGAAACCTCAATTCCATCAACAGACACCACAACTACAACGTCACAAATTACAACAGAAATTTCGCCGATAGAAACAACGACAAAAACTCATTCAGAACCAACAACGACTAAAACTTCATTTCGAACAATAGAAACCTCAATTCCATCAACAGACACCACAACTACAACGTCACAAAATACAACTGATCAAAGTACAACAGAAATATCACTTAAAGAAACAACTACAATAACTTCTTCAGAAACAACATCGGCAGAAACTACAACTACACCTCCAACAGAGACAGTTGTCATTAGTAAGTTATTTTGTCGATATTTTAAAAAAGTAGAACTTCTTTCAATTGAAACATATCTTGCTTAATATAAGGATAAGGTTGATCGGAACGAGGTACTTATTAGTTGCCATTTTTAAAATTGTAAGTAAGTTAGGATTTGAATAACTCTGTTTTTTCATTATGAAATCTTTGTTATTTTATAATTAGAGTAATAATATTGACATCGATGTAACGATAACTAAAGAATACAATAAATGTACCATTAAGATAAACAAGTTGAAATGATTTTTACAATCAAACTGAACATCGTTTTGGCAATAAGATTTGTTCAATGGCATTTCCTTTGCTGATCTATGGGAAAATCCGAGACATTTACACCATATGCATACATTTGCCCTGTGCCTCCTTTCGTACATTTTCTCAGATTAAAAGATTAAAAGTGTGCCATTATGTTTCCAAAGTATATAATGCCAATATTTGTTTTCAGTCATTATTATAATTGTTTCTATCATTGGATTTACGATGGCGACTGTTTGCATAATTTTCGTGTATTGCTACATCATAAAGAATAGAGCACTTGCTAAGGTGAGTAATGTCAGTCATGTTTTACTGGTACCAGAAATCTAACTGAATTGTAATATACTTCCAGAAAAATTCAATTCCAATAAATCTATCTCATTTTCTAAAACAAATCTAAGATGCATCAGACATTTTTCAATACTTTTACGCGTCTGGCGTAATTATAAAATTTTAATCCTGGTATCTATGATGAGTTTATTTGCAACCACTGGGTCGATGCCGCTGCTGGTGGAGATTTATTTCCCCGAGGGTATCACAAGCCCAGTAGTCAGCACTTCTGTGTTGACTTGAGTTATCATTGATATGTTCATAAATATAAATTAACTGTTAACAAAACTTTGAATTTTTGAAAAACTAAGGCTTTTCTACCTCAGGAATAGATTACCTTAGCTGTATTTGGCAAAACTTTTAGGAATTTTTGGTCCTCAATGCTCTTCAACTTGGCCCTTTAAACATTTTTCGATTCGAGCGTCACTGATGAGTCTTTTTGAGACGAAACGCGCGTCTGGCGTAATTATAAAATTTTATTCCTGGTATCTATGGTGAGTTTATTTGATGAAAAATATGTGTAAGAACATAATATGCAGAAATCTTCTAAGAGAGAAGAGACTGGTGTTTCTTTTTTAAGAGTGAAGTGGTGGTTATTGAAAATTTTCTTTAAACAAGACTAACTAAAACAGAAATTGGCGTCCTCTAGCATTCAGTGAAATTGAGAGAATGCTGGGCCGGCTAATCGAAACGCATGTGAAGAGTCAACACGCACCTAATACTGATTGGTCAATTTGATATCATTAACCAATCATACTGGTGATTTATCTTGACCCTGATCGCTAGATGACCAAGCTGACCGTAACTACCTGTAATAAAAAAACTTATCTGATTCACAGACAACTCAGTGAAAATTTACAGTTTCATATTACTCTTGATATTAAGAAACATTTCCTGACAGTAATATTTTTTATATACCATAAAAGGATTTTTTGTCATCAATAGTTTTAATTTTATTTGTAGGTTGCTCCTGCAGGTCCAATGGCTGCTTTTTAAAACTAACTTTGACGATGCAAAAAAATTCAAACGACATTTTTATTGTCATTTAATTTAAAACACTAATAAAGCGTTGTCTGCATGTAGATATCCTGTGGTATTTTTTAACTGAAATCTTTAAATCAGGTCAATCTTTTCTATTATTCATAGATATGTATTGGTAAAAACTTCATTTTCAAGTTTAAAAAGTAAAATCACAAAAATACTGAACTCCGAGGAAAATTCAATCGGAAAGTCCCTAATCACATGGCAAAATCAAATGACAAAACACATCTAACGAATGGACATATTGGTACAGGCAATTTTAAATGTAATAAATGGTGGATTGAACCTGGTTTTAAAGCGCTAAACCTCTCACTTGTACGACAGTCTCATCAAATTCCGTTATATTTACAACGATGCGTGAACAAAACACATACAGAAATAAATAAAATAGTCAAAATATGGGTACAGCAGTCATCACTGTGTTACAATCTTAAACCAAACAATTTTACAAAAAAACACAAAAGCATCCATCAAATTAAAAAACACATTCATTGCTTCGCGTGTTAACGGATTCCGGTTTCGCCTTTTTTTCCTTATCCATGGTTGCTGGCAGTTGTATTATCACAAATTGCTGAATATCAGTTATGTCCGTTTACATTTTTTATATTTGATTGATGGCTGCTTAACATCGTGCGACATATATAAAATGCATACCTCTGACCATAAAAAATGGATATACACGTACAATCGAACGGTTGGTACATGCAAAACAGATTAGGTGACCAACTATGGATTTTATAATTAAGTTTAATCATACTTTTTTAAAAGGCGTTTTAATGACTAGAATATTAAATTTATATAAGTGAATTGTCACTTGTTTTTCCGAACCTTTTATTGTATTGCTGTATGTGGTTATTTAATGATTTTTCTGAATAACATTTTGAATGTAGGACATATATCAAACAAAATAGTTCCTACGCAAGGCTGTAAATAAAGGCAATAGTCGTATACCGCTGTTCGAAAGTCACAAATCGATTGAAAAAACACAAATCCGGGAGTAACACACTCATTGTAACTTTGTCCAAAATGAAAGAAAATGGTAATTAATTGATATCAAATGAAAGGTTCTACGTTTTGGGATGACTGTAGAACCTTTGATGGACGTTTCTCACAAATAAAAATGAAAATATGAAATTATGATGGTGGACATGTTTCCCATGTTGCTAAGATCGAAAGTCTCTGCTTTTTCTAAATATCAGGGATCTGAGTGTCTAATAAAATATGGCTTCTTACTACAATTTTAAATTGTTTCATACATAACATCTGATCCACAGTCGCAGCAGAATAAACAAATGAATCCACGAACAAGCCACGAAGACATCCATTCCCTATAACTAACCAATTGCAGTAATAAAGCACGATAAAGTTTGAAATCCGCATATTCTTTAAACATGCCAGTCAAACGGTGTTGATAAAGCCTATTTTACTTGCTGAGCAATTGCATAGCGTGGTTGGTCAAATGTCTGAATACTAGTAGCATGAGCTTGTCCAGTATAATTGGTGATGTTCAAACATCTTTTGTTAGTAGTACATACTGTTGATATATCAATTGGCTTCGAATCAGTGATGGGTAAGTATGAGATATCAAAAATATCTGACCTGACATCTGAAACTGCAATTGCGACCACTACAGAAAGAAGTTTTGTAGTGTCAGATAGAAATACAATAGGTCATTCAATAATACCACTAAATAAAGTTCTCAATTACACACATAAAATATCCTGTAAATTGGTTCTTTCTGATATACAAAGTGAAATTTTTATTAACTCTGTGTGTTTTTGTTCGAAATGTTGGTTTATGGAAAACAACACTATTCGTCATGGATATTGAATTCTGTCAGCGTCAACGAACTTTCGGTGCCACGTTGTATCTTAATCCGTTTAATCGATGATTCTTACGCATTACTGACTTGAAAAACTGCCCATACCATTGAATAAACAGTGTTAGTTCCATTTAGTATGTTTGTGTTCAAATCAATATTATCAGCTCCTTCTTGAACAAGATCCCATCGTCGGCAATCAGGGAACGTTCACGCCATCTTGAATTCGCCCGATTTCATGATTATCGACCTTAATAATACACAAAATGTGATGAAAGGGAAGTAATAAAGTTTCGTGATGATTAATCATTCTTGTTGAATTGATATCTGAAGATATTTTAATATTAACGTACTGAAATTTTTTTCAGCAGTATGTATTATGAAGTATTACATGCTTTAAGCATCTACAGTCATGAGTCTTGACTACTACTACTACTACTACGAAGAAGAAACTAAAGAGTGTGTTTGATTTTTTTTTTTTTTTTTTTGCAATATAAATTACTTCAATTTTAAAGTCAGAACTTTGATTTTTTTTTTAAAGATCTGATAGATGAAACTAAGATACAAACAAGTTTTAGCTTTCTAAAAAGCAATGGACTGCTTCGCTCTACCCTAATTTAAGGTAATGCGTGTGCACGTGGTCGTTAATTAGTTTTGGAAATGTGGTATTTTTAGATATTGATTGATAAAAAATTGATGTTCTTTAAGAGTGTCTGTATATACCCATGCTTTTAAAAAAAATTAATTTCTTGTTGAAAATTTGAGCAATTATAAATAGACACGACTTTGGGGATGTTCCTAGATTGTCAGAAGTAATAAACTACAGATAATGCATTTTTGTAAACATTGTATATGAACATTGTTTAGCAAAGCTAATCGTGCAAATTGCAGAGTAACAAAGCAAATAGAAACGTATTAATTACTGACAATTTGATATTGAAGTCATCTGTGAAATGTATGAATAATAAAACGAACATGAATTAATAACAGTTGATCGGAACTGAAATACACATGGTCTGTTTTCCGGCATTGAATGTCTCATCCTGGCCGAGAAAAGTCTGTAATTCTTTATCTCATTTAAGCAAATAGCTGTTGCTGTATCTCAGCCGCATCCAATCAGAATCTATACGTGAAAAGTAATTTATTCAATATGGCGTGTATTTCGATTGTAACTAATAGGCTGTATCTCAGCCGCATCCAATCAGAATCTATACGTGAAAAGTAATTTATTCAATATGGTGTGTATTTCGATTGTAACTAATAGGCTGTATCTCAGCCGCATCCAATCAGAATCTATACGTGAAAAGTAATTTATTCAATATGGCGTGTATTTCGATTGTAACTAATAGGCCACAGACCACAATTAAATTCTCTATTAGTTCTTTATAACGTTTTGTTTCATTTTAAAAAAATGCACCTAATCTTTTTGACAAATTTTTTGTGTGTGTAAAGTACAGTTATAGTCCAAAAATATATCCAACAATCAGAGAGATAAAAAAAAAGATAAAGTAAAAATACACTATAATTAAAGGGAACTATAAGCTCCGCACCGTGATGAGAAGCAAATAGATAATTTTGACATATGATAATAGCTAGATAAAAAAATATCAACTAAATGTAAACAAACATATTCTTTTTTTTTTTTATTTTGAAATAAAGGGGTTTACAAAATTATTATAAAAGTCATTAAAACGACTTTTTAGAAAAATATGGTTATTTGTACTCTGGACCAATATAAATATTTACCCTCAAATTCAAATATTGAGCCCCGGTTTTAACTTGCGGTTAATCTGTCAATCCAAAATATTATAAATAAAATATTTGCTCAATAGATGGGTTTTTCGTATAGGCCGTGGTTTCAGTCCTCGATCATATTATCCAACTACTTTAATTTTGGAGTTGACAAGTAAATATGAAAGAAACTCAATGTTATACATCTATTGAAAAACTCGTCAAAATCAAGTTTTTCACACGAAAACGAACCTTCCCTCAGCCTATTTGATTGCGTGATCAATCCTTCCGTCTGCATTCTGTTTAAAAACATATCATTTAAATAGACTTGACTATTTGCTTACTTCTTTTTTACCTTTTAAATCTAAACCACAGACGAAATGTAATACTTAAACACCTAGTAAACCACACTTTGTGGAATACATGTATTTCTATATTTGACAATTTTCACTATTGTAGAAATATTCCTATTATATAACAATCCCTTATACTGTTGAAATATTCCTACATCTAACAATCTTCTATTATGTAGAAATAGTAAAATGATACTTTTTTCAATATCATAAATTATGATGTTTTGGGAAAAACGATATTTTAACACGAACATATACCTTTATTTAAACTTTTATCAAAATTCGGTGATAAACGTCAATATGCATAATGCCTTTTATAAAAAAAAAAATGTAAGTAACAGACTTTTAACTCCATGCATGAATTCTATAGATATGAACATAATATAAAGAATGTTGTTCACTTTACGTCATAGCCTTTTGGTTTGCTCCACGGAATTTCATTACCAAGTAAGGTACTTACTGCTACCAATCCTTACCTCGTTAGATACTATGTGCGGATGTGATAGCATGTATACAAAGTAGTGAACAATGGACAAATTGCGGTTGCAATTGTTGTCTCTAATCGTTAATCAAAAGTGGAAATCAACATGTAAGCTGATTACAGACGACTTATAACTGATCATGATACCATAAAGTTATATAAAGTTCTCTGCATGAGCTTCTTCGTCTGTAAAGGACGAGACAAGCGAAATCACGAACAAAGCATAAGGTGCTTTTTCAGAATGACGTCATTCAATTTAGGGGACTGAGGGTTCGATCCCCGATTTGCACATTAATTGAAAGATTTGATAGTTCTCTGCTCATCAAATTGGCATTAAGGATTATGTGCAAAGACTTCAATGTGCATGGTCGGTTAGGAGTAAGAATAAAGTGTACGGGTAGAGCGACATGTCTTCCTGGGGAATGTTATCCTTATGAAATAACGGGTTTAAATTTAGGTTAATTATATTGGTTATAAGAATTTTGGTTAAGTACAAACCATGATTCGTATTTATGTCTTATCATTCCTGATATGCATGTACTATTTGCCATTGGACGTTTGATATCAGTCCACCATTCGTATCTTTAAAGCACTCAATGAACCTGTAAAATTAGCTTTATCATAGGGAAGAATCTAGACTTCCTTTCGTTTGTATGTATTATATCATCGTTCTGTAAATAAAGATTAGATTCCCTCAAGATATCATGTCAAATCTATTCATCGACAAATCTTTTAAACCTTGTTCATTTCGAGCAGAATTTTAGTATAAACCTTCAGTTAATAGCACCCCTTCCCCTACATTTCTCTTTTTCAAAATTTCTGGACCCATCCCTGAATATAAACAAAAGGGGGACTCAGAACTGGAAGCAATCTTTTAATAAACGAGGTTTGTATATGGCATGGGGAGGGCGTGGGGTCACTTCTGGTGTGCTGCTGGAATTTAAAAAATCATACGGTATATTGCCGAATACCAAAAATATCATCCGTGTTATGACTTATATATATATATAGGAAGTAACGCACGGTCACCTCCGTATTATAGGGTATATTGGGATAGGGGAGGTTAATTTGCACTTTTTATTGATGATGTTGATTGGATACTAGTATATATGCGATTTTGAGGCAAAATATATTAATTAATTAAAATGTGATATACTGGACTTTTATTAGGAGCAAACTATGAATTGAAAGGATTGCACTTTTGGAATGTGGAATATTGGTAAAACCGCTACCCCACTCAAACCCTAAACGCGACATTGTAACTTTGAAAGAAATTAAAATATTTATTTACCACAATAGCTGACTCGACAGTTGCTTCATTTTTCATATCTTTAACATGTCATGTATATATTAAAAGGCTTTGCATATATTTTTCATAAATCGAAATATATAAGTAAATTTGTCCAAGATATAACCTGTAATTGCTTCATTTATTTTTATTTAAATTATTTATTTTCATTATTGCGTTTATGTCATCATTTAACTGGACATTGACGTTTTTACACACAAAATGTCAACGAGAAACTTTAAGAACATCTATTATTTTTCAGTTATATTATAATCCGATAAAGAAATTACGATAATCAAAAAGATAAGAAAAATGCAATTGAATTACGATTACCATCACGAATTTTTAGCCGGAAATTTCTAGGCGCTAAGACAATTATAGTGAACCGTTACGATTTTAATATGCTGGTTATGGTATAGAAAAACCTTGCAGCTGAGTAACTTTTGACAACAACAGGCTACATTAGACATGTTAGAGAAAAATGACTGATTTTTTTTACCAATTTCTGCCGTCGCCATATTAGGATTGTCATGATTGTAGTAACGAATATCAGGGTCGTATTCAATATCGTAGCAGCTACGTAGCTGCTATCAATATCAATGTAGAAACTAGGCTACCTACACGTTCAATAGTCATAAATCTACGACGCACTACGTATCCGCTACGATATTGAACCCAACCCTATTGAACGTGTAGCTATAGACTAGTTGTTACATAGATACTGATAGCAGCTACGTAGCAGCTACCGATATTGAACTCAACCCAGTGCATGCGCAAATTATTGATTAATAAGTCGGAGTTTTCGCAGTGCTATGTATTTTTAGTTTAGACCTTTTTTTCAAACTGGAGTTATCTGTCTTTTTCTACTTTCTTTATTTCCTCTTTTTTAATTTCCTACTTTCTGTTGAATAAAGAAATCACTACTGAAAATTTTTGATTATTTACAACTTTTATGAATGTTGATGATTTAAAAAAAAAGATTGCAACTATATCGGGGTAAATTTGGGCCTATTTAAAAATTCGCTTGAAAACTGATTTGATTTCGTATTATGAATATTTTTTAACAATAATTCAATTGTTAAATATTCTTGCCATTAACATATTTCATGATGATGTACTACTGTATTGGTAAACCACGTGGCGTTGAATTTCATACTGATGAATTTAAAGTTCGATTATATGGAGTATTTATTGGTTTTGGATGAGGTATATGTTGAAACACTGGGTCTCGGTTAAATCTTTAAAAAATAGTGCATAAATAATTGACAAATTACAAGTATATGTCATGTAGATTGTTATAACTTGGATTACACACAAAACCTTATCATGACATGAAAAGTATCCAAGTAATGGAATTGTACAAAATCTAGCTATCACATGCGCATTTGCGAAAGTAACGCATCGGAAGTGTAATCTTTACGTTAAAGGTCACTTTGATCTGTTCAGACGAAAACCAATATACACTGGTATCAGATAAATTTTCAAAATGACATTGTATTAAGATTTTAATCAATCAGAATTCAAAGAATCTTAATCAATGGAATGATTAGAAATGCAAATAAGTCCACCTAATAAGTAAATATGTATTGTAAAATGTAAATTAACATAACATTTTATGTTTTCAAATCAATTAATTTTATTCAATACTATAGATTAAGCAAAAATACTTAATACTTTGAATTTGATATCAGTACAGATTTGAATTTCGTAAAGAGAAGAGAAATGCAAAATAATATAAAAAATAAAACTCCAATTGTTGAGATTATTAAAGATGTGTTAATATAATTTGAGGTGAATTTATTTTTGTTAAATTAAAGTATGAAATTTGTTTTATTCAGTTCACATTTTAATATAGCGATAAGTAATGCACATTGCACGTTTGAGAAAGTTTCAATTTAAATTGTACATGCATAAAAATTAATACTATCAACTAACTTTTAAAACTCAAAGAACAAGCACCCTTTACCAATTGAAAATGCTGCATTCTGATACATTGTCACTTCATTTAAACTATTTGAAAGAAATGTTTACTATATTTTAATCATTTATGATCAGCAATAATGATGATGAAACTACTTATGTAGCCTAAAACTCACATTTGATTCTTCTTTCTATTTAAAATAGACAATAATTATTTATCAATCTTTGAAAAAAATTACACCTGTGTTTGAAAGATAGTTTTCAAAAATGTTTATTCATATACATTTATCATATTTTATTATTTGCTATGTATCATTCACACAAGAAAATCCTATTACTACATTATTGAACACGGGTATAATTGAATATCAATTCATATATATTTCATGTAAATGTCTTGTAATCATAAAAATCCCAGGTAATAATTCTACAGGTATTTGAAATTTACATTCATTGATCGAGACGATTTGATCAATGATCGTTAAGTAACGAGGACTCCCGTTTGTCCCGCCTTTTATTAATGCACCATCGAACTTTTTTACTATTTCCGTTAAAATTAAAAAGTTTGAAAATTGAAAGAAAAATTGTCCCAATATACTGTAAAGCTTATAAAAGTTTGTGTTAATTGAAAAGTATAATTGCGGGGACAATTAAAAGCAAAAGTAATTGACCTTTTTTTACACGTGTGGATTTTGGTTGTATTTCGTAATCTGTGAAAAAAAGAAAAAAAAGTGCATTTATACAAAAGTTTATTGTGTCTATCAACTATACTTTCGATAAAAGAAGAAAAAGTAACGATTATTTATACAATTGGATTATTAATAGGATATTACTTTTTTTTTTAATAAACGGAATTACGTATACATATTGGGTAAGTCAAACTTTTATTTTTAATAAGTACCTATTCATTTTCAACTACATGTATTTAGCTCTCCCAGTATATTTAAAGAAATGCGAAGTTACAAATTGAAATTTTTCACTGAATCAAATAACAGTTTACTCCTTGGCTGAAATGTAATGCTTGGAAGACGAATTGATCGGTATTCCTATTTTGCGCTAAAACTGTTTATATAAATATTGATTGGAACTAATAAGCTAATTTTAATGACATGGTTTAATAGCTATGTATTCGATATATATCTTGACAATAGCTTTCTACGTTGTGATGATACTGTCGGTCAATTATCTGATGGTGCGATTATTTTAGTTCTGAAAGTTTAATTGCGGCCTAATTTGAGCTACTTTTGACTGAATTGTTGGAAGATACATTTTTTTTATTGTAACCAGACAGTCATTGTGAATCTTAATATTGATTTTCTGAGAGAAAAAAAAAATCGAAGGCAAAATAGGAAGCACTTATGCAGTTCCCTCTAACAATAAGTTTCAATTGATCATCGAAACAAAAATCGATATGGTCTTACCAAATAGTTGTTGTTTAGGGGTTCGTGAGGTAGTGTTGATAAATAATATGTTTCATGATTGCTAGAAAAAGAAATTGTTCATACACTTAAATAATATTTCCTTAAAACATGATACTCTAGTTAAGGTCGTATTCCAGACGTTCTTTGATCTTACTGGTCTACAATTGTACAGGTTGAAAAATCAGTACATTACAATTTATGACCTCTGTTTAGTTATCATCATTATATATATCTGATGCATATAACCATTTTTCTTTGGTATTCATTATGCCGAATTTGAATGAAGAAAACCAGTTTTGTAAATTAGCCATCGCGAGAAAACAAACGCATATTATTGGTTCCTTATCAACTAGGTGGGGCTATACATATACTACTCTGAACGTAACTGCGCAGTGTGCAGACATGCATAATACATAAAATCATTGGATTGAATTTTAGACTACGGGTCACTATTATCAAACAGATGCAAATAAGGAACATCGTAGTGTATCCTCAACAGTTTTAGATTAGCCCATACTTGTGTATTGTGCTATTCATACATGTATGAAATTTACAGAATCATCGGTTGTCCCTATATATTAGATTTCGCTTTTAATTAACTAACGTCCTTCTAGTTATTACTCAAGCACCACATCAACATGCAACAGAGAAACATTGGTTCTTTCCGTATAATTTTTGCAGTACAATAAGGATGGTACTTAACCTCATTATCCAGTTTAAGGCGATTGTCAGAGAGAAAGATATCGTCAGGATTTAATAACACTAACGGCAAACGAATTGTAAATTAACATAGAAGTTGTGGTCTTCGTTTAAGCGGTAATTGTATGTCTTACTAGACTCATTCATCTTAAGTCAAAACGATGATCAAGTCCACCCAGAAATAATTGTTGACTATTCATCATCGCTCCTTTTTTCTTATTTATCAAAACTAAAATAAGTAAAGTAAGTAGCATAGTTAACGAAATATCTTTTGTATGTTTAACAAGTAGTTGCCAACAGCCAAATTTTCCATCCTATTTATTCAACGGTCACAGCATGGGATGGCCATTGTCTGTCTTTTTATTAAATCGTAACTAATGCACTAAATTGGGTACATTCATCAAAAGTGTATCTGAACAACATTTTCAAGAGTTTCATAATCAATGCACGACAAGCTTATATATAAGGTTCTTTTTTTGTAATCCTTAGATGATAAATTATTATACAAAAAAGGATTTTAAAAACATTTGGAACTTCTAATGTTAATGGTGTCACCATAAGACGGGATGAGCCTAATAATTTCTCTCAAAAGATTGTTGTCCAATGTGATCAACCGTATATGATTACTATTTATTTATTTTCTTATTTATCAAAACTACAATAAGTAAAGTTAACGAAATATCTTTTGCATGTTTAACAAGTAGTTGCCAACAGCCAAATTTTCCATCCTATTTATTCAACGAGCCCAGCATTGGATGGCCATTGTCTGTCTTGTAATCAAATCGTAACTAATGCACTAAATTGGGTACATTCATCAAAAGAGTGACTGAACAACATTTTTTCATGATCAATGCACGAAAAGCTTTTATGTAAGGTTCTTTTTTTTGTAATCCTTAGATGATAAATTATTATACATAAAAACATTTGGAACTTCTAATATTAATGGTGTCACCATAAGACGGGATTAGCCTAATATTTTCTCTCAAAAGATTGTTGTCCAATGTGATCAACCGTATATATGATTCTAAAATATACAAAAAGCCATTAAAATGATATCTTATTTGTACGCTGTATGTTCATGACGAATTTAGAAAAATGTCCCTCATAAAACCACGTTATGGTACCTGGGTCGATTTTAAAAATATAAGACGAAATTCAAACATATTATAGATGTATTTAGAATTGCTGACATACGAGTCTTGAGCACATTGGAAATGTCTTAAGTTGATGTATAAGGATACTAGGTATTCCTACGTCATATATAAATTTTGTGCTTGCTGTGTGGTATCAGTGAGACAGCAAAAAAAAAAGAACAAACGAAAATAAGAGTTCGTTATATAGTATGCTCGCTGATTATGTCAAGCAGACATTTACTAACTACAACTTCACAACGCAAAACCATGACGTTTACATCATTTTAGTTGTTTTTATCAGTGTTTAAAATCAAAATGAAAATGAAGGGATTTAAATAAAAACAATGCACAGTTAAGAGTAGAAAATAAAATTAAAGGAACAAAAATGTAGTGTTTGTGTTTTACCTGACCATCCCGGTGTATTAGTACATTGAAATCGCCAATTATCAGTTGAGTAATTCGTCTACAGAATTTACTGATTCATCCGCACAATCAGTATATTGTCATACCTTACCTAAAAAAATGTTAGCAACAAAGATGTTTGTTGTTGATCCTGACACCCTTATTTTTTGTCAATTTGAACAATTGATCTTTTGATTATTGATTTTTTGTGGGTTTTGTGAAATTTTTTAATCTCAGATCGCATATATATGAACTTGAACTTGAACATATACACACAAATCAAATATTTAATTTGATTATGTTCTTGGACATATTCAAAAGAAAAAGGAATAGCAATTTAACTAAAAAGTTAATCAATCGAAAGATCTGGCAAATAATTTTTTCCAACTTCTTAACAAAGGCCAATGAACAAATAATTTCCTTTATCTGATAATGAGGCTAAATTTGCACAATACATTTTCAACCACTCTTAACCAGAATGTAGCTATTTTAAGACACCTATATAAAGGAACCAATCGTTCATAGATTTACCATTCCTAGTTAGTCATTCGAAGGTCTTGTTTTGTATGTACCGTATACCGTTTTATTTAACAAATCGATTAATCATAGCCATGCAGCATGTTCATATATGGCACCCATACCATTTACGTACTTAGGCTGAATATTATTGTTTGAATTGACATACGGATATACGATGCACGTATGATCTTGGTCCACATTGCACATCGAAGAATTGTTTGCATTGATATGAGGATATAAAATGCACGTATGAATTTGGGCCACATTGCTTATCGAAGATTTGTTTGCGCACCTTGATTTTAACGTATAATTTACAAAATTCACTATTAATCCAAAAAACAAATTTCAAATTAATGAAGGCATACTAGTAGTTTAAAAACATATAATTTTGACTATTCTTTTTATATTCCCTCATCTTTCTCGTCTTTTTTTTTTAAACAGAAAGTTATACGTTATGTATTTATGTATTTTTTATTTTTTTATTTTATTTTTTTATTGGGAAAGGGGGGGGGGGGGGGGGTCATACCTTATTGCTTGGTACATGTAGTTCGCTGATTCTTGGTGGGCTAATTATTAATCGATATCTTGAATGGTCGCTAGAAATTGGTGTTAGCCCGAGTCTGTTGCTTTATTTTATTTTTTTTTTAAATAGATAGTCAAATGTCAATCTAATTAAAAACCGATCTCTCATTGCTCCTGTTTCTGATATGTCGCGTGGGAGATATCAGAAACAGGAGCGATGAGAGATCGGTTTTTAATTAGATTGGCCAAATGTGCGACTAACATAATGTGTGTCGAAAAGCTATCTCAAGCATGTGCTATTGTAGAAATACTAGCATCGGAGTTGATTTAATATAAATGATAGATGGACTTAGTAAAAATAATAGAAATGCGGTGAATGTGTCAATGGTACAATAACCAAATAACCAAAAGACATCAACGTCAAAATACTTTTTAATAATAGCATCAACTTTAAAATATTTACTTCCAATATGTATTCAGGCACATTTTAGTCTTAGATGCATGATTTTTTGTACGTTGTTATTTGCTTTAACTGAGGCTAGCTGTCAGTAACTGCGAGTACTCTCAGATTTGTAATTTGTTGTCTTTATTGTTGTGGGGATGTATAAGTATCTGACATGTCAACTCTGTGTTTTGTTAGATGTATTTCTGCTTTGAACCTATCTGATGAGTTAAGCCCTTTTCATCTGATTTTAAAAGTTGTACTGTTACACCACTGTCCCAGTTTATGATGATGGTTGATGCCTCCAAACTAGTTTAATCCCGCCACATTATATGCGTGTCTGTCCCATTTGAAGTGCCTCTGAATGAGTGGTTGTTTGCTGATGTTTTTCACATTTTTCAGTTCACCGATTATTGTTATGCAAGATTTCCTTTTTTGTGCTGTTATACCACTGTCTCAAGTTAGCGTCATCCTTCTTATTTAACCCCACCACATTCTGTACGTACCTTTCCAAGTCCGGAGCCGGTTGTCGTTTGTTGCTGTATATCATATATGATTATCTATCATTATTTTGTACATAATTCAGGTTTTGAATTGTTTTACATTTGTCATTTCGGGCCCTTAAATATCTGACTATGTGGTATGGGATTACCTGATTGTTGAAGGCCGTATGGTAAAGTTATTAATTTCATGTCATTTGGTCATATTTTACAATAATCAATCGCATTTAATATAATATTATGATTGAAAGCACTAGACTGATTTAGTAACATAACATATCACCTAATAGAAACATGCACTAGGACCTAGTGTTGTTATATTAAACTTCTTTTGCTGTAGCATGTATGTAATAAAACATAAACGGTACCAATTGTTATACATCAGATGCGCATTTCGGCAGTTGAAGTCTTTGCAAGATGCTGGATGCATGTATATTTAAACATCCAAAATCTTATATAAATGTTAAACAACGCATCAAATCGAAAGCACACAATTTACTATCTTATTATCATCTCTACACAACACATTATTTTACAGAAACAATTAACTATATTCCTCCAATATTGTTTCAGACAGTGGTCAAATTAAGGCGCCACTTATCCAACAACCTTTGATACAAACTTTATCACATGTACCCAGTAAAAGCTTTAATTTGTTAACAATCACGAAAATACGTTTAATTATCACAAACATAAATCAATACAAAACGATACGAGATGAATAAAATAATTGTAAATAAATATTAACCGAAAACGGGTGTAATCTGAGGTGAAATTTACAATGTTGTGATTGGTCGCAATGTGCGAGATATAATTTGAACTTTCAGTGAGGGCAAATTGCATATTAAAAAAGTTTTATGGAATATTCTTGAATTTTTTGAAGGGTATTTATTTATTTTTTAAGTAGATGGGAGTTCTGTTGAATTCATTTTCAAATTCTGTGGTCTTTCATTACCGGTTATAATGAATGTTATTGTTATCGACTTAATTACGATATATGAAATTACACCTACAATGTATGAATAGGTCCGAAGGGACGCCGTGGCTACAAGTGAGTGGTGTCGGCATGACAAATCTTTCCTTTAACAATAATATAGTTGAACAAGCAAAAACACAAAAAAAAATGTTAAACTCGAACCAGGTATAATCCACCGTTTCTACATACGGAAATGCCTAAACCAAATAAGGACTATATGACAGTTGTTTTCCATTGGCTAAATTGTTTGAGCTCTTAATTTTGCCATTTGATAACGGACTTTCCGATTTGAATTTTTCTTGGAAATAGGTATTTTTGTCAATTTACCTTTTCTAGCTAGCTAAACCTCTCACTTGTATGACAGTTGCATAAAATTTCAATATATTGCCAACGATGTGTGGACAAAACAAACAGACATAATAGGTAAAAATGTCCAAAATGTGAATATTCGTAAAATAAATCACGTCCTGGAATCGCGAGCTCATATGCAATACCAAGGTTTTGCAAAGGTCAAAATATAGTGGTTTGTGACAAATTTTCAAAACTGATATGCCCTGAACCTTTCAGAGTTTTAAAATTATAAGTTATGTCTCTATGAGATGAAACATGAAAATCATATCTAGGAATCAGGAAAGGTAAACAAAACGAAATATATATGAATATGTGTGAATTAACAAGTTGTTAATGTCTGTGTCATATTGGTCTTTTGTGGATAGTTGTCTCATTGGCAATCATACCACATCTTCTTTTTTATAAAGTATACCATATACCATATGTGTGGTTTTTACTTTGAATATAAATGCAGATAAATATGATATATATATACAAGTATACTACTGAAAATAAGTTTAGTAACACATCTTCTGACTAATAATAAAGTAAAACAAAATTTCGATTTATTATTTTTCAACAGAGACAGTTGTAGTATATGTCTCCGGTTTCAAGAATGTATTTTCTTAATCATTTTTGTATTTCAATAGTTATTGTTCACATTTAAGACAGCTAACTTTGTGGGTAGGGGTACAAATTGTATGTTACAATTTCAATAATTGTTAACACATTAAGGTCACGAAATGGTAAATCTGATGAAATAATTGATTGCATATGAACAGAAACTAACGTTTCCCAAGGTTTTGATCATGCTTTTCAGTTTTCCTCTTTCATCAATAGTGTCCTGAACATCCTATTAACATCTTTTAGAATATATATGCTGTTAATTTTAGATTTTATTGAAAATTTTTTACAAAGATATGGACACCAAAGTTTGACCCATATTTATCTCAGTGTTAGTGCTGCAAAACTTTCTTTCCGTAGTATACATGAAGAATTACAAAAATATTTGCCACTTCATCCAGCGTTGGTTGACATTTTATCCGAAATTTTTGACTTTTCAAACCACAATGCCTGTTATGCCTTCTTACTTTTTTACAATCGAACAACTGAATGTCAATAGAGAAGAAAAAAAGTTGTATGCTAAAACATTTTTGTTCTTTCTTTTTGACGTTATCGGAAATGGTTGCCTGTTTCCTCCCATCAAGATGGCAAAACCAGAGATCAGCACCGTCAATAAACATGTTTATTCCATATTGATAAAACTTTAGTAGGTTTTTCTATATGAATGGGATTTTGAATAAATAAGCATATTCACCTGTGGAAAAAGGATATTCACCGCGCATAACGTTTGCGTGCATTTACCTGCACTATTTTGGTAAAAAAAAAACGATTGATGTACAATTGGTTTTGGTTAATAATTACCATTACATACATTTCTCTCGGAATATAAAATAAAACAATTACTGTCTTTTGTTTCGGTAAATATGTGGTTTAATTGACTTTTGAAAAACTGATCAGTTTTTCAAAAGTCAATAAAACTACACATTTACCTCATCAAAAGACAGTAATTGTATAATATCCAATTGGATTTCGAACAATGAAAATCCAAGATTAAGTGGACCACAAAATATGGCTAATGATTGCAGCGAAATAAAAGAAAAATCTACATAGAAATATGGACACTAAGTTGATCCACCATATGCGTAGATTATTTTTTCCAAAGATTTATTTATGACAAAACAACATTACTTTAGGATATTTTAAATTATTCAGTTTGACTCAGCATGCACGATATCTATAATAGGATATACTTTACAATCAACATGATCAATTACAACAGAAAGCGACGAAATTTATGTAATTTGTCTCAAATGCACTTTCATTGTATTATAATAGATACTCGTTTAATCTTTTTTTAAAGAAACATTATTTCATAATATACAAATTCTGAATAATGACGATACTGTTTCTTTGAATGTAATTTAAGGATAAGTCATTTCTAAAGAGAAAAAAGAAAGAAAAACGGTTAATTAATGGTTCATAGGTTTCACATTGCCTGACTGATTTCTGGTATGTAACACTAGATGAAAAAAAGAAGCATTCATTCATGTTTGCATATTATACTTTGCATATGATCAACTACTGTATTGGTGTTATTGGTCCATGACCGTTAGTTCAAAAACTTTCGAAAGATATATTTGTTTAAATGATATACCTTTTCTTCAGCTTTCCTTCTCCTTTTTCCTGTTGAAAAAACATATATGATGTGGCTTTTATGAAAATGCGCTAAGGAAACTAGGGTTTACAACGCGTTTAGAAATGGCATTGAAACAGTATTATAATCAAAGGACTGTTAAGTTGCATAAGTAAAAAAAAAATATACCGTTATAAATCAAAAGCCTCATTTCATAACATATTGTTCACAAATTGTCATGACTTGTGTGCTGATATTCAAATATGTTAGCTTTCTCTTTTTCAGTCGTAGAAATCATATGAAGAGGCCGGTTTATTTTATTTCCGGGTTTATCAAACGCATCAATATCTCATTGATATTTTAATCCATATGAACTTAATAAATCCACCTTATTTCAAGGACATTTTAGTCAATATGCACGCTCTGCTACAGTTACACAGAACTAAATATGTTCTGCATTATCATTAATAATCACGAAACCATGAAATAGGCTTGATGATCTATACTTGTAAAAAATTATCTAATATCAGTCAATTCCATGGTTGACATGGTTAATCGACATTTCTAGCTATAAAAAAAACACATTTCATACACGAATGAACACGAAAGCCGTATGTATATATAGTGTATGCTGAATTAGCATGCCATATGAAGCGTTTCTACACCAAAACGTGTGTAATTGGTCGAGGACAACCAAATAGCATTGCCGGTCACGACTATCTACAAATTTGCTGATAATATAAAAAAAAGGAGGATAGTTAAGTGAAATATTTAGGAACTTCAAATAAAGCTTGGATCTGATGTTAAAATATGAAATCTTAAATAATTAAATGAGTTATAGATGTTTTTTTCCACAATTTTACTAAAGGGTAACAAAGAAGACTTTGCATGTCGGAACATTCATAAAACAGTTAACAATTGGTATTTATTTTTTTTAAATATGTATGTCAATCAGACACATCTGAGTCCTTAGACACCGACGTGCTGGATCAGTTCCCTACAAGATGTAAGAGAGGGGCAATACCTTTTTATGTAAATCTGTTTTGGTCCTTTTCAAGTTGTTGTTAACTGTTATCTGAGATAAATTTAAACTGTTAACTGTTTTCAACTCACTGCGTTAACTGCATTTTTGCATTTGTTGTTACCTGTTTTTGCCAAAATCGAGGTGTTGTTAACATGTTAATGGACCCTTGAGGTGTTGTTAACATGTTAATGGACACCCTATTCCCCCCCCCCCCACACACACACCACCACCACCACCACCACCACCCCCATCCCCTTATGTAATGCTGTGAGAAACAAATAATACATTAGAATGAGTAAACAAATACAAAGTAGTTTGATGCAGGATTTCAACAAGATATAAACGAATACTGTAAAGAATTGTGAGCTTTAAAAATAAAGTGCATTTTAAAATTATGATAATGGCCTTACTATCAATAAACATTAATTTAGTTTATGTATAATACACAAATTAATTTACATCAGCAATAACACAGTTTAGGATTTACGCATGGTAAATTTAAATGTACTTAAATTTGGAAAAGAATCGAAATATTAACTACCAGTCCTTACACGTTACACTGCTTAACATATATATATTTTTTTTATTATTTTCCAATACAGAAAAGATCTTACCGAATAAAACACTTCACTGACGTTGCCTTGAATATACATTTGTGGTTAAGCTCAAATAAATAGGTCATCTTAATATATTATCATTGGTTAGTCTAAACCATATTTACTCGGTTGATTTGGTACAACTCTTTGAGAGGAGGGAAAAACAGCAAGTCCATCGTTTTCTCTGTAATGTTGGTCCATAAACTAAAATTAATTCAATGGTACACTAACTAGCAAATCATACAAAGAAGAAATAGAATATTCTGGGGTTTTTCTTACTTTGGGTGTTTATTGGTTTTGAGTGTCACTGATCATTATTATGTCTAGACGATTTGACTGAAAAGTCATAAAAAAACATGATACAAATGTTACCAACTGTATACCAAGCGATAAAATTATTTCGCTCTTGTGTAACCTTAGATCTGGTTTTGTTAATGTTGCAGTCTCATTAAATTGTACCTAATATCTCATTTTACTATTAAAGATACTGTTTTTACACAAATGTATTATTATAAATATTGAAATATATTGAGTTGTGACGCACAGATAACCGTTTCTTTGGTAGAATTTCACACAGTTATGTAAACAAAATTTCGCAATTATGTAGGAACTAATGCAATACGTAATAAAATGTTATATATCCTATTAAAGGTCCATGCATTAAAATTAATACAATTGTACTATAACTAGCAAATTATACAAAGAAGAAATAGAATATTCTTGATTTTTTTCTAACTTGTGGTGTTTATGGGTTTTGAGTTGCATTGCTCATTATTTTGTCTAGACGATTTGACTGAAAAACCATAAAAATACATTATGATATAAATGTCTCCAGCTGTATGTTACTCTGCGACTACATGCACTGCATACGACACAGGAATGCTACTACGTACATTTGTATAATATATAACACTATGGGTATCTTAGGTGACAATGTGTAAGTAAAAAGTTTCTAAAAGTTAAGAAAAAAACACAGACAAACAGATAAATCTATGCAATAAAAACAATTAAAGTATGAGCATCACATACCGATTCAAAAACAAGGTTTACTCAGGTTATCCTGATTTAAAGACGATCTTGTAGCGGGATTGTCAAACATCATTTTTTAACATAAATAAGGCCGTTAGTTTTCTCGTTTGAATTGTTTTACATTGTCTTATCGGGGCCTATTATAGCTGACTATGCGATATGGGCTTTGGTCATTGTTGAAGGCCGTACGGTGACCTATAGTTGTTAATGTCTGTGTCATTTTGGTCTTTTGTGGATAGTTGTCTCATTGGCAATCATACCACATCTTCTTTTTTATATATAAGATGGTTTGTAACAATATAAAGCAACATCAGGTTATATATTACCACCATGTCAAATGTTCCTAGTATAACAAAACGTCATGCATCGTTGTACTATCTACACAGTAGCTGCTGCTGCGGTTTTTAGACATGATTAAAATGATACGTCAATACTACAAAATTTTAAAGTCAAATGGTTGATTTTTTTTACAATAAACTCGTGGTAGTACCGTTTAGTTATTAAATAAAATTCTTTCTAACACTTACACGATTATATTGCATCGTTATTCGAACATTGTTTAAACCAAATATACGATAATGTATAACCTTGCATCTTGGGTTTTATTATGTGGATTGCGGTCTCGTTAACTTGCACCCAATATCTCATTTTACTATTAAAGATACTAATTTTAAACAAATGTATTATTATAAAATTGAAATATGCTGAGTTGTGACTCACAGATGACCGTTTCTTTGGTAGAACTTCCCACAGTTATGTAGGAATTAATGGAACATCTAATAATTGTAATATATTCTATATTACATGTTATGTAGCATAATACATATTTGTACGTATATGAATTAGATTGTTGTAAAATTGAAATTAAAACGTATTTCCATTAACAAATTTATTGACTGAAGGGATATTATCAAATCAATGATCAATAAATTGTATTGCTCTAATAATCAATGAGTGTTACACATCAAAAAGTAGTTAACTTAGCGTTATTTCACATCAGTTCTATTGGAAACAATACAAATGGTGTAACCACAGAAATTGAATTTTCGATAAGGTGTAACAGTGAAATTGACATTTTATAGATTTATTAAAGTTTTTACGTGACTTTTCTGATTAGAAGGAGGTTTGAAATGTATTTTGATACTTTGAAAATCATTGGTTATAATAAACTTCTGAAAGATTAGAATGATCTTTGAGCAATAACGGTTTAGTGTATTTATGCGGGTCACTGGGTACATGTCATAGAATTCGCCAATCATTTCGTAAACGTGATATACTAACAGGACGTATTCATATTGCATGCACAAACCTTTTTATGATGTGTTTGTATAATTTTTTTTTATTGAAGTCGTTAGTGGGCGCATGAATCAAGCTTGATTTGAACAACCAAAAAAAAAACGTGATTGATCTGTCCTTATACAACTTGACACAACCAGATAACACTATTGTCCTTTCAAAACGTTTTGAAATAATGTTGGTTTTTTTTTCAAAATCATTTCCTTATCTCCCTTGTAATTTGATTGTTTTTGAAAACCCTAATTTTTTGGTGGTTTCGAGATCAGATTTCACAGACAAAATTACTTCTTGTATAACATTCATCCTTATCAATTGCGTGGTCTAAGTAGTTACTGTTGTAATCACTAGCTAGTCAACACTGAGTTTGTGAGTTTAAACCCCTCTCTTCCGTGTGCACTCGACTCACTCTTAATCGACTAGGATTGTCAGTTTTCTTACCGAAGGTTTTTCTCCGGGCACTCCTGCTTCGTCCAACAATAAAAATTGGCCGCCACGTAATAGCCCCAAAACGGTGCTTAAAAGTGGTTTTAAAAACACAAAAAAATCAAAATCAAAATCTTTAGCAATTGCTATCTAATCTGATGTACTTTCATTATTTGTATATCTAGTATTGGTACATCGATACGTTATTGAACAGACGTATTCGGCAAAATTCAACTGTTGGATGTTTCTTATCAACTTTAACAATATTTACTCTAAAAGTATTTCCAACAAAAAAGATATTAAAAATGATAATAGTAGTGTTGGTTTGAGTACCGCTCTCATTCGTTATTCTAAAATATTTAGTAAGTTTATTTTTCGGGTTTATGCAAGATGTCTAAATATTTATGGAACAACGATGATGATTATTTAGTCACTGTCTTAGTTTGCTATTTTGAATGAAGAATGATTCCTGTGAAATGCAATGAAACAAAGCCAAGTTTATAGGTTACGCCTTATGCATGTCTCTGCTATACTTGTACCATTTTGTAATATTTAACAGAACTATTACCTTTAATTTACCTTTAAAGCATCGGACATTTTAAATTAAGTTACAAAAATGTTTCTGTCGATCGATCATTACTCTTTTGATATTCCATAGTAACAACCATAAACACTCATCAAAAGTCTATAAACTAGCCTATAATCCGTATAAGGCTTGTGTTATCTGCTGTGGTATTCAAGCTAAAACGTGTTAAATAGGCACTAAATGGGATATGTCACAACAATACTAGCTACAATGCGTGTTAATGTTCAGATTACCAGTCATCAACCTCAGTTAATATAAGATCACATCAAAGATTACAGGACAAACGTCGTATATCAACTTGAAATGTTATTTAGATTTGATTCACGAAAGCATTTTAGGACAGAATGGTATACAGATTCAAACATTTTTCGCGATGTCAATACCAGAGAAGTGTATTAATTATGCTGTGCTAAGTTTATACTGAGAGAGTTTATCCCTGTCCTAAGTCAGGAATCTGATGTTCAGTAGTTGTCGTTTGTTTATGTGGCTAATATATGTCACGGTCTCGTTTTTCGCTTTATATATAGATAGGACCGTTGCTTTTCCCGTTTGAATGGTTATTCATATTCATTTGTGGGGCCCTTATAACTTGCTGTTTGGTGTGAGCCAAGGCTCCGTGTTGAAGACCGTACTTTGACATATAATGGTTTACTTTTACAAAGTGTGACTTGGATGAAGAGTTGTCTCATTGGCACTCATACCACATCTTCTTATATCTATTGCAGTGTTCATGTATACTAGTAACAGGCTCTCAGATATTACCCTACTGAGTGACGTTGCAATAATGCAATACTATTATCTGCAATCGCCTATTGAAATTGAGAATTATATCATAGACCCTTACTGCGGACTATTAACATTAATTTATTTGTTTTTTTTAAAGGATGCCTTTAATCCGTCTACCTTAACAATTTATTCACTAATAATAGTTATATTTTATACACCTACTAAGAAAGAGAATCGTAACAAGACATTACATTTATCATTCAAGAGATCGTTTTTTCATTAATCGAAGTCATTTGCATTTTAGTTACATGCAATTCAATTCTTAAACATTAAAGAACAGGATATCTTTTTTGTACATATTGTTTAATATAATTTTATAAAAAAAACAAGTTACTACTATTTTGTATCATATATATATGCATATTTTTTGGAATGATGAAAATGCATTTTATCATTTATTTAAAGTTCAGTATTTATTACAATTCCTATTATATAGGCTGTTATATAATTCATAACGGAAATATTCATTTATGTGGAAATTTAAAGTAGTATTTTACGACTATTTTATGATAGTTAGACTATTGCAAGTACATGTACCTACCTGAGATGATAAACATTCAGTTATGTGTAGTCATCATTATTTTGTAAATCAACTGGGAACAAAAACCTAGCCAACAGTATTTAGATTCTCACAATTTCACAGGCAAATGCTAGTCTAACACGAGTCAAGCGTATATTTTATTTTATATGGTCACGCTGGTATTGCGCCATCAGTTCAAAAGCCTGTATAGCTTGCTGTTCGGTGTGAGCCAAGGCTCCGTATTGAAGACCGTACCTTGACCTATAATGGTTTACTATGGAACGCCGTAGCTGCCTTATGTGTACTTGTTTTTAGATACGCTTATACTTTTCAATATATGCACATAGTTTTTCTATATATGCACATACTTTTTCTCTATATGCACATAGTTTACTTTATATGTACATAGTTTACTTTATATGCACATAGTTTTTCTATATATGCACATAGTTTTTCTATATATGCACATAGTTTTACTATATATGCACATACTTTTTCTCTATACGCACATACTTGTTCTCTATATGCACATAGTTTACTTTATATGCACATAGTTTTTCTCTATATGCACATCTGTTACTTATTCGTTTTTAATGCGCGGAGTATACGGTTGCACTTTGAATTAAATCGTTTTTCAATTGTGTTCATGTCTCTGGTGGTAACAATGTGTTCTTACAGATGAAATGACCCTATAAGCGCGATTGCAACCGTTCCAGTGCTCGGTTAATACCCTGTTACTTATTCACTTATAATACGTTTGTTGTACGTTGCACCTTTAAAAAAAAATCAATTGTGCCCATGTTTTCTTGTTGTAACAATGTGTTCTTAGAGATGAAATGACCCTATTAGCGGGCGCATGTACCCGTTCCAGCGCTCGGTTGACACCCTGTTATCTATTCGTTACCTATTCACTTATAATACGTTTGTTGTACGTTGCACCTTTTAGAAAAGGATTTTCAATTGTGTTCATGTCTCTAGATCTGGTGGTAACAATGTGATCTTAGAGATTGAATGACCCTATTAGCGCGTATGTACCCGTTCCAGCGCTCGGTTAATACCCTGTTACCTATTTGTTACCTATTCGTTACCTATTCACTTATAATACGTTTGTTGTACATTGCACCTTTTAGAAAAGGATTTTCAATTACGTCCATGCCTCAGGTGGTAACAATGTGTTCTTAGAGATGAAATAACCCTATTACTGCGTATGTACCCGTTCCAGCGCTCGGTTAATACCCTGTTACCTATTCGTTACTTATTCGCTTATAATACGTTTGTAATACTTTTTATGTGTAGTGTAGTATGTTCAGACTTATTTTTGTTTGTACGTTTTGGATGATTTTGTTTAAATATTCCATGTGTAATGGCAGTGTAAACATTCAGAGTTTGAATTTATTAGAATAGTAAATTTAACATTTAAGAGAAAGCTGTACTTGTCACAAAGCTGCCACCAAAAAATAGGGACATTGCTTTAATCTACAATTTTCTATGACAATGATAAATGTTCATTAAGAAGAGCAAATTTTTATCTTTTATTCATCATATTTGATTTTCAACCATATTTGTCAGGGTTCTCCAAGGAAAATATGTGCAAAAGCAGAAACATGTAAATACTTAAATTTTATATAACAGGTAACAGGTTATTTACCGAGCGCTGGAACGGGTACATGCGTGCTAATAGGGTAATTTCATCTCTAAGAACACATTGTTACCACAAGAGACATGGACAAAATTGAAAATCCTTTTCTAAAAGGTGCAACGTACAACAAACGTATTAAAAGTGAATAAGTAACATGGTATTAACAGAGCGCTGGAACTGGTGCATGCGCGCTAATAGGGTCATTTCATCTCTTAGAAAACATTATTACCACCAGAGATATGAACTTAATTGAAAATCCTTTTCTAAAAGGTTCTACGTACAACAAACGTATTATAAGTGAATAGGTAACAGGGTATTAACCGAGCGCTGGAACGGGTACATGCGCGCTAATAGGGTAATTTCATTTTTTAAAACACAGTGTTACCATCAAAGACACGGACACAATTGAAAATCCTTTTCTAAAAGGTGCAACGTACAACAAACGCATTATCAGTGAATAGGTAACGAATAGGTAACAGGTTAATTACCGAGCGCTGGAACGGTTACATGCGCGCTAATAGGGTCATTTCATCTCTAAGAACACATTGTTACACCAAGAGACATGGGCACAATTGAATTTTTTTTTTAAAAGGTGCAACGTACAACAAACGTATTATAAGTGAATAAGTAACAGGGTATTAACCGAGCACTGGAACGGTTGCAATCGCGCTTATAGGGTCATTTCATCTGTAAGAACACATTGTTACCACCAGAGACATGAACACAATTGAAAAACGATTTAATTCAAAGTGCAACCGTATACTCCGCGCATTAAAAACGAATAAGTAACAGATGTGCATATAGAGAAAAACTATGTGCATATAAAGTAAACTATGTGCATATAGAGAACAAGTATGTGCGTATAGAGAAAAAGTATGTGCATATATAGTAAAACTATGTGCATATATAGAAAAACTATGTGCATATATAGAAAAACTATGTGCATATAAAGTAAACTATGTGCATATAAAGTAAACTATGTGCATATAGAGAAAAAGTATGTGCATATATAGAAAAACTATGTGCATATATTGAAAAGTATAAGCGTATCTAAAAACAAGTACACATAAGGCAGCTACGGCGTTCCATAGTTTACATTTATAAATAATGACTTGGATGGAGCTAGAGTTGTCTCATTGGCACTCATACCACATCTTCCTATATCTATATACAATGAGAATGTTGCTAATTGATTTCATGCATTGTGTCACAGTTAAATGAAAAATCCTCTCTTTCATCATAAATTTTTGTATAAAGCTTCCCGTTAAAGATATAGATATCAAGATCGAGGAAAGGGCAGTGATCATTGTTAGTATTAGCTTTATTCAAAGTCAGTTTTGCAATATGTAAAAGTGTTACTAAAGTATGAATCAGATGTTGTTTCGATGGGTCTTTGCTGATTTTAGTCACATATTGTAACTCGTAACACTTCAAGACTACAATTAAAAGTTCCAATGCTAGAACATTTGACAAATATCTAAAACATGATAAGATTGACCAAAAAGTATGGCATCATATACTACCGTACGAAGTAGTTCCTTGTTCGTAATATCCCAGAACACTAAATTTATTTTATTATTTCCCTTTGATGGGGCATGATTCTTCATTTACCTTTGTTTATTATCCATGTTTAGATGGGGACTTTCCCTTGTTACCATCTTATCTCAAGTTTTTTTCAATTCGCTCGTGTACGTATTTGATTGTAACGAAAGAAATATCTACTGTAAAATTATTACTCTAGGGATTTCGATATCACATTCTAATAAAAAAAAAATACTAAATTTTATCATCGATACAAGGACATTATTCGTAAATATAAAGCAACATGCAGACATCTTATACGTTCTGGTATTTCACATCCAGTCTTTTATTGTAATATTATTTACAAAGCAGAAAAATGTCGGCATTCACCTCAAAAGCTAATCAAACTTTAAAACAGACTTAGTAAAAAGGGATATAGTCACATATACGATACTGTTGCCAGGTCAATAAGGATGGCATATTTTGGTATTAATATTGATTCACTCATAGGGTCTTAGCATAGGAAATAAACGCATTTATTCTAATTCCAGTTGTTGGCATGATACGGGTAATGTCATTTTTTATGATGGTATGATACTAAAACCCCTAACGGGAGGACCTGTGCTTGATTTTTATATGACATAATCTTTCAATCAGTTTAATTGAGGTCTGGAGCTAGCATGTCATTAATTGCTAGTAGTCCTTTGTTCATTTATGTATCATTGTCATTTTGCTTGGTTTCATGGGTTGCCTATTCTGACTTCGGACTCGGACTTCTTTTAAACTGAGTTTTACAGTGTTTGCTTCTTGTTGTGTGTTTATTTATTCTACATTGACTAGAGGTTTAGGGGGATGGTTGAGATGTCACAAAACATTACAACGCCGCATGTTTGCACCTGTTCAAAGTCAAAAGCCTCTCTCTCGCCTTAGTAAGTCTTTAGGGTTTTTTAATTTAAGTTCATTTATATATTTATTTTAGTTTAGTATGACGTCCAATTTTCACTGAACCTGTTTACATTTAATTTTATAAATATAATCTAGAGAAAATCATTTCCCGCCAAATTTTCAATTTGATTATATCTTTAAAACAACGACAAGTTCCGTTATTTATATAATATCAATTTTTAACAGTGTTTTGAAAATGCTTGTAATTTGGAGCAGCGGAGCGAACATCCTTAAACGGTATTTCATGTAATAAGGAGGGGGTATACAATATTAGTAAAATAAATCTGTTCAAATTACGCAATATTCAAACGATTTTTTGTAGGCATTGAATGTTTAACAAGTCCATTTGTAGAATGTGTTCATATTAAGAAGTTAATTTAAATTCTTACATGCAATAATATTTCAATACACCATTTATCTGCCACGATACTAATGACTTAATGCTTTAGCATGTTGATCGCTCGCTATAAAAACCACGAAATTGCTTTATGAAAGGCTTGTTGCTTTTTTTATTAGTTGCATTAAGTAATTTACTTTGCCTGACAGATTATCATTCGCATATCAATAATCCAAGTCTATTGATACTTTCTAATGAAACTTTTGTCAAAACAAGTCATGACAGAAGGTTGTTAACCATGTTTTGAACAATTTAATTAATCTCTAAACAAAACGAAATACGCCAACACCCAAATGTTTTCAAGACTATAACCAAAACACGAAAGTTTACCGTGTAAAATTTTGTCATGTATATTATGCATGTGTGAGGAGTCAAAAAGGTGTACTCTTTATTACGAAGACCAAGAAAATGAACCCAATGTAAAATCGTGGACATGGTTAAAAATCGTGAACACGGATAAGTAAGTCGTGGGCAGGAATGAGTAACGCGTGGCAATGACTTAGTAATGCGTGGCCTCGGCTTATACTTTTTTCTAGAGCATAGAATTTCCCTAATAAGCTTTCATATGTACAACTCTAAACGAGAGATTATTTGAAAATCAAATTAAAATTCATATTTTTATAATTTCTTACTGAAATAATTTTTAAAGGTCTTCAATCCCAGAATACGCCATTCAGTGTTGGCTAAAGCGTTGGTAAAAGTGATTATTATCTATACAAATAAACACAAAATCTGTATTTATAGATAAAGTTTCCTCGTTGTCAAAGAAAGGAATTTCCGGACAACTGTTCAAGTGTTCGATTTTATTAATAATTTATAAATGAACAAATGATATCTTACTATTTCGGTTTCTGAACATTGTCATCTTGATTTCCCATGTAACAGTAATTCGATAGTTAATAACATAAAACATTTAGTAGGTGTTAACGAATTCTGGAGATTACATTCAAGTTATGACAGGACATATGAATAGACCAATATTATATATCAAGAAATACTTAAATCAATATGTGAACATCATAAGAACACAAGAGGAAACTATCATATTGCAAATTATAAGTGTGTGAAGTTGACATGCAATGTAGACGTTATTTTAGGATTAGACCAAAAGTAGCAAAGAAGAATCTCAAAAACATGTAAAAGAGGGGTGAAAGATACCAGAGGGATATTCAATCTCATAGATCGAAAATAATTTGATAAGCAATGGCTAACAATGAAAAAGAGAAACTGAAAAATAACTGTACACCAGACACAACAGGGGCGGATCCAGCCATTTTAAAATGGGGGGTTCCCAACCCAGGACAAAAAAGGGGGTTCCAACTATATGTCCCCATTCAAATACATTGATCGTCCAAAAAAAAGGGGGGTTCCATCCCCCGAAACCATCCCCCTGGATCCGCCAATGCACAACATAGAAAACTAAAGACTTAGTAACAAGAACCCCACCAAAAAGTAGGGATGATCTCAGGTGCTCCGGAAGAGTTAAAAATATCAACAATCAAAGAAGCAAGTTGAAAGCATATTTTGACCTATAGCGTTTTTCCAAATATTCCTTATACATTATAAGTTCACGTCCTTGAGTAATTCTTGTCGCGTGAAACGTTTTAAGGGTGCAATGTACAACGCCAAAAAATATAATAAGTTAATAATTGCTTTAATGAAAATTATTTCAATAAATATACAAAAACCTCCAACGAGGAAGCAATGTATGTTATTGGACAAAGTAAATATTAAGAAATTACAAAACTTGCAATTCATAAACTTATTTCCTTTGGCATGTTTTATATTAATAATGGAATTCCTAATTCATATTTTAAAATTGACAATTGGTATTAGTTCAAATAGTGAAGTTATGGCAATCATAACTTATTGTCCTTGTCCCATAACAATGATCTCCGATGACAATACAAGATTTAGACCGAATTATTGACAGACCCATTGTCAAAATATTTTTTGTTCAAATATTTAATGATTTATTTTTATTTTGTTCTTTCGAAATAATTTTATATCAATTATGAAATCAAACACGACTCCGATGATTTTGTTTAAACGTATTCTTCTGATATTTCACTTGGGACAATATTTCAGTTATCAAATGTTTTACATATTTGAGTGAATAATTTTCTATTTACGGACACACAAATTAACGTTGCACTTATCACTAGAAGAGATCGTAGTTAATGTTTATTTTTTATATAACTCGTCGCTGTTTTTTTTAGCAATTCAGGAGATGTAATGAATATAAGACATAATGCATTGACCATTGTATTTTTCAAGCAAAAACAATACAGATAATTGCACCAAAATTCACAAAATCAAAAATGTACAACATATTTGAAGCATGCATGAACTTTGAGACCGCTTTTCTAATTTGTATTCACTAGACAAATCATGTACAGAATGTCGACCAAATAACGGGTCCGGATAATCACATATTTATTTCTTATTAATACTGACCCTTTTTAGAATAATTAAGAAAAAAATGCTTGTTAAAAAAATGTAATGCATTGTAAGTTCCTCTATAATACTTCAAATATGTCTACAGTATTAATTTTAATTCTTCATTTTATTCATCTTTTGAGACGATTACATACTGAACACGTTCGTTTCTTTTGTCCAGCATAACGTGAACAATGACCGTTAAACCTACTTGTCTATTGGGGTGTTAAGCGTTTTTAAATTGTATTTATCATACACAAATACATGTTTATCATACACAAATACATGTATGATCTCGATTGATAAGTTCGTCCATTAATTAAACTTTGCACTTCATACAGGAAATTCTTAGGACGAAAGAAAAGACGTTAGCATTATCCTTAAACTATACTTTCCGCTATATAAATCATCTCACTAGATAATTCTAAATTTGTTGACTATATTGAACGCATCTATCCCACGTAGAGATAAAAAATACAACAGATACATCTAAGTCTGCCTCATATCTTGACTTATATCCAGAACTTGACAATAAGGGTCGTTTGAAAACAAACCTTTACGACAAAAGAGATGATTTCAGCTTCCCAATTGTAAACTTTCCATATCTATGTAGCAACATTCCAGCAGCGCCTGCATACGGAGTATATATCTCCCAATTGATACGATATCCCTGGGCTTGTATTTCCTATCATGATTTCCTTGATAGTGGGTTGCTGTTCACAAGGAAGTTATTAAACCAAGAGTTCCAAATGGTGGAGTTGAAATCATCCCTTCGTAAATTTAACGGACGCCATCACGAGTTGGTCGACCGTTATGGAATATCCGTTTCACAAATTATATCTATGTCGTAACAACAATCCCGTTCCCTTTTCACGAATGTGACCTACCGAATTAGACTACTTACCGGATTTGGAATAACATGAGCCACATGATGGGTGCATGCGTCCGAAGTGCTTTCCTGGAATTACCTTCAGTCTTTTACTTACTTTGTTTTTTTTAAGCAGAGAAGCGAACATACTTGCGACCATGACTGACTATGTCACATAGACTGAAGAACACATCTTTTCGCAGATAATAAAAAAGAAAGATAAAGTTTGTCTCCATCTGGTATAAAAATTAGTAGAGAAACAGAATCCATACAGAATCTTATGTAATACGATATTTCTCCACTCTCAACAAGCCTAGAAATTTTTAACGTATCAAGTTAACTGTAAGATTAGAGAAATATCGTATCCCGCTTGATGTAGTGGTATGATCTATCTTTTTATTAGTAGAGGTAAAACATGCAATGTCTAAGACAGTCTGAATATGTCTTGACTTCCAACATTTAGTTATATAACTAAAATCTTAGATATGCGATGCAAATATATATCTTACTAGATTGTCTCGTTGCACCTGACGCAGTATCCTAAATCTAGCTTGACCAGTGGAAAATACGAATGATTTTGGTTTTAACTTGGAAATGACGCCTTGGATGGGGTTCGAAATAGATATATTACACACAAGATTTATATTGAAACAATTTCGAAGTTAAAATGACTCAGGTTCAGGATCTGCTTACCCATCCGGAGCACCTGAGATCACCCCTAGTTTTTGGTGGGGTTCGTGTGGCTTATTCTTTAGTTTTCTATGTTGTGCCATGTGTACTATTGTTTGTCTGTTCGGTTTTTTTTTTCATTTTAGCTATGGCGTTGTCAGTATATTTTCGATTTACGAGTTTGACTGTCCCTCTGGTATCTTTCGTCCCTCTTCAGACAAAACTGGTTGAATATAGCTTTTAGAGTTTACCATATGTATCTATGTAAATCGTCACGATAAAGTGTCTGACATTAGGACTGCAAACCAAAAGCAATTCTGGTTTGAATTACCAGTTAATGCGAGAAGATATGAAGATTATTTTATTTTTAAATGACATCAGCAAATTCCTTTTATACAAAATTAAGGTATTCCCAATGTATATGTTTTCGCATTTTCATATAATTTTTTTTTATGAAAAAAACAAGTAACTGTCAGCGCTTCAAAGGTTATTCATGCTAAGATAACTAACTTTTTTCTGATTTCTAAATGACAAAGAAGTGATGGACAACTGAAGGTCACTGTGCGGTCTTCGACAATAAGCAAAATCCATAACGAATAGAAAGTTATAAAAGCCCCAAAATGACATATTTTTTTAAATATGTTTATCGATATTTTTGAAGTTTACGTTTTTAGTGCAGCAAACAGAAAAGTGTTAATTAAAGGCAAACGTGAGATTATTCAATTAACAAACTTGTTTCTCGTTGGAATTGTTTTACATTTGTCATTTCGCGGCCTTTTAGTCTAGCTGACCTTGCGGTATGGGCTTTGCTCATTGTTGAAAACCGTCCGATGACCTATAATTGTTAGTTTCTGTGTCATTTGGTCCCTTGTAGAGAGTTGTTGCATTGGCAATCATACCACATCTTCTTTTCTTTATTGAATGATGAACACATCTAGGTCGGTATATTCAATCAAAGTACATGACACTTTTTTCATCTTAATCAAAGTACATGTTTTCATCTTAATCAAGGTTTTCTGTATTGCACACTAAGCATGATCTATCTGCTTCTGTATGAATAATTCGTATTATGACTGAAAAATCACATATAATTTGTTTATTAAAAAACACTGCAAGTATCATTTTGATTTTTATTTGTTAGTATTAAATATCTATTTAATCACAATATACGATATATAGCCCAGTTGATCGGGACAGGAACAAAACCTCGCCCACTGATTAATACAGTTAATACAAAAGAATACCAGAGTATTTATTACCCGTTTCTAAATATGTGATTATATCTATACAAAGCATTGTTTATTTAAAGATTGTATTTTGGGTTTTTTTCAAAGGATTAGTGGTATGTACTAAGTGCATTTAACTGTTTTCGATTGTGAACGATTTGATACTTGCAGTAAATTCTTGATGCAATTCTTGTATGTTCCTTTTTATCAGCTTCGTAAGGCTTGGTTTGTTGAAAGTAAATATCTTTTGACGATAACATGATTATTCAAATCTTTTTAAATCTCTGAAACATACACATTTCAAATTCAGGATAAGATTGTTGTAACAGTTTTTTTAAAGGTGTTAATCACTTCCTGTTATTGACTAAGTGCTTTTTCTACCTTTTGAAGTATCAAACAAATGCATAAAAGATTAATAACTGACAATATAGTATATCACGGCCACCCAGTGTCATCATGCCGTCAATGTAACATGTTTGTTAAGAGTGTTCGCTTATCAGGCTTCGAAGCTCTGTAAATTATGCGTTAAGTTTTAAATTTGTTAAGGGTTGTACTTCGGTAAGCCGATTTTTAAACATTAAGCATAGAGTAAACCAGTTTTTATTTTACCATTTTAATGGATGTCATAAAAAAAATACAGACAACAACTTGTGTAAAAATTAGATCCCTCGAAATGCCAGCAGCAGTAAGAATACAAATAAAAGAAACAATTGGACTTTGTTAGTGAAAAGTATCGATTTTATAAGTAGAAAAGATATCGAAAGGTCGTATTTCATCAGAAGTTTTGCATACACATTCTCATCTATATTTATACGACAGACTTGTAACTTTCCAAATTTGCTATTGACATTAAATTGTTATGTTGTGATGTTACACTAAGGGTGAAGATTGGTAACTATTGAAATGTTCAAACCCGCTGCATTTATTTGCACCTATACTAAGTCAGGAATCTGATGTTCAGTAGTTGTCGTTTGTTGGTGTGGTTCTTAAATGTTTCTCGCTTTTTTTTTATATATGTAGATTAGACCGTTGGTTTTTCTCGTTTAAATGGTTTTACAATAGTCATTTTGGACCTTTTATAGCTTGCTGTTCGGTGTGAGCCAAAGCTCTGATTGAAGACCGTACTTTGACATATCATGGTTTACTTTTACAAAATGTGACATGGATGGAGAGTTGTCCCATACTACTATTTTTATATCTTTTTACTCGAAAACTACAAAAATATATTGCATAAAGCAATAATTGTTCTTAAACTAATAATGCTCATTAATCATAATGTACTGTAACAGTTAGTATGATAATTGAGTAATACATCAATATGATTGTTATTAGATTAGTTTCCCTCTCTTTCTCTCTCTCTATATATATAACATATATACATCACTTTCAACACAATCGGTATATACCCAGTGGCGGACCCAGAAGAGGGGGGAGGGGGGGTGGGGGTGGAACACCTCTTTTTTTGGACGATTAATGCATTTGAATGGGGACATATAGTTGGACCCCCCTTTTATTCTGGGTTGGGACACCCCCCTTTTTTTTTAAATGGCTGCATCCGCCCCTGATACCGGTTGTGTTGAAAGTGATGTTTAAGTATAACCATGATGATGTATATCAAAGTTTTCTGATAATGATTCAAACTACTATACTATTTTTCGATTCGAAAATACAGATTCTCTTAATTTAGCAAAGATTATTTCATTTTGCAAAAAAAAAAATTATCATGAGTATTCTTCTGTCAATATAGATTGAGAAATCAGATTACACTAGTTATTTCACAAATTAAAGTGGAACAATACCTCATGTCAAATTTGACCTTTATTACATTCTTAATCTTACTCTTTGTTAAAGAAAAGTAGAATATAGTAGGTTGTTCAATTCTAAAGGGCGGTTACTGCAATGAATAATCTTAATTAATATCTTAAATTCTTAATCGTATGTTTAAATTTTAAAATCTCCAAATCTAGTGAAAATAAACGTATTTTTCTTAAGCTAGCTTGTAAACTGAAAGTGAATGTACAAAAAAGTAAAATTGTAATTTTCTCTAAAGGTAGACTACCTTATAATATTTAGTTTAATTATAAAGATATTGTACTAGAAATTGTTAATGAGTTTACTTATCTAGGTATCTTATTCAGTAGAACAGGAAGTTTTTTAAAGGCTAAAAAAGCACAAGCAAATAAAGCAATGTGTGCTATGTACGACGTTATCAAAAAAGGAAGATTGCACAATCTTTCTGTTGAATAAGATTGTTAAACCTATTTTAAGTTATGGGAGTGAAGTCTGGGGTTTTGGTAATAATTCGGTTATAGAAAAGGTTCATATGAAATTCTGTAAACTGTTGCTTAAGGTTAAACATTCTACACCTAATTTCATGATATACGGAGAATTGGGCAGATTATCCTTTGGAAATTGATATAATTAACTACTAGACTAAATTATTGTCTGGAAAACAAGAAAATCTTCCTGCAGTGCTATACAAGTACTCATTGTATAAATATAAAAATGATATTACTTGGTTGAAACATGTTAAATCCATTCTTGATGAATCTGGTTTATCATTTATTTGGGATACCCAATATTTTGTAAACGATACATGACTATACACTATTGTTAAACAAAATCTTGTTGACCAATTTAAACAGAAATGGCACACTAACGTGCAAGAATCGCCAAAAGCTATAAACTAGCGTATGTATAAAGAAAACTGTGAATTTGAATATCATTTTAAAAATTTAGATGATAGAAATATTATTACATTATGTAGATTGAGAACAGAAAATTATAGATTGTAGATGGCAAGATGTTGCAAGAGAAAATAGAAAATGCTTACTTTGTAATTCTGGCGACATCGGAGATGAATTTCATTATATTTTTATGTGTTCTGTATTCAATGATGATCGTAAACAGTTTTGGAGAAAAAGATAAAAAAAAAATCAACAAAATTCATTGAAATTTAATGAACTGATGAATAGTAAATATCTTTCTGGTCCTAACAATTTGTGCAAATTTATAAGACTTGTAAAATTTAATATTCATTTAGGCTCTCCTGGGTAATTCACGTACTTGATATCATGTAGTTTAATATGTATACCGTAATATATGATATGTACCTCCCTCTTGCTTTCGTATACTTTTTGTATATCTGTACATATACTACTGTGTGTCTATCTCTATACCATTGTAATTTGGTTTGTTGAGAAATAAAGATATATAAGGTTAAATTCTAAATCGTATGTTTAAATTTAAAAATCTCCAAATCTAGTGAAAATAAACGTATTTTTCTTAAGCTAGCTTGTTTGAAAATCATTTTGTAGTTTTCCCATGCCATGTTAATTTATTATTTAAACTTTTATAACTGGCAAATTAAAGTATTTATCCCACTGTTTCTGTAAACTTCACACCCTATATTTTACATTTGTCAAATTTGTAAACCTTAGAGACATACCATGGAGCCACATCTATTAATGAAGGTAATATTGTAGATTTCATCACGCACTCGTTAAATTAAAACGTTGTGACCTTTATACCAACTTGCCTTGGAGTTAAACTACTCGTTTTCACTAAAATTAGAATGGGCGTTAATTGTCGTGCTGTGCGTTGTTTTTTTTTACAAGTATTAACAACAATACCAAACTCCGAGGTAACATAAAAGGGGAAGTCCAGAAAACCTGACATTATCTAACGTTAAACTTCAACAAGTAAGGAAACGAGTGAAAAACAACTGTCATGCTCGTGACATGGTGCAGACATTTTCCTAAAAAAAAAGGAGACTTAAGCCGTGTTCTATAGCTAGCTAAACCTATGTTCTGTATTTATACTAATGTCTTTGAACGTTTTTTGTCATTGAGGACATTCGTGACTTGGTGCAGTCATTTTCCTAAGAAAAAGGAGGCTTAAAGCTTGTTTTATAGCTAACTTAACCTGTATTCTATATATACTCAGTAGTGTATTTGAACCACGTGTTCTGTACATGTCAATGAGGATATACATTTTAAATAATTGACTGATTAATTTACGGTTGTTAACGAATAGATACATTTTTATAGCTGTAAATTGTTATCAAGAAGTCTTTACGTAGTAATACTGAAAAAAGTTGGGGACACAAAGAGAAAGGGTAGATAAATCTTGCTTCCACCAGAAAAAGGTCAGACAATATTTATAACTGATAGCTGCGAGGGTGATAGAGCAGATTATTACCTCTAGAAAACATTGTCAACCGAGGCGAAGCAAGTCTGCTTGGCATTAGGTCAAGGGATAACCTAAGAACCATTTGAACAGTTTTTATAGACAATAACTGTTTAGTGTCTTTAAATATCTGCTGTATTTGTACGAGGCTAGGAAACAAGGTGCATGCGAGCTTTTAGCGAGCTACTACACCTGTTTCGAGCCGAGTACAAATACAGCTGATATTTAAAGACACTAAACAGTTATTGTCTTTATCCTGCAATTAATTCTGTATATTGTTTGTGTTTTGAAAGACACAAAAACTAACATATTTAGCATTTATTTTCGATTTGTAATCCCTTGAGGCCTGCGTAGTAATATTAAAATCACACATTACGCTGAAGACGGGTTCGCAAAAAAGAATCTCGAATGGTCAACAATAATACATCGCTCAAGGTGAATATTATATATTTTAACATAACAACTAATTTCAACAGTAAAAACAAATAACAAAACATTGTCAAATTTGAAACAGAAGTGTACGAGTTGTCCTACGCTTCAGACTTGACATTCACTAAACATGCATGCTGAAATTGACATGGTTGATTTTGTAACACAATCATACACATTCAAGTTTTAAAATCGACAATTGTCATCGTCATTGGAATGCAACTGGAATACACATTCTGAGGTCACACAGGTTCAAACAATACTCAGTCCGGCAGTGGGCGGAGCTTTAAAGCGATATCTGTATAGTATACAGATACAGCATAGCGATATCTGTAGGGCTGTATCTGTATAGTAGGACACCCAATTGCAGGATAAAAACTAGTTATATGCCTTTGTCATGTTTGTATACTGTTGTAATATCTACAGCCCTTGCCTTAAATACAAAGTCATCATGATTAAGTACTTATACATTCTACATTCATGACATTGCTCAAAGGACGACCTAGAAGCAGGAGTTTTTCTGTCGGATTGATGGCTTTCAAGTGGTTATTGTTCTATCCATTAGCTATTCAAGTATTTGAAAAATGAATAGGTAAATTAATCAATAAGAAAATGACAATCAAACAAACGCATTGTCCCAAAACAAATAGATAAGATGAAAGAACAGCCGCTTGAAAACCAAGCAAACTTAACACCAAACATCTGCAAAATAAGTTAATACAGTTAAACCAAAACATCGACAACAAAATAAAGCAAAAATGACAATCAAACAAGCACACGAGTACACACGTATGAATATCTTCTCAGCATAAAGAAAACTTTAACATGATTATGACTGAATAATATGATGCAAGTCCCAGAGAGGTCAAATTAAAATAAACACCGTCTCGTTTTGGAAATTCACAAAGAGGGAATAAGATAAATATATAAAAGTATTCGGGAAATGACATAGACAAATTCTGATTTTTCAGTGGATGTAGGTATAACAGCTGCCTTAGAAACTATTTCTATACTGTTAATAATTTTAAAACCTTGTTTTCTTTAAGGAAATATACGTTCATTTTTTCCCCGAAGATATGGGGATATGTTTTGCTATAACTGTATATATATATATATATATATATATATATATATATATATATATATATATATATATATATATATATATATATATATATATATATATATATATATATATATATATATATATATATATATATATATATACATATATTCATGCTCTGTTAAAGTGAAATAAAATACAAACTGATTAAAAAGCAAATAGGTTTGTGTTTTCTTATTATTTATAATTTCGAACACGCTAACAAAGATTTCTTTTTTAAACGATGCTAGGGACAGTTTTGCTCTATGTTGGAGTTATCCTTATGAATAAGAGACGAAGAACAACAAGGAAACCGCTGTTTAGTCAGGTGACTGTCGCCATTTTGTGTCATGAATTAATAAATACAACCGCCTATCCAAAATCTCATGTTCGGACTGACGCAAAGAATTGTTGCTTATGTCAATATAATTTTTAGTGAATTAGAATAAGTATGTATTTTTAATAAAAACTAATAACTGTTCTCTAAGGATCCTTTCTTAAATTTTATGTTATTTGATCCGAATATAAATTTCCGCTTTATAGATCATCTTATTCAACTAATTGAAAGCGTACAATAAAGTTTGATAAGTCAACACGTTTGCTATATCTTATTTTAATAATAATCGATTTTTCTTTCTTTATATTATTGCTTCAAAGTTAGGCGTTACCATAATTTTTCACTTATAATAAAGAAGGCACCATGAACTGGTGATATTCCGATCATGTCGACACATCATTTTGAATTTATTATAAGTTAAAATGTCCTAATACATATTGAAATATGATTTTCAAACAGTCAAAATCCACAGGGTCGGTTCGTTGTGACATATATTTTAATTCATTCAGAGGGAATAAGAATTTTAATACAGAATAGGTTTTTTATGTAAATCTGGACAAGGACGTCATGTGCTTAAGAAATCCAGTTCATATTTCATTGACTTTTAAAATGCAGTTATGCAGTCAATCCCATCAAAGAGAATTGTGACAAAACACACAAAGAAAAATTGACAATATAAATTTTATAAAAATGGTAATGTCATTTAAAACTGATGAATATATAAAGTACCATATCATTTCCGGTATATAGATGTGATTTTTTTTCTGAGAAAAGTGCTTGTGACTATCCACCAGAACTTGCGGTCATCCGATCTTCAGTACTTCAGTACCCTCTATTATTAACTTAGTCATTAAATGTCTTCTGTAATATCTGAACGTTTTCTTATATATAACGATACTTCTTCGTTGCTTGTCATACATGTATCTTTCAACAAGCTATAATCTCTTCTAAATATATACTAGACTGTATGCTGGATTTTTTTTTTTTTCGAAAGTTGTTACAAACAATAAATTGATTCTACATAATTACTTTTCAAATTATATGGGAATAATTTGCTCGTGCGAATGAAAAAAAAACGCAAACAATTCTTATCATATTACGTAAATTAGTTTATGCTATTCCGGAAATAATATGGTGCTCTTCCAAAACTTTAATCGACCTCCACCAATGAGCAACATCCTAAGGCTTATAGTATCGTAAAATAAGCTATAAAGGGTACTGGCAAGACAAAAAATAAGAAAACTGTCTGTTGAATTATGCTAAAACAATAAACCAAAATCAAATATATATAACAAACAGCAATTAACGACAACCACTGAATAATAGGTTTATGACTTGGAGGGAATGACATATGGCGAATTGTAGCGGTTTTACATGTTTGCGAGTGCTTAGAACAGTGTTGTTTCAGAAAAAAAACTAAGAACGAAATGTAAAAGTCGGTTTGAAATCGTCCAAGGATTTTACCAACCCGCTATACATACGTCGTTAGTAAACAATTCAATAAAACTCAAAAACAATGTTTCAATTGAATACGAATTGATTTTTTTTTATACGGTCGGAACACTTAGAAGGATGTTTTAAGTTGCAATAATACTACTGTATTACTAAGATTACTATCTTTATATATATAATAAAAACAACTCAAATGCAAAACAAACAGTTAAAATTTTTATTTAAACTGTTGTTTGGCTTTATTTGCTGTTGTGAAAGGTTATATTAGAAATTACAATCTGCAAAATAATATATGTATGATAGATATGACATGCCGTCATGCATGCGCAATCCATAAGTGGTGTTTTAGTGTTTACATCTTTATTAGAATCTAAACTTTATTGCGCAATAAAATGACGATTACATTTATTTAGGTGATATTATCTTTTGAAAAGTCTTTCAAACTTTTAAAGAATTTGGGGAAATCCAAAGTATAAAACACTATATATGAATTTACTCATTACCTCTTTTTAAATATCTAATCAGATTGTTTACTGTCCATTAAGGGAGTTGGCTTCTCAGTTTCAAAGTAATTAACTTTTCAAAACACTAGTTTATATTGACAGGGGATTAATAAAGGAATCAAAAGAACAAAAAATATATATAGGTCACCGTGCTTGTTTTCGAGATATTAGCCATTGAAATTTTGGCGGGAAAATGTTCTCTCATTTTTTTACATAACTTTATCATTGACAAGTTTAAGTCCTCAAAAACTATTAAAAAATAATTAAATTTTATAAGACTTTAACAGTCAGCTTATCATTATACAACATGACAAGTGAGCTTCCTTCAGTTGTCATTATACTAATTGTAGAGAGTATCTGAATTCGTGGAATCATATTTGTTGGGTCCGAATTTTTACACCAGTAGCACTCTAAATACTGGAAACCTTGGTTTATGAACATATATTCATGCACATCACGCTTTAAAATGCCACCGATAGATCTTTTTAATCACTATTCAAGTTGTACGAAAACATGTGGTTACAAATGTCTTGTTAATATGCTGATCTTTAAAAATAATGAATTTCAATGTTTGATTGTTTCTACATGTATCTCAAAAAGACAGCGAACCAACGAAACATATATATTCTGACAGAAAGTGAGGAAACAAGTAACTTTAAAGTTTGCTTTATTAAGGAGCAATGAAATGCATATTTATTAAGAATTTCTATTTGTTTCAGATATTGAATGATCGGTGTTTATTTTTTTTTACCAACATTGATTTTGTTTTCAATCAATTAAAAACGGGCTAAATACGAATTACTGTACAGTTATTGACACTTATGAACATTCATCTGGTAAACCTTTTTATTGTTTATATTTATAATAATATATATTTTGGCATTGAAAAAGGGGTCATGATTTTGCTTTAGATTGTTTATACAGTATTTGCACAGAGTACGTTTAATGTATTCAGTCATTGTTTTTTTTTTTTTTTTTTTTTGGGGGGGGGGGGGGGGACATTGCATATTGCTCAGTTTTACAGTCTTTTATAACCTAGCTTACAGTAATTGCGAGTACATCTTAATCGGTATGTTGTGTGCATTTTAGTTTGTTAGTTCATATTTAACTTTGTGTCGGTCTGGTGAGTCAAGGGTCATGCGTGAGATATATTCCTCAATTCTAAATAATTTCCAAAACTTTGTAACATCAACTTTTGTTGATGTATGAGACTTGGTGTTGAAAGCTGATCATTTGATAGTCTGTAAAAGTTAACGCATATTGTTTGTTGTCCAGACATCTGACTGGTGGTGCTAAAGAGTCGTTGGTGATTTCTATATGTCGTTTTGTTGTTTTTTGTTAGGTTAGATTTTTGTCTTATTGAAATTTATCCAACATTTCTTTTTAATTTTACTTTAGCTACATGTAGCATGTGTTTTAAAAAACTTAATCTGGTTAACTCATATATTTGCAATTTTGTTTTAAATATAAAATAGGAAGATGTAGTATGATTGGCAATGAGACTACTCTCCACAAGAGGCCAAAATGACACAGAAATTACAACTATAGGTCATCGTACGGCCTTCAACAATGAGCAAAGCCCATACCGCATAGTCAGCTATAAAAGGCCCCGAAATGACAATGTAAAACATTTCAAACGAAAAAAACTAACGGCCTTAATTATATAAAAGAAATGAAAAAAAATATGTAACACATAAACAAACGACCACCACTGAATTACAGGCTTCTGACTTGTTTGTAATAAGGAGATGTGGTGTTGCATAATTTCATATGGAGATAACTTGTGTACATTTAAGTGTCTTTAATCTTCCAAAAATTATTTATAACAGGTATTTATAAAAGGGTTTATTCTTACAGAAACGGAAGATACACAATTTACCAGTCAAAAACAAAATGACAATGCTATGGCAACAGGAGTCACGTGAGATATCAGGAAATCTACAATTAACATCACGTGTTTGATCTGATATTGACAACATTCTTCATTACCGATCAGAAAAATGAAAACAAATCATCACCAGATTTACCCACTGGGTCGATGCCACTGCTGGTGGAGTTATATTCCCCAAGGGTATCGCCAGCCCAGTAGTCACCACTTCTGTGTTGACATGAATTATCATTGATGTGATGGTCATAATCATAAATTAACTGTTAAGAAAACTTTGTATTTTTGAAATACTAAGGCTTTTCTACCTCAGGAATAAACTTTTGGGAATTTTTAGTCCCCAATGCTCTTAAACATCGTACTTTATTTAGCATTTACCTTTTTTTTATTCGAGCGTCACTGATGAGTCTTTGGTCTAGACGAAACGCTCGTCAGGCGCAAATACAAAATTTCAATCCTGGCATTTATGCTGAGTTTATTTCTAAAGTGCATTATAACGATTTTAATAATGAAAATGTCTTTAAATTTCCTCGTACAACTTATTTATATATGTTGACAAAATTTATATGACATAAGTTATGATTTAGAATAGTTTCTTTTGCAAAAATGAATGTCTTGTTTAAAAGATATATATACTATATATTTAAATTCTATGTGCATACGAAATAATCAACAATTGTCAATAAGGTCTTTGTCACCACAGAAAAACGCCAATTTCAGCCAAAACGTGAGACGTCTCAATTAATAAATCAACTAAAGTTAATATTAAATGCATTATAAACACACCTGGTGAGATTTTTTTTCAAGTTCGGTTAAAGAAAAGACTACAATAGGTACACTAACTGTCATTACAAAAACTTTCAAGTACTTTAAAACTATTGTATCACACTCAAACAATTACTACCCCACACGTTATGTCAAGGATATGTTATGCCCGTTATGGTGGTATAATTAACAGGGTACATACAAATGTATCTCTATTAATATCAGCCTTATCTTTGATCTGAAATCGTGTCATTCTCAAGGTGTTCTTGGTACCGTGGCACCAATGTAATGGCAACCAGGAAGTTTGTGGATCTGCTTTTGATCAATTAATTGTTAAAATTCATTCTTTCTTAAGTCTTGTAGGTACATATGATTGAAACAGATAGCAAATACTTCGGTCGAAATGTAAAACTTCGATAATGTTGACATAAAACATACTTTTTAATCTTTTTAAAAACAATTTGTTCGTATTTTTATTGTTAGAAATAGGCCCCTTTCTCGCTTGTTTACTCTCGCAGCATGAACAGTCATGTAGTTTTCAACAAACATATAAATTCAAGTTTGATTACTTATACATGTAGTCCATAGTTTTCATATTATTCGGCGGTGCAGAAAGAGCGTAGCAATATAATGCTTGAAGACCTGCTTTGACATTACAGATGACTTGGATTCAAAAACTGGTTATACATGTCACATATCCATCCATCAGTTGGAGGCTGTTATTTTAGTTTTCAATAATAAATAACGCTTCTATTTGCCCTCTGAACGAGGACGTTATATCCGATATCTAGTGTTTTATTAGTATAGCTGAGTTTGTACACTAATGAACCTTTTCAACCTGATATGAAGCACAAGTTAGGCCCTGTTTAACACTATTTGTAATCCGAATCATTGGAAGAGTTGCTTTCATTTGAACTAACTGGCATTTGATTACTGTTTTATCTTAAGAGTTTCCGCACATTTCAGGGAACTCAAGTACAATAGTAAACCCTATTTCCAATAAAGCTTGTTGATACTCAACGAAATTTTAAGGCCCCAACTATAATTGACCCTTCATACTGCAGGTTGTTTCCGTTTTATAGTTTAGTTTTTCATCATGATTGCATATAATATTTCGGGAAATATTTTTTTTCTGTGTTGACATTCTGAATGAAATATGAACCGATATCAATTGTGACACTATTTTTCTATAGAAACTGGGGTGGTGTTCTCGAAGCTATCATAGGACAAGGACATGTCCTAAGACCAACTTATGACAAGTCTGTGTCCTAAGTCATGTTCTCGAAGCTCTCTTAACTTGAGATATATCGCATTTTTCTTCCTAACTTTAGGACACCTAAGTAGGTGTTTTAGGATCATCCTATCTTCATCCTCACTTTATGCATGCTTTTTGCTAAAAAAAATCCGTGACGATGAACATTAAATGAAGGTCATCGATTATTTAATTGATATATAAAGAAATTGAGCATGATTTTAAGCTTTGAACTACGTGTTTCACGATACGATGACAGTTACGATTTTCAAATTCTCATTCCAAAACACATTGTATCCAGTTTAAATTACTAACCCTTTTGATATTATTTTATAATCGCATTTGAAATGATGCATTTAATTAAATACATGTTATTATAAAATTTCGTTAACAATCTTATTAATTGGTTTCGTCTTTAATAAATGTTTTATCAAAAAGTTACTTCAACTATTTAAAATTTCGTACTTATGATATGTTTAGGACGTTCTTACATAGGATGCGTCTGAGATAGCTTCGCGACACAACTTAAGAGTGTCCTAGGACGATCGTAAGTCTATCCTAAAATTGGTCTTAGGCATGACTTAGGACGATTCTTATGATACTTTCGAGAACACCACCCCTGGTTTATAACTTTTTTCCGTAACATTTTTGAAACGGTGTTATTTCATTTTTTATATATAAATAAAGCCGTTAGTTTTCTCGTTTAAATTGTTTTACATTGTCATATCGGGGCCTTCTATAGCTGACTATGCGGTATGGGCTTTGATCATTGTTGAAGGCCGTACGGTGACCTATAGTTGTTAATGTCTGTGTCATTTTGGTCTCTTGTGGACAGTTGCATGTCTCATTGGCAATCATACCACATCTTCTTTTTTATATGTAGTATTACTCTCATCTGTAATTGTACTAGTATAATGCACTTTATGCTTTTTTTGTTTTCCATTGATTGAAGTTAAAAACTGAGTGAGAGGGTGACAGATTTGAAACTAGTTTAAGCTGTCTGCATGTTCCGTCAAAGTTTTATAGCCTTATGGTCGCATGGCTCTTCAAGTGTTTCGGTACTTATACATCCTCTGTTTGCTATGAGCGTTCCGTGTGAAAGTTAATCTAGCAAAAGCTGTTCAGACGCATATAATTTGGCTTTTTTTGTCATTAAGATAGGAACCGGGGGCCTGGTTTTCGAAAGTATCTTATGACTAAGACATGTCCTATGATGGTCTTAGGACATGTCATAGTCGCAAGATATGTTTTCGAGAGTGTCCCAAGTTACGATTTGTCATTGATTACTTTTAATGTATAATTTCATGTTTATTGCAAAGAAAATATTTGTTTTGTTTCTCGGTTAGCTAAATAGTAAAGATTTTATTACTACGTGAATTCAAATTTGAATCTCCTGTGACATACAATTTTGAATTCTTTTCTAACTTATGGTTTAGTACAACAGATATACATATTATTTCGTTCCTAGTATATTTAATAGTACTATATTAACATATGTGCACGGGCATTTCGTTAAGCGGGTACCGAATCTAAAAAGTATTCACAGTTAAATAACAATGCATGTATGATAATACACGAAAGCGAAGTTCAAGATTTATCATAAATTTAAACAAATTATCAACTTATATTTCAATTCTTTTTTGTATAAAATTTCATGTTCATTATAATAAAAAAAAAATATTCGTAAATATTAAGAATGGTAATAATTGATAAGTTCATACTTTTCATTTTCATTTTTATATTTATCACTCTTTAATCATTATTTAAAATAATAGAAAATAATGTTCACTTATGACAATCATAAGAGCATCATAGCTATGACTCTCTTAAGACAGCTTTGATCAGCTTTGATTTAAATCCTATGACATATCATATGATAGTCATAAGATGATCATAAAATATGTCCTAAGATATATCTTATGACATATCTTATGATACGTTCGAAAACCAGGCCCCGGGTCTTCGGTTTCTGATGCATTTTATTTTTTCTTCGATCTCACCCCATATGGAATTTACTGACCCTATATATATCGTATTAGGTCACTAGCACACTATGTACTAGTAACTAATAATGACCATCCTCAATATCTGTCCCACACTGAGATCTAGGAGGACCCAGCATAATGTTAACTTTGAAAAGGTTATTATAGCTAAGACTAATGAGGGACATCCAAACTAAGTACAGATAATATTGACTGATCTCTGATAGTCTTTCATATATCAATTCATTGGTTTTCTGGACTTGGCCCATTTAATGATTAACATGTTTCATATTCACCTGTCTATATTTCCCTTCAACTTTATACTTGTTTGGCTTTTTAACAATTTTGATCTGAGCGTCACTGTTGAGTCTTATGTAAACGAAACGCGCGTCTGGAGTTTCAAATTATAAGTCTTGTACTTTTGATATATATAATAATGTTGATATTTTGGAACAGCAAATATAACGGTCGGAATTATACAAAATAGCAATTTAGAAATGATAAAAAGTATCTACACATGTTCGGATAATTCCTGATTAGTGATACAGATAAATATAAAATATAATAAATTATGGAAGAATTATAACATAATATAAACAAATCTGCATGTGGTTAGAAAAACCAGTACTCATTTATATTTGATGGGAATTTAGCCGCAAATATTAAAATACTTTTTTTTCTCTTTTGCATGTCAAGACTCTGCTCTATTGCACATCAGTAAGCATGACTATTGATAATGAACCAATGATAACAAGATCATTGCGACTCCACCAAAACTTTACTGTACCGTGAAATTGAAATAAGAGACATTTAATTATTCCAAAAGGTACCGTTGCCTTATTTTCAAGGACTTCTTATCATTTAGTTTATTCTTGCAAATTACTTCCTCATTAAGGTTAGATACATAACAGTGTCATAATCAGACCAACTGTGATTTTTCTTTCGTCGAAGTTAAATGTTTTTTTTTTTTTTTTGTTATTTGGAGAATTTGCAACTGATTTTACTGTGTAACATTTCATTAGTAGTTTCTATTTATTTTTTCATTTTTTCATGAATGGACATGATTTACCGTTGCCTCTTACAGCTTACTATACGATACGGTTGTCGTTCATTGCTGAAGTTCGTACGATGATGTAAATAGTCCCATCTTTTCCTTTGGACTGTGGTAAGTTGTCGAAATTGCAATCAAACCACATCTCCTTATTTTAACAATTTTAGATGCCACTAGAATACGAAATTGTGGTAAAAAAATAAAAGTTTTGTTGAAAATTATATCTTCAAAAAAAACCTGTTTAGAACTGTTTTATGCAGTATAAACCTTGTTAATGAGTTTTGTAGAACCAAATTTATATTTGATGTCCCGCAACCGACGTGTTGAGGGTGACATAGAAATAACGGGCGTCCGTTTTTATAAAACTAATATTATGTGTTTATATCATCAATGTCTCAGACAATTTCGAAAATCAGTGCCGATCAATTATATTTAAAAGAATTATATATACCTTGCAAATGGCAAAATACATTATAAGCACTCTAAGGTGTATAATTTAACCAGATGTTTATTAAATATATGTGAACAGTTAATTTAAGCAAGTTCGAAAATCAATACCGATCAAATGATTTTTTAAGTTTTTATGCCCCTTGGAAATAATAATTATGTTGGAAATTGCATTGTATCTGCTCTCCTTGCCTTCATTTCTCTAAGATAATTGTATAAAATTAAAGAAAAGCAAATTACTTTTTTTTGGTTATTACCCTTGGATAGATAAAAATTGTGCAACCCGGGGGACATTTGGACACTGTTCTTTTACATTCTTCAATTTAAAAAAAAAAACAAGCAAACCAAGAACTTATACGTGTCTTTAGAATTCAAGATAATTCACTAAACTTGTATCATGTATTCTTTTCAAGGTGACTCAATATTAGAAATATTCTGGCATGCAATAACATGAACAATTATTTCATCCATATTATTGGATGAAACCAATTGCTTTGAATTTGTTTATCTTTTTTATTGTGGAAAACGTAAAATGAAACTCTATAGTGTATATAACTTTCTGGAAAAGGCTTCAGTACTCTTATTCAGGTGATGTAATCATAAAGTTTAAATATCCGACCTGAACTGATTTCGTGAAATGCAATCAATGATTTCGCAGAATACCCTACTGATCAAATACGTCTCTATCTATGCAAAAAAGTTACCTCAAAGTCACGTTTGCAATTACATAATTAGATGTCTCACTTCCTGGTTTCGGTGTGAATTGTGAATTGTTGAAGACATTTTGTTTTTGTAAATGTCAGGATTGAATTACAATTTATCAGGGTACGTTAAAAGCAATCGTTTATAATTCTTCATTTTTTCTCCTTTTTATGTTAGAAACATTACTAAAACTCCGGGGTTTTTTTCGGGTTTTTTTTTGCTGGGTTTTTGTTTTTAAAAAATATTCTAAAGTGTCTTAGCGTCATCTCTGGTCTTAATGGCTGATTCGGTGCCTACTTAGGGAGCTACCATTTGATTTTTAGGATGGGGGTCTTGCATGAAAATTTTGGGTCCTTTTTATTTTTCACTCTGTTTGATCCTGTCTTCTTTTTTTTTCTTTTCTTTTTTTAGTTTATCGTGACTGTTTTTTTACATAAATTGTCATCATGAATTTCTTTTTGCCAAGTTGCTCATCCTGCCTTTTTTTTTTAACCCAAACTCCTGTCCTGCCTTTTTTACAAATGTTATCATAAAAAAATCAAATGGTAGCTCCCTTATTCGGAACATTATTGAAACATTGCTTAACAGTACACGCTTCCTTAAATGTTTTGATTTTTTTTTTAAATATATAAAAGAATAAATCAAGTTATCCAACTTTCAAATGTCGGTTACTAGTATTCAGTTTGTTAAAAATGAATGCTTCGAATCATGATAGAAGATAAAGAAGTCGTGAATAAGAATAATGATGCATTTTAAAAAGTTAAGAAATCAGTAAAGTATTACATTAAATATGATAATGTCATATCTAGATTTCATTCATGAAGTAAAGTCAACGGTCATGGTACAGAAGTTTGTATTCTAGGTTATTTGTATGAGAATGAACGCATTTGAAAATAGGTACGTACAGCTGTCCTCAATATTTAAAGCTGACAGATATACCGTCTTACCAGAAACCGATTTAAATATATACCGTCAAAGTCTTTTTTTTTGCATGAACCCCTGAGGGGTTCATGCTTATATATTGGCGAGTTTTGGATATGTCTATGGGCCACTCGATATCTCTCGGTCGGAAGTCAGAATAAAATTCTCGGAACGTCTCGAAAGTTTTCGGTCATCTATACAGGTCTTCACAGGTTGTTATCTACGTCTTTGATATGGTCCCTTGATGGCCCTTGACGACGCAATTATATTTGTTTTAAAACGACCACTGTACACTGTGTGTATATGGGTCAATTATAACGTGGTATTGTCTGTTGTCTCGATAACATGTAAACAAATTATGTTTGAAGATTTAACCACGGGATACTGTGTATTTCATCATAGACTTACGGGATAGAACATTCTGTTCAAAATGTTAGTTTTAGGAAAACAGAAAGAAAATATTCTTATCAAAAGAATTTAATTCAATCGGAATCAAAGAAATATATAAAAAATATATAATACTTTATTTATGTTTCTGAAGAAACTAACAATGATTGAAATCAGAATATTTTCAGAGTTTCAATTAAGAAATAAGTATTTTATATGACAAGATACTCTGCTTTGGTATTTTTAAATATTCATTTGTAAAGGAAACATAAAAATTAAATCCAAATAAATTCTTGCATCCTACAAAATGTTTATAAACAATAATCATTATATTTCTACGTTAATTATTTCATACCATTTTAGTATTTAGCCGGGTTTTATGAGTAATTATTATTTATTTTTTTGTATTATAATATATCCATAAAACGGAAAGTAAAATAAATTTATTAAATATTTAAATTTTAAACGGTCGTGAACAAAAAAAAATTGTGTGTTTTCAATTCATAAAGCATGATTTTAAATCCTTGCAGCTCACAACAACCGCAAAAATAATTTACAATAATCACAATAAAATTTAATTACAACCATAATGTTGATTATTTTATACTGTTTTAGTATGGATTTAGAAGTCTTTGCTTATATTTTGTATAGTAACAAAAATTATATTCACATAGTGGAATGTTAGAATTTAAAAGTAGATTCATTCGATAAATAAAATGTCGATCCGTAAATACTTGACGTTCGTGTTTATTGACATTACATATATTCAAAAGAATTTGAAAAAAAAATTACTGACCGGAACGTTAGTTTATTATAAAATTTTAATTCAATTTTTGTTTGTTTGTTTTAATAGTTTAACCTTATAGCATCTACATATTTGTACTATGGTACGGTTTTGAAAATTGTATTCATTGTGTTGACCAACTATCCTACACGTCTTGATTCATTCACATTATAGATCACATTTCAAAAGCACACTATCGGTTTGCGTTCTCACAAATTCCGGATAAAATATCAATGAATCCTGAGTCAAAACATTTAGTGTAGGCCGTTTGACATTCGAATTCAACTATTAGATTAAGATATGTGATGACGCAAATTTGTATTCTTTTCCTGAGCTTTCTAATTACTATTTCGTGCGCTAAAATACTTCTTGCATGCAATACTATTAAATTCACTCGTGAAAGCTTATTTTCGTTTTTGTTATCTAAATTCAGGACACGGCAGAAAGAGCTTTACATATGACTTTCCAGCACGATCATTACTAACGGTATTCTAACCTCGAGTTGTTTCTCTTTTGTTTCTTTTTTGAGTCACTGTCCTATTATAAACTTTGACCTTTTCGAAAAGCCAAGGATTGTCTACCCAAGGAATAGATTCCTTAACTTTGTAATGTATTTAGCCTTTTAACTTTTTTCATTCGAGCGTCACTGATGCTATTTTGTAGACTTAACTCGTGTCTGGCGTACATGTACATCATTTTAATTCTGGTATCTTTTTATATCTACATACCTTTTTATATATTTTTTTTTAAAGTGTGCACAGGTTTATAAACTTCTGAATTAAGAAATTCTTCGGCAAAACTAAGTTTCCCTGTAGAATGTTTGAATTGATTTAAGTAAAATCAGGAAATCCTTAAAGTTTGAGATGTTTTATGAGACCAAAATAAGTCTCTTCTTAAGAGGTCCCAATCAATTGCATGCCACAGGTTTCACCGCATACAACATCTAACATGAGTAAAAACAGCTTCAAATACGAGTCGGATATGATAGATAAAATAAAAGCATCCGGAATTCCAGATTATAAAGCAAACTGAGTGCATAAAATATTGCGATAGGTTTGTGCAATTTGAATAAGTCATCTGGTTAGTAGGATTGCCAAAGGGTTATAACCGAGAAAAAAAATATGTGCATTCCCAAGTGATAAATATAATAGTCGAGCTTTAAAATAGCTATTCAAATAGAAGCTGTAAATATATACTTTCAACTGGCTTCTTCTTTTCACAGTCAATTATTTCTATTCAATAGCAAACACAAATTCAGCAACAATCTTTTGGTGACCCGGCAGTCAGCGGTCTTAGGTTCATGTATTGCTTTTCTTTTTTTAAAGAAAGCAACTTGTTTTATTCCTTTAAGCAGAGTTTCGTTTATAAAGCTGAAATCGCTTATTTAATTCCATTTTCTTTTCGAAGTATGATTTGCATGCAATTAAATTTTTTTCAGGTTACAGAAAAAACCCTTTCAAATAAAAGATTATTATTGTTTCAAATAAGAGAATTTGCTATCGATGATTGTCGCCTGTTTATTTTAATGCATTCATTTTCCATTCAAAGTTCGGATCAGGACATGCTGTGAACATAATTTGTTTACTTTTATTCAATAGTCATGCTGTGCGAAAAGCTTTTAAGAGCAAACTTGAACTTTTTACTCCACTTGATTTGGACATCCTCGTCCCATATTAACGTGACCCGTTCATTTTACATTAACCAATCAAAATGCAGTATATTCAAACAACTGTACGAAAGATGACAAAACGGTAGTGTGGTGTATGAAATTATCGATATCTAATTGATTAACCTGGTAAATTTATTGTGCTCCACTGACAAGCCAAGCAGTAAGCCAGTTCGATAATGTGATCATATTCTTTGATCTCGGCGATAATGCAAGTTACTATTACCATTAAATATAGGCTATATTCACAGGATAAATTGATATTGCTACTTAAGTCACTGACCGTTCCTTTAACTTCTTGCATCGATCATTTTGGTTGTTCTAGCTGTTTATAATTTTTTGTTTTATTGCTGTAAATTGTTTCATTTATTTGGCGTCCCAACCATTTATCAAAGGTGTATCTCGTGAATGTCTTTTAGGAGACGACCATTTGACATGGGGGGGGGGGGGGGGGGGGATGGGCAGAAGGATTTGTTTTGGATCGGTTATTTATTTTTGCAGACAAAGAGGACATGATTTTTCATTTTCTTTAAAACAAGGGACTGATTATTTATTTTCACAGCTATATTTATAATATTTGAAAACACAATTTTTAAATAAAATAAAATAATACATGTATAGTCAAGTCATTATGTACCATTTAATCAGAATTAATCATCATCCTCTGCGGAAATGAATCTTCTGAATTCCACACTGCATATACGTGTATGGCAAACATACATGGGATTAAAGTAAGGCTGTAACTAGCCTCTTTTAAAAGTATTGCCAACAAATTTGGCCAAGCGGAGAGACGCTAAAAATAATTAACGATGGGTTATGGAGCCACTGAAGGCCACAAGAAGCTATAGAACAAATGATGCAAAATCGTGCTTTCTGGGCATTTCCTAGACCCTTGCTTAATCTGAAAACGCAAGTTCTGTTCTGATCTTTTTTTGACAACATTTTGGTCTCAAAGCAAAATGTATAGATTCAGTGAAAGACTTAATTTTTCAGGGACAACACCAAAAGACCAATATGTAGGATAAAGCAAAAATATAATTTACATAGTTATGTATGTGGCTGCTGGTTTTTTGTTTTTTTTTTTTGTTTTTTTATGGTGTTTCGGCATGCAGAATTATTATCTTTTATACCTGTAAATTATGTGTTTTTTCAAATTAAGTTAAAAGGGCTGATTATCAGTGATAAAACTATGTCAAGTAAGTTTTAATAACACATTTCAATTACAACTTGATGTAGCTCCTAACTGGGATACAATTTTAAGTAATTAAGTTATAAAATTAGCTAAAAAGTCCTTATAAATAAAATAAAACTCATGATCAAGTTTAAATTTTTTTTACTAAATTTCAAAAGGAAAAGAAAAACACCAAGAGAATACAGAAGGGCAATCAATGAACAAAAGACAAACTCAGGAACAGACAAAACACAAAACGACGAACAATTAAACAAACAATACTGAAAAATAAAAATAAATAAAAAACATGGATCCCGAAAAAGCAGGGGCTACGTCCGATGGATAATAGAACTTGCTTCTTGAAAGGCACTTGCCGTGAAAACAATTTGTTTTGATATGAAGACAAGCTTTTGGTTTTGAAATTTCCTACACGAGGCATTTGCCTCAATGTAGTTACGACCATGTAATAAAAGTGAGGTAAGTGTTCCTAAAACAATATAACTCAAGTTAAGTGAAACCCATTTTCAGACATTTTTTAAGTATTATTTTAAAATATTTAAATAATATTAATACTTTAATTATTAAAAGATTTGGAAACAGTGGTTCCCGAAATGTTTTTGGAAGAAGATGATTTTTTAAGCATCTGGTGCCATCTCATACTTTCAAATAGCATTTAATAACTGGCTTAAAAGACCTGCCGAGTTATTTATTTTCAATACATTGTAAATCAGGTTATTTATTTTCAAATTACCACAGAAAAAAACATTCATTTTTGTGATTATCAAGGCTGAGTTATTTATTTTCAAAATTCCCCCTCCAAATATCAAAAGGTCGTCCCTTGCATGATTGGTCACTCGAAATAGACGATGTTGTACTTACATGTAGTTACATGGTATTGATCGATCTGTTGACCGGGTAAAACATTTTGTAGAGTGCAATTTGTATAGCAATAAATGAGCGACAATTAAATAAGATAATTTTATAAATAAAAAAAAAAAAAAAAAAAAAAAAAAAAAAAAACAACATAGGGACATGAATTACCCGAAAGAAAGAATAAGGTGCATGTTGAGAAAATTCATATTAGTTACTATAATATCTAATAGATTTTATGGTGTTTAATAAAACGAAAAGGATGATATAAATTCTGAAATATATTTGTACTGGCTGCTTTAAAAAAATGAAGTAAATACTTTCTTTGAACCATTATAACGAATGACACTTTAAAAGACGTGTATTTCAAAGCGGATATTAGAAAAAAAAAATCCTCCAAAACATATCAACGAATTTATTTTCGTATACGTTGTAAGATGAATCTGACTCGATTAAACAAAACAACTAATGACTAGAATCGCATGAAATCATTCAACATTTATTGATAACTTTTTATAGTACCACTGCTGAGGAGAAAAAAAAAATGATGTTTATCAGTGAAAGAAGATATTTTAAAATTAATTCTTCTCTGTTCTCCTATATACAGTACAGTACATAACAGGATAAAATGAAATTCATCTCCAACCACTGAATCACATAACTATTGAACTAAATTCTCTGCTCTGCAGGCATGAATTATAAATTATAAATTCACATGCAGGGAAATTTTGCTGTTCTGTCGTGTCAAATTTTTGTTTAGTTTATTATCCCCAATGGTTTTGTGTAGTTGACTTCAAGCTAAATATTTGGTACCTGATGAAGTTGATTTGACTAATGCTCCATTTCTGCGTACTGTAATCAGTATTATACGTTTATTGATCTAGTACGACCACTTCTGATGGACCGTCAGTCTCCTAAGATCAGTGGCGGACCCAGAAATTTTCTTAAGAGGGGGCCCACGCCAGTCATTCTTCAGTGATTCCCTATATAATCAACCATTTTTTCCAACATAATGGGGGGGGGGGGGGGGGGGGGTCTGGCCCTATGGGCCCCCTAAATCCGACGCTGAAGATAATCATTTTATTTCATAAGCCAGTGGTTTGAAAGTGACCAGGTAAAAAGGACAACATAAATTATAACATTTCATCTGAAAATATTGATAGAATGCATGACAACTAAAACCTAAAACTCACCATGGAATATTTGAAGGTATGAGGAATTTGACTAAGTACGTAACACACCTGTTATCGATTGCAAAACATTAATAGTGTTAGTTTCCCTTCACTTATCTGTGTTTGTGTGAATGGTTTGTTTATTCTATATTTTAAATTTCAAATTTCAAAGTAAGAAGATACCATGGAAAGGGGAAACAAAACCTTATATATATATATATATATACATAAATATGCATAAGACTTTATGACAAGCGATTATAAAAAAAATTAAAACGTAGAGAAAGATCAGTACTGGCCCAGTTTAGAGGTGGCATTCTTCCGCTAAGATTAGAAACAGGACGTTTTGTTGGTGAGCCAGAATATCAACGGATATGTAGAATGTGCGACTCCGGACAGGTTAAAAATGAACTACACTTTCTGATTGAATGCCAATTTTACAATGGACTACGTTATCAATTATTCTCTGGACTTAGTGAAACCGTATTAAATTTAAATAACAGTGAAAAGTTTAATTTATTATTGTCAGAATATCCTCGAAAAACAGCTCGATACTTAGAACATTCATTTACAAAACGCAGACAACACTTATATTTAGATATATAAAATTCCTGATGACAATCTGAATTATAACTATATGATCTATTTGAAGTGACTGATAGGTCCATTGGGCCGGGTGTAATTTAACTGAAATATTTCAATATTGTACATAATTTGTTATACACAATGTCACTATAATAAACATATTTGTATTGTATTGTATTGTATTGTTTATGTATTGTTTTTTTTTTTTTTTTTTTTTTTTTTTTTTTTGCTTGAGTGACATTATCCAACCAAAAGCTGTAGTTACCTTGGCTAGTTTCTTGTAGCGAGTATATTTTTACCCTACTTTCAAAATTATGTGCTGTTTTATTTCCATGTTCTAGTGAGTGGTCATTCTGTTGGGAGCTGCGCTGTGCAGGTTTCTGTTATTGTGTTTCGATTTTCAAATTACAGTCTGGAAAGGTAAATTAAACTGTCCAAAACTCAGTTACATAGGAATTAAAATAGATTACCTTAGCCGTTTTTTGGCATAAACTTTCGGAATATTGGGTCTTCAATGCTTTTCATTATTTGGCCTTTAAACCTTTTTGATTGGAGAGTCACAGGTGAGTCTTTTGTAGACGAAACGCGTTAAGCGTACACAGTTTTAAGCCTGATATCTGTGACGAGTTCATGTGTGACTGTGCTATGTCAGGCTTTCTGGATCGAGTGCAGTTAGTTGTTGTTAATTTTTGTAGGTGTTGGTGGTTGATGCGGTCTATAATCATTATACAGTCCAGTATTTATGGCGGTTTTTGTTGTCCATTTTTTGGATTATTGATTCAATCATGTTTATTAGAATTCTATGGTTCCTGCAATGTTGTAATAAAATTGAGAATGAAAATGGGGAATATGTCAAAGAGACAACAACCCGACCAAAGAGCAGACAACAGCCAAAGGCCACCAATGGACCATCAACGCAGCGAGAAAATTCCGCACCCGCAGAAGGTTCTCAGCTGGCCCCTAGATAAAATTATGGACTAGTTCAGTGAAAATGGACGTCATGCTAAACTCCAAAACATAGAAATGTATTAAAATTAAGTCTTTTACAAAGTGAAGTAATCTTAATGAATTGTAGATTGATATCTAATTTGTTATTTGAAATAGTGATTATAATGAGATATATTCTTTATATGATATTATCTAAAATCACATATTTACAGGATAATTTGTGTAAACCATGAATTTACCCAAATGAACAATAAGTACAGTCATGTAGGTGTGACAGAGTAAGTAACACGTGCTCAAGTCAGGAAAACGACCATCATAATCAATTTGTTGATAATCGGCAATGAAATATTTACAGCTTTCCAATTTTGTCCATGATTTTTTTTTGTCCTATATGCACCAAATGATATAATGCATAACTTATATTTTCAGAATCAAGCAAATTAAACCCAGACTAAGGACCATATATCTTTCTTAAGAATGTCTTCGTGACAAACTAAACGACGTTCTCATGTATTTCGAAGTAAAAGAAAAGGGACATTGATGGGATATTTCCATTATAAGGTATGCACATAGAAATTATAATCAATTTCTCAGCTATTCAGAAACGCAAATTAACAGACAGAAAAAAAAACACCTAGAAAATCCATGATTGACTTCAATAACGAGGTTGCAGTAAAATCGTTGTTTATTATAGTGTCACATATTGGTTGAAACAAGGCATTCACACAATATACATATATACACACAAACAACATAACGTGTTAGTGTACCAACTTTGCACCTATTTTCGTGTACCAATATTGCACCTATTTTAGTATATTAATATTTCACCTATTGACCCTTTTTTTTCTCTTTACCTTCGAACGTTTTCAGTTTCAATTATGAGCTCAGTTTGTAGATATATCTCATTTACTTAAATTAATTTCGGATAAACACTGAATCGTAGAAAAAAACCGAAAAATACCAAAGAGATATTTTAACTCACAAGTCAAAAATAAAATGACAACGACAACGTTTTCGACTTCGTGTTTTGCGTTTTCGCCTTCGTGTTTTCCACTTCACAAAGACGCGAAAACGAAAAATAGCTACCATAGCAATAACCTTTCATTATATATCTAAGGAAGACAAAGAATTGCTTTACAGCAAAAATATATTTGGTAAAAAAATACATTTGAAGCTTACGATGCTAGTCAGACTATTTGATCGCTACATAAGTTCATATATTACGTTCAACTAACTTGATTATCATACATTTATAATACTAAAATTACGAGGTCCAATTTGTCAGCCGTCATCACGTAAAAACGACGAATCAAAGAATTCAACTTTATATATAACTAATATAGTACAAAGGTGTAGATTAAAAATTACACCACTCCAGTCCCTTTTGTTTTCCACGTAATTAATATTGCCAATAATTAAGAAGTTCCGGGTTGAGTCCGATATCGATACGAATAGTATATTCACCTGTTACCTATTACCTTATTTGTACGTTCCGCATCTGACAGGCGCACCACCAAACGGTGTATTCAGGACTAATAAGCTATATACACGGGTCATATTCACAGGGTTGACACTACTAGATTGTCAAATTGTTACCTATTGTATCATTTTAATCAGTAAAACTTTCTAAGATAACAATACGAATACTAGAATTCTGGACTAAAATAAGGCGTATAGGTACAGTTTTCAATTTGTTAGCGGGCATGACGTAAAACAGCGAATAAAAGAATTCAACTTTATAACTAATATAGGACAATGCTGTTGATTAAAAAATATTCCATTCCAGGACCTTTTGTTTTCCAATAATTGATAAGTTCCAGTTCGACGGATTCAAACAGAAAGATTTGAAAGCAGAGAAAACTGCGTATCTTATAATCGGCATGACTTTATCAGATGACAATACTAATATCAACATAAGGCTTGCGCATAGTTATATACTTTCAGTCACGGACCCGCGATATCACGGGTGTGTTCTAGTATAATATAAAGTAACGGTTACCTGACTGATTTTGTCGTTGATGTTCGATTTTTGATTTATCTTTTTTTTTTTCAGAATCGGATCCAAGTATGGAGTCTGATGTCTTTATTATTGCTTTTGACAGTTTTCGTTTCTGAAGGTAAATATATAACATGAAAGAGAATCATTTATTATTGAGTATTGCAAAGTATTAAATTAACAGTAAATGTTGAATTCAAACGGATATAGATTTTAGATTGGCTTCTTTGTGTTGAAAGTTTTCAAAAAAAATCATTCGGGTCTAAAGGCGTTGACCGAAGTACATATTGTATGAAACATTTGCGCACGGTCAACGCTTTTACATCCCTGTGAAATTACAAAAAAGAAGCATTCAATACTAATTTTGTTTTGAAGCTAGGATCACGAAAACACGATTTCTATCAAGTTTTTATCTAATTTACCTGTGCACTTTATTGTAGGACCTCGTGTCATCATGAATGATAGAGGACGAGAGATTGCTTTTAACCAATCAAAATAGCTTAATCTAATGGAACATGCATGCAATGTAATTATTAATAAATGCATGCAATATTTTTAGTGACTGTACTTATTATATTTTTAGGAGCCAGTGTAGCTTATGGTGGAAATTGTACGAGTACAGCGAACTGTACTGATTCAACAACCAATGAGTGTATCAGCAATGTGTGTCAATGTGCCACCACTCATTTTAGAAATAATGCCGATAACGCATGTGAATTAAGTAAGTATTGTGTAAATTGTGTTGGTGCTTCATCATACTGTTTTTATATCTTTTCAAGGGATCTACTGTTGTTTTAATCTCATTGTACTAATGATGAAGATATTAAAAGGTAACCAACATCTTCAAAAAGGTCAAATATATATATACCAGGTCAGGACCTTAGTCGCTGCATACAATTTATTGATGTAACATGTATACATGATTAATCATTCCCTTTTATTAATGACCCCCAAAAAATGTGGAAACATGTTTTCGAATGCAATCTACGATTAACAGATTAAAGAAACAGGAAGCGTCGATAACTTTCTTTCCTGTGTGATGGTTATACACTGTAGTACCGTCCTTGCTTCTACAAAATATCAGTTTCGTATAAAAAAAAATTATACGTGGATATATAATGAATAGTTTTACCTTTACTAAATGCAAACAATTTATTCTATAGGGTGTTTTTCTAAATAGAGAATGTATTAATTTTTCTTTTTATGAAAGCAAAATCTGACCCTGAATTAAGTTGAAAAAGTGGCATTATTAGCATGACCTTCATAGGTCTTTTACTATATTTTATTGAATAAAATTATGTTTCAATGAATCTAACTATGAAAAACAATGATCCTGGAAATAGACAGATAAAAAGTGCTACTCTTTTGAAATTGGTCGCTTGACATAAACAACGAACCTAGTATGTTGATTAAATGGTTTACAAATGGGTTCGTGAAGTTGCCAATAAATGACAAATGGATGAGAAAAAAGTTTATTTACCTATAATTACGAGCATTTCATAAAGCAAGTTTTCCAAACCTTAAAAGTATTTATAATTCAATACCACGTCATGCATATAAACTTTAACGCGAAGTTCCAGAGTTTATCTATATACATATATATATATATATATATATGTATATATATATATATATATATAAAAGCAAAATAAAAGTATATGTTAGTCTATGGAAAAGTATGGGCCTTGGAATTTAGAGCGAGGAGCTTGCCCCGAGCACTAAATTTTATGGTATATACCTTTTCATTGACCAACAAATTTAGCACATATTTCATGTATTAATACATGTTATAACTCAAGTAATCTTTTAATTGGTATATTGATAATTTATTTTTGGCTGACTTTTTGTACCACATGTGTTTCAAAGAAACAAAATAACTAAAATCATGTCCTGGTTATAAATCCTGTCCTAATATCACAAGATAGTTAACTTTATTCTATGTTTAATCATGTTGTTATCTAGACATCATATATGTATTTTTAGGGTTAATTTAAGAAAATACTTTTCAAAAATTCGCATTTTAATTTATGTAGTATATGCTATATTTCAGAACGGCAAAATTAATATAGAATAAAAAAAAATGGTATCATCGCAAATGAGATAATTTACCGCTAACTAGAGACCACATGCAACAAATCTAGATCACCATTCAACAATGAGCACAACTAAAACTTCAAAGGCAACTATACAAGACCCTAAAATGAAAATATAAAAACATTTCACCTGATTTATCATGTTCAAAACAATTAACAAAAAAAAAAATGATATTTTGCATTTGTTTTAATGTAAATTAAAATTATATACAAATATGCACGAAAGACAAAACTTTGGTGTTCCATAGGTGTATTTGACGCTGTTTGTGTTTCTTCGGTTTATTTTCCAAAAACAAAATGTTTGAATTCATTTATTACTTTGTTGGAATTTTACTATCTAAATACAATTATACAATTGTATAGACTCATAATTTAGATAAAGATAATATTTACAATTACAGAAATTGCCTTTGAAGAAGCTTGTAATAGCACAGTCACTAATACCGATCAATGTGCGACAGCCAATCAGGAATGCAGTCTCGAAAGTGGTTCTACTTACAAATGTCTTTGTACATCTGCCTACTATTCAGATGGAAGCTCTTGCGTACACAGTAAGACTTAACATATACACAATATAGTTTTACTGAAATAGTGTGATATTTTTATTAGACTAATCAATACTTTTCGTTTTTGCTCTACCAAAAGTGCATAAATGTACTGTTTTATTGACACCATCTTTTTAGTTTGAAATACTTAATATTGGGCTCTAATGGAATTTTTTGGATTTTTTTTTGTCTTTAAGTCACGTCAGTATGAATGTCATTTTGTTTTAGTTAGAAGTTATAACTTTTTTGCGTATATGATAGTACAATGTAACCGGAAATGAACTGCATACTGAACCCCAATCATTTTTGTTACTCTAAACTCGTTGAAGTTTCTCATTTATATTGTATATTAGTAATCTGATACACGCACATAAATTGACATGATTGATATACAGTGTAGGGCCTAACCTGTTTAATTGAAATTGCAACCTTAAATCGTAATATGAAAACATTTAACATTTTGGTTATTCCTTTCGGAGGCAACAAATTAAGAAAGTGTTTTTTCACAAGTTTTGAAACCACATGTTCTAAAAACAAACGATCAATGCATTCAAATTACTTAAATCATTTTGTTTTGCATATACAGAATGCCAAAGTGTAATAAAAGCTACAGCCTGAGCCCATTTTTACCTGTCCCAAATATATAAACCAATTTAGATAAAAAAAAAATAATCCAGGAAAATTTATCAAACTCTGATTTTTGTGCAGCATACACTAAGGGTTATTTAGACTTCGAGATACATTTATATAAAAACCTGATAACCATCTAATGACAAGTTGAAAAGTGGTCTTTTATCTAAGGATCACTTGTTGTCTTTTAAGTATTTTATAAAAAATATACAAGTGTGGACACAGATGAGTGTGGATAGTATGTTTGGATGTTTGTCAGTGTCTTATGACAAAAGGGAGTTCTATGTTTTCCTATATGGTGTTATTAACTGTGTTGCACGATGACAACCAACCTGAGCATTAGGAGTATTGTTTATTTAATATTTATTTTTTATGTTCAAGACGGGCATGGAAGAGACAGTAATTACATTAATTGCCAAATGATTATGATAGAATATGTTCTATATCTTTGATTTTGGATACATTTTGTAGAAAGGAGAGCAACACATTATAGGTTCATTTTTTCATGTGTTTTTTTTAAATAGGAGATGGTATATAGATTTGATAACATGATATAAGGAGCCTGTAATTCAATGGTTGTCGTTTGTTTGTGTGTTACATATTCACTTTTCGTTTATTTTTTGTACATAAATAAGGTCGTTAGTTTTCTCGTTTGAATTGTTTTACATTGTCATTTCGGGGCCTTTTATAGCTGATAATGGGGTATTGGCTTTGCTCATTGTTGATGGCCATATGGTGACCTGTAGTTGTTAATTTCTGTGTCATTTTGGTCTCTTGTGGAGAATTGTCTCATTGTCAATCATACCACATCTTTTTTATATGTATTTGCTTACTATTTGTATGGTTCTAATTATATTATTTTGTGGTGGATCATCAGTATCATTAGTAAAATTTTTTGTTAAAATGTTCCTCAGATTGGAATACATTTATTGGTTTTTATTGATGACAATGCCTGACATGATGCTTGGGGCTAGATGATCTAGGAAGTAAACCTTTGTGCTTGATTTCTCCTCCAAATCCGGTCGAAGCAAAGAAAATTTTAGACCAATATGACAATGATTTCACCAAAAGAACCTTTGTGAGCATGCTTCAAAGACTCATAACTGCTCCAAAAGTAGTCTGATAGAATTTCAAGCATGTCAAGTGGATATTATCAACAGCAACTTAATTAGTCTTAATATGTCTAAATATCTACAAAGTAATAGTATTCAAAAGGTTATGCAAAATTATTCTCCTTTCATTTTTTTTGGTTATATGGATACAAATATAAGTGATACATGTACCAATACAGTATTTGTTGTGGTATGAAAGTGTAGTAATTCACATTTACTGTAACAATGTTAATTCACACAAATTAAGAAATAAACAGTTGAATGAAAAATGTTGAACATGTACAATGAAATATAGTTTTAGAAATCGATTATTTACCATTGCCACTGAATCAGTGATATATGTACACATAATTAAATACATGTAAGACTAAAATTTTAAAGTACATACAATGTATATAAGACTAAAACTGACATTCAGTCTTTACTGAAAACTTTATTCCCCAAGTCATTTTCAAATCTGACTTCACGATAAAATAAGATACCATATCTACATGTACAACCAATGAAAATCAAATATCCCTCTAATAGATTAGCATTGAATTCCATGTTTTCTAAAATGTTAGCTAGGTGGAACCAAAAACTAAAAAAATTGAAACAATATATATTAAATATTTCAAATGCATGTACATGTAATAATATAAATTCTCTAAAATTCGCTATATTTTTCTTTTTTTTTGTCTTCTGTTCGAGACTGTATATTGACCTCTAGATGTCTTTCAATTACATTCAGTTTGGTGTGGGTTGATGTTTGATTGTTGTACATATTACAACCAGATGCTCAGCAGGGTTCAGCTTTATACGACTGCAGAGGTCGAACCCGAAACAGTTGGGGAATTCAATTTTTGAAGAAATCTAATAAAGTTCAGTTTTGAACCCTTTAGACCTAAATGGCGTAGACCAATTTACAAAAAAATAAATGTCAAGATTCTAAATACAGGGTTTGATTCAGCATTTCAAGGAACTGAAATAATTCATTTTTGATGAAATCAAACAAAGTTTAATTTTGAACCCTTATGGCCTCTATATCCTAAACTGTTTGGACTAAAACTCCAAAAATCAATCCTAACCTTCCTATTGTGGTCATTAACCTTGTGTTCAAATTTCATTGATTTCTATTCACTTCTACTTATTGTGCGAAAACCAAGAAAAATGCTTATTCAGGCCCTTTTTTGGCCCGTAATTCCTAAACTATTGGGACCAAGCCCCCAAAATCAATCCCAACCTTCCTTTAGTGGTTTTGAACCTTCTGTTTAAAATTTATAAAAATCCATTCACTAAAACTAAAGTTATTGTCTGGAAACTAAATGTGTCTTCGGACGAATAGACAACGACAACATCATACCATTATACGACGCAAAATAGTTTTTTTGCTGTTGTATAAAAATTGTCACTTGACCAACAGAAAAACCTTACATTTTGTGTATGTCCAATGCATTATTGGAACTGATTTCAGCAAATGACCCTTAGATTCAATTCACCTAATATTACTTACTATTGTCGGCTGAACAGATAATCTGTCCCACATTTACTATTGATGTCATACAACAGTCCCGTTTCTATTGTGGCATCAGTTATTATGTATTGTGAAGTCAAAATTTTACAGGAACCTGGGTGATGTCCCGTCATGGCAGACAAATAGCAATACGATGTTTAGACCTAAAACCTCCTCCATATATTAAGACACACATACATGGAAACCGAATCAAAATTACAAAACAGCTGTTACTGTAAACGGACTAAAGAGTATATATGACTTTTAAACAAATGTAGAAGAAAATGACGGGGAAGGGGCCAAATAGAGTTCAAGGGGGGGGGGGGGCAAATTAGAGGGAGTCATCTTCTTAGACGCAAGTTAAATGAGAGGGGGCAGGACCTTTTCGGGACGTCTTGATCGGGTGTTTTTAAGTTTGGGATTGACACTTTCGGGGTCAGGGATCACTTTTTTTTAATTTCGGGATGTCAGGATTTGATATTTTTTAAATTCGGGACCTCAATATTTCATCTTTTTAAGCCGGGGATTTCGGGATCAGGACCCCTCCGACCCACCCTCTTAAATAATCACTTATTTAGACTTACTTTCTAATTCTATATAAAAAATCACAACTATGAACAGGAACAATATGTAACCGTATGTCTACTTTACTTCGACTACTGATATGCAAACCTAAAAACAGACACAAAAATATCATAAATTAGTGATTGAAAGATTGATTGCACTTTGAATCTATACTTCAGATACGTGTTACATGAGCCGGTTTGTTTACAAATAATAATGTCACGTCCTCGCGCACTGACGTCACAATTTGCATCGATCTTGTAAGGGATCTACCATTTGATTTTTATGGGGGGGGGGCTAGGATGAAAAATTTTGTCCTGCATATTTTTTTAGCTGTAATCTCTGTCCTGCCTTTTTATTTTTCACTCTGTTCGGTCCTGCCTTTTTTTTTTTAAGTTTATCCTGACTTTTTTTACCTAAATTGTCGTCCTGACTTTTTTTTTTTTGCAAGTGTCTTATCCTGCCTTTTTTTTTTACTCAAAACTCCTGTCCTGCCTATTTTTTTCAAATTTCATCCTAGCCCCCCCCATAAAAATCAAATGGTAGCTCCCTAATTCACTACACAGTTCACTCACATGCAAACATGCAACGTGAATGTGATTGGTTATCAAATAATACAGAAATAATGCATGTACAGTTTTAGAAAAAATTAGTTCATCAAATAGATATATATATATAACATTTTCACTTTTGACACGAATAGGTCGGGTTGACATTTCTGTCATCGGGGATAATATTCAGATAAATGGGATTAAACTGACCGTCAAAAATGTCTAGAGAAGGACATCTCGAGAACCTTAACATTAAGAAGCCATACTTACCAAAATTACTCTATATTAATAAACTCTATGTAAATGAAATTTCACAATGATTACGATACATAATTTTGATGATGGCAATGATCAATGCTGGTTAAATTGGCACTAAAAATATTCTTACTGCTATTGCTTTACGTAATAAAATTTGTATGGAATTGAATTTGACTAAAGCTCAGCATAAAAAAAAACGTTAATATGCAGATGCATGACAATATATTTCTGATAAAGTGTATATATATTTCTGTAAACGAAGTTGCCTTTATACTTTACTTAGGATTACATTTGAGCGCAAGGAGATCTCTATTTGTGAATTGGGTTATTAACCCCTTTGAACCCAGGGTCGAAGTTCAAGATGTTAGCATATTAACGGATTTTTTTTGCATTGCGTTTACATCATTGAGGCCATCTATTTTTATTGCAGGGTTTCACATATTTAAATCGGAATTATAGAAAAATGGAATGTTGTTAGCAGAATCAAAACAGAAAATGATCAACACTTGATTATTTTCAGCAATACATAAATTGGATAGAGGGTCTGTGTATTCACATTATTTGTAAAACTCTCCTTATTCCTGTGAAGCGTGTGCTTTACATCGAGGCTTGCTATACTTTACATCGACGCCACAGTACTTCAACCAATCAGGGAATGTTTATTTGGAGTATTCGACCTATTTTAACTCAGATTTTGGTACATTTTAATCGAAACTATAGAAAAATGGAATATTGTTAGTACATATAAAATAGAAAATGATGAATACTTTTAGCTAAAGATGAATTGGATGTGAGTTCTGTGTATTCACACTTTTTGTACAACTCTCCTTACTGATGCCATATTTTGGAATTTCCGTGACCTAAATGGTTCGCGAAAATTAATATTTTTATATATTATAGTATAGTGAATATTCATACAGGTGACAACAAACCTTTAATTAACATTGTATGTGCTAATCTTAAAATAATTATGAGAGACTGTACAGGCTTAAGTCAAAAACCAATTCGATATTGTACATAAAAAATATTATACAATTATGACACGTAGAAAAGGTGAATATTCAAAATTGTCAACACGAGAAGGTTATTTCATTGAGGGCGAAGACCGAAGTGAAATAACTTTTTAGGGTTGACAATTTTGGATATTCACCTTTTCAACGGGCCATAATTAATATATATATGCGTAAGAATATCATTAAATATATATAACATAACCAATCAGATAAAAAAAATCTTCTTCTTGTAGATCAAACCACAACAGAAGCACAAACTTCGACGGAACAGGGCAGTACTACCTTGGAGGCAGATACAACAACGGTTCAACTGACAACGTCGACTGCAGCTCAAACTACAACTGTAGACCAAACAACAACTTCTGAAGTTTTGTCTACAACTGTAGATCAAACGACAACAGGGGGACAAACTACGACAAAACTAGCCACTACTACCTTGGAGGCAGATACAACAACCGCACGACAAACAACGTCTACTGAAACTCCTACTACCACTGTAGATCAAACAACAACTTCTGAAGTTCTTTCTACAACTGTAGATCAAACCACAACAGGAGCACAAACTTCGACGGAACAGGCCACTACTACCTCGGAGGCAGAAACAACAATTGTTCAACTGACAACGTCGACTGAATCTCAAACTACCACTGTAGACCAAACGACAACTTCTAAAGTTCTGTATACAACTGTAGATCAAACGACAACAGGGGGACAAACTACGACAGAACCGACCACTACTACCTCGGAGGCAGCTACAACAACCGCACGACAAACAACGTCTACTGAAACTCCTACTACCACTGTAGATCAAACAACAACTTCTGAAGTTCTTTCTACAACTGTAGATCAAACCACAACAGGAGTACACACTTCGACGGAACAGGCCACTACCTCCTTGGCGGCAGATACAACAACAGTTCAACTGACAACGTCGACTGCTGCTCCAACTGCCACTGTAGACCAAACAACAACTTCTGAAGTTCTTTCTACAACTGTAGATCAAACGACAACAGGGGAACAAACTACGACAGAACCGGCCACTACTTCCTTGGAGGCAGATACAACAACCGCTCGACAAACAACGTCTACTGAAACTCATACTACCACTGTAGATCAAACAACAACTTCTGAAATTCTCATTACAACTGTAGAACAAACGACAACAGGGGAACAAACTACGACAGAACAGACCACTACTCCAACAGAGGCAGATACAACAACGGTTCAACTGTCAACGTCGACTGAAGCTCCAACTACCACTGTAGATCAAACAACAACTTCTGAAATTCTCACTACAACTGCAGAACAAACGACAACAGGGGCACAAACTACGACAGAACAGACCACTACTTCCTCAGGGGCAGATACAACAACGGTTCAACTGTCAACGTCGACTGAAGCTCCAACTACCACTGTAGATCAAACAACAACTTCTGAAATTCTCACTACAACTGCAGAACAAACGACAACAGGGGAACAAACTACGACAGAACAGACCACTACTCCAACAGAGGCAGATACAACAACGGTTCAACTGTCAACGTCGACTGAAGCTCCAACTACCACTGTAGATCAAACAACAACTTCTGAGATTCTCACTACAACTGCAGAACAAACGACAACAGGGGCACAAACTACAACAGAACAGACCACTACTCCCACAGAGGCAGATACAACAACGGTTCAACTGTCAACGTCGACTGAAGCTCCAACTACCACTGTAGATCAAACAACAACTTCTGAAATTCTCACTACAACTGCAGAACAAACGACAACAGGGAAACAAACTACGACAGAACAGACCACTACTCCCACAGAGGCAGATACAACAACGGTTCAACTGTCAACGTCGACTGAAACTCCAACTACCACTGTAGATCAAACAACAACTTCTGAGATTCTCACTACAACTGCAGAACAAACGACAACAGGGGAACAAACTACGACAGAACAGACCACTACCCCAACAGAGGCAGATACAACAACGGTTCAACTGTCAACGTCGACTGAAGCTCCAACTACCACTGTAGATCAAACAACAACTTCTGAAATTCTCACTACAACTGCAGAACAAACGACAACAGGGGAACAAACTACGACAGAACAGACCACTACTCCAACAGAGGCAGATACAACAACGGTTCAACTGTCAACGTCGACTGAAGCTCCAACTACCACTGTAGATCAAACAACAACTTCTGAAATTCTCAGTACAACTGTAGAACAAACGACAACAGGGGCACAAACTACAACAGAACAGACCACTACTCCCACAGAGGCAGATACAACAACGGTTCAACTGTCAACGTCGACTGAAGCTCCAACTACCACTGTAGATCAAACAACAACTTCTGAAATTCTCACTACAACTGCAGAACAAACGACAACAGGGAAACAAACTACGACAGAACAGACCACTACTCCCACAGAGGCAGATACAACAACGGTTCAACTGTCAACGTCGACTGAAACTCCAACTACCACTGTAGATCAAACAACAACTTCTGAGATTCTCACTACAACTGCAGAACAAACGACAACAGGGGAACAAACTACGACAGAACAGACCACTACCCCAACAGAGGCAGATACAACAACGGTTCAACTGTCAACGTCGACTGAAGCTCCAACTACCACTGTAGATCAAACAACAACTTCTGAAATTCTCACTACAACTGCAGAACAAACGACAACAGGGGAACAAACTACGACAGAACAGACCACTACTCCAACAGAGGCAGATACAACAACGGTTCAACTGTCAACGTCGACTGAAGCTCCAACTACCACTTTAGATCAAACAACAACTTCTGAAATTCTCACTACAACTGCAGAACAAACGACAACAGGGGAACAAACTACGACAGAACAAACCACTACTCCCACAGATGCAGATACAACAACGGTTCAACTGTCAACGTCGACTGAAGCTCCAACTACCACTGTAGATCAAACAACAACTTCTGAGATTCTCACTACAACTGCAGAACAAACGACAACAGGGGCACAAACTACGACAGAACACACCACTACTCCCACAAAGGCAGATACAACAACGGTTCAACTGTCAACGTCGACTGAAACTCCAACTACCACTGTAGATCAAACAACAACTTCTGAGATTCTCACTACAACTGCAGAACAAACGACAACAGGGGAACAAACTACGACAGAACAGACCACTACTCCCACAGAGGCAGATACAACAACGGTTCAACTGTCAACGTCGACTGAAACTCCAACTACTACTGTAGATCAAACAACAACTTCTGAAATTCTCACTACAACTGCAGAACAAACGACAACAGGGAAACAAACTACGACAGAACAGACCACTACTCCCACAGAGGCAGATACAACAACGGTTCAACTGTCAACGTCGACTGAAACTCCAACTACCACTGTAGATCAAACAACAACTTCTGAGATTCTCACTACAACTGCAGAACAAACGACAACAGGGGAACAGACTACGACAGAACAGACCACTACTCCAACAGAGGCAGATACAACAACGGTTCAACTGTCAACGTCGACTGAAGCTCCAACTACCACTGTAGATCAAACAACAACTTCTGAAATTCTCACTACAACTGCAGAACAAACGACAACAGGGGAACAAACTACGACAGAACAGACCACTACTCCAACAGAGGCAGATACAACAACGGTTCAACTGTCAACGTCGACTGAAGCTCCAACTACCACTGTAGATCAAACAACAACTTCTGAGATTCTCACTACAACTGCAGAACAAACGACAACAGGGGCACAAACTACAACAGAACAGACCACTACTCCCACAGAGGCAGATACAACAACGGTTCAACTGTCAACGTCGACTGAAGCTCCAACTACCACTGTAGATCAAACAACAACTTCTGAAATTCTCACTACAACTGCAGAACAAACGACAACAGGGAAACAAACTACGACAGAACAGACCACTACTCCCACAGAGGCAGATACAACAACGGTTCAACTGTCAACGTCGACTGAAACTCCAACTACCACTGTAGATCAAACAACAACTTCTGAGATTCTCACTACAACTGCAGAACAAACGACAACAGGGGAACAAACTACGACAGAACAGACCACTACCCCAACAGAGGCAGATACAACAACGGTTCAACTGTCAACGTCGACTGAAGCTCCAACTACCACTGTAGATCAAACAACAACTTCTGAAATTCTCACTACAACTGCAGAACAAACGACAACAGGGGAACAAACTACGACAGAACAGACCACTACTCCAACAGAGGCAGATACAACAACGGTTCAACTGTCAACGTCGACTGAAGCTCCAACTACCACTTTAGATCAAACAACAACTTCTGAAATTCTCACTACAACTGCAGAACAAACGACAACAGGGGAACAAACTACGACAGAACAAACCACTACTCCCACAGATGCAGATACAACAACGGTTCAACTGTCAACGTCGACTGAAGCTCCAACTACCACTGTAGATCAAACAACAACTTCTGAGATTCTCACTACAACTGCAGAACAAACGACAACAGGGGCACAAACTACGACAGAACACACCACTACTCCCACAAAGGCAGATACAACAACGGTTCAACTGTCAACGTCGACTGAAACTCCAACTACCACTGTAGATCAAACAACAACTTCTGAAATTCTCACTACAACTGCAGAACAAACGACAACAGGGGAACAAACTACGACAGAACAGACCACTACTCCCACAGAGGCAGATACAACAACGGTTCAACTGTCAACGTCGACTGAAACTCCAACTACTACTGTAGATCAAACAACAACTTCTGAAATTCTCACTACAACTGCAGAACAAACGACAACAGGGAAACAAACTACGACAGAACAGACCACTACTCCCACAGAGGCAGATACAACAACGGTTCAACTGTCAACGTCGACTGAAACTCCAACTACCACTGTAGATCAAACAACAACTTCTGAGATTCTCACTACAACTGCAGAACAAACGACAACAGGGGAACAGACTACGACAGAACAGACCACTACTCCAACAGAGGCAGATACAACAACGGTTCAACTGTCAACGTCGACTGAAGCTCCAACTACCACTGTAGATCAAACAACAACTTCTGAAATTCTCACTACAACTGCAGAACAAACGACAACAGGGGAACAAACTACGACAGAACAGACCACTACTCCAACAGAGGCAGATACAACAACGGTTCAACTGTCAACGTCGACTGAAGCTCCAACTACCACTGTAGATCAAACAACAACTTCTGAGATTCTCACTACAACTGCAGAACAAACGACAACAGGGGCACAAACTACAACAGAACAGACCACTACTCCCACAGAGGCAGATACAACAACGGTTCAACTGTCAACGTCGACTGAAGCTCCAACTACCACTGTAGATCAAACAACAACTTCTGAAATTCTCACTACAACTGCAGAACAAACGACAACAGGGAAACAAACTACGACAGAACAGACCACTACTCCCACAGAGGCAGATACAACAACGGTTCAACTGTCAACGTCGACTGAAACTCCAACTACCACTGTAGATCAAACAACAACTTCTGAGATTCTCACTACAACTGCAGAACAAACGACAACAGGGGAACAAACTACGACAGAACAGACCACTACCCCAACAGAGGCAGATACAACAACGGTTCAACTGTCAACGTCGACTGAAGCTCCAACTACCACTGTAGATCAAACAACAACTTCTGAGATTCTCACTACAACTGCAGAACAAACGACAACAGGGGCACAAACTACAACAGAACAGACCACTACTCCCACAGAGGCAGATACAACAACGGTTCAACTGTCAACGTCGACTGAAGCTCCAACTACCACTGTAGATCAAACAACAACTTCTGAAATTCTCACTACAACTGCAGAACAAACGACAACAGGGAAACAAACTACGACAGAACAGACCACTACTCCCACAGAGGCAGATACAACAACGGTTCAACTGTCAACGTCGACTGAAACTCCAACTACCACTGTAGATCAAACAACAACTTCTGAGATTCTCACTACAACTGCAGAACAAACGACAACAGGGGAACAAACTACGACAGAACAGACCACTACCCCAACAGAGGCAGATACAACAACGGTTCAACTGTCAACGTCGACTGAAGCTCCAACTACCACTGTAGATCAAACAACAACTTCTGAAATTCTCACTACAACTGCAGAACAAACGACAACAGGGGAACAAACTACGACAGAACAGACCACTACTCCAACAGAGGCAGATACAACAACGGTTCAACTGTCAACGTCGACTGAAGCTCCAACTACCACTGTAGATCAAACAACAACTTCTGAAATTCTCAGTACAACTGTAGAACAAACGACAACAGGGGCACAAACTACAACAGAACAGACCACTACTCCCACAGAGGCAGATACAACAACGGTTCAACTGTCAACGTCGACTGAAGCTCCAACTACCACTGTAGATCAAACAACAACTTCTGAAATTCTCACTACAACTGCAGAACAAACGACAACAGGGAAACAAACTACGACAGAACAGACCACTACTCCCACAGAGGCAGATACAACAACGGTTCAACTGTCAACGTCGACTGAAACTCCAACTACCACTGTAGATCAAACAACAACTTCTGAGATTCTCACTACAACTGCAGAACAAACGACAACAGGGGAACAAACTACGACAGAACAGACCACTACCCCAACAGAGGCAGATACAACAACGGTTCAACTGTCAACGTCGACTGAAGCTCCAACTACCACTGTAGATCAAACAACAACTTCTGAAATTCTCACTACAACTGCAGAACAAACGACAACAGGGGAACAAACTACGACAGAACAGACCACTACTCCAACAGAGGCAGATACAACAACGGTTCAACTGTCAACGTCGACTGAAGCTCCAACTACCACTTTAGATCAAACAACAACTTCTGAAATTCTCACTACAACTGCAGAACAAACGACAACAGGGGAACAAACTACGACAGAACAAACCACTACTCCCACAGATGCAGATACAACAACGGTTCAACTGTCAACGTCGACTGAAGCTCCAACTACCACTGTAGATCAAACAACAACTTCTGAGATTCTCACTACAACTGCAGAACAAACGACAACAGGGGCACAAACTACGACAGAACACACCACTACTCCCACAAAGGCAGATACAACAACGGTTCAACTGTCAACGTCGACTGAAACTCCAACTACCACTGTAGATCAAACAACAACTTCTGAGATTCTCACTACAACTGCAGAACAAACGACAACAGGGGAACAAACTACGACAGAACAGACCACTACTCCCACAGAGGCAGATACAACAACGGTTCAACTGTCAACGTCGACTGAAACTCCAACTACTACTGTAGATCAAACAACAACTTCTGAAATTCTCACTACAACTGCAGAACAAACGACAACAGGGAAACAAACTACGACAGAACAGACCACTACTCCCACAGAGGCAGATACAACAACGGTTCAACTGTCAACGTCGACTGAAACTCCAACTACCACTGTAGATCAAACAACAACTTCTGAGATTCTCACTACAACTGCAGAACAAACGACAACAGGGGAACAGACTACGACAGAACAGACCACTACTCCAACAGAGGCAGATACAACAACGGTTCAACTGTCAACGTCGACTGAAGCTCCAACTACCACTGTAGATCAAACAACAACTTCTGAAATTCTCACTACAACTGCAGAACAAACGACAACAGGGGAACAAACTACGACAGAACAGACCACTACTCCAACAGAGGCAGATACAACAACGGTTCAACTGTCAACGTCGACTGAAGCTCCAACTACCACTGTAGATCAAACAACAACTTCTGAGATTCTCACTACAACTGCAGAACAAACGACAACAGGGGCACAAACTACAACAGAACAGACCACTACTCCCACAGAGGCAGATACAACAACGGTTCAACTGTCAACGTCGACTGAAGCTCCAACTACCACTGTAGATCAAACAACAACTTCTGAAATTCTCACTACAACTGCAGAACAAACGACAACAGGGAAACAAACTACGACAGAACAGACCACTACTCCCACAGAGGCAGATACAACAACGGTTCAACTGTCAACGTCGACTGAAACTCCAACTACCACTGTAGATCAAACAACAACTTCTGAGATTCTCACTACAACTGCAGAACAAACGACAACAGGGGAACAAACTACGACAGAACAGACCACTACCCCAACAGAGGCAGATACAACAACGGTTCAACTGTCAACGTCGACTGAAGCTCCAACTACCACTGTAGATCAAACAACAACTTCTGAAATTCTCACTACAACTGCAGAACAAACGACAACAGGGGAACAAACTACGACAGAACAGACCACTACTCCAACAGAGGCAGATACAACAACGGTTCAACTGTCAACGTCGACTGAAGCTCCAACTACCACTGTAGATCAAACAACAACTTCTGAAATTCTCAGTACAACTGTAGAACAAACGACAACAGGGGCACAAACTACAACAGAACAGACCACTACTCCCACAGAGGCAGATACAACAACGGTTCAACTGTCAACGTCGACTGAAGCTCCAACTACCACTGTAGATCAAACAACAACTTCTGAAATTCTCACTACAACTGCAGAACAAACGACAACAGGGAAACAAACTACGACAGAACAGACCACTACTCCCACAGAGGCAGATACAACAACGGTTCAACTGTCAACGTCGACTGAAACTCCAACTACCACTGTAGATCAAACAACAACTTCTGAGATTCTCACTACAACTGCAGAACAAACGACAACAGGGGAACAAACTACGACAGAACAGACCACTACCCCAACAGAGGCAGATACAACAACGGTTCAACTGTCAACGTCGACTGAAGCTCCAACTACCACTGTAGATCAAACAACAACTTCTGAAATTCTCACTACAACTGCAGAACAAACGACAACAGGGGAACAAACTACGACAGAACAGACCACTACTCCAACAGAGGCAGATACAACAACGGTTCAACTGTCAACGTCGACTGAAGCTCCAACTACCACTTTAGATCAAACAACAACTTCTGAAATTCTCACTACAACTGCAGAACAAACGACAACAGGGGAACAAACTACGACAGAACAAACCACTACTCCCACAGATGCAGATACAACAACGGTTCAACTGTCAACGTCGACTGAAGCTCCAACTACCACTGTAGATCAAACAACAACTTCTGAGATTCTCACTACAACTGCAGAACAAACGACAACAGGGGCACAAACTACAACAGAACACACCACTACTCCCACAAAGGCAGATACAACAACGGTTCAACTGTCAACGTCGACTGAAACTCCAACTACCACTGTAGATCAAACAACAACTTCTGAGATTCTCACTACAACTGCAGAACAAACGACAACAGGGGAACAAACTACGACAGAACAGACCACTACTCCCACAGAGGCAGATACAACAACGGTTCAACTGTCAACGTCGACTGAAACTCCAACTACTACTGTAGATCAAACAACAACTTTTGAAATTCTCACTACAACTGCAGAACAAACGACAACAGGGAAACAAACTACGACAGAACAGACCACTACTCCCACAGAGGCAGATACAACAACGGTTCAACTGTCAACGTCGACTGAAACTCCAACTACCACTGTAGATCAAACAACAACTTCTGAGATTCTCACTACAACTGCAGAACAAACGACAACAGGGGAACAGACTACGACAGAACAGACCACTACTCCAACAGAGGCAGATACAACAATGATTCAACTGTCAACGTCGACTGAAGCTCCAACTACCACTGTAGATCAAACAACAACTTCTGAAATTCTCACTACAACTGCAGAACAAACGACAACAGGGGAACAAACTACGACAGAACAGACCACTACTCCAACAGAGGCAGATACAACAACGGTTCAACTGTCAACGTCGACTGAAGCTCCAACTACCACTGTAGATCAAACAACAACTTCTGAGATTCTCACTACAACTGCAGAACAAACTACGACAGAACAGACCACTACTCCAACAGAGGCAGATACAACAACGGTTCAACTGTCAACGTCGACTGAAGCTCCAACTACCACTGTAGATCAAACAACAACTTCTGAAATTCTCACTACAACTGCAGAACAAACGACAACAGGGGAACAAACTACGACAGAACAGACCACTACTCCCACAGAGGCAGATACAACAACGGTTCAACTGTCAACGTCGACTGAAGCTCCAACTACAACTTTAGATCAAACAACAACTTCTGAAATTCTCACTACAACTGCAGAACAAACGACAACAGGGGAACAAACTACGACAGAACAAACCACTACTCCAACAGAGGCAGATACAACAACGGTTCAACTGTCAACGTCGACTGAAGCTCCAACTACAACTTTAGATCAAACAACAACTTCTGAAATTCTCACTACAACTGCAGAACAAACGACAACAGGGGAACAAACTACGACAGAACAAACCACTACTCCCACAGAGGCAGATACAACAACGGTTCAACTGTCAACGTCGACTGAAGCTCCAACTACCACTGTAGATCAAACAACAACTTCTGAGATTCTCACTACAACTGCAGAACAAACGACAACAGGGGCACAAACTACAACAGAACACACCACTACTCCCACAAAGGCAGATACAACAACGGTTCAACTGTCAACGTCGACTGAAACTCCAACTACCACTGTAGATCAAACAACAACTTCTGAGATTCTCACTACAACTGCAGAACAAACGACAACAGGGGAACGAACTACGACAGAACAGACCACTACTCCCACAGAGGCAGATACAACAACGGTTCAACTGTCAACGTCGACTGAAACTCCAACTACCACTGTAGATCAAACAACAACTTCTGAGATTCTCACTACAACTGCAGAACAAACGACAACAGGGGCACAAACTACAACAGAACAGACCACTACTCCCACAGAGGCAGATACAACAACGGTTCAACTGTCAACGTCGACTGAAGCTCCAACTACCACTGTAGATCAAACAACAACTTCTGAGATTCTCACTACAACTGCAGAACAAACGACAACAGGGGCACAAACTACAACAGAACAGACCACTACTCCCACAGAGGCAGATACAACAACGGTTCAACTGTCAACGTCGACTGAAGCTCCAACTACCACTGTAGATCAAACAACAACTTCTGAGATTCTCACTACAACTGCAGAACAAACGACAACAGGGGAACAAACTACGACAGAACAAACCACTTCTCCAACAGAGGCAGATACAACAACGGTTCAACTGTCAACGTCGACTGAAACTCCAACTACCACTTTAGATCAAACAACAACTTCTGAAATTCTCACTACAACTGCAGAACAAACGACAACAGGGGAACAAACTACGACAGAACAGACCACTACTCCAACAGAGGCAGATACAACAACGGTTCAACTGCCAACGTCGACTGAAGCTCCAACTACCACTGTAGATCAAACAACAACTTCTGAAATTCTCACTACAACTGCAGAACAAACGACAACAGGGGAACAAACTACGACAGAACAGACCACTACTCCAACAGAGGCAGATACAACAACGGTTCAACTGCCAACGTCGACTGAAGCTCCAACTACCACTGTAGATCAAACAACAACTTCTGAAATTCTCACTACAACTGCAGAACAAACGACAACAGGGGAACAAACTACGACAGAACAGACCACTACTCCAACAGAGGCAGATACAACAACGGTTCAACTGTCAACGTCGACTGAAGCTCCAACTACCACTGTAGATCAAACAACAACTTCTGAAATTCTCACTTCAACTGCAGAACATACGACAACAGGGGAACAAACTACGACAGAACAGACCACTACTCCCACAGAGGCAGATACAACAACGATTCAACTGTCAACGTCGACTGAAGCTCCAACTACCACTGTAGATCAAACAACAACTTCTGAAATTCTCACTACAACTGCAGAACAAACGACAACAGGGGAACAAACTACGACAGAACAAACCACTACTCCCACAGAGGCAGATACAACAACGGTTCAACTGTCAACGTCGACTGAAGCTCCAACTTCAACTTCAGATCAAACAACAACTTCTGAAATTCTTACTACAACTGCAGAACAAACGACAACAGGGGAACAAACTACGACAGAACAGACCACTACTCCCACAGAGGCAGATACAACAACGGTTCAACTGTCAACGTCGACTGAAGCTCCAACTATCACTATAGATCAAACAACAACTTCTGAAATTCTTACTACAACTGCAGAACAAACGACAACAGGGGAACAAACTACGACAGAACAGACCACTACTCCCACAGAGGCAGATACAACAACGGTTCAACTGTCAACGTCGACTGAAACTCCAACTACCACTGTAGATCAAACAACAACTTCTGAGATTCTCACTACAACTGCAGAACAAACGACAACAGGGGAACAAACTACGACAGAACAGACCACTACTCCCACAGAGGCAGATACAACAACGGTTCAACTGTCAACGTCGACTGAAGCTCCAACTTCCACTGTAGATCAAACAACAACTTCTGAAATTCTCACTACAACTGCAGAACAAACGACAACAGGGGAACAAACTACGACAGAACAGACCACTACTCCAACAGAGGCAGATACAACAACGGTTCAACTGTCAACGTCGACTGAAGCTCCAACTACCACTGTAGATCAAACAACAACTTCTGAGATTCTCACTACAACTGCAGAACAAACGACAACAGGGGCACAAACTACAACAGAACAGACCACTACTCCCACAGAGGCAGATACAACAACGGTTCAACTGTCAACGTCGACTGAAGCTCCAACTACCACTATAGATCAAACAACAACTTCTGAAATTCTTACTACAACTGCAGAACAAACGACAACAGGGGAACAAACTACGACAGAACAGACCACTACTCCCACAGAGGCAGATACAACAACGGTTCAACTGTCAACGTCGACTGAAACTCCAACTACCACTGTAGATCAAACAACAACTTCTGAAATTCTTACTACAACTGCAGAACAAACGACAACAGGGGAACAAACTACGACAGAACAGACCACTACTCCTACAGAGGCAGATAAAACAACGGTTCAACTGTCAACGTCGACTGAAACTCCAACTACCACAGTGACTATAGATCAAACAACAACTTCTGAAATTCTTACTACTACTGCAGAACAAACGACAACAGGGGAACAAACTACGACAGAACAGACCACTACTCCCACAGAGGCAGATACAACAACGGTTCAACTGTCAACGTCGACTGAAGCTCCAACTACCACTGTAGATCAAACAACAACTTCTGAGATTCTCACTACAACTGCAGAACAAACGACAACAGGGGAACAAACTACGACAGAACAGACCACTACTCCCACAGAGGCAGATACAACAACGGTTCAACTGTCAACGTCGACTGAAGCTCCAACTACCGCTGTAGATCAAACAACAACTTCTGAGATTCTCACTACAACTGCAGAACAAACGACAACAGGGGCACAAACTACAACAGAACACACCACTACTCCCACAAAGGCAGATACAACAACGGTTCAACTGTCAACGTCGACTGAAACTCCAACTACCACTGTAGATCAAACAACAACTTCTGAGATTCTCACTACAACTGCAGAACAAACGACAACAGGGGAACAAACTACGACAGAACAGACCACTACTCCCACAAAGGCAGATACAACAACGGTTCAACTGCCAACGTCGACTGAAGCTCCAACTACCACTGTAGATCAAACAACAACTTCTGAGATTCTCACTACAACTGCAGAACAAACGACAACAGGGGAACAAACTACGACAGAACAGACCACTACTCCCACAGAGGCAGATACAACAACGGTTCAACTGCCAACGTCGACTGAAGCTCCAACTACCACTGTAGATCAAACAACAACTTCTGAGATTCTCACTACAACTGCAGAACAAACGACAACAGGGGAACAAACTACGACAGAACAGACCACTACTTCAACAGAGGCAGATACAACAACGGTTCAACTGCCAACGTCGACTGAAGCTCCAACTACCACTGTAGATCAAACAACAACTTCTGAAATTCTCACTACAACTGCAGAACAAACGACAACAGGGGAACAAACTACGACAGAACAGACCACTACTCCCACAGAGGCAGATACAACAACGGTTCAACTGTCAACGTCGACTGAAGCTCCAACTACCACTGTAGATCAAACAACAACTTCTGAGATTCTCACTACAACTGCAGAACAAACGACAACAGGGGAACAAACTACAACAGAACAGACCACTACTCCCACAGAGGCAGATACAACAACGGTTCAACTGTCAACGTCGACTGAAGCTCCAACTACCACTGTAGATCAAACAACAACTTCTGAGATTCTCACTACAACTGCAGAACAAACGACAACAGGGGAACAAACTACGACAGAACAGACCACTACTCCCACAGAGGCAGATACAACAACGGTTCAACTGTCAACGTCGACTGAAGCTCCAACTACCGCTGTAGATCAAACAACAACTTCTGAGATTCTCACTACAACTGCAGAACAAACGACAACAGGGGCACAAACTACAACAGAACACACCACTACTCCCACAAAGGCAGATACAACAACGGTTCAACTGTCAACGTCGACTGAAACTCCAACTACCACTGTAGATCAAACAACAACTTCTGAGATTCTCACTACAACTGCAGAACAAACGACAACAGGGGAACAAACTACGACAGAACAGACCACTACTCCCACAGAGGCAGATACAACAACGGTTCAACTGCCAACGTCGACTGAAGCTCCAACTACCACTGTAGATCAAACAACAACTTCTGAGATTCTCACTACAACTGCAGAACAAACGACAACAGGGGAACAAACTACGACAGAACAGACCACTACTCCAACAGAGGCAGATACAACAACGGTTCAACTGCCAACGTCGACTGAAGCTCCAACTACCACTGTAGATCAAACAACAACTTCTGAAATTCTCACTACAACTGCAGAACAAACGACAACAGGGGAACAAACTACGACAGAACAGACCACTACTCCCACAAAGGCAGATACAACAACGGTTCAACTGTCAACGTCGACTGAAGCTCCAACTACCACTGTAGATCAAACAACAACTTCTGAGATTCTCACTACAACTGCAGAACAAACGACAACAGGGGCACAAACTACAACAGAACAGACCACTACTCCCACAGAGGCAGATACAACAACGCTTCAACTGTCAACGTCGACTGAAGCTCCAACTACCACTGTAGATCAAACAACAACTTCTGAGATTCTCACTACAACTGCAGAACAAACGACAACAGGGGAACAAACTACGACAGAACAGACCACTACTCCCACAGAGGCAGATACAACAACGGTTCAACTGTCAACGTCGACTGAAACTCCAACTACCACTGTAGATCAAACAACAACTTCTGAGATTCTCACTACAACTGCAGAACAAACGACAACAGGGGAACAAACTACGACAGAACAGACCACTACTCCAACAGAGGCAGATACAACAACGGTTCAACTGTCAACGTCGACTGAAGCTCCAACTACCACTGTAGATCAAACAACAACTTCTGAGATTCTCACTACAACTGCAGAACAAACGACAACAGGGGAACAAACTACGACAGAACAGACCACTACTCCAACAGAGGCAGATACAACAACGGTTCAACTGTCAACGTCGCCTGAAGCTCCAACTACCACTTTAGATCAAACAACAACTTCTGAAATTCTCACTACAACTGCAGAACAAACGACAACAGGGGAACAAACTACGACAGAACAAACCACTACTCCCACAGAGGCAGATACAACAACGGTTCAACTGTCAACGTCGACTGAAGCTCCAACTACCACTGTAGATCAAACAACAACTTCTGAGATTCTCACTACAACTGCAGAACAAACGACAACAGGGGCACAAACTACAACAGAACAGACCACTACTCCCACAGAGGCAGATACAACAACGGTTCAACTGTCAACGTCGACTGAAGCTCCAACTACCACTATAGATCAAACAACAACTTCTGAAATTCTTACTACAACTGCAGAACAAACGACAACAGGGGAACAAACTACGACAGAACAGACCACTACTCCCACAGAGGCAGATACAACAACGGTTCAACTGTCAACGTCGACTGAAACTCCAACTACCACTGTAGATCAAACAACAACTTCTGAGATTCTCACTACAACTGCAGAACAAACGACAACAGGGGAACAAACTACGACAGAACAGACCACTACTCCAACAGAGGCAGATACAACAACGGTTCAACTGTCAACGTCGACTGAAGCTCCAACTACCACTGTAGATCAAACAACAACTTCTGAAATTCTCACTACAACTGCAGAACAAACGACAACAGGGGAACAAACTACGACAGAACAGATCACTACTCCAACAGAGGCAGATACAACAACGGTTCAACTGTCAACGTCGACTGAAGCTCCAACTACGACTGTAGATCAAACAACAACTTCTGAGATTCTCACTACAACTGCAGAACAAACGACAACAGGGGCACAAACTACAACAGAACAGACCACTACTCCCACAGAGGCAGATACAACAACGGTTCAACTGTCAACGTCGACTGAAGCTCCAACTACCACTATAGATCAAACAACAACTTCTGAAATTCTTACTACAACTGCAGAACAAACGACAACAGGGGAACAAACTACGACAGAACAGACCACTACTCCCACAGAGGCAGATACAACAACGGTTCAACTGTCAACGTCGACTGAAACTCCAACTACAACTGCAGAACAAACGACAACAGGGGAACAAACTACGACAGAACAGACCACTACTCCCACAGAGGCAGATACAACAACGGTTCAACTGTCAACGTCGACTGAAGCTCCAACTAGAACTGCAGAACAAACGACAACAGGGGAACAAACTACGACAGAACAGACCACTACTCCCACAGAGGCAGATACAACAACGGTTCAACTGTCAACGTCGACTGAAACTCCAACTACCACTGTTGATCAAACAACAACTTCTGAAATTTTCACTACAACTGCAGAACAAACGACAACAGGGGAACAAACTACGACAGAACAGACCACTACTCCAACAGAGGCAGATACAACAACGGTTCAACTGTCAACGTCGACTGAAGCTCCAACTACCACTGTAGATCAAACAACAACTTCTGAAATTCTCACTACAACTGCAGAACAAACGACAACAGGGGAACAAACTACGACAGAACAGACCACTACTCCAACAGAGGCAGATACAACAACGGTTCAACTGTCAACGTCGACTGAAGCTCCAACTACCACTGTAGATCAAACAACAACTTCTGAAATTCTCACTACAACTGCAGAACAAACGACAACAGGGGAACAAACTACGACAGAACAGACCACTACTCCCACAGAGGCAGATACAACAACGGTTCAACTGTCAACGTCGACTGAAACTCCAACTACAACTGCAGAACAAACGACAACAGGGGAACAAACTACGACAGAACAGACCACTACTCCCACAGAGGCAGATACAACAACGGTTCAACTGTCAACGTCGACTGAAGCTCCAACTACAACTGCAGAACAAACGACAACAGGGGAACAAACTACGACAGAACAGACCACTACTCCCACAGAGGCAGATACAACAACGGTTCAACTGTCAACGTCGACTGAAACTCCAACTACCACTGTTGATCAAACAACAACTTCTGAAATTTTCACTACAACTGCAGAACAAACGACAACAGGGGAACAAACTACGACAGAACAGACCACTACTCCAACAGAGGCAGATACAACAACGGTTCAACTGTCAACGTCGACTGAAGCTCCAACTACCACTGTAGATCAAACAACAACTTCTGAAATTCTCACTACAACTGCAGAACAAACGACAACAGGGGAACAAACTACGACAGAACAGACCACTACTCCAACAGAGGCAGATACAACAACGGTTCAACTGTCAACGTCGACTGAAGCTCCAACTACCACTGTAGATCAAACAACAACTTCTGAAATTCTCACTACAACTGCAGAACAAACGACAACAGGGGAACAAACTACGACAGAACAGACCACTACTCCAACAGAGGCAGATACAACAACGGTTCAACTGTCAACGTCGCCTGAAGCTCCAACTACCACTTTAGATCAAACAACAACTTCTGAAATTCTCACTACAACTGCAGAACAAACGACAACAGGGAAACAAACTACGACAGAACAAACCACTACTCCCACAGAGGCAGATACAACAACGGTTCAACTGTCAACGTCGACTGAAGCTCCAACTACCACTGTAGATCAAACAACAACTTCTGAGATTCTCACTACAACTGCAGAACAAACGACAACAGGGGCACAAACTACAACAGAACAGACCACTACTCCCACAGAGGCAGATACAACAACGGTTCAACTGTCAACGTCGACTGAAGCTCCAACTACCACTATAGATCAAACATCAACTTCTGAAATTCTTACTACAACTGCAGAACAAACGACAACAGGGGAACAAACTACGACAGAACAAACCACTACTCCCACAGAGGCAGATACAACAACGGTTCAACTGTCAACGTCGACTGAAACTCCAACTACCACTGTAGATCAACCAACAACTTCTGAGATTCTCACTACAACTGCAGAACAAACGACAACAGGGGAACAAACTACGACAGAACAGACCACTACTCCAACAGAGGCAGATACAACAATGGTTCAACTGTCAACGTCGACTGAAGCTCCAACTACCACTGTAGATCAAACAACAACTTCTGAGATTCTCACTACAACTGCAGAACAAACGACAACAGGGGAACAAACTACGACAGAACAGACCACTACTCCAACAGAGGATGATACAACAACGGTTCAACTGTCAACGTCGACTGAAGCTCCAACTACCACTGTAGATCAAACAACAACTTCTGAAATTCTCACTACAACTGCAGAACAAACGACAACAGGGGAACAAACTACGACAGAACAGACCACTACTCCAACAGAGGCAGATACAACAACGGTTCAACTGTCAACGTCGCCTGAAGCTCCAACTACCACTTTAGATCAAACAACAACTTCTGAAATTCTCACTACAACTGCAGAACAAACGACAACAGGGGAACAAACTACGACAGAACAAACCACTACTCCCACAGAGGCAGATACAACAACGGTTCAACTGTCAACGTCGACTGAAGCTCCAACTACCACTGTAGATCAAACAACAACTTCTGAGATTCTCACTACAACTGCAGAACAAAAGACAACAGGGGCACAAACTACAACAGAACAGACCACTACTCCCACAGAGGCAGATACAACAACGGTTCAACTGTCAACGTCGACTGAAGCTCCAACTACAACTGCAGAACAAACGACAACAGGGAAACAAACTACGACAGAACAGACCACTACTCCCACAGAGGCAGATACAACAACGGTTCAACTGTCAACGTCGACTAAAGCTCCAACTACCACTGTAGATCAAACAACAACTTCTGAAATTCTCACTACAACTGCAGAACAAACGACAACAGGGGAACAAACTACGACAGAACAGACCACTTCTCCCACAGAGGCAAATACAACAACAGTTCAACTGTCAACGTCGACTGAAGCTCCAACTACCACTGTAGATCCAACAACAACTTCTGAAATTCTCACTACAACTGCAGAACAAACGACAACAGGGGAACAAACTACGACAGAACAGACCACTACTCCGACAGAGGCAGATACAACAACGGTTCAACTGTCAACGTCGACTGAAGCTCCATCTACCACTGTAGATGAAACAACAATTTCTGAAATTCTCACTACAACTGCAGAACAAACGACAACAGTGGCACAAACTACGACAGAACAGACCGCTACTCCCACAGAGGCATATACAACAACGGTTCAACTGTCAACGTCGACTGAAGCTCCAACTACCACTGTAGATCAAACAACAACTTCTGAAATTCGCACTACAACTGCAGAACAAACGACAACAGGGGCACAAACTACGACAGAACAGACCACTACTTCCTCAGAGGCAGATACAACAACGGTTCAACTGTCAACGTCGACTGAAGCTCAAACTACCACTGTAGATCAAACAACAACTTCTGAGATTCTCACTACAACTGCAGAGCAAACGACAACAGGGGCACAAACTACAACAGAACAGACCACTACTCCCACAGAGGCAGATACAACAACGTTTCAACTGTCAACGTCGACTGAAGCTCCAACTACCACTGTAGATCAAACAACAACTTCTGAAAGTCTCACTACAACTGCAGAACAAACGACAACAGGGGCACAAACTACGACAGAACAAACCACTACTTCCTCAGAGGCAGATACAACAACGGTTCAACTGTCAACGTCGACTGAAGCTCCAACTACCACTGTAGATCAAACAAAAACTTCTGAAGTTCTCTCTACAACTGTAGAACAGACGACAGGGGCACAAACTACAACAGAACAGACCACTACAACAACTGATGCAGTCACAACAACCGTAGAACAAACCATGTCAACTGAAGCTCCTACTACCACTGCATACCAAACTATCACTTCTGAAGCCCTTTCAACAACAGGTGAACAAACTACGACGGAACATATTCCTTCTTCAACAGAAGCTGTTGTAACCACAGTAAAACAAACAACGTCCAATGAAACGCCTACTACCACTTCATACCAAACGACCACTGCTGAAGCCCTGACAACAACCGCAGAACAAACAACAGCAGGTTCGTATATTTTATATTATTCCTTTTTATATTTTGTGTCATGTAATGGGTTGTGTTATAGTGATCATCGACTTGTCCGTTTGTCCATACAAATCGCTCTTTGTCCGCTAGTTCTTCTTTACCAATCTTGTCCAGTCTTGTTACAAATACTGCCGTTACACTTCCATTTACAGTAATACTAATGAGTTGTAGCGTCTACTCGCTTTTGGGATCACAAGGTTACATCCGGTTTTCCGGGACTCTGCGGAATAGCGAGTAAAGTATTCCGAGAAATATGCGTTTAACTTTTTGTTTATCTAGGTCACACAACTTTGAAAAAAAATATAAAGAAACTTGCGTAATGCGTTGAATGTAGGTTAAGGTTGTAAACGATATCTAAAATTGAACTATTGTCCATCATTAAGTCACTATCGTCTGCATAGATTCTCGCGAAAGAAATTCCAGATTGTTTAGCTACAACAATAGTCCATTTGTCAATTACCGCTTTGATTCTGTTTTTATATTTTTTTAACAAATTACCTTCCTTTGTCAATTGTAGACTGGTTCAATACCGGACAAAATTGGCTTTTGCCAATGCAAAGCACGATCATTTGAAAGTGATGAATCAGCGATTTAAATAATTTTTCATAAAATTAATTTCTGATGTCAAAACAGCAAAAATATTAAATGATTTGAAAAACTTAAAGGTTTCGCTCATGTAGATTTGCTAGCTCTTCATTGTAAATAAAAATTAATGTCCCACATTAAGAAGACAACTACAAAAGAGATCTCTAAATACAGGGTCAATTACGGGAATTGGTGAATGGACTATTGCGGCATTAAAAGAATCAGATACGGGATAATTAGTTTTCCAGACTACAAGAATAAGTCACATATCGAATTTGTACTAGCTAAACTTGACATTTAAGATTTTTACCATTTATGATTTCATGTTTGTTCATTCTTATTGTGGTGGTAGTTCCCTGCTAGCGCATGCTAATATTATATTTGTTAAAAGATCACTTGTTTTGTTGCATGTACATATATGTATATAAAAATTAGTAATTTCCAGAAAGTCAATTACGAAAGATCGAATTTACTGGGAACGTTATTTTGTTTTTTGAGAAGAAGTACTGGTCATAGTGGCTCGCTACAATAATGAAACATTTTTTGAAGTAGATAAATTATTCTTTGGTAAATTTCCTGTATTGTTTGTTTATTTATTGACTATGTAAGACGTGTTTGCGGCCTACATTCTTCTGACCGAACTATCTGTTTGTCAAGCTACTGAAATTATTTGTATATTGAATAATAAAAAAAGTTTAAGATCTACTTCTGGTAACAGGTTTTCTTTGCATAAAACCAGGAAGGACAATAACAAATATCCAATTATAACTTCATATTCAAGTTCAAGCTTACGAAAACAAAACTTTGGAAAAGATCATAAAGCTAAAATTCTGCCAAGGTAGTCTATGAAATTCAGTGCTTCAATTGCATGCCTTCACATTTAATATCTTTCTGAATGCAAAATATATTTAGATAGTGGGAAATATCCAAACTTACTTATCATTTTAGAGGTGAAACACTATAGAAGCTAATTAATGGTGAATCAAATAAATAATTGCTTGAGACAGCAAGCTACGAAGGGCTCCAAAAATGACTAGTGTAAAACCTTTCAAACAGGAAAAACAACGGTCTAATCTATATAAAAATAAAACGAGAAACACTTATGAACCACATCAACAAACGACGACCACTAAACTTCATGTTCCTGACTAAGGGGAGGTGCAAACAAATGCAGCGGAGTTAAATTAAATATACATGTAGTAATAAATTAAATTTTTATAAAAAAAAATAATTTTTACTTACAAATATCTTAATTCGTTTGTGATAAAATGATATCAAAATCTGTAATAATATTCTCTACAATTAGTAAACCTGGAGTGCAAATCTCCCAAATGTCCTATCGTTTTACAGGTAAAAAGCGCAAACATCCTGTGTCCATATAGTAACTGACCACAGTATATTACATGGAACTCATATTCAACTTCAATATTAAACAATTCGTATAATAAATACGCATTTGTATCAAGTAATCTTATTTGCAAGTAATTTTTCTAATTAAGATGGCTTTTCAATAATAAATCAATATAACACTGCACCTTCATGGAACTATTTAAAGTATTTTAATATGTTCAGTCGAAACTACATTTAAAAAGTCTTTATACAAAAATAAAAAAAGTGTTATGAATTGTGTAGGCATTATTACCGTAGACAGCAATAAAAATAAGGCGAAAGTCATTAAATCGCATGTAAAACAGTATCATTTATTGAAATATGCATATTATCAATTACAACTTTTATTAATTATGGTTTGGAAGAATACAATATGACCCCTATCCCGTCTTTGTCTCATCAATCTACAGTACTTATAACGTCAGACAAATATGTATGTGTCATAATAGAGATTTAAGGAAAGAAAAGAAGTTATCGCCTGGTTTTGTTTAAATAATTGTTTTGTGGTAGCATTTCCGCAGCAACTTTATGTGAAAATATTTGGACTTATATAACTAATATAAGTATATGTTTCGTCATAAACACACGCACAAACTACTCACTAGTGTTGCATGTGCATTATTAATGATACATGGTTGTAGGTTAATTGTGAATCACATAATTCTGTGTCATTCGGCAATCCTCGGTAGAATCCGCTACTCTCCTTCTTGAGGGTACGGAATCGGCCGAGTTGAGACGAATGAATTATGTGTGTATTGAATGAAATAGTAACGGTAAATGGCATAGTTACAGGTGTTTTTTTATATGATATAGTTGCATGAATAACATAGTTGCATAGTAGATGTTTTGCTAGATTATTTTTTTTATAGATATCCTTCCTTCACGTTAGCATGGTTAGTATCACTAAGCCCTACGACGAGGAGCACCTAATCATTTACATTAATTGTACGTTTTTCATGGTGCAGATTAAACTCTCATTGCTTAGAAAGACTGAATAGCCTAATTACTGATGCATGTTTTACTAACTTTGGCAAGATTGTGTGATCATATTACAGCACGGTGACCACTGCAAGCCTCCAATTTTGTAGTTTATGTGTGTGGGTGACAACGTATGTTGGTATTGCACGTCATGGGTCAGACGATTTTCTTATCCAATCGGCTTTTTACAAACAATTCAGCAAAATTTCGTATGCCGATTATGAAATTACGACTTGTTCACCAGAAAGGGCATCACAGCTTTTGTTTTTAGTACACATATAACGATAACCAGCTTTTGCATGATAAATCCATGTTTTTGTGATAAATTCAATCAACAAAACTTTTCAATATTTTTTTTTGCCTGTTGTGTACAGTCATAACATTTCCAACAATGACCAAACAGATTACTTACAGCTGGGTAAAAAAAAATTCCACACATCTGTATGCCTGTGTATTTTTATAACAATACTCTCCAATCATTCCAATACTAAAACAGAATTGTGTATAAATAATCACCAAAAGTTATATCACACTTTTATGCTTTATTTACACCACTTCTCAAAAACATATTAATACAATGCTAAGACAAAATTGAGAATACAATTAAAAGCCGGATTATCAAAGCGTTATCACATGTTTGTGCATTGATCAATAATATCAAACAAATTAAAATTGAAATTTGCTTTAAAATAACATTTCTGTTTTGCTACTGTGTTAAAACAACATCATGCACTGTCTTATCGCTTATTTTAACACTTAACACTACACACCCTGGTGTCAGTGACTACAGCTTTCAATACACAAAAAAATACGAAATGCAATAAACAGATTAGGTTGATATTTACAAACTTGGTTTACCAATTAAGGACTTCAAATATAAAAGGTCAAACCTAAACAGACTTTTTCAGCCAAAACCCTTACTTTTTTACCCAATTGAAACACTATAAATTCAGAAATTACTGCGTGCATTTATCATTGCGATTTTGTCATATTAGACTAAAATACGATTTTACGTTTTGCGATATCGAGAAACATCCTGACATCCATAAATGAAATCCAATATGCGAGTTTAAATTATTGCGATTATAACCCTGTAGCATTTTTGCGCAATAATACAACCATTGTAATCATTTTTGAATTAACAGTAGTCTTTAATCTCACTATTTATTAAACTATTTTACTAATAATTTTTTTGTTTTATCTTTAACTAAAACTATTCTGCTTGCTTTCTAAATTTACTATAGAAGCCACTTCTTCAACGGAAGCTGGAACATCAACCAAAGCTCAAACTGTCACAATGGAGACAGCTACGTCAACAGAAGGTGTAGCTACGAGTATCAAGGAAACATCTAGTACTGAATCTTCGACTTTTACTTCCGATAAAAGCATAACGTCTGAGCTACCATATACAACGACAGAACGAGGAACGAGTACTTTCATTCAGACAACAACAACAGATGAAACTACCAGTGTACAACAAACTTCAACAACTGAAACTCCTACTACAACAGATGAAACTACCAGTGTACAACAAACTTCAACAACTGAAACTCCTACTACAACTGCTGAACACCATTCGACTTCTGAATCGTTCTCTACTACCTCTTCTACAATGGAAGCGGTCACAACCACATCGGATCAATCAACCTCAATTGAGGCTTCTTCTGTAACTGTAGGACAAACTTCCACTACTGAGGATCTCTCTACAACAACAGAGCTAACAACCTCTAAAGACCAAACTTCAACAACGAAAGCCACTACTTCATTAGAAAATTTGACTAAAACTATAGTCATAACTATAACAGCAGGAGAAACTACAAGCTCCAAAAAAACTACCACTTCAGGAGCTCTTACAACACCTTCTAGCAAAACAGCAAAAGAAGCTCAAACTTCATCAATAGAGGCCTCTTTAACAACAGAAGCTGTTACTACAAGTATAGAAGGCACCACTAGTACTGAAGCTTCGACAACAACTTCAGATAAAACCATAACGTCTGGGCCTCCGACTTCAACCGAACAACAAACTACAACTTTTCGTGACCAAACAACGACAACTGAAGAAACTATCAGTGCAAAACACACTAGCACTTCTGAAACTTCTACTACAACTGCTCAACAATATTCAATTGCTGAATCTTTGTCTTCAACTGTAAGTGACACAACAAGTGATATTCAAACAACGACGACAGAAGCTTCTTCTACAATGGAGGCGGTCACAACTACATTTGATCAAACAACCCCGATTGAAGCTACTTCTGTAACTGAAGAAAAAACTTTCACCACTGAATCTCTCACTACAAAAGCAGAACTAACAGCAACTGAAACCGAAACTTCAACAATGAAGGCTACTACTTCCTCAGAAGGTGTAACTACAAATGTAATCATAACTACAACAGGAGAAGAAACAACAAGTTCCGATCAAAATACAGCAGCGGCTGAAGAAACTACAAGCGCCGAACAAACTACAACTTCAGGAGCTCTTACAATACCATTTAGCAATACAGCAAAAATAGCTCCAACTTCAACAATAGATGCCTCTTCAACAACAGAAACTGTTACTTCAAGTGTAAAAGGGACCACTAATTCTGAAGCTTCGACAACAACTTCAGATAAAACGGTAACGTCTGAGCCTCCGACTTCAACCGAAGAACAAACCACAACATCTCGTGACCAAACAACGACAGCTGAAGAAACTAGGAGTGCCAAACACACTAGCACTTCAAAGACTCCTACTACAACTGCTCAACAATATTCAACTGCTGAATCTTTGTCTTCAACTGTAAGTGACACAACAAGTGATATTCAAACAACGACGACAGAAGCTTCTTCTACAATGGAGGCGGTCACAACTACATTTGATCAAACAACCCCGATTGAAGCTACTTCTGTAACTGAAGAACAAACTTTCACTACTGAATCTCTCACTACAACAGCAGAACTAACAGCAACTGAAGCCGAAACTTCAACAATGAAGGCTACTACTTCATCAAAAGGTGTTACTACAAATGTAGTCATAACTACAACAACAGAAGAAACAACAAGTTCCGATCAAAATACAGCGGCCGCTGAAGAAACTACTAGCGCCGAACAAACTACCACTTCAGGAACTCTTACAACACCATCTAGCAAAACAGCAAAAGAAGCTCCAACTTTAACAATAGATGCCTCTTCAACAACAGAAACTGTTACTTCAAGTGTAAAAGGGACCACTAGTTCTGAAGCGTCGACAACAACTTCAGATAAAACCATAACGTCTGAGCCTCCGACTTCAACCGAAGAACAAACAACAACTTCTCGTGACCAAACAACGACAGCTGAAGAAACTATAAGTGCCAAACACACTAGCACTTCAGAGACTCCTACAACAACTGCTCAACAATATTCAATTGCTGAATCTTTGTCTTCAACTGTAAGTGACACAACAAGTGATATTCAAACAACGACGACAGAAGCTTCTTCTACAATGGAGGCGGTCACAACTACATTTGATCAAACAACCCCGATTGAAGCTACTTCTGTAACTGAAGAACAAACTTTCACTACTGAATCTCTCACTACAAAAGCAGAACTAACAGCAACTGAAACCGAAACTTCAACAATGAAGGCTACTACTTCATCAGAAGGTGTTACTACAAATGTAGTCATAACTACAACAGCACAAGAAACAACAAGTTCCGATCAAAATACAGCGGCGGCTGAAGAAACTACAAGCGCTGAACAAACTACCACTTCAAGAGCTCTTACAACACCATCTAGCAAAACAGCAAAAGAAGCTCCAACTTCAACAATAGATGCCTATTCAACAACAGAAGCTGTTACTACAAGTGTAAAAGGGACCACTAGTTCTGAAGCGTCGACAACAGCTTCAGATATAACCATAACGTCTGAGCCTCCGACTTCAACCGAAGAACAAACTACACCTTCTCGTGACCAAACAACGACAGCTGAAGAAACTATCAGTGCCAAACACACTAGCACTTCAGAGGCTCCTACTACAACTGCTCAACAATATTCAACTGCTAAATATTTGTCTAAAACTGTTAGTGACACAACACGTGATATTCAAACAACAACGACAGAGCCTTCTTCTACAATGGAGGCGGTCACAACTACATTTGATCAAACAACCCCGATTGAAGCTACTTCTGTAACTGAAAAACAAACTTTCACTACTGAATCTCTCTCTACAACAGCAGAACTAACAGCAACTGAAGCCGAAACTTCAACAATGAAGGCTACTACTTCCTCAGAAGGTGTTACTACAAATGTAGTCATAACTACAACAGCACAAGAAACAACAAGTTCCGATCAAAATACAGCGGCGGCTGAAGAAACTACAAGCGCCGAACAAACTACCACTTCAGGAGCTCTTACAACACCATCTAGCAAAACAGCAAAAGAAGCTCCAACTTCAACAATAGATGCCTCTTCAACAACAGAAACTGTTACTTCAAGTGTAAAAGGGACCACTAGTTCTGAAGCGTCGACAACAACTTCAGATAAAACCATAATGTCTGAGCCTCCGACTTCAACCGAAGAACAAACTGCACCTTCTCGTGACCAAACCACGATAGCTGAAGAAACTAGGAGTGCCAAACACACTAGCACTTCAGAGACTCCTACTACAACTGCTCAACAATATTCAATTGCTGAATCTTTGTCTTCAACTGTAAGTGACACAACAAGTGATATTCAAACAACGACGACAGAAGCTTCTTCTACAATGGAGGCGGTCACAACTACATTTGATCAAACAACCCCGATTGAAGCTACGTCTGTAACTGAAAAACAAACTTTCACTACTGAATCTCTCACTACAACAGCAGAACTAACAGCAACTGAAGCCGAAACTTCAACAATGAAGGCTACTACTAGCTCAGAAGGTGTTACTACAAATGTAGTCATAACTACAACAGCACAAGAAACAACAAGTTCCGATCAAAATACAGCGGCGGCTGAAGAAACTACAAGCGCCGAACAAACTACCACTTCAGGAGCTCTTACAACACCATCTAGCAAAACAGCAAAAGAAGCTCCAACTTCAACAATAGATGCCTCTTCAACAACAGAAACTGTTACTTCAAGTGTAAAAGGGACCACTAGTTCTGAAGCGTCGACAACAACTTCAGATATAACCATAACGTCTGAGCCTCCGACTTCAACCGAAGAACAAACTACACCTTCTCGTGACCAAACAACGACAGCTGAAGAAACTATCAGTGCCAAACACACTAGCACTTCAGAGGCTCCTACTACAACTGCTCAACAATATTCAACTGCTAAATATTTGTCTAAAACTGTTAGTGACACAACACGTGATATTCAAACAACGACGACAGAAGCTTCTTCTACAATGGAGGCGGTCACAACTACATTTGATCAAACAACCCCGATTGAAGCTACTTCTGTAACTGAAAAACAAACTTTCACTACTGAATCTCTCACTACAACAGCAGAACTAACAGCAACTGAAGCCGAAACTTCAGCAATGAAGGCTACTACTTCCTCAGAAGGTGTTACTACAAATGTAGTCATAACTACAACAGCACAAGAAACAACAAGTTCCGATCAAAATACAGCGGCGGCTGAAGAAACTACAAGCGCCGAACAAACTACCACTTCAGGAGCTCTTACAACACCATCTAGCAAAACAGCAAAAGAAGCTCCAACTTCAACAATAGATGCCTCTTCAACAACAGAAACTGTTACTTCAAGTGTAAAAGGGACCACTAGTTCTGAAGCGTCGACAACAACTTCAGATAAAACCATAATGTCTGAGCCTCCGACTTCAACCGAAGAACAAACTACACCTTCTCGTGACCAAACCACGACAGCTGAAGAAACTATAAGTGCCAAACACACTAGCACTTCAGAGACTCCTACTACAACTGCTCAACAATATTCAATTGCTGAATCTTTGTCTTCAACTGTAAGTGACACAACAAGTGATATTCAAACAACGACGACAGAAGCTTCTTCTACAATGGAGGCGGTCACAACTACATTTGATCAAACAACCCCGATTGAAGCTACTTCTGTAACTGAAGAACAAACTTTCACTACTGAATCTCTCACTACAAAAGCAGAACTAACAGCAACTGAAACCGAAACTTCAACAATGAAGGCTACTACTTCATCAGAAGGTGTTACTACAAATGTAGTCATAACTACAACAGCACAAGAAACAACAAGTTCCGATCAAAATACAGCGGCGGCTGAAGAAACTACAAGCGCCGAACAAACTACCACTTCAGGAGCTCTTACAACACCATCTAGCAAAACAGCAAAAGAAGCTCCAACTTCAACAATAGATGCCTCTTCAACAACAGAAGCTGTTACTACAAGTGTAAAAGGGACCACTAGTTCTGAAGCGTCGACAACAGCTTCAGATATAACCATAACGTCTGAGCCTCCGACTTCAACCGAAGAGCAAACTACACCTTCTCGTGACCAAGCAACGACAGCTGAAGAAACTATCAGTGCCAAACACACTAGCACTTCAGAGGCTCCTACTACAACTGCTCAACAATATTCAACTGCTAAATATTTGTCTAAAACTGTTAGTGACACAACAAGTGATATTCAAACAACGACGACAGAGCCTTCTTCTACAATGGAGGCGGTCACAACTACATTTGATCAAACAACCCCGATTGAAGCTACTTCTGTAACTGAAGAACAAACTTTCACTACTGAATCTCTCACTACAAAAGCAGAACTAACAGCAACTGAAACCGAAACTTCAACAATGAAGGCTACTACTTCATCAGAAGGTGTTACTACAAATGTAGTCATAACTACAACAGCACAAGAAACAACAAGTTCCGATCAAAATACAGCGGCGGCTGAAGAAACTACAAGCGCCGAACAAACTACCACTTCAGGAGCTCTTACAACACCATCTAGCAAAACAGCAAAAGAAGCTCCAACTTCAACAATAGATGCCTCTTCAACAACAGAAACTGCTACTTCAAGTGTAAAAGGGACCACTAGTTCTGAAGCGTCGACAACAACTTCAGATAAAACCATAACGTCTGAGCCTCCGACTTCAACCGAAGAACAAACTACACCTTCTCGTGACCAAACCACGACAGCTGAAGAAACTATAAGTGCCAAACACACTAGCACTTCAGAGACTCCTACTACAACTGCTCAACAATATTCAATTGCTGAATCTTTGTCTTCAACTGTAAGTGACACAACAAGTGATATTCAAACAACGACGACAGAGCCTTCTTCTACAATGGAGGCGGTCACAACTACATTTGATCAAACAACCCCGATTGAAGCTACTTCTGTAACTGAAGAACAAACTTTCACTACTGAATCTCTCACTACAAAAGCAGAACTAACAGCAACTGAAACCGAAACTTCAACAATGAAGGCTACTACTTCATCAGAAGGTGTTACTACAAATGTAGTCATAACTACAACAGCACAAGAAACAACAAGTTCCGATCAAAATACAGCGGCGGCTGAAGAAACTACAAGCGCCGAACAAACTACCACTTCAGGAGCTTTTACAACACCATCTAGCAAAACAGCAAAAGAAGCTCCAACTTCAACAATAGATGCCTATTCAACAACAGAAGCTGTTACTACAAGTGTAAAAGGGACCACTAGTTCTGAAGCGTCGACAACAGCGTCTGATATAACCATAACGTCTGAGCCTCCGACTTCAACCGAAGAACAAACTACACCTTCTCGTGACCAAACAACGACAGCTGAAGAAACTATCAGTGCCAAACACACTAGCACTTCAGAGGCTCCTACTACAACTGCTCAACAATATTCAACTGCTAAATATTTGTCTAAAACTGTTAGTGACACAACAAGTGATATTCAAACAACGACAACAGAGCCTTCTTCTACAATGGAGGCGGTCACAACTACATTTGATCAAACAACCCCGATTGAAGCTACTTCTGTAACTGAAGAACAAACTTTCACTACTGAATCTCTCACTACAAAAGCAGAACTAACAGCAACTGAAACCGAAACTTCAACAATGAAGGCTACTACTTCATCAGAAGGTGTTACTACAAATGTAGTCATAACTACAACAGCACAAGAAACAACAAGTTCCGATCAAAATACAGCGGCGGCTGAAGAAACTACAAGCGCCGAACAAACTACCACTTCAGGAGCTCTTACAACACCATCTAGCAAAACAGCAAAAGAAGCTCCAACTTCAACAATAGATGCCTCTTCAACAACAGAAACTGTTACTTCAAGTGTAAAAGGGACCACTAGTTCTGAAGCGTCGACAACAACTTCAGATACAACCATAACGTCTGAGCCTCCGACTTCAACCGAAGAACAAACTACACCTTCTCGTGACCAAACCACGACAGCTGAAGAAACTATAAGTGCCAAACACATTAGCACTTCAGAGACTCCTACTACAACTGCTCAACAATATTCAATTGCTGAATCTTTGTCTTCAACTGTAAGTGACACAACAAGTGATATTCAAACAACGACGACAGAAGCTTCTTCTACAATGGAGGCGGTCACAACTACATTTGATCAAACAACCCCGATTGAAGCTACTTCTGTAACTGAAGAACAAACTTTCACTACTGAATCTCTCACTACAAAAGCAGAACTAACAGCAACTGAAACCGAAACTTCAACAATGAAGGCTACTACTTCATCAGAAGGTGTTACTACAAATGTAGTCATAACTACAACAGCACAAGAAACAACAAGTTCCGATCAAAATACAGCGGCGGCTGAAGAAACTACAAGCGCCGAACAAACTACCACTTCAGGAGCTTTTACAACACCATCTAGCAAAACAGCAAAAGAAGCTCCAACTTCAACAATAGATGCCTATTCAACAACAGAAGCTGTTACTACAAGTGTAAAAGGGACCACTAGTTCTGAAGCGTCGACAACAGCTTCTGATATAACCATAACGTCTGAGCCTCCGACTTCAACCGAAGAACAAACTACACCTTCTCGTGACCAAACAACGACAGCTGAAGAAACTATCAGTGCCAAACACACTAGCACTTCAGAGGCTCCTACTACAACTGCTCAACAATATTCAACTGCTAAATATTTGTCTAAAACTGTTAGTGACACAACAAGTGATATCCAAACAACGACGACAGAGCCTTCTTCTACAATGGAGGCGGTCACAACTACATTTGATCCAACAACCCCGATTGAAGCTACTTCTGTAACTGAAGAACAAACTTTCACTACTGAATCTCTCACTACAACAGCAGAACTAACAGCAACTGAAGCCGAAACTTCAACAATGAAGGCTACTACTTCATCAGAAGGTGTTACTACAAATGTAGTCATAACTACAACAGCACAAGAAACAACAAGTTCCGATCAAAATACAGCGGCGGCTGAAGAAACTACAAGCGCCGAACAAACTACCACTTCAGGAGCTCTTACAACACCATCTAGCAAAACAGCAAAAGAAGCTCCAACTTCAACAATAGATGCCTCTTCAACAACAGAAACTGCTACTTCAAGTGTAAAAGGGACCACTAGTTCTGAAGCGTCGACAACAACTTCAGATAAAACCATAACGTCTGAGCCTCCGACTTCAACCGAAGAACAAACTACACCTTCTCGTGACCAAACCACGACAGCTGAAGAAACTATAAGTGCCAAACACACTAGCACTTCAGAGACTCCTACTACAACTGCTCAACAATATTCAATTGCTGAATCTTTGTCTTCAACTGTAAGTGACACAACAAGTGATATTCAAACAACGACGACAGAGCCTTCTTCTACAATGGAGGCGGTCACAACTACATTTGATCAAACAACCCCGATTGAAGCTACTTCTGTAACTGAAGAACAAACTTTCACTACTGAATCTCTCACTACAAAAGCAGAACTAACAGCAACTGAAACCGAAACTTCAACAATGAAGGCTACTACTTCATCAGAAGGTGTTACTACAAATGTAGTCATAACTACAACAGCACAAGAAACAACAAGTTCCGATCAAAATACAGCGGCGGCTGAAGAAACTACAAGCGCCGAACAAACTACCACTTCAGGAGCTTTTACAACACCATCTAGCAAAACAGCAAAAGAAGCTCCAACTTCAACAATAGATGCCTATTCAACAACAGAAGCTGTTACTACAAGTGTAAAAGGGACCACTAGTTCTGAAGCGTCGACAACAGCGTCTGATATAACCATAACGTCTGAGCCTCCGACTTCAACCGAAGAACAAACTACACCTTCTCGTGACCAAACAACGACAGCTGAAGAAACTATCAGTGCCAAACACACTAGCACTTCAGAGGCTCCTACTACAACTGCTCAACAATATTCAACTGCTAAATATTTGTCTAAAACTGTTAGTGACACAACAAGTGATATTCAAACAACGACAACAGAGCCTTCTTCTACAATGGAGGCGGTCACAACTACATTTGATCAAACAACCCCGATTGAAGCTACTTCTGTAACTGAAGAACAAACTTTCACTACTGAATCTCTCACTACAAAAGCAGAACTAACAGCAACTGAAACCGAAACTTCAACAATGAAGGCTACTACTTCATCAGAAGGTGTTACTACAAATGTAGTCATAACTACAACAGCACAAGAAACAACAAGTTCCGATCAAAATACAGCGGCGGCTGAAGAAACTACAAGCGCCGAACAAACTACCACTTCAGGAGCTCTTACAACACCATCTAGCAAAACAGCAAAAGAAGCTCCAACTTCAACAATAGATGCCTCTTCAACAACAGAAACTGTTACTTCAAGTGTAAAAGGGACCACTAGTTCTGAAGCGTCGACAACAACTTCAGATACAACCATAACGTCTGAGCCTCCGACTTCAACCGAAGAACAAACTACACCTTCTCGTGACCAAACCACGACAGCTGAAGAAACTATAAGTGCCAAACACATTAGCACTTCAGAGACTCCTACTACAACTGCTCAACAATATTCAATTGCTGAATCTTTGTCTTCAACTGTAAGTGACACAACAAGTGATATTCAAACAACGACGACAGAAGCTTCTTCTACAATGGAGGCGGTCACAACTACATTTGATCAAACAACCCCGATTGAAGCTACTTCTGTAACTGAAGAACAAACTTTCACTACTGAATCTCTCACTACAAAAGCAGAACTAACAGCAACTGAAACCGAAACTTCAACAATGAAGGCTACTACTTCATCAGAAGGTGTTACTACAAATGTAGTCATAACTACAACAGCACAAGAAACAACAAGTTCCGATCAAAATACAGCGGCGGCTGAAGAAACTACAAGCGCCGAACAAACTACCACTTCAGGAGCTTTTACAACACCATCTAGCAAAACAGCAAAAGAAGCTCCAACTTCAACAATAGATGCCTATTCAACAACAGAAGCTGTTACTACAAGTGTAAAAGGGACCACTAGTTCTGAAGCGTCGACAACAGCTTCTGATATAACCATAACGTCTGAGCCTCCGACTTCAACCGAAGAACAAACTACACCTTCTCGTGACCAAACAACGACAGCTGAAGAAACTATCAGTGCCAAACACACTAGCACTTCAGAGGCTCCTACTACAACTGCTCAACAATATTCAACTGCTAAATATTTGTCTAAAACTGTTAGTGACACAACAAGTGATATTCAAACAACGACGACAGAGCCTTCTTCTACAATGGAGGCGGTCACAACTACATTTGATCCAACAACCCCGATTGAAGCTACTTCTGTAACTGAAGAACAAACTTTCACTACTGAATCTCTCACTACAACAGCAGAACTAACAGCAACTGAAGCCGAAACTTCAACAATGAAGGCTACTACTTCATCAGAAGGTGTTACTACAAATGTAGTCATAACTACAACAGCACAAGAAACAACAAGTTCCGATCAAAATACAGCGGCGGCTGAAGAAACTACAAGCGCCGAACAAACTACCACTTCAGGAGCTCTTACAACACCATCTAGCAAAACAGCAAAAGAAGCTCCAACTTCAACAATAGATGCCTCTTCAACAACAGAAACTGTTACTTCAAGTGTAAAAGGGACCACTAGTTCTGAAGCGTCGACAACAACTTCAGATAAAACCATAACGTCTGAGCCTCCGACTTCAACCGAAGAACAAACTACACCTTCTCGTGACCAAACCACGACAGCTGAAGAAACTATAAGTGCCAAACACACTAGCACTTCAGAGACTCCTACTACAACTGCTCAACAATATTCAATTGCTGAATCTTTGTCTTCAACTGTAAGTGACACAACAAGTGATATTCAAACAACGACGACAGAGCCTTCTTCTACAATGGAGGCGGTCACAACTACATTTGATCAAACAACCCCGATTGAAGCTACTTCTGTAACTGAAGAACAAACTTTCACTACTGAATCTCTCACTACAAAAGCAGAACTAACAGCAACTGAAACCGAAACTTCAACAATGAAGGCTACTACTTCATCAGAAGGTGTTACTACAAATGTAGTCATAACTACAACAGCACAAGAAACAACAAGTTCCGATCAAAATACAGCGGCGGCTGAAGAAACTACAAGCGCCGAACAAACTACCACTTCAGGAGCTTTTACAACACCATCTAGCAAAACAGCAAAAGAAACTCCAACTTCAACAATAGATGCCTCTTCAACAACAGAAACTGTTACTTCAAGTGTAAAAGGGACCACTAGTTCTGAAGCGTCGACAACAACTTCAGATAAAACCATAACGTCTGAGCCTCCGACTTCAACCGAAGAACAAACTACACCTTCTCGTGACCAAACCACGACAGCTGAAGAAACTATAAGTGCCAAACACACTAGCACTTCAGAGACTCCTACTACAACTGCTCAACAATATTCAATTGCTGAATCTTTGTCTTCAACTGTAAGTGACACAACAAGTGATATTCAAACAACGACGACAGAGCCTTCTTCTACAATGGAGGCGGTCACAACTACATTTGATCAAACAACCCCGATTGAAGCTACTTCTGTAACTGAAGAACAAACTTTCACTACTGAATCTCTCACTACAAAAGCAGAACTAACAGCAACTGAAACCGAAACTTCAACAATGAAGGCTACTACTTCATCAGAAGGTGTTACTACAAATGTAGTCATAACTACAACAGCACAAGAAACAACAAGTTCCGATCAAAATACAGCGGCGGCTGAAGAAACTACAAGCGCCGAACAAACTACCACTTCAGGAGCTTTTACAACACCATCTAGCAAAACAGCAAAAGAAGCTCCAACTTCAACAATAGATGCCTATTCAACAACAGAAGCTGTTACTACAAGTGTAAAAGGGACCACTAGTTCTGAAGCGTCGACAACAGCGTCTGATATAACCATAACGTCTGAGCCTCCTACTTCAACCGAAGAGCAAACTACACCTTCTCGTGACCAAGCAACGACAGCTGAAGAAACTATCAGTGCCAAACACACCAGCACTTCAGAGGCTCCTACTACAACTGCTCAACAATATTCAACTGCTAAATATTTGTCTAAAACTGTTAGTGACACAACAAGTGACATTCAAACAACGACGACAGAGCCTTCTTCTACAATGGAGGCGGTCACAACTACATTTGATCAAACAACCCCGATTGAAGCTACTTCTGTAACTGAAGAACAAACTTTCACTACTGAATCTCTCACTACAAAAGCAGAACTAACAGCAACTGAAGCCGAAACTTCAACAATGAAGGCTACTACTTCATCAGAAGGTGTTACTACAAATGTAGTCATAACTACAACAGCACAAGAAACAACAAGTTCCGATCAAAATACAGCGGCGGCTGAAGAAACTACAAGCGCCGAACAAACTACCACTTCAGGAGCTCTTACAACACCATCTAGCAAAACAGCAAAAGAAGCTCCAACTTCAACAATAGATGCCTCTTCAACAACAGAAACTGTTACTTCAAGTGTAAAAGGGACCACTAGTTCTGAAGCGTCGACAACAACTTCAGATAAAACCATAACGTCTGAGCCTCCGACTTCAACCGAAGAACAAACTACACCTTCTCGTGACCAAACCACGACAGCTGAAGAAACTATAAGTGCCAAACACACTAGCACTTCAGAGACTCCTACTACAACTGCTCAACAATATTCAATTGCTGAATCTTTGTCTTCAACTGTAAGTGACACAACAAGTGATATTCAAACAACGACGACAGAGCCTTCTTCTACAATGGAGGCGGTCACAACTACATTTGATCAAACAACCCCGATTGAAGCTACTTCTGTAACTGAAGAACAAACTTTCACTACTGAATCTCTCACTACAAAAGCAGAACTAACAGCAACTGAAACCGAAACTTCAACAATGAAGGCTACTACTTCATCAGAAGGTGTTACTACAAATGTAGTCATAACTACAACAGCACAAGAAACTACAAGTTCCGATCAAAATACAGCGGCGGCTGAAGAAACTACAAGCGCCGAACAAACTACCACTTCAGGAGCTTTTACAACACCATCTAGCAAAACAGCAAAAGAAACTCCAACTTCAACAATAGATGCCTATTCAACAACAGAAGCTGTTACTACAAGTGTAAAAGGGACCACTAGTTCTGAAGCGTCGACAACAGCGTCTGATATAACCATAACGTCTGAGCCTCCGACTTCAACCGAAGAACAAACTACACCTTCTCGTGACCAAACAACGACAGCTGAAGAAACTATCAGTGCCAAACACACTAGCACTTCAGAGGCTCCTACTACAACTGCTCAACAATATTCAACTGCTAAATATTTGTCTAAAACTGTTAGTGACACAACAAGTGATATTCAAACAACGACGACAGAGCCTTCTTCTACAATGGAGGCGGTCACAACTACATTTGATCAAACAACCCCGATTGAAGCTACTTCTGTAACTGAAGAACAAACTTTCACTACTGAATCTCTCACTACAAAAGCAGAACTAACAGCAACTGAAACCGAAACTTCAACAATGAAGGCTACTACTTCATCAGAAGGTGTTACTACAAATGTAGTCATAACTACAACAGCCCAAGAAACAACAAGTTCCGATCAAAATACAGCGGCGGCTGAAGAAACTACAAGCGCCGAACAAACTACCACTTCAGGAGCTCTTACAACACCATCTAGCAAAACAGCAAAAGAAGCTCCAACTTCAACAATAGATGCCTCTTCAACAACAGAAACTGTTACTTCAAGTGTAAAAGGGACCACTAGTTCTGAAGCGTCGACAACAACCTCAGATACAACCATAACGTCTGAGCCTCCGACTTCAACCGAAGAACAAACTACACCTTCTCGTGACCAAACCACGACAGCTGAAGAAACTATAAGTGCCAAACACATTAGCACTTCAGAGACTCCTACTACAACTGCTCAACAATATTCAATTGCTGAATCTTTGTCTTCAACTGTAAGTGACACAACAAGTGATATTCAAACAACGACGACAGAAGCTTCTTCTACAATGGAGGCGGTCACAACTACATTTGATCAAACAACCCCGATTGAAGCTACTTCTGTAACTGAAGAACAAACTTTCACTACTGAATCTCTCACTACAAAAGCAGAACTAACAGCAACTGAAACCGAAACTTCAACAATGAAGGCTACTACTTCATCAGAAGGTGTTACTACAAATGTAGTCATAACTACAACAGCACAAGAAACAACAAGTTCCGATCAAAATACAGCGGCGGCTGAAGAAACTACAAGCGCCGAACAAACTACCACTTCAGGAGCTTTTACAACACCATCTAGCAAAACAGCAAAAGAAGCTCCAACTTCAACAATAGATGCCTCTTCAACAACAGAAACTGTTACTTCAAGTGTAAAAGGGACCACTAGTTCTGAAGCGTCGACAACAACTTCAGATAAAACCATAACGTCTGAGCCTCCGACTTCAACCGAAGAACAAACTACACCTTCTCGTGACCAAACCACGACAGCTGAAGAAACTATAAGTGCCAAACACACTAGCACTTCAGAGACTCCTACTACAACTGCTCAACAATATTCAATTGCTGAATCTTTGTCTTCAACTGTAAGTGACACAACAAGTGATATTCAAACAACGACGACAGAGCCTTCTTCTACAATGGAGGCGGTCACAACTACATTTGATCAAACAACCCCGATTGAAGCTACTTCTGTAACTGAAGAACAAACTTTCACTACTGAATCTCTCACTACAAAAGCAGAACTAACAGCAACTGAAACCGAAACTTCAACAATGAAGGCTACTACTTCATCAGAAGGTGTTACTACAAATGTAGTCATAACTACAACAGCACAAGAAACTACAAGTTCCGATCAAAATACAGCGGCGGCTGAAGAAACTACAAGCGCCGAACAAACTACCACTTCAGGAGCTTTTACAACACCATCTAGCAAAACAGCAAAAGAAGCTCCAACTTCAACAATAGATGCCTATTCAACAACAGAAGCTGTTACTACAAGTGTAAAAGGGACCACTAGTTCTGAAGCGTCGACAACAGCGTCTGATATAACCATAACGTCTGAGCCTCCGACTTCAACCGAAGAACAAACTACACCTTCTCGTGACCAAACAACGACAGCTGAAGAAACTATCAGTGCCAAACACACTAGCACTTCAGAGGCTCCTACTACAACTGCTCAACAATATTCAACTGCTAAATATTTGTCTAAAACTGTTAGTGACACAACAAGTGATATTCAAACAACGACGACAGAGCCTTCTTCTACAATGGAGGCGGTCACAACTACATTTGATCAAACAACCCCGATTGAAGCTACTTCTGTAACTGAAGAACAAACTTTCACTACTGAATCTCTCACTACAAAAGCAGAACTAACAGCAACTGAAACCGAAACTTCAACAATGAAGGCTACTACTTCATCAGAAGGTGTTACTACAAATGTAGTCATAACTACAACATCACAAGAAACAACAAGTTCCGATCAAAATACAGCGGCGGCTGAAGAAACTACAAGCGCCGAACAAACTACCACTTCAGGAGCTCTTACAACACCATCTAGCAAAACAGCAAAAGAAACTTCAACTTCAACAATAGATGCCTCTTCAACAACAGAAACTGTTACTTCAAGTGTAAAAGGGACCACTAGTTCTGAAGCGTCGACAACAACTTCAGATACAACCATAACTTCTGAGCCTCCGACTTCAACCGAAGAACAAACTACACCTTCTCGTGACCAAACCACGACAGCTGAAGAAACTATAAGTGCCAAACACATTAGCACTTCAGAGACTCCTACTACAACTGCTCAACAATATTCAATTGCTGAATCTTTGTCTTCAACTGTAAGTGACACAACAAGTGATATTCAAACAACGACGACAGAAGCTTCTTCTACAATGGAGGCGGTCACAACTACATTTGATCAAACAACCCCGATTGAAGCTACTTCTGTAACTGAAGAACAAACTTTCACTACTGAATCTCTCACTACAAAAGCAGAACTAACAGCAACTGAAACCGAAACTTCAACAATGAAGGCTACTACTTCATCAGAAGGTGTTACTACAAATGTAGTCATAACTACAACAGCACAAGAAACAACAAGTTCCGATCAAAATACAGCGGCGGCTGAAGAAACTACAAGCGCCGAACAAACTACCACTTCAGGAGCTTTTACAACACCATCTAGCAAAACAGCAAAAGAAGCTCCAACTTCAACAATAGATGCCTATTCAACAACAGAAGCTGTTACTACAAGTGTAAAAGGGACCACTAGTTCTGAAGCGTCGACAACAGCTTCTGATATAACCATAACGTCTGAGCCTCCGACTTCAACCGAAGAACAAACTACACCTTCTCGTGACCAAACAACGACAGCTGAAGAAACTATCAGTGCCAAACATACTAGCACTTCAGAGGCTCCTACTACAACTGCTCAACAATATTCAACTGCTAAATATTTGTCTAAAACTGTTAGTGACACAACAAGTGATATTCAAACAACGACGACAGAGCCTTCTTCTACAATGGAGGCGGTCACAACTACATTTGATCCAACAACCCCGATTGAAGCTACTTCTGTAACTGAAGAACAAACTTTCACTACTGAATCTCTCACTACAACAGCAGGACTAACAGCAACTGAAGCCGAAACTTCAACAATGAAGGCTACTACTTCATCAGAAGGTGTTACTACAAATGTAGTCATAACTACAGCAACAGATGAAACAACAAGTTCCGATCAAAATATAGCGGCCGCTGAAGAAACTACAAGCGCCGAACAAACTACCACTTCAGGAGCTCTTACAACACCATCTAGCAAAACAGCAAAAGAAGCTCCAACTTCAACAATAGATGCCTCTTCAACAACAGAAACTGTTACTTCAAGTGTAAAAGGGACCACTAGTTCTGAAGCGTCGACAACAACTTCAGATAAAACCATAACGTCTGAGCCTCCGACTTCAACCGAAGAACAAACTACAACTTCTCGTGACCAAACCACGACAGCTGAAGAAACTATAAGTGCCAAACACACTAGCACTTCAGAGACTCCTACTACAACTGCTCAACAATATTCAATTGCTGAATCTTTGTCTTCAACTGTAAGTGACACAACAAGTGATATTCAAACAACGACGACAGAAGCTTCTTCTACAATGGAGGCGGTCACAACTACATTTGATCAAACAACCCCGATTGAAGCTACTTCTGTAACTGAAGAACAAACTTTCACTACTGAATCTCTCACTACAACAGCAGAACTAACAGCAAATGAAGCCGAAACTTCAACAATGAAGGCTACTACTTCATCAGAAGGTGTTACTACAAATGTAGTCATAAATACAACAGCACAAGAAACAACAAGTTCCGATCAAAATACAGCGGCAGCTGAAGAAACTACAAGCGCCGAACAAACTACCACTTCAGGAGCTCTTACAGCACCATCTAGCAAAACAGCAAAAAAAGCTCCAACTTCAACAATAGATGCCTATTCAACAACAGAAGCTGTTACTACAAGTGTAAAAGGGACCACTAGTTCTGAAGCGTCGACAACAGCTTCAGATATAACCATAACGTCTGAGCCTCCGACTTCAACCGAAGAACAAACTATACCTTCTCGTGACCAAACAACGACAGCTGAAGAAACTATCAGTGCCAAACACACTAGCACTTCAGAGGCTCCTACTACAACTGCTCAACAATATTCAACTGCTGAATATTTGTCTACAACTGTTAGTGACACAACAAGTGATATTCAAACAACGACGACAAAAGCTTCTTCTACAATGGAGGCGGTCACAACTACATTTGATCAAACAACCCCGATTAAAGCTACTTCTGTAACTGAAGAACAAAATTTCACTACTAATACTCTCTATACAACAGCAGAACTCACAACAACTGAAGCCAAAAGTTCAACAATGAAGGCTACTACTTCATCAGAAGGTGTTACTACAAAAGTAATCATAACTACAAAAGCAGAAGAAACAACAAGTTCCGAACAAAATACAGCAGCGGCTGAAACTACAAGCGCCGAACAAACTACCACTTCAGGAGCTCTTTCAACACCTTCTAGCAAAACAGCAAAAGAAGCTCCAACTTCAACAATAGAGGCCTCTACAACAACGGTAACTGTTGCTACAAGTGTCGAAGAGACCACTAGTAATGAAGATTCTACAACAACTTCAGATAAAACCACAACGTCTGAGCCTCCGACTTCAACCGAAGAACAAATTACAACTTCTCGTGACCAAACAACAACAGCTGAAGAAACTATAAGTGCTAAACACACTAGCACTTCTGAGACTTCTTCTACATCTGCTCAACAATATTCAACTGATGAATCTTTGTCTACAATTGCTAGTGACACAACAAGTGATATTCAAACAACGACGACAGAGCCTTCTTCTACAATGGGGGCGGTCACGACTACATTTGATCAAACAACCCCGATTGAAGCTACTTCTGTAACTGAAGAACAAAATTTCACTACTAATACTCTCTCTACAACAGCAGAACTAACAACAACTGAAGCCAAAACTTCAACAATGAAGGCTACTACTTCATCAGAAGATGTTACTACAAAAGTAGTCATAACTACAACAGCAGAAGAAACAACAAGTTCCGAACAAAATACAGCAGCGGCTAAAGAAACTACAAGCGCCGAACAAACTACCACTTCAGGAGCTCTTTCAACACCTTCTAGGAAAACACCAAAAGAAGCTCCAACTTCAACAATAGAGGCCTCTACAACAACAGAAACTGTTACTACAAGTGTAGAAGAGACCACTAGAAATGAAGCTTCTACAACAACTTCAGATAAAACCACAACGTCTGAGCCTCCGACTTCAACCGAAGAACAAATTACAACTTCTCGTGACCAAACGACAACAGCTAAAGAAACTATAAGTGCTAAACACACTAGCACTTCTGAGACTTCTTCTACATCTGCTCAACAATATTCAACTGATGAATCTTTGTCTACAATTGTTAGTGACACAACAAGTGATATTCAAACAACGACGACAGAGCCTTCTTCTACAATGGGGGTGGTCACAACTACATTTGATAAAACAACCCCGATTGAAGCTACTTCTGTAACTGAAGAACAACATTTCACTACTAATACTCTCTCTACAAGAAAAGAACTACCAACAACTGAAGCCAAAACTTCAACAATGAAGGCTACTACTTCATCAGAAGGTGTTACTACAAATGTAGTCATAACTACAACAGCAGAAGAAACAACAAGTTCCGAACAAAATACAGCAGCGGCTGAAGAAACTACAAGCGCCGAACAAACTACCACTTCAGGAGCTCTTTCAACACCTTCTAGCAAAACACCAAAAGAAGCTCCAACTTCAACAATAGATGCCTCTTCAACAACAGAAGCTGTTGCTACAAGTGTAGAAGAGACCACTAGTAATGAAGATTCTACAACAACTTCAGATAAAACCACAACGTCTGAGCCTCCGACTTCAACCGAAGAACAAATTACAACTTCTCGTGACCAAACAACAACAGCTGAAAAAACTATAAGTGCTAAACACACTAGCACTTCTGAGACTTCTTCTACATCTGCTCAACAATATTCAACTGATGAATCTTTGTCTACAATTGCTAGTGGCACAACAAGTGATATTCAAACAACGACGACAGAGCCTTCTTCTACAATGGGGGCGGTCACGACTACATTTGATCAAACAACCCCGATTGAAGCTACTTCTGTAACCGAAGAACAATATTTCACTACTAATACTCTCTCTACAACAGCAGAACTAACAACAACTGAAGCCAAAACTTCAACAATGAAGGCTACTACTTCATCAGAAGGTGTTACTACAAAAGTAGTCATAACTACAACAGCAGAAGAAACAACAAGTTCCGAACAAAATACAGCAGCGGCTGAAGAAACTACAAGCGCCGAACAAACTACCACTTCAGGAGCTGTTTCAACACCTTCTAGCAAAACACCAAAAGAAGCTCCAACTTCAACAATAGAGGCCTCTACAACAACAGAAACTGTTGCTACAAGTGTAAAAGAGACCACTAGAAATGAAGCTTCTACAACAACTTCAGATAAAACCACAACGTCTGAGCCTCCGACTTCAACCGAAGAACAAATTACAACTTCTCGTGACCAAACAACAACAGCTGAAGAAACTATAAGTGCTAAACACACTAGCACTTCTGAGACGTCTTCTACACCTGCTCAACAATATTCAACTGATGAATCTTTGTCTACAATTGCTAGTGACACAACAAGTGATATTCAAACAGCGACGACAGAGCCTTCTTCTACAATGGAGGCGGTCACAACTACATTTGATAAAACAACCCCGATTGAAGCTACTTCTGTAACTGAAGAACAAAATTTCACTACTAATACTCTCTCTACAACAGCAGAACTAACAACAACTGAAGCCAAAACTTCAACAATGAAGGCTACTACTTCATTAGAAGGTGTTACTACAAAAGTAGCCATAACTACAACAGCAGAAGAAACAACAAGTTCCGAACAAAATACAGCAGCGGCTGAAGAAACTACAAGCGCCAAACAAACTACCACTTCAGGAGCTCTTTCAACACCTTCTAGCAAAACACCAAAAGAAGCTCCAACTTCAACAATAGAGGCCTCTACAACAACAGTAACTGTTGCTACAAGTGTCGAAGAGACCACTAGTAATGAAGCTTCTACAACAACTTCAGATAAAACCACAACGTCTGAGCCTCCGACTTCAACCGAAGAACAAATTACAACTTCTCGTGACCAAACAACAATAGCTGAAGAAACTATAAGTGCTAAACACACTAGCACTTCTGAGACTTCATCTACATCTGCTCAACAATATTCAACTGATGAATCTTTTTCTACAATTGCTAGTGACACAACAAGTTATATTCAAACAACGACGACAGAGCCTTCTTCTACAATGGGGGTGGTCACAACTACATTTGATAAAACAACCCCGATTGAAGCTACTTCTGTAACTGAAGAACAAAATTTCACTGCTAATACTCTCTCTACAAGAGAAGAACTACCAACAACTGAAGCCAAAACTTCAACAATGAAGGCTACTACTTCATCAGAAGGTGTTACTACAAATGTAGTCATAACTACAACAGCAGAAGAAACAACAAGTTCCGAACAAAATACAGCAGCGGCTGAAGAAACTACAAGCGCCGAACAAACTACCACTTCAGGAGCTCTTTCAACACCTTATAGCAAAACAGCAAAAGAAGCTCCAACTTCAACAATAGATGCCTCTTCAACAGCAGAAACTGTTGCTATAAGTGTAGAAGAGACCACTAGTAATGAAGATTCTACAACAACTTCAGATAAAACCACAACGTCTGAGCCTCCGACTTCAACCGAAGAACAAATTACAACTTCTCGTGACCAAACAACAATAGCTGAAGAAACTATAAGTGCTAAACACACTAGTACTTCTGAAACTCTGACTACAACTGCTCAACAATATTCAAGTGCTGAATCTTTGTCTACAACTATTAGTGACACAACAAGTGATGTTCAAACAACGACGACAAACGCTTCTTCTACAATTGAAGCTCTTACTACTTCAACTACGGAACATACGACAGATAACCATCCAAGAACTACAACCACGTATATAATTCCTATTACAACTTCTAATCTAATGACTCTTTCTGAAGCTACATCTACACCTCCCGGGGAGACCATCGGAGATCTTCAAACGACGACCCTAGAGAAAACGTCTATAATGGAAGCAGTTATAACAACATTAACTGAATATTCTACTCAAACTGCAAAACAAACTTCAAGCGTTGAAGGACTAACTTCTACAACAGTAGACCACACGACTACAAATGATTTGAAAAGAACAACTTTTGGACAAATTGCAAGCACGGAACTCCAATCTACAACAGCAATTTTGACTCTGACCACCACTGCATCACAAACTAACGCTTCTGAAACTCTGTCTATAAATTCTGGTAGTTATATATTATTGTATTCAAATAATTATGTTTTGAGTTAATATTTAGTTTAATTTTGTGTTTTAATACTTATAATGGAAATAATTGTATGTATGTTGGAAAACAGTTTCCAAATGCTTGGCTAACAAAATATCTAATCTAAAAGCAGTACAAACAATCGATTTGAACATCCATTACGTATTTTATTAGCATAGATTATACATTTCTTTTTTTTTTTATTTCTAGCTGCTACTTCCACTTCAGAAGTATTATCCACCACTGTAGCTCCAACTTCGATAGTCGAATCTACTACTTCAGCTCAGGTTAACAGTTCACCTACGGATAAAACGGGTAAATATTGTGATTTTTTTCTATTTATATTTTGTAGAATTTCCCATGTATTTAAAAATATGATTGGACATCTGTTCTATATCATTTCAAAGCTGTGTTGTATATTTGGTCACAGAATAAGTGAAATGAAAATTTAATCGTCTATAATAGCTTACATATGTACAATAGAATATTTATAAACCTGCAATAGACAATAAAGACTCACTCGATCTAACAATGAGAACCAATGGCAAAATGTCTCGCTATAAAATAGTATTTGTAAGGGAAAAAATGCATTTGTGTTGTTTTTAAAAAAAGCAGTGTATTATTAGTTATCTTGGTGTAATCAGGGGAGTACAGAATTTTACATTTATGTTGAGAAATCATATACCCTGAGGCGCAGCCGAAGCGTGTATTCATTTTCAAAACAATGGTAAAATTCCGTACACCCGTGATTACAAAATGATCAGGAAGAAATTTCTTACGAACAATTCATTTACTTGCTGCGCATTGTAAAATTTGTTTTCCCTGTATTTTGGTAAATTCTTATTTTTTTTTAGTGTTTTTTCTATAAATTTTCGGGAATGATTTTTTATATCCCATTTATGGGCATTATGTTTTCTGGTCTGTGCATCCGTTCGTCCGTGCGTCCCACTGCAGATTAAAGTTTTTGGTCGAGGTGGTTTTTGATGAAGTTGAAGTCCAATCAACTTGAAACTTAGAACACATGTTCCCTATGATATGATCTTTCTAATTCTATGCCAAATTAGAGGTTTTCCCCCCATTTTCACGGTTCATTAATCATAGAAAATGATAGTGCGGATGGGGTATACGTGTACTGGGGACACATTCTTGTTTATTCTGTTTTTACTAAAAACATTTTTTATACATTTTATGTGTTTTTACTTGTAAACTTTTATTTCTCCCAGGGTGAACAAAGATGTGGTGTTATATACACCGGGGTACATGTGATTACCTGATCAGATTGCAGAATTTTTGCTGCATATGAAATGATATCATTTAACAGAGATATTGCTCAATTTGTTTTCAGTTTAAATTAAAGTTTGATAAGTTTCCAATATTGTATACTATAACTGCTTTATTTAAAACTATACTCAAAAGAGGGACGATAGATACCAGAGGGACAGCCAAACTTATAACTTGAAAATAAACTGACAACGCCATGGCTAAAAATGAAAAGAACAGACAAACAGTAGTACACATGACACAACATAAAAAACTAAAGAACAAACAACACGAACCCCACCAAAAACTGGGGGTGATCTCAGGTGCTCCGGAAGGGTAAGCAGATCCTGCTCCATATGTGACTCAAATGTTCTGTAAGCACATTTTCATGGTATGCAACCAAAAATAGTACAGCTATAATCAAAGTGATCCTTTTGTTATAAAAAATAGTATATCAATAATCTTGTTTTCGGATGATATTTAGTTTTTTGTCTAAATACTCATATATATTCGTGTTGCTTATTCATTAGTTTTCTATGTTGTGTCATGTGTACTATTGTTTATCTTTTTCATTTTTAGCCATGGCGTTGTCAGTTTATTTTCGATTTATAAGTTTGACTGTCCCTTTGGCATCTTTCGTCCCTCTTTTATAATCAATATAATTGTATGCATCTTGGAAAATGGTTTCCAAATTTCTGGCTGCGCTCATTTTCTTTTATTAAATTAATTGTATTATATATTTTATCACCAAAAATGAGTATTTCATATATCAAATTAAAATTGATTTTGAACCCCTTCATGTATCTATAAGTAACCTTTAAAAAATACATCAATAAACTGCATTTAAAATATACAAATTTCTTTTTTATAAACTACATTCATAATATTTTCAGTACACAATTATATATCTGCATCTAAATGTTTTTAATTTTGTCCAACATATTAGCTGTAAGATTAAGGAAATACTGTTAAATTAAAAATAACTAATGTGATCATTTTGAGATCTGAATATAAACGATTATACACTGTATATGGACTAATAAGAAATATATTTTACTTACGATCACCTATACAAAAAGTAGTTACGAGTAAGATGTCTTTTTTGTTAGACTTTTAGTAAAAGTTTAACATGTGTAATGTACAACAATTATATATGTGTAAAATGACCATTTAAAAGTATACTATGTATCTAAGTGTTATATGTATATGTAAAAGAGGGACGAAAGATACCAGAGGGACAGTCAAACTCATAAATCGAAAATAAACTGACAACACCTGGCTAAAATGAAAAGACAAACAGACAAACAAAAGAACACATGGCACAACATAGAAAACTAACGAATAAGCAACACGAACCCCACCAAAAACTAGGGGTGATCTCAGGTGCTCCGGAAGGGTAAGCAGATCCTGCTCCACATGTGGCACCAGTAGTGTTGCTTATGCTATAACAAATCCGGTAAATATTCTCATTCAGTAGTTCACATTCATGAAAGGGAAGTAGTTTATATAAAAAAGACTTAAACAAAGAGGTAAAATTTATCACATCTATGACACCACAGTTGACATGTTTGTACGATGATTTCAACATTGTATCATTTTTTTTTTCTTTTATTAATAAAGTTAACATAATTCTCTGATTGTTCCAATCCACAGTCTTCATCGTACCATGTTCATTGTGTTTCACTACACAAAGTGATTCATCCTTGAAAAAAACCTGACATAACAGATTTAAAGTTCTAGAAACAAGAAAATCTCGTTAATGTGGTACCTAACACTACAGGGAGATAACTCTGTCAAATCAGCTAAATGTTTTAATCACGTTGTAATGTTAAGGAAATATCTCAATGATTAAAATGAGTGTTTGTCAAACTGCTATATATCCAACCAATTTTTTCAAGAAAGTGATTGGTTCAAGTTTTTTTCAAAGGGTCAAAGAGAATATTTTGTCAATATTTTTTGAAAATTAAAAGAGCCAAATTAATTTTAGTCCAGGTTTTGGGTACAATTTTAAGATAAAGTTAAAAATATCTCAATCATGACTTCAGGAGTAGTATGATATAAATTGGATGTTCTGCAAAATGTAATATAACTGTATTCTTTTTTAGCTACAACTTTGCCGTTGACAGTCACTACATCGCCAGGGACATACACCGAAGGTACAGCCGTCAGTCAGTCTACTGATAATACACTGTCCACCAACGAAGAAACACCTGTCTCAAACACTAAGGCTGCAGTTACTACATCACAAGAGACAAGCACTGAGGGTACCACTGTCTCTCAAACTACTGATACTACGAAGTCTACCACCGAAGTTACCACAATCTTTTCGACTACCGGTACAACAGCTGAGACAACGACTGGCACAGCTGCAGTCACTACATCGCAAGAGACAAGCACTGAGGGTACCACTGTCTCTCAAACTAATGGCACAACAGCAGATACAACCACTATTACAGCCGCAGCTACGACATCACAAGTGACCGCTACCGAAGGCACAACTGTCTCTCAGTCTACCGATACTACGAAGTCTACCACAGAAGGTACAACAATCTCTTCGACTACAGGTACAACAGCTGAGACAACGACTGGCACAGCTGCAGTCACTACATCGCAAGCGACAAGCACTGAGGGTACCACTGTCTCTCAAACTACTGGCACAACAGCAGAGACAACCACTATCACAGCCGCAGCTACGACGTCACAAGTGACCGTCACCGAAGGCACAACTGTCTCTCAGACTACCGATACTTTGCTGTCAACCACCGAAGGTACCACAATCTCTTCGACTACGGGTACAACAGCTGAGACAACGACTGGCACAGCTGCAGTCACTTCATCACAGGAGACAAGCACTGAGGGTACCAGTGCCTCTCAAACTACTGGCAGAACAGCAGAGACAACCACTATCACAGCCGCAGCTTCAACATCACAAGTGACCGACACCGAAGGTACAACTGTCTCTCAGACTACTGGTACTTTACTGTCAACCATCGAAGGTACCACAATCTCTTCGACTACCGGTACAACAGCTGAGACAACGACTGGTACAGCTGCAGTAACTACATCGCAAGAGACAAGCACTGAGGGTACCACTGCCTCTCAAACTACTGGCAGAACAACAGAGACAACCACTATCACAGCCGCAGCTACAACATCACAAGTGACTGACACCGAAGGCACAACTGTCTCTCAGACTACTGATACTTTACTGTCAACCACCGAAGGTACCACAATCTCTTCGACTACGGGTACAACAGCTGAGACAACGACTGGCACAGCTGCAGTCACTACATCACAGGAGACAAGCACTGAGGGTACCACTGCCTCTCAAACTACTGGCAGAACATCGGAGACAACCACTATCACAGCCGCAGCTTCAACATCACAAATGACCGACACCGAAGGTACAACTGTCTCTCAGACTACTGATACTTTACTGTCAACCATCGAAGGTACCACAATCTCTTCGACTACCGGTACAACAGCTGAGACAACGACTGGCACAGCTGCAGTAACTACATCGCAAGAGACAAGCACTGAGGGTACCACTGCCTCTCAAACTACTGGCAGAACAACAGAGACAACCACTATCACAGCCGCAGCTACAACATCACAAGTGACTGACACCGAAGGCACAACTGTCTCTCAGACTACTGATACTTTACTGTCAACCACCGAAGGTACCACAATATCGTCGACTACGGGTACAACAGCTGAGAAAACGACTGGCACAACTGCAGTCACTACATCACAGGAGACAAGTACTGAGGGTACCAGTGCCTCTCAAACTACTGACAGAACATTAGAGACAACCACTATCACAGCCGCAGCTTCAACATCACAAGTGACCGACACCGAAGGTACAACTGACTCTCAGACTACTGATACTTTACTGTCAACCACCGAAGGTACCACAATCTCTTCGACTACCGGTACAACAGCTGAGACAACGACTGGTACAGCTGCAGTCACTACACCACAAGAGACAAGCACTGAGGGTACCACTGCCTTTCAAACTACTGGCAGAACAGCAGAGACAACCACTATTACAGCCGCAGCTACGACATCACAAGTGACCGCTACCGAAGGCACAACTGTCTCTCAGTCTACCGATACTACGAAGTCTACCACAGAAGGTACAACAATCTCTTCGACTACAGGTACAACAGCTGAGACAACGACTGGCACAGCTGCAGTCACTACATCGCAAGCGACAAGCACTGAGGGTACCACTGTCTCTCAAACTACTGGCACAACAGCAGAGACAACCACTATCACAGCCGCAGCTACGACGTCACAAGTGACCGTCACCGAAGGCACAACTGTCTCTCAGACTACTGATACTTTGCTGTCAACCACCGAAGGTACCACAATCTCTTCGACTACGGGTACAACAGCTGAGACAACGACTGGCACAGCTGCAGTCACTACATCACAAGAGACAAGTACTGAGGGTACCACTGTCTCTCAAACTACTGGCACAACAGCAGAGACTAGCACTATTACAGCCGCAGCTACGACATCACAAGTGACCGACACAGAAGGCACATCTGTCTCTCAATCTACCGATACTACGAAGTCAACCTCCGAAGGTACCACAATCTCTTCGACTACCGGTACAACAGCTGAAACAACGACTGGCACAGCTGCATTAACTACATCGCAAGAGACAAGCACTGAGGGTACCACTGTCTCTCAAACTACTGGCACAACAGCAGAGACAACCACTATTACAGCCGCAGCTACGACATCACAAGTGACCGATACCGAAATCACAACTGTCTCTCAGTCTACCGATATTACGAAGTCTACCAAAGAAGGTACCACAATCTCTTCAACTACCGGTACAACAGCTGAGACAACGACTGGTACAGCCGCAGTCACTACATCGCAAGAGACAAGCACTGAGGGTACCACTGCCTCTCAAACTACTGGCAGAACAACAGAGACAACCACTATCACAGCCGCAGCTACAACATCACAAGTGACTGACACCGAAGGCACAACTGTCTCTCAGACTACTGATACTTTACTGTCAACCACCGAAGGTACCACAATCTCTTCGACTACGGGTACAACAGCTGAGACAACGACTGGCACAGCTGCAGTCACTTCATCACAGGAGACAAGCACTGAGGGTACCAGTGCCTCTCAAACTACTGGCACAACAGCAGAGACAACCACTATCACAGCCGCAGCTTCAACATCACAAGTGACCGACACCGAAGGTACAACTGTCTCTCAGACTACTGGTACTTTACTGTCAACCATCGAAGGTACCACAATCTCTTCGACTACCGGTACAACAGCTGAGACAACGACTGGTACAGCTGCAGTAACTACATCGCAAGAGACAAGCACTGAGGGTACCACTGCCTCTCAAACTACTGGCAGAACAACAGAGACAACCACTATCACAGCCGCAGCTACAACATCACAAGTGACTGACACCGAAGGCACAACTGTCTCTCAGACTACTGATACTTTACTGTCAACCACCGAAGGTACCACAATCTCTTCGACTACGGGTACAACAGCTGAGACAACGACTGGCACAGCTGCAGTCACTACATCACAGGAGACCAGCACTGAGGGTACCACTGCCTCTCAAACTACTGGCAGAACATCGGAGACAACCACTATCACAGCCGCAGCTTCAACATCACAAATGACCGACACCGAAGGTACAACTGTCTCTCAGACTACTGATACTTTACTGTCAACCATCGAAGGTACCACAATCTCTTCGACTACCGGTACAACAGCTGAGACAACGACTGGCACAGCTGCAGTAACTACATCGCAAGAGACAAGCACTGAGGGTACCACTGCCTCTCAAACTACTGGCAGAACAACAGAGACAACCACTATCACAGCCGCAGCTACAACATCACAAGTGACTGACACCGAAGGCACAACTGTCTCTCAGACTACTGATACTTTACTGTCAACCACCGAAGGTACCACAATATCGTCGACTACGGGTACAACAGCTGAGAAAACGACTGGCACAACTGCAGTCACTACATCACAGGAGACAAGTACTGAGGGTACCAGTGCCTCTCAAACTACTGACAGAACATTAGAGACAACCACTATCACAGCCGCAGCTTCAACATCACAAGTGACCGACACCGAAGGTACAACTGACTCTCAGACTACTGATACTTTACTGTCAACCACCGAAGGTACCACAATCTCTTCGACTACCGGTACAACAGCTGAGACAACGACTGGTACAGCTGCAGTCACTACACCACAAGAGACAAGCACTGAGGGTACCACTGCCTTTCAAACTACTGGCAGAACAACAGAGACAACCACTATCACAGCCGCAGCTACAACATCACAAGTGACTGACACCGAAGGCACAACTGTCTCTCAGACTACTGATACTTTACTGTCAACCACCGAAGGTACCACAATCTCTTCGACTACGGGTACAACAGCTGAGACAACGACTGGCACAGCTGCAGTCACTACATCACAGGAGACAAGCACTGAGGGTACCACTGCCTCTCAAACTACTGGCAGAACATCGGAGACAACCACTATCACAGCCGCAGCTTCAACATCACAAATGACCGACACCGAAGGTACAACTGTCTCTCAGACTACTGGTACTTTACTGTCAACCATCGAAGGTACCACAATCTCTTCGACTACCGGTACAACAGCTGAGACAACGACTGGCACAGCTGCAGTAACTACATCGCAAGAGACAAGCACTGAGGGTACCACTGCCTCTCAAACTACTGGCAGAACAACAGAGACAACCACTATCACAACCGCAGCTACAACATCACAAGTGACTGACACCGAAGGCACAACTGTCTCTCAGACTACTGATACTTTACTGTCAACCACCGAAGGTACCACAATCTCTTCGACTACGGGTACAACAGCTGAGAAAACGACTGGCACAACTGCAGTCACTACATCACAGGAGACAAGTACTGAGGGTACCAGTGCCTCTCAAACTACTGACAGAACATTAGAGACAACCACTATCACAGCCGCAGCTTCAACATCACAAGTGACCGACACCGAAGGTACAACTGACTCTCAGACTACTGATACTTTACTGTCAACTACCGAAGGTACCACAATCTCTTCGACTACCGGTACAACAGCTGAGACAACGACTGGTACAGCTGCAGTCACTACACCACAAGAGACAAGCACTGAGGGTACCACTACCTCTCAAACTACTGGCAGAACAACAGAGACAACCACTATCACAGCCGCAGCTACAACATCACAAGTGACTGACACCGAAGGCACAACTGTCTCTCAGACTACTGATACTTTACTGTCAACCACCGAAGGTACCACAATCTCTTCGCCTACGGGTACAACAGCTGAGAAAACGACTGGCACAGCTGCAGTCACTTCATCACAGGAGACAAGCACTGAGAGTACCAGTGCCTCTCAAACTACTGGCAGAACAGCAGAGACAACCACTATCACAGCCGCAGCTTCAACATCACAAGTGACCGACACCGAAGGTACAACTGTCTCTCAGACTACTGGTACTTTACTGTCAACCATCGAAGGTACCACAATCTCTTCGACTACCGGTACAACAGCTGAGACAACGACTGGTACAGCTGCAGTAACTACATCGCAAGAGACAAGCACTGAGGGTACCACTGCCTCTCAAACTACTGGCAAATCAACAGAGACAACCACTATCACAGCCGCAGCTACAACATCACAAGTGACTGACACCGAAGGCACAACTGTCTCTCAGACTACTGATACTTTACTGTCAACCACCGAAGGTACCACAATCTCTTCGACTACGGGTACAACAGCTGAGAACACGACTGGCACAACTGCAGTCACTACATCACAGGAGACAAGTACTGAGGGTACCAGTGCCTCTCAAACTACTGACAGAACATTAGAGACAACCACTATCACAGCCGCAGCTTCAACATCACAAGTGACCGACACCGAAGGTACAACTGACTCTCAGACTACTGATACTTTACTGTCAACCACCGAAGGTACCACAATCTCTTCGACTACCGGTACAACAGCTGAGACAACGACTGGTACAGCTGCAGTCACTACACCGCAAGAGACAAGCACTGAGGGTACCACTGCCTCTCAAACTACTGGCAGAACAACAGAGACAACCACTATCACAGCCGCAGCTACAACATCACAAGTGACTGACACCGAAGGCACAACTGTCTCTCAGACTACTGATACTTTACTGTCAACCACCGAAGGTACCACAATCTCTTCGACTACGGGTACAACAGCTGAGAAAACGACTGGCACAGCTGCAGTCACTTCATCACAGGAGACGAGCACTGAGGGTACCAGTGCCTCTCAAACTACTGGCAGAACAGCAGGGACAACCACTATCACAGCCGCAGCTTCAACATCACAAGTGACCGACACCGAAGGTACAACTGTCTCTCAGACTACTGGTACTTTACTGTCAACCATCGAAGGTACCACAATCTCTTCGACTACCGGTACAACAGCTGAGACAACGACTGGTAAAGCTGCAGTAACTACATCGCAAGAGACAAGCACTGAGGGTACCACTGCCTCTCAAACTACTGGCAGAACAACAGAGACAACCACTATCACAGCTGCAGCTACAACATCACAAGTGACTGACACCGAAGGCACAACTGTTTCTCAGACTACTGATACTTTACTGTCAACCACCGAAGGTACCACAATCTCTTCGACTACGGGTACAACAGCTGAGACAACGACTGGCACAGCTGCAGTCACTACATCACAGGAGACCAGCACTGAGGGTACCACTGCCTCTCAAACTACTGGCAGAACATCGGAGACAACCACTATCACAGCCGCAGCTTCAACATCACAAATGACCGACACCGAAGGTACAACTGTCTCTCAGACTACTGATACTTTACTGTCAACCATCGAAGGTACCACAATCTCTTCGACTACCGGTACAACAGCTGAGACAACGACTGGCACAGCTGCAGTAACTACATCGCAAGAGACAAGCACTGAGGGTACCACTGCCTCTCAAACTACTGGCAGAACAACAGAGACAACCACTATCACAGCCGCAGCTACAACATCACAAGTGACTGACACCGAAGGCACAACTGTCTCTCAGACTACTGATACTTTACTGTCAACCACCGAAGGTACCACAATATCGTCGACTACGGGTACAACAGCTGAGAAAACGACTGGCACAACTGCAGTCACTACATCACAGGAGACAAGTACTGAGGGTACCAGTGCCTCTCAAACTACTGACAGAACATTAGATACAACCACTATCACAGCCGCAGCTTCAACATCACAAGTGACCGACACCGAAGGTACAACTGACTCTCAGACTACTGATACTTTACTGTCAACCACCGAAGGTACCACAATCTCTTCGACTACCGGTACAACAGCTGAGACAACGACTGGTACAGCTGCAGTCACTACACCACAAGAGACAAGCACTGAGGGTACCACTGCCTTTCAAACTACTGGCAGAACAACAGAGACAACCACTATCACAGCCGCAGCTACAACATCACAAGTGACTGACACCGAAGGCACAACTGTCTCTCAGACTACTGATACTTTACTGTCAACCACCGAAGGTACCACAATCTCTTCGACTACGGGTACAACAGCTGAGACAACGACTGGCACAGCTGCAGTCACTACATCACAGGAGACAAGCACTGAGGGTACCACTGCCTCTCAAACTACTGGCAGAACATCGGAGACAACCACTATCACAGCCGCAGCTTCAACATCACAAATGACCGACACCGAAGGTACAACTGTCTCTCAGACTACTGGTACTTTACTGTCAACCATCGAAGGTACCACAATCTCTTCGACTACCGGTACAACAGCTGAGACAACGACTGGCACAGCTGCAGTAACTACATCGCAAGAGACAAGCACTGAGGGTACCACTGCCTCTCAAACTACTGGCAGAACAACAGAGACAACCACTATCACAACCGCAGCTACAACATCACAAGTGACTGACACCGAAGGCACAACTGTCTCTCAGACTACTGATACTTTACTGTCAACCACCGAAGGTACCACAATCTCTTCGACTACGGGTACAACAGCTGAGAAAACGACTGGCACAACTGCAGTCACTACATCACAGGAGACAAGTACTGAGGGTACCAGTGCCTCTCAAACTACTGACAGAACATTAGAGACAACCACTATCACAGCCGCAGCTTCAACATCACAAGTGACCGACACCGAAGGTACAACTGACTCTCAGACTACTGATACTTTACTGTCAACTACCGAAGGTACCACAATCTCTTCGACTACCGGTACAACAGCTGAGACAACGACTGGTACAGCTGCAGTCACTACACCACAAGAGACAAGCACTGAGGGTACCACTACCTCTCAAACTACTGGCAGAACAACAGAGACAACCACTATCACAGCCGCAGCTACAACATCACAAGTGACTGACACCGAAGGCACAACTGTCTCTCAGACTACTGATACTTTACTGTCAACCACCGAAGGTACCACAATCTCTTCGCCTACGGGTACAACAGCTGAGAAAACGACTGGCACAGCTGCAGTCACTTCATCACAGGAGACAAGCACTGAGAGTACCAGTGCCTCTCAAACTACTGGCAGAACAGCAGAGACAACCACTATCACAGCCGCAGCTTCAACATCACAAGTGACCGACACCGAAGGTACAACTGTCTCTCAGACTACTGGTACTTTACTGTCAACCATCGAAGGTACCACAATCTCTTCGACTACCGGTACAACAGCTGAGACAACGACTGGTACAGCTGCAGTAACTACATCGCAAGAGACAAGCACTGAGGGTACCACTGCCTCTCAAACTACTGGCAAATCAACAGAGACAACCACTATCACAGCCTCAGCTACAACATCACAAGTGACTGACACCGAAGGCACAACTGTCTCTCAGACTACTGATACTTTACTGTCAACCACCGAAGGTACCACAATCTCTTCGACTACGGGTACAACAGCTGAGAACACGACTGGCACAACTGCAGTCACTACATCACAGGAGACAAGTACTGAGGGTACCAGTGCCTCTCAAACTACTGACAGAACATTAGAGACAACCACTATCACAGCCGCAGCTTCAACATCACAAGTGACCGACACCGAAGGTACAACTGACTCTCAGACTACTGATACTTTACTGTCAACCACCGAAGGTACCACAATCTCTTCGACTACCGGTACAACAGCTGAGACAACGACTGGTACAGCTGCAGTCACTACACCGCAAGAGACAAGCACTGAGGGTACCACTGCCTCTCAAACTACTGGCAGAACAACAGAGACAACCACTATCACAGCCGCAGCTACAACATCACAAGTGACTGACACCGAAGGCACAACTGTCTCTCAGACTACTGATACTTTACTGTCAACCACCGAAGGTACCACAATCTCTTCGACTACGGGTACAACAGCTGAGAAAACGACTGGCACAGCTGCAGTCACTTCATCACAGGAGACGAGCACTGAGGGTACCAGTGCCTCTCAAACTACTGGCAGAACAGCAGGGACAACCACTATCACAGCCGCAGCTTCAACATCACAAGTGACCGACACCGAAGGTACAACTGTCTCTCAGACTACTGGTACTTTACTGTCAACCATCGAAGGTACCACAATCTCTTCGACTACCGGTACAACAGCTGAGACAACGACTGGTAAAGCTGCAGTAACTACATCGCAAGAGACAAGCACTGAGGGTACCACTGCCTCTCAAACTACTGGCAGAACAACAGAGACAACCACTATCACAGCCGCAGCTACAACATCACAAGTGACTGACACCGAAGGCACAACTGTTTCTCAGACTACTGATACTTTACTGTCAACCACCGAAGGTACCACAATCTCTTCGGCTACGGGTACAACAGCTGAGACAACGACTGGCACAGCTGCAGTCACTACATCACAGGAGACAAGTACTGAGGGTAACACTGCAACTCAAACTACTGGCAGAACATTAGAGACAACCACTATCACAGCCGCAGCTTCAACATCACAAGTGACCAACACCGAAGGTACAACTGTCTCTCAGACTACTGGTACTTTACTGTCAACCATCGAAGGTACCACAATCTCTTCGACTACCGGTACAACAGCTGAAACAACGACTGGCACAGCTGCAGTCACTTCATCACAGGAGACAAGCACTGAGGGTACCAGTGCCTCTCAAACTACTGGCAGAACAGCAGAGACAACCACTATCACAGCCGCAGCTTCAACATCACAAGTGACCGACACCGAAGGTACAACTGTCTCTCAGACTACTGGTACTTTACTGTCAACCATCGAAGGTACCACAATCTCTTCGACTACCGGTACAACAGCTGAGACAACGACTGGTACAGCTGCAGTAACTACATCGCAAGAGACAAGCACTGAGGGTACCACTGCCTCTCAAACTACTGGCAGAACAACAGAGACAACCACTATCACAGCCGCAGCTACAACATCACAAGTGACTGACACCGAAGGCACAACTGTCTTTCAGACTACTGATACTTTACTGTCAACCACCGAAGGTACCACAATCTCTTCGACTACGGGTACAACAGCTGAGACAACGACTGGCACAGCTGCAGTCACTACATCACAGGAGACAAGCACTGAGGGTACCACTGCCTCTCAAACTACTGGCAGAACATCGGAGACAACCACTATCACAGCCGCAGCTTCAACATCACAAGTGACCGACACCGAAGGTACAACTGTCTCTCAGACTACTGATACTTTACTGTCAACCATCGAAGGTACCACAATCTCTTCGACTACCGGTACAACAGCTGAGACAACGACTGGCACAGCTGCAGTAACTACATCGCAAGAGACAAGCACTGAGGGTACCACTGCCTCTCAAACTACTGGCAGAACAACAGAGACAACCACTATCACAGCCGCAGCTACAACATCACAAGTGACTGACACCGAAGGCACAACTGTCTCTCAGACTACTGATACTTTACTGTCAACCACCGAGGGTACCACAATCTCTTCGACTACGGGAACAACAGCTGAGACAACGACTGGCACAACTGCAGTCACTACATCACAGGAGACAAGTACTGAGGGTACCACTGCCTCTCAAACTACTGACAGAACATTAGAGACAACCACTATCACAGCCGCAGCTACAACATCACAAGTGACTGACACCGAAGGCACAACTGTCTCTCAGACTACTGATACTTTACTGTCAACCACCGAAGGTACCACAATCTCTTCGCCTACGGGTACAACAGCTGAGAAAACGACTGGCACAGCTGCAGTCACTACATCACAGGAGACAAGCACTGAAGGTACCACTGCCTCTCAAACTACTGGCAGAACAGCAGAGACAACCACTATCACAGCCGCAGCTTCAACATCACAAGTGACCGACACCGAAGGTACAACTGTCTCTCAGACTACTGGTACTTTACTGTCAACCATCGAAGGTACCACAATCTCTTCGACTACCGGTACAACATCTGAGACAACGACTGGCACAGCTGCAGTCACTACATCGCAAGAGACAAGCACTGAGGGTACCACTGCCTTTCAAACTACTGGCATAACAACAGAGACAACCACTATCACAGCCGCAGCTACAACATCACAAGTGACTGACACCGAAGGCACAACTGTCTCTCAGACTACTGATACTTTACTGTCAACCACCGAAGGTACCACAATCTCTTCGACTACGGGTACAACAGCTGAGACAACGACTGGCACAGATGCAGTCACTTCATCACAGGAGACAAGCACTGAGGGTACCAGTGCCTCTCAAACTACTGGCAGAACAGCAGAGACAACCACTATCACATCCGCAGCTTCAACATCACAAGTGACCGACACCGAAGGTACAACTGTCTCTCAGACTACTGATACTTTACTGTCAACCATCGAAGGTACCACAATCTCTTCGACTACCGGTACAACAGCTGAGACAACGACTGGCACAGCTGCAGTCACTACACCGCAAGAGACAAGCACTGAGGGTACCACTGCCTCTCAAACTACTGGCAGAACAACAGAGACAACCACTATCACAGCCGCAGCTACAACATCACAAGTGACTGACACCGAAGGCACAACTGTCTCTCAGACTACTGGTACTTTACTTTCAACCATCGAAGGTACCACAATCTCTTCGACTACCGGTACAACAGCTGAGACAACGACTGGCACAGCTGCAGTCACTACATCACAGGAGACAAGCACTGAGGGTACCACTGCCTCTCAAACTACTGGCAGAACAACAGAGACAACCACTATCACAGCCGCAGCTTCAACATCACAAGTGACCGACACCGAAAGTACAACTGTCTCTCAGACAAGCATAACATCTAAACCGGCTGGAACTACTTTATCAACAGCTGTGCCTACAACAGGACCACCTGCTACAATACCGACTACCGATTCAACAGCTGTTAGAATAGGTATTGTATCTATCAAATTATAAGCTCTATTTTGTTCTTTTATATAAATTGTGCATTTGTAGTAGGGGTTAATTACGCAGCTAATAAATATACTGCAAATACATGTAATACATACAATTTGACATAAAAAAAAATAATAATAGAAAAATAATAATAATATTATAATAATTTGAAATTTCATTCAAAAATAACATAATAATGATGTATCGTTTTAGATCTGTTGAATTTTGGTGCTTCAGCAGACGACACTAAAGGAGATTTAGGTGATGATGTTGAAGTTGCCAGCATTTACAACCCTGTCGGTTTGACATGCAACTGTGATATATATAATCAGATTTATGTGAGTATCTTCTTTTTAAAATAGAGAATAATATATGTGTTAAGTTGAATGATTGTTATCAGCCTAATGTCATCTTACACGGTGATTGCATTGCGTCTCGTGTGATCATGTGATTCCGTTTTTAACCAAGGATAAATGAAAGAATTTGCGTAGTAGGAACAAATTGCAATTTCACTAAAACAAAAACTAACTATTTTCCAATGCTATTATATAACTTATTTGTTTTTAATAAAATTGAGAATGGCAATGGGGAATGTGTCAAAGAGACAACAACCCGACCATAGAACAGACAACAGCAGATGTATTTTTTTCATATCACTGATGATTGTTAACTTAAAAGAATATCCTGTCAGTATATAGCATCTGCATTTATTGAGTTTGATAATACTTTTAGTTTGAGTGACGTATATCATGTTATCGTCTCTGTTAACAATGTTAGTCTATATTGGTCGACCTCTGTCAAATGTTAAAGAAATATTTGCCATGATTTTAATACAAAAATATATATATATATTGATGAGATTATCAGTAATACATTTCACGAAATGTATGGATATTTAATAGTTGGTATAAATTTCCCGTGATTAAAATTTTAGGATGTTTGATACAAAAATGCAATTTATTTGAGAAACTTTTTTGATATTTTTTTTTAGAAAAACACCGAAATTCAGATTTTTTGTTTTTTTTAAGAAGATATAACTTACCATGGACATTTAATTTTCAACATGTGTTATTGTTAATCTCTATTTTGTGATATAGCAAGAGAACAACCGCTGTCTCTGTTCATATTTTTTTCAAGTGTTTAAGAAGTTATAGTGTGGGTTATTTAAAAAATTAAGACTGAGTTGAAATTTATGTCCATAAAATTGCTTTTTCGGTTACGATACTTACATAATAAGAGATACATGCACAACTTTTACCATACTATTGGAAAACTTCATTTTGACAAAGCACAAATATATCCTGAGAATTCTTGAAGAAAGAGTTCAATTTCTGTGACAAGGGAAATCGTAATCCTAGCCCCGATTTGAAAAATAACGTTCTGCCAGATGTTTATATACATATAGAGTTATCAATTGTAAACACTGTATTTTTCATTGCAGATTTACTCTAATGGGTACATAACGTTAGATTCGCAATATTCTTCAAACATCCCAAGATCATTCCCTTCAAGCTATACCAGTGGAGTCAAGATGGTAGCACCATTTTGGGCTGACATCATAACAGATGCAAATTCAAATGTATGGTACCATTTTTACAACAAATTTGATGATACGGACACTTCCACAGCGGCCTTTCTAAACAACACCAAAAACTTGTTAACAAAGAATTATCCTAACAGTGAAGAGGTTTTAAACTTTGAGCCTAACACAGCATTAAAAGTTACTTGGGAAAATGTCTATCCAAATCCAAGTCAAGGAAACACAGAGGTAAGTTGTCACATGTGGAGCAGGATCTGCTTATCCTTCCGGATCAACTGAGATCACCCCAAGTTTTTGTGGGGTTCGCTGCTTGGTCTATGGTGTGTCTTATGTACTATTATGTGTCTGTTGTCTTTTTCTTTTTTATCAATGGCGCTGGTCAGTTTATTTTCGATGTGTGAGTTTTAATTTCCCTCTGGTATCTTTCGCCTCTCTTTTGATGCATTGGATTTCACAAATTTGTGATGGTTATAAATAAATACAAGTAAAAGTCAACTCAATTTCTGGCATTTCTTTCCATATTGACAATCATCAGGAACCCTCAGAACAAAAACAAAATGTTACAGACAAAAAAGTTGGGTCTGTGCTTTTGTGTTACATATAGTGTGTAGATGTAAGACACGTAAGAGAAAAACCTTAATGTCATTATGAACAGAAATTGTAACGCTTTCAGTAAAAGTCGTTACTAAAATAAAAGGTAATCAGGAATTTAAACTGTAAGCCTTCTGTTTGCTTTAACCTTAGATGAGTCTTCACCATGGACACGAAAGTGACAACAGAAATAAAAAGGCTTTTTTCACCAAAGATTAGGCAAGATGGCTTACTCAAGTAATGACATAATTGAAATGCGTAATTTCAGTCAGACTGTCTTTAAAAAGATATTTTTTAGAAACGTAATCTTGCAAGGTCCTCATGACTATCAGACAATTTTCACTTGACCTCGACCTCATTTTTATGGATCAATGAACAAGGATAAGTTTGGGGGTCAAGTCCATATCTCAGATACTTTAAGCAATAGGTCTAGTATATTCGGTGTGTAAATGGACTGTGAGATGTACATGTCCAACTGTCAGGTGTCATCTGACCTTGACCTCATTTTCATGGTTCAATGGTTATAGTTAAGTTTTTGTGTTTTGGTCTGTTTTTTTCTATTATTATTGTATGCAATAAGTCTATTATATTTGGTGTTATGGAATGATTGTAATGTGTACATGTCTAGTTGACAGGTGTCATCTGACCTTGGCCTCATTTTCATGGTTCAGTGGTCAAAGTTTATTTTTGAGTTATAATACTATATATTTAGCAATAGGTCGACTATTATTGGTGTGTAAAAGAGGGACGAAAGATACCAAAGGGACAGTCAAACTCATAAATCTAAAACAAACTGACAACGCCATGGCTAAAAATGAAAAAGACAAACAGAAAAACAATAGTACACATGACACAACATAGAAAACTAAAGAATAAACAACACGAACCCCACCAAAAACTAGGGGTGATCTCAGGTGCTCCGGAAGGGTAAGCAGATCCTGCTCCACATGTGGCACCCGTCGTGTTGCTTATGTGATTACAAATCCGGTAAATGAAAGGGAAGGGGATTGTAGTTACGACGTAAGGAACATATCCGATATCATTTGTGAAACGGTTATTCCATAACGGTCAAGCAACTCGTGATGGCGTCCGTAAAATTTACGAAGGGATGATTTCAACTTCACCATTTGGAACTCTTGGTTTAATAGCTTCCTTGTGAGCAGTAACCCTCTATCACGAAAATCATGATAGGAAATGCAAGCACGGGAATATCGTATCAATTGGGAGATAACTGGAGAGCATGTTTCTACTCTACAAATTTATATCGAACCCCGGTCGCCTGCGTGTTAACCCACTGAGCCAAATAATCGATTCTCTTGCTCGGTTGATTAAGACTGGCTTTATATGTTCTACCTGTACTAAGGAGGGGAAGCAACCCCGCTACACTATTCGCCCACCACAAGAGTCATCATATCTTTATATATGACTCTAAACAACACAAACCCTAGCTATACTCCAGATAACCATCGTGGATTTTTAGTCGGGCGCCAAATGTAACCGGAGAGCATGTTTCTACTCTACAAATTTATATCGTCACCACCGGGTTTCGAACCCCGGTCGCCTGCGTGACAGTCAGTGCGTTAACCCACTGAGCCAAAGAATCGATTCCGTAGCTCAGTTGATTAAGACAGGCTTTATATGTTCTACCTGTACGAAGGAGGGGAAGCAACCACGCTACAGGTGTTTGGAAATATTTTATGATTTATATGTCAGTCACTCAGTTGTTATTTGACCTTGACCTCATTTTCACAGTTCATTGCTCAGTGTTAAGTTTTGTGTTTTGGTCTGTTTTTCTTGAACTATCAGCCATGTCAGCAATAGGTCAACTATGTTAATTTCTTGTATAGAAAAATGTTAGCTCCGTCTGCCGCATGATTCATCTGACCTTGACCTCACTGTCATGGTCCATTGGTCAATGCTTAGTTTTCTTTGTTGATGTTAGGTTTATGTGACAGTTGTGATAAAGTATTATATTAAGTACTGTCAACATAATATCAATGATTAGGAAAGAAGGCGAGACATTTCAGCGTGTGCACTCTTGTTTTTATATATATATATATATATATATATATATATATATATATATGAAACAAAGGCAAACCATAGTTTTGTGTTACACTTGCATGAACTTAATCGGGAAAAAACACTTCAAACTTTTTTTGGTAGGGGTGAGCAGCTGAGACATCAAGTACCCCGCCCTTTTCATATATTTTGAATTTATCAAAAATATATACCTTGTCATAATTATATTAATTAACAAAAAACAGACCTATAGATATATTTGAATATTTTTCATCTTCTGGTACATTAGTATAGATTTTTTTGTCCGCTCATCATCACGTTCTTGTTAAGAACCAACGTAGGCTAGTCGCAATAATACCACCTACTTTATCAATAAATTCGTCACATCTTAAACACTTTCTTCTTATTGTCCCTTTTATATCTTTCATTATGAAGATATTTCAATTCCAAAATACAATATATATGAGACGTTTGGTCAGATCATAGCTGATATTACATCTATGATCAGATAAATGTAAGATCACCCAGAGAGTAACACCTTCAATGATTTTAACATGTTTAGATATTAATAAAAACTGACAAAAAGTTTCAACTCTTAAAGGGCGCTGTCACAATGGAATTTCTTTAAATAATTGTTATCATTTTTTATGTATACAAACCCTTGAATGTTAATTAGGTGCAAATGTCAAAATGGTCGGATTTATTGCAGCTATCAATGGCATCAGTGGAAATATCACATCACATATGAAAAGGGTGAGAAATTCAGATTACATATTTCAATAGGTTGATATTATCACTTGCTTGATTATATCATAAGTATCTGAAACTAATCAGATGTCTGTATTTATTCTTGATGCGGTTAAACCACAGTCGTAAATGCATCAGTTATATTTGTCAATTTATTCTGATGTGGTATTTCCACTGATGCCAGTGATAGCTGCAATAAATCCAACTATTTTGAAATTTACACCTAATTAAACATTCAAGGGTTTGTATACATAAAACATGATAACAACTATTTAAAGAAATTCCATTGTGACAGCGTCCTTTACGAGGGAACGGCAATGAAACTTTTATCAGTTTTTAATTAATATTTAAACATGTTAAAATAAGTGAAGGTGTTACACTCTGGGTGATATTACATTTATCTGACCATAGATATAATACCATCTATGATCTGACCAAACGTCTTTTATGTGTATTGTATTTTGGAATTGAAATATCTTCATAATGAAAGATGTAAAATGAGCAATAAGAAAAGATGATGAGCGGGAAATATATTGAAATATATATCTATAGGTCTGTTTTTTGTTAATTAATATATGGCAAGGTATATATTTTTAATTAACAAAATATATGAAAAGGGTGGGGTACTTGGTGTCTCAGCTGCTCACCCTACCTAAAAAAGTTTGAAATTATTTCCGGATGTTGATACATATCCGAAATCAAATGTGACTTTCTTTTTATAATATTGAATTAAAACACTTTGATGACATAAATCGAAGCTTTTCGTCAACACAGAATATTTGGCGGGAACGTTTGTTTAAATTTTGGATAAAATTTATCAAGATTAAAATCAGGTATAATTTTATATAAAAATATCTTGCTTCCTTTAAGTATGTTCAATTACTGATTGTTCGTATCCAGTTGTCCTGGTGTAGTGGTTGTGTCGTGGCTTGGTATGCTAAACGTCTTGAGCTGTTGAGTTCGAATCCCAGCATATATACTGGATTTTTTCTACGTGAATTTTGATAGATAGTCTTTTCCGTATAATTGTATATTTAATCATCAGTTTATAATGGATTTGACATTCCTGCCAAAATGTTACAGAACAAAGGAAAGCATGCACAACAAAGAAACTCAAACTGGGGTGATCTGGTAGGGTTGATCTAGTCCAAATAATTATGACGTCTGGCAAGGCTATTTTAATTTTTTCCTGGGACGCCTTCCTACGAATTATGACGTCTGGCAAGGCTATTTTATTTTTTTTCTGGGACGCCTTCCTACGACCGTTGTAGGAAGGCGTCCCAGGAAAAAATTAAAATAGCCTTGCCAGACGTCATAATTATTTGGACTAGGGTTGATCCTGCTCAGATCATCCTTTTAGAACAAATTTAAAGTAGCTGGGATGTAATTAATAGTTATACGACAATGACGCGTTGTGTCAGTGTAAGATCACCCCGATGGCCAGAGGGTGATCTAACACTGACACACCAAGTCCGAGTGGGATAACTATTTTACATCCCAGCTGTTTTAGATTAGACAAGAAATCATTTACAATTCATGAAATCTAGTTTAGAACGCCACACGACCATTATAATATACTTTATACATTACTATATGATTTATACCCTTTTTGACCCCAGAACACAATGAGTAGATATCAAACAATGTCAACTCGCCCTACTGGCCAATCGGCCCAACCTATATCGCCACTTTATGAAAAAAATTGCCCTACTCTTGTTTACTGACTCGCCCGACTTTTGAAAAAGTGTAATATCAAACTGAACAATCACTGACAACTCAATTATTAACGAAAAGGGTTTAAACCCCACTGAATAAAGGTCTGCCAACTCGCCCCACTTATAAAAATATCTTACTTCCTTTAAGTAGGTTAAATTACTAACAGTACGTATCCAGTCATCATGGTCATCCTGGTGTAGTGGTTGTGTCGTGGCTTGATACATGTATATATGCTATTAAGGTCTTGAGTTCGAATCCCAGCATATACACTGGATTTTTTCTACGTGAATTTTAATAGACACAAGTACACACCCGTGATATCGCGGGTCCGTGACTGAATTAAAGTATATAACTATGCCTAAGCCTTATTTTAGTAATTGGTATTGTCATCTGATAAAGTCATGTCGATTATAAGATACACAGTTTTCTCTGCTTTAAAATCTTTCTGTTTGAACCCGTCGACCTGGAACTTATCAATTATTGGAAATATTAATTATTTGGAAAACAAAAGGTCCAGGCTATCCAGGAATGGGGTATTTTTTAATCAACAGCATTGTCCTATATTAGTTATCTTAGAAAGTCTTGCTGATTGCTGAATAAAGCTACAATAGGGAACAATTTGACAATGATTGAATTTAGTAGTGTCAGCCCTTTGATTATGACCCGTGTATATAGCAAAATCCTAAATACACCGTTTGGTGGTGCGCCTGTCAAATGCGGAACGTACAGATAAGGTAATAGCTAACAGGTGAATATACTATTGGTATCGGTATCGGATTAGACCCGGAACTTGTTAATTATTGGCAATATTAATTATGTGGAAAACAAAAGGGTCTGGAGTGGTGTAATTTTTAATCTACACCATTGTCCTATATTAGTTATATATAGAGTTGAATTCTTTGATTTGTCGTTTTTACCCGATGACGGCTGACAAATTGGACCTCGTAATTTTAGTATTATAGATGATAGATAGTCTTTTCCGTATGATGGTATATTTAATTATATGCTTTATAGTGGATTTGACATTCCCGCCAAAATGTGACAGAACAAAAGAAAGCATGCATAACAAAGAAACTCAAACTGGGGTGATCCGGATCAGATCACCCCTGTTAGAACAAAGGAGCTGGGATGTAAACTCACTTATGCCTCACTGAACATAATTTCTATTGTTAGATAAACATGATGTAAAGGTCAACTATTCCTTTTGTTGTTGATCAGGTGTTCAGATCATTGCACACATGTTGCAGATAGGTATACAATATAGATTACAAGTTTTGTCACTTTAGCAGAAAACTGGTCATCCCACTTTTTAGTAAAGCGCATATATGTTGATGCATATAATGCTAGAGATTGTAGCAAATATAACTAGAAAATGCCATTCTGCCCTAATTTGCTTTAAATCCAGTGTAAACAACTGATAATAAGAATCTCAATAAGTCGGCTAACTTCATTTTCAACAAACTGATAATTAATCAAACACTCATGGAGACTGATTAACAGCTATAAACTAGCTACAATGTATATGTTTGATGATAATATTTCTACCCATGATTCCATAGTTTTAAAACAAGATTTGGGAGGACCACATATGACGCTTTCCACCATTTCCACTGATTATGGGGGCAACGTGATCGCCTTACTACATGTAAATACATGTACATGTTACACAGCTTGCACACTTTGTCTAGTAATGAACTTCTGATACTTGATATCAAAAGGTTTATTGCAAACCTTGTCATGCTTGTTCATACATGAATCAAACGATTGCACATGGCATAGTAAATAGACTGATGTGGCATTAAACGCAAAAAAGTCATCTTTGTTTTGGACTCTGGTGGAAAGTTGTCTCATTGGCAATCATACCACATCTTCTTATTATGCCCCACCTACGATAGTAGAGGGGCATTATGTTTTCTGGTCTGTCCGTTCGTCCGTCCGTCTGTTCGTTCGTCCGTCCGTCCGTCTGTCCCGCTTCAGGTTAAAGTTTTTGGTCAAGGTAGTTTTTGATGAAGTTGAAGTCCAATCGACTTCAAACTTAGTACACATGTCCCCTATGATATGATCTTTCTAATTTTAATGCCAAATTAGAGTTTTTACCCCAATTTCACGGTCCACTGAACATGGAAAATGATAGTGCGAGTGGGGCATTCGTGTACTGAGGACACATTCTTGTTTTATAATCTCTTATATTATTTTTTTTTTTGTGGAGGAAGAATGAGTCTAATACTGTCTATAGCAATTTATTTTTTTTATCCACAGAATGCAACAGTACAGTTATTGGTGGTATCAGATGGAATCAGTACCTACACTGCTTTCATTTATGGAAATATCTATTGGACCACCAATACAGCCAGGTCCATTTCTGCTTCCTGGCAGTGCAGTGAAAATGATGGCTATTACAATCATCCTGCATCATTTGATTTAAATTTCCCAACTGAAATTCTGAGCTCCAGTAACAGCAGTAAGTAAAAGGGTACAATGTACAAATACAAACATAAGGCCAAAAAAAAAATAGGTGTGTTTCTGGTCGCCCGACCGACCCTAATTTTTTGGCGCCGACCCTAACTTTTTTTCCCGGAAAAAAAAAAAAAAAAAAAAAATCCGGATTTTTTCGTTTTTTTCCGGAAACGGTTTTTGTTTAGTATAGCCTTTGAATGGCATCTTTTAAACGTTTGATTTCAAATAAAATTTTAATACAGTAAGCATTTGTGTGATACAGATTGAAGTCAAACAACGGCATGGCTTCTGCTATGGCCATCAGTCAAAGTGTGTTATCAATAACAATCGATGAGTGTCCACACAGGAACAAGAAAAAAAGTATAATAGCCCCATTTTCTAATTCTACCACCTTTATTGATATATTCAATCAGTATCATGACTTTGGATTAAAGAACAATGAATTTACTGTGACTGGAAAAAACCATGAAACTATTCATATCTTGTATACTTTATACAATGAACTGATGAAAATAACCTGAAAGAATAACAAACTGATTATAAAAATACACAAAAAACAACCGAAGCAGGCCAGTAAAAAAAAAAAAAAAAAAAAAAAATACCTACCTACCGACCCTAATTTTTTGGGGCATGCAACAGGAAACACACCTATTTTTTTTTTTGGCCTAAAACAAAATAACAACAAACAAATATTTTACAAATACATATATACATTTAGGAAAAGGTAAAACATTGTACTCATTGAATATTTTATAAAGTTATACTGAGAATACAAATATTTGTATAATAACAGATCCACTTTAAATTAGAAAGCCAAAATAATGAATTGAATCAGATTGTTTTATTTTTCCTTTTGAGCCAAAAGAGAGTGAAAAATATGTGATTTGTTCTTTTTGTACAGAGTGTCTGATCATGCTGATGGTTTAGAAAATAAGCCAAATGATATACAAAATGTTGTTGTATGTGACATTGCCAAATTGACAATGGGAAACAATGCCAAATAGGAATAAGTGTGAAGTATAATTGATATTAAAACAAGCAACAGCTGGTGAAATATGGTGATACATCTAAGCTGAGGTCAAAATGGTCAAGAAGGAAAAAAAACACCAAACCACATATAACTTATCTCAAGGTCGACGCCAAATTTGTAATCTGTACATTGTATATTTATTATGAGGATTTATCTGAAACTTGGATACATAGTTAGTATTTTTTTCTTCTTTTAGGGACATCAATAAATGGCCTATGGATGTATCGGGTAGACACATGTACCGATACAAGTGTAAACTATGACAAGTTATGTTACGAATGGTTATCAACTGTAGCTCCAACTTATGAAAGTACACTGAATATGTATGATGAGGTATTGGTAGAATGCCCATGTAACCTGCCACAGGCTGAAAACGATCCACAATACTACCAGGAAACTGGAACATATTGTTTTTATACTCAGTATGCTCCATTTATTGCTGCTGGTGCAAGGGTAAGTAAAATATACTCTAGCAAAAACAAAGTAATTCTATTAAAAAGTCATCTTGGTGGTAAGTTTTCACAGTAAATGTTAGGGATTGTTTGTAAATCGCTCTGAGAAATCTCTTTCAATAGGTCAACAAGGTCATAAATTAGAGTGTCTTACATACACCATAAAAAAAAACTCTATTTCACATTGGTTCACTCCACACCAGCTAGAGTGATTCTTAACTGTCACTCTATTTCACATTGGTTCACTCCACACCAGCTAGAGTGATTCTTAACTGTCACCTTGCTGTTCTACATGACAGTGTTGTTCTGCACATATAAGGTTAATGGGTTAATCATGGTTTATTAATTGATCATATAAAAAGTCTCAATTTTATTTAAAAGATGTGGTATAATTGCCAATAAGACAACTCTGGACCATAGACCAAATGACATACAAATGTAGACAGGTAATTACCAAGGACAGATTAACAACAAAAGGTCGCCATACAGCCTTTGGCAATAAGCAAAACACCCATTCCACATAGTCAGCTATAAAACGCCCCTAAATGTCAAATGTAAAACAACTCAAACGAGAAAACTGATGGCATGATTTATGTAAAAGAAAAACCAACAGCTGACTATGCGGTATGGGCTTTGCTCATTGTTGAAGGCCGTACAGTGACCTATAGTTGTTAATGTCTGTGTCATTTTGGTCTTTTGTGGATAGTTGTCTCATTGGCAATCATACCACATCTTCTTTTTTATATATAACCAATGAACAAAATACAAATATGATATACAGCAACAAACAACAACTACTGAGATACAGTTTCCTTGACTTGAGACAAGTTTGTACATTTTTATATCCTTTTCAAATTAAACTTTCCATAGAATTCACAAATGTGCAGTGCCTGATAAATTATCAGAATTAGAAAAAAAAGGATAAAAATATTATGTAATTTTGCACTACAGCATTTGTATCATGATTACAACAAATTTGAACTACATAGATAAAAGTTTTGTAATCATGATGCATGAAGTTGCTTGTGGTCGCATTAATTTGATTATGTTCCAAAGTGAAATTTAATGCAGATTTTGTACTGAAAGTGTGAAGGGGCATCTTTCTCTGTCTGCACATCATGCACATATTCTTGTTAATATTCTAAATTTGGAAAAATAAATATTTTTTGAATAAAATAAGATTTTAAGTGTTGGATTGAATTCTTTCATCCCTTAACTTTTTTAAGGCCTTATTTGGTTGGATTTTATTTTTTACTCATGCAATTTTTTGTTTCAATTACAGAAATGCTGCTACTCTCAAGAAACTTTATCTCTGATGTCTAACACAGCTGACAGCGGCTACTTGATGTTGTATCATCCACTGAATAATACATTTAATAATCAGGAATATGATATTGATCCTTTCGACAATTGCTGTGTTTTTGGAAGTCTATGTGAAAAGTTTTTCGAAAAGAGAGTTTCAAGCAGTTGTTCAGGTTACTCAGCTCCAGATCTTGGTAAGATATTAAAATGTTAATGCTGTTTGCTTTGAAGCATGCTGACCGAAAACTAACCCAGAAATGAATTGTTGTTAGAAAACCAGTTTGTGTAAAAATTAAGGGCATGAGGATGAACCCTGAACCATGCATGATCAAAGTCAAGTTAAAAAAAATATTATATTTAAAAAAAAAAAGAGTTTAAGACTGCAAATACTCTTTCATACATTTAACTATAATTAATAATATGAATTCTTTATCAAGGTTAGAAATAAGTTGTTGTGTCAAATTTGCCAAGCAAGGAAGGAAGCTCTGTATTACATTTGTAAATATGCAATAAGATTGTTAAAAGTCATAAAAGTGTGAGTTATAATTAATACTATGCTCATCAATTCCTCAGTTTGAATTAATTAAAACATCAGAAATATACTTGAATGATTAATTGATCATTGTTGATTTGTGTTGTTTTAACTTTTGACTTTTTCATCATTGGCGGATCCAGGGGGGGGGGGGGGAGTTCTGGGGGTTGGAACCATCCTTTTTTTTGGACGATCAATGCATTTGAAAGAGAGCATATTGTTGGAACCCTTCCTTTACTCTGGGTTGGGAACACGCCACCACCCCCCCCCCCCCCCCCCCCCTTTTTAAAATGGCTGGATCTGCCCCTGTTCATGAAGGCCAGCTTTTGACAGAGGAAGCAGTAAAACCAGCTATCCTTGTAAATAAATATATATTTACTTGACTTAACCATGTTAACGGAAAAAATTATAATGATTGATTGTTGGTTGCTTTACGCCGCATTAGCACAAAAAGGCTATATCGCGGCGAAAAAATTATAATGAAAATGTTTTATAGGTCTAATGGCTGGTGATCCACATTTCAAAACTCTGGATGGATTAGATTACACTTACAATGGAATTGGAGAATACATGTTATTGAATGTCCACAGTAGTACTGCAACAGAGATATTTAAACTTCAAACCAGGACTATACAAGCTAAGGATAAGAACAACAACCCTATATCAGCTACAATTTTTGGTGGTTTCGCTGCATTGGATGTCAAAAGCAATGGGAAATTTCAAGTAGAAATGGACTCTACTCGTGATGGTAAAGTCTGACATTTATAAACATGATAAAGTTAAATAATTTTGTTTTTGTGGACTGAATTTATATAATTCAAAGTTTTTGTTGACTTTGATAAAGAACATGATGAAGAGTAATATTTATTTTACAAGCCAATGCTTTTAGTTAAACATCGATCATGTTGACCTTTACTTTTCAAAAAAGAAATCAGATTTAAAAAAAAAAAGCCAGCTAAAAAAATGTCTTCAGATGTGTTTCATTCATCCATGAAGGTAGTTATGGGGGTACTTTCATGATGAATAACAGTAAAATTCTTGCCAAATGATGTAAACGGTAATTTTTGGTGCATGACGATAAAATGTACTGGTTCTTCTAGACGATTAAAAAAATGATAGATTTTGACGCATCAGGTTAATTTTTTCCCAAAAATTACCGTAGCTGAAAATGACGCTTGACTCCTGACAGTAAAGGGCATTATTACCCTCATATAACTATCCTCATCCATTGTTCAAGAACCATTAAAATTCATACCATTTAATTGAGTACAAACATATTATTGCTAGTTCTGTGGCCATGACATGTTTCAAAATAATTCAAACAAAATAGTTACAAAAAAAAATATGAAGAACTTCGATTGTTTAGGGGCGTCAGAATGGGGCTGAACTGAACAATGTCAACTTCCTTAGTTAGATCAAAGCTGATGTTCAATACAATTAATTGATAATTGCATATATTTTAGGACTTATAATTAGAATAAATGACAGAGATTTTACTCTGGCTTTCTACAATGCTACAAGTTTCCTAGAAAGACAAGACAACATAGTTGTGGAAAGACTGGGCAGTAATTCATTAAAAGCAGTGTTTACATATTCAGGTATGTATTTAGCATAAACCTGATACAGGAGGGTTTCATCAAGGTTAGTTTTTTGCTTTATAATACAAATTAATGAACCTAAGGGACGACCTCAAAAGATCGATGTAGGATAAAAAACTTAAATCAAATATTTTGGGGGTGGGAGGTGGGGGGTTGGTCAACATTGCTGTAAGTTTTGTTGATCTAAAATCGATTTTACATATATTCCTATTGGTCAATCAATTTTTCCCAAATTAAGTTTAGAGGGGTGGTGTGGGGGTCAGTGAAAAAACTATGTGAATCAAGTTTTTTATCCTTCATCATGTTCATTGAACTTTTGATGTCGTCCCTAACCCCTTCACATATATAGTAATTTACATGAACTGTTTTCTGGAGTATTTTTTTTTTTATAATATAACCCACTTTACTTTGTCTTCTCAAAATGCGTTTGTTCTTAATTGTTGTAAATTAATATTTTGTTAAAGTTTTTCCTGGTATACATTATTTGTATTTATAGAATGCATTTTAGTCTTTACTCTTACATAACATACATTTTAACAGGAATTGCGCTTGAAGTTTCATTAGCAGTAAAAATGTTAGACAACAAAATACTACTACCAGAGAAATTGAAAGGAAGTTCTGGATTCAGTGGTCTTCTGGGAAATGTGAATGGAAATAAAGAGGATGACTTTGAACTTCCAGATGGTACAACCATTCCATCTAACTCAACTGAATCTGACATTTATTACAAATTTGGAGAGTTTTGTAAGTCTGATGATTTTTAAAATAACAAGAGAATTACTTCTTACAGCTTAAGGATCAGCCACTGTTTTAATTTCATAGGGCTGTTAAAGCATTGACTGTGCACACATTTTTAGAATGAAGCGCTTCCAAGCTGCACACTAAATGTACTTCAGTCAATGCTTTTACACATCAATGAATTTACAAAAAAGAAGCATTCAATTCTTAAATAAAGCAGTGCTTACAAGAGACAATGATTGGATAGAAGAATGTATGAAAGTCTGCTAGATATTTGTATTAAATACTAGAAAAAATTCAAACATCGAAGGAATTGTACTTTTATTACTGTTCTTCATCTAATAGTCAGGGGACTTACTTAAATGAGTGATTTTCTAACTCACTGGTTTAAGTAACATTATTTCCATAAAAGTTGGAATTAAGAGTTGTCTTTCTTTAATAATCACCTATTTAAGTAGTACAAATTAATCACTAAAAGAAGTGATTTAATCTTATTGTAGCTTTAAATATAGAATACAAATGATCCAGGGACTAATTATGTTTCTAAACTTATCAGAACCAACATCTGTGTTGTCTAGGATGACCAGGTCATTTCAGGTGATGACCTTTGAATTGAATCTAGGATAATGACATTAAAATCACTTGTTTAAGTATCATACCTCAATTTCCTTCCCAAAAATCACTTATTTAAGTATCATTATTTTAATAACTCCCACTAATTTCAACACCCCCAAACAGTGAAATTTTTATCGCGAACAGTAGAATTTTATTACATAATCTAAAAGATGAAACCTTGAACTTTACAGGAAAAATACTCCCACTGCTGGGAAAAATCTGTTAAGAAAGTATCAGTTCATTATGTAAAGCCATTATTATAGCATTTTTTCAACTAAAATAGAATTTTCAGCTAAATGATAGCACCAAAGGCATAAACCTTGCTACTTAAAAGAACCAAAAAGTTCATTTTTTTAAATTTTACTTATTAAAAGATATTATTTAAACCTATGTGTTTAAAATTTTGAAAAAAACTACAAAATCCCAATTTGTGACAAAACTTTGAATTTGCTACTCAAATAAGTGATTTAAAAATCACTTATTTCAGTAAGTCCCCTGACTGTCTAAGTGGTTGCTAAAGTCCTTATTCATTGTTAACTAGTATCCAAAAGACATCTATTTTAACTTGTGTGAGCATATACCGGTAATGAAATGAGTTGACGATTGTGTAAATTTCATGTTATCCTGAAATATAAAATATCCTGTTATCAAAATAGCCATTTGAGGATCAAAATAAAACAAAAATTATTAAAGACTGTTTTGCTTCTTTGCTTTTTTTCAGGGAGAACAAACGAAAGCACAACTATATTCCAGTATACCCCAGGATTTTCATCTGATTACTACCAGAATACAAGTTTTGTTCCAGTCTTCACCGATTCATTCAGTACTTCTGATGTAGCTGATGCTGAGGCACTGTGTGGCACAAATCGTGGCTGTGCCTATGATTACCTGGCTTTAGATAAAGATGAACAAGTGGCAAATAATACAAGAAAAATTGAGGTCGCTACTGATGCTGAAATAAAAATTGCAGGTAAGAAATAGATGGAATTAATTATTATTGTTTTGTTTATTATTATGGAGACATCTGTCTACTGTTGACTTTTAGATATTTTTAGATTTTATTTTACATCTTATACATCTTATCATGCTTATGTTATTCTTGTTTTATTGTTTTTACATCTAGTCCTGTTCTAAGATTTTTTTTTATTAATTACTTTAGAAGTACAAAAAAATGCATGGACATAAATATTTATCAACTGTAATTTTTAATTATATATTTTTTTTTTAAATCCATGTGTTTCCCAAAAATAAATTGTTGAATGATTTCTGGTAAGATTTTAATGAAATTGGTTCCACCAGAAAGAACATACTAAGTTTTATATAAAATTACAATTTTGTAATAAAGCATGTTTCTTTTCTGATGTTTTGATTTTATTGTCAGGAAATTTGCAATGTTTTTTTCAACTTAAATATTTTTATCAAGAAAAAACAAGACAAAGCTATCACCAAGTTAACAGTGAAATTTGAAAATTTCTGCATCTTACAACCTGCTTTGTAAAAATCCAAACACAAATGACATCAACATAAACAATAACATATTGTCTTGATTAGGATAAAAATCACACTAGTTATAGTCGTGTTTACAATTAAGGCACATTTGATCCACCTTGTAAATTTGCTATATTCATTTGGTAAAAAATGTTTATTATTGTCACATTTGCAGCCAACAAGATACCAATAGTAACTGGAACAAAGAGAGTAAATGCCACAGTGAATGAAACAGTGAATCTGTCTGCTGTGGCGAGAGATGCAGATAATGATGCTGTTACCGTTTTCTTTAGTGGTACAATTACTGGCCAATTTACACAACAGGGAAATGCATCACTATCAAAAACCTGGATACCTAACCAGTATGAGGAAAATTATAATATAAGGTTTGATGCTTTATTTACATCTATCACTCGGGCAAAAATAATCATGAATATAATGCCTGCCCATGTCGTGCATGTTAAAACTACAATAAAGTATAGCTTGCATCAATTATTTCTTAATTATGGAAATGGACTTTAATGTTCTCTCTGTGTAATTTTCATTGTATGTAAGATTTTTAATATTGACCGTCATTATATATAGATACATAGCAACCATATACATAAAAAAAAAATTATATGGTTTGATGTACATGGAATACCCTTTGAAACATGTGATCCTTATAACCAATGAAAAAAGAAGAATACTACATCATATGATGGTTAATTTGTCCCCAATTGCCATCAGAAGATTTGTTACAATCCTTTATGACCTTTATGACCTTTCATAACCTTTTTATTTGACCTCAAAGTCAAATAAAAAAAAAATTGTAAATTATGTTGTCTGGCACAAGTACTTTCTATATTTGGCCCTTTAATGAAATACTGCACAATTTTTCACTATTTTAGTTGGTTAAAGAGCTCATTAGACAGGGTTCTCGTTAAGACGCGTATACGCGTCCTGGACGCATGGGAATCGAGCTGGACGCATCATTTTTTAAACCCGTGAGTCCCTGGGACGCGTCCTGATTGTATCCCCTGAGTCTCAGAAACATCATTTTGCCTAGAAGATTTATGATATGACATTGTTTTGAGCCGTTGTTTTGACAAGAAACTAAACCGGAAGTCGATGTCAAAACATCGATGTGATGCGTAGATCAATATTTTTGACAGCTGATAGATTTATAATTTACATAATTTACATTATCTGCATGGTTGAACAAGCCAATGAACGGCGATTATGAGACATTTGTCAAAAGTAAAATTGTTTGCAAACTATTTTTTAAATACAAATGCTTGACTGTACCTTAAATGGAATGAATATAAATCCAAACTAAATTATTAAAAGCAGAAAAATCCAGAAATTAAATGAATTCCTTCACCAAATGTTTTCTTTTGTTGACAAACATGTCACATGATCATTTTAGGCGGGAAAAATACTTGGGGAAACACCTAAGTAATAGACAACTCTGTCTGGATATTTATAGACATTTAAAATAAACAGCTGATATGGTAGTGCCATGAAAGTATTTAAACTTGGTGTATTTAATTCAATCTAAACTTATTTAATTGGGAAAAGGGTGTAGAGGGGAAGGGGTTAATTTGTAAAGTTATTTTTTTTTGTATTTTTAATAAATTTTGGTAACTAAAAATGACCACACAAGTTCTTTAACTGAGTTTATTATGAAATAGTCCATTCATATTAAAAAAAAAACAACTAAAACCCTACCTATCGCCCTGATCTTTTTTTATGGAACTCTGGCTTTGACAAACCAACATTTTTTTCAATGTGGCCCAACATCAAGAATATGATAGACCCAGAAAGAAGTCTGTTACATGTATATATTTTGAGCAATAACTATTAAGAGGGCATAATTTTTTTTAATTTAATAAAAACTACCAACCCAACACGCATCGTTTCAGTTGTATTTCGTCATATTTCATTATATTATGACACAAAAAAAATACATGCATCCTGGACTCATCAAAATCTTTTGGGACTCACCATTTCTAAAAGTGATGAGTCCCAGGACTCACCATGAAAAATTCCTAGTGAGAACCCTGATTAGAACTCCTCTTTGATATTGTATACTTATATGCTGACTTTAAATATTGACTTACCTACCATTGAAGTGAAAAAAAAAAATTATGTTCCTCATTAAGCCTCATCTGCCCAAATAAGTTAAGAATGAGAGACAAATGTAGTACATGTATTACTGTAAAGTAAGAAATTATTGCTTGCATTTATTATTGCGATTTTGCCATTTTAGAATAAAATTCCATTCTTATTTTTGCGTTATTGTGGAAAATCCTGTTTAATTCATATTAAAAATTTCAAAATGCGAGTTTGAATTATTGTGATTATAACCCTGTCTTATTTCACACATTAATAAAAAAAACTTCGCAATAATTTCTGAATTTACAGTAACTAAAACAATTTCATGTTTTTTTTCTCTTCAGTTATTATGCAGAAGATACAAACAGTGGTATATCCTCCACAGAAACAGTCGCCATTTATTTATGTCCAGGATGTAGCAATAATGGTATATGTGACTATGACAATCCCATTACTGGCAGCTCATCACTGTTGTATTATACTGTTCAATGTAAATGTGATGTTGGCTGGGAAGGTAAGAAACTGTATATATATGATAATTTATTGTGAATTCATTTATTTTCGTGGATTGAAGAAAACTGCATTTTTGTTGGTTATGAATTACATGATTTGAGCAAAGTCTGAAAAAATTCCTTGTAATTGTAATTCGTTGAACATTTAAATTCATGGTTTCCCCTGTTCCCACGAAATCCACAATAAATTGATTCCCCTGTTCCCACGAAATCCACAATAAATTGGTTTCCCCTGTTCCCATAAAATCCACATTAAATTGGTTTCCCCTGTTCCCACGAAATCCACAATAAATTGGTTACCCCTGTGCCCACGATATCCACAATAAATTGGTTTCCCCTGTGCCCACGAAATCCACAATAAATTGGTTTCCCCTGTGCCCACGAAATCCACAATAAATTGGTTTCCCCTGTGCCCACGAAATCCACAATAAATTGGTTTCCCCTGTGCCCACGAAATCCACAATTAATTGGTTTCCCCTGTGCCCACGAAATCCACAATAAATTGGTTTCCCCTGTGCCCACGAAATCCACAATAAATTGGTTTCCCCTGTGCCCACGAAATCCACAATAAATTGGTTTCCAACGAATATAAATGAATCCACAGTAGTAGTACAGTATAAAAATTACCTCATACATAAGTAACAGACATCACACTTGAGGAGGTTATTGCATTCCTGATTTTTTTATTGCTGTGAAATCAAATAATTACAGACAAAAAAAAAACCTAACACTGGCCACCACAATAATTTACGAAAAAAAGATGTAAAATCAGAATTTTTGAAGTACAAAAGTTTCTTATTTTTATAGCTTTTTTTTTTAACCTGCAACAAATTGCAATAATTTAAACTTGAATTTTGAATTTTTTATGGCAATTAAGGGGGTAGACCTTGGTTCAGGGAGATAACTCTTTAAATAAGTTATGCGTTTGTAAAAGTCAAGCTTCATCAATGAATTTTAAGCATTTACCTGAAACAGATTGAAATTAATCTATGTATCCTAGAAGCTAATAACATATTTATGAAAATGGCTGACACAAACGTACTGATGATTTTTAGAGTTATTTCCCTCAACCTAGGTCTACCTCCTTAAACAGGATTTTTTCGCAATATCACCAAAATTAAAATTTGCATTTTAGTTTAAAATGACAAAATGGCAATAATAAATGCATGCAATAATTTCTGAATTTAACTGTTACAGTAATTAATTTCAATTTTACAGGACAAAAGTGTGAAAAAGACACAGATGGATGTGCCAACAATCCTTGTCCATCACTTACAACATGTCTAGACAAGTCCCCTGCAGATCAAGACAGAGATAAAGTCTTGTACAGCTGCAGTAACTGTGCGACAGGCTTTGAATTGATCAATGGAAAATGTACTGGTGAGTGTTGCCCTAAAATATTGAAGGTTGAGGTCAGTACTATTGCACAATTTATGCTCAGGAAAAATTCAGTGCAAAATAAAAAAAAATCAAATTAGTGGTAGGAAATACTTTAAGGTTCAAGAAAAAGATCAATGCATCATAAACACTAAGGATATCAGTCAGTATAAAAAGATGTTTGATGTAAAGGTTATCAAAAAATTACAGGATAAAATTCAGTTCAACATAGAGGTGAGTACTGCATTAAGGGTCAAAGAATAGCTGGTCAATACCAAATAAAATTTGAGATAAAGGTCAGTCCAATATGAAGTATAGAATTAAGCTTTCGTAAGTATAAAGAATTGAAATCCTGACTAAAGTTTAGAATCATTTGAAAATTTATGTCATTGCTTTAAGTATGCCATGAATGATTATCTCCCCTGGAATTGTATTGACATCCCTTAAAAACACAGGATAAAGCTAGTACAGCGACAGTATGGTTTGCTTAAATTTGGTTCATTGTTTGATAGATTACAGTTTATTTATTCTGAGTGGCAAATATTTTAACTATTTTTAGAATAATTTAGTATTTATATTTGTTTTAGATGTAAATGAATGCATAAACGAAACAAATCCAGTTTGTGAACAGATTTGTACCAACAACATTGGTGGTTATACCTGTTCTTGTCATGCAGGATACAGATATATTGCTGATCAGTGTGTAGGTTAGTACTGTATAGCCATTTAGACTGATAATATGTTACAACCTTGACTTGACTGTATAGTTTATTTTCAAAATGATATTGTGAATTAATATCTTTTTTGAATAACTAATAACTTAAAACTTGCATATCTTTTATATGATTTAATTTCACTCTAGCTCAATGTTTACCTATACAAATGTTGTGGACTAAGTAATTAAAATATGGGGGAGGGGAAGCTAGATATGAAAGTCAACCAAAATCATATCATATGTGTTATCTTTATTAAAGCTACAATTATAATAAAAGAAGATTGCCAATGAGAAAACTCTCCACCAAAATGATACAGAATTAAACAACTAGTCTACAATGAGATCCATGCATGCTTTTAACAATTACATCTTAGGAACTTATAATGAATTTTTTATTATCAAATACAGATTACAGGTTGTTAAGGGTACAATGTATTGGTAAGTGCTGAATCAGCTAAAAAAAATTGTTTAGTAAAATTTGCATGATTTAGGCTGTATATGATTTAATGCATGATGCTATATTTTGACAATATGGATACAACCCTTTGACATTTTGTAGTTGATGTTGATTTTAGATCAAGAAAAATATTGTTTGATTTAATGCCAGGTTAAAAGATATGACAAGTTTAACTCCTAACTACTAACTGTTAACTTTGTTAGTTTTAAGTAGTGTATAGTTTCATTTGTTTATAATATATATATATTTATATGAAAATTGCCAGCAAACTGTAGAAAATCCAAGCTAGTCACCCTGATACATTGATTACATTCTATAGAAAAAATGCCTGTAGTTATAGAATACATTTCCTAATGGATCCGGCATAGATCAGCTTCCTAATAGTTGTTTAAATCTGCATCTTTATTTAAGATTGTGCAGTTATCAACCAAAAGTCTTCGTAAAAAAATTTGCTGCTAGTTGATGTAAATCTTCACATGAAAACAACTGGTTCCAGTATAGTCATTTCTGTAATTTTCAATGAGGACAATCCTCTTTGGAAAATGCTTCCTTTTTTAATTCATCATGTTCATTGCAAACACTGAAACAGATTTAGTTGGGGTCCGTTAGGGGGTCGCTCTATAGTGATCAGTCTTTCCCTCAGTCTGTAACAAATTGTGTCAGCTCTATCTTGAGAGAACTGTTATAATTACATACTTTTACTTGACATGTATATTAACCAACACCATATGGTGTGTCATATTGTATGTACAACTTCTTAGGTCAAAGATCATGGTAAAGAACTTTGGTTTTAGTTGACAACCCCATGTCCTATGGTAAATATCTTGTCAGCACTATATCTTATAAACCATTATGAATTTAAAGTTTATACTTGACAGCTATATTAACCAACATCAGAGAGTGTGTCATAATGTATGTACAACTTCTTAGGTCAAAGGTCAAGATCAAAAACTTAGGTTTCAGTTGACAATCACATGTCCTATGTTAAAGATCTTGTCCGCTCTATATCTTGAGAACCGTTATTATTTCAAAATTATACTTTACATGTATATCAACCAACACCAGAGACTGTGTCGTTATGTATGTCCAACTTCCTAGGTCAAAGGTCAAGGTCCAAAAGTTTGGTTTCAGTTGACAACCACATGTCCTATGGTGATGATCATGTCTGCAACATATCTTGTGAACTGTTATGATTTCAAAGTTTTTACTTAATATGTATATTAACCAACACCAGAGGGTGTGTAATAATGATGTACAACTTCCTAGGTGAAAAGTCAAGGTCAAATACTTGGGTTTCAGTTGACAACCCCATGTCCTATGGTAAATGTTCAAATGTTACCCAACACAATTCATAGCGGGACCAAAGAGATGATGTCTAGTTATTAATGTGCTGAAAATTATTTTGCAAATTTAGTTTTCTGCATGCAAAAATTGATATTTGTTACTTTGGCATGCAACATTTTTACCATAGATTTAAACTCCATAAAATATATGTCAAAACAAATTTGATGTTTTATACAAATTTCATCAGTATTCATAGCATTAACACAATTACAAAGTTCTTAGATATAAAGTAAATTTAAAAGATTGTTGCTTTGGGTTTTTATAAAAAGGAATTTATATGTGTTTTATTAACCATTTCATAAATGATATTGATTATTATTTTAAATAGATGTGAACGAATGTATAGAATCTACCTCCAACTGTCAACAAGTATGTAACAACACATTAGGATCATTTTCTTGTGCATGTCGTGATGGCTATCTCCTCAACACTGATAACGCCACGTGTAGAGCTGGTATGTAAAATATAGTTAAAGGTTAAGGAAATTAGAATTAATGGCAAAGGATTTCAAAAAAATTACTGAAATGAAAGGAGTAGGTCCAGTAAGACCCCTTTTTGGCTCCAAAATATAGCAGTTTTACAAAATTGATAAAATGTAAACTTTTAGTTATTTATTGGAGATTAGAATGCTTCTGCTACACAAATATGGGCTGTTTTTGACAATACAATGCAAATATATTGGGTTATAGCATCATTAAGTCATGCTATATTACTGAAATATTCACAATTTTAGCATTTCAGTTAAATTTTAGACGGTTTCTGTCTTTAATAAAAGTGGCCGCATTTGTGTTCATTCGTAATATTGAAATGTATGTTGTATTTTATGATAATACATAATATATATAAAGGTTGAGGATGAACATGGATGGGGCGGGGCCACTTTCATTTCTGACAAAAACCATCTGAAAAGTGACATTTTTTGGAATATTTGACAGATTTTTCATAATTAAGCTTGAATCAGAGCGTTTTTAATGACTAAATCAGTTAAAATCTTTCACTTAAACTAATAGAATCAACTGAAATAGACACTTAAAAGTTTAAAAAGTGTTCAAAATCTATTGTCCGATGAACCTGAAATTTGGGGCCGAAATCGGCTCTTACCTTTGCTGCAAAATTCTAGTAATGAGATAAATTTTAAAGTTTGAGAAATAATAATTGAAATCATATATTTAAGAAATTCATCTACTGTGGATTCATTATTTTTTTGTTGGAAACCCAATTATTTTTTATTTCTAGGAACAGGTGAACCACGAAATTAAATGTTAAATGATTAACAGATTTCAATAGGATTTCTGCAAATCAACGAAATTAAAGATCCACAAAATATGTAAGATTTCTATAATCCACGAAAAATTGGTACCCACGAAAAAATGAATCCACAGTATGAACAGGTCAATACGGTTTATTTTGGTATCCTTGCTTTATACTTGTCTTGATTGTGTAAAGTTTTCATAAAATTTCTATTTTATAGACATATTTTTCAGATCCAAATTATAATACTACACTATGTAATGCAAAGAATTGTCAGTCTGGATGCACTATAGAGAGTAATGAAGCTGAATGTTTTTGTGAGACAGGATACCAACTCAAAAACGACAACAAAACTTGTAGTGGTAGGTATATCAAAATAAAGAGTTGTGATACATGTATGATTGCCAATGGGAAGACTATCCACCACTTACAAACCAAAGTACAAGGATTTTCACAACTATGCATGTCCTTCAACATTTGGTAAAATCCATTAAAAGGAAATTAATTTAGATGCTTAACAGTTTCAACACAATATTTGAGAAGATTAACAAATGTGTAAATCATTTACATTATGTTCAATTTTTATGAAAGATAGCACTTAATGAAGTTGTGGTCACATTAACTTAAACTTTAGTCCAAACTTATTCATTGTAAGGTGAAGTTTTAAAATTTACAATTTTGACCATATTTTTTTGGCTCACTCAATATGGACATGAATAGTGTGAGCTGTGCATGCAGATTTCATGGAAAACACACACAATAACTTTAATTATAAACACCTTATTGATCAAAATAGGAATAAATAGAACAAGAGTTTTAAAATTTGGTACAATTATATTTCAATTTTTTTTTTTAATTCCCCCTTTATTTTAAAGACGAACAGGAATATTCTAGTTTTCAGTTATAATAAAAAATTATTAACTCGTATGAATTGGATGATGTATTTGATTTCATTTGACAGATATAAATGAATGCAGTAATAGTGTGGCCATGTGTCCACAAGTGTGTACCAATAGTGCTGGCAGTTACGCATGCAGTTGTCATAATGGATTTAAATTACAGGGCGACAAAACAACATGTTTAGGTATGAAAAGCTTTTAGCATAATTTGTAAATAAGTTTTATTTGTAGTAATATTGGTGTTGAAAAGAAAGACTTTGTTTTTAAAAAAAAAGCCACTAAAAAACCATTCAGGAATCAGTCAACAATCATATACCATGGCTTCCAAAATTGTCATAAATTCTGAACATTTATAAATTTACCGGACTTTGTCCAGCTTGAAAGAGCATGAAATGGACATTTACTTTAAGTTTTCAAGACTTTCTTGAGAGATGGTCATTTTTACACAATTAGAAAAAAAAATGGAACTTGATGCAATCTTTTTGACCAAACCTCTGCCTTAAATCTCAGCCTTAAACAGTCTCACAGTTCTGGTAAAAAAAAAAGACATTATGAATAAGTTCTATCAAAACTTATGATTGATATTATTATTTGTATTATCTATATTTTTCAGAGTGCAGTGGCTCGAATTGGGGTCCAAATTGTGGCAGAAAATGTAGTGAATGTTCTGCTAATACGAAGAGATGTGACAGAGTAAAAGGTTGTATTTGTGCCACTGGGTGGACTGGAGCTACTTGTTCTCAGGATATTAATGAATGTGATCAGAATAATATCTGTGGAGAATTAGAAGACTGTAAAAACTCTTTTGGATCATATGAATGTGTGTGTAAAACTGGTTATAAGAAAGGATCTGATGGATCTTGTCAAGGTAACGTATTCTACATTTATGAGGCCCCTCATTGGGGTGTCCAAGTAATCACATAATCACTAATGTTTTGCCAATATAATCACAGTCATTATTTTTTTTTTAAACAAGGTAATCAAATAATCAAAAATATGATCCTAGATTATCAAATGATAAAAAAAAGACCATGAGGAACCTCAATTACTATTGCCTGCCCCATTTTTGTTATTTTATTCTTCCTAACTACTTTGTAACATTCTTAACAAAATATTCATGCAAACTTCTTGATTTCTTTCAGAAAATTACGCTGATTATTGGTCTAAAAAACGGTTAATTAACCAGTCTAGAAAATGTAGATTATTTTTTTTGTGTCAGACTTTGATATATATTTTGGGACTTTCAACTTACATCCCAATTAAAAAATCCAATAGAGCTGGTATCAAAATAATGTCCATACAATGTGTGTTTATGTGTTTGTTTTTTACAGATATAAATGAATGTGTAACAGGATTAAACAATTGTGATAGAAATGGTGAATGTGTCAATACTGTAGGCAGTCATTTGTGTAGTTGTAAATTGGGTTATAGTGGAGATGGTCTGACATGCTCAGGTAAAATGTAGCAAGAATATGTTTAATTTTTAAGCAATTTAACATCGTCTCGATGCTAATTTTTGAAACAACTATTGTAACTATTTATTTTTAGTAATGTGCAAGTTTATACCTTTCAAGATATATTAGCTATAAAACCAGGTTGAATCCACCATTTTATACATAAGAAAATGTCTGTACCAAGTAAGGAATATGACAGTTGTTATCCATTCGTTTAATGTGTTTGAGCTTCTGATTTTGCAATTTGATTACAGACTTTTGTTTATGTTTTCCTACGAGTTTGGTATTTTTGTGATTTTACATTTTGAAATATTAAACTTCCTGATATCCCGAATTGTGGGGCATTTGATCTGCAAACTACGATAATTTATAGGACGAACAAAAAATCCTGAAAAATAAACCAGTTTTCACTGAAGCTGGTTCTGATTGACACAAAATCTTAATGTTTTTTTATAGAATTTGCATTTCTTTTACAGTTAAAATCATTATTATATGATTAAATGTAATATTTAAGGATTAATTACAATGGCTATGGCAACAAATGAAAAGATAGAGGAAGGATAAGATTGCAATTTCAGGGACCAAATAATGTTTTTTATCGTAAGAACCAGTATTTTGTCCCTGAAATTGCCAAAAAAGTGAAATGATTCAAGCCATTCAAAATTTTAGTTTTTTTACATTTCGAATATTACTATGTTATAAGTCCTAGTGTCATTGTTGGAAACCAAAATAGAATCACAACAGATTTTTCAACACTATACTGACTATATACAAATGACTCCTTTATAACAAATTGTCTCACTTTTCATTGCAGATGTCGATGAGTGTGATTTGGGAACAGATGACTGTACACAAGAATGCATTGATGTTATTGGTAGTTTTAACTGTGACTGTCGTATTGGATTTACATTAAATAGTGACAGGAAAACCTGTTCAAAGATTGTGCTGCCAGAGGGTAAACAATCATAGTAGCTATGATAATGCTCCCATTGTGACACCAATTGTAAAGTAAATGATGTGTAAAGTCTAAACTGGTATTATTAGTTGAATCAAATATTTATTTTGTACATAGATGTGAGAAGATGTGGTATGACTGCCAATGAGACAACTCTCCATCCTAGTCACAATTAATAAAAGAAAAACCATTATAGGTCAAAGTACAGTTTTCAACATGTAGCCTTGGCTCACACCAAACAGCAATCTATAAAGGGCCCCAAAAATGACTAGTGTATAACCATTCAAACAGACAAACCAACAGTCTAATCAATAAAAAAAAACTGAGAAGAACTAATGAACCACATCAACAAACAACAACTACTGTACATCAGGTTACTGACTTGGGACAGATTCAAACAAATGCAGCGTATATTTATCTTTTTGTCAACCAAATTTTATCTGAAAAGAAAACGTGTTGAATAATCATTATACTTTTTTTCATTTCTTTAAGTTGAAAATAAGTGTAACAGTACTAGTCTTGTATGTGATGTATCAAATGGAGGATGCAGCATCAACAGCACAGGAGATGCCTTCTGTTTCTGTAACTCAGGCTATGAGTTGTCTAGTTCTGGATTTGTTTATACCTGTACAGGTGGGTAATTTGTTTATATTATAAGTAAGATAGATATATAATATAAAACACAACTGTCACCCCATAAGATATTCATACAGCTTATTTATACATGTATATAAAAAAAAATAGCAAATTTTGTTCAGTTTCGCTCAAAACTTTCACTTAAAAAATAACTTTGTGTTGATTAATAACTAATAGTAAAATTGTGTTCTTAAGATAATGACAATCAGAGAAAAACAGTTTTCAGAACTTTGCATTAAATTTTCTAATTCTACACCAAGACTCATTACTTTTGTGTATTTGCTAAAAAAATAAAAAAGAAACACATCCTTTTCAGAATAAAACAAGAATGTGTCCCCAGTACACAGATGCCCCACTTGCATTATCATTTTTTATGTTCAGTGGACTGTGAAATTTCGGTAAAAGCTCTAATTTGGCATTAAAATTAGAAAGATCATATCATAGGGAACATGTGTACTACGTTTCAAGTTAATGAGACTACAACTTCATCAAAAATTATCTTGACCTAAAACTTTAACCTGAAGGGGGACAGACAAAGGAATGAATGCACAAACCAGAAAACATAATGCCAATCTACTATTGTAGGTGGGGCATAAAACAATTTATACATATGAAAAATCTATGATTTCATAGAACTCTTTATGATTCCCATTAAAAAGGAAAAGAGCATTATAGGTTTTCCAACTGAAGATTTGTATTTTCTAAAATTTTGAAATATTTCATTTTTGAATTTTGCATTAAAATGTCATATAATTTTATTTTAGATATTAATGAATGTCTGAACGATAATGGTGGATGTATACAGAACTGTACCGATAATACTGGTGGATATAGTTGTACCTGCCGGACAGGATACAAACTATCATCTGATTCTATATCATGTGACTGTAAGTATATCACATGATCCATCTAACTGATTCATGCTGACATGTGATTCTTAATCATGTGACTAAGTAGATCACATGATCAATCTATAGGATGCATACTAACATTTGGTTTTAAATCATATCACAAAGATTCTCATAAATGATCCATCAAACAGGATATATGCTGTCACAGGCTTATGAATTGTGTTAGTCTTGGGATTGATCTCTTAGTGGGTAACACCAAAGATTTTATAATTGGTATTCACCACTTCTTTTAGAATCAGCATAGAAGAGTAAGCAAAGACTAATTGGCTCAGAGACAGGGTACACATTGTCATGTGATTCTTTATGATTTATCTTGACTCTTAATTAAGTTACAAATGGCATGATGTCATTTGATTCCATTTCATGTGACTTAAAATTGAGAATATGGACGGTTCTCTGATTCACTCTGCTTTGACATAAGTGTATCATGTGATCTATTGCATGCTTTCATCTGATAATGTATCTGTCATATGAATAATAAGAGATTTTAACCAGCCACTCGGATGACACATTTAGACATCTTTAATGCAACATATAGTCTTTGAAAATAGACAGTAGTGTTTACAATATGTCAGCTATAAATTGCCTGAATTAAAAAAAAAGATTGGAATAAATAAGATAAAAATTATCAGCCATTTAAAACAGTCTTCAATCACATAAACCTTTATGATGTGACAAAAGTTATCGAATCCTGTCTCGGCTGACACAAAAATATTTTACTTATTTACTGAATTTTGTTTCTGTTGCAATAAACAATGTAAATTATTAAACAACTTGAATGTTTTGAAATCTGTTTGCATCATAAATAAGTTATTTACATTTTTGTAAATTTGATTTTTTATTTGCAGCATGTAATGAAACCAATACCTGGGGACAGGACTGTGCCAATGTATGTAACTGTGGAATAGGAGCAGAATTCTGTGACAGACTGACTGGCTGTGTGTGTAAGACAGGGTACAATGGTACCTACTGCGAAAAGAATATAAATGAATGTCTATCTTCAACATCACCATGTCCAAATAACCAGACCTGTGTAGATACTGTTGGATCATATAAATGTACATGTCCCACTGGTTATCATGTACAGAATGATGTCTGTGTCGGTTAGTAATCATCTGGCTGTTTTTAATACTGTGGATTCATTGGTAACAATTTTTCATGGATTATAAAGGAAACTTACATTTTCATGAATATTTAATTTCACTGTTTTACCTAAATCTGCATTCAAGCCTATAGAAAATTTTATTTTTGGTGAACATTTAATTTGGTGGCTCACCTGTTCCCTCAAAATCCATGAATAATTGGTATCCAACGAATTATTATGAATCTACAGTAGTTGAAGAGCATAACTGCATTTGGATTATTACTAAATGTCAACAAAAAAACATATGTAGAATTCTTGGATCAAATTTTTACTTTCAGTGTTTATTGAATCGATAGAAAAATTAAATGTATAACTGATCTTTATTATACCCCACGCAACGAAGTTGCGGAGGGTATAATGTTTTGGACCCGTCCGTCCGTCCGTCCGTCAGTCCGTCCGTCAGTCCGTCAGTCCTGTTTCTTGTCATCGCAACTCCTCTCAAACCACACAACTGAATTTCACGAGACCTTTTCAGATAATAAGGACATACTATGTAGTTGTGCATATCGACGGGAAATTGCGATTCAATTTTTTTTCTAGGAGTTACGCCCCTTTGAACTTATTTAATTTAATGTACTACTGCAACAGTTTGTCATCGCAACTCCTCTCAAACCACACTACAGAATTTCACGAAACCTTTTCAGATAATAAGGACATACTATGTAGTTGTGCATATCGACGGGAAATTGCGATTCAATTTTTTTTCTAGGAGTTACGCCCCTTTGAACTTATTTACTTTAATGTATTACTGCAACAGTTTGTCATCGCAACTCCTCTCAAACCACACAACAGAATTTCACGAAACCTTTTCAGATAATAAGGACATACTATGTAGTTGTGCATATCGACGGGAAATTGCGATTCAATTTTTTTTCTAAGAGTTACGCCCCTTTGAACTTATTTACTTTAATGTATTACTGCAACAGTTTGTCATCGCAACTCCTCTCAAACCACACAACAGAATTTCACGAAACCTTTCAGATAATAAGGACATACTATGTAGTTGTGCATATCGACGGGAAATTGCTATTCAATTTTTTTTCTAGGAGTTACGCCCCTATGAACTTATTTGCTTCAATGTACTTCTGCAACAGTTTGTCATCTCAACTCCTCTGAAAACACACAACAGAATTTCATGAAATTTTGTAGATAATAAGGACATACTATGTATATTGACAGGAAATTATTATTCAATATTTTTTCTTATAAATACAATTTTTTTTTCTTATACTTATTTAATTTCTCCAATGACAATGTGGGGACGTGGGGTATGTGAGCGTGCTCACTAAGGTTCTTTAATTCATATATGTCATTTTGAAGTGTAATGCAGTTACAATTTAAAATTAGCTGTGGTCAGGGGTCTTTCTTTATCTTTTTGCATTGTTTTAGCTTGATATAAGTTCACCATTAAAAAAAATCTTCTTACAATTGTTTGCATGGTGAACATAAAAAAGCTGTTCACATAGCTCATTTCCTTATGTCTTCTTAGTCTTTTTAGAAGTTTACATACAATCTATTATCAACTCCATATCCCTGTTTTCAATTTCTAAAGCTTTTAAAAGAATTTAAATTTAGTTTAAAAGAAATTCTAAAATTGAAAGATTTTACAAACATAAGATACAGCTGATGCATTAAAAAACATATATTGTAACTTACCGGTATAGTAAAACTGAATGGCTGTACTTATATTTTCAGATGAAAACGAGTGTGCCTTACAAACAGATTCTTGTAATCAGAGGTGTATCGACAAGGCTGGAGGTTATCTGTGTTCTTGTGAGGATGGTTTTGTGTTAACAGACAACACAACATGTCAAAGTAAGAGTTATTTAATGTTGATCCAAATACTTTGTTCTGGACCAGCTAACTACAGAATCTTTATCCACCATTTAATAGGGGTAAAAAAAGATATCCTGACGGATACAATACAAAAAATAGATTTTCAATCAAGTTAGAAAAATTTGATGCAGAAATACAGCTAACTAAGGTGAATATTCATTTAAAAAAACAAATTTATAAGATTTTAACTTACAAATATTAATATTTTTACTAGTGTAGATTACTTTTTACTTGATTTTTTATGTTTTGAAATTTGCATTTTAAGGGGAGATAACTCTAAAATAGTGCATTATCTGAAGAGTCTACATGGAATTTTGCTATTTTGTATATATTAGCTGGAAAAAAGACTAGTGACCCAATCTTTTCTTCTAATATTCTCAAAGCATTTTCTAAAAGCTACATGCATCTACTTGTATTTTATTTTTACAATTCTATCATTTAGTTTTATTAGCCTCTAATCACAAAATAATGTTTTTTTTTCTGTATAATTCATACAAAATGTGTCATTTTGTCACAATCTGTAGCTTGAGAAAATGCTTGGTGACCTATCATTTTTATAATGTTTTAAAACATATATGATTGAATACTACATTTTGGCAAAGTACAATAAAATTCTATCATTTTTAATTTATACTCCCATACCACCTTGTAGTCTCAGTCTTCCACATTTACATGATTAATGCCTAATTTACAATTTGCATTTTGAAACCTTCATAAACAATTAACATTTTATTTACTTTCAGACATTGATGAGTGTACATTGTTGAACAATAATTGTGAACAGATATGTGTTGATACAATAGGGAGTTTCTACTGTTCCTGCAGAGATGGTTTTGTATTGGGCTCTGATCAAAGTAGCTGTGATAAAGGTAATTTATTGACATCCTGGATTTGTGTTTTTTTTCCCAATGAATATCAACTTTCACAAACTGTCTATGTGCCTGGCCCAAGTCAGAAGCCTCTGGCTTTTGTTAGTCTTGTATGATTTTAATTTTAGATTCTTATGTATAATTCGGAGTTAAGTATGGTATCCAGTATCCCTGAACTAATATAGATTTTTGTTTAGGGGCCAGCTAAAGCACACATCTGGGTGTGGGAGTTTCTCACTGCATTGAAGACCAGTTGGTGGCCTTCTGCTGTTGTCTGCTATTTGGTCAGGTTGTTGTCACATCCCCATTTTCATTCTCGATTTTATAGTAAATGTTAATGTGTTAAAATTACATCAGCTAATATAGAAATAAGAAGATTTGGTATAAATGTCAATGAGACCACCATCCACCAGAGACCAAATGGCATAGAAGTTATCAACTGTAGGTCATAATACAACCTTCAATAATGAGCAAAACCAAGCTATTGAAAGGCATGACAAAAGGTTAAATTATTCAAAGAGGACTTACAGCTTGATTTGATATGTACAATGAAAAAAAATTGAAAAAAATAAGATTGACTGCAATTAATGACAACTGCTGCTATTTTTCTTTGACAGCACAGTGTTAGATATTTGTATTAAGCCTAACTTTCTTTGGATTAGAGGAGGTAGGCAATCCATGTTTTCAATTTTGTTGTATAAAAAGGACTGATTTTCTAAAATCTCATTTCTATTTAATTTATCATTGATGACCTTATTGTTATGATTTAGTGACTTTTAAAACTTAGTACACATATAAAAAGGAGATGTGGTATGATTGCCAATAAGACAACCTTCCACAAGAGACCAAAATGACACAGAAATTAACAACTAAAGGTCACCATACGGCTTTCAACAATGAGCAAAGCCCATACCGCATAGTCAGCTATAAAAGGCCCCGAAATAACAATGTAAAACAATTCAAACGAGAAAACGAACTGCCTTATTTACATAAAAAAATGAATGAAAAACAAGTATGTAACACTTAAACAAACGACAACCACTGAATTACAGGCTCCTGACTATAACCTTTCTATTTTTAACTCTTATAAATGTTTTTACTTTTTCAGATAATGATCAATGTGCAAATAACAACATCAACTGTAGCTATGGATGTGTGCTAGAGAACAATGCACCTGTCTGCTTTTGTCCTCTAGGGTATGAACTCAGTACAGACAGTCTAACATGCTCAGGTAAATTATTTTATTCCATTGTAAATCAGACTCACAGCATATCAATCTCTGAAGAAAACTACTATCATTCAGGTTTGAAAAAAAAAAAATCACAAAAATACTGAACTCTGAGAAAATTTCAATCGGAAAGTCTCTAATCACATGGCAAAATTAAATGACAAAACACATCAAACGAATGGAAAATAACTGTCATATTCCTGACTTGGTACAGGCATTTCCAAATGTAGAAAATGGTGGATTGAACCATGTTTTATTGGGCTAAACCTCTCACTTTTACAACAGTCTCATCAAATTCCGTTATATTTTCAACGATGTGTGAACAAAAGAGACATAATAAATAAAATAGTCAAAATATGGGTAATATTTACAACGATGTGTGAACAAAAGAGACATAATAAATAAAATAGTCAAAATATGGGTACAGCAGTCATCACTGTGTTACAATCTTAAAACAAACAATTATACAAAAAAGCACACAAGCATCTATCAAATTAAAAACACATTCATTGCTTCGCGTGTCTGACGTCAGAAAATTTATATGTCACATAGGAAGAAATTTTGTCAGTCAATGTTTACACTAAACAGTTTTATAATTTCGGTGTGCTTCCATTATGGTACCTGCCATTAGTATAACTTATGTCATATCATTATGTACTATTATTGTACAGGTTACTTCTATCAAGATGTCTATTTGGAGCACTACCAATTTCTTCAAATAATTAAAATCACTTTTACTGTAAATTCAGAAATTATTACAGGGTTATAATCACAAACTCTCATTTTTGAAATTTATTATATAAATTAAACAGAATTTTTCTCAATATCTCAAAAATTTAAATCAAATTTAAGTCTAACTCAACAAAATCGCAATAATAGATGCAGGCAATAATTTTTGAATTTACAGTAATTGGTGTCTTGACAGAGATGTAAAATCTTCAATTTTTTACAAAACTTATAAAAACATTAAATATGTTCAATGCGGGGTACATTAGAAACTTTTTCTTTTATTTCAGTTCTACACAGATCAGTACAGTTCACCATGACAACAGATTATCCATACTCAAGCAATTTATCAAATCCCTCTACAGATGAATTCAAACATGCAAGAGTTGATATAACAGCAGGAGTAAGTTAGATATTTAAGATTTAGTTTTTTAACCCTCAGTTCTTTTTCATAATAGTTCTGGAACAGACTGTATGACTCCCTATATAACCTGAGGATGTGTTTGGTTATTTAAGTGAAAGCTGTAATAGAGTTCAGTGTAGAGTTATCTTTATAAATAAATAGCATAAAAAATATTTTTGTTCCCCGTGTAACGCATTGCAGTGGACATGGAAATACTGGGTGTCTGTCCCTCTATCCTTCTAGTCTTGTTAGTGCTCTCATGTGTACAGTTTTTGCCAGATTTTATGAAACTGTTATCATATGAAAAATTGTCCAAAATTCATTGCCGATCAATCATGGCAGGATTTGAGTCTTAAACATTTTTTATAAATTTTAGGTTATACAGTTCAGGATTGTGGGATATTATTTATAAAAAAGTGTGGCTTTTTCAGTTTCAGTTTTTGGTCAACTCAGAAGTGCTTTTAGGAGTTTTCATGGTATATCATGCACTCATGGCCCAGCTCTTAAGTTGAATACGTTAATCTTTCTAAACAAATCTAACTAGTTAAAATATACACAATAATAATATCACCATGTATGACAACAGACATGTAACTTTTACTAGAATAAATCATCATTTCATACATTGCAAGTGGATCACAGCACTTCATCTTTCTTCGGGGAATTCCTTTACTAATCTTTAGCTATGTCATTTCACAATTCAGATATAAGCATACTACACTAAATATCATTTTGTCTAAAAAAAAATATAGCTGAAATAGACTATGCAAGTAACTAGAATCAACTGCAATGAAATAATCAAGATTTTTTTTCTGTTTTCAGTTGGTCGACAGCTACAGCAATATTCCTGCATTTTTATCATTAACTATTGATAGCTTCTCGTAAGTGGTTCAGTAAGAATATGGCTGGGATTCTGGTTGTATATATGTAACTTTTTTTGTGCTGATATTGAGTTTAATTAATTATCAACCAAAATGACAATGATACATAAATTAACAAAGGACTACTAGTAGTTACTAACATGCCTGTTCCAGACCTCAATTAAACTGATTGAAAGATTATGTCTTCTATGTATTATGCATGTATTAAAAATTATTTGATAAAATTCTTGATTTTAATTATAAAATCAACAAATTTGTAATCAATATACCCGACTCTAAATGTTTTCTTTAATTGCAGACCTGGTAGTACAGTTATTCAATTTACAGCTGTATTTAACCAGAGTTTGAATGCCAGTTCAATATTTGAGATTGCCATGGTAACTAATGATATAGGACAGATAACTGTGCTAGAGAAGAATTACAGTGTAACCGGAGAAACTTTCATCAACTACATAACAACTATTCTTGGTTAGTAGCTTCCTGGTACAAACGCTTCAGAGACACTTTACACCCCTCCTTTGCCTGTGGTTATTAAGCAGGAAAAATGAGTAGTTTTGATGCCAAAACTGAAAATGATTGAAAAAAATATTCATTGACCTTTTTAGCTCACTGGGGCCCTTTGGCCTCATGTGAGCTTATGCCATCACTTGGCATCCATGGATGTCTGTTGTCTGTCGTTATCGTCTGTCGTAGTAAACTATTTAAAAAATCTTCTCCTCTGAAACTATTGGGCAAAATACCTTCAAACTTTAACTAAATGTTCCTCAGGGTATGTAGTTCATAAATTGTATCTGAAGTTTTTATCCATCGACAAACATGGCCGCCATGGCTAAAAATAGAATTTAGGGGTCGAATGCAGTTTTTGGCTTATACCTCAAAAACTAAAGCTTTCAGAGCAAATCTGACATGGGGTTAAATTGTTCAATTGGTCAAGATCTATCAGCCCTGAAATTTTCAGACGAATCAAACAACCCATTGTTGGGTTGCTGCCACTTAATTGGTAGTTTTTAGGAAATTTTGCTGTTTTTTGTTATCTTGAATATCATCATAGATAGATATAAACTGTAAACAGCAATAATGTTCAGCAAAGTAAGATCTACACAAAAGTTCATATGACCATAATTTCCAATTGACCCCTTAAGGAATTATTGCCCTTTAAAGACAATTTTACACAATTTGTTCATCAAGTTTTCAAACATTTAAAATCTTCTCAAATACAGGTGAGCGATTCAGGCTCTCGAGAGCCTCTTTTTTAACACCACTGACAACGCATTCAGTTGGATGTTTGAAAATTTGAAATTCTGTTGTAGAAATAATATTCTAAGTGTGATGTCTAAACTGCATAATTTAAACAAACAAAAGCATGAAATGCAGTATGCCTGAAGTATTTATGAAAAAAATGTGACAAGAAATTTTAATTAATACATTAATTTTTAGGGCACTTTGCTGTCTGCTTAGCCCTATATTCCTCCATAAATCTGTGGCCTTTCAGTTTAAAATTTTGTTTTAAGGTTGTAAAACATGAATTTGTTGTCATATCAAACTTTGTACGCATATGTATTATGCTATAACTTTTGAATATATTCACAAAAAGGGTTTCAGGTTTCACTGTTTACTGTTTATTCTGACCAATTAAAAATGATATTTACCAATAATTTAAGATATTTGCTATTCTTAGGTATGTTCAAATCTAGTCATCACTATGAAAATGTGTTATAGTGTATTATGGAAATTAAAATGTGTACATGTATGTCGATGTTGCAATACTTGAAATTAATGTGAATATAAACATTCTGTAATTGTTTTCATTAATCTTCAATTTCATGAAACTATGAATGCATGAATATATAGTGTTTGAATAGATATTCATTAGAGATATGTGTTGCAAAAATAGACATCATATAATATTTTTCTTCTTGTGGGAGTATTACAGGAACGTGTATGTTGTGACTGTATTTTTCAGAGCCATTAACCTGTACATTGTGTGGAGAAAATCCTACATGTGTTATACTACCTCAAGAGATTTATGAATGCAGACCACCATTGTGTAAGTAATATTTTTATAAATAAGAAATTTATATTTTGCAATCAGTGTTATGGTATTTTGAAATCCGCTTGAAGATCTGTCTGTAAATCAATCTTTTCAGAGCAGCTCCTTCTAATCCATCACAATGAGTTGCCATGAAACTGCAGACCTTTGATTTTCATTGTCCACAAATAATGGTCCCTAGTGTGGACAGTGGGTTAGATATCTATGATGAGTTTATTATCTTTCAATTTTTTTTTTATACCCTTTCCAAATTTATTTCTTCATGTTTTATGCCTCAAATGGCAAGTAGAGGGATGAATTTACACTGTGATAAGATTTGGGTGATGAATTTTAAAGTAAAGTATTGATTTGGTTCACCTGAAATAGGTAAAATATTAGCATTTCAGAAGCTGTCAAAAGACCTGTTAACAGATTAAAATTGTCCATATTTTGAGTTAGAGCTAAGAAGACCAGAACTTGTATCTGACTAAGATGTGCCACTGTTCATAGAAGTGTTGAACCAAATAAGACACATATTCTTGATCATTTATTTGTTCATGGAACAAATGTGTTTTGTAAAAATGAAAAACCTTTATTTTATGTAAAATTACAGACACTGAATTTAATTTAATTCCTCATCTGAAATGTTTTGTACTTTTTCAGCTGAAATTGAGAGTAGGTCATTATTTATGGAGGTCACACTACAGAAAACTTTTAACTCAAATTATGGAAATAAACTGCATTTAGATTATGCTGCATACGAAGAAGATATAGAACAAGCAGTAAGTAGTTTTACTATATTGTAACCAATCAGATATAAATTTAAAGGGTCTACATCCTACCTTGAAGTGGCCAAGTGGTCTAAGTACTTACTACTGTAATCACTAGTCAGTCAACACTGAGGTTATGAATTGGAACCCCTCTTGTGTGGTCGCACTCGACTCCAATCTTAATTACCTAGGATTGTCAGTTCTCGTATTGAAAGTTGGCAGTTTTCTCCCTTTTCCTCTGCCAATAAAAACTGGCCACCACAAAATAGCCTAAAAGCAGTGCTTAAAAGTGGTGTTTAAACACACAAAAAATTTAATCAATCCCACCTTGATAATGAGAGAGAGAGAGAAAAAGGGAATTTAATTTTAGTCATTCCAACCTTGAGACTACCATACAAATTAATGAAATCTTGTGGATTCATGTTTATTCGTTGGATACCAATTTGTATGGGTTCCATGGGTACAAGTATACCATGAATTCAAATATTCAACAAATCATAAATTTTCTATAGACTTTGTATGCAGATATTGGCAAAATCACCAAATTACATATCCATAAAAAGTTTTTAAAATCCATGAAAATAGACATGTTTCCTGCTCCTTTGACTTCTAAAACCATCCCATTTTAGTGCAAACTCTACTCTTTGATTGTTAATTTAAAGCATGCCCATTATATTTATTAGTATGGAAAATTTAGCATTCTCTGAACAGTTTTTAAATATGCTATTTTTCATTTGATTTTCTGTATCATTTCAGTTTGCAGCAGTGATGACTGGTATAGAAGATATCCAGTACATAAATGTAACAGATTTTAGGTAATAGCCTAGGCATGCAAATATTATTAAATGTGATTTTGTTATTTTTGGGCAATGATCCAAGTATTTATTGAAAACACTTTATGAAACAATAGGATTTTTGTAATAAAAATGGGTGTTGATTTTTTTTTGGTTGTACATCAATAATCTGTTGCATGGGTACCTTTTTTGCGGGTGTTAGCAGAAAACGTCATAGAATTTAGTCATCTTTCTGTTACAACATAAACAGTGTCTTAAACTTAGTATCTTATACCAAAATAAATTTGCTTGTTTGCTAGGCTGACAATGAAATCAATTTTTAATACTTTTTGAATCAACAATCAAATCGTTGCATGAACAACCAATTTTAATGCCCCATTTATGGGCACAATGTTTTTCTGTCTGTCCATGCGTTAGTTTGTCTGTTGGTTCCTTCATTTGTCTGTTCATACCTATGTCCCACTTTCAGTTAAAGTTTTTGGTCAAGGTACATAGTTTTGATAAAGTCCAGTCAACTTGAAACTTACTACACATGTTCCCTATTATATGATCATTCTAATTTTAATGCCAAATTAGAGTTTTTACCCCAATTGCATGGGGCACTGAACATAGTAAATAATAGTGCAAGTGGAAAAACATTTAAAATCTTAGTTATTAAAAGTTAAATTGAATTCCAATTCAAGTTTGATATGGGAATCAAATTCATATGAAATAATTACTGATTCAACATATTTTACAATGTTTGTTTCTTTTATTTCCATAGCAACCACCCAGAGGGTGTGACAACTAGCCTTGTTGTGATATTCAACACTGTTGCTAATAAGACCTTACATTATGATGAAGTGTTGAACATCCTGCTAAAGATAGAAACCCAGGATAGATGTGTAGACATTATAGATACTTGCATTGCTTTATATGGAAGTATCTCATTAGGCAACACAACTACAACATTAGGTAAGGCTATATGGAAAGCTTTGGTTTGTTGAAAATTTCAATGTCATGCTTTTTTCTAGCAGTTGTAAGAATTGTATCAGCTTTTGACCAACCACCAGTCATTTTCATTCCTGGTTGCTAATTATAACTCAAATGCCTTCTATCAGTTTCCAACCTCAAAGTCAAATTTATAGTGTCTCAAAAAAAGACTGAAATCTGTGAAGAAAAGTGGTGTTACTATATATCTAAGGTTAAAGTTCCAGTAACTGGAAAATGACAGACATTTGTGTTGAAAAGTGCTTTTAGAATGTATTGGATGAGTTTGTAACTTTAGTTGGATAAATTATTACATATGATAGAGTAAAATAACAGGATAAACTATTACATATAATAGAGTAAAATAACAAAAGTACCTAACTTCGAGGAAAATTCAAAACGGAAAGTTTGTATCCAAATTTGTATTCAAATGTCAAAATCAAAAGCTCAAACACATCAAACGAATCAGCAAACTGTCTTCTCTTAGAATACTTACAATTATCAAAGCACATTGAGTATATGTTGAAATTTTGACTGGATTCATTCTATAGGGACAATATTGAAATGGTAAGACTATAATAATATTGAAACATGAATGTGTGTATAATGACACAATGAAACATTTGTGACACAAACCATTTACCAAGCTTGCTTAAAATACATTTTTGGGGCTTTTCTTTAAAAAAAAAAAAAGGGGGGGGGGGAGGGGAGGGGGTTCATTTGGTAATCTTTGCTTGCTGCACCTCTTGTGTAGTACATATGCTTTATTCCAGAAAAAGTCAGCAGAGGGAATTTCATCAACAAAAAATTTAAATCTCATATTATTATGACTTTTATATTTTGTAGACCCTGTGATATGTAGTACCTGTACATTGATATAATATTATGACTTGTATATTTTGTAGACCCTGTTATATGTAGTACCTGTACTTTGATACAGGATTGTTTACAAGACAATCAAACTTCTAGATATCAGTGTGTGTAAGTATTCATAATTACTGTTAAAAGGTATTATATTCCAACCATATACATAACATTGAAATTAACAATTAAGTATTTGATATTCAACTTTTGGATAAAAAAAAAATGGCTCCAATTTTGATAAAAGGGACATGTCATTTTTCCCCATTTTAATTTCACATTTTAATTTTATTATCCAAATTGCATACAGGCTAGACATATCTCTGTGTCAACATTTTTTGTTGTTGAAATTTAGATAAATGAGTCTAGTATTGTAAGTCCAGAATACATTAATACATATAAAGGTGAACAAGAATTGCAAAAAAACAATTTACAATAAAACAGACCACTAGAACCACTGACATCTGAAATCTCAAGTTTAACTATAAGTTGTCAAGGACATATGTGTATGTAAGACATTTTTTTATTCATTTTATAACATTTTTTTAAACATTTTGTTACATGACTACAGTGGGTATCATAAAAAGTAAGATTTTCTTTAACTCTATAGACCAACAACTCAATAATGTTTGTACAATATAACTTTCATGTATTTCAGTAATAAACCAACAACAGACCAAACTGCAATCTCAACAGAAGAACAAACAACAAGGTCAACCGAAGAACAAACTTCAAGGTCAACTACAGAAGGAACTACAACCACTGTACAAAGTATGTATTCTCATCATTGCCTATGGTGATGTACATCTAATAGCTAATATGGAGGGCATTTAGAGTAAAAAAAAAGTGTTTTCTGTAGAATAAAAGATTGATTCAAAGACAAATTCAGGATGTATGAAACACTACATTTATATGCCATATCACAAATGTTTACGACTTTGTATGGTTTCAGAGGAGTTATGGCTCAATGAAATCGGTTTCTTCCTTAAGTAGTATGTGATTTTGTCAGGAAATTCAAATTACTTGGAGAAAAGAAAATAAGACAATTGAATTTTAAAAGAGCAGTTATTTTAACTTTCATTGTAAAAAAGAAATCAATCTGCACATTTGAACACAAAATTACCTTCAGATGAAAAATAAAAATGCCTCAATTGACAATTTACACAAATTATTAAATCACTTTCTAAAATATAATATTCATTTAAAAAAAGTTGTTTATTTGAACCACCACAATTTTAAGACATCTAAAACATCCTTAATGTAATGGAGATTTTTTGTGATGCATAAACTATTGTTTCTCTATTGTAGGTAAAAGTTCATCAGATTTGATATTGGGTCTAGGTATAGGATTACCTCTAGCCATTTCAGCATTAATAGTTTCAACGATCATGATATGCATGTGTTGTAGACGTTGTAGACGTAATTATAGATCAGACACTGATTCAACAATGCCAGGACAATCAGAAGATGAGTAAGTATTATTTGAAAGCTGCTGCTTTGGAATAAAATTGAGAATGGAAATGGGGAATATGTCAAAGAAACAACCCGACCATAGAGCAGACAACAGCCGAAGGCCACCAATGGGTCTTCAATACAGCAAGAAAATCCCACACCTGGAGGTGATCCTCAGCAGGCCCCTTAAAAAAATTGTGTTCTGGTTCAGTAAAAATTGATGTCACACTTAACTCTAAACATATAAATGAACTTAAATTTTAATAAAAACATACAAGACTTAACAAAGTCTAGAGGCTCATGACTTGGGCAGGTGCAACAATGTGGCAGGGTTAAACATGTTTTGTGATTTATCTGATTTTTCATGCCTTTATAAAGAAAAAAGTTTAAATCAACTTTAGAAGAGAGAATTGATAATATTATTCAGAATGTAGCTGCAGGATTATCACCTGTTTGATTAGTATACCAATCATTTTTTATAATCATTTCAAGCATAATTTGTTCTTTATGAGATCAACTAAAGGTTTTTTCCAACATGATACTGTGGATTCATTATTATTCTTTGGATACCAATTTGTTTGGGTACCAGTGAACCACAAATTCAAATGTTCAACAAATCACATAATTTCAAATTTTCCATAGACTTTGTATACAGAGATTGGCAAAACCACTAAAATCAAATATCCACAAAAATGCAAGTTTTCATCAATACACAAAATTGATACCCACGAAAATAAATGAATCCATAGTAATGCATATATGTTATTTTATTTGTTCAGGTAAAAATACAACCAGTTAGAACAATACATACACATACATTCCTGATCGATATGAGCCAATGCTATGTTTTGAAGACCATACTGTACCAAGTCAAGAATATGACATTTGTTATCCATTGGTTTGATGTTTTTGAGCTTTTGATTTTGCCATTTGATTAGGGACTCACTTTTGTGATTTTACTTTTGACCTATAATGGTTTACTTTTATAAATTGCGACTTGAAGGGAGTTGTCTCATTGGCACTCATACCCAATCTTCTTATATCTGTCAATTCATGTAAAGAAATTAAACTTTATGAGCTGACTAACAGTTTCATGATTGAGAATTCATTTTATTAATAGCTGGAATATAAGACAAGCCTTTGGTAAAAATGAACCAAGTTTAAGAGGTGCAGGAGGTGCTTTTGGTACAGACCTAATGAGACAATGGAGTAGAACCTCTGGCGACAAATACCATCGGGACCAACCTGAAGAACTGGTCCATCCCTACTTTGGTCCTGGTGGTTTAGATGATTTTACAACAGGAGCGGGTTCAAGTGAAAGGCTTGATTTTGCACCAGGTAAGAGTTCTATATTTTTTCGGTTTTTTTTTTCATACATTCAAAAAAATCATATTCAATTAAAACAATGTGAGGTATTGAAATAGCGCTAGTTCCTTTTGATTATAGTTGCACAGCAAATAAGATATTTTAAAATATAAATGCATTTGTCACAATCAACTATTTTTAATATTTTCAACACTATTCCTTAAAACAGACATTTCATTTTTTTAACTGTTTGTTTTTGTTTTGCAGATACAACAGTAGGAGAAGAAGATTTGGACGTTCCACCAAGGAGATCTAATTTCTCCTGGGATTTTATGTTTGATATGTTGAATCCCAAAGAAGAGGTAACTTTTTATGCCCCACCTACGATAGTAGAGGGGCATTATGTTTTCTGGTCTGTGCGTCCGTTCGTCCGTCCGTGCGTCCGTCTGTTCGTCTGTTCGTCCGTTCGTTCGTTTGTCCGTCTGTCCCGCTTCAGGTTAAAGTTTTTGGTCAAGGTAGTTTTTGATGAAGTTGAAGTCCAATGAACTTGAAACTTAGTATACATGTGCCCTATGATATGATCTTTCTAATTTAAATGCCAAATTAGAGTTTTGACCCCAATTTTACGGTTCACTGAACATAGAAAATGATAGTGCAAATTTCAGGTTAAAGTTTTTGGTCAAGGTAGTTTTTGATAAAGTAGAAGTCCAATCAACTTTAAACTTAGTATACATGTTCCCTTTGATAAGATCATTCTAATTTTAATGCCAAATTAGAGAATTTATTCCAATTTCACGGTCCACTAAACATAGAAAATGATAGTGCGAGTGGGGCATCCGTGTACTGTGGACACATTCTTGTTTTTTTAAGTCATCATGACCAAATAATAATAAACACTTATTGGGGTTATTGTCTTCAAATGATGAGTTTTTATTTATTTTAGATTTTTGTTAGTAGGCTTTATTTATGTTTTGATATATTTCCTTAAGTCATTTCAAAGATTGAGACAAATATCTAAGCAATATGGATTTTAAATAATCTTATTGTTTACCATTCGTTAGGCTGCAGTAGTTATGCATAAAGTATGATGGATTTAGTTTAAACTAAAAAGATCTTCACTTTTATTGATAAATTCTATTAAATAGAATTTGCAATATGGAACTTACAAATTGGACATGGGATTGTTCAATCTTTTAAAGTAGTCTACAGATTCTTTAAAGTCTTTAGAGGAGAACTTATAATATTTTGTCAGAAAATGCTATTCCAATATAGTTTAATTCTTGAATGTGCTTATACATCTTTTAATTCCATTTTTATATAGAATTTCTTCAAAGTAAGCCTTTTTTTGTACCACCTTGGTCTTTCCTAAAATTGTCACTTGTTTACAAACTATTCATTTTGCCTATCAATATTATTTAAAGAAACTTGTAATTAACATTGCTTATGATTTTAGGTTAGGATACCAAGACCTCTTGTGGAAGCAAAGAAGGCCGACTTATTCTTAGACAAGAAGGTAAATATTTCATCTATGTTAAACATTTCCATCTGTGCATGCCATACTGTTCAGTGCCTGATCCAGAAATTTTCTAAAAGGGGGGGGGGGGGGGGGGGGGGGGGGCACTAACTGCCATTAGAGTGGCCCAGCTCCAGTGCTTCCCTGATTAATCAACCAATTTTTTTCCTTTAAAAGACCCAGAACCCTCCCCAAAATTTTCCTCAGCTGTTAAAGTAACAGAACAAATTTTTTTTATAAGATTGATTTTCATTATACCCCCGCTTTAAAAAAGGGGGGTATACTGTTTTACCTCTGTCCGTCCGTCAGTCCGTCCATCAGTCCGTCCGTCAGTCAGTCAGTCCCATGAAACTTTCGTCACATTTTTCTCAGGAACTACCCATCCACCCTTTCTGTAATTTGGTATCAACATTTATATATGTCAGCCATACCGTGTGATGCGTTTTCAGATTCATCACTTGACAACTTCCTGTTTTCCGAACACTTGTCTGATTTTACACATGATAGCCAAGTTGAAAATTTTCGTCACATTTTTCTCAGGAACTACAATACAAGGATTTCTGAAATTTGGTTTCAGGATTTATATAAGTCAGGTATACCGTGTGATGCGTTTTCAGATTCATCACTCGACAACTTCCTGTTTACCAAACACTTGTATGATTTTACACATGATAACCAAGTTAAAAATTTTCGTCACATTTTCCTCAGGAACTACAATACAAGGATTTCTGAAATTTGGTTTCAGGATTTTTATAAGTCAGCTATACCATGTGATGCGTTTTCAGATTCATCACTCGACAACTTCCTGTTTACCGAACACTTCCATATTTTTACACTATTAATATTATCCACTTGCGGCGGGGGTATCATCAGTGAGCAGTAGCTCGCAGTTTCACTTGTTTTTCATATTTTTCCTCAACATTTTGTAGGTATTTTTAAAAATAAAGAAGGTCAACTATATATTGTGTATGAAAGATTGTAAAGTATACATGTCTGTCTTACTTGGTTTATCTTACCTTGACCTTATTGTCACAGATCATTGATAATTCTAAGTTTATGTGATACTTATACATTGTAGCAAAACTTTATCTTTAGACTTTAGGAATATCAGAATAGAATTAATCACAGTTTGTAAAACTGAGCGAGACATTTCAGCTATCTATGCTCTTTTGCTACATGTAATCTACTTTGGCAGAAAGAATCTTTTATAAGTTATAATATTCAAAAAAAATTACTTAAATAAAATTGACACAGAAAAAAAAGAAGAAAAACATGAATGAATGACATGATGAGCCTACATTGGTGTTGCCCTGGAAAACAACTATATTTAGGTGCAGGTTAGCTATGCAAATCTTATATGGACTTCAAATGTTTTTTTCCAGCGTTGATTGCAATTCATTGGAAGATTTTTTACATTCTATTTCACCAATGAGAAAAGAGAAAATGTATAGTCACATGTTACTGTAAATTCAGAAATTATTGCGTACATTCATTAATGCGATTTTGTCATTTCAAGATAAAATGGGATATTGAGATAAATCCTGTATAATTCATACAAAAAATTCCACAAAATGCAAGTTTAAATTATTGCGATTATAAACCTGTTGCATTTTTCGCAATAATTTCTGAATTTACAGTAGTTTAATATATTGAATAGAGGTGTTAACTTTTTTGTGATATTTCAGGAGCAATACAAGAGGGATTCTAATGTATAGCAACAGTTCCTAACAAGATGTCTTCCAAATAGTGTTCACTAATTAGAACAGAATGGATTGTAAAAAAGTGAAATTAGAATTTGATGAAGAATCTTTTTCGATGGATTATTAATTTGGTGCTTGTTTTTAATGAATAATATATCTTTTCCCAGAGATTACACAAGTGTTCATAAATTGTTACTATGGTTACTGGATATAGTGCAGAAGTTTAAAGAATGGTTAAATATTGGAATTATTTCATATTCTTAAATTTAGAAAAAAAGTGGAATTGCTATTTCAGATTCTTCTACAGTTGAATATTTTTGAATGTTTGGGAAGTACATATTATTGCTATTTGATAACTATGATTAATGTACATAACATGATCTATATGTTACATGTATACTAAAATCAATTTTCATACTACTTTTATCAAAACCAAAGCCATAAAGTTGGTACTTATTGCCAGTCATGGAGGAGTGAAAATAAAAACTTCATGAATTCTACTATTACCACAACTAAATCCATAAAGTTGGAACTTATTACCAGTCATGAAGAAGTGGAAATTAAAACTTCATGAAAAGAAGAGGTTTATATACAGTCACTGATGTAAACTGTGATGAAATTCTTATCTGTTACATTATAAAAGCATTGCGGTAGACAAATTAGGATTATATCAACATTAACAAATTGGTGATTGGCTTTAAAATCAGTTAGTTGTATTTTATTGATATCAGATTTTTGTGACATCTGACAATGAATACAGAATTAGTAGCCAAAATAATGTAAAAATATGAAGTTTTCTGTATGTAGTCTTACTGATTAAAAATCAAGAGTAGTTATTTTAGATTTGTTTAGGAATAGTTTGTAATACATGAAATTCATTGAATCTATTTTTAATTATTAAGATAAACAGTAATTCAGATGGAATATATTTATGTATATATCTTTAATTTATCAATAGTTGAATATTGATTTTCAAAAGCATCAACAAAATATATTTGCAAACAAAAAAGTGGATTTATTGTTTGACATTTAATGGGATTAGTATTTGGGGGGGGGGGGGGGGGATATTGTTCCTTTCTTTCAAGTATATAGGAAATTAATAATAAAAATTATATTTATAAACATATATTAAATATATTTCAATATAAACATTCATGACCAGGGGCAGTATATATATACAGCATATATTAAATATATTTCAATATAAGCATTCATGATGAAGGGCAGTCTATATATACAGCATATATTAAATATATTTCAATATAAGCATTCATGATAAAGGACAGTCTATATATACAGCATATATTAAATATATTTCAATATAAGCATTCATGATGAAGGGCAGTCTATATATATATACAGCATATATTAAATATATTTCAATATAAGCATTCATGATGAGGGGCAGTCTATATATACATACATATCTGTGATACTTTTTAGTTACATATCATTTATATAACACTGCTGTGTATGCCTGGCATCTGTTTGATAATTGTACATGTATATAACCCCGCTGATCAAGAGTATGCTTTGCAATTGTTTGAAACTTGTACATGTATGGCCATATAGAGAATTTGTGAGAAGCCATATAGAGAATTTGTGAAATATAAGATGAATGTTAATTGTAGCTCCACAACACCTTCTAAAAGCAAAATTTTATTTATTAAATGTAGTACATCATTAGAACAATTTATGAGGAACGAACACAAAATATTATGTATAGTTTAACTACTTCTGCATTTATTTTTTGTGAAGTTTCTGACAAGGTACATGTAATTATACATTATAAATCATTGTCGAAATTTCTGCAATGATGAGCTTTTTTCTATTTGATTTTCCAAATGACTTCAAATTCCCCCAAAATTGTAGTTTTTCATATTAAGCCAAAAAAATTAAATTCTCCCAACAAAAATATATTGAAATTTTGAAACATTTGTCATAATGGAATTCAAAAAGATATTTAAATTGAATTATTTTACATAACCATGTTAATCTGTACTGTGGATTCATTTATTTTCTTGGTATCTATTTTCATGGATGTTGGATATTTGATTTAGTGTTTTTGACCAAATTTGAATATCTAGTACTTTGATGAAAAATTAAATTTGTAGTTCTCATTTACATGCAAAATCATTAAAAATTGGTATCAATAATAAAAATGAAGCCACCATATGACAACAATGGCAAGCAAAGGTGTTCTATAATCTTTTTTTTTCAAATGATTGGCAGTAAATGTACTGTTTTTGCAATTTTCGATTTAGTTACAATTCTATGTTTAAAATTCTGTCCAGGAAAATAAAATGCATTCAAACTATATTATCAAAGTTTTTGGTAGGATTTTGCAAGGAAGTTGAATATGTATAGGTCTTTAAAGAGACTGAAAGTTGTTAAATGTGTAAACATATTGAATGAATGACACTTTGAAATGTAAGTTTAAAACTGTATCGTCATTTGGTCTGATTATGTTTATTTTCCTTGTTTTTTATGTGTGCTTGTGTGTATGTATATGTACAATATAGCTTATATTTAGTATCATTTATGAGGGTTTATAGATTTTTAGCAAACTTATATAATTTATGTGTTCTTATATATTTATGCTGATGTTAAATTATCAAATAGAATATTCATTTATGCTTTAGCATTGTTAAGCAACTTATTTGGCAATTGTTTATATATGGTGATTTTAATCACAATGACCAGAATGATAATTCATTGAATTCTGTATTTATTTATTTTTTTTTAAATGACAGTAAATTAGTACCTAGATATTTTCCACATCACATCAACATGTTGATTTTTCAAATACGTAAAAGTTAAGGAGCACGTTTTTGTGAATAGTTACACACAGAAAAATATGTACAGAAACACAATTGTCTCAAAATGATGCTCAATTAATTGTAATTATCCATTGATCATATTTGCATTTATTGTGTTCCTAGTTTTGCTTAAATCACAACTCATTTCATATTTTCATGGAGGTACCTAGAATTCCATTTCATCTTCAGTTTAAAACTGAAGTTATAGTGTTTTTGACAGGTGTTAGTACATCATTATGTAGAGCTCAAAGCGTGTCTCTGTGGATATGAAATGTACATAATATATATTTTGTTAATAAAATTGATTTAATTGAACATGATGAAAAGAAATCCCTGTGTTAGCATGGTTAGTGATTTAGAAGGTAAAAGTAGTTAAAAGTATGGCTAATTTTTCAATTTACTAGGTTTCGATGAATCCCATATTTTATCATGTTGGCTAGCCAAGGGTACCGATCCAGTCCCCTCCTCTGGATACCTTGGCTAGCAAAGATGACATTTTATGTGAACACAGTGAAAACATTTCTTTTATAATCTTTCGGATGATGGATTATCTTTTATTTTTTATTATTTATAACTAGACTAACATTTTTCAATACTTCATTTTAATTTAGGTTTTAATTTGGTGCCAAATTATTTGTTAATCTTGTGAATAATAGATATTTATTATAACAATTTAACTAGTAGAAATTATTTGTACTAAAGCTAACCTTTTATAGAATTATGTTTGCTGATTATTTTGATCACCTTTTCCACTTTTAAATATATATTTTTTAATGATTTTAAAGATAACTATGAGAAAAAAATTGTTTTTGGTTTTTTTATTAGATAATTTGTTTGGTAAAGACATGTTTAAGATGGTACCTAACACTACAGGGAGATAACTCTGTAAAATCAGCTAAATGTTTTGATTATGTGGTGTTGTTAAGGGAATATTAAGCTTCTCAATGATCAAAATAAGTGTTCGTCAAACTGCTATATAACCAGTGTATTTTTTCTGATAAAACGGTTGGTTAAAATTTTTTGAAATTTTTATATTTTTGTCACAGGGTCATGGTAAATACTGTGTCCAAAATTTAAGAAAATTAAACGAGCCAAATGAATTTTAGTTAGTGTTGGGTACCACCTTAATACGATTTATTAGAAAACACTCAGACACAAATAAACGTGTAACATAGGTCAAATATATAACACAATATATAAAAATAACATGACAGAAGAATGACTACACATATTTAAATCAATACTTATTTCATTGTTTATAAGTGGAACAAATATTTACAATTTTCAGGAAAGATTTAAAATGGGACAAATGCTTCAAAACAGTTAAACAAATGAGAAATAGTAGGGAAACTTTGTTATTTGTCTTTCTGATCAGTGATTTCTAATACTGTTAAATATTACTATATAAAGACAACAAACACCCATCAATTACCACATGGTAAGAGTTAATTCTGGTCTACATGCTTGGTCATCAAGTGTGGCGTCTTCATGACAATTTTACATATAAAATCAAACAGTAAAGTACAAATTTGACTGTTCATGCGGTTAGCTGGAAGTAATGTTACAATAATGGTTGTTATCACAACGTTATAGATATAGATAGAAAGTGAAATAAGAATTCAGTATTTTAAAGTGCCAGTCTGCCTAAGAATCGGGCAGTGGTGAAAACATGACCAAATAACCCCACCCAATTTGACATTGATTTTAGTTCATAATATGTAGTTATGCACAAAAATAACATTCATTTCTGTTTTCTGCTCTGGTAATAGAAGAAAAAATTTGGTTGAAATGCACTAGAAATTAACGAATAAGGGGAGATAACTCTGTAATTTGCTATCATTCTAACCAATTTTCTAATCAAGTTATTTGATATTACCAGACACACACAAACGAAAGACTAATACTTTTTAACTCAGGATGATGGTTAGTATTAAATAGCATGATTTACTCAGTGGGTTTTTTCTTATCATGTTTTAATTGTTACCTAAATTGCCTGATTCTTACAAAGACTGGCACTTTAAAAGATAGAAGTGAAAGTTAGTCAATAAAGTTATTAACGATGTGGTAAGCTGCTATTAACACACGTCTGTGTAGTTCTTCTCATGGAATAGAATGTTAAATATAGTAAGAAGACAATCCTACCTCTGGTGAATATTTGTAATGCTTCGCTGAGCTTGTACATGTAGATTGTTGTTATCCACATTCCAACATCTTCTATAATCAATTAATAAATCAAAACGTTTTAGGGTGAAAACAGTCAGGTGGTTGTCTAAATTAAGAATTTTGCCAAATTTTTATAGATGGTAAATGCATTTCTCATGCTTAGTAATGTAGTGCTAACACATTTAAAAAATATTCATTGCTAGATTTGTGCAATAAAATCAGATATTTTTATGTTTGAGTCCTTGACAAATCCCTTTTTACCAAAGAAGAAAGCATTTTACAAGTTTTTCTGGACATGCAGGAGGAAAATTTTATTTTTATTTCTTTAGAAAATACCAGTGTTTAACTAAAAATAGATTTAATTAGCAATGATTAGAATTATGATTTATATTACATTTATTTTAATGATATATATGAGCATCATGTCAATGTATGTATAATTTCTCAATTATAAATTTAAAAGTTTACTTTCTGTTATCTGGTTATTATATACCAATTATAAGATTGTGTAAGGTTGTTTGTTTTGTTTAAAGAAATTATTATTTGATAATCTATGCACATTATAGAAATACGTTTGGAAATTGAACTGATATATGATTGTTGAAATGTAAAATGTTAAATATAAATTATACTACTGTTTATATTTATAATAAATCTTATTTTTACTACATTGTTATGTTTTATTAACATGTATGTTATATATTGTTGAATTGAGTACCTTCCTTATTTCTGGTGCCATACCAATAGGCAACAATTACTAGTGGAGTTTTTTTAAACATTAAAAATTTAGAATGCACCTTAAAGTCCCCGTCCAAGCATTTGGGAGGAACATACACATTCTTTTCATCTTTTCTTCTGTTCTTTCATTCTTCCATACCACTTGTCTTATATACACCCATTGGAGACCTTTCGCTGTAATCTGCTCTTTGGTCTGGTTATTGTCTCTTGGACATACTTCCCATTTCCATTCTCGATTTTACTCCCACTTGTATAACTCTTGCCAGATTATCCAATTTCATCGCTTTGGTATTCTATTTTCTATAGAAAATTGCAATGTAAGGGCAGGCATGTGTAAACTTCTAACTGGATATTTATGAATATATGAAGGGTTTAAATCAATGTCTTGGAATTGTTTTTAAATCTATGGTGTTCAACTATTGGAAATGTTGCATTGCAAGCTGTCTCAAGCCTATATTTCTTGTCTCATCTGCAAGGAAAATTACAGTATTCCAGATTTGGGGATTATTAACTGGCAGTGTAATTATTTGTATTAAGTTTTAAACAGAAGGTAGAAGATACTTTATTACTTGTATGTTGAAATGTTATGTTAGCAAATTTCTGTCTGTCATATGTCCATTATTCTTGACCTCATTTTCATGGTTCAGTGACTGCTTGGAAAACAATTATGTTTTTTGTCATATGAATTTTCTCATACATTATGGGTATGAGGATTAATGTATTTGGTATATGGTTTTTTTGCAAAGTCGACATGTCTGTGAGACAGGGTTCATCTATGCTCTTCCTCATTTCATGGATTAGTGATCTAGGTTAAAGTAACTTGATTTGTTCCGTTTCTCAAATACCATAAGCAGTAAGTCAACTGTTTATGGTGTATGGAATGACTAATGTAAGTGTGTCAGGGTTCAACTGACCTTAAACGAAATTTCATAGTTCATTGGTCAATGATAATTTTGTGTTTTGGTCTGTTTTTCAAGTACTATATGCATTAGGTCAACTATATTTGGTGTATGGAATGATTGTAAAGTGTACATGTAAGTCTGGCAGGTTTCATCTGACCTTCACCTCATTTTCATGGTTCATTGGTCCATGTTTAAGTTTTTTGGGTTTTGGTCTGTTATTCAAATTATCATGTAATAGGTCAGCTATATTTGGTGTATGAAATAATTGCAAGATATACATGTCTGTTTGGCAGGTATTAACTGACCTTGACATCATTTTCATGGTTAATTGGTCAATGATACAATTTCATAATGTTATCAGTCTATCAGATATTATAAACAACAGGTCAACTTTATTTTGTAAATTGAATGATTGTGAGGTGTACATGTTATAATTGCAGGTTTCATCTGAACTTGACCTTATGTTCATGGTTCCTTGATCAATGTCAGGTTTGAGTCTGTCTTGCCTGGTTCATCTGACTATGACCTCATAGAACATTGAATATTTAAAGTTTATGTGACACTTGTGGTATAACCTTTCTGTTACAGACTTTCAAGATAAATTCAATGAAAAGTAAATAAAGGTAACAGTAGTATACCGCTGTTCGAAATTCATAAATCGATTGAGAAAAAAAAATTTGGGTTACAAACTAAAACACGTAAAATATAAGAGGAGAACCACGAATCAACAGAAACACAATATTAAAATGTAACACACACAGAAACCTTTTATAGTATAAAATGGACATTTTCCTGACTTGGAACAGCACATTTTAAGAAAAAAATGGGTTGAACCTGGTTTTGTGGCATGTCAAACCTCCCACTTTAATCGCCATGTTAAAAAAACATTAAAATGACAACAGTAAATTTTATAAAATGATTATATAATAGATATATTGTTTCACATTCTGACATCGGACTCGGACTTCTCTTAAACTGAGTTTTACTGTGCGTGTTGTGTGTTTTTTTTCTACATTGGCTAGAGGGATAGGGGGAGGGTTGAGATCTCAAAAAATATGTTTGACCACGCCGCAATTTTGCGTCTGTCCCAAGTCAGGAGCCTGTGGCCTTTGTTAGTCTTGTATGATTTTCAATTTTAGTTTCTTGTGTATAATTCGGAGTTTAGTTTGACGTCCATTAGCAAAGCTCTTGATTCCTTTCACGGATTTGGCTATACTTTTTGGATCTTTTGGGTTATAGCTCTTCATCTTTTATATAAGCTTTGGATTTCAAATATTTTGGCCAAGAGCATCACTGAAGAGACATGTATTGTCGAAATGCGCATCTGGTGAAAGAAAATTGGTACCGTTGATTTTATCACTGAACTAGTATACATATTTGTTAAGGGGCCAGCTGAAGGACGCCTCCGGGTGCGGGAGTTTATTGTTACATTGAAGACCCATTGGTGGCCTTCGGCTGTTGCCCACTCTATGGTCGGGTTGTCACCTTGACACATTCCCCATTTCCATTCACAATTTTATACATGATAAAACCGAAGTGGTGACTAACTACAGAAAAAAACGGATACATTACATAAAACAACTTAAACCAGCACATCAGCCGAGTTAGCCAAAGTCATCAACGCACTTGATGTCGTCAAATGATTTTCTAAAATGATATCCCCAAAATAAGGGTATAACTGTCCCCTTGAATAGACTGTTGTTGTTTTCATCTGACGCAGAACTGCACCGTTGAAAATCTTAAGAGAACGAATAACAGTCCAGAATCGTTTCATTCACGCATTTTGCATTGGCGCCGATCTGCATTTCATCTGCATTTCATCTGTGCTGATATTTTGTTTCATTTGCGGCAATTATGTGCATGTAGACAACAGATAAATGTTATTACTTATTTATCATTTTATTCCTCTTCCGTTAGTCAGTTGTAAACATGTTGTGAATTATATTTTAGGGTGACGGTTTATTTTAATGCGAATAAAACGATTATTGACTGTTATTCATCCTCTAACAGTTTTCGATTGGTGCAGCTGCCAAGATATATATAAGCATACATAAGTACTTAGTACTTAGTCTAAGCATGCATGAAAAATTAAGCTTCAGACATAATGTCATTCAAATGTGAAGTAGTACTCGGTTTCATCTGGGGGAAGGAATGGTAGCCCTCAAATTTGCACTGACCATTTACCAGTGTCACTTGATTTGTTTTTATACTCTGTGCTTAGCCCACCAGGCTAGATTTTCCTTTAATGGTTCTGAGCAAGATGAAAACGGCAACAATCTATTTGCAGGGCACAACAGTTATATACATAATTGACAATTCATAACATATGTACAACTGGCCAATTGCAGAGGTTTATATTGGTAAACAAAAAATGACATTCACCTGTAATTAACCTCTGCCCAATCGGCGCAAATGAAAGATCGTTCGAAACTTTTTTTTAAATTGGCGCAATTGGTAAACGCCAGTTTCATTCGCATCACAATAAACAGTTTTATTCGTACCATAACATATAACTTCATTGGTGTCATCAAGAAAATCCAGGCTGTTACTTATGTCAAAATGAGAACTCTTGAAATGTCCGTCTTTGTACGCAACTAGTATAGAAGTAATGAATTTACAAGGAAGGAATCCATCAGATGTGTAGTGTATAAATACTCTGCAAGAACAGATTTATACATTTTATTTCATAGACTTTAAGTTGTACTTTTAAATGCTGTAAATAGACTATTACTCCGAGATTTGAGAGAATGTAAACAGCGTGCTTTAATCTTTTAAATTGTTAATAATTTGTAACATTTTTTTTAAAGATTCAACTGTTTACAATCTTTATTTCATTTGGTAAACTTTTCCATAATTGAGAACCAGAATATATATATGTTTTCTTCTTTGGCTTCGTAAGATTTAATAGTTCATATCAGATGAACGTAAATCATAATTTTATAATTAAAATCATATGAAAAGGATAAAAAAAACATAATAAAATTCAAATTGATGCACACTTGACATTCAAATGAATAAATTCATTAAAATATAGCGGAAACATATACATGTACATGTCTTATCAAAATTGTCAGTTGTCCTGTTCAAACTAGACGACGGGATGTGGTGTAATACATACCTGGAAGTACGCATGTAACTACAATGTGGTCACTTGATTATTTGTTTTTTTTTTATGTAAGAAAATAGTTGGCGTCTCAATTGTTTTCGACAATGTACACGAGTTTAATGTAGAAACACTGCATGTTTTAACAGACTGAAAACTTCTGTTCGTAAATTTGTAAATCAAAATGCCATACATGCATGTATTCGCGAAATACTCGTCTGTAAATGTCAAAGTGCAAACTTCAGTTATGTTGTCAGTTCGTCTATTTCGTTAACGCTTTCATAAAAAAAAGGTTAATTTTAACAAACGCCTTCCGCCCTTAAAAAGTTCGAAACTTAACCGACCGTGCTAGGGCTGTATAGCCAGTCATGGAAGTTAAAAACTACCATCCTTATTATCATCTTCATCAAGTTCGAAATACAATGTAATTGATTTTTACATGAATAATCTCTTGAAAGATATCTCCTAATTTCTTTACGATTTACTACCATTCCTTTTTTATGAGCATTTTTGTTACATCGATGTTTATACATTTGAATAATTAAGAAGTTTTCTAATAATGTAGTTCTTGCATATATATAATAATAGTTATTAGGTACCAGGCTTATAATTTAATATACAAGACGCGCGTTTCTTCTACATATGAGTCGTCAGTGACGCTCAGATCAAAATAGTGAGAAAGTCAAACAAGAACAAAGTTGAGCATTTATGACCCAAAATTCCAAATATGGCTAAGGTTATCTATGCCTGGGATAAGACAATCTTTAGTATTTCGAATAATTCAAACTTTGCAAACAGTAAATTTATGAAAAAAAAGACCATATAATCGATATTCATTTCAACACCGAAGTGAAAACTACTATAGGCTAGTGATAGCCTCTGGGACGAAACGTTCACCATCAGTGGCATCGACCAAGTGGTGTAAATAGTTATCAAAGGTAACAGGTTTAAAACGAATCGTTATAATTAGCATACAATAATAAAGTCTATAAATATATGCATTTCCTAGAAGAAGAAAAAAGGTGTTCGAGGAAATAGAAAAGCAAAGTTATGTATCAAATAAAAAGTAAAGTATAAAATAAAAAGTTACGTATCAAATAAAAAAACTGTTATGTTAAGTTGTTTACTTTATAACTATAATTATAACGACGTAAAAAAGGAAACAAATAACAACATTCAAAAAGTTTAAAAACAACCGGAAAACTATCACACTCATTTAACTATCACTACACTGAAGCAGAGTAGGCATACAAGAACGTTGTATTCAAAATGAAATTATTTGATATTGTTTTGGTTTTTCTTTTTTCATTAGATTATACTTATTGTATATCCACAGCTGATTTTTATTCTTTTGGCTCCGAAAATGGCGATACAAGAGCTCCAACAAACGACGATGGATCAACATCTCCAATATCAGTTAGCAGTCTGTTTCCATTTTTCAATCACCAGCATGATTCTCTAATTGTAAGTATATCTTTTCATATATTTAGAAAATGAATTTCAAAGTGACATATAATTTTAAAGTTTTTGATTACACACATACGTGTGCTCGAAAAGTACGCAGAATGTCAGACTGCTCGCCTGTTTTGTGTTCATCTAGGCATTTAACAAGCGTGCTTGTCTTATTCAACACTACCGCTATTAATCAGAATCTCGGTTTTGTGTACATCAGGAATTGATTCTTTGTTAAATAAGTGCTTCAACTTGTTTTGCCTTTTTTTTAATAGAATCAGCAAAGTCGCGATAACAGAAAATTTGGTCTTTGAAAATGACGAAACCACGCTATAAACTAAATTCAAATTTTCAAGTGATACTATTGCTACTTACTGATTGCTCTTCCATCGTTGCCTGATGAAAATGGGACAGTTACAGTGACTGTATAGCCACTGGTTAGTTGTTACTTTATGGTAAACCATTCAAAGCAATACAAATAATAAATTTACAAAAAAAAAAAGATAATGAAAATATACGAAATGAAATAGAAATGATAAAACATAGAATAATGGATATTTAAAATCTTCTTTTATTGATTTTGAGGAATAGTACATGGTATCTTTTAATTGATTGCAGGTTAATACTAATGGAGTCATTTCCTTTCTTGGACCAATGAGTACTTATACACCGTCTCCATTTCCTTTAGCCAGTAACAAAAGATTAGTAGCACCATATTGGGCTGACATTGACACAAGTAATGGAGGTATCATATGGTATCGGGAAACAACAAATTCTACATTATTACAAAAAGCGTCTGAAGAAATACAAAGGCTATTTCCAAAACAGTATAATTTTAAAGCATCATGGATGTTTATCGGTACATGGAAAGAAGTAGCATTTTATCATGCCGACTCTATTGGTAAACAGAAGGTAAATCAAGTGTTTAATATAATGAGTAATTATGAAAAAGATCGACGAAAACTAAACACACATGATATATATATAGCAACAATCAACATTCAATCTATTTAAGCGTGGATCAGTTTGTGAAAATAAACTGATACAGTTACTGAATTAAAATTATATAAATGTCTAAGAATATAACTTAAACACGCTAATTAATACATTAAAAAGTTCTATTAGATGTTAAATAGAAATACGCAATATTTCGCTAAACAAATTAGCTTCATCAGACGTGTGCATCTCTCAAAGTGAAATCGGATGCATGACAAAAAAGATTTTTGTAGCTTAATCAATCAAGAGTTGAGAAAAAGTGTAACATATTGATTGATGTTGCATACAATATGTTTGCAGCTACAATTACATGAAGTTGGAAATGTTATATATACATTACCTGAAGATCTGCGGAAGCAGTGAAAGTACTAGTAAAAAAGTGATGCATTGAAACCGTTATTATCTTTTAATAATTTTCTTATATATATATATATATAACATTTTATAATTTGAAAGATGGTATTTGTGGTTTTGACGAGATGCACAACAAAAACTGTTTAATGTTTTTAAGCATTAATACACACGTTTTGGAATTTCTTTAGTTGTTTTGAGTTATCTTTTAATGCAGTATATATGTATTGATAAAACAGAAGACGATGCTATCAACGAATGTGCTGCCTTACGGAGTTTTGATGGAAATTTTGTTGTTAAGTGAATGGCATAATATTTGTAAAAAACCAATAGTGTAACATTTGTTTCATAGAAATACTATTCCTGAATATTTTTTTCATTTCGAACTTATAAAATGAGTAGATATAATTTTATCTTTATATTCGTTTAAAATGTGCTATATATTTTGCATATTAGAGTTGATATACTTTGTAGCATAATCAATCTTTATACTTTCAGAGAAACACATTCCAATGTGTATTGATCACAAATGGTAGACATTCATTCGCTATGTTCCTATATGATAGGATTGAATGGACAACAGGTACGGCCAGTGGCGGAAACAGTTCAACTGGACTTGGAGGTACCCCAGCACAGGTAATTAGCTGTTAATATATGATTTTAAAAATCAGAATACATTAAAGCATTGCTAGGTATTGATTTTACGTAAAAGCGTCACATCAGTGTACCTTAATGAATCAAAATTTGATAACTTGTTATCAACTAGAGCACGGTATTGCTTTCATTTTACAAACAAAGTGTTTTTTAGCTCTTTTAAAAAAAAATATATGTCTGGATATAATCTGAGTGACGATTTTAGGGGCAGGTGGAAGGGTGCACAGGCCCCCTTTTGTGGAAAAAATGTTTCTCAATCATATTGGGAATCACAGGGGCATGGCTGGAGTGGCCCCCCTCTTAGACATTCAGTGCCCGCCCGTCACCCCTTTATGAAAACTTCTGGATCTGCCTCTGAATCCTGAATCAGGTCAAAATTAGAGGCGTTTTTAATCGCATGGGTTGTGTAAAGCGATTATCGTATTCTCTCTCTCTCTCTCTCTCTCTCTCTCTCTCTCTCTCTCTCTCTCTCTCTATATATATATATATGACTATGCACCGTCACAACTCTCTGATGGATTTGAAGGAGACCTGTTTCTGTCCCTATCTTGTATGGCTTCATGTTTTGTAGCAACTCAAATTTTCCACACATCCGTTACAATGAACCTACCTTTCAGAACCTACTATACTTAAATCGAGTTATTTTTTTTAAAGAAATAAAAAAACCTAAAAAAAACCCAACTCAATGGATTAGTTTGTTCGGAAGCTAAACTATCTAAAGAATTTTAACTGCACTTAACAAATTTTAATCTAGGTATTTTCGATATCACAAACTAGTCAAAACATTTACTAAATTTTATCATCGGTATAAGGACATCATTCGTAAATATAGCTCAACATGCAGACTTCTTATACGTTCAGGTATTTCACATCCAATTTTTTATGGAAATATTCTTTATAAAGCACAAAAATGTCATTATTCACCTCAGAAACTAACAAAACCTTCAAATAGACTTATCAAGAAGGGATATAGTTACGATAGGTCACTAAAGATTGCTTATTTTGGCGTTAATATTGATTCACTTATAGGGTCTTAGCATCGGAACTAAACACATTTATTAAAAAAACCAGTTGTTGGCATGACACGGGTTATGTTCTTCTCATATATGTTATGATGGTATGATACTAAACCCCTAACGGGAAGGATTGTGCCTGATATTCATATGATGAAATCATAATCTTTCAATCAGTTTAATTGAAGTCTGGAGCTGGCATGTCAGATAACTGCTAGTAGTCTGTTGTTGTTTATGTATTATTGTTATTTTGTTTATTTTCTTTAGTTACATCTTCTGACATCAGACTCGGACTTCTCTTGAATTGAATTTTAAA